>CM033717.1:15129322-16435127 GCA_019671005.1 Hibiscus mutabilis | reverse complement strand
CTTCTTATCTACTAACAGATAACTCTTAGTCTTTATCCCACTAACAGATAACTCTTGATCTTTTACATAACTACAAGCCTTTTACATAACATACAAGCCTTTTACATAACAGAAGAGGGTGGAGTGCCATGAAGAACATAGAGGCCATTGTGCAAACTAGCATTGCCAATCATTGTCTTTGAGTCCATTGCCTGCAAAACACAACCAGAAGCATTAAAAACTGTGGAACATTTTAAATCTATTGAAAGCTTGCTAACAGATATCAGGTTGCAGGCAAGATTGGGGACAAATAAGACATCATGGAGCAACAAATTTTCATTAATACTAATAGAACCACATACTGAATTTGAGAAAGGAGCCATCGCAGATTTTAATCGATCTACGTAAGAAGAAGATCTTTGTGTATTTAAGGAACAATTCCTTGTTACCAGTCATATGGTCGATGCCCCAGTCGATGATCCACGTTGGAGTAAGTTGTGTAGATAAAAGGGTTGTAGGGAAGGAGGTACCTTGATTTCTTTCATGGCGATTTGCCTCACAGGGCATGCAAATTTCCCAAACAATTTTCGAGATCTTCAACTGTTCCTTGGTAAAACTTGTAACACGGAGAGAGAAGCTAAATGGGACTGTGTATCTCTAGAAGACCTTGGCTTCCAATCGATCGGTTTACCATGAAGCTTCCAAAGACTTCTCCTTGGAATGGCACGGTTTCTTGCAATGATCACACACGGGGCCTACCTTTTTAGTAGAAGTTGTGCGAGTGAGAAGAGCGAGATCCTTCATGGGAAGAATATTCGGGAAGCATCACAAAGGCGCCTGCTCTCCTCCTTCTTAACGGCAGAAAAAAACTTCTCTAATCGAAGGAAGAGGGAGTCGCCAAGAATCCTACTACGAAACTGCATCTAACTCTTTATTCAACCCATGAAGAAATTGGAAAATTCTGCGTTGTGCAGTAATTTTTTTTCGCACAAGGCAAACATCTGTTGGTGTCTCCCATTCATTCTCGCTCATAAAGGTCTATCTCACGCCAAAGGGCATTGAGTGTGTTGTAGTATAGGGTGATGACATTCCTTCTTGTTTGAGAACCAAGCGACCTTCAATCCCATACAACTCGAGATATTATCACATCTTTGGAATAGGTTTCTTGGACAACCCTCCGATTTCAAATTTGCTATTTGGTAAAGGAGAAAAAATTTCGCCTACACTAGGGGCCATAGAATTGAGCAACCAAGACATCACACGGCTATTTTTTCTGCATCCATTTGGTATAACCAAGAAGAAGTGGCGCAGTTTGTCAACCTCCCCGTGAGATAGCCCAATTTGCCTCGCCCTGAGATAAAAATCTTGACAGATTGAGACCATTCCAAATAATTATTTCCATTCAATCGATGACAAGTAATAACAAGGTTGGAAGTTTCATTGAGATCATCAGAACCAAAAATAATTTCTAGTGAAGAAGTAATTTCAATAGAGGAATTATAAGAAGAAGAGGTGGCCATCGACTAGGGTTTTATTTAGAAGATCGAAACCCAAGCTGATACCATGTAGAAAGTAGTGAAAACAGAAGAGAAAGTGTTCTGTTATTCGATATCTCATAGGTTACAACATAGAACTCTTTTATAGAGTCCTTAAGAATTTATCTTTAACTAGGACTCCTAATAATAGAAGACTTCTTATCTACTAACAGATAACTCTTAGTCTTTATCCTACTAACAGATAACTCTTAGTCTTTATCCTACTAACAGATAACTCTTAATCTTTTACATAACTTACAAGTCTTTTACATAACATACAAGCCGTATTATCCTACAATTTCATTTAGTATTTTCATTCTTACATCAGAGCAAGGAGCACTCAGATCAAATTGATATCGTTCTTTGCATGATAGATATAAGGGTGCCTCAAGTCATAAGTCCTTTTTCTTGCAGCATTGAACTTTATCTGATATCTTCTGTTCTAGTTCATGTTCATTGTGCACTTTTTTAATTGAGAATGTTATGTTTGGTGGTGCCGTTCTTTTGCAGCGAGACTATTCCAAAAAGAGATCAGAGAGTCATCATTTTGATTCTAATGGAGACAGTGGTAAAGCTCTATTTTCTCATGTTTTAGTTAATGGTTGGTTACTTGGTCGGATATATCTATCCAGTGTCATGTTCTTCAAACTTCACATTTTCAATTATCTTTTTTCTTAGTTTTATATGGGCAACATAATGCCAAGAAGCTGAAGGTAATTAAGCAACAGCCAGATAATGCCTTTGACATCAATCCCAGTGGATCCATCCCTTCACCAGTAGGATCACAAATGAGCAATATGTCCAACCCCAAAAAAATCATTAAATTAATTCATGGTCGTGACAGAGGTAGAAAAGCCAAAACACCCAAGGTATTTTTTCCTTGACCCTTTCTTTCTTTTTGTCTGGTTGATCATGTGCTTCATTGTTGTCTTATCTCTTGTGTAATTAATATAATCATGTAAACTGCTTCTAGATATCTGCTGGTGAGCCTGGTTCTGGTTGTCCATGGTCACTATTTGAAGATCAGGTTAGTTTTTTTCATCCTGTTTGTATTCTTCGATTTCTGTTAGCATTAGCACCAGGCCTCGACATGTTACTGCATTTATGTTCAGGCACTTGTTGTCCTAGTTCACGACTTGGGTCCTAATTGGCAACTTGTAAGTGATGCCATCAACAGTACCCTTCAATTTAAGGTTAGTGCTTGAGCTAAATGTCTTTACAAATATATTCTGTTATCTAGAGCTTCCTTCTAACGTGCCGGAAATACTTTTAAATGTGACCAATAATGTGTCTACTGCTCTTGAAGTGCTACTCATTCTTTCATCTCTATAATCCCTTTATATTCCACAGCAGCCTTACTAGTTTTTTTTGCTTTCACCTTGGTCCTCCCTTCATTTTTCTCCATTGGGTAACTATCTCATGAATTTAATGTGCCTAGTGCATATTCCGCAAGCCTAAAGAATGCAAGGAACGTCATAAAATTTTAATGGATAGAAGTGGAGATGGAGCTGACAGTGCTGATGATTCAGGATCTTCTCAGTCATATCCATCCACATTGCCTGGCATTCCCAAGGTCCTCTCTGTCCCTGAAAACTAGTAGATTCTTATTTTTTTAATATATTGATGAGGGACATGCTCAGTGGAGCTAATCTTATAGTCTATAATTGATTCTACTACTGTATGTCATGCAGGGAAGTGCGAGACAGTTGTTTCAACGTTTGCAAGGGCCGATGGAAGAGGATACTCTCAAGTCTTATTTTGAGAAAATTATACTTATTGGCAAGAAACAGCACCATCGGCGGAGTCAGGTACATATGTGATACATTTTTAGTCTCTAGAAATCCTGACATGTTGGTAGCTTTAAGAACAACTGAGGCTGGTTTAATCAATCAGTTGAAGATAGTCTATTCTTTCATCTTCAGTAATGTCAATTTTGCTGTACTCCTGTCATGTTGAAACATTAGCATCTACTGTTCAAAGAGGGCAAATTGTCATTTTTAGGATTCTATTTGACATGCTTGGGCGTGTCTTGGTCAACACCTGCATGCCGTCATCCTTCTTATTAGATGAAGAAATATTGTGAATGATGTTTCACACATTGTGATTGTGGGTGCTCCGAGAGACATACTGGAATGAAATACTGAACTTCAGTAAATTATTAGAGAACTATGAAAATAAATCATAAGATGGAAACAACATATAGGCGCATTGTCCTCCAGCTGCAACTCCTTAAAAGTTAAAAATTGTTTCCATTAGGCTTCTTGTATACACAGGAAGAGCAATAAAGGAATCCGTTGGTTTTAGATAATCTCTTCTCTACTCCCACTTATAGAATAGAGGCTTGCTATGTGGATCCATGGCATCCTTTGTACTTTTTGCTTCACTTAGTCTGAGCAATTCATGTAGCATTTGAGTGGTAGTATAAAACATTAATAAATAGTAATATAAGTTGAATCACACAATTTATGGAGATTTTGAAGTTTGAGATTTACTTTGAAAACATTTAATTTGCTGCCTTTGAACATCTCAAAGTTGTGTCCCAGTGCACATACTTCGTTTAAAATGAGATTGTGCTCTTAAAGAAATTTCAAATTGATTTTGAACCTAGATTCATTCTAATGGCATATATTTTTCACCTTTCGTTTCACAATTGTGTTAGCATTCTCTGGTGTGGCAATAAGTATGGATTTGAACAAAGCCTGCACTCTTAATACTAGAAAGCATCCTAAATTGTCTTCTTTTTAAACTTCACCTTAATTCTTCCAAACTCCTGACTTGCCTTTATCTTATTTGTCTTGTAAAGCATGATAACCGGGATTTGAAGCAGATAGTGCCTGTCCACAACTCCCATGTTATTGCTCTTTCACAAGTCTGCCCTAATAACCTAAATGGAGGGGTTCTAACGTAAGCTTTGTTGTCCCTGTTTTATTACTGTATTTAGCTTGTTAGTTCAGTCATCGTTATTAGTTTTTCACTTTTCTTGTTATTATGTTAGTGCTTCTATTGCAATGTGCTGCAATATCATTTTTATTTTTAACTTTCTGGATAAAGGCCTCTCGATCTTTGTGATGCCACTGCATCAAGCCAAGATGTTCTACCCCTTGGATATCAGGCTTCTCATACAAGTGGTTTAGCAATATCAAATCAAGGAGCTGCAGGATCAATGCCTCCTGCCTCTGGAGCAAATTCCTCACTACAGGGTTCTTCTGGCATGGTTCTTGGCACTAATTTAGCATCACTGTCTACGCCACTCAATGCATCTGTGAGGTATTAAGCTAATGTGTAGATTGTTTCTCTGCGCCTGCATACTTCTGCATTCTGATGGCACAAATTTTGGGTCATATTCTACTCTCAGGGATGGTAGATATGGTGTTCCCAGAACATCTTTGCCAGCTGATGAGCAACATAGAATGCAGCAATATAATCAAATGTTATCTGGCAGGAATTTTCAGCAGTCCAACTTGTCTCGCCCTGGTCCTGTCTCTGGATCAGATCGTATGGTCCGTGTGCTACCTGGTGGAAATAATTTGGGAGTGATGTGTGGGATAAATAGAAGCATGCCAATATCAAGGCCAGGCTTCCAAGGAATGACATCATCAGCAATGCTGAACTCTGGCAGCATGCTCTCCTCTAATTTGGTGGGAATGCCAAGCCCTGTCAATATGCACCCGGGTTCCAGTCAAGGAAACTCAATGTTGAGGCCTCGTGACACCAAGCATGTGATGCGAGTAAGTTACTTTTATAAAAGCAGTATAATCAAGTCTATGCTTCAACATGGTATTTTAGCCAAGCTGTTTGGGCTTCTTCTATTCCATGTAAATGGTTAATTGTTAAATACCAATAATTGAGTCTGATTTTTTTCTTCTTTGATAGCCTGGCCCCAGTCCAGAGCCTCAAAGGCAATTAATGGTACCTGAGCTCCAATTGCAGGCTCAAGGGAACACCCAGGGAATTCCTGCTTTCAATGGGTTGAATTCTGCTAGCCCTAATCAATCAACTACACCATCTGGTCAGTCCTATCCGGGTCATCCTCAGCAGCAGCAGCAAACGCCTTCACAGCAGTCCCATGCACTGAGCAACACTCATCATTCTAAACATCAGGGCTCCAATCATGCTACTGGGCCACAGCAGCAAGCATATGCCATGCGCCTTGCTAAAGAAAGGCAAATTCAGAAGCAGCGGCTTATGCAGCAACAACAGCCCCAGCAACAGAAGCAGCAACAGTTTGCTGCATCTAGTGCTTTAATGCCAAACGTCCAACCTCAGACCCAACTTCCCATACCCTCTTCTCTTCAGAATAGTTCCCAGATTCAACCTCAAGCAGCAACTCAACCAGTATCACTCCCATCTCCATCTTCTCCAATGACTCCTATGTCATTACAGCAACAGAAACACCACTCGGCCCCTCACGGGCTTGGTAGGAATCCCCAAACTGGTGCTAGTGGATTGAACAATCAGATAGGCAAGCAATGGCAGCAGCAACCTCAGCAACAGCAGCAGCAATATCAACAGTCTGGCAGGCACCATCCTCAGCAACGACAACAAACACAGTCTCAACATCAAACTAAACTATCGAAGGGAATGGGAAGAGGGAACATGCTGGTGCATCAGAACCTTTCTACTGATCCTGCTCATCTGAATGGCCTCAGCATGGCCTCTAGCAACCAAACTACTGAGAAAGGAGAGCAAACCACACAGTTGACGCAAGGTCAGGGCTTGTATTCCGGGCCTGGTATGAGCGCTGTCCAACAATCTAAACCTGTAGTTTCCCAGCCACAACAAAAGCAATTTTCTGGGGCAACACCCCCTTCTACAAAGCAACTCCAGCAGATGGCTTCCCATTCTGATAATAGTTCCCAAGGTCAAGTTTCCACAGTGCCCTCTGGTCATACACCATCAGCTATGAATCAATGCATCCTGCCAGCAGCCGTGGGTCCCAACCCCCAGCATTTGCACCTACAGTCACAGCCAAACCAAAAGAAGGTTAATCAAAACCAATCTGTTCAAAGGATGCTTCAACGAAGTCGAGCAGTGAGTTCTGATCCTCCCAGCAAATCTCATGCTGAGTCAGCTCAAGTTGACCCAAAGCCCATGAACAATGCTTCACAGATGGGTACTACCACAACCAAAGCAATGTCCCAAGCTGGCATAGATTCAGCTAACAACACTGTGCAAAATGTTCCTTCTGTCGGTTCTCAATGGAAATCATCAGAACCAGTGTATAATCCTGGTATGTCAACCATGGCCACTCAAATGGGATCCATAGGCAGCTCCCCTCTTACAAATTCAGCTGGTAGTGTTCCAGTACCTTCTGTCAGTGCACAGCGGCCACAACAGCCACAAATACAACAATCCCCAACACCATCCCCGTCTCAAGAACACTACCAGCCGCAAGAGAAGTTACAGCAAGATCTGCATAATTCACCCCCACAGCAGCTTCCATTGCAGCAGCAGTCACAACAGCAAACTCTGCATCTACAATCCGCACAAAGCAGCTTGTATCACAGGCCTTCCAGTTCTAAGCTGGAATGAAGCAATCTTGTGGATGGATAAGTTCCAACAGCGAAGGGTTCTGCTAGGTTGGGTTTGCATGCCCCCGTAACAGAAGTGTACAGGTACTAATGATTTACAGATTTAGGTGGGTTTGTTATAGAGTTATTGTGTGATAGATTGGCATATTAGGAAAAACCAAGACAAATGGAATTATCATACTGTCGTACTAATATTATGATAAATGCTGACCCCTCACATTGTTGCTTAATTGGTTTCTTAAGGCTTTTTCTTGACTATTTCTCTACCCTCTCCTGATTGAAAATTATTTACGGATGGCTACCTTTTACAGCTAGCAGTCTGTGGGTGCTTGCCTCTGTACTGTTTGGACTATTTACTTATTTTTCCTTTTTGTTTATTTTCTTTGGTATCAAAATTTTCTTCAACTTGAGTGGAGAGTAGACACTAAATGAGCTTTTTGCAGATGGAGCTGGTTATTCTGCGGGGCATTGCAATGTGGAAAGAGGTGGTTTCTATTTGCAGGTTAGAAATTCACAGGAAAAAAAATGGACCTTTTTCTTCTTTTGGGGTTATTGGGAAGTATGTATATTAGCAGTGATCTAGACTATAGAGACTAGCATTGGGAAGGATGAAGACGGAATATAGAGGCATTTGTACATAACTCACATCTTCTTCGTTTTCTTGGTACTTGCTTCCCCTCCTTTCCCTGCTGCTGGGGAGGGAGTCTTATTTGTTCATGCCCCAGTAGATTAGTGCCATGTATTAAATTAACCCTTTTCATTTCAAGCGGCTAGCAATCATGTTTGTTATGGGCAAAAAAGCCTTCCAAAATTTTGTGAATGTAAGGTTTCTGGTTAGGATACCCAGACTGTCATCCAGTGAATCTATTGCTGTAATTTGTGTAGATTTTCACAATGCAATTGCATCTCTCTGTCCATTTCCATTTCCATTTCTTGCTTAATTGAATAATTGAGAATGATTGATGCTTTACCAGAAACAGTTGATAATGTCAGAGCAGGAAATATACTTGAATTACCAACAATCAGCCGGAGTAGAGAGGTAGCATATACTGAAATATTATGCATTTTCTTTGCCGGTTAACTTCTGAAAGTAACAAGCAATCGTAGATGCTGATCTAGTACTATTGTCTTTACGATATATAGAAAAATATGAGATCGAACGTCGAACATATGAGGAGAGGAATGTAGGAATTGTACATTGAACGTAAAAAAAACAAGCAGTCTTATCAGGATCATTCAAGTACAAGTTAAACCCGAATGTGAAAGATGAGTATCGTGTTAAATAAATAAAACTTGTCTATTAAAAAGATGGATATCGTATAAGATGTTTGGTTGTAATATATATTACAATTTTGGTTTAAATTTTATCGATGCTTACTTGCATCATTATAAATATGTTATCAATATATTTAAAATTTATGTTTTTTTTTAAATGTGAGGTTTCATCGCTTTACTCAAACATCTTCCTCACAAAAAAAAAAACTTTCCAACACGCAAAACATCAAAGCAATTGAATTCCAAATTTCTCATGACGAAAGCTAGTATATTTTGGGGGTTTCTTGTTTATGCGTCAGACCAAACCTTTTCACAACAAGATGATTTCATTTTCAATGGATTCCACAGTTGCATACATTGGAAACAATGGGTTGCTCTGCTTAACAAACACTACCTATCGTGTAAGTGGTCATGCTTTTCACTCATCTCCCTTTGGAACGATGACAAAATTTCATTTGAAAAAAGACCAGTAACTAAGAAAATGTTAGGAGATGAGACGAATAACTGCAAAAATCTTTTGAAATCAGATGATAAAACTCGTGTTAAAAAACACTCTCTGTTTCAATGATAAATATTATTTAACTTGTGTATAAAATAATACACCATGTTAAATTTTATCTTTATCAAACATATTATTTGTGACTCTCGTAATACATACGTGTTAAATAAACACGCTCGTTACAATCTACCAAATGAAATTTTAATGTTAAACAATAGTACTAATTTCATAAACAACTCCAATGTGCAACATGAGAACATAATTTCAATAAAAGATACTACAATCAGGTCGGCTCTGGGCCAGAACAATAAGAGCGCCCGTCTAAGGCCCACCACTCAAGAAAATTACATGTTTGTAATTTTTTTTTGAATTATATTTGTTGTTAAGGTTTTATTTTTAAATATTTGTTATTAAAGGTTTAATTTTTTTAATACTTGTTAATAAATTGTTTTTTTCTCAATATTTATTATTAGGAGGCCTATTTTTTTTTCTAATAGTAGGGTATACTCTTCAAATACAATTTTTTTAATACTTATTAAAAGCTTAATTTTTTTTCTCAATATTTATTCTTAGGTTCCGTTCGTTAGTACTTTTTTAAGTGCTTTTCATTGGATTAGTGTGTTTGCACTAGAACATTTTACCAAACAGCCAACTTTTGGCTAAAGTAAAAGTCGTCCAATCCAGCTTAATGGCTAAACGCAGAAGCTAGGTTTTCTCAACTTTTGACTTTTAAAAGTTAGCTTTTTAAGTAAATTACATTTTTACCCTTACTTTATTTTATATCAATCTCATCGTTTTTGTTATCTTTCTAGTTTTAACACCCTTAATAATTTTAATATATGAATACAACACTAATATTAATATATTAAAATAATATTAATATACTCAAATAATATTTTTTGGTTTAATTACCGATATCCAACCCATTAAGTGACTAATTTGGATATAGTATTGTAGAGACTCATTATGGGGCGACCCTTCCAACCCAATCTACTTTATTCAAAATGCTGAAATTCAAATTTATGACTTTGCTTAAGGGAACTAATGTTTATCTCACTACACCAAAGGGTTAGTAATATTCTTAAATAATATTAATAGTAAATATGAAATATATTAAATTACTATATTAAATATTAAATTAATATACAAAATATAATAAATTAATTAATATTGTACTTTATTTTATTTAATATACTAAATATTAAAATATTAATAGTAAATATAAAATATATTCGAACCTCTGACCTTACGTTCATTTATTTTTACTTTACATTATTATGTCTAAAATAATTATTTTATCCATTCAAAAGTACTTTTTAACAGCAATGCCAAACACTAAATAATTATAATTAAATTTTCAAAATCACTTAAAAAATCACTTTCTGATAACACTTTTAAAAAATAATGCTAAATTAATCCTTAAAATTTACTCTTAAAATTCATTTTTTTATTAGGAGCCTTATTTTTTTTCTTTGTTTCCACTCGCTGTTCTCTTCCCTCACCGGCCACTCCTCAGCCGCCACCTCATAATTTACGTCCTCTCCCGGTCTAATCCTCCCCCCAACACACTTAAGAATCAAGAACACCGGCTCACAACACTGGCTCATCGCGAAATATATTTAATACTACGGCTTCTGCTGAACTGGTTTTTCTCTATCGCCATCTTCTTTCCTCAACCACGTCGTCTTCTTCGTAGTTATAGTAATTATTTCCAACTTCATGTCCATTTTCGGAAAAGAAATTTATCCCCGATTGGAGAAGCCAAGGAAGCCAAACGGTCCAACAAAGATGGAAAACGGGTTCGTGCTCTAGAGCTTTCATGGCGTCGTAATAAGGCCAAGGAGCGCCCGATGCGAAGCCTTGACGTTCGGAGCAGTAACGACTGCGGTGCTTGCTATGTTGCACCGATACGGATACGAGGTCTGGACAAAAAAATAACAATTTTAAAATATATATGAGCTAAAATCTACTTACACAAATATAAAAATTTTCAACTTTTATACATTTTTTGATCGATAAAGAAATGGGTGATTGAGATCCAAATTTTTTTCAATAATCTTCAATATTTAATTGTTAATCTCAATCATCTGTTTCTATTATCTAACGATCCAAAAAGTATGTAATAAAAGATTTTACACTGTGTATCTTGATCCTAATTCTATATGTATATATATACATATATATGGTAATTATTTAATACACTAGCGGTGGAAACTACAAATTTTCAAGTGTCTTAGTAGAGTCTAGGGGCTTAGTGTTGGGTGTAGGGTTTAGAGGTTTAGAATTTAAGGATAATGGTTAGAATTTAGGGTTTAGGGTTATAATTTAAGATTTATAGGTTAAAACTTAAATCTTCACCATATTACCCTAAAAATTAAACATTAACCTCTGAACTCTAAATTTTAACCCTAAATTCTAACCACTATTCCTAATTTCTAAATTCCTATACCTAAACCCTACACTAAGCCCATAAACCCTAAAATTAAGGCGTTTGTAAAAACTTTTAGTTTCCATCACAGTGTATTGAATATAATCCATATATATATGGGTAGTTTATTTAATGTACAAGCACTTGTGTAAACAAGCACATTGATTTTAGGGTTTATTATTTAGGGGTTTAAGTGTAAGAGTTTTGAATTTAGGAAGTGTAGTTATAATTTAGGGTTTATTAGTTAAAACCTAAATCATTAAACCATATTACCCTAAAGCCTAAACCCTAACCTCAAAGCTCTAAATTCTAATCTTAATCATAAATTCTAACCATAAACCTTAAATTCTAACTCTTACCCTTAAACCCTTAAACAGTGTCTCTAAACCCTAAAATTAAGACACTTCTGAAATTTTTTCGTTTCCACCGCTAGTGCATGAAGTGTTTTTTTTTATATATATATATATATATATATATATAACATTAAAATTCAAAATAAAAGTTATAACTCAAAAAAAATTGTCTATGATTTACTATGCTTATATGGTTGAATCATAAAATTAATTTACATAAAAATTAATATTAAAATTAAACTTCTAGATTTGAATAAGAAGTTTGAGTCACAAAATTAATAATATAATTATTTTTAGAAAAAATAAATAAAATATTTATAATAACAAAATCCTACCAAGAAAAGTTAAAAGAAAAAAGAAAAAACCTAAAAAGAGTTGCTAATTATTTTTTCGGGCTAAAAAAAAAACGATTAATGAGAAAAAAAATCAAAATAAAGAGACATTTTTCTTATTTTTTCACGTGGATTTTCTGAGCTCTTCTTCTGTAGCTCCTGTTCTTCAGCTTTATCTGTAATATTTTTTTCAACTTCTTATGCAGCTCTTGTTTTTCAACTTCATATGTAGTTTTTCTTCTACAACTTACAATCAGGAGCTTTCTTCACCCAAACTGATCAACTGTCTTTCGGTAACCTTCTGTTGCCATTATAGGTTGGGTAAGCGCGCGAACTCCTAACGTCGTCCCCAAAACGTACTCTTCAATTTCCCAACGTACCCAACTAATTTTCAACCGTACCCTGTAAATATAAGACATCCCCATACATTTTTTTTGGGTTTCATGTCGGCTTTGGAGATGGATATGACATATTTTTAAATTATGACCATTAAAAAAATTGTTATTTAATAAAAATGAGGCACATAACATATTTATTTTTTTAATTTTTATTAAAAAACCATAAAATCTTTAATTTTTAAAAACCCCAAAATTTTAATATTAATCAAAAACATCCACAAAATTCTAAATCTTCCATCCATAATGTTCAGCCTAATGTTCAGACACCCTTTGCGAGTTTTTATCTTGAATTCTCATTTTCTCCTTTTTGTTTACCATTTGGCTTTTCTTTTTTCTTTTTTTAACCAACAGGGCCCTTTCGGGTTTTCACCATTTGGCTTTTCTTTTTTTATCTTTCGAGTTTCCACCTCTTGGCTTTTTCCTTTTTTTTCTCTTTTTTACCAATAGGCCCCTTTCGGGTTTTCACCTCTTGATATGTCATGAATTCAAGCATAATATTTCTTCACTGAGTCAAAATTCACAGAATTGGATAACTCATTTCCATCCATCTCTGTTAGGATTAATGCCCCACCAGAAAAGGCTTTTTTCACAACAAACGACCCTTCCCAATTTGGCATCCATTTTCCTCGAAAACCCTTTGCGTAGGCAACCTCTTTTTCAAAACCAGATCCCCTTCCCGAAATGCTCTTGGTTAGACTTTCTTATCATGGGATCCAATCATTTGCTTTTGGTACATCTGCCCATGACAAATTGCTTTCAATCTCTTTTCTTCTATCAAATTCAACTGATCATATCTAACTTGAACCCATTCAGCTTCGTCCAACTCAAGTTCCATTAAGACATGAAGAGATGGAATCTCAATCTCAATATCAATTGGTAATACTGCCTTTGTTCCGTAAACTAAAGAGTATGGAGTTACTCCCATAGATGTTCGCACATGTGTACGATACGCTAGCAAGACAAAAGGTAGTTTCTCATGCCAATCCTTATATGTTATCGCCATTTTCTCCACGATTCGCTTGATATTTTGTTGGCTGCTTCGACGACCCCATTCATTTTTGGGCGATAGGGTGCTGACTTATGATGCTTTATCTTAAATTGCTCACACACTCCTTTCATCATTTGGTTGTTCAGATTTAAAGCATTGTCAGAGATAATTCTTTCTAGTAGACCATACCGACAAATGATTTCCCTTTTAGAAACTCGCATACTGTCGATTTGGTTACATTTGCATATGAAGCAGCTTCCACCCATTTGGTGAAGTAATCAATCATTACAAAGATGAAATGATGCCCATTTGATGCTTTTGGTGTAATCGGTCCAATCACATCCATGCCTCACGCTGCAAATGGCCACGGGGCCGTTATAACATGAAGAGGTGACGATGCTACATGAATTTTATCTCCATAAATCTAAAATTTATGACATCTTTGAGCGAAGTTGATGCAATATTTTACCATAGATACCCAGAAATAACCCAACCTCATAATCTGCCTAGACATATTGAGGCCATTTGCATGAATTCCACAAGTTCCCTCGTGAACTTCCTCAATTATCTTTTTTGCCTCATGATCTTCTACGCATCTGAGTAGTGTTTGGTCACTCCCTTTTTTGTATAGGAAAAATAAATAAAATATTTATAATAACAAAATCCTACCAAGAAAAGTTAAAAGAAAAAAGAAAAAACCTAAAAAGAGTTCGTAATTATTTTTTTCGGGCTCCACAAAAAACGATTAATGAGAAAAAAAATTAAAATAAAGAGACATTTTTCTTATTCTTTCACGTGGATTTTCACGTGAGCTCTTCTTCTGTAGCTCCTGTTCTTCAGCTTTATCTGTAATATTTTTTTCAACTTCTTTTGCAGCTCTTGTTTTTCAACTTCATCTGTAGTTTTTCTTCTACAACTTACAATCAGGAGCTTTCTTCACCCAAACTGATCAACTGTCTTTCGGTAACCTTCTGTTGCCATTATAGGTTGGGTAAGCGCGTGAACTCCTGACGTCGTCCCCAAAACGTACTCTTCAATTTCCCAACGTACCCAACTAATTTTCAACCGTACCCTGTAAATATAAGACATCCTCATACATTTTTTTTGGGTTTCATGTCGGCTGTGAAGATGGATATGACATTTTTTTAAATTATGACCATTAAAAAAATTGTCATTTAATAAAAATGAGGCACATAACATATTTATTTTTTTTAATTTTTATTAAAAAACCATAAAATCTTTAATTTTTAAAAACTCCAAAATTTTAATATTATTCAAAAACATCCACAAAATTCTAAATCTTCCATCCATAATGTTCAGCCTAATGTTCAGACACCCTTTGCGAGTTTTTATCTTGAATTCTCATTTTCTCCTTTTTGTTTACCATTTGGCTTTTCTTTTTTCTTTTTTTAACCAACAGGGCCCTTTCGGATTTTCACCTCTTGGCTTTTTCCTTTTTTTCCTCTTTTTTACCAATAGGCCCCTTTCGGGTTTTCACCTCTTGATATGTCATGAATTCAAGCATAATATTTCTTCACTGAGTCAAAATTCACAGAATTGGATAACTCATTTCCATCCATCTCTGTTAGGATTAATGCCCCACCAGAAAAGGCTTTTTTCACAAAAAACGACCCTTCCCAATTTGGCATCCATTTTCCTCGAAAACCCTTTGCGTAGGCAACCTCTTTTTCAAAACCAGATCCCCTTCCCGAAATGCTATTGGTTAGACTTTCTTATCATGGGCTCGAATCATTTGCTTTTGGTACATCTGCCCATGACAAATTGCTTTCAATCTCTTTTATTCTATCAAATTCAACTGATCATATCTAACTTGAACCCATTCAGCTTCGTCCAACTCAAGTTCCATTAAGACATGAAGAGATGGAATCTCAATCTCAATTGGTAATACTGCCTCTATTCCGTAAACTAAAGAGTATGGAGTTACTCCCATAGATGTTCGCACATGTGTACGATACGCTAGCAAGACAAAAGGTAGTTTCTCATGCCAATCCTTATATGTTATCGCCATTTTCTCCACGATTCGCTTGATATTTTGTTGGCTGCTTCGACGGCCCCATTCATTTTTGGGCGATAGGGTGCTGACTTATGATGCTTTATCTTAAATTGCTCACACACTCCTTTCATCATTTGGTTGTTCAGATTTAAAGCATTGTCAGAGATAATTCTTTCTAGTAGACCATACCGACAAATGATTTCCCTTTTAGAAACTTGCATACTGTCGATTTGGTTACATTTGCATATGAAGCAGCTTCCACCCATTTGGTGAAGTAATCAATCATTACAAAGATGAAACGATGTCCATTTGACGCCTTTGGTGTAATCGGTCCAATCACATCCATGCCTCACGCTGCAAATGGCCATGGAGCCGTTATAACATGAAGAGGTGACGATGCTACATGAATTTTATCTCCATAAATCTAAAATTTATGGCATCTTTGAGCGAAGTTGATGCAATCTTTTACCATAGATACCCAGAAATAACCCAACCTCATAATCTGCCTAGACATATTGAGGCCATTTGCATGAATTCCACAAGTTCCCTCGTGAACTTCCTCAATTATCTTTTTTGCCTCATGATCTTCTACGCATCTGAGTAGTGTTTGGTCACTCCCTTTTTTGTATAGGAAAAATAAATAAAATATTTATAATAACAAAATCCTACCAAGAAAAGTTAAAAGAAAAAAGAAAAAACCTAAAAAGAGTTCGTAATTATTTTTTTCGGGCTCCACAAAAAACGATTAATGAGAAAAAAAATTAAAATAAAGAGACATTTTTCTTATTCTTTCACGTGGATTTTCACGTGAGCTCTTCTTCTGTAGCTCATGTTCTTCAGCTTTATCTGTAATATTTTTTTCAACTTCTTTTGCAGCTCTTGTTTTTCAACTTCATCTGTAGTTTTTCTTCTACAACTTACAATCAGGAGCTTTCTTCACCCAAACTGATCAACTGTCTTTCGGTAACCTTCTGTTGCCATTATAGGTTGGGTAAGCGCGTGAACTCCTGACGTCGTCCCCAAAACGTACTCTTCAATTTCCCAACGTACCCAACTAATTTTCAACCGTACCCTGTAAATATAAGACATCCTCATACATTTTTTTTGGGTTTCATGTCGGCTTTGAAGATGGATATGACATTTTTTTAAATTATGACCATTAAAAAAATTGTCATTTAATAAAAATGAGGCACATAACATATTTATTTTTTTTAATTTTTATTAAAAAACCATAAAATCTTTAATTTTTAAAAACTCCAAAATTTTAATATTATTCAAAAACATCCACAAAATTCTAAATCTTCCATCCATAATGTTCAGCCTAATGTTCAGACACCCTTTGCGAGTTTTTATCTTGAATTCTCATTTTCTCCTTTTTGTTTACCATTTGGCTTTTCTTTTTTCTTTTTTTAACCAACAGGGCCCTTTCGGATTTTCACCTCTTGGCTTTTTCCTTTTTTTCCTCTTTTTTACCAATAGGCCCCTTTCGGGTTTTCACCTCTTGATATGTCATGAATTCAAGCATAATATTTCTTTCGAGTCAAAATTCACGTGAATTGGATAACTCATTTCCATCCATCTCTGTTAGGATTAATGCCCCACCAGAAAAGGCTTTTTTCACAAAAAACGACCCTTCCCAATTTGGCATCCATTTTCCTCGAAAACCCTTTGCGTAGGCAACCTCTTTTTCAAAACCAGATCCCCTTCCCGAAATGCTATTGGTTAGACTTTCTTATCATGGGCTCGAATCATTTGCTTTTGGTACATCTGCCCATGACAAATTGCTTTCAATCTCTTTTATTCTATCAAATTCAACTGATCATATCTAACTTGAACCCATTCAGCTTCGTCCAACTCAAGTTCCATTAAGACATGAAGAGATGGAATCTCAATCTCAATTGGTAATTCTGCCTCTATTCCGTAAACTAAAGAGTATGGAGTTACTCCCATAGATGTTCGCACATGTGTACGATACGCTAGCAAGACAAAAGGTAGTTTCTCATGCCAATCCTTATATGTTATCGCCATTTTCTCCACGATTCGCTTGATATTTTGTTGGCTGCTTCGACGGCCCCATTCATTTTTGGGCGATAGGGTGCTGACTTATGATGCTTTATCTTAAATTGCTCACACACTCCTTTCATCATTTGGTTGTTCAGATTTAAAGCATTGTCAGAGATAATTCTTTCTAGTAGACCATACCGACAAATGATTTCCCTTTTAGAAACTTGCATCTTTGTCGATTTGGTTACATTTGCATATGAAGCAGCTTCCACCCATTTGGTGAAGTAATCAATCATTACAAAGATGAAACGATGTCCATTTGACGCCTTTGGTGTAATCGGTCCAATCACATCCATGCCTCACGCTGCAAATGGCCATGGAGCCGTTATAACATGAAGAGGTGACGATGCTACATGAATTTTATCTCCATAAATCTAAAATTTATGGCATCTTTGAGCGAAGTTGATGCAATCTTTTACCATAGATACCCCGTAAATAACCCAACCTCATAATCTGCCTAGACATATTGAGGCCATTTGCATGAATTCCACAAGTTCCCTCGTGAACTTCCTCAATTATCCTTTTTGCCTCATGATCTTCTACGCATCTGAGTAGCGTTTGGTGACTCCCTTTTTTGTATAGGATTTCTCCATCAAGGACGTACCTTGCAACCATTCTCCGAATTGTTCTTTTATTAACATTAGTCGCTCCCTCGCGATACTTTTGATACTTGATATATTGTAAAATATCATAATACCAAGGGTGATCATCTACCTCATCTTTGATGGTATAACAACTGGCGGGTGAGTCATAGATACTCATTTGTATGGGCATTGTATCAGCTTCTCTATTTTCTTTAAACATAGAAGCCAAAGTTGCCAATGCATCAGCCATTTGGTTATCTTCTTGGGGGAGGTAATGTAAAGATATCTCCTCAAACTCTTTTATTAATTCAAGGACGAGCTTGCGCTATTCAATCAATTTAGCATCTTTTGTTTCCCATTCTCCGCGAAGTTAATAAACTGCTAATGATGAATCACCATATGCTTTTAGGACTTTAATTTTTCGTTGGATTGCCACTCGAAGTCCCATTATACACGCTTCATATTCTGCCATATTATTGGTACACTCAAAATTTAGTTGACCGGTAAAGGGATAATGATTCCTTTTGGGAGATACTAAGACTACCCCAATTCCATGCCCAACTGCGTTTGAAGCTCCGTCAAAATTCACTTCCCAAGGTTTTCCACTAGTTGGTTCATCTTCACTAACAGTTAAGCACATTAGGTTTTCGTCAGGAAAGTCAAAACTCAAAGGTTCGTATTCAGATGAAGCACGACTTGCTAAGAAGTCCGCGGTGGCGCTACCTTTGATGGCTTTATGATTTACATACTCAATATCGTATTCAAAAAGTAAAATTTACCATCGAGCCATTCTTTCTGATAAGCCTGGCAATTCCATCATGTATTTTATTGGATCTAGCTTTGCAATCAACCATGTTGTATGGTATAACATGTACTGCCGAAGCCTGCGAGCAGTTTAGACCAAGGCGCAACATAACTTCTTGATAGAAGAGTATCTCGATTCACAATCGGTAAATTTTTTGCTAAGGTAGTAAATAGCCTGTTCATTTTTCCCAGTTTCGTCGTGCTGGCCCAATACACAATCCATAGAGTTTTCAAATACAACTAAATACAAAATCAAGGGCTTGCCTGGTACAAGAGGATCTAATACATGAGGATTTGACAAAATATTGCTTAACCTTGTCAAAGACATTCTAGCATGCAGAGTCCCACTCGCCTTTATCATGCTTTCTTAGGAGACGAAAGGTAGAATCACAGTTATCGATTAATTGAGAGATTAACTGAGAGATTAACTGAGCAATATAATTTAATCTTCCTAATAAGCCTTGAATTTCCTTTAGAGTGCGAGAAGGCGGAAGCTCTTGGATAGCCTTGATTTTATCAGGATCTACCTCAATACCTCGTTTGCTGACGATAAAACTCATTAATTTTCCTAAAGCAACTCCAAAGGTGCATTTTGCAGGATCCAGTTTCAATTGAAATTTCTTCAAGCGTTCAAAGAGTTTTCTGAGGTTTGTGATATGTTTTTCTTCCATTCGATACTTGGCGATCATATCATCCACATAAACTTCTATTTCTTTGTGCATCATATCATGGAATAATGTCACCATAGCTCTCTAATATGTTGCCCCTGCATTTTTTAGACCGAAAGACGTCACTTTGTAACAAAACGTGCCCCACTCTGTCACAAAAGTGATTTTTCCATGTCTCCAAGATACATTTTGATTTGATTATAGCCTGAGAAACCATCCATGAATGAGAACAAATGATGTTTAGCCGTATTGTCTACTAACGTGTCTATATGTGGTAGAAGGAAGTTGTCCTTAGGACTAGCACGATTGAGGTCACGATAGTCGACACACATTCGCACCTTTCTATTTTTTTGGTACTGGAACAACGTTAGCCACCCATTTTGGATACTTGGCCACTTGTAAAAATCTAGCATCGTATTATTTCTTTACTTCCTATCGTATCTAAAGTAACATTTTTGGCCTCATTCTTTTGAGCTTTTGTTGTACAAGCTTGTATTCTAGCTTCAACGAAAGTTCGTGTGTTACAATATCTGTGTTTAATCCAGGCATATCTTGGCAGGTCCAGGGCGAACACATCCTTGAACTCTTGAAGTAGGGAGATGAGTTTATCTCTTGTAACTAAAGATATGGAAGTTCCAATCTTTACTTCTCTTTTGTCATCTCCAGTTCCCAAATTCACTATATCCATCGATTCTTGGTGGGGAAGATTTTGTTTACTCTTGTGCTCAATTAGTCTAAGTAAATTAGGAGACAATTCACACTCCTCATAGTTATTGTCGGACTCATACTCTCCTAAGCATATAGTCTGCTCAAAGTCGACTTTTGAGCTCGAAGCAATGTCATTCGTGCTATTGATATTTGAGGGCCTGCAAATGCGTAAGAGGAAACATATATATTCAAGGCCCAAGAAAGAAAAGTGTAGAATATTTAATGAAACGAAAAGAAAAGAAAAATAAACAAAAATGAAGAAGAAGAAAAAAAATGAACAAACACTGAGACCAGATTGGAAGGGAAAATGCATTCGTTTATTGAATTGATAAACTGATGCCTAAATGGGGGAACTTACAATAAATCCCCACTGCTTTCGGGCTTAATAGTGGGGTAAGTTCCGAGCATTGCTCTGAAAGAATTTAAAAACAATGAGGATTTTAACAGCGATCCAATTATTCAAGACATAACCCGGAGGACACGGACGAATCTTTGACTGATTTTCTACAATTTATTTCTCTTCCCTAATAGCATTTATGCTCAGTTCTTTGAACATCTCCGGCGATACCACTAGGATTTCTTTTTCTTTTC
This sequence comes from Hibiscus mutabilis, assembly GCA_019671005.1. Lineage (NCBI taxonomy): Eukaryota > Viridiplantae > Streptophyta > Magnoliopsida > Malvales > Malvaceae > Hibiscus > Hibiscus mutabilis. The sequence continues at coordinate 16,414,376 of CM033717.1, read as the reverse complement.
CAACATGAATATGTCCCCTAGACACAAAGGTTTCAGAAATATGGAGAAACACCATCAACTCCTCTTCGATACTCTGGCTAATCAGTCTGGCCCTTCTCTGCGCTCTCATTTTCAAAATTTGTTTCATCTTTTGACATGGATTTGGCTGAAATCCCACACCACTTCGATCATATTTCAAAAATGGTTGTATTGCTATATACATTCCTTGTAAGGACTTCCCAAGTCCTTTTCTTGGTTTGGCTCATTTTCCAACAGTGAGCCTTATCCCCATCATAGTATTCTGTCGATTTGGTTACATTTGCATATGAAGCAGCTTCCACCCATTTGGTGAAGTAATCAATCATTACAAAGATGAAACGATGTCCATTTGACGCCTTTGGTGTAATCGGTCCAATCACATCCATGCCTCACGCTGCAAATGGCCATGGAGCCGTTATAACATGAAGAGGTGACGATGCTACATGAATTTTATCTCCATAAATCTAAAATTTATGGCATCTTTGAGCGAAGTTGATGCAATCTTTTACCATAGATACCCAGAAATAACCCAACCTCATAATCTGCCTAGACATATTGAGGCCATTTGCATGAATTCCACAAGTTCCCTCGTGAACTTCCTCAATTATCCTTTTTGCCTCATGATCTTCTACGCATCTGAGTAGCGTTTGGTGACTCCCTTTTTTGTATAGGATTTCTCCATCAAGGACGTACCTTGCAACCATTCTCCGAATTGTTCTTTTATTAACATTAGTCGCTCCCTCGCGATACTTTTGATACTTGATATATTGTAAAATATCATAATACCAAGGGTGATCATCTACCTCATCTTTGATGGTATAACAACTGGCGGGTGAGTCATAGATACTCATTTGTATGGGCATTGTATCAGCTTCTCTATTTTCTTTAAACATAGAAGCCAAAGTTGCCAATGCATCAGCCATTTGGTTATCTTCTTGGGGGGAGGTAATGTAAAGATATCTCCTCAAACTCTTTTATTAATTCAAGGACGAGCTTGCGCTATTCAATCAATTTAGCATCTTTTGTTTCCCATTCTCCGCGAAGTTAATAAACTGCTAATGATGAATCACCATATGCTTTTAGGACTTTAATTTTTCGTTGGATTGCCACTCGAAGTCCCATTATACACGCTTCATATTCTGCCATATTATTGGTACACTCAAAATTTAGTTGACCGGTAAAGGGATAATGATTCCTTTTGGGAGATACTAAGACTACCCCAATTCCATGCCCAACTGCGTTTGAAGCTCCGTCAAAATTCACTTCCCAAGGTTTTCCACTAGTTGGTTCATCTTCACTAACAGTTAAGCACATTAGGTTTTCGTCAGAGGAAAGTCAAAACTCAAAGGTTCGTATTCAGATGAAGCACGACTTGCTAAGAAGTCCGCGGTGGCGCTACCTTTGATGGCTTTATGATTTACATACTCAATATCGTATTCAAAAAGTAAAATTTACCATCGAGCCATTCTTTCTGATAAGCCTGGCAATTCCATCATGTATTTTATTGGATCTAGCTTTGCAATCAACCATGTTGTATGGTATAACATGTACTGCCGAAGCCTGCGAGCAGTTTAGACCAAGGCGCAACATAACTTCTTGATAGAAGAGTATCTCGATTCACAATCGGTAAATTTTTTGCTAAGGTAGTAAATAGCCTGTTCATTTTTCCCGTTTTCGTCGTCTTTGGCCCAATACACAATCCATAGAGTTTTCAAATACAACTAAATACAAAATCAAGGGCTTGCCTGGTACAAGAGGATCTAATACATGAGGATTTGACAAAATATTGCTTAACCTTGTCAAAGACATTCTAGCATGCAGAGTCCCACTCGCCTTTATCATGCTTTCTTAGGAGACGAAAGGTAGAATCACAGTTATCGATTAATTGAGAGATTAACTGAGAGATTAACTGAGCAATATAATTTAATCTTCCTAATAAGCCTTGAATTTCCTTTAGAGTGCGAGAAGGCGGAAGCTCTTGGATAGCCTTGATTTTATCGGGATCTACCTCAATACCTCGCTTTTCTTGTGATAAAACTCATTAATTTTCCTAAAGCAACTCCAAAGGTGCATTTTGCAGGATCCAGTTTCAATTGAAATTTCTTCAAGCGTTCAAAGAGTTTTCTGAGGTTTGTGATATGTTTTTCTTCCATTCGATACTTGGCGATCATATCATCCACATAAACTTCTATTTCTTTGTGCATCATATCATGGAATAATGTCACCATAGCTCTCTAATATGTTGCCCTGCATTTTTAGACGAAAGACGTCACTTTGTAACAAAACGTGCCCCACTCTGTCACAAAAGTGATTTTTCCATGTCTCCAAGATACATTTTGATTTGATTATAGCCTGAGAAACCATCCATGAATGAGAACAAATGATGTTTAGCCGTATTGTCTACTAACGTGTCTATATGTGGTAGAAGGAAGTTGTCCTTAGGACTAGCACGATTGAGGTCACGATAGTCGACACACATTCGCACCTTTCTATTTTTTTGGTACTGGAACAACGTTAGCCACCCATTTTGGATACTTGGCCACTTGTAAAAATCTAGCATCGTATTATTTCTTTACTTCCTATCGTATCTAAAGTAACATTTTTGGCCTCATTCTTTTGAGCTTTTGTTGTACAAGCTTGTATTCTAGCTTCAACGAAAGTTCGTGTGTTACAATATCTGTGTTTAATCCAGGCATATCTTGGCAGGTCCAGGCGAACACATCCTTGAACTCTTGAAGTAGGGAGATGAGTTTATCTCTTGTAACTAAAGATATGGAAGTTCCAATCTTTACTTCTCTTTTGTCATCTCCAGTTCCCAAATTCACTATATCCATCGATTCTTGGTGGGGAAGATTTTGTTTACTCTTGTGCTCAATTAGTCTAAGTAAATTAGGAGACAATTCACACTCCTCATAGTTATTGTCGGACTCATACTCTCCTAAGCATATAGTCTGCTCAAAGTCGACTTTTGAGCTCGAAGCAATGTCATTCGTGCTATTGATATTTGAGGGCCTGCAAATGCGTAAGAGGAAACATATATATTCAAGGCCCAAGAAAGAAAAGTGTAGAATATTTAATGAAACGAAAAGAAAAGAAAAATAAACAAAAATGAAGAAGAAGAAAAAAAATGAACAAACACTGAGACCAGATTGGAAGGGAAAATGCATTCGTTTATTGAATTGATAAACTGATGCCTAAATGGGGGACCTTACAATAAATCCCCACTGCTTTCGGGCTTAATAGTGGGGTAAGTTCCGAGCATTGCTCTGAAAGAATTTAAAAACAATGAGGATTTTAACAGCGATCCAATTATTCAAGACATAACCCGGAGGACACGGACGAATCTTTGACTGATTTTCTACAATTTATTTCTCTTCCCTAATAGCATTTATGCTCAGTTCTTTGAACATCTCCGGCGATACCACTAGGATTTCTTTTTCTTTTCCAACATGAATATGTCCCCTAGACACAAAGGTTTCAGAAATATGGAGAAACACCATCAACTCCTCTTCGATACTCTGGCTAATCAGTCTGGCCCTTCTCTGCGCTCTCATTTTCAAAATTTGTTTCATCTTTTGACATGGATTTGGCTGAAATCCCACACCACTTCGATCATATTTCAAAAATGGTTGTATTGCTATATACATTCCTTGTAAGGACTTCCCAAGTCCTTTTCTTGGTTTGGCTCATTTTCCAACAGTGAGCCTTATCCCCATCATAGTATTCTTTGACAATTTGGGTTTCGGGATCTTCTTTCCTTCAGCGACAAAAGTCGTATTCACAAACTCGAAAGGTCGAAATGTACACTCGACTACATTTTCATCCACATCTATGTATGGGGCATCAGCTAATGCTGATGCAATGATGTCATCTTCAGCACCAACACTTACAAGGTGCCCGTCAATCGTAAATTTAACTTTCTGGTGAAGTGTTGAAGGTACCGCTCTAGCTGCGTGAATCCAGGGTCATCCCAACAGACAATTATAAGCATGTATGATATCCATAACAATAAATTCTATATTGAACGTGGCTGGACCAATGAGAAGTGAGACATCAATCTTCCCTACCACTTCCCTCCTAGTTCCATCAAATGCCCTTATAGTTGTATGACAAGGTCTCATGTGAGTATTGTCCATCGGAAGCCTATTTAGTGTGGTCATGGGTATGACATTCAAATCAGATCCATTGTCAACTAAGACATGAGGTAGTATATGTCCGTACAGTGGGTAGTTATATGCAATGCTTTGATAGATCTCGTACCCTCAGGAGGAATTTCATCATTACTAAAGGAGATGAAATTGTCAGCATGCAGATTATTCACCAATTTATCGAGCTTATCCACTGAAACATCATTCGGGATGAATGTTTGGTTCAACACTTTTAACAAAGTGTTTCTGTGGAGATTCGAACTCAGCAACAAGGATAATACAGAAATACGAGATCATTGTTTGTGTAATTGTTCAACCACACTATATTCATCGTGTTTGATAAACTTCAAGAATTCATGCGCTTCCTCCTCTTTCACAAGTTATTAATTTCTGATTCTTCTCCAATCAGTGGGAACTTGTCTTTTTGCTCAGCATTTCTTATTTCTACTAGTTTTGCAACACCAGGGGAGTAACACCTTCCATTTCGAATGAAGTTCCTAACTCTACTAATTCCTACAGCCGCAATTTTAGAACCCTCTTCCCCTATGATGGTCATGGTACAACCATAAATCCATGGCACCTGTTGATTACTCTTGTATAGGAAAAGAGAATGAGCCTCGATTACCAATCGAGGCGAAGGTTTCTCTGATTCTTCTTCATGTGTTCTTGACCAATTAATCACAAAAGGTCGACTAGTCCTGCCACCATTTTTAGACGATTGTTCATCCACTGAAAAACATCTTTGATTTTTTGACTCTGTTCGAAGAACTCTATTTTTTATTGTCCATCAAGTCTTGGACAATTTTTCTAAACTCATCACAATATTGAATTTCATGATCCACTTCCCTATGAAATTCACAGAAATCCTTCTTACCATTCACAACAGTTCTATGGTTAGAACTCATCAATCCTCTTTCTACCATTTTCTTCCAAACCTATTTCAATGGTGATTGAACTTCAGATAAGTTTGTTTTAACCTTGAACTCACCACTATTTATCACAGCATTAACCCTTGGTTCCTCATGTGTTGCAAAAGGGTTGTTAGCAACATTGGGCCTATCTGGTGTGTTGAATTGAAGGATATTTTGATTAATCAAGCTCTGAACCCTTCTTTTGAGAGCTGGATAATTTTCGATTGTATGTCCCTAAATTCCAGCATTGAACTCACAATGTGCAGAAGGATCGTACCATTTTGGGTAAGATGGTTGCAATGGTGTGAGAAAGACTAGGGATATTAATCATTTTTCTAATAATTTGGCATACAACTCTTTGTAAGAAATTGGGATAGGCGTGAAAGTCTACCTTTTCGTATTAGCCCTTGATGGCTTGGGCCCTCATTGTGGTTGTTTTTCTTGGCTTGAAGAGGTTGTAGTTGGTTTCAGATATCCTGTAGGATACACGAATTGTGGTGAAGGTTGATATTTGGGATATGAATGTTTGTTGCCTCCTACAACATTAATTTCATTCTCTCTCTTTTTGGTATACGATTTTTTGGAAGCCTCGAGATTGCTAAGTTTCTCGCTTTTATAGCATGCTCAATTGCTTCACCCGCTGTCACTAGATCAACAAAGTCTCTAGTGGTTCTACTGACAAGCTTCTCATAGTATGTGGATTCCAAGGAATTAATGAAAAAGGTTGTCGTCTCTTTCTCAAGTAGTGGTGGTTGGACTTGTGCAACCATGTCCCTCCACCGCTGGGCATATTGTTAGAACGTTTCATTGTGCTTTTCCCCCCCATGTTTTGGAGTGTCAAACGATCTAGAACCATGTCCAAGACATGTTTGTATTGTTCTTTGAAAGCATGTGTTAAGTCTCTCCATGTGCTTATTTGGACCCTATTCAACTGATTAAACCATCGCATGGCAGACCTAGCTAAGTTGTCCTGAAAGTAGTGGATTAACAACTTATCATCATTCTCGTACCCCATCATTTTACGACAAAACATGGTAAGGTGGGCGTTAGGACAGTTCGTGCCATCGAATTTCTCAAATTCTGGCACATTGAATTTGGGGGGCAGACTAGATCAGAGACCAAGCTCAGCTCCATTACAACAGTTCCAATGAAGGCATTAATACATTCTATAGCTTTGATTCTTTCTTCCAAGCACTTGGGCTCGCCCACGCGTTTGAACCAGAAGCACCATGAAGATTTGCTTGGTTATGGACATTATATTGTAGTCCACCGGAAGAAAACACAAATCAAGGTTGTGTTTCTTTTGGTCCAAAAGGCAAAGATGATGAATCTCCCTTGTGAACTTCATGAGTTTTTCCTTTCTCAGCATTTGGTGTCTTCGATAACAACTGTGACAGTTTGTCTTCTAATTTTCTTAGAAGAGTCTCGTTACTTTTTTCTATGTCATCTCTTGAGCCTTTTATTGTAACATTCATTTCCCGTATTTTTCACCAAATACGAGCCAGTGATGTTCTTAACAAATTTTAAACCCTATTATTTCTTTTCTTTTATAAACTGACAACATGCGCTACCTTACTTAAAAATTTATAGAAATTTTTATAGACATTGAAAATTTATTCCGAAATTTTCTAATTAAACTAGATTCATTAGGCTTTCTAACCAAATAAATTATTAGCCTAAATTCATTATACAAAAATTCAAATAAATTCCTAAATTCACGTCACAGCCCCAAAATAATGAAATTTTGCTGCTTTATTTTCTGACGTTCCTTCGAATAAAAATTCATATCTTTTTTACATACAACTCGAAATCAATCACCGTTAATTTTGTAAGAAACTAGACAAAATTTTTAGTTCATGCATATAAGATTCACTGTCTAATTCCAATTGTGGAATTTACACTGATTTTTCGAACACACTGCTTTTGCATACATTTCTGGGCAGATTTTTAAACTTTCTATCTTAGAATCCATATTTACTAAAAACTTAGTCCATTATCATTTATAACCATAATGGGACTTACTAGGTTCATCATCCATATTCAACAACTATTAACCCACCATATTTAGTGATAAGTTATTACAACCCCACTAATTATACATGTCATCTAGTACATTTCCAAAAGAAAGGATAGATGTCATTACATTACTATGAGTATGGAGATATACCTCCCAAAATATGAAAGTGATGCTTGGCTACTCTTCACTCGAAGCTCCTTTAAAACCTACGCATGAAAGTCATCATAAGCTAAGCATATACTTAGAGAGGCAACAACACTTAATTCAAATGCAATTTAACATAGATATCAATATATTATAGTGACAACGCATATGATCACCTCCCATTTTATGCATTTTAACATATATGACATGATATATGTATAGTAACATATTACATGGTAATAACCTTGATTCTTACCAATACTGTTGCCGTATTCATCATCGAGCTTTCAAGCCTTTTTAACATGTTTTTCAATTCATTTAGCCCAAGTATTGAATTAAGGAAATTTTTGGTACGCTAGTCATCCCCCTATACTTACTTGAGTATAGTATATTAGGTGCACTTTACTGGAAGTGCTTAACACCGAAGTGTTTTTATATACTTATCGGAGTATACAATTATTAATTATTTTGCATTTTACCTGAAGTGCTTATAATAAATTGCACTCTACCGGGAGTGCTAAAATGTTTATACATATGTTTATGACTCTATGGATATCCAGCTATACTTTTAATTTCCTATCTCATACTTTGGGCTTTATATCAATCATAATCTCATACATGGCAACATATATACATATTAAGCAACTCATACGTAAAATAACATTCCATGAATAATTAGTGATCCATGCATGTATTCTCAATTCTGGACATATTTTTAACATGTCAATTATATAATGAATGACATAAAAATCATGCTATGCATGCATTGCACTCACCTTGACACTTTCAAAGGTATAATTTATACTAGCCTCACTAAGCTCGATTGCACTTTCTATCTTCACTTGTTTGTACTCGAACTCGATTGTTATCTGTTTGTACATTAAATACATGACACAAGCAACCTTAAGTACATGTCCAACCTTTACTAATACATGTACATACCAATATGAAAAAATTAATATGTTCATCCAAATACTTTTTTGTAACTACAATGTTTCCAATACTTTAATCTCAACTCAATTTACACATTACAACCAATAGTTTGATAATTTCCCTTTAAACCCTAAATTCTCTCTCTTAGGGTTTATAATCTAAAACTTGGAAACTTTCACATTTCATCTAATAATCCAAAAATTTTAATAATAAAATAATCCTTGTATCATTGCAACCAATATAACCATGCTTCTTGAATAATTCCAAATTTCTCACTTATTTCACCCAATTTACAAAATTCACAAAATAGTCTTAAAATGATGTTTTCTTTAATCCAACCACATAATTCAACTTAGAAAACATCATTCTTATCATTTCCATCATCAAATAAATTTTTGCAAAATTTCCCTTAATTTTTCCTCTTATAGCCGAAATGGTCCCTAAAGTTTACCAAGAAGTTTTCATCATTTCAAGCATCTAAACAACACTACAACACCATTTCTAACTTGATTAAGCTTTAAAACATGAAATCTTAACATGTTCTTCAACCACCCTAATCATCAAACTCAACTTAGAACCATGGAAACTAAGCAAAACTTATGTCAAAAGATAGAGAAATCAAAGGAGATCGATTTCTTGTTTCATAACTCTAGCCAAAAATCAACCAAATCAAGCTAAAAATTGAATTGAAAGATTTCTTACCTAAACCCCTTTAGGTTCGGCACTTTGAGAGAAAAGATGAACAAAGTTTCCAATTTTTTCTTATTTCTTTGATTAATGCCAAATGGCAATTAAATCTTTAATTTAAAATAAAAAATTTTCCTCATAGTAAAATGATCATTTTACCCTTGAGTTATGACCAATTATAAATCCACACCTATACTCAACCTTATCATCAAATCAATTATAATTAAAAAAGTATGGGTAAAATGACCATTTTGCCATTAATGAATCTATATATTCTCCAAAATGCCATTTCATCACCTATACAAAATATTGAATAGAATCGAATCTAAACTGATTTAAAAACGATTTATAACTTCAATGCTATGCTCTTCGGGTCTTTTTAAGACTTCCTTCAAATTTTCATAAAATTCCAAGCTCATACGATAACCTGAATTACACTTAAACTTTAACCGTAATTTCCCAATAATAGAAACATCAGATCAAACCATAGTTTTTATATTCGATCCACACCCTTAGATAATATATCTATTTATGGAATAAAAATAATTATTGGGAAAATTACCATGTTGGTCCATGAACTTTTCTCAACTTTTCACTTTTGTCACCAAACTTTAAAACTTTACATTTTAGTCACTGAACTAAAACCACTAACTTTTGATTCTTTACATTTTGGTCACTATTCCAATAATAGGATATTACAATTCTCTCCCCCTAAAAAATTTGTCCTTGAATTTTTAGAACGTACCTATATTAAACAAATACGGGTATTGTTCTTTCATTTGCTCTTCAGTTTCCTAAGTAGCTTCTTCCATTTTGTGATTCTTCCAGAGCACTTTTACCAATGAAATCGATTTGTTTCTCAATTTCTTCACCCCATGAGCTAGAAATTTTACCGGTTCTTCAAATGTCAAATCAGGTTGCATATCAACTTGCGCAGGTGAAATGGCATGAGAAGGATCCGACCTATATTTGCGAAGCATCGATACATGAAAAACATCATGAATTTTGCTCATTTCTGGTGGTAAAGCTAATTGATATGCCACCGGTCCAACTCTTTTCAAGATTTTATACGGACCAATAAATTTGGGACTAAGCTTCCCTTTTCTTCCAAATCTCATTATTTTCTTCCATGGTGAAATTTTCAAAAATACATTGTCTCCTACCTGGTATTCAATATATTTTCTTTTTGAATCTGAATAAGCCTTTTGTTTATCGGAAGCTGCCCTTAGATTATCTCGAATTATCTTCACTTTTTCTTCTACCTCTTGAATCAAGTCATGCCCGATAATCTTGCGGTCTTCTAACTCAAACCAATTTAACGGTGTTCGACATTTTCTTCCATATAAAGCTTTATACGGTGCCATTTTAATACTTGACTGATAATTGTTGTTATACGCAAATTCAGCCAATGGTAAGTATTTTTCCCACGAACCTTCAAACTCAATGACACACGCTCTTAGCATATCTTCCAAAATCTGAATTGTCCTTTCTGATTGTCCATCAATTTGCAGGTGGAAGGCAGTACTAAAATGCAATCGAGTACCCAATGCTTCCTGTAGTGCTTTCCAGAATCTAGAAGTAAATCTGGGATCTCTGTCAGACACAATGGAAATAAGAACTCCATGTAATCTAACAATCTCCCGAATATACAACTCTGCATATTTATTCAAAGAGAAATATGTTCTAACGGGCAGAAAATGTGCTGATTTGGTTAATCGATCCACGATCACCCAAATTAAGTCTTTCCTACTTGGTGTCAATGGTAATCCGGTTACAAAGTCCATAGTCACTTTTTCCCATTTCCATTCTGGAATAGCAATTGGTTGAAGTAACCCTGATGGCACTTGATGTTCTGCTTTAACTTGCTGACAAGTTAAGCATTTAGACACGAATTCTGTTATAGTTATTTTCATTCATGGCCACCAAAAATGGCTTTTCAAATCCTGATACATTTTATTTCCTTTTGGGTACATCGTTAAAGGACTATAATGTGCTTCTATAAGAATTTCCTTTTTCAATTCATCATCTTCAGGAATATAAGCACGTCCTTTATAATATAAACATCCATTGGTCTTTACTTCAAAGTCTGAAGATTCTCCCCTTTTAGCTTTCTTCTTTTTCTCTAAACAATTTTCATATGTTTCTTGTGATTCTTTTATTTTGTCTATCAAAGTAGACCTGATGTTCAGCTGAGCAAGTAGAGCACCATCATCCAATATTGATAATTGAACATTCGATATCCGCAGGGCTGAAAACATATTTCGGCTAAGTGCGTCTGCCACCACATTAGCCTTTTCCGGGTGATAATCAATAATTGCATCATAATCCTTAATTAGCTCAATCCATCTCCTTTGTCTTAGATTCAGCTCCTTCTGCGTTAAAAGATATTTCAGGCTTTTGTGGTCTGTGTATATATAACATCTTTCAACATATAAGTAGTGGCGCCAAAATTTTAAAGCAAAGACAACCGCAGCTAATTCCAAATCGTGAGTAGGATAATTCCTCTCATGAGTTTTAAACTGCCTAGAAGCATAAGCCACCACTTTCCCGTCTTGCATAAGTACACAACCCAAACCATTATGCGATGCATCACTATACACCACAAAATTCTTACACGATTTAGGTTGAACTAACACCGGAGCTTCTATCAAGATTTTCTTCAATCTTTCAAAGCTTTCTTGACATTCTTTAGTCCACATAAAATGTACATTCTTCCTGAGCAATTTGGTAATAGGTGCAGCAATCATTGAGAAATCTTTCATGAACCGGCAGTAATATCCTGCCAATCCGAGGAAACTTCTATCCTCTGCAACATTTTTAGGAGGTTTCCACTCCATGATAGCTTGAATTTTCTGAAGATCAACCCGAATTCCTTCAGCCGATACTATATGTCCAAGAAATGTCACCTCAGAAAGCCAAAACTCATATTTAGATAATTTGGCATATAATTTCTTCTCCCCCAAAATCTGAAGAACTATTCTGAGATTAACATCATGATCCTCATTGATTTTAGAATAAACCAGGATATCGTCTATGAATACCACTACAAACTGGTCCAGGTATGCCTGAAAAATTCGGTTCATCAAATCCATAAATTTTGCTGGGGCATTAGTTAATCTAAATGGCATCACCATGAATTCATAATGACCATATCGAGTCCTGAAAGTCGTCTTTGGAATATCTTGCTCTTTAATCTTCAATTGATGATAGCCTGATCGAAGATCAATCTTACAGAACAATGCTGCCCCCTTTAATTGATCAAAGAGATCATCAATTCTTGGCAATGGATATTTATTCTTTATCGTCACTTTATTAAGTTGACGATAATTGATACACAATCTCATCGATCTATCTTTCTTCTTTACAAATAATACAAGTGCTCCCCATGGTGATATGCTTGGTTGTATAAAACATCAATTTTACAATTCTTGTAGCTGTGATTTGAATTCCCGGAGTTCAGTAGGTGCCATACGATATGGTGCCATCGATATGGGTGTTGTACCAGGTAACACATCAATTCCAAATTCTACCTCTCTATTTGGAGGTAGTCCCGGTAATTCTTCTAGGAATTCCCGCACCGTAGGTATATCTTCTATTTGTACTCCCTGCTTCAAGGTATCAATTTCGGGAGTTGGATCTATTTCACAACCATCCATCAACATTTCATTCCCAACAACATTTGAAATAACATCACTACGATGATTCAAGCTTTCTCCCCACGAATAATATTCGTGATCCATCCTAGTGCCTTTAAAGTTATCTTTTTAATCTAAGACTCCACCACAACATTATATGCAAATAACCAATCCATCCCTAATATTATTTCAAACTCACAAAACGGTAATTCCATAAGGTCAGCGGGGAAATTCACATTCTAAATTTTAATAGGACACTGACGAAAAATCATCTTAACCTTAGCACTCTGGACTAACGGATTGGTTGCTACCACCTCACTCTTAATTAGTTCTACTGGAATGTTTCTTTCTAGTATGATTCTAGAACTAATATATGAATGAAGTGGAACCAGGATCAATTAATGCAAAAATAGGTCTATTAAAGAGTTCAAGCATACCTGATATCACATCAGGATCATCTTTACTCTCTGTGGTCTTGATATTATATACACGAGCATGAGCTTTGCTTTTCAGATTTGATGCAACTCTCGATGCACCTTGATGGGAATTTCACCCTCGGTTCCCTTTATTTCTCTGAGAAACAGCCACCGATTGATTCTCTTATAATTTTGGACATGCTCATTTGAAATGATCCGGCTTCTCACATTATAGCACACTGTCTCCGGTGCATACCAACATCGACCATGATGTCTTCTTCCACAAGTCTTGCATTCAGGTCTATTCCAAAGTCCATCACCTTTACTTCCACTAGTTTTATTATGGACTTGCTTGGATTTAACCGCAGAAGAATTCTTTTTTACGGACGACATCGACCCAACTGATCCTTGCTGCTGAAAACCTTTACCCCGTTTAGACCAGGGAAAACACCGGGGCCTCCAGGTTGCTTAATTGACTGTGTTTTCTTCTCAGAAGCTTCTTCTTGTTCCACTCTTTCCATTCCTTTAGCTCAGTTAACCGCCACTTGAAATTCAGACAAATCAAGAGCAACCAAGACTTTCTTATACTCCAGATCTAGACGTCCCACAAATTTAGTAACTCTATGTTTCTCAGTCGGAAGAAGTTATGTAGCAAACCGGCTAAGCTTATTAAACTCACATTCATACTCATTTACTGATCTGCCTGCTTGCTTCAGACTCAAAAACTGATTCCTCATATCCTCGATGAAAACATCTCCAATATACTTGTTCTGGAACTCTTGTAAAAAGAACTCCCAAGTAACTCGTTCCTGAGGAATCTGAGCAGTAATGGTGGTCCACCAAATTCGAACAGGTCTCATCAAAAGTGATGTTACACCTTTAAGTTTTCCTTGATCATTACACCGGATAGTATCCAACATGATTTTAATATCATTTAGCTAGAAATCCGCAGACATTGGGTCAACATCAAAATCACCTTGAAATTTTGATGCCTTCAGCTTTCTCAACTCCCTTGATACAGATACTAGTTTTGGTCTATCTAATGCCTACATGAATAATCCACGATCCTGAACCACCATGTCTTGTTGTCCTTGTGCAGGTGCCTGACCTTGGTATTGCTCCTGAGGTACATTCTGATTTACCTCGTTACTCCCACTCTGCACAAGGACCTCCTGCTCAAACGCATGTCTAGAACCCTGATGGTCCGATATCTGAACAGAACATATTTTCAACAAATTTCTTAATATAGAGTAGCATTACTAATAATAAAGCATCAGAATATCTACACATAATCATCAGCAATTATGACATCCTAGTGGCATGTATACAATTCCCACTCATTTTTAGACTCAATTTCTATCCAGAATTGACTAAACATGTAGCTTTGATACCAATTAATGTAACATCTCTTTACCGTATTTATCACCTAATACGAGCCAGTGATGTTATTAACAAATTTTAAACCCTATTATTTCTTTTCCTTTATAAACTGACAACCTGTGCTACCTTACTTAAAAATTTATAGAAATTTTTATAGACATTGAAAATTCATTCCGAAATTTTCTAATTAAACTAGATTCATTAGGCTTTCTAACCAAATAAATTATTAGCCTAAATTCATTATACAAAAATTCAAATAAATTTCTAAATTCACGTCACAGCCCCAAAATACTGAAATTCTGCTGCCATGTTTTCTGACCTTCCTTCGAATAAAAATTCATATCTTTTTACATACAACTCGAATCAGTCACCGTTAATTTTGTGATAAATGAGACAAAATTTATAGTTCATGCATATAAGATTCACTGTCTAATTTCAATTGTGGAATTTATGCTAATTTTTCGAACACACTGTTTTTGCATACATTTCTGGGCAGATTTTTAAACTTTCTATCTTAGAATCCATATTTACTAAAAACTTAGTCCATTATCATTTATAACCATAATAGGACTTACTAGGTTCATCATCCATATTCAACAACTATTAACCCACCATATTTAGTGATAAGTTATTACAACCCCACTAATTATACATGCCATCTAGTACATTTCCAAAAGAAAGGATGGATGTCATTACATTACTATGAGTATGGAGATATATCTCCCAAAATATGAAAGTGATGCTCGACTACTCTTCACTTGAAGCTCCTTTAAACCTATGCATGAAAGTCATCATACGCTAAGCATATACTTAGTGAGGCAACAACATTTAATTCAAATGCAATTTAATATAGGTATCAATATATTATAGTAACAATGCATATGATCACCTCCCATTTTATGCATTTTAACATATATGACATGATATATGTATAGTAACATATTACATGGTAATAACCTTGATTCTTACCAATACCGTTGTAATATTCATCATCGACCTTTCAAGACTTTTTAACATGTTTTTCAATTCATTTAGCCTAAGTATTGAATTAAGGAATTTTTGGTACGCTTAGTCATCCCCCTATACTTACTTGAATATAGTATATTAGGTGCACTTTATGGAAGTGCTTAACACCAAGTGTTTTTGTATACTTATCTGAGTATACAATCATTAATTATTTTGCATTTTACCAAGTGCTTATAATAAATTGCACTCTACCGGAGTGCTAAAATGTTTATACATATATTTATGACTCTATGGATATCCAACTATACTTTTAATTTTCTATCTCATACTTTGGGCTTTATATCAATCATAATCTCATACATGGTAAACATATATACATATTAAGCAATTCATACGTAAAATAACATTCCATGAATAATTAGTGATCCATGCATGTATTCTCAATTGGACATATTTTTAACATGTCAATTATATAATGAATGACATAAAATCATGCTATGCATGCATTGCACTCACCTTGACACTTTCAAAGGTATAATTTATACTAGCCTTACTAAGCTCGATTGCACTTTCTATCTTCACTTGTTTGTACTCGAACTCGATTGTTATCTGTTTGTACATTAAATACATGACACAAGCAACCTTAAGTACATGTCCAACCTTTACTAATACATGTACATACCAATATGAAAAAATTTAATATTTTCATCCAAATACTTTTTTGTAACTACAATGTTTCCAATACTTTAATATCATCTCAATTTACACATTACAACCAATAGTTTGATAATTTCCTTTTAAACCCTAAATTCTCTCTCTTAGGGTTTATAATCTAAAACTTGAAACTTTCACATTTCATCTAATAATCCACAAATTTTAATAATAAAATAATCCTTGTATCATAGCAACCAATATAGTCATGCTTCTTGAATAATTCCAAATTTTCACTTATTTCACCCAATTTACAAAATTCACAAAATAGTCTTAAAATGATGTTTTCTTTAATCCAACCACATAATTCAACTTAGAAAACATCATTCTAATCATTTCCATCATCAAATAAATTTTTGCAAAATTTCCTTAATTTTTCCTCTTATAGCCGAAATGGTCCCTAAAGTTTACCAAGAAGTTTTCATCATTTCAAGCATCTAAACAACACTACAACATCATTTCTAACTTGATTAAGCTTTAAAACATGAAATCTTAACATGTTCTTCAACCACCCTAATCATCAAACTCAACTTAGAACCATGGAAACTAAGCAAAACTTATGTCAAAAGATAGAGAAATCAAAGGAGATCAATTTCTTGTTTCATAACTCTAGCAAAAATCAACCAAATCAAGCTAAAAATTGAATTGAAAGATTTCTTACCTAAACCCCTTTAGGTTCGGCACTTTGAGAGAAAAGATGAACAAAGTTTCCAATTTTTTCTTATTTCTTTGATTAATGCCAAATGGCAATTAAATCTTTAATTTAAAATAAAAATTTTCCTCATAGTAAAATGATCATTTTACCCTTGAGTTATGACCAATTATAAATCCACACCTATACTCAACCTTATCATCAAATCAATTATAATTAAAAAGTATAGGTAAAATGACCATTTTGCCATTAATGAATCTATATATTCTCCAAAATGCCATTTCATCACCTATACAAAATATTGAATAGAATCCAATTTAAACTGATTTAAAAACGATTTATAACTTCAATGCTATGCTCTTTGGATCTTTTTAAGACTTCCTTCAAATTTTCATAAAATTCCAAGCTCATACGATACTTTCAATTACACTTAAACTTTAATCGTAATTTCCCAATAATAGAAACATCAGATCAAACCATAGTTTTTATATTCGATCCACACCCTTAGATAATATATCTATTTATGGAATAAAAATAATTATTGGGAAAATTACCATGTTGGTCCATGAACTTTTCTCAACTTTTCACTTTTGTCACCAAACTTTAAAACTTTACATTTTAGTCACTGAACTAAAACCACTAACTTTTGATTCTTTACATTTTGGTCACTATTCCAATAATAGGATATTACAATTCTCTCCCCCTAAAAAATTTGTCCTTGAATTTTTAGAACGTACCTATATTAAACAAATACGGGTATTGTTCTTTCATTTGCTCTTCAGTTTCCTAAGTAGCTTCTTCCATTTTGTGATTCTTCCAGAGCACTTTTACCAATGAAATCGATTTGTTTCTCAATTTCTTCACCCCATGAGCTAGAAATTTTACCGGTTCTTCAAATGTCAAATCAGGTTGCATATCAACTTGCGCAGTGAAATGGCATGAGAAGGATCCGACCTATATTTGCGAAGCATCGATACATGAAAAACATCATGAATTTTGCTCATTTCTGGTGGTAAAGCTAATTGATATGCCACCGGTCCAACTCTTTTCAAGATTTTATACGGACCAATAAATTTGGGACTAAGCTTCCCTTTTCTTCCAAATCTCATTATTTTCTTCCATGGTGAAATTTTCAAAAATACATTGTCTCCTACCGTATTCAATATATTTTCTTTTTTGAATGAATAAGCCTTTTGTTTATCGGATTTTGCCCCTTAGATTATCTCGAATTATCTTCACTTTTTCTTCTACCTCTTGAATCAAGTCATGCCCGATAATCTTGCGGTCTTCTAACTCAAACCAATTTAACGGTGTTCGACATTTTCTTCCATATAAAGCTTTATACGGTGCCATTTTAATACTTGGTGATAATTGTTGTTATACGCAAATTCAGCCAATGGTAAGTATTTTTCCCACTTAACCTTCAAACTCAATGACACACGCTCTTAGCATATCTTCCAAAATCTGAATTGTCCTTTCGATTGTCCATCAATTTGCAGTGGAAGGCAAAGACTAAAATGCAATCGAGTACCCAATGCTTCTGTAGTGCTTTCAGAATCTAGAAGTAAATCTGGGATCTCTGTCAGACACAATGGAAATAAGAACTCCATGTAATCTAACAATCTCCCGAATATACAACTCTGCATATTTATTCAAAGAGAAATATGTTCTAACGGGCAGAAAATGTGCTGATTTGGTTAATCGATCCACGATCACCCAAATTAAGTCTTTCCTACTTGGTGTCAATGGTAATCCGGTTACAAAGTCCATAGTCACTTTTTCCCATTTCCATTCTGGAATAGCAATTGGTTGAAGTAACCCTGATGGCACTTGATGTTCTGCTTTAACTTGCTGACAAGTTAAGCATTTAGACACGAATTCTGTTATAGTTATTTTCATTCATGGCCACCAAAAATGGCTTTTCAAATCCTGATACATTTTATTTCCTTTTGGGTACATCGTTAAAGGACTATAATGTGCTTCTATAAGAATTTCCTTTTTCAATTCATCATCTTCAGGAATATAAGCACGTCCTTTATAATATAAACATCCATTGGTCTTTACTTCAAAGTCTGAAGATTCTCCCCTTTTAGCTTTCTTCTTTTTCTCTAAACAATTTTCATATGTTTCTTGTGATTCTTTTATTTTGTCTATCAAAGTAGACCTGATGTTCAGCTGAGCAAGTAGAGCACCATCATCCAATATTGATAATTGAACATTCGATATCCGCAGGGCTGAAAACATATTTCGCTAAGTGCGTCCGCCACCACATTAGCCTTTTTAGGGTGATAATCAATAATTGCATCATAATCCTTAATTAGCTCAATCCATCTCCTTTGTCTTAGATTCAGCTCCTTTGCGTTAAAAGATATTTAGTGCTTTTTGTGGTCTGTGTATATATAACATCTTTCAACATATAAGTAGTGGCGCCAAAATTTTAAAGCAAAGACAACCATGACTAATTCCAAATCGTGAGTAGGATAATTCCTCTCATGAGTTTTAAATCGCCTAGAAGCATAAGCCACCACTTTCCTGTCTTGCATAAGTACACAACCCAAACCATTATGCGATGCATCACTATACACCACAAAATTCTTACACGATTTAGGTTGAACTAACACCGGAGCTTCTATCAAGATTTTCTTCAATCTTTCAAAGCTTTCTTGACATTCTTTAGTCCACATAAAATGTACATTCTTCCTGAGCAATTTGGTAATAGGTGCAGCAATCATTGAGAAATCTTTCATGAACCGGCAGTAATATCCTGCCAATCCGAGGAAACTTCTATCCTCTGCAACATTTTTAGGAGGTTTCCACTCCATGATAGCTTGAATTTTCTGAAGA
The DNA here is from genome assembly GCA_019671005.1 of Hibiscus mutabilis. NCBI lineage: Eukaryota > Viridiplantae > Streptophyta > Magnoliopsida > Malvales > Malvaceae > Hibiscus > Hibiscus mutabilis. The sequence continues at coordinate 16,394,914 of CM033717.1, read as the reverse complement.
TCAACCCGAATTCCTTCAGCCGATACTATATGTCCAAGAAATGTCACCTCAGAAAGCCAAAACTCATATTTAGATAATTTGGCATATAATTTCTTCTCCCCCAAAATCTGAAGAACTATTCTGAGATTAACATCATGATCCTCATTGATTTTAGAATAAACCAGGATATCGTCTATGAATACCACTACAAACTGGTCCAGGTATGCCTGAAAAATTCGGTTCATCAAATCCATAAATTTTGCTGGGGCATTAGTTAATCTAAATGGCATCACCATGAATTCATAATGACCATATCGAGTCCTGAAAGTCGTCTTTGGAATATCTTGCTCTTTAATCTTCAATTGATGATAGCTTTGATCAAGATCAATCTTCTGAGAACAATGTGCCCCTTTAATTGATCAAAGAGATCATCAATTCTTGGCAATGGATATTTATTCTTTATCGTCACTTTATTAAGTTGACGATAATTGATACACAATCTCATCGATCTATCTTTCTTCTTTACAAATAATACAAGTGCTCCCCATGGTGATATGCTTGGTTGTATAAAACATCAATTTTACAATTCTTGTAGCTGTGATTTGAATTCCCGGAGTTCAGTAGGTGCCATACGATATGGTGCCATCGATATGGGTGTTGTACCAGGTAACACATCAATTCCAAATTCTACCTCTCTATTTGGAGGTAGTCCCGGTAATTCTTCTAGGAATTCCCGCACCGTAGGTATATCTTCTATTTGTACTCCCTGCTTCAAGGTATCAATTTCGGGAGTTGGATCTATTTCACAACCATCCATCAACATTTCATTCCCAACAACAGCTGAAATAACATCACTACGATGATTCGGCTTCTCCCCCCACGAATAATATTCGTGATCCATCTGGTGCCTTTAAAGTTATCTTTTTAATCGGCACTCCACCACAACATTATATGCAAATAACCAATCCATCCCTAATATTATTTCAAACTCACAAAACGGTAATTCCATAAGGTCAGCGGGGAAATTCACATTCTAAATTTTAATAGGACACTGACGAAAAATCATCTTAACCTTAGCACTCTGGACTAACGGATTGGTTGCTACCACCTCACTCTTAATTAGTTCTACTGGAATGTTTCTTTCTAGTATGATTCTAGAACTAATATATGAATGAGTGGAACCAGGATCAATTAATGCAAAAATAGGTCTATTAAAGAGTTCAAGCATACCTGATATCACATCAGGATCATCTTTACTCTCTGTGGTCTTGATATTATATACACGAGCATGAGCTTTGCTTTTCAGATTTGATGCAACTCTCGATGCACCTTGATGGGAATTTCACCCTCGGTTCCCTTTATTTCTCTGAGAAACAGCCACCGATTGATTCTCTTATAATTTTGGACATGCTCATTTGAAATGATCCGGCTTCTCACATTATAGCACACTGTCTCCGGTGCATACCAACATCGACCATGATGTCTTCTTCCACAAGTCTTGCATTCAGGTCTATTCCAAAGTCCATCACCTTTACTTCCACTAGTTTTTATTATATGGACTTGCTTGGATTTTAACCGAGAAGAATTCTTTTTTACGGACGACATCGACCCAACTGATCCTTGCTGCTGAAAACCTTTACCCCGTTTAGACCAGGGAAAACACCGGGGCCTCCAGGTTGCTTAATTGACTGTGTTTTCTTCTCAGAAGCTTCTTCTTGTTCCACTCTTTCCATTCCTTTAGCTCAGTTAACCGCCACTTGAAATTCGGACAAATCAAGAGCAACCAAGACTTTCTTATACTCCAGATCTAGACGTCCCACAAATTTAGTAACTCTATGTTTCTCAGTCGGAAGAAGTTATGTAGCAAACCGGCTAAGCTTATTAAACTCACATTCATACTCATTTACCGATCCGCCGCTGCTTTCGGACTAAAAAGCGATTCTCATATCCTCGATGAAAACATCTCCAATATACTTGTTCGGAACTCTTGTAAAAAGAACTCCCAAGTAACTCGTTCCTGAGGAATCTGAGCAGTAATGGTGGTCCACCAAATTCGAACAGGTCTCATCAAAAGTGATGTTACACCTTTAAGTTTTCCTTGATCATTACACCGGATAGTATCCAACATGATTTTAATATCATTTAGCTAGAAATCCGCAGACATTGGGTCAACATCAAAATCACCTTGAAATTTTGATGCCTTCAGCTTTCTCAACTCCCTTGATACAGATACTAGTTTTGGTCTATCTAATGCCTACATGAATAATCCACGATCCTGAACCACCATGTCTTGTTGTCCTTGTGCAGGTGCCTGACCTTGGTATTGCTCCTGAGGTACATTCTGATTTACCTCGTTACTCCCACTCTGCACAAGGACCTCCTGCTCAAACGCATGTCTAGAACCCTGATGGTCCGATATCTGAACAGAACATATTTTCAACAAATTTCTTAATATAGAGTAGCATTACTAATAATAAAGCATCAGAATATCTACACATAATCATCAGCAATTATGACATCCTAGTGGCATGTATACAATTCCCACTCATTTTTAGACTCAATTTCTATCCAGAATTGACTAAACATGTAGCTTTGATACCAATTAATGTAACATCTCTTTACCGTATTTATCACCTAATACGAGCCAGTGATGTTATTAACAAATTTTAAACCCTATTATTTCTTTTCCTTTATAAACTGACAACCTGTGCTACCTTACTTAAAAATTTATAGAAATTTTTATAGACATTGAAAATTCATTCAAATTTTCTAATTAAACTAGATTCATTAGGCTTTCTAACCAAATAAATTATTAGCCTAAATTCATTATACAAAAATTCAAATAAATTTCTAAATTCACGTCACATTAAAAAAATATCAAATTCTCTTTGCCATGTTTTTTCGACCTTCCTTGAATAAAAATTCATATCTTTTTACATACAACTCGAATCAGTCACCGTTAATTTTGTGATAAATGAGACAAAATTTATAGTTCATGCATATAAGATTCACTGTCTAATTTCAATTGTGGAATTTATGCTAATTTTTCGAAACACTTTTTTTTTTTGCATACATTTCAAGTGATTTTTAAACTTTCTATCTTAGAATCCATATTTACTAAAAACTTAGTCCATTATCATTTATAACCATAATAGGACTTACTAGGTTCATCATCCATATTCAACAACTATTAACCCACCATATTTAGTGATAAGTTATTACAACCCCACTAATTATACATGCCATCTAGTACATTTCCAAAAGAAAGGATGGATGTCATTACATTACTATGAGTATGGAGATATATCTCCCAAAATATGAAAGTGATGCTCGACTACTCTTCACTTGAAGCTCCTTTAAACCTATGCATGAAAGTCATCATACGCTAAGCATATACTTAGTGAGGCAACAACATTTAATTCAAATGCAATTTAATATAGGTATCAATATATTATAGTAACAATGCATATGATCACCTCCCATTTTATGCATTTTAACATATATGACATGATATATGTATAGTAACATATTACATGGTAATAACCTTGATTCTTACCAATACCGTTGTAATATTCATCATCGACCTTTCAAGACTTTTTAACATGTTTTTCAATTCATTTAGCCTAAGTATTGAATTAAGGAAATTTTTGGTACGCGAGTCATCCCCCCTATACTTACTTGAATATAGTATATTAGGTGCACTTTACTGGAAGTGCTTAACACCGAAGTGTTTTTGTATACTTACAGGAGTATACAATCATTAATTATTTTGCACTTTACCTGAAGTGCTTATAATAAATTGCACTCTACCGGGAGTGCTAAAATGTTTATACAGATATTTATGACTCTATGGATATCCAACTATACTTTTAATTTTCTATCTCATACTTTGGGCTTTATATCAATCATAATCTCATACATGGTAACATATATACATATTAAGCAATTCATACGTAAAATAACATTCCATGAATAATTAGTGATCCATGCATGTATTCTCAATTCTGGACATATTTTTAACATGTCAATTATATAATGAATGACATAAAATCATGCTATGCATGCATTGCACTCACCTTGACACTTTCAAAGGTATAATTTATACTAGCCTTACTAAGCTCGATTGCACTTTCTATCTTCACTTGTTTGTACTCGAACTCGATTGTTATCTGTTTGTACATTAAATACATGACACAAGCAACCTTAAGTACATGTCCAACCTTTACTAATACATGTACATACCAATATGGAAAATTTAATATTTTCATCCAAATACTTCTTTGTAACTACAATGCTTCCAATACTTTAATATCATCTCAAATTACACATTACAACCAATAGTTTGATAATTTCCTTTTAAACCCTAAATTCTCTCTCTTAGGGTTTATAATCTAAAACTTGGAAACTTTCACATTTCATCTAATAATCCACAAATTTTAATACTAAAATAATCCTTGTATCATAGCAACCAATATAGTCATGCTTCTTGTATAATTCCAAATTTCTCACTTATTTCACCCAATTTACAAAATTCACAAAATAGTCCTAAAATGATGTTTTCTTCAATCCAACCACATAATTCAACTTAGAAAACAACATTCTAATCATTTCCATCATCAAATAAATTTTTGCAAAATTTCCCCTAATTTTTCCTCTTATAGCCGAAATGGTCCCTAAAGTTTACCAAGAAGTTTTCATCATTTAAAGCATCTAAACAACACTACAGCATCATTTCCAACTTGATTAAGCTTTAAAACATGAAATCTTAACATGTTCTTCAACCACCCTAATCATCAAACTCAACTTAGAACCATGGAAACTAAGCAAAACTTATGTCAAAAGATAGAGAATTCAAAGGAGATCAATTTCTTGTTTCATAACTCTAGCAAAAAATCAACCAAATCAAGCTAAAAATTGAATTGAAAGATTTCTTACCTAAACCCCTTTAGGTTCGGCACTTTGAGAGAAGATGAACAAAGTTTCCAAATTTTTCTTCTTTCTTTGATTAATGCCAAATGGCAATTAAATCTTTAATTTAAAATAAAAATCTTTCCTCATAGTAAAATGACCATTTCACCCTTGGGTTATGACCAATTATAAATTCATACCTATACTCAACCTTATCATCAAATCAATTATAATTAAAAAGTATAGGTAAAATGACCATTTTGCCATTAATGAATCTATATATTCTCCTAAATACCATTCCATCACCTATACAAAATATTGAATAGAATCCAATTTAAACTGATTTATAAACGATTCAGAACTTCAATTCTATGCTCTTCGGATCTTTTTAAGACTTCCTTCAAATTTTCATCCGAGCTCATACGATTACCCGAATTACACTTAAACTTTAATCGTAATTTCCCAATAATAGAAACATCAGATCAAACCATAGTTTTTATATTCGATCCACACCTTTAGATGATCTATCTATTTATGGAATAAAAATAATTATTGGGAAAATTACCATATTGGTCCTTGAACTTTTCTCAACTTTTCACTTTTGTCACCAAACTTTAAAACTTTACGTTTTAGTCACTGAACTAAAACCACTAACTTTAGATTTTTTACGTTTTGGTCACTATTCCAATAATGGGATATTACATTTATATCTTGGGTGACTTGTTCTTGAAGTTTCTCTAGCTTCTAGAATCTCTCTTCTATTTTTCTAGCCTTGAATCGCGTGTAGGGGGTGATTGATTTGATCGTCTTTCGTTTCCAAAATCACTGTCTTATTTAATGTTAATGCATATGAAACACATATTGTACAAATGTAATGTGTAATGATGGATGCAAGAGTAAATGCAACTAGGTGTTGGTCAGAAAATTAATAAGATAGAACAATATTCGCACGGACCAAGAATAATTTTATTAAATAACTAAAAGGGAAAAAACCCATCAAGTGAAACATCCTAAAAACATTGAAAAACTAAAGTGGGAAAAACAATCACCCACTAAACAACAAACTATATCCTAAAAACGAATCTTCAACCAATGTTTTTAATAATGATAACAAAAAGACAATTAACTCCAAACTCGACGATATGATGTAGCTTCATTTCCCAATTTATTGACTTTTCCCAGGAACTCCATCCACTCGTTTGCAAAATGTGGCGAAGAGTTGATCCAAAATCTCAGCCACTCGGCTTCCTTGGCCAAGCCGGTGATGCGCTCAGCTACTTTTCAGATTTGAGTAGGGGCTTCTCTCATCAGGTCTTCTCTCACTTTGATATCTCCCCTTGCAAACTGAAGTCGAAGGTCCCATTGGTCCTCACTAAGTCTAAAATCCCTTTGAATATCGTATATCAAGTCTCTTCGTTTTTGGCCTCGAGCTCAACAATTTTTTTGTTTAAAGTCTTCTTCTCCTCTTCATATTCATGTCTAACAATCTCAGCCTCAGTCGACATTTCTCTGAACTGTGTTCCTCTAAGGTCGGAGCCTTCCTTTGCCTAGGGGGCGGGATGTTACAATTTTTCCTCCCAGCTCTCAAAACTTGGTAATCCAAAGTAAGCTTTTGAGATCCAAGCCTGGCCTAATATGGATGAGCCCAAGCCCTGGCTATTTCAAGAATTTGCTTTTTAGACTTTTCATCTTCGAAGAAGAACTCACACAACCCTAATCCCCTCATAGCTGGGACAAACTGTAACGACCCATATTGCCTTGATACTAATAGAGGAGCGTATCCAGTTACACCCCAAATCTCAAGAAGAGGGACCCAATCAAAGGCACCACACTTGTATAAGATGTAAGTGTAGTCCAACCAGTAAACCTGCCAAGTAATGTCCTCTAACCTCAGGTCTCACAAGATTGATTCCCATTCTCCCGATGTCTTTTCCTTTTTCGGTTCCTCTGCTAAGAACTCTCGTAATGGTGAATATTGTGGAGTATGCACGTGCCTGGTCAGTTTCCTCTTGGCCCCCAAGTGACTGTGCCTCCATACAGTGAGAAGGTGCGCACACCCTAGAAAATACACGCATTCATGCTTTTTGAGGAAATTAAGAGATCGAATGGTTTCTGCCAAGATAGCTGGACCTGGATTAAGGCTTGACTCAAGCTCCCCGAATAAATCTATTACTGGTGCTTCAATATGGCCAACTACTTTAAAAAAATAATCATGCCATAAATCCCTAAGGTAAAGATGTCGACTTGCTTTCTCGGATTAGGATGAGAATAGATCAATCCTTGAAATCTATCCTAGGCAATAGCTTTGCTTCCCCCTTTGCCTTGAAACTAAGTCTCAACCCATGACATGCTAGTTCCGGTCAAAGTCACAAGCTTCTCTTTGTACGTTTTAGGCTGAGCCCCCTTCACATAAATTTCAAACTCATGCACATTCCTTAGATGGAGCAATGCAACACACTCATTTATCATCGGGGTCATGTCTTCCCCATTGTATGTGAAGCAGTTGTATAAAGGGTTCCAAAATTGTGCCATAGCCCGTATCAGCACTTTATCTACGTGTACTCGCAATAAATAGGTTGTCTCTATACACATTGTACAACATCTATCTCTGATCAGTTCTCCACTAGTCTCAAATCTCTGTCAACTCTCGAGTGTCATTTTGCTTGAGCTGAAGGTGATATAACCTGAGAATTGTTCATCTGGTCTTGCTAATGTGCTACCGCATCTTCTTCTCTGGGTGTTTTCTGACCATTTTCAAACATCGTCATTTTTCTCTAAGCACTGAACTCTTTTGGCCATAACGAAGATTTTTCTATCAAATCAATTAAATAACCAACACCTCCTTATAATGATGATGATGCATATGTACATAAAACAATAAACAATACAAGGAAATTTGGTTAGTGTCACGTAAATATAATAAATAATCAAATACTAAACAAAAGCATAATTTAAAGAGCAGGAAAAAAAACACATGTTCATATATCACACTAAGGTTTGAGTTCAACATGGCTTTAATAGGGGTAGGTTTCTATAATTTGTTATATGGGGTTACGGTTCTAGACAGGGTACCCGAATTGTCCTCACTGACGCCTGCTAAAGCTAGTAAAGCCCCGGTCCTCCCCTATTATAGGTTCTAATGACCAAGTTCAACTCGAGGGGATGCACCTCTTTATGACCATACGGAGGTTACCCTCACGAAGCCATAAATCATATGCATCCCGAAGGCGACTACTATCCCATACAGAGGTTAACCTCACGAAGGAGCAGCGCTTTACCCCCACTTAAGCGGGACCGAGCTCGGGGTAGAAAGCTCATGGAATGATGCAACACAACATGTACCCCTTTTTGCGGCTTGGCTCTCTTGATTTCCCCAGCGGAGTCGCCAAGATGTCGACGTTGTTTTTGTCTGGACCGAAATTAGTTGGGCCTTCAAATGCTCATCATAGAATGGAGTTGTCATCGGTCGTTTTGGGTTAGGTACGATCGAAAACCTGTAGATCTGATCTACATCTGAACCGAAATCATAGTCGGGCTCTAGAGTCGATAACGTGCGGGAAAGGTTATAGCACCCTGCAACGCCCAAAAATTGGTACCAAAGGGGTTGTGTTGTCTAAAAAGGCTTCAAAGGTAGGGTTATAGCACTACTATAAAAGGACGAAAATATATGAATAAAACAAATGAATTAATAAACAAAATTAAACACGTTACAAAACAAAAAACAAATGATATTAAAACACACAGAAAATCAATATCTTAATTGAAAGTCGTAACCTTAAGTCAAATCATAATTAATCTCAAATTATGCGAATTATTAATCGAATATATTTTAAAGACTAAAACACATTATTCGCACAAGTTTAAAATTAAACTATAATCAAACTCAATTTTAAGACCAATTAAATAATTAATCATCCATTAATAGGTAAATTAACCTATAATTAAACAATTTACGGACCTAACTAAAAGAACCTAAAGTTGAAAGGCTAAATTTTAATCTATCATACATTAAGACTTGAACTAAACTAAACTAAACTAAATAAAAAAAGACCTATGAAGCGAATTCCCCCTAACCTATGATACATGCTGGACAGTTGGATTGAACCACTCTTCAAAACTACACCAAATTTCAAAATGCAGAGATTTTAAATGCTTTGTCTAATCCACCCCATTTATTTACGATTCCTCATGCCAACCTTTATTCAGTTTTACTTTCAAAAGCAAACGACACACAGCAAGCAAACCCGTTCGAATTAAAATTAAAGGCAACGTCTGACATCATGTTCAATAAAGGCAAATTAGGCTTCACTTTCTCGTTGTTTTTCAAGTCTATCAAAATATGTTTTTTAAGACTTGTTTTATTCACTTGAAACAAATAGAACTCTTCATTCTTTCCCCTATGTTTTGTCGACCACCGCCATCGTCGGTCTAGCATCGACGATGGCGAAAGCAAAAAAATGATACACTTTTCTTGTTCGTTTTTAACTCTAAACTCAGATCTAACGTTAGTTTCAGCAACAACCAAGTGAATCAAAGTAGATCTAGACAAAATGATTCGAATTTTACCTCTCTCAAACTCTCTAATCCGCCGTTGGATCTATCTATTTTCGGGATATGTTGAATCTAACCGTGTTGGGAGCTCTTCCACCGTACTGATCTCGCCAATGCAACTCCGTTCGCGGGAAATCGTCTGGTAACCACTCAACTTCTCTTACTTTTCTGATTCACTCACTAAATCTTACTATTTCCGCTTCGTTTGCTCTGATTTTCTGTTGATGTTCTCTCCCTTCTAAGGTTTTCGGGGTTGGTATTTATAGGCCGGGATTATGTTTTTTTTTTCATCTTTTTCACAACCGAAAATCTCGAAGTTAGTTGGGATAAGCTTGGATTATGTTTTGAGGCGCAAGAAACAGAAGTGACTCAGAGTCCTCTTGGTGATAGGTTTGCTGATGACAGCGGAAGAACATTTGACCTGTTTAGGGTTTTTTTAATTTTTTTGTAATTTTGTAATTTTATTTATTTTTTGTATTTTTTCTGATTTTTTTAATTTTATTGTTTATTTTATTGGACATGGGCTACATACTTAACCCAAGTAAAATTTGGTGCTTACAATAATCATATACAATATACACGAATATATTTTCATACATGATATATATATGTCATACATAATTGGGACATTCCTTGAACTTGAAAAGTGGTCTATTAACTATTAAAATTTTAAAGTTATTTAAAGTTTTATTTTATAATTTAAATTTTATTTGATTTTTTAGAATAAATTTTACGAAATTACGAATTGAGTCAAGATGAGTCGAGTATTTTTGCGTCGTATTAAATAATTTAATTTTTTTATTCGAGTCAAATTTTGCTTGATGTAACGAAGATGATGTTAACCTTGACTTCTAACACCAATGTATTATTACAAACATAAATTAATGGGCCTCATAGGGAGAGTTCTTGTTGGTTGGCATTGTTTTTCCTATTGACAACAAATTGATAGTTTAAGTACTAATTTTAATCCAAAATAAAACTTAAACAAATTGACAATCAAGGTATGGTTTAAGAGCTGATTTAATAATAAAGCCATTGTACAAATAATACTCCTTAATTTTGTGCCCAAAATATATTATAGTAATAATGTCTTCACTTTTCGTTTTAAAATTCATTGCTTTAATTGACTATTATTCTTGCATTACAGTATGCACCATCTACATTTATTCCAAGATTCTGTATAAATTAAAAATCACAAAGCATCTACTTTAGATACATAACCTTACCTCCTCTTTAGTTTACAAAACCAAAATGGAGATGAGATTTGGATGTTCAAAATAGGATGAAGAAGCGAACTGATGTAAAAAGAGTTAGTCAACCTGATTGAAGCAGGCATGAGAGACAGATACCCGGATCCCGCCGTTATGCTTGTAACATTGTTGAGAGACAAAACCAGATAGCATATCCGCTAGGCAACCTCCAGCAGCAAGCAAAGTCAATCTTTCTACGTACAAATGTTTGTAGTTTCTTCGCCAACATGAAATTTTCCCCTGTTAATGTCATACCCAATACCATCAGAACATGCCGTCTGATTTGATGTGTGTACATATATATATATATATATATATATATATATATGAAGTGGACCCTCATCTCATATTATGGGAACAATTCAAACACAGGCATTCTTATCTTCCTCATGAAAATTATCATTTCTTTCCCAAGAAATTAGGAACTTACAGATAACTCTCTCTCCTCCAACTGCTCCAACGACTCAACAAGTTCTACTTGTTTTGATGCAGTTGTAAATAATGCCTACAAAAAATAAGTCGGTGTTCAGTCACCAGAAAATAAGAAGGCAGAAAACTGGTTGCAATAAGAATTGTAGAAACCAGAAAGAGATCATACTTTCTTTGTTTTCTGTAAATCTTGTTCAATAGATTTAATACGGTTCAAAGACTCAAGAAGCATGTCCTCTTTTTCAGGAGGAATGATTGCGGGTTTGTTATAAAGCTCAGTTACCAAAGTTTCTAAAATTTGTAGCCTCTGCAAACATGGATGGAGTGAGTCCCTTTCTGCTTCTGTCAAAATTCCATTTTCTATAAACCCTGAACATGTCATCTGGCAATTTGCCTGGTTTTCTGTTTGTTGTTTTAAATCTTGTGCTTCCAGAAGTCTTCCCAGTCCAGGGACTAAGAAATAAAAAAATGCTAGCAATTTGAGTACGAAGTGAGTAAAAAAACTTGCTACATGGTGAACAAGCTTCTTTCCAGCATTTCTGAGAGTGACGTCACTAGTTAATCATCTGAAAACAGCACAAAATGAAGCTGGCAAAGGTAGCATACATGAGAAAAAATTAGTATTGCCATTAAGTTGTTTTAGTGCTGAGAGAGAGGAGATAATGATCTTATGCAATGACGAGAAATCAGCACCATTAAAAGTCTTTAAAGAGTCAAAACTTGACATGTTGATTGAATACAACTACACAAGTTCAAAACTATAGTGGACAGTGAAAATTATAGATATTACAGGTTTCCATATCATAACCAAGCCTTGCTAATTACGGATGTTTGTCCTACACATGGTAGCATATGTTAGAGCTACTACTTTTTCCTTATGCCGCCTTTACTGGTCTATACGATAGTTATTGACTATGATATAGTTAGCAATTACATCTGTTAAATAATCACGAGTCGCACTTTAAAATTTGATTGGGCATTGAAGCCCAAACCTAGCATAGACAAAGAAACCAAACACAGCAACCACCTTTCATGTATTAATAGCGTGGACTGGACATGATTTTTCCTGTACCTTCAAAAGATTAATTATTGTTACTAGTTATGCTTTAATGGCCCCATTCTTGTCCAAATGATGGTATTTACTATATATAGCTGGAACAACTATATTAAGACATATTAGAAAACTACCACAACATGCACTGATACCAGGTTGAATGATATGATGATGATATAAATCAACAGCTGAAGCAAAAATATGATGTTCAATTAGGCTCACTGAGTGATTACTCACTTGTTGAACTAGCTTCAATTCTTGCAACGTTTTCTAGTTTGCTAATGCCATTCAAAGAGTTATAACCTCTCATCCTTTCCTGGCAGAAGGATCAGTAAATCTTAAATAATATTTTTACAAAGTAGAACAAAAAGAAACAAGGATTACAAAGTCTAATGAATAAATTCATAATCAAGCTTATAAGAGAAGCCAGAAAGATGGGGGCAGAGATAATTACTTTGTTAGAGTGTGGCACAAACTGCATGAAATCTAAGGTATCTGGCCTCGCATCAGAAGCATAAGATATTTCACAACTTGCAACATACCAAAACAACAAATTAACATGGAACATGATGCATGTAAGTTGACGAGGAGTGTTAGAGTTTTTATTTAATGTGTAATTAGAGTTTATTCTTAATCAGTAGCTTAGATTTATTGGAAGTCTTACTTAAATTAAAGATAAAAGTATAGTTTTAGTTATATTAAAACTCTATATCAGCCTATTTAAAGGCTTACTCTGTATACATTTAATAATTAAGAATAATAAGAAAATACAGAGAAACACATTGTTATCTCTGGAAAATATCCTGTTCATCTTCTTCAAACAACAAATCCCTAACTACCGATCGCACACAAACCACCATCATTCATTGCATCTCCGGCCACCATGGCCCCTTTCTCACAATGCATAGCTACATAATGATAAACTGCTAACATACAAAGAGAACTGGATTAAATTTAAAAGTTAGTGAGAGGAACCTTATTAGAAAAAAGCTGGACTTCCAAATTATCATTCTCAGAAGAACTTTCTGTTTTCTTCAAGTACAAGGCATCTCCTGAGTGTACCAACTGCAAGAGGATACAGGAAATGAATTTTAGTTTAGGGCATTCCAGAATAATTACGGCATTTCTCAGAAATCATCATGTCTGAACAGACAGGAGTGCTACTAAATGCTACGATTAGTTATTCATCTTCCTTTCGAATACTGTCAAGGATCCTACCTTCATTATTGCTGGGTTATTCCAGGGTCCCTTATCAGATCTAAGACAGCCGCCATCATTAGGGCATGAGCAAATTCCACCAAGAAACTCTGGCAATTGGCTGCTTGGGAGATTTTCCACAACCAAGTCTAGTTAGAAAAGTAGGGAAAAAAAAGCCGGCAATAAGATATTACACTAGTAATACAAAAGAAACACAACCTTGGATCAATTATCTCCAATAATTTGCTATGGAATTTGTTCTCGAGAACCTGTAAGATGAATAGTCTTTGATTAGTAGAAACCCAGTCTTCAAAACAAAAGCATGCATCAATATACATTTCTCCCTGATCAAATATTTCAATATAAGTGTACATGGATCTTTGCAGTTGTATTTGGATCAAGAAGCCTTTTGCTGTGTTCCACAGTACTTTGAATCCACTTCCAGCATTAACTACATAAATTTGATATAAAGTCTGTGGAGAGAATGAAGATGTAAGAACCAATAGAGGAATACACATAAATAACTCAGATATATATATATATATATATATATATATATATTCAGCTTATTTAAACAATTAAGACACCTCAGGATAGTTGTCACCATCAATTTTCTGCATGCGCATCACGAGATCATGTGCAACCTTGCCGAACCTCATCCAGTTCTGCATAAGTAGGAAATAATGTGAAACATGGTATGGAAAGAAGTGCATATGATCTGTAACTTATGAACACTAACCAACCCCTGGACATCTAATATTGTCGTCGTACGATCTATGTGCCTCTGAGCAGCAATAGAACAGGCAGGAAACTTCTCCAGAAAAGCCTTCTCAAATCCCTGCACATGATATTTTAAAAATCTTTCGACTGTAGTGATCTTCATCAGCCTGGAAGGGTCAACTTTACCAATTCTTTCAATATAAACAGGGGGACACTGTTTGTCCACACCATGGTAACCATGGGGGTAACACTGCTGAACTTCTTCACATTCATCATACAGAAAATCCTGAATGTGCATCACAGCATATGTTACAACTATGAAACACGAAACTAATACAAACAGAAAAGACAGAAGGCACATCCTTCATAAACAACAAGATAGACAGAGATGCCATCTACATCATCTAATCATAAGTGCAGTAAAATTTAAATAATCCAATTTTAAAGATGTAAAGAGGAGCGCTTTTACATGTATAATAGTATCTGCTCCATACTCTTTCCTCCACTTCAGCATATCTTCCCACATCTGCATGGTTTTATCAATGTCAAACTTCCTTGCTTTCAAAAATCTGCAACAAATATCCAGATTTTTTAAATGAATGAACATGGTTGAATGGAGGCTCTTGAATGTAGGATTTTTTTCTTTTTTTTCTTGGGGGGAGGGGGGGGGGCTGTAATAAGTTTTTTTTTCTCAATGTAATTTAAAGTGGAGCTCAGTTTTCACTTTCATGTCTACTGGTTATGAAAGACTCAGTTATATCATTCATCAAGCAAATCCAGCAGACGAATTTGCATTATACACAATGTTCAAAGTTACAAACCTTTATTTTTTTTATTAGAATAAGAGTCTACTTATAGATCCTCCAAGTTAGACAATAGACAGTAGATTTTAAATAATCCATTTGTATAGAGAAATACAATTCTTGAATGCTTGCTGCTAAAAATTTTATATGATAAATAGTACACTTCACAAAACTCAATAAGGGGAGCAATTGCATTTCAATAAATAAGTACACTGAAGACGGTTTGATATGGTACACCATGCACTAGACCACCATTCTAAGAAGCCGAGAAACATTTCTTACATATGTCATGCTTAAATAGAGAATCCAAATATTGCCTTCTAGATTAAATATGATGAAATTGTTAAGTGGTGTCATCCGCTTTGGGTTTGCCATCTTACATTCAAGTAGAACTCTTCATCTATTACCAATTGCTTTCAGATTACATGTCTGACATGGTATAAGAGCATGTTATGTTCTTCCAGTCTAACCCTATGTAAAGGCCCCAATTAAGCTATAGGTTAAGGAACTCTTAAATGGTATTATCACTCATGTAATAGGTCTTGGGACTTCTTAAGGGTCTTATATTCAAGTTTGACCCTCCACCTACTGTCAATTAGATTTTGGTTGGATGCTTAACAAAAGTAATTAGAAATCACTACGGAAAGACAAGAAAATTTTGAAAACTAGAGAACTGGATAATCTTGTTTTCAGTAATAAACATAAATAAATTCTTCTTAAAGTCAATTGGTAGGGAGCATTATTCAATCAGTATGAAGTCATTCAAGCTATCATTGGAAATTTCAAAACATCACAGGTTTGGTTCAATGGAATGATCTCATCTCTTATCAACATGGTAAATGCTAGGCCACGCAAATGAATAACATAACTTTCTTCCAAAAACTGCATTTCAAAGTCTCCTGGTTGTTTACCTTAACAAAGTGTGGTAATCATCATAATGTGGAGGAAGCTGATCCTTCGCAAGCAACCGCATCCCTTACATTCCTCAATGGAAATTGCTGTGTATTTGCAATCAGAGACACGTCTGCTACGTTTCCTTGGACTATGAGTTAGCTTTGTTGAAGCAGTTATCGCTTTCTTTTTCAGAGATCCCCTTCGCATCCTTCTTTTCTCGTCTTCAGTCGCCCCAAATCCCAAACTCCCATTCTTGCTAATCTTCTCATTTTCTTCAGATGGAATTAACTCTCCTGGTATTGTTAAAAATCAAAACAAAAAAAAAAACATAAATTTAATCCAGTCACCATTTTGATCTCCGTTTCGAACAGAATTCAGTAAAATTAAACATAATATACCTGGCATTGCAAGTTGTCCCAGATCACGATCAGAATTGTATCTGAAACCAAACAGACACAGAAAATCTAAGAAATACTATAAAACCTGATAGTTTTATATGCTAGGAAATATTCCAGATCCATACGATTCTCTTTTACAGCTCGTTGCTGTTCAAAAACGATGAAATTGACCACAAATTCAAGCAGAAATGGACAGAAAAAGGACATTAATCGGCATACAGAGAAAAATAAAGGATTATCACCGGTCAGAAAAATGACCGAAATTAAATTATGTCAGATCCAATCCAACAACGAATATAAAAACAAGCACAATTAAAAGACGAAAAAGAAAATATCCTTCAATGACCTCATTTCTTTTCTTTTTTGGATTCATTCATTGGCATCATTAATATATCAATAAACAACCACAAATGTTTCAACAAAAAAATATCGAAATATACCTTGAAAACAAACGCATTCACTTCACACGAACTGAGCGATCGGATTCTCTCCTTATTTATATGAGCAAAAGCCAGTGCTATAGGAAACGAGGGCGGGCTTTTCAATCTATTATCGTTTTTAGAATAAAATAAAATGACTTTTGTTTTTTTTTATCTCCGTTTTTGGGTTAGTTAGCTGAGGAACGTCGCGGAGGCGTGTTCGTTGCCAAGAAGCTTCTTTATTATTTTGAAAAAGAAAATTTCGTTTTCGGAGAAGGAATTGAAGATCGAAACGTGCTTAACGTAGCGTGAAACCGCCGCTTCAACTACTCAAGTGGCGGTGACTCGTCGACAGCAGCGATTTCTGTTCGTTGCTTTGGCGGGGTTTTGACGTTAACTGCCGTTTGATAAAGGAGAATGGGGTTTAGAGATTGTTAGGTGCGTTGGAATCCAGGGTCTACATAGGTGTGTAAATGAACATATTTGTTCCCGATGTTCACGATAAACAATAATGTTTATAAATACTTTCAAAATAAAATAAACAAATACGAACACGATATTAAAAATTTAAAAATAAATTATATAAATAATTACTTAATTATAGGATTAGTGTCAATATGATCATTATACTTTTAATTTTGACAGATATATTATTAAACTATTTAATTGGTTTAAATCAGGCCACCAACAATTAAAAATAACAAAAAATGACGTGGCTGTTAAATAAATTGTATAATTATATATTTGATCATGTTATTTATACAATCAATCAATTTAGTCTTAATTTTAATTTAATAAAATAAATTAATTATTTAATTAAATCACCACCTTATAGGATAACTTTAATTTATTTTATTTTATTTAATTAATTAATTTTCTCTCGTGTTACCTGATTGGAGAAAGAGAAAAATTGAAAGCAACGAAAATGGGGTTGGGTAGATTTAAACCAGGGCTACCTGGTGGAAAACGAACGGGATTACCACTAGGCTAAGCTTATTTTTGTGATATAAAGTACAACATATAATATGTGTTAAATGACTGTTAATGCCTGAAAAAAGAGAGGACATGCAATTTTAGAAAACTCGAACATTACATATTTATGATGCATAAAAATATATAACCCAATTAAATAAATCTAATAATTAAATTAAAGTTAACAATATTAAATATATATATTAAATTATAGTAAGTGCACAATTTAAAATAAAAATTTAAAGTTATATTAAATTCATTTATCGATTCCAAACTCATGAACATAATTTAAAATTATATTATGTTCATGAGTTTATATTCGCTAAATGAATTTAATATAATTCTAAAATTTTAATTTTATAATATAATTATATATAATAATAATTTAATTAAAATTTTTAATAAATATTAAAATTATTAATTAAGTTAAGAAACCAATTCATTGATTATATACGTAAAATTATAAAAATAAATTTGAAAATAAAAAATATATTAAATTTATCTAAAAAAATACAAAACTCTTAAAATCATTTTTATATTAAAAAAATTAAAAATTATATTAAATTCATTTAGCGAATCCAAACTCACGAACATATTCAAAATTGAATTATGTTCGTGAGTTTGAATCGCTAAATGAATTTAATATAATTTTAAATCGTGCACTAACTATAATTTAAAATATATATAAAATATTGTTAACTTTAATTTAATTTTAGATTTATTTAATTGGGTTAGATATTTTTATGCATCATAAGTATGTCATGTTCGAGTTTCTTAAAATCACATTTCCTTCATTTTTCCAGACATTGACAGCTATCTAACACATATACTATATGTTCGAGTTCCCTTTTTATTTATTTTATTAAATTAAAATTAGGATTAAATTGATAGATTGTGTAAATAACGGGACTAAATGTGTAATTATACTAGTTTATTTAACAGCCACGTCACTCTCTCTGTTATTTTTTAACGGTTGGTGGCCTGATTGGAACCAATTAAATAGTTTAGTGGTATAGTTGCCAAAATTAAAAGTATAGTGGTCATATCGACACTAACACTATAATTAAGTAGTCATTTGTATAGTTTATCCAAAATTTAAACGAATACGAACTATTTAAATAAGGTTAAAGTACATAAATGACCACTAAAATATAAAATAAGTTGTAATTTAACCATTTTTAATTTTGTCATTAAAACTACTTAACTATTTAAATAATATCAATTAAGTTAATGCAATTAAAATTAATAGATGAGCTAATGTGGCGGATAGAGGGGCAATTGTCCCAAATTTTATGGGTTAATTATATTTTAAGCCCTTATAATTTTAAAACCATTGCAATTAAGCCTTTTTTCTTACTCCTATCAAAATTTTTATGGTTTATTATTTTTTAGGACCTTGTAATCTAAAATTAATAATATTAAAATTTGACCCCTTTTTATGGTTTAATTATTTTTTAAGACCTTTCAATTTTAAAATTTATAAAATTAAACTTAACCTCCCTTAATTTTTACGATTTAATTACTTTTTAAGACCTTATTATTTTAAAATTAATTGATCTACCCCTCGTAGTTCAATTCTGGCTCTGTCCCTAATTCTATCAGTTTGGTTTTGATTTTAATTTAATGAATTTATAATAAATCCTATTGTAACACGTGTCATTACATGATTGTAAAAATAAAAATATTAAAAATTACTATTTTTAATTTAATAACAAATTTAAAAGTTTAAGAGTAAAAAAATAAGAATAAAAACATTTAAAAATTAAAATCATTTTTTTGAAAGGTTCGAGCTTCAAAAATATAAGTAAGCTGTTTATAAATTTCTTTTCCATAGGCACCCCTTTGGCCTAACCCTACGCACTGCGAGATAGAAAAAAAATATACGACACGTGATCCAATTGGGCTTTGACTATTTATTGGCACGTGACTAACATTGGAGGGCGACACCTAAACTGTAATTTCATCAACTTCCGTTAGTTCATTAAAGTATTTTAGATATAGATTTTAGTACAGTTGATAAATAAAATTTAATTTACAGGACGCAACAAAAAGTCGATATGTCCGAGTGGTTAAGGAGACAGACTTGAAATCTGTTGGGTACTGCCCGCGCAGGTTCGAACCCTGCTGTCGACGTAGTTTCTATTATTTTTCCACCAATTTTCAGGTTAAGAGAGAACATGCCAACTAGGAGAATTAGGTGTTTGGATTATAATGTTACATAGCTTAATAGACTAAAAAATAATATGAGTGGTCACAATTCCAATTTTATTTTATTATAAAATAGTAAATTAGTTGGACTGGATCAACGTTACAACTTATAATAGGCTTTGTTTAATTAATTTAGATCATCATAATTTTTTTGACAAATTTAAATTTAATTTTAATCTTATTTAGATGGGAGAAAAAAGATGAAATTTTAGAAAAATGAATGAGAGTGTTTCTAATGGGTCTAAAACCTATAATATAAAGAAATACGAAAGAATAAAAATGAACAGCTTGACCAACCGATTAAATGTATTTAGTCAAATCATCGTAATTAAAAAATGACATCTAATAAATCTGTTATTATAATCTTACTCGTATAATGTTGTTTTTTTTTCCAAGACTTGTATAATGTTGTTTCTTTTATTTATTTATTTATTTATCCAAATTTGTATTTTAAAAGCATATTATAAAAAAATAGTTTTATGAAATAGATATGTCATGTCCGTATATATCTCATTTCAATCATCGATAGTCATTTCATTATTTTTCTAATATGTGTCAGATAAAATTATATTATTAAATTAAGGTTTAAAAAGTAAAAAATAACTTAATTTTTCCCAAAATTCTTTGAACTCCAAATTCCTCCTCTAGTTATGGATTCTTACCTAAAACCCATTAATCAAACAAGATCTTGAAAATTCAAAATCCATCGATTCACCTTAAACAATATCAAATAGCAAACTGAGAGATTAGAGGCTAAATTAGGGATGGCAAAATAACCCGACAGGGGCAACTTTTTTTATTAAAATTTTGGGTTCGAGGGGAGGCCGGCTGTGAAAAAAATAAAGTCGAGATGGATTTTGGGAGAAAATTTTTCGATCCGACCCGACTTGATATATTTATATCTATTTATTATATTTTTATATATTATATTTAAAATGGGGACGAGTGAAATTTTTATTACAATATTGGGGTCGGATTATGCTTTTATTATGTCGGGGAGGGCGAGGTCGGGTCGTTTCCAATCTCATTTTGAACTTAGCTTCACTGTAGAATTGAACCATTGTTGGAGCATATAAAATATATCTTCGAGAAAGTAGGGCTGAAAAACAAAACTGAAACTAAAAATCAAGTCGAGCTATAGTGTCCGAACAATTTATTATTCACAAGTTTAAAAATCATGATTACTCGAATCATTGAAGTTGAGTAACAACTGTTTTTCTGGTGAACTGCACCCGTCTTAGAGAAAACTAAAGACTAAAGCTATTAGACCTTAGTGAAAATCGATTTTCAGGGAATATACTAGCATGGATGGAGGGGGGACTCGTCGAGTTTGATCATTTTGCGTATACGATCAAAACCAACTCTTTGGTAATATACCAACACACGTAAAGTAGACTCTCTTTTTTACTGAAAATTGAGCCTTGTTAAAAATCCTCATGGAATCGGATTCGAAAGGATTCAAACCTGATCGAATACAGGGGAAAAGGAGTGCCGAGTTATTTTATTAATACTCCAAGGTAATACAATAGCAAGACTGAATCACTAATGCAGCACAGGGGCATACAATCCATAAAAGCCTACATAACTACTACGGGTAGGGAGGGTGAGCTGACCGGCTTCATACACACACAAATTTTTGACTCCACAAAGCAACTTCTACAATTAAGAAATGCTCCCGAGCATGCCATTCAGAAATGCTTCACATGGCACAAATTGAAACTTACATGAAAATGACCTGCAGAATTGCTTGCAAGATTAACATCTGATTCAAAAGTTGATGGTATGGAGCCAGAACTATTAACCCAGTCAATCGCCATACAACAACTTGGTTCGACAATTAAAGAATGAGAGACATTTCATTTGGATTCTGCAAAATTCCTGCAAGCTTCCTTCAATACAGATAATTCCGCCCTGGTGGGATCAAGATCCATAGCAAATTTAAAAAAGCAGATTAGTATTTCCTGTTATGATCTCAGAGGGAGCCACCAATGCCAACAGGTTGGAAGCTGCCATACACAGCTCCGTTGGTGTTAAACTTCAGCGATCCTATATGAGGGAATTTTCAAGGCGCAACAGAAGAAGTCTTGGTCCTAGGCCGAGCATTAATCACCACAGTTGGGCATATAGTGAAATGGAGAGCTGGTGAAAAAGAAAAGGGGCCATTTGTCATGACACCACCACCCGATCCTGAGCATGATAATATCGAAAAATTAGTTCTCATCCACTTTAATACCATTGAAAATTACATCATTCCTGAGGGGCCAGATAGACCAAGCGATGCCAAAGAACGTCAAGAGATTGAGCAGCAATAGGAGAATCTATCCACATCTGCAACAAACTTTTTGGTTTTGCAGGGAAAGTAAAGCTCACTCTCCACATGTTACACCAACACTTCCAAATTCGCCAAGATACAGAGTATTGACAGAAGAGATGACCGACCGTTTCAGCTTCCAAATGACAAAAGATACAGAGCTTAGAATGTGCCCAATTAGCGCGCCTTTTAGCCAACTTGATTTTTGTTGGGATTTTTTCTTGAATAAGTTTTCAGGCAAAAATTTCCACTTTAGGAGGTGCTAAACCAGCCCACACAAGTTTCTAAATTGCCTCTGACTGAACTTCTAAAGCCCTTGTATTTGTGCAGTACAATTTTTAGTTATACCACCCATTAGAATTTTCAACCCGCCTAATACTGTTTTTTTTTTTTTTTATCGAGACAAATGAAGTGTTTGTTGATTGTTGTCATAAAATTATTACAAATTGACTTTTTCCAATCGAAAAGAATTCGACGCAAATGGACAACCTAGCACCAATGATCATTGCGCCACTCCCCAAACTCGCCCACCATCCCTGATTTTTTTACTTGCCACGTTGAAAATTCTAAGGAATGCTATTTTCAGCAGACCAACCTCAGACCAAAAATCGATTAGATTTCTATTTCTAGTACTAGCCTCAAACTCGAAACTCGAAAGAAATCTACCATTACCATTTGAAGTCGAGCTACAGATACTTCTCCAAATTCAAGATGCGTTCCGAGGAGGATTGGAGATGGAAGGACGAAAGAATGATCACCTTCATACTCGCATCTAAAACTTTTCTTCAAAGACTATCAGATTCGCAGCCATAACGCCAGAACCATTTGTGGAGGAGTGCTTCATTTTTTAATTTAAAATCAATTAGACCGAGACCTCCAGCATCCTTTGGCAAAGACATATCTCCAGTCCCCACTTCAACCAGTGAATTTCTTTGGAGTCATTTACACCCCATAAAAATCTGGCAGTAAACTTCGACAATAAGGTCCCGATTTCCAGCCATATAATTGGTTACTAAATTTTTCGATTACGAGATTCCATATCGAGGCAGAATTTCACGTTGCTCCTAAGGGCAGACCCAAATACTTGGTATGTAGATGGTCCCAATTGCAATTTATCCCAGCCGCCAGGCAAGCGAGAGATGTATCATCCACGTTTATCCCGAACAACTTTGTTTTCTTTAGATTTAGAGATAGTCCTGAGAAAACCTCGAAAATCCTAAGTACTCTCTTGATGTTTTTAAGCTGAGTCTCACCAGCTTTGGAGAATATAATGAGATTGTCCGCGAATTAAAGGTGAGATATGATAAGATTTTCAGCTCCAACTCAAATACCTTCGAGCAAGCCACATGATACAGCTTTAAAAAGGAGAGCGCTGAGGGCTTCGCCAACTAGATTAAAGAGAATAGGCGATAAAAGATAGCCTTTTCTAAGACCTCTTTTGACTCTGAAGAGGGCGAGCCATTCACTAGAACATAAATGGACGCTGTCAAAATACAAACTTTGATCCATTTATACCATTTCTTTTCGAACCCCATCTTGATCATAATAATAATTAAAAAATTCCAATCGATTGTATCATAAGTGTAGTCACTTATTTTATCCGGTCTCCTTTATTCGTTTATATATATATATTATTAAACCCAATAAGCAAAAAAAATATAAAAAAAGTTGATTAGAAAAATAAAAAAGAATACATGTACATGAATAAAGGCTCAATTTTTTTTATCTCATTTATTAATGTATTTTAGTTTTTCTTTCATATCACACAAAACCTTAATTAGGTCAGATATGAGAAGATTACAAGAGATCCCGCTCGACATATATGGAAGTCAAGCTATGTACAAGGATTCTTCACTGTGGATTTATGGTAAATTTCCGATAGAATTCAAGCATTTTTGGGTCAGGGTGTCTTCTTACGTATTGACCGTCTTTTAGTTAACTTTCCAACGCATCTTGAAACTCCTCAATCGGACGTCGAGAGCTCAAGATATGCTCATTTTACTGAAGACAACACGTGCAGAAAACTGCATACGGGTTCAATACGTGAATTTGATTTTATTACAAAATTTTAAATATTTTATTGAATATTTGTAATTAAATTCAAGCTTAGACATTTCCCTATTTGTTTTAACTCATTTAAGACCATATTGAATGTAAGGAAAGAGTTTGATGCCCAAGTAATGGCATTATTCCCTTTCCAAGAATGTTGAGCATAAGAAGGGAATATGCTTTTAGGATTTTTAGGTTTTTAAGGTGTTTTGGAGTCTATAAATAGGCTTCACCCATTGTAATTCAGATATACACATTCACATTCACATACACACACAAAAGCAATGGTAACCTAGAAATTGAAGAGCAATGGTAACCCAGACATTTCCTTGATCCCACTGTTTGTGATTTCTTAACCTTAATATTTTATTTTAGTTTTTATTATTTTTTGCGTTTGAGTTCATTATTTGATTCGTGCATATTTACCATGTTTTATGTTTTGTTCATTTTCATGTATTTTAACCCGGTAAGATATTAAGTTAAATGAATCTCTAAATAATTAATGTTCTTTAAAAAGAAAAAAAAAACTACTAAATAATTTAATACATATACTTTTTAGGTTAGCTTCTTTAATAAATGTCTTAGTTATAGCTTCTTTAATAAATGTCTTAGTTACCCAAAATAAGGTTTCAATTAAATATCTAGGTCTAGGTTTATAAAATAATGCCCATATTAATAGATAACTTAAATATTCTACACCTTACCTTAATTGTAAATAGTTAAATAAAACCTTTAGGTGAATAATTCATTAATTGTAAATAATGGTAAATAAAAACTAACTTGGTAATTTTCTAAAAAGGGGTAAATAGTTATTTAATTGTAAGTAAAACTCTTAGGGTAATTACAAAAAAGGTAAATAATTAAACACTTTAATAAAACCTTTTAGGATTAGTTTCTTTAAACTCCTCAGGTAACTTTTAGAAAAGTAAATAATTTAATAAAGCCTTTTAAGATTAGTCCCCTTCGAACACATGCTTCTAAAAATAATAATTAACTTTGAAAATTAAACCACCCGTAAAAGGTCAAAAAGAACATAAAATATCATTTAAAAAGGGATTTTTATTACATCATGGAAAACGAGATATTTTCTCAATTAGGGTTAATTCGGTCTTCCCCTAGTAGTTGGGGAACAGTCAAAACTCCTACGCGAGACTATATTTTCAGATTTTAGGGATTAATGTCTTAATCCCTTTGCGTCTAAAATGACCAGGGTTTACTCAACCGTGAGCTAATTCAGGTCATTTATAGAACTCTGTGGATTTTACATTATTCTCTGCATGCACCCATCAAGGTTACAAGAAAAATATTAGCGATCAAGTAAGCATCGTTTTGCGGGCGTGATAGAGGTGCTAATCCTTCCCCACACGTAACTGTGCCCCCGAACCCTTGAGATTTCGTAATCTCGATCTGGTTGATTTTTTTAGGTTTTTGGTCCGCCTAATATCATAAAAAGGACCGGTGGCGATTCCGTTGTTACAGCTTGGCGACTCCGTTGGGGACCATCTAAGAGGGCACAACTTTTACTCAATCATGAGTTATTTTATTTACTAATCCGTTGTATTTTTATGTGCATTTTCTTGGCGCTTTAAACTATTTGCATCATAACATAAGCCTTCTATCCAGGCTTTATCAAACTTAAGTGGAAGAAAATAGCTATGTCTTCGTGAGTAACCCTTCGCATGGGCTAGTGAAAGTCTTCCGGGGTCCAGAGTACTTATGCTTTCGTGAGTAATCCTTCGCACGGGCATAACGAAAATGCATCCCCTCAAGCAGTGTTCGATTCACAAGCCTGTGATGGGCTAGAATCAAACATCTTATCCACCTTGGAGTAGGGGATATAGACGGTTCGAGAACCTTTTTCTATATCCAAACCCGCATGAGTGTATGTTTTAGAAAGCCCACCCCATTAGAGCCATGTGATGTCATAGGTTTTATTTTCTGTATTGTTGTTATTTATTGTTTTACTTTCTGTATCTTATCCTCGTATTTTATTATTGTCATGTACTAACACTTTCCTGTACCCTGAGAGCATACATCACATTGCATCCAGTTGGTATTCCGAAACATCAGTTTGTAAGAGATCATGAGTGTTCAAGTTTTATTATCTAGCTCTGGAGTCTCTTGCTTGAATATCAATGTTTGAAATGAGTCCTTAGAGCTTCAGCACCAACGTGGAGACACTGTGCGGAAAGAAACCACCATCGATCTACCGAAGCAAGTGCACATAGGTTTGCCTCACAACCATCTGTCAGGATTGATCACTGTTTGGGAAAGCCTAGAAGCCCAAGACCGAGCTATATTCACCAAGAGTAGGACATGACCCCAACCATCGAGGAATACATGATTCTGTTGCACCTAGAGGTAGAGAAGCCCGATAAGATATACTAGAAAGTGAAGAACGTCGGCTATCGAGGGAAGTTTGCCAAGCTTCCTGGTCCAGACATAAAAGAAGCCCAACATTCTTGCTTCACGTAGGAATTCATCTATGCTTAGATCATGAAGGATGTAAAGCATGGAAGGGTTATCGATTTGCTCGCCTTGGCCATCTACGGTGATTTTGGCAGAAACCTTCAGAGCCATTTTTAGGACAACGAGAAGATAAACAAACACTCAACATTTAGAGATTCGGTCCCCATTAAGGAAATTAACAGAAACCAATGGCCATAAAATGGGAAGCAAGAGCAATGGGTAGCCTTCTTCAGAAACCTTGCCGACGTTGATGTCACATGGAGAGTTTGTGGAGCCACCAGTTATGCCCATTTGCTTGTGCAACGTCAATATGGGTCTCGGTAGTTCATTACAATTACTTATGGACTGCGAGAAGAAAAATTCTCTTACATAAAGGATAATTCCATGGAGCAAGTCATAGAGTTGGCAAGTGAGTGGAAACGAACAAACTGAGAGAAGATGACCTTATTTTCCGGTGTTGCACCAGAGTACACGAGTTGGAGAATGTAAAAGATCGAAAAAATAGGCATTCCAATCTTGGAAATCTCATCAAATAATCCTCAACCTGGCATCATTCTAACCGAGCTAGAGATCTACAAACAAGACTTTAAGAAGGAAAAAAGTTGGGGGGCCAGTTTATCAAACTTGAAGGCAAGCTCATTGCCGAACAGTACCAGAGAGATGGCTACCAAAAAGAAGTGAGGACTTTGTTGACAAAGCAAGAACTCTACTTAAAAGATGTACAAGAGTTGGCCGCCTAAAGGCATGAGGGGCACGTGCTAGTAGTTCAAAAACCTCAAAAGAAGAAAAAACATAGCTCGATGAGATTAAGAAAGAGTTAAAACTTTGGTAATGAGAGACCATGAAACAAAAAGAGAATGCACATCGACTTTCAGAGAAAAACAACACTTGGAGGGGCAATACGCAGAAGCATGTAGTAGCCTTAGGAAATACCGTGAGCCGAATCAAGAACTCCAAGAAAAAGGTGCCAAGACTGAATTGCTTCGCTATGGTCTTAAAAACACAGTTGCAAGTACATAAGGACCATATCCGTACTATAGGGACTATGAGAAGATCCAGTGGGCTGACACTAAACAGGCTGTGAATGCTCCATGCTTGGGAAGACAATTATACATTGATCATTTGACTTGACAACTTCGAAAGGCAATATCTTGTCATATGAATAATTGTGTTGAAGATTTGAGAGAGAGGTTTCCCCCAACTAGGGATGACGAACAACAACTATTAGACTTCCTAGATGAGGCAGTCGACCAGTACCAGTAGGATAGTTCTTCGGTCGTGTTCAAATAGAGACTACGCTAGTTGGAGAGTTCGAGCAATTAGCACCAAAATGCATCAAGGGAAGAGAGTAGAATGACATTTTTGTAAACGAACTTCATGATCAATGAAATGTGTTTTCAAAATATCAACAATCTTGCATCAATACCTCATACACATCATCACCTCTATTTGCGTCACATATGGAGCAATTATGGAAAGATCCGTGGACTAAGCTTAAGTGGAAAAAGTATGGTACTCGCGCATGAACCAGAATTAGGGCCATTGAAGATAAAGAAAGATGAAATTGCACAAGCTCAGCAAAACACTATGCCCATATAGCAGCTATAGCGATTAAGGCCGATGACACCAAACTCAGAGTAGCTTATTTTCACTCAAAGACCCATCAAATGGGATATTTTAAATCCATATTCTGGTGGAGTCCAGAATTTGAAGTTTTTAATCCAGACGAAGGGTCTGAGCCTAGTACCTGGCCCGATAATTCCTCCAAAACTCAAGGTCCTGGAACTTGTGAAGTACAACAAATAGAATCAATGGCGGTAGAAGCCCTGTGACGATGGTAGCCCAAATGAACATGAAAAGAAGAAATTGAAACATTGATGTTCAAGGTGGAGATGAGCCTTGCTACAAAGATTCTTATTCAAACAATTCAAAATGCTCTATAAACAAGAATTTGAGAACTCACGTTGAAGGTTCTTAAGGCGTCCTGCAATTAGACAAGAGTGTCTACTTGTTCACCAATCTTTCTTCCATGACAATCAAAACAATTGAAAGAGAAGTTATGAGATATAGATAGGCCAACTACAATGATAGCAATTAGAATGTTGGAGACCCCCACTTCTTAGATTAAGGCTAGAGAAATGTTTAAGAATCATGCCTATCAATCAGGAGTACAAGATCATTGGATTGAGTGAGCAGAACGAGAATGAGAATGAAAAAATGAAGACAGTGGAGATGATCATCTATGATCACAACATATATCTGCAATATTCTGGTGATTTGTTGTGCAAGACAAAATGCCCCGTTGATCTTTGCTCTTGGTTATCCTAGCAACATTGTACGAAAGCTCTAACCACATCGCAAAGAGCATCCCTAGTTGAAATTTTAAGGTGGAAGCCACAGAGAAGAATAAATGTATAATGGGAGCTGACCTACGGTCATCCAAGTCAAAGGATATGTCCTACAAAGTCAAGGGTGAGTAACAACTTAGATTCCATTCCAAGAAACGGGCATTGGAATTTTAACAACAAGAAACTAGTGATGTCAGCTAGAATTAGAAGATAGGCCATTGCTAACTTTTCTGCTTCAAAGCCTAATTTAGTATACGCTTCCCACCTTTCACCAGAGTTGACGTTTGCGATGATGTGATCCAAGCTCACTAAAGTTCCTGACAAAAAAACCTTGATCTCTACAAATTTTTCTGAATTTGGTATAGCTACTCAGAATATAACACCAATTGAAGTGAATGACCAACACCCTCTGAATATGAATGCCAAGCTCCATAGTTAAAATTTGATGTTAACCATTGAAAGATCAATACATATGGATCAATTGAAGGATGCAAGAATAAGACGAATGCTACAAGTTCATCAAGGTGGCCAGATATGTGAAGCTACAACTCTCCGTCCGTACAAAATAAGAAATGTAATCGAAACTTCAAAATTCCCGACTTCAACAAGGCTATCATTAAGAATGTGGAATTGATAGGACCACCTACCCCTTAGCACACTTGATCATGTGCTACCAAAGACGAGAAGTTGCTCATCTACTATCTATTGGAGTCTGCTACCTGACGGCATACCTAACTGAGTCGAGTTAATCTAAGGACATAGGAAGATTCATCAAGGGCTTCTTCTGAACAGGTTAAGGTAAGGAAATAAGTCTGAAATAGATACTCCAAATATCTCCAAATTTGCACTTGCTTGAGGAATTTTCTATGGTCGTTCTGATGAATTAGCTAGCCTCTTTCTCTTGCGACTCTGGGAACTTTGAACATTACATTCACTCACCTCTTTCTCTTACTTTGCTTCTTGATCAGCACAGTCTTCAAATCCTAATCCAATTTTCCCTTGTCGGATCTCTATTTTTATTACTTCTCCAATCTCCATGAGGTCACTAAAACTGCCCCTTGAATTCGCAAGAATTCTCTCAAAGAAAGGAGATGGAGGAATTTGATGAAACATGAGAGATATTTCTTCCTCCGCCATGAGAGGTTGTACTTGGGCTGCTAATCTTCGCCAACTCAATGCATAGTCTTTAAAGCTTTCATTGGCCTTCATACTCATGTTTTGAAGAAGCTGATAATTTGGAGCTAGGTCTATAACATACTTTTATTGCCCTAGAAATACTTTGGCCAAATCAACCCATGATCAGATATTTTATCAACTTAATATGTTGTATCACACTACAACGGGTCCAACCAGGCTTTCATGGAAATAGTGGATCAACAATTTATCATCATCCAAATATCCTTCCATTTTTGTACAGAACATTGCCAAATAGATTTTAGGACAGCTCAAACCGTTATACCTCTCAAAACTAGGAACCTTGAATTCAAGCAGACTAACAAGATCAGGGACTAAATAGAATTCTCTTGCATCGAATTTGGGATTATCGACGTCTTTTCCTGATTTGATTTCTTCCTTAAGCATTACATATCTATCCTTCAACTGCTCGAGTCTTAATCCTGGGATAATAGGCTTCATAGAACCTATATCTGCATTCAGGTTAGATGCCTCAGGGTAAATTGTCAAACATGGTGTAACAGCGTGGTTCTCTTCATTTTACTGATGCTTGGTCATCCAATCTTGTAATCCTTCTTGAATTTGTTCAGCTCCTCTCATGTCTTCATCCATAATAACAGATTTCCAAACTTACACCGATTCCCAGATTATTGCATCGAAACCCTAACCTTTTTAGGTCATGAATGTTAATCCAATGCTATTAAATGATAATGTTATGTTGTTAAATATGCACTGCATGAATGCACGATTACAATAGGTATTGATTCTAAAAGCAATCATCATAGAACAACATTCATTGAGATAAAATGGTTCATTATATCAGATATTACAAATATTGGTGAGCTCTAACTCCCAACTTCCTAACTTTCTCTAAGAGCCAAGTCAACTTCCCTCCGTGATATAATGTTGGATCGATATTTTGACTCAGTGCCATTGCCACATCAGTTAGGTCTGCCACCTATTGAGCCACTTCTTGTGCTTAAGTAACAACATCTTTCATGTCATTGTCCCTTTCCCATATCTTCATTCTTGATCTCTGAAATTGGACATGCCTCTTGTCATTACTTTCTTGACAGCCTTTCTTAACATCATCAAGATCTTTGTACATCATCATAAGATTGAGGTATTCATCTACCTTGTTCTTTAGTGCTTTATTTTCAGCTTGACTGTCATTCAACTTGATAGCAATATCCTCATACATCTACATATATCTAGTCATCATCTCGTGCTTAGCTTGACTATCCCTTAGATCATCCATGAAAGTATTATGTTGTATTTCCAATGCTTTTAATTCACATGAGAGCATATTGGCTCGATTTTCCCTTGCTTTAGAGCTTCTTTTCTAGTATTCAGCTTTATGCTTTAGTTCTTTGATTTTTTTCCTCAACTGTTCAAGAGTCACACCTAAACCAACATTCTTGAGCCTCGAACAAAGTTCTTGATGATCGAATTGCAAACTTTTAAGACTTATCAAAGTAACTTATTAATATATTACTTAAATTGGGGTCAATTTAAACTTTTTCAAACTTAGGGACTGAACTATAAATTTTACATATTAAGGGTCCTTAACTGAATTTTATGTTATCAATATGAATTTTAACTTTCTAATTATTAGACTGTGAAATTTCATTGCGAACCGAGGTCGTTTATCCATTCAATTAGACCATATAATATTTAGTGACCATCTTGTAAATTATTCAAAACTGTGTCCAAAGCCTTTTAACAGAATTAACTACCTCCATACCGATACAACTTGGGTCCGTATTGATACAGTTATGCACAGATTCAAATTAGACTTTGAGTGATTAAGGCCCTGTATCGATACCACTAGGACCATATCGATACAGATTGACCCAAGTCAACCTTTTTTAATAGACCATGTTTCGATACAGCTAAGCCCTTATCGATACAGGTTGACCGACATTGACCCGTCTTGATACAACCTAAGGCCATATTGATACAATTTATTTCCTAGACCTCACTGCCAAGATCTGTATCGATACACCCCTTAATGTATCGATACGTCCTGTTTTATCAAGTCCAAATATGCAAGGCCGTATCGATACAGCTTGACCTGTATCGGTACACCTGTGCTATAATGACAAATTTTATCTGATTTTTAGCCAATTAAACCTGTTGAACGATGTCAAAATACGATAAATTTTACCAGCAAGTTATTAATCCATGATTCTAATAGAATACAAAATTTTAGAGCGATTCGAATCCGTTTACCCCATTTTCACCTTTTTGTACCTTTAAGCCAAAAGTAACTAGTTTTACTATTTCACAAACATGCCAAAATGCACATCTACCCTTTAGACACACTTAGGCCATTGCACACACATCAAAATAGACAACTATAACATGTCTAAGCCTTATGCCACCTTACTAGGAGTTCAGGATAAAATGTAAGCATACATGGGGTTGATGAGAGTGACTTGCAACTTCAACCACACGATCGATGCTCAGAATTCTTCAAGATCCTAAAATGCATGAGACACACGAATGTTAGGCTTACATAGCCTAGTGAGGTAGTTATAAAAAATGCACAATAAGATCCCTAATATCATGAATATCATGTAAGCATGCTTGAATGACAATATACATCATTAATCATATGTGTATCATACTCAAATCCAAGTATCATGTTTTCATGTATCAAATGTAAAGCACAAATACATATCATCTCCTCGAACATAGCACCAATGTATACGCGGATTCCCTTGTATGCCTCACATATCAGAAATAGGCCTTAGCCTTGAGCCGTAGCTCTGGAGTCCCTTACACAATCCAACCTTTTCTCCCCACATATAGGTCGTAGCCCAGATCGTAGTCCAATCCCTTATATGATGAGCTCAAATAACCTTATGGCATGCCAATTTTATCCAAAGTCCACAAGTGTCCAAGGTTACATGTTTCATCATAAAACTTACCTTAGTGCCCTTAGGCCATATCACATATTAAGCCTTAGCTACAAATATCATAACATAGCACGTTCATATCAAATTCCACACATAACATACTTCAAATGTCACATATAAGCTTAAACATGTATCAAAGCAATATAGTGGTCTTACCATATTTACCACTCGAATCCACACATGTTTGCTCTACTTGAGCCCTTAAACAAGATGCAACTTTAAGCGCAAACAAATGCAATAGGGATGGCACCTAACCAATCCCATGATACAACTACACTCACCTAGAAATATGAGGCTTCAAGGTTTTTGGATTACAATCCTCTTGCCCTCGGAAGAGTTTGGAATAGTCGATGGTGAAGATGACTTGTCTCCCACCACTTGAGCTAGTCCAAAATTAGAGGATTACATTAGAATCGAAACTAATGATTCATAAACGTTTTTCAAGCTTACCAAAGCTTGTAAACAACATCAAAATAAGGAAATTAGCCATCTAGCATATGGGCTTAGCTTGAACATTCAAGACTTAAATCTTGAAATTAAACTCTAAGGATTGATGGAATCATCAAATTGACATAGGGGTTTTACTTACCAATCTACAAGCTTTCAAATGGTATATTGAAAACACACAAAGGTCAAAGATTAAATTGAGGTACTTGCTTGAGCTTGTGGAAGAAGATGACAATGGAGGTGTGTGCTTATTTTCTTCAAACAAATGGGAGATTGGTTTTGATGGAAGCAAAGACAAAGATGAGGGCTCTTCCTTTATTCATTAAACTTAAACACAATTATCTCTTTATAATGGTTGCCTCCCAAGCAACCAATCAAATGGTTCCCTAGTTGGGAGGAAACCCTTTTAATAATTATTTAATCCTTATTTTTCTTTCCTTAAACTCATGTTGTCATTCTTTTTTAATGGGATGAATAAGTTCACGTGGGGTAAAAGCAAGAAAGGAGGTGAATCATACCTCTAATTGGTTTAATTACAAGATTGGTCCTTTAACTTTTCAAAGTTTGCACTTTTGCCCCCAAACTTTCAATTTTCATAATTTTGTCACTAAATGAATTTCATTTCTTACAAAAAGTTCCCCCAACTTCAATTAAGCTCAATCAACTCCCATTACTTCAAAATTGGATACAAAGATTGAGCAATTACATCATTAGGGCATAATCGGTACAAAATTTTCGATCACCAGAACTTAATTCCGACTAGACTGGTTTTTGGGGTGTGACACCCTCTTTCTTGGTATTTACATCTTGAATTTCTTGTTCATCCACTAAATTATGAGGGTTTTCTATTCCAAATTTCCATTTTTCATGCTCTAAAAGAACCTAAACTCGACGTTTGAGGGCGATGCAATTTTCAATAGAATGTCATTGAATTCTATCATGAAATTCACAATGAGCATTTGTAACATACCATTTTGGATACGTAGGTTGGAAAGGTGCAAGGAAAAGTAAGGTTACCAATCGGCCTTCAACAATTGAGGATACAATTCTTTATATGAAATAGGGATTGGATCAAAATGATGTTTGTGATCTCATGTCATCTGACCATCAGGTGAAGAGGTACTGTAATCTGAACTTTGCCCTTGGCAGTTGATTGGCTTTTATGGGCTTAAGCTTTCCTTCACTTTTGTATCTCAAGGTGTTCTATTGATTGTCAGGCTTTTAGGAAATTTGGTTCTTTCATCTTCAAAACTCAACATGCCTATTCGGATAAGATTTTCAACCTTATTCTTCAAAGCCCCACAATTCTCGGTAGTATGGTCTGAACTTCCTTGGTGGTAGTCACATGTTGCATTGATGTCATAGCTTTCAGGATAAAAATACTATTTGGGCTTAGACTGAACTGGGCTCACACCTACTAGTATCGGAAGCAATTCTGCATATGTCATCAGAATTGAATTAAAGAATCCTCCTTTTTTTCTTCTTGAATATCTTCCTAGCCTGTCATCATTTTCTTGATATTTGGCTCAATTACACCTCTAGTTGGTTTGTTGATGCGAATTGTAGCAGTGCGTAGACCCAACTATTTATTCATGTACTGGTTTTTGTTCGGTTCTCCTTTTAGTTTAGTGTGCCCCTTTTCTTTGGTCATAGCCAACATCATAGTCATCATCTCAGCCATCTGTCTTTTCAGTTCTTGCATCTCATTCTTGTCAGCATCAGCAATAACAGACCTTGATGTGTGACACTTGGATGAACTACCCTTCACTTCTTCAGTGGCTTGTCCCGGACTTTGCCTCATAGTTGCACTCTCCTCTATTGGGTTACGAAACCCCTTATCCATCATGATCGTCTTCTAATGATAATCGTTTTTGAACCAATACCTTTATGCAATGAAGATGTGATGCAAAAATGCAAAACAAAAATAAAACAAAAAAATGAGTTAGTATGGTAAATTACTTATGAAGACAAAAATTTAAATTAAATTAATACAGTAAAGTAGGTTATATCGAGCAGAGAGAACAACCAGAGAAGCGTATTTAAATCAGCAACACCCTATCATAGGTCTCTGTCTAACTCTAGCAGGTTAGGCTTCTAGATTACAACATATGATTTTTGTTCTACACTTTGGGTACTCGAACTGTTGTTATTATTTACTGTGACAGCAAGACATCGATTTGGGAGTATACGACCCCTTATACCAGAGGCGTGCACCTCGCGTTATATAAGGTTGGTATACAAGAAGAAAGACATTTCTGAACTTGGAGGTGGAGAGCCTCACGTCGGATCATGTATCGCTCTCATTTAAAGGTGAAAGCCTGTGTAGAAGGCTTATGCATGAATGACAGATATATCACACAAGAAAAAGCTACGTCTATTCTTTCTAAAAATCCATCCAATAATTATTGGAAAAATTAAATTCAAATTACTATTCAAAATGCCACATAAAATTAATTAATTAGGCTTGACTATCAAATCATCCCCAGCGGAGTCGCCAAGCTGTAGTGACCATTTTTTAACCGAGTGTGAAAATAGCTCGATGATTTAGTTTGGAAAAGTTAGGGTTTTGCCTTTTATTTATTTAATCTTGGAAAAATTAAGTTTTTCATGTTAAATTAGATTTTTCCTTTATTTTATCTTGAAAATATTTTGGAGTCGCCGCTGATTAGTTTGGTAGACCGGGCACCATAAAAACAACCAAAGATTCATTTTCTTAAAAATTGGGTTCGGGAGTCGATTATGTGTGGGGAAGGATCAACACCCCCACAAACGCCCGTTATCGGTACCCTTTAATTTTACGTGGAACTTTGGCATTTGTAGAATACTAATTAGAAATTAGTTTAACCCTTAATTATTAAATAGATTCAAATTCCATATGGAGATATCCTTTTATAAGGAAATATATTTTTATTTGAATATGAGATTAGAGGCGCCCAGTTACTTTAGGACAATTCGATTCATATTCAAAAATATATTTTCAACATAAAAGGTTTTCATGCATGATCGATTATTTTCTTGTTAATTTTAAGTTCTAACTTAAAAGGCTCTAATTAATTATTTTTTTTAAAGCCATTAATATTATTAAATTTAGGGTATTTAAGAGATAACACTCAATTGCTTGAGAACTATTCATATTAAATCCCTAAATTGAATAATATTCCTAATTTAATTAGTGAGTCTAATTATTTAAAGTGATATTCTTAATTAAAGCTCTAATCTAATTAACTAGGTCAATTTGTCATTTTCTAGGTTTAAATGAGTCTCAAATGTTCTACTTAAAAGTTCACTTGGGTAACATCTCATTCCAATGAGATACTATCCAACTTAGAACTTCAAAGCTTCCCTTTTAATACTCATATATTTTCTGCAATTGTCTCACCTATTTTAATTATTTAATTCTTATTAAAGAACTTAGTATTAGGGCTCTAATAATTAATTAAACCTAAGTGTTTAATTATCTATCAAATATACTATATGTTATTTAAATCATGCATCATACAAATAATTAGAGCAATTAAATTAAATAAAACAATTAAATAAAAGACATAATTGAAAGAAAACCAAACTGTGGACCTGATTTTATTATAAAATGGACCAAATTATAACAAAGCCAAAACCCAAACTAAGAAGATCCGGAAAAAAAGGCGCGGGTCGTAACATGACCCGGATAATATGTGCGGGTCAACTTTGACCCAGGTGCCAAAACGAGATTGTTTCCTTTGGGCTATATAAAACCCTTGTTGCCTGAAATTTGCCCCATTCTTTCTCATTTTTTGATTTTGCTCTCTCTCACCTCCTTTTTATCCCTCTAAAATCCTCTATCCAACAACACCTCGTGCCCAGAATTAAGGCCAAAAACGGATCAAAATCCGAGTTTTTGGATTAATGTTCATCCTTGTTCTTCAAGAACATGATGAACTTCATCATTTCTGGCTATGCTCCGCCGTCCCAACCACCGCTTGATCCTTAGCCGCTGTCCTCTGGTCACGTAAAGCCGTTAACCGGCCACTACCTATTCTCTCGACCATCGTCTCTTCTCCGACCAGCCATCGTGAGGCATTTTTTGGCCATCGGCTCGAAGCCTAATATATAAAAAATTCCTATTTTAAACCCTAAACCTAGACATAAACCCAAATTCGACAGGATTCCCAACTCTGACCACCTAATCTAACTAACCCAAGCCCGAACCCTCTTCAACTCCGCCATTAAAACACTCTGACCACCAGATAAGACCTTTCAGCCACCCTTCCTTTACTGTTTTCTTTCTTACTTTCCCTAATTTAATGTTTTTGGTTTTTGTAGGAAATAAAAGGCATGAATGGATTATACTTTTCGGTGTCATTGCTTGGCAGTCAGTGCTTTCTCCTGCATCAAACCAACTCCTGCGGCGTCTTATCCTTTTTCAAGTGGCGTCTCGACTTCCCAAAAAGGTCAAATCTCTCTCCTCTTTTATTATTATTTAATATGGTAATTATATTTTAGGGAAAACTGCCCAAATAGTACCCTAGCTATTGCTAAAATATCGTTTTAGTACCCCAGCTATTTTTTTGGTAAAATGATACCTAACGTTATGTTTCATTTTCAAAATAGTACCCCACCGTTAAAAGTTAACAGCAGGCTGATTAGGAGAGAGAAAATTACACGTGGTAGCTTGCCATGTCATTTTCTCTCTCCTAGTTAGCATGCTATATATGTTTTTTATGATTTTAGTCGACCTGGCATGCTGACTATGAGAGGCCTACCACATCATTTTCTCTCTCTTAGTCAGCACACAGTTAGTTTTTTAACGGCGGGGTACCAAAAACGAAAATGAAACGTAACGTTAGGTACCATTTTGCTAAAAAATAGCTGGGGTACTAAAACGATATTTCGGTAATAGTTGGGATACTATTTGGGTAATTTTCCTTATATTTTATTAATGGATTATTATTATGGGTATTAATGGCTGACAACTTTCCTCACTCCTCCTATTTATAAGAGTTGACCAAAATGACATCATGTTGACGTCACCTGAGTGACATCAGCGGCCAGCTGTGCATAACAAACACAAATCCTCGTGAATTCAATTCGGGCCAATGGGAATCTGACATGTGGCATTTTTTAGGGGGAAAAAGCTTTATTAGACTATATGTGTTTGTTGGGCTATATTGGGTTACAAATGAGC
Source organism: Hibiscus mutabilis (assembly GCA_019671005.1). NCBI lineage: Eukaryota > Viridiplantae > Streptophyta > Magnoliopsida > Malvales > Malvaceae > Hibiscus > Hibiscus mutabilis. The sequence continues at coordinate 16,356,250 of CM033717.1, read as the reverse complement.
TGTCAAAGATTTAATTTTGGGCTGGAAGGACTTGTAGAATGGTTTAATGAACTGATATTGGGCTTTTTATATGACTTGGGCCTTTGATATTTGTAACATAGACATTGTAAAGGATTTTGGGACTTTTATTTGTTTATTTACTAGACCTATATTATTTACTATTTATTTATAGCTTTATTTATATCGAATTACTAATATAGTACTATCCTAGGACAAAATATGGGTATTATAGAAATATTTTCTATGGTTTTCTGACACACTTTAAATGATTTTAAATAGCCAAAGTGTCAAAAATTAGGCCTGAGTACCGATACAGTTTGATCGGTACCGATACCTAGAGTACCTATACCGATACGGTCAAGCCCGTACCAATACGATCCTTTGTCCCCATGATTTGCAAAATTCTAGTAGCCAATATCAGTACCGATATGTCTTAGACTGTATCAATAAGGGAATGTGCATACCGATACGCTTGTATAGCGTATCGATACCCCTGTATTATAAATGCTCCAACGACTATTTTTCTAAAGAATATGTACCGATACGGGTCCTCGCGTACCGATACCAAAGAGGCCAGAACTGTATTTATTGCGGAAAATAAAGGCTCCAACGGCTCCAAACCAACCCTAACAGCTAGTAACAGCCTCACAGTCATTAGGGAGTTTAAAAGACCACTCCAAGCATCCATGGAAGAACAAGAAACATTATTGCCAACATTCATGTATATAAGAAATTTTGTTTGAGCTTAAAATTGTCATATTCCTTGTAGAAAAACACTAGTGAGCCAAATTGTCACATTTGCTCAAGTGTTTAAGATTTGGGTGAGTGAGCTTAATTGTGCAAGCATTGTACCTTAGAGGGTTTTCTAGTTTGCTATTATTTGTTCTTTTGTAAAAAGAGGGTTTGCTCAAAGCTTTGGGGTATAAGCTTTGAGTGTGTAAAGGTTTCCTCTTAAGCCTAGAGAAAGGGAAGAATTCTTAGTGAATTTGGGGAAATCTTTAGTGGGAAGCTAAGGTAGTGGATGTAGAGCTTGGTTAGAAGCTCGAACCAATATTAATCTTTGTGTACAATTTTTAATTTCCTATTGCTTCCACCTCTATCACTCAAAAACCAATTCACCCCTATTGGCTACTCGATTGATCGATTGAGCCTCCCAACAATAGAGTTTTATAATTAAATTCAAATTCAAAAAAAAGAGCTCCGTACAAGTTTGAAACACCGTATTTCAAAACATGAAATTTAAAGAGTTACATACCAAAAAAGTTAAGGTTCTATAAATACATAACACACTGCTAGAATTGAAGTATTGTACTTTATCTACTGAAATCAGCACTGAAAATCCTTGATGATGCGCTCCTTTGATCGATCCACTTGTCAACCTATGCACGGAAAACAACAAATCCACACGCTGAGCTTACGAAGCTCAGTGGTACATTTCTACCATACAACATTTCATGCATTTCATAAATATAAACAACATAAATTGACATTTAAGCTAAGGTGGAAAACAAACCAAACCATCCATCATCCAACCTAACCCAGGATCACAAAGCACCGGGCTAAACGTATCAATACTCAAGATCACCTAGCATTGAATACCTTAACATTGTATTCGAGATCACCTAGCATCGAATACACACAATTATGGTTATACCCAGGATCACAAAACATCGGGTAAAAACCCATACATGTACACCCAAGATCACCTAGCATCAGGTACACATTATGGCCAAGTATTGCGGTACATAATGATTAAAATTCATCCACACAAATTTGGGGACCATATGAGCTTAACCAAGACTACCAATGATGCCACATGCAAAAACATCAAAAGTTGGGCAGTGGCTCCTGTGGGTACCGGTACAACCCACTGAGTATTGGTACTGGTATCTGAGTTAGCGATATCAAAATTGGCTACTAGAACTTTATGGAGTGAGCTACTTCAGATATTAGATCGACCATACTAGTACACGAGGTATCGGTACTGCCTTGACGTAGTACCGGTACACAAACACCAGTTCGACTAGTTCAAACTTGAAAATCCCTTTTCGTACTGGTACGGGTTCAACCAACAAGCAAGTAGAATCGTCCCTGGGCATAGGCGAGAGGGGCGCCCGCCCAGGGCCCAATATTTTTTTATATAATATTAGTATTATGGTATATTTTTTAATACTTATTATTAGAGGTTTACTCTTATATTTAATTTTTTCAGTATTTGTTATCATGGTTTAATTTTTTTAATAATTATTATTAGGGGCCCAATTTTTTAACACTTGTTATTAGGGGCTCAATTTTTTTTAATATTTTTTATTATGGATCTACTTTTAAAATTCATTTTTTTCTAATATTTGTTTGTAGGTGTTTAATATTTTTTCTTAATACTTGTTATTAGGTGTCCAATTTTTTTAACATTTATTATTATGAGATAAATTTTTATCAATACTTGCTATTAGGGACCTACTCATAAAATTCATTTTTTTCAAATATTTATTATTAAGGTCCAATTTCACCCCAATACTTGCATTAGAGGTTTAATTTTTTCAGAAATTGTTATTAGGGGCTCGATTTTTTTCTAATATTTTTTATTAGGGTTCAATTTCCCCCAATACTTGTTATTAAGGGCATAATTTTTTCCCAATATTTATTATTAGACATGTACTCTTAAAATTTATTTTTTTCTCAATACTTGTTATTTGAGAGCTATTTTTTTCTAATACTTGTTATTAGAGGCCTAATTTTTTTTCTTGATATTTGTTATTAGGGATCTACTCTTAAAATTTAATGTTTCTGATATTTGTTATTAGGAGTCCAATTTTTTCAATACTTGTTATTATGGGCATATTTTTAAAAAAAAATATTTGTTATTAGAGACCCATTTTTCTAATACTTGATATTAGGGTCTCACTTTTAAAATTTAATTTTTCCAATACTTATTACTATAGACCTAATTTTTAGGTTCGCCCTACAGCGACTAAAATCTCAGAAGTGGCTCTGAAAGCAAGCCCTTTACTTCTTCTATTTTCCCCTTAAGTTAGATGCTTCCCCACCTTCTTAACTAATCACAAGCGTAATGATAACATTGTTACACCTCTAAATGATTAGAAAGAAGTTCCTTAAATTTTTGTTACACCTCGTTAAGCTCGATAAATTTTTGCTCAACTCGTGCTCGTTCAAAAATCGCGTTGCTAGACTTGACTTGTTGCTCGTTAAGCTTGCCAAAATTTTTACCTTAGTTTTAAAATATAAGTAAAATCTAGTGATATTGTTAGATCTTGATGTAAACATAAAAATTCAGAAGAAGAAAAACGTGAGTATTGAAGAGATAAATAAACTAACATGTCATAACTGAGTTAGATATGAAGTCGATTTTCGAGTGTGAGACTCTTTTTAGTGTTTCAACAATCTTCGATGAACAAAAAGGAGAGAATGCCTTAGGGATTTCGGTGTTTTGACTTTCAATTAGATTTTTTATATGAAAATTGAAGACTTTTCCCTTTTTCTACGTTTATACATAAAGTAATAATAAAAGAAGGGGTAAACTACTTCAATGGTCACTTACGTTTTTGATCCGTAAACTTCTGGTCACTCGAAGTTAAGTGTCGTTAAATGGATGTTAAAGGGAAATTTATATAATTAGACAATTGATCTATGTTAGTTACATGCTATATCATTTTGATCCTAATTTTAGTTTAATTAAATAAATTAATCACCTTATTGGAGGAATTTAATTATTTATTTTTATTTAATAAATTTATTTTCATCCTCCAATCAGGTGGTGACACATGTCACATGATTGGATGAGGAAAATAAAACAAAGAGATGTTTTTCCTTAGCTAGGAATTGAACCCAAGTTCTCCTAGGTGTTAAACTGTTAGGGGTGTTTGGTTTGCGGAAAAAAATATTATCAGGGGTAATAATCTTTTCTGGAATGTCATTCCCTTGCTTGGTTTGAGAACATTCCCCCTATGGGTAATAATATTTTCCCAATAGTGCCACTTTCTCCTTTAAATGGTTGGAATGTCATTCCCACCAATTTTTTTTTAATTATTTATCAATTCTCACCCCTTTGGACTATATTGCCCCTTTGCTAATGAATTTTGTTCATATTGATCCTTTGTTTGTATTTTTAATTAAATGGTTAATTATTTGCGGTGTAAATTAATTAAATATTTTTATTCAATATTAATTTAATATTTAAATGGTTTTACACTTATTTAAATATTGTTTTACTATTTAATGTATTTTATTAATATTATATTTATGATGTTTATAGATTATATGTTGGATTGTATAACACCCTTAAAAATATATGCTTATATTTAAAGTTAAGTGAGGATTGAAAAAATGATATAAAAGAAGCAAAATGTTGTCCATGGGGTTTAAACCCTTGACCTCGGGCTTAGTGAACCTACGCTTTAACCATGTGGGCTAAAGATGAATCTTGGTTTAACATTACATTAGTTTAATATTAGTCTATGTTTGGTGGTTATATCAAAATTAATTATGTCAGATCTGACTCCTCACCTACCCAGGGAATGTCATTCGAATCTGGAAATTGAGAGAGAAATTCCAAAAAGCTCTCACCTAACCCTCACCAGTCTTGGCCGCTGATCTGCTCCACCATCGTGTCGTAACTCTCACCGCCACCGTCGACTTGATCGTCGCCACACGTTGGACTCGTCCTTGGCCATCACTCACGGTGAACGGCCATCAATTTTTGTGGAGATCCGATTGAATCCTCGTTGAAAACTTCCCTAGAACCATTGTTGTTTTCCTTTATTTTCGGCCGTCTATTTCCGGCAGAGCGCGTCGACGGTGTAAGCTTTATCAGCACGTGGAGGAGTGCAAAACCTCTCTGACTAATCGTCGTTCCGACATCGAGAGAGGCTTCGTTAGAGCTACGTGCTATTTCGACCGTCCCTTTGCGTTTTAGGTAAAATCGATAAGATTTTGACATGTTTCCGATTTGTAAATGTAGTGATTGTGTTGTGGAGATTATTCCCATTCTGTCTTCGTTCAAAATGTGCCTTTTGAGGTCACCGGTGAAGTTTTTCGGCGAGATGTCGGTGAGTTTAGGTTTAGGTTAGTGGGTCGGGTTACTTTTGGCCTAAATCTGACCCAAGTCCGACCCGAACCGAGTCTGACTCGACCCGTTTCTCTCTGACCTGACCTGACCTAGTTAGCTCACCGAGTTAGCTCAGTTGAATTCGACTGCTGGCGTTAGTGTTGACCGATGACGTTAGCGTTGATCGTTGGCTGCTAACATTTGCGTTGACTTTGACTAAGAAGTCAAAATTTTCAAACATAGCTATTTTATGTTTTTCGACATCCTGAGTTCGTTTATGAAGCTTGTTTTGTAAAATTCTAACCTAAAAGCCTCTGAATCTGACCTTGAACTGAACTTGCTTATGTATTTAATTATTCAGTTAAGAGCAATGTGAATAAGGATTAAATTTGGAATTTGTGTAATTGAATGTATTCACAGTTCCTTGTATCTGAGATGTTGAGGGACGTCAAATTCGGGTTCTAGAGTGATCGAATGGAGTAACATGGATCGACCGATGTAGCTCAAAGCCCAGTTAATACATTGCTACCTCTTGTATGCCTTATAAAACATATTGGTATTCGGTAAATGCTTGCATGATCATGTTTAAGCATATGGTTAATTTTGTTAAGGTCTAATCGATTACAGAAAAAAAGGATAGTAAATCGATTAAGACTGAAATGCTCGATTAGGGAGATGGGTGACCTGTAAGAACTTCTGAGATACAAGAATAATTGATAAGACGGTTATACTTTAAATCTGGGTATGCTTGTTAATGATCTAACTTCTGAAATGCCATGTTAAGAAATGATGGAAATACCCTTGAGGTGTGTGAATAACTAAAATACCCCTGAGAATGAAAGCGATCAAGAAATCTACACTAGATCTTAAATCAAATGATTCATCTAAAAACCTCGAATTACTTGGAAAGTTATGGTAACAAGACTTAAACCTTCAAGATTGTAAGTACTTGAATTTTTTTCTTGACTTTTTGAATAAAGCTCCAAAGATAAATTTATGGAAAATTCTTTTGTATGTCTAAATTAACCAAAGTGGCGTAAAATACTAAATTGATTGAAATGGCTAAAATATCCTCGGTTACCAAATTTCTAAATTAACCGAAACGATGGATATACCCACGAGATCTTAAATGAATGAATAGTTGGAAGGACCGAAAGGATCAGAATAACTGAAACACCTTCGGGCATCGAAGTTTCTGAAATACCCTCAAATACTAAAATGACCGAAAATACCTCTAAGACTTGGAATAAGAAACACATATAAAGCCAACGAATGTAATGACTCTAAAAGTTGTAATACACAACCCGTGTTTGTTGGTCGTTTCTGATATTGTTGCATTATTGGAAGAATACTATATGAAGGCATGTTCGATTTATTTGGAGGAAGTACATAGTTAATTGCAAGAGTAACATGTTCTTCTGAAAGGTGCATTCGGTGTTAGGATTGAGTTCGTGTGAAATGCACATATCCAAATTCTTGGTAAGTGTCGTAATAGTGAAAATTGTTCAGTTCTAGTGGACTTAGGAGATTGATAAGCCGTTAAAAGTCTTGGATACTACAAATAACTATGCTACCCTCATTAGGCTGAATTACAAAATTACCCTCGAAAGTTAAAATGATCTAAATGCTTTTATGAGCTAATTGTCTAGAACCATCCTGATAAATCCAGAATCTTGTTCGATCTTGATATACTCGAATTACCAAAATCTATCTTGATATATTTGAATTCCATCATAATCATAATATACTGAAAATTTTGGATAATCATGATGTATAATTCTCGAATACCTGGATAAAGTCGATGTTTATCGAATTTTTTCGAATAAGATTGTTGATTCTGAAATCAATCTAGATTGGACTATAGTTCAGTGTCTCCTTTCTGAGATTATCAAGAACCTCTGAGTGATAAATTGGACCATATAATGTGTTCCATGTGTCCATGAATATTCTCTCTGTATTAAATCAAGATTATCTGCTCTGAATTTAAAGTATGACTCTACTATCCGAAATGAAAGCACAATTTATGTATTCTATATTCTTATACAAAAATTTATCGGATATCTATTTTCTGACATTGTTGTTTACTGGATAAAAACTATTTTTTATCTAAGGGTATATTATCTGGGATATGATTGAAGATCTGTAGGCTCAGCGCTGGTAAGCCCTTCTGGACCTAAGATATCCCCTAGGCTCAATGGGCCTAGGGAAGTCTTTCTGTAAGCACCTACGCCCAATAGGCCTAGGGTAAGTCTGTCTAGGATACTATATATCGGTGTACAATTGAAGGATAGTTAGGTAATTAAAATAAAACTCTCTATCCCCTATTAAAAATCTTCCCTACTGAATTAATTTACCAAATTCTGAAATTCTCAATATGCTTCCAATCTACACTTATTGAAGCACATTAAACTCCCTAGTTCAACTTCTATAATCTATCTCTCTTCTGATTTTTTAGACTGTAGGCTTCTCGCTTGATACTCAGTGAGTGAATAAAGAACAACTCTGAAATCTTCAAATTTTATGTTTTTCTGAATTATCGAATAGTAATTGGAGTCTGTAGTTGCCCGAAACATCATGACAGTGTTATGCTTTGCCTTATACCTGCATGTTGCCTATATCATCTCTTGGTAGTTTTGTATTACTGAGCTTTCCCAAGCTTACGTTATTTTCACCAATCGCAAGTTAGAAGAAATCTATCATGATATTATAACCGACATCAGCGTTTGGAGTTCTCTCAACATTACTTTCAAAGTACGATACTGGTATATTAGTGGGCATGCATGTTGTGATTTGTTTTATGTTAGTGTCTATAATATACTTTCTAAACTGCTGTTATATGTTTAAATGATTTTCTAAAATCGTATCTTGAACAAAAGTTTGTTTTACAGTTTTTAATGTATTTAAAGAAAAATATTTTCATGTGGATTTTTCCTGTGGGTTGCTCTTGTGACCCTAATGTGACCTCCTAGATATAAGTGAAACACATAGGCGGGTCTAGGGGGTTACAGATTGCATATTACTTGAGAACTAATAAGTTAGTAGTTGATGTTTTTAATTTCATTCTTTGATGGGTAATCTTTACCTGTGGTCCCTTTCGTTTGGGGTTTGTTCTATTTTGATCACCAAAATTCAAAAAAGATTATTTTGGTCACTTACGTTTTGAATCGTATCTGTTTTGGTCTCTTGACCGTTAACTTCCGTTAATAAAAAAATTAATTTCTAATTTAACCCCAAACTTTTAAAATTTTATTTTTCACCATCTTCCCCAAAACTTGACCAACTATGATTCCACCAGAACCGCTGCACTGCCAGATTCGGCAGCTGCAGGCGTAGGAAACTGCATTTTATACAAAACTACATTTCCCGATGGCACTGCCATTGAGAAAACACCTCCTTGAACCAATTAAACAATAAACCCAGATTACTCACACAACAAAGTCCTCTCTTTTTTCCACCCCAAATACAATTAAACCCGAACCCTAAATCTCTCAATTTCCTTTTAAAAAAGGTTTCTTTGGGATTCATGTCAGTGTGTTGAACCATTGTGGCTTCACACGCACAACACAACAAAAGAAAATACCTATATTTTTTAGATCTGACTAAACTAAGCCGACCCAGTGTTCATATTTGATTTCGTCATTGCATTATATACTTTGTTAGCCATTTTCTTTTCCCATTGTGAATCTTTTATTAAATCGGGTTAAATCAAGTAAACAAGGAAATAAACAAAATCCTTTTGTTTTTATGTTTCAAGGAATTGTGGGATTTATATTAATTGGATCTGGATTGCGGGTATTTTAGCTCATATATGTTGTTTTAGTAATCTGGGTTTATTGTTTAATTGGTTCAAGGAGGTGTTTTCTCAATGGCAATGCCATCGGAAAATGTAGTTTTGTCTGATAAAATGCAGTTTCCTGTGCCTACAGCTGTTGGATCTAACGGTGGCAGCGGTTCTGGTGGAGTCATAGTTGGTGGTGGTGGAGTAAAGTTTTGGGGAAGATGATGAAAAATGAAGTTTTGAAAGTTTAGGGGTTAAATTAGAAATTAATTTTTTTATTAATGGAAGTTAATGGTCAAGGGACCAAAACAGACCCGATTCAAAACGTAAATGGCCATAATAATCTTTTTTGAATTCTGGTGACCAAAATAGAACAAACTCCAAAAAAAATGACCACGTGTAAAGATTACTCTTATTTGATTTATAAGATGTTTATCATGTTATAAAACATTTTAGTATGTTAAATTTATGGTCTAAAATTTTTATCACTATTTTACAACTTTTAGATTTATTTTATTATTTACTTTAATTTATTTGACAATCTCTCATAAGTAATTAAAAATTAAGAAATTAAACATATTAAATGTTTACCCTTTGAAAGTTCACAAAATTATTTTAAAAGAGAGTAACAAAGATATAAAAATTATTTTTATTTTTTTAATCTAATAGTTTTATTAATGATATGATAAATATATAGTTTTTACAAATTTTAGATAGTATAACAAAAATAATTATATAACTTTTTATGTTGATATTATTAACTCAATATTGAAAATTTAACATGTTAGAAAGAAAATACAACACATGGATAATTTGGTAAATTTTACTTCTAGGCAATCTTATATTCCTCCAACCAAACATGGTAATCTTACATTCCTGCCAAATAAATAAAACAAAGTAATGTAACATTCCCAAGGTAATATTACATTCCGAGAATCACATTCCCAGAGGTAATCTTACATTCCGTGAACCAAACGCACCCTTAATGGCATGAGTTTGCCACTGAACCAAGTGGTTATTTGTGATATAAAGTACAAAATACATTATATGTTTTAGTTTGTTGTTAATGCAAAGAAAAAGAAATAAATATGGATTAAGGAGACTCGAACATTACATAGTTGAAACACAAAAAAATTTAAACCGCTATAGAATTATAATAATTAAATTAAAGTTGACAACATTTTATATATTTATATATATAATTATATTAAAAATAAAAATTATATTCGAGTAAACTTTAATTTTGTTGTTAATCTTATTTATTTCCTATTTTATGGTATTAACTTTAATTTGATTATTATATTTTTATTTTAAACAAAGTTTAATTTAATTAAATAAAAGTTAAAATCATATTAAAATTCATTTAACGAAATCAAATTTATCTTATAATTAGAGTTATATTCGTGAGTTTGAATTAGTTAAATGATTTTTTAATATAATTTCAAATTTTTATTTTAAATCATGAATTAACTATTTTTAAATATTATATTTCTACGGTGGTTTAAATATTTTTTATGCGTCTTAAATATGTTATGTTCGAGTGCCTTTAATCCATATTTATTTTCTTTTTCTTGCATTAACAACAAACTAAAACATATATTATATTTTGTAATTTATATCACAAATGGCTACCTAGTTTAGTGGCGAACTCACAGAACTTACTCCCAAGAGAACTTGGATTCAATTCCTAGCGAAGACAAAATAGCCATTTACATCACTCATTTAGTGACAGCTAACAGAAATTAATGTTCGAGTGACCAGAAGTCTACAGATCGAAAACGTAAGCGATTTTATTGGTTAAATTTAAAAATCGATGACCAAAACTATATTGGGCGAACAATGACTATTGCAATAGTTTACCCTAAAAGAAAAAAATTACTTTAGTAAAAAAGGGGAAAAAAACTAATCATTATAATTTAATTTTTAATTAATACAAATTAACTTTTTAAATTATTCAAAAATATAAAACATGTTAGAAATTTGAAACCAAATATTTTGTTGGCAAATTACCTAACATTTTCAATTAGCATTTAAACTTCTTGAAACATAATTTTTTAAGGTAACCACTAAAAAATTGTTAAATTTATATAAAAAATAAACGAACTAATTGAGTCAAGTTAAACTTTGCTCAACTCGGCTCGTTAAGATCTCGAATCGAGACTCGAGTCGAACATTGATCAAGTTTTGACCGAGTCAAGCTCAAGTTGTTTGTGAGTTGCTCGACTCAATAAGAACCCTTTACTTACCTAGTTTAACCAACTATTTCGTCTTAAAATGCCATACACAATATAGGTTGTGGGCAAATTCATGAGCCGATTTTGAAAGCCAAATCCAATCCTTTGAATTTAATAAAGTCTACAAAATTTCAAATGGGAATTCCTACCTAATCTTATTGATGCTCAGAGTTGTGTTCAAATCACAACGCTAGCCACATCTCGAATTCGAATAGAGTTCACACTATTTCAAATGGGAATTCCTACACAATATAGGACCAAAAGTGAAAGCAAATGCAATGGTTTTCTAACAATGCTGCAACTTGTAACAGGACAAAACTCAAGATTTAACAAGTTTTTCCAACCTTCACATCTCGAATAAAATACAGAAGCGAAAATCTAATCCACACAGAACAAATTGTAAGAAGCAAGCTAGACACTAGAAAAGAAAAATCAGTACTTAACGGGGGCAATGATGTCTAGTTGAGAGCCAAGTTTCTCCTCCGCAGCCTTCTCGGCCTTTACCCTAAGCTTATTCAGCTCCTTCTTCCTCTCATATGCAACCTGAGCCCTCTCCTTCCTCTTCTTCTCGAGCTCCTGAAAATTGGAAACAATATTCGAATACAATTATAATCTATTGATTTCACATCTTCATACTCTAGAAGAGTGAATGATAAGATAACTCACCCTTATGGTGTCATAATGGTTCCATCCAACTTCCGACGACAAGAGCCCCAACAGGCAGTACTTGTGACCCTTTTGAAGCCTCAAGACCCTAATTGCATTACAGAAAATAAATACTTAGAACATGAAGGAAGATTGCATTACAATCAGGGAAGTGAAAATTTCAAATTCACACATAATTTTGGTATTTTATTTGTATTTTCTATTAATGATATAATTTCTCACCACTAAACTTTAATAATTTCAGACCCTAAAATTTCTATATAGCTTCTAAAACTTCGAATAAAATCCTGCATCGGCCCGTGACTACGAGGTAAATGGAAAACAGTAGATGTTTCAAAGATCAATTAAATGGATTCAAATATGAACTGACCCGCGAACGGTGCGCCAGAAGATCTTGGCGGGGGCACGGAAATGGATGGAGCCATGGGAAGGCTTGGTGTTCATGCGTTTACGGAGGAACCTCATGTACTTCATCTTCTGTCGGACGAGTCCGCCCGACAAGCAGATCTCCTCGCATCTGACGACGACGACTTTCTGGCCGTTGAGCAGCTCCTTCGCCACGATTGAAGCCAAACGACCCAACATGTGATGCCGGGCATCCACCACCGCCCTCTTTGCGCATACCCCTGATCCCGACACCATTTTCTTGCTTTATTGGAGCTTCCTCTCTCGGTCGCTTGAAGGAGCTGCTAAGTAAAGAAGAAACATAACAAGTCCTAACTAGGGTTTTTATGGTTTATTTACGAGCCTCCATTGTTGAGTGATCACCTTTCCATCGTTGCTTGCTGGGCTTTTGGTTGTGTGGGGTTTGGGCTAAAATGGAATGAACGGAAATGAAAATGAATGAGAAAAGATTGGATTTTTCCTATGATCCAAAGGGACTTAGATTTAAGAGTTGGATAAACTACCTTGTTAGTCACTCAACTATTAACACTTTCAATTTTGGTCATTGAACTAAAAAATTAATTTTTGTCACCAAAGTTTGATCATTTTGATCACTCTCGTTAAGTAGTTAATAGAATTGCTAATATGGCTGAGCTTGACAGGGAAAGATGCAAGGGGATGATTATGAGGATGTTGATCATAGTAGCAGTGCTCGACCGATGATGGACGAGTTTTATGGTGGCGACATCGACACATGAACCATCCCAACTAAGACCGAGTACACCCCTCCCGAGCAACCTCACTATGAGCAGGACAAGACCATGATTTTGTTATCAAGCTTCTCCAACAGCCTTGTTGCCTTGCTGATCTTGGGATTCGCCTTCGGCGTCCGCTTCTATACCAAAGCATCTACTTTTGTTTGGAAAAACTTCACAAAATGATTATGTGGGTTTAAACTTTTGTTTGGAACTGTCACATATTCTGGGATGGTTCGGCTATACAATATTTGCTTGTTCCCCATATTCTCAGTAATATCTACACTTGTTGTCCTTGGTAAAAATAACCTACCATTTCTTTCTGGACTCTGGTTTGATAACCTTTTAAGTTCTCTGTCTCTAAAAAAGCAGTAATGTCATGTAATCCAGTCTTCAGGTCAAAATGCAAGTTGCGGACGTCTAAAAGTAGTACTAAAAATTGAAACAATTGCTGCATGAATTTGCATTCCAAGACGAAGAACAAAATTCACGAAAACTAATGCACAAGTTCAGAATCAATTTGTTGATTCTTGAGGAACCAACCGAGTATTTCTTTCCTAGTTCAAAGCAAGTCTTTGAATTTGAAGAGATAATTAGACCTAACCGTAAAATAAGTGTTTAAACTATAAGTTTAAATTCTTTGTTGCTTAAAATGGAGTCTGATTTTCTTTTTTCTTTTTCTTTTGTTTCTCAAACAACCTTAAATTTTCCTAATTTTTCAAAAAATTCTAACATTTTTAATCTCACAAAAAAATCTTAAATCCCCTCTAACAGTGAAAGACTATATTGCACTAATACGGATTAAAATACAGGAACAAAAAAAGAAAACGGTAATTTTTAAAATTACAAGAGTACAACAAATATAAAATAAATTTTATATTCTAAAAATTATAAAATAAAAAGTCACAAAAAATCATGAGCATGACATCACGCATAAAGTGAAAAGGAAACAAAAAAAAAGAGAGAAAAAAATAAGGATTAAAAGAAAATAAAAAATAGTAGGGAGATAAAATACTGAAAAGTACTTAAGCCGTACTCAATATATCTTTGGTATAGGGACGTATTGAGTAGGTGGTACAACATTAGATCGAAAAATCTGCGATTCATAGGTTAAAGATTCAGTTGGCACACTTCGTTGGTTCAATTCAAGCGATGGTGTAGGTTCAACAACGCCGAATTAATGGGCGACGATTGGGTGAACGACAGAACAAAGGTTGTGGGTTTCATGCGACGATAAAGGGGCAATCAATCAATGGGGGTACAATGATGTAAGGTGTGGGCGATCGTGGATGATTTAGTAGTGGTAGATAAGATTGGATTAATATTTTAGGGTTTTTTAGAATTTAAGGATTTTAGTGAGATTTGTTGAGAAAATTAAAAATTGTAAGAAAAATAAAGGAAATTAAAAATAATGTCATGTGTGAGATATTTTTGGATGATCAATTTTTTTATGCACATTAGCAAACCCTTGAAATGATAATGGAATGAAATGTTAGACAATTAACTTAATAGAAAAACTTACATCGAAATAGAAGAAAAAAAAGTACAATTTTAACACCTAAATAAAAGGAGCGGTCAAAAGAGAAAGAGAGCAAGAAAGAAATATGTTGATAGGATGCCATTTTTGTTAATGAAGAGAAAGACATGAGGGCCATAGAAGCAGAGAAAGGTGTACTGAAATTGGTTCATCCGGGAAGGCATGTAAAGACTCACAAACAACCTATCATTGCTTCGGAAGTGTTGAGGAGGAGCCCCAGACATAGTGTTACTTGACCGGATGTGTTCGAGTACCCATGGATCGTAGTTGGACCCGATTGCGTGTTGAAGCTAGGGAGAGTTTTTTTACAGTGTTCCTAACCTTACAATCTATAAACTGATGAAACTGAAATGATACAACGTCCAAGCTTGCTTGGAGCAAAAGAAATCACCCAAAAGTTACATTCACCGGCAACTTCTCGAACGGGACTCGCCGAGCACGTTTTCTGCCGGGACAACATCAAAGCACCAAGACCATTGCCAAGAAGACTGGCAATAATTTCAAGGCAGTTGCGAAGACAGAAGTCTCCAGGCTAGTGAGAGATTCAGTGGATCTTCAGTGACAGATTATACATCTGAAACTGAATCTGTTGGTAAAAGGAGAACCGTTTTCGCGGGGTTACCAACAGTAAAGCAGAAGCTTCAAAACAAGACCAAGCTTCAGGGAATGAATGTGAGAAACAGATTACTACCATTTTGAAACCTTGCTTAAGGAAACAAGACAGTGCCCGAAAGTTGCTTCATCAGAAAGTTTCTTTTTCTTTGTCTCTAAGTATGAGAAAAGGAGAAGAAAAGTTGCAGATTCTAGAGCTGACTTTGCAGGTCTTTTTACTTATTGAACTATGTAGATCAATGGATTTCTCCAAGAATAAAAATTAAAAATTGAAATAAAACACCAAAAATTTTCAAAAATTTGTTCAATGTAGCTTGATTTGCCTTGATTATGATACTTTTATAGCTAACTTTTCCCATGTGTTTATTCAATATATCCTCAGGAACTTAAGGACTCATTACACAAAAATAACAAAGCTGCTGAAAACTAATACATGTAACTCAAAGCATCATAACTCATATACAATGTGGCCAAAAGAAAAGAAAAGAAAAGTGAAAAAACATTGACATAAAAGGTTGCCAAAACCATGGCCTTAACAAATACAGACATGTCAATTTAATTACCTATTCAGTGCTTGCACATGTCCTCTCAATCACCTTAGAGTCTGTTCTGTAGGATTGCCTCGAGGGCGAACTTGATCCTCTCGAAGAGCTATGCCCAAAGAAGCTTAGTTTACCGATTTTCTTAGAGAAGGAACTCAAAAATTTTCGAGAACTAGACTTTGCTATATCTCTCTTCATGCAAACATGTTCTTTCTCTAGATCATTTAGTCTCATCCGCATCCGAGCAAGCTCGAGTTTTAGCTCTCGGTTTTCTCGCCTCAAAGATGCATAGTTGTCTTTCGGAGACATTGCTGCACTGAGTGCACCACTGCTGATCCGCCACGATTGGTGATGCACTGGCTTGCAGTCATCATCGGGATAAGAGCAGCACAATGCATTTCGCAGCCTTAATTGCTCGAAATAAAGAACTTGGACTATTGATTGGAGGGGAAGTCGTTCGTTTTGTGCAGCATGTGCACCGGCTTCTTGTGAAAGTTTTTGGAAATCAATCAGTTTGCAGAGCTTTTTCTTGTCTGCATCTGGTAAACCCTGATGAGCCTGAAAATTGCATTCATCAGAAAGTTCATCAAGAAGTTCGATGCACACATAAAATGAATCAGACCTTAGAAAAATGAGGATACCATCATACATACTTTCAGGTAAATATCAATGGCTCGATATAGCCCATCATGGATTGTACGAGCATGTGTAGGTAAAGCCTCTGCAATGGCCATGAACTTTGCAAGCTTGAGGTTTGCATCAGGAGCAATTTCTGCAAGATAGTTATCCACTAACTTTGAAACTTTAAACAATGAAGTTTGTGATGGTGAATGAGGACTATCCGATTCGAAAACAGATGTATCATCCATATCATCTTCACTATCATCCTGCTGAGAAAAATTTACCAGTATTCTTTGAACCGTTTCAACATTGAATAAGGTGTCACCTGCATTCTGAAATGATGGGATCAGAAGGTCATCAAGGGTTGCAATATCCAACTGGGAACCAATCCTTCGCTCTAGATCAAGCCTACAAGCAATACTGCAATCAAGCATCACTGCACTTCTAAGAAGTCCGAAAAGGAAACTAATGGGAACAGCAAGTTTCTCAACAGGTAAAAGACTGACGATCGTCTCAACCACCAGACGTTCATGCTCGGTTGAAAGGAAATCAACTTTTGTCTGTCCAGATGGATCCCACAAACTTGATTTCTTGGACAGCTCCTTCTGCGCATAGTTTATGAGCGATGCACCGATACTCTCAGGACGAACACCGCTACATTTCATGGCTGTCATGACTCTTTGATACAAATCGATCCTGATAACCGAAAGATCTTCTATCCACCAGTCCCCCTCACATTTGGCTTGCCTGTTCATATGAAGCCTCCCTGAACTACTGTATTCTAAGCGGGAGAAGCTTGATGCTATTTGCTCCGCACAAGCCTTTGAAGCTATTGCATCAATGCATCGGTTAACTATTTTCAGCTCATCCGCGAGAGGAAGTAAGTTTTCGCATTGTTGTAGAACTTCAACACACATCTCCAGGTTCTTGCACACGATACTCTTGAGATACTCTTCAGCTCGCGAGCTGAGATTATCCTTTGAAAACTCGTCAGTCATTTCAAGGTAATCGGAGACACAACAGAGCTGAGCCACATTTGAAGATATAATTTCAAAATTAACACCATAACAGAACTTAGCTGCCAACTCGAATGCCTCGACACCGCCAGGTAAATTCAGAAGCTCCACCCTCGAGATACCGGAATCCCTATGTTCTGCAACTAACTTTCTGATTCGCCCACTCCGAGAGACAAGTGGAAACTGCAAATAACAACTACAGTCATCAGCAAGGGAATATGCCAAGTCCCAACATTAATCTGCAAATGAAAAAAACATGCTATTTTACTTCAATAGCAACCTTAATCTAATGTTAACATACTGAAGAACAAATTAGATGATAATCCATAAATTGGGGGAAAAGAAAAAGAATTAGAAGATTTGTTAAAAATCCCTTTTGTTCTTCATATTAGATTTCCAAACTTTCCCAACCAAGCAATGATGCATACTTGGATAAATTTGGTCTATCCGCGACGAGCACGTCCAATTTCAGCTATATGAACTAGTACTCCCATTGGAACAACCAAGAAAAAAGGTTTCAGATCTATAGAATGCTAAGAACATTTTCTCTAGTGCTATAGTTACACTGCTGGAACAATTAAAGAGCTTAGCCAACTGTAAACCAATTTAAATATAAACAAAACACATGAACAAATTTCAGAAGAAAAGCACCAAATTACCTTGTGTAGAGCATAAGTCCCTCCATATACTTCTATTGTGATATCACTTTTAATATCCTGAAAAATCCTACAATAACAGAAGAACCACTTTGAATATGCAGGGAAACGAAAAAGGAAGAGACAATCTAAGAATATTCCCATGCAGCTTTTCACATAAATAGCTGGAAGATGATCTTGGATACAATTTCTTTTGTAAATAAAAAACTTATTTCAAATCATCTACCAGACAAAATAAGTGAAAGAGAAATACCATGTAACATAAAAAGCATGTTCTTTCAGAAAAGGAAAAGACTGAAACTTGAAGCAAAGTTCAATATGTAAGCGAAAGCAGGAAAGGAGGAAAAAGAAGAGTTAAACAAGGTGGCTATCTATGTAGAAAAAGATCAAAGCTCTGAGAAAAAACACATTAAACAAACCATGAACTACTCATATAACAGCTAACAATGCTAGAATCAAACTTGTACCATTCATTACAACGCTGTCTGGAACTCTTTGCCAAAGACAGCTGCTGCTGCTGCTTGTCCATTGACAGAGACACTGAGTAAACTCGGGAGAGAAAAAATAAACATAAAACGCTGAGAAAGAGAAAGAGAAAGAGAAGAAGAGAAAAAGTGTGGGGTTAATCGAGAGAGACAAAGACAGAGTCCTAGTTGTAGATGTATCTCGTTGCTTAACTTCTTTGGCCATTTTTGTCAAACTGGTGATCTTCAAACCATAGATTGCTATTGTCCAAACCAATGGGGGCCTCTTTGGTGGGTCATCCTTTCAACACCATCCCATCTTAACAATTGTTGGATTGTTCAAATCTACTAATATAACTGTTTACTTGATTCTTTGCTTTGTTTTGTTGATAATTTTGGTCAAATAATTAATCCTTTGTAAACTAAAAAGTCAAAAACCTCTTGTTAGATAACATGAAAAAAGCAGAGATAAAGGCGGGAAGAAAGGAGTTGTAATCTTCGGACATCTTTTGTGTTTGTTCTTTAATTCTTTTGCATGCCTTTTGTTTCGCTTTGCTTTCCTCGTGGCCGTCAAAAAGAAAGGCTTTCTTTTCTGCCATTGCCCATCCCATGTTTTAGGGGCGACTCTAAATAAGGGGCATCTTAATTTACTGTTCAAAATCGGTAAATTTTAAAACCGGTCTAAAATGTTAATTTTTTTTATAATATTTTAAGTTGGTTTTCGTATTTTGTTAACAAAGGCTCGATTTTAAAATTTGTCAAAGACTACTAACCTAAAAAAATTCAAATTTTATACAAGTTTTCGAAACTTTAACAAAATCAACGTAAAATATTATCAAAAATATAACATTTTAAGATGCTTGGATAAGTTTCGAAACTTACCATTGTTTTTTTTTTTTTGGCAGACCTACCAATGTTTTAGCTTGTTAGCTATCTTTTGGATATTTACAGTTTCACCCCATCATGTTATGAGAATTCCCTTATACCCCATTCTTTTCTCTCTCTTTTCTTAGGATCATTAATTAAAGGCACTTCACCACAAGCAATAGTATTATATATACATACAACATTGTTGAAAACAATATGTATAGTTGTGTATGAATTAAATAGGGGGTCCAAAAAGATGTCCTATCCAAAAACAAAAAAGAAAATTGATCAAGAGCTATCAACACCCACAAATCCAAAGGATATCGTTGCCCAAGCAAAGGGGAAAGCATGAACAATATTCCTTTGGTAATTGACTATTCATTAAAAGAAATCTTGTATGAGAGACAAATCTGATGGTGTTCCACACTGCTTAAAGTTGGAATATTTTCTGGGGTTTTCTTCATCACTACCTAAATTTAATTACAAACTTAATTAATGAATTAATATTCCTCATTTTATAAACTCTTCATACCCCTTTCTCCTAGTTTTCGGTTCATTAAAATTTTCATAAGCATGGTTATTTATTGTATACATTAAAAGGTATTGTTTTATCAAAAAATGACAATCCTTTATTTAAATCTGAAGTTCAATCTTTAATTATATTTTCTCTAAACAAAAAACACAAATAACGAACTATTTAATGAAACACGTCATATCAAATTATGCGATCTATTGTATAGTTTTTTTTTTGTTGAACAATTCCTACCTAAAGACTAAGAAAGTAGTCAACCGAGAGCTTTTAACCAATTGCTCTAGAGATTATTGACGATCTATTGTATAGTTTTATTCGATCCGAACATAATATTTGAATAGTCCTTCCAACTCTTCTGCTAAATCTTATAAGTATGGTATAACCCTGTTGAATTTAGAGTAAGGAGCACTCTAATTCTAAAGATATGACTAGAGATGTAAGCACGCTAATCGGCAATTGCTTTACTCACGCACTGCCACCGATTATTCCTCTTAAACAAAAAAAGCCTAAAATCAGGCAGGAAAAGAAGTAGCCCGCTGACCGGTCTTTGCAATGCCAAAATATTCTTCCTATCCGGAATTTATTTAAATTAGTTTTAAATTTAATAATTTATATATTTTTATGATTAATATTTTAAGTTTTTAACGGCCCAACTGTTAATATTTTTATATTATTTTTTCCTTTCCTTTTTGTTATTTTCCAATGTAATTATTCATATTGGATCCAATGATCTTTTAATTTTAGAGGCTCATTGTGACCAATGACGCAACTCAACATTATTTATTAAATAAATCAATTAAAGTGTCTAATTTATAGAGGAACAATAATATAAATTATAAATTTTTAGGGAACTAAAATATAATTTTATTATTACTTCGACTTAAATTTTTCTAGTGTTTTTAATTGGGGGTGTGATCTCCACCGGTCTTTAGTTTTACTCCTCAGAGTAATAATTTCAATATAATTTATTTCATTTATAATATTAAAATTCAAACCTCTAATCTTAAGGAAACAAACACCTAATTTTGAACTAATAATTTGTTATTTTATTATTTACGGGAGAAGAAAATGCAAAATTATAAAAGAAATTATTTTTATTTATCAATTTCTACTTAAAGAAGGGGAAGGAAAATTTCACTCCTATCAAGTCTTAAACGCACAATCTAAAAGAATAAAAAAGTATCAATTGAGAGTTTTAACCAGCTGTTTTAAAAAATGTTGAAAAAAATGGCATATTTGATGACTAGATGGAACTTGAAAATCTTTGATTGGTTGAATGGGGCCGCGAATTCATATATTTTCCGTATAACATGTGTAGTATGCGCATTTATTGTGAAGATATGATTTTCTAACCTACCTTTTGCTCAGCTGCAGCAATCCAAACATCCACATAATTATTTCGAATGGTTGCTTTCATACAAAATAAAAATACATTATACAATTATATGTAGACGTCTCTTTCTTTTCTACCCCCACTGATCCAAACCAAAGAAATCATTTAATTCAAATAAAAGCATAAATATACTTTTTTTTTTACAGTTAATAAAATTAAAATATCGATTGCTAAGAACCTAACAAGTGCTTTGCTAAAAAAGAAAATAATACTCATTTTAAAAGACTTATGTTTAATTATTTTGTCTACAAAGTATGTACATTATTAAAGGATTAAGAATATATATGAACAGATGCTATTTTGTAGTAAATTTTAGACTATTTAAAAATTAAATTCGTTCAATAGGTTTCTTTGTATAAAATTAAATTTTGTATTGTTTCTTTTGCTGTATAGGATATGGGTTGATGGTTTGAGTTTCATTGGTTCTGAATAAATAAAAGCACACATTTATCCAAAAATAATAGTAATAAAAATATAAGTTTAGTCCCTATTAATTTTAAAGACAAACAAATTAGACTTTAATCTTTAATTTTTAAATTTTAAATTGATGACACAACCATTAGAGTATGACATTATTATTTGTATTTATTCTCGTAAATTTATTTTGATTATGTCCTTATCTAATACGATGTTTAACAAGAATAAAATAAATTATTAAGTTAAAATTTACCTCAGTTAACTTTTTCTTTATTTTCTTGTGGTGTAATAACCCAAAAAAGAGTGCGATCTCAATAGTATTTAAGAGTAGTCTAAAATGTTCTTTTTCGTCTTCAAGAGTTTGGTCGTGTAAGATCCAAAGGAGCAAAGAAATTTTATTTATTTATTTATAAAGAAAAGTCAAACAAGAAAACAAAAAAGACGGCCAAAAGCTTGGTGTAGGATTATGGTCTTCACCTCCACCACCCCTTGATTGGTGGGGTCCTAAAAGAGTATTATTAGGAAGGGGTCGATGTGGGATCCCATTCCCATATAATTTACCCTTGTTTTTTTTATATCATTTGATATTCTCTCTCTATACTATAAGGATGGCAATATAATCTGAATCCGATTTGATTTGAAAAAAATCTGATCTAAATTTGATCGAAAAAAGTCTAAGTTCGAATCTGAAAAATAGTCTGAGTCCTAATAAGATGTGGATCGGATATAGACATTGTTATGATCCGATCTGAATCCGATTCGAATCCAACCCAATTCGAGTCTGATCCATATATAAATATAAATAAAAACATTTAAAACTCTTAGATTGAAATTCTAATTAAGTTGAATTGTAATCATATATATATATTGAAATTCTAATTAAAGTTAAATTAGGATTATATATATTAATATATATATATATATATATATATATTGAAATCCTAATATGAGTTGAATTAGGATTACAAAGGCTATATAAAGGAATGAGAGATCTAACAATCATTAATGTTTTTTGAAAAAATCATCTAAATAGTTTAGAGAGTTTTATATATCTAGCAGCCAACTTTTATTGTTTAACATCAATGGCTCCTCCTAAAAGTAGTGGTGCATTACATATTTTTTTCACATTAAATTTTTGGTTTAATGTACTCTTGATATTTATATTTTTTTTTATGTATTTTCAATTGAAATTTTCTATGAAAAAGAATAAATTCATTCGCTTTTATTGTTATAATCTTAATAAGAATGTGAGATGAAAAAGCTTCTACTCCTTTTGTATCTTCTCCTTCTCTTTCAGGAGATGACTCAGCAAAAGAAAAAGAGACATGTGTTCAAACTGCAAATAATGAGGATTGCGTGGTTGGTGGTGATAAGAGAAGTTTGATGGAAATTATTTTTTATTTAAAGATATTTGTTTGAGATGTTACTTTAAAAAAGGAGAAAAATTAATTAGATTCGGACTTTCGAATTTGGATTTAAATTTTAGATATTTTATTGGATCGGACTTAGATTTTTGTTTAGGTCCGATTATTAATTGAATTGGACTTGGACTTTATAAAGTCTGATCAAAGTCCGATCCATTGACATCCCTGCACTACTATCACCTCCCCATATAATTCACTAACTATATTGTGTCTAAAACTATATTTTCTAAAAAATTCATATATTTTTCAGGTTTTCGTTAATAGTAGATTATTTATTTCTCTCGTCCGCGAAGGTAGACAAAACAGAACGACATTAAATCTCGTCTCTTATGCATGTCTTATTTTATGATGATCTCGCTTTGACTATTTACCGCGTATCAAATTCCTAACTATTACATTATTAACTTAGTGTAAAGTACATAATTTTTTATTAGGCATAAGGTCAAAAAAATGCCCCTAACGTTTGACTGAATAATCATTTTAGTCGTTATACTTTTTGTTGAAGCAATTTAACCCTTAACGTATCATTTTGGGTCAAAATGGCCCCGCTGCGGATGAAAACTGTTAGTCAATTAACGATAAATAGCTTGAAATGATGTGACAAACCTACATAACAGTGCACGCCGCGATAACAGTGTCATATAGACAAATATGCTGACTTTATATAATGACACATGAGTAAAAAATATTTTTAAAAATTTGTATAAAATATA
Organism: Hibiscus mutabilis; assembly: GCA_019671005.1. NCBI lineage: Eukaryota > Viridiplantae > Streptophyta > Magnoliopsida > Malvales > Malvaceae > Hibiscus > Hibiscus mutabilis. The sequence continues at coordinate 16,332,574 of CM033717.1, read as the reverse complement.
AAATACTTTTTCTTCTAACGTGTCAATCTGCTAAGTCATTTCAAGTTATTTATCGTCAGTTGACTAACAGTTTTCATCCACAGTGTTGAGCTTTTAAGATGAATAATGTGGGTTGTGTGTATGAGTTTATGAGCTTTTAATATTGTTAGGCGGTTAGGCCTATTTAACAGAAGTTGTTAACGCCCGGTGCACTAACATATCAGTTGACTAATAAACTGATTTCTGTTAGATGCCTTTGGATCTGGGCTATATAAACAAATAGTGACCCGACCCTGGCTCATTGGAAAATAAACGGTGAAGCCCATATTTCTTCTAATATTCATTTCATTTTTCCCCTTCTCTACTTCAATTTCTAGGGTTTCATTTGTCTAATATGGTATCATTCACCGAGTTATCCTCAACATCGGTCGTCTGCTGTGTGTGACTCGTTGATCTTGGTGGTGAGTTGTTGCTCGCGGTGGTGATTTCTACTCTCGGTCATGGTGGGCGTTGGTGGTGCAACCTGTAGAGATGGCGATGCTGATTCCTTTGTGAGATCTAAAAGTTTTTTCGCCAATAAAAGGGTGAACATCCTCCTAGACGAGTCGAACTTCCTGATCTAGAAGCAACAGGTGCTCCTTACCGTGAGGAGTCACCGTTTTGAAAGGTTTCTCACTGGTTCTCGGAAAGCGCCGCCAGCTACTCTTCGTCAAGCTGATGGCTCGGAAAAAGAAAATGAGGAGTATGAAGAGTTTCTTGCCCATGATAGTGCCCTATCGTCCCGGCTTCTTTCCACAATGAGTCCTCATCTCCTGACTCATTTTGTAGGTGTTGAATCTACGGCGGAAATCTGGTCCATTGTAGTCGAGTTCTTTAGTAGTCGTTCCACCACAACGATTATGAGTTTGCATTTCAAACTTTAGACGATTCGCAAAGGTGATCTCAGTATACGAATGTACATCTCTAAAGTCAAGGAAATATGTGATGCACTTGCATCGTGTGGAAGTCCTGTTTCGAAGGTTGAGCATGTTGCTACTATTCTTGGTGGTCTTCCGGCCGAGTACAAGCCCTTCATTGCAGTTATAACGGCCAGCCTTGAGGTTATTTCGCTTGATAACATGACCACCATTCTAGTGGATGCTGAGGCGCAACAAGGATTATTTGACCAGGAGCAGTCCATTGTTCCAATGAGTACGAACACAGTGCACATATCTACACCTGTTCAAGGCACTGTTGAGAACTCAAGTGGTGGATCGGCCCAGAGACCTTATCGTCAGAATATAAACAATGGTGGTCGTGGCCGTAACAGAAATAGGTTCTAGTGCTAGCTATGTGGAAAAATAGGGCACTTAGCTGATCGTTGCTTCAAGAGGTTTGATCAAAGTTTTGTTGGTGACTCTGCAAGTCTGTATAAGAATGTGGCAGGGGAAAGTACGCCATATGCAAACATGTGTTCTCTAGATGCTACCACAGTGGGTACATCATCTGGTTCAGTTTCTACATCTGGTCTTTCTTCACCTGCAGCGTGTCCTCAATGTGCTCATGTGTCTGTTACAAGTGGTTCTGAGAGTTCCGGGCAATGGTACGTTGACACCGAGGCTACCCACCATGTGACGTCGGAAGCAACTCATGTCCATCAGTGTGTTGATTTCTCTAGACCAGGTAAGCTTCTAGTGGGTGATGGTAAGGGATTAAATATCAGTAAAATTGGTTTAACTACCTTGCATGCCACTTCTCGTAGCCTTCTTTTACATGATTTGTTGCTAGTACCGCATATTACTAAGAATCTGATCTTAGTTTCGAAGTGTGCTAGAGACAATGGTGTCTTCTTCGAGTTCAATGTTAATCGGTGTGTGGTTCGTGATGAGTGTACGGGTGAAGAACTTCTGTGTGGTGGTGAGACAGATGATTTATATGCTTTCGACAATAACCTTCTTTCTGTGAATAATGTAGAGGCTCATTTACAAGTCTGTAAACAGAGTGACTATGATGTTTGGCACCGTCGTTTAGGGCATCCTGCCCATGCCACAGTAGAAAAGGTCCTTAGAGACTATAATGTGTCAATTGACACTAGTATAAATAAAGATTTCATTTGCTATGCTTGTCATGCTGGAAAGAGCCACAAGTTGCCCTTCTATGAGTCTAAAATTGTTTACTCTCAACCGTTTCAGCTTGTGTTTCTGCTCAACCGTTTCATCCTGCACAAGTTGCTCTGCTTTTTTGGGTTGATACAGTGTTGAGTGATATGGGTGTACGTTCCACCGCTCCCCAGTTTGTGTGGTGTGATAATACAAGTGTTGTAGCAATGGCCGTCAATCCTGTATTTCACTCTCGATCCAAACACGTTGAGTTAGATGTACATTTTGTTCGGGAGAAAGTGGCCGAATACAAAGTACAAGTCAACTACGTGCCTGCTAAACATCAGGCAGCCGATGGATTGCCAAAGCCATTGTCTAAGGCGTATTTTCAGAACTTTCGCCACAAAATAAGTGTTCACCCTGCCGAGTCAGCTTGACGGCAGAAGGGGAGAGGAACCAGAGGAAATCTTGAGCTTTTAAGATGAATAATGTGGGTTGTGTGTATGAGTTTATGATCTTTTAATATTTTTAGGCAGTTAGGCCTATTTAACAGAAGTTGTTAAAGCCCGGTGCACTAACAAATCAATTGACTAATAACTGGTTTCTGTTAGATGCCTTTGGATCTGGGCTATATAAACAAATAGGGTGACCCGACCTTGGCTCATTGGAAAATAAATGGTGAAGCCCACATTTCTTCTAATATTCATTTCATTTTCCCCCTTTCTCTGCTTTAATTTCTAGGGTTTCATTTGTCTAATATGCAGAAAAGTTTATTTTGAACTAAAATAAAAGGTTGAGGACTAAATTGCTTTAAAAATTAGGGACTAAAGTGACTAGTCAATTAACGTTGGAATATTTTTTAACATTTTGCCTTTTTAATATTCGGTTTTGCTTTGCTTTTTCGAATTACATTTTAGAGTTGAAGCTGGAATCTTTAACTAAACCGACAAAGCAGTAACCTAAAAGGGGTCAAATCTAAAGCTTTAATGAAGCAACAAACAAGGAAAGGACATGAAAATATGTAATTAGTTTGGTGTTGGAAAAGATTAGATATTGATGAATTAACCTAAGTAAGTTGCCATCAACTGTTGGGCACGCGTTTCGTAAGTCAATGTTATGGCATCCAATGTTTCCAACAGTTCCTTAAACTGATTTGGATTGTATGAATACGAAGCTCCAAATATTATCGATCATACCGAAATAAAAGCAAAAGATGTTTGTATGCTACAAATTTCATTATTAGCTTCGTTGAAAAGAAAAGAAAAAAGTAATTCAAGGTCATTAAATTATTAATTCGATTCAATTTTAATTAATAAATTACAAATTTTGTCAATTATGCACAAAACAATTAATGATAATGTAAATCACGGTTTGAGCTAATATTAGAGGCTTAACCGGTTAAATCTGCTAATTCCGATATTTGGTGAATAGCGGATTGAGAGAAACCTCTAATTTTGAAAAACCTCTTTTACCCTCGACAATTATAAAAATATCTCTAAATAACCTAAATTTAACCCTTTTTCTATTTTAATTTTTATCTCACGTATTTACATCGTGACATTTATAAACTAATACCTTTTGTTTTTTTTCTTTTTACTCACATTTATATTAGTATTTAAATTTAATAATTAATTAAATTATATTAAAAATAATTATATAAATAATAAATTAATATATAAATCCTTCAAATATGTTATATTAAAAATATTTTTAATAATCTAATTAATATTAATAGATACAAAATATTGATAATTAATAACCTATTCAAACAAGTATTGAATATAATTATGTCATTATATGTCATTTTGCTTGTTTAAATAATCAAACAACTATAAGCTATCTAGGGGTGTGCATTCGGTTAACTGACCAAACCAAATTACCCAAAATTTATTAACTGATTTTTTTTCCTTTTAACCATTAACCGAACCAAAATTTTTTAAGCGAACCGAAAAAAATTCGGTTAATTCGGCCGGTTTTCGAATTAACCAAAATTTGTTATAAAATTTTGGGAAAATTACACAATTGGTCACTATATTATGTTAAAATGATCTTTTTAGTCACTAAACTTTCATTTTATGCTAATTTGGTAAAAGTTTAATGACCATTTTTATAATATATCAAAAAATTTAATGATCATTTTATAATTTTTAAAAGTTCAATGACAAAAAATAAATATATGTAATATATATAATATTTAATATATAATAATTTTGGTTAATTCGGTTAATTAACCGGTTTCGAACTGAATTAACCGATAACTGAATTTCTTAAAAAAATTAACCGTTAACCTAACCTATCTAAAATTAACCGAAAAAAATTCGGTTCAGTCGGTTAATTCGGTTAAAACAAAATAATGCACACCCCTACAACTATCAGTTAATTTTACCAAACACTTTTATACAATCGACTAATACAATCCGCAAGTCAAATCAACTAATGCAATCCAGTATCAATTATCAGCTAATATAATCCACTATCAACTATTCGCTAATTCTCAAACATGGTCAATATGATTTCAATCAATCTTGACTGCTAACAATCACTTTAGTCATTATACTAAATTGTTAGAATGTATAAATAATGATGACTAGATGTGTAATTATATAAAATTATTTAATTATCACATTAATCATTCTCTCAAAAAGCTGGCTTAAAGACATTTCTAGGACCATTAGGTCCTATTTTGACCAAAGTAAGACTCAAAATCCTATATTTTTTAGACTAGCACCATTACAGTGAGCTCGCCGCACATGCACGGCGAGTTCCAAAATAATATTATTTTTTATTCAAACTCGTCGTAGGATCCCAACAAGTTTCAAATTTTTTAAATATATGATTTAAATCTTAATCAGGTGATTAACCTAATCCTAAATCGAACTCGTCGTACGGGCACAACGAGTTTCATTTGGATTAACGATGTCGTAACGTTTCAACATAACACCATAACTTGAAAAATACGACGTTGGTCAACAAATAGAAAATGAAATCACTGTAAGATTCCTCAAATAACCTATAAATACCACAATTTTTACATATGCTCTATTCGTTTCAAACCTATGATGTGAATATTTTTTTGAGCTACGTTATTCCGATGAGATAAGCTTACTATTCCTGTCAATTCTAAACGAACCATGGATATTGCACGCACCATGGATTCAAACAAGCTACACAAAGTTCTCCTTACACTATGACATATCAATATTCTTTTTTTTCTCAGAGGTATTGCGAATTTAATGTTGTAAGGAGAACTTTGTGTAATGAGTCCAAATCCATGCTCTTGATTCATTTAGAATCTATGAGTTTACCAAGCATGACAGAGCGGTGTATTTACAGACATGAATGATCGAAATAATCCAACATCAAATTGCAACGACATTGAAAAAGGTGTAATGACGACATTGTGTTTAATAGCTTCGCTCCACATTGTTTTTTCATGTACGCTTACTATAAATACTTTAGTAAATATTCTGAAATTTAATTGTATTGTATTTATTAATTTCGTTTTATTTACTAATTTACGCATGATATTTTAATTTGAGGATTTTTGAAACTTGCCTTCATGCTTGGCGAGTTTTCCGTGATTATCGTTACTATAAAACTCACACTCCAGTTGTGTCTATTTCACAAGTACATTCAACACTTTGCTCCTCTCATGGCTAAGTTTTATATAACATTTTATTTTCTTGGTACCTATTTCGACTCAACAATCAACAACAATATGTCACTCGATGATTTGTTCTAGTTGATATCAACCAAGGTTAGTAAACGTACATAAAAGAAATTTTTAAATTTGGAATGTAAAATTCCAACTCGGACGGCCGCTAAACCACACTATATTCTAAGGCTTACCAAGGAAAGCGACCTACGCAATATGTTTGACTAACTCAACTATGCAGGAGCTAAATACACCCACTTAAATGTTATATTCTATGAGGTCCAGGCCGGAGAAGGTAGTTCGTTTACACCCAGAAAAGTTGGTCCATCCGCACTTGCAGCGGCCACCGAACAAGCCCAATCTTCGTTGAATGTTGATGCAGCTGCTGATGCATTGTAGCTTTTTATGTACATGCGCAAACAAGAGAAACAACAACAAATTGAAGAACTTAACTTAACTTTAGACATCTCTATTAACTACGATGACACCGAGCCAGAATCCGATTAACCTTCCACTACTGAAATCATTGTAGTTTTATGTTTATGTGTTGGTTATTTGTCTGATGTTCTAAGTATGTGTTGTGATGCAGTCTACGTGCTTTATGCTTTAATTCTGTGAAACGTTATTTGGTAGACATCATCCTCAATTATCTTTTCTGGCTTGTTAAGGTAGGAAGATAAAATTTACCTACTTATTATAACAACATTGACTAACATTAACATACATATAAATAATTTATTGACCTAAATCAAACAAAATTCTAAATTGTCCATCTATATGTCAACTATTTATTAAAAGTTTTTGTTTCATAAATGGTACAAACTTAACTTTTTAAATTTATTTCTTTCGAATTATACTATTTTTATACCAAACTTTTCTTCTAGCCAAAGCGAGTTCGATATTTGCCCAAACGGTGTTATGTTGAGACTTTACGGCCGTTAACTCAGTTGAAACTCATTGTGCCCTTACGGCGAGTTCGGTTTAGGATTAGATTAATCTCGTTATTAAGGTTTAAACTAAATAAGAAAAATTAAATATTTTGGAACTCTCCGTGTGTCTACGACGAGTTTGAATAAAACAATAATATTATTTTGGAACTCGCCGTGCCCGTGCGGCGAGTTCACTGTAATGATGTTAGTCCGAGAAATATAGGATTTGAGGCCCTACTTTAGTCAAAATAGGACCTAAGGATCCTAAAAATGTCTTTAAGCCCAAAAAGCTAATGGTTAGTAGTATAATTAATAAAATTAATAGTTAAATAGAATTTAACCAAGTTTTTGGAGGTATTCTTTATGTGTGAGGTATAGGCAATGTCTCGGGATTAATGTTCCAAGAACTTTCTTTTTCTTTTGGTTTAATATCAAAATAAGTGTCTAAAACTATCAAAAAAAATTTCTTTTAGGTGCCTAATTTTTTTTATTTTTAGGTGTTTAAACTATCATTTTTTGGTCAAAATAAGTACACATATTATCATCTTTTGGTCAAAATAGGTGTCTTAGTTTGACCTTAAAAAAGGTAAAAATAATAATTTTGACACCTAAAAGGGGCAACAAAAAGTTTAAGTACCTAAAACGGGAAAACATGATAGTTTAGGCACCTAAATGGAGAAAAAATTTAGGCACCTAAAAGGGAAAAACATAATAGTTTGTGCGCTTATTTTGACATTTAGCTTTTCCTTTTTGATGTGAGACGTGACATTCTTCCCCACTCAACCTCATGACACCCTCGTCATGGTTGTCCATTCTACCTATCTACCTTTTGAGCGTTCAGCGTGACATTGGATAATCAAAGTTTTGCTTCAATAGGACTTGTCACGGGATCATTACCCTTCTCCCTAAAAATATGTGTAATAAGATTTACAACGCTAACACATTTATATTCTTGTTATGAATATCTTTATTTATGGTGGATATCCATATATTAAATGAGACTTTGATATGCTTTATTATTAGGGCTTAATACTCATTGAAATTAGGGTTTCCATCTTATGCCTATAAATATAGAGTTTGGAGAAAGCATTGTATACAACCCTACTTTGAGAATATAATACAAGTCTCTCTCTTTGTCTCTCATCTTGTTGTTGTTCATTTATTTTATTCTTGCTCTTTACTTTATTCACAACACGTTATCAGCACGATCTCGCTCAATAACCGTGATTCTTGTCGGCAATTCTCGAAAAAGATTTCAACAAGATATTGGTGATTACATCTACTATATATTCAACTTAGCTTGAAAATTCTGGTATGCTTTGTTTATTTGTATATCGATATAAAGATTGATTAACCACTCTTATATTCAGGCCAATGTATTTTGATATATTGTTTGATTATTATTTCGTTCTAATATTTTGAATATTTGACCAATCACCCTTAATTATCTGTCACTTTCTCTAGAATTTATTTTTCTCTCAGATTGATTTTTCCCTCGTAGCATCAACGTCTATAAATAATATAGACTTCACCATGTTCGGGTTCGCGATAGTAATGCAAAGGAAACAAGAAAATTTTGAGTATTTTACTAGAAGAAGAAAAAGAAAATTTTGGTTCTTACATTGCAAAGCGTTGTGCGACATTATGGGGATAAGGCTTCCCTTGCTCTCAACTCTAGACCAATGCTTCTCGAAGTAGAAGGCTTTAATTATGGGGTAAGAAAATTATGTCGTATACTTATATTAATATATCCTTATAATTAAAGATCAATATTTATTTATGTTATTTTATTGATTAAAGTTGGTATTTTTAACCATATTTTAAGTTTTACATGATATCTTTAAATGGCTTGGAAAGATATATGACATAAAGAGATTATGATGAGCTGTCTTGGTCATTTATATCTCCATTATCCTTGAGAAGAAAATCAATATCGGTAAACTCTATTTTCATTTTTATTCTTTAAATTACGATTTTAATGTGCAATAAATTATGGTGATTTATGATCTACAAGAAGACTATTATAAATTATGGTGATTTATGTTCTTTGTTCTGTTGGTTTAATCCAAATATATTGGCTGGGCATCCCGTTCTGCGAGGCTATTGGTCTCAAAGAAGGTTTCTAAAGGACCTTGTGAACTAGTTTAACAATGCTGCATATGAGGATTAAATCTTTAGAATAATCTGCTCAAAATAAGGCTAGAGCCATTATACTTCTTCGCCGTCACCTCCAAGAGGGGTTGAAATTTGAATATTTAACGGTGAAAGATCCTCATATTCCTTAGAATAGTTCAAAGGAATGATATGACCATCAGAAAATTGTTATTCTACCCAAAGCTCACTATGGTTGGTTGCATATGAGATTGCAAGATTTTAAATCAGCAAGCGAGTATAACTCTGCTATGTTTCGAATTACTTCACAATTGAAGTTATGTAGTCAAAATATTACTGATGAGGATATGTTAGAAAAAACATACTCCACTTTTCATGCAAACAATGTTATCCCCAGACACAATATTGCGAAAAACATTTTAAGGGCCCACTGGCTCTATTTCATTCCCTGAAGTGAATGTGAGACTTTATAACAAAAAAAAAATAAACGCCACATCAGTAGTTGTGGTCATGGTCATGGTCAAAGCTATGAACATGGACATTATGATCATTTTAAGAATACTTATACCCACCAGAAGTGGGATTATAAGGATGACAAGAATGATAGAGGTCATATTAAAATTTTTATGTTATCAATGCGATGGTACAAACCATTGATATGTACTTGTCAAACACCGAAACATTATAGACCTTTATCTATAATCATGAATGATAAAGGAAAGAAAATACAAACAAATTTTGTTTACGAAATAACGAAAATAATTATGGCGTTGTTGGTCCAACTCAATTGGATGTTGTTGATTTCTTTATAACCATTAAAGAGAATAATTCGCCATTTATTTTGTTTCCTTATAACCTCTAAATGAACTAATTGATCTTTTACTTTATTTTGCTTTATGTTAATATACTTCACATATTATTTATTTATATTATACATATATATATAAATATTTTAAATATTTATTTATTATCCTTTGAAGAAATATGATTACTTCCGGAATAAAATATGCAATAAATTATGGCGATTTATGCTTAGCAGGCAGTGCAAGTACTCATACTATACTTAAGCATAAGAACTATTTTTCTTATTTAAATGCAAGGGTGAAAATATGAGTACTATATCTCAAAGTACTAAAATATCGATGCTCCGGAAGAGTAATAAGTTTTTGTGACATTATCTTTTATAGATAATTGATTTGATATGTGCTATATTTAATATTTTTTATTTCCTGAAGTGAATGGTACAAAGCACATATTTTTTATTTTCCGAAGTGAATGGAACAAAACACATTGAAATGTGCATAATTATACATATTTTCCCATTTAAAATGCAATGAAAGAATGTGAGTATTATACCCGAAAGTACTAATATCATAGAAGGCTCTGGAAGAGCAAATATGTTATTGCCAAATGGAACTCTATTCTATATTCACAATGCGTTATACTCGCCAAAATCACAAAGAGGCTTATTGAATTTTAAAGATGTTCACAGAAATAAATATCATATTGTAACTATTAGTCAAAGGGATGCTGACTATATCCATATTACGAGTATAAACCAAAGCAATAAGAAAATCTTGACAAAATTACATGCACTGTCATCCGGATTGTACTACACAATAATTAGTACAAATTGAAGCTCATGCTATTGTAAACCAAAAGTTTACTGATAACTTTATTATTTGACATGACTGGTTAGGCCATCCCGATTCAATTATGATGCGAAAAGCTATTGATACTTCATGTGATTATTCATTGAAGAACTGATAGATTCTTCAAAGTAATGTTATTCATGTGATGCTTGCTCTTGATTATTAAACCATCACCAGCTCAGATATATTTTGAATCTATTAATTTTCTGGAACGAATACATGGTGATATATGTGGGCCCATACCCCCTTCTTATAGATCATCTAGATATTTTACGGTTTTAATCGATGCATCGACTAGATGGTTATATGTATCATTGTTATCAACTCGCAACTTGGCATTTGTGATGTTACTTGCTCTGTTGATAAAATTACGAGCATTTTTTTCAGATTATCCTATAAAGACAATCGGTCATGATAATATTGATGACATGTCATTCTACATGCAATATCACTAATTTGTATCAAGCCAACAAAATTATCATAAGTTCTCCCCATAATTTTTGGGCGTGTGGTATATGTTCTAATTGCTCTACCATAACACACAAAGATGGGTTCTCAAATGAGGTTGAGAATATATGTCAGATTCAAATTCCCCTTGATAATTAAATATCTCGAGCTTCTGATGGGGAATTTATATACAACTCGATTTGCTAACTATCATTTTAATGAGTCAATTTTCCCAATATTAGGGGAGAAAATAAACAGCTGGAAAAAGAAATAAGTTGGAATGAATTATCATTATCTTAGTTTGATCCGCGTATTCAACAATGTGAACTATAAGCTCAAAGGATAATTTATTTAGCAAATCAATTGTCAGATGATTTTGCTAACTCTAAAAGGACGACTAAGTCACATATACCAGCTATGAATGCTCCGATTAAATTTGATGTCCCGGAAGGACAAGCTCTAGTTGCTAATGAGTCTAACTTACGCCTATAGCGTGGTAGACAAGTAGGTTTCAAAGATTAAAAAAATCCTCGAAAAAGAAAAAGAGCTGTATATTATGATGGTTCGATCGAGGAATCAACGAATTATGAAAATCTCTATAAGAGATTAAAAGGTATCCAACATAGACATTATACATGACCCAGGTACCTGATACGTGATCTCAATAAATTATGTCATGTCTGGTAATAAGTGGAACCGAAATTAAATCGACGTCGATAATACATTTGCATGCAATATAGAACTAGAGATTTTGATGTTGATCATGAACCATTGTCAATTGGAAAATACAAACAAAGAAATGATTGGCCAAAATAGAAAAAGGCAATTAAGGTGAAACTAAAATCTCTTTCAAGAGAGAAGTATTTGTGAGATATAAATGAGTCTTTGTGAGAAAGATAAATAAAAGGGAAAATCACGAGATATAAGCTCGTTTGGTTGCACAAGTATTCTCACAAAGACATGAAATCGATTATGAGGAAACATAATCCTCGGTAGTGGATGAAACTACTTTTAGATTTTGATTAGTATGACAATAAATGAAATGACTTAATTTCCGCCTAATAGATGTTGTTACTTCCTATTTGTATGAGCCTCTTGATAATAAAATTTATATGAAACTTTCGGAAGGATTTAGACTGCAGAAGTAGTTAATTCAAGTTCTCGAGAAACACTATTCAATCAGATTGAACTTATCTATTTATGGATTAAACAAATTAGGCGCATATTGTATAACCGTCTCAATGAATACTTTTTAGCAGAAGGCTATAAGAATGATTCAATTTCCTTGAGCATCTTTATTAAGAGGTTTAGCTATGGATTTGTCTTTGTTATTGTTGTGTATGTTGATGATTTGAATATCGTTGAGAATCATAAAGAGATCTCATTAACAATGAATCCTTGTGCATCAATCGACATATACAGGAAAATGTTTAAAGAGATTTTATATGCATAACACATATTCGTTGATCATCCTTATGGTTGCTATGTCTCTTAATGTAAACAAAGATTCATTCCGCCCTCGAGAAAAGGGTGATGATATTCTTGGTCCAAAAGCACCATATATATATATATTAATTGATCTGGAAACATCATATCTTAGTTGGTCCAGAAATACTATCTAAGTGCTACGAAACCATTACCTTTAGATCTTTCAAAACTCGATGCCTCTCCAGATCATGTAAATAATTGTTATGCACGATGCAAAGCTGAAATATGTGTTTGGCTAAATATATCCAGAAGATATGTGAATTGCTTTCACAAGATAAGATGCAAACTATCTTGTGTATAGATAATGCAAAATTTATATCTCAATGTGGATACATCAAATGTGACAAAACGAAACATATTTCTTCAAAGTTTCGTTCCTCATGATCTTCAGAAGAATAATATTCAATGAATCATTTCAAACAGCAAATTTGAAAGATCTATTCACTAGTACATAGTCTACTTCAACATTTGAAGATTATATTCAAGATTGAATTATGAAGATTCAAAGATCTTATGTGATATTTTCATGAGGGGGAGTAAATATGTGTTGCACTCTTTTTTCCTTAATCGAGGTTTTGTCCCAATGGGTTTTCCTGATAAGGTTTTTAATGAGGTAACATGTTATTCGTATCAAAGATGTGTGTACTCTTTTTTCTTCACTAAGAATTTTTTTCCCACAGGGTTTTTACCTTAGTAAGGTTTTAACGAGGCACATTATCTTCATGGATATCCAAGGGGGAGTGTTATGAATATCTTTATTTATGATGGATATCCATATATTAAATGAGACTTTAATGTACTTTATTATTAGGGCTTAATACCCATCGAAATTAGGATTTTCATCTTATGCCTATAAATATAGAGTTTGGAGAAAGCATTGTATACAACCCTACTTTGAGAATATAATACAAGTCTCTCTCTTTGTCTCTCATCTTGTTCTTGTTCATTTATCTTATTTTTGCTCTTTACTTTATTCACAACAATTCTAAAATATTTTTTCCTTCTTTTTTAACGTAAAATTAATCTCTCTCGCCTTTTTAAGACGTAAAATAAACGTTTTAACTTGTAATAAAGGCGTGCGTTACAGTTTACTTTTAAGTTTCAATTCATAAATAGATATTTATTATTTTAATTTTATACACTTAAAAAATTAAAATGAAATAACTGAAATTCGTTACACGAAGATTGAACTTGTAAATAGTGGATTATACATAATTTCTTTATCATTTCATTCGTGATCATTTGTCTTCGTGAAATTAATTTTTTATAATTAAAAAATTCTGATGTAGTTTTATTTATTAATAAAATCACAATGTAAATTTTTAAAATTAATAAATTTGTTAAAAATATTGTCTGTTAAAATATTTAATTAGGATATTGTCAGATAAATAGTTATTTTCAATGGTAGATATTTATTTATTTTTGATTAAGTAGAGAGCAATTACATTCTCAAGGCAAATGATGAGATTTGAACTCATACAAGATGAGACAATATTATGAGAAATTATATCATAGGTCCGGCTCGCTACGACATTCATGATCCCTACCAATAAAAATCATTAATTTTATTAATTTTATCCATATTATTTTTTACCAAGTGAATCTTCACTCAGATTTACTGTAAATTAAATTAAAAAAACTTTTTATCAAGTGGAGATTCACTTGGTAAAAAGATAACATGAATAAAATTAATGAAATAAATAATTTTTATTGGTTGAGACTATAGATGACGTGACGAGTCGGGCCTATGATTTAATTTTTCCAACATTATTATTCGTGGCCACTCGACCAATTAATTAATCTCAATGGTAGATATTTATTAGTATAGATTAATGATGTGTTTTTAATATAGTTAATGAGGTATTCAAAATAAGAAAAAAATTAATGGAAAATTTATGGTATGTACAATTTTAAGTGAGATAACATAAGTAAATTGTTTTTAAATAAAAATAAATTTCTTGTATACTCTTATTAATTTATTAATTTTTCCATAAACTAAATTAGTATTACATGACTCGTGATATCAACTTAAAACGACAGTTTAAAGATTTTAGGAGTCTTGTGCAATTTATTAAAATGATGTATTTGTTCAAATATGAGTATTAATGTGGAAAATATTTCATGTATTTCATTCACATGTGTAAAATACATGATCTGTTCAAATATATATACAAGGTGAGAATCCTCAAACTAATCTACTAACTGATCCGAACAACTCTAACTAGCTACTAACCACTTAACTAACCCATACAACAACTCCTAACCCATACAACAACTCCTAACTTTAACACTCCCCCTCAAGTTGGGTTTTGCTGAAAAACATTCCGGATCCCCAACTTGAAAACTAAGTGCTAATGTTGTTGACTTTCCAAGGCCTTTGTCATAATATCAAATAGTTGTTCATGTGTTGAAATGTACTATGTTTGAATCAAACCATGCTGAATTTTTTCTCTTATGAAGTGGCATTCAATTTCTATGTGCTTTGTTCTCTCATGAAACACTGGATTAGCAGCAATTTGAAGCGCTGCCTTGCTATCACAGTAAATCTTTACAGGCTCCAAGTCTTTCATGCCAAGCTTTTCAAGTAAACCTTGTAACCAAACCACTTCTGATGTAACCACTTCCATTATTTTGCATTTTGCTTCTGCTGAGGATCTAGCAACAACATTTTACTTTTTTGACTTCCAAGAAATTAGTGAATCACCAATTTTAACACAGAAAAAAAAAACTGATTTTCTGGTTATTGGACATGAAGCCCAATCAAAATCACAATAAGCTGTGATTTTGCAAACAGTGGAAAACTTTAACAAGATACTTGCTCTTGGTTCTCTTTTGATGTATCTTATTATTCTCAGTGTTGCATCCCTATGAGACCTTTTTGGTTGATGCATAAACTGACTTAGGGTGTTTACTGCATAAGTGATGTCTAGCCGAGTGTAAGTCAAATAAATCAACCTCCATATTAATCTTTGGTAAGTTGGCTTATCTTCAACCAATCCATCCTCCATGTCAGCAAATCTTGATCAAACTCTACTTTAGACAATTTCAAATTCTACTCTAAAGGAATCATTGCATATTTGGCTTTCTCCAAACCAGTATCCTTGTTCAATTCAAGTTCACACTTTATTTGATTTAACAAAATGCCCTTTTTTGACCTCAAAGCTTCAATGCCTAAAAAATTCTTAGGCTGCCCCAAATCTTTCACCTTAAAGTTGATATTTAAAATTTGCTTTAAGTCAGCAATCAAGGTTTCATCATTTCCAGTTATCAGCAAATCATCAACATAAATCAAGAGAAAAACCACCTTATCATGTTGCTTCTTGACAAACAAGAAGTAATCATGTTTTCTTTGAACAAACTCAGCAGATACAAGTGTTCTAGTAAGCTTCAAGTTTCACTGCCTTGAAGCTTGTTTAAGCCCATACAATGATTTTTTTGTAGTCTGCACCGAACATTCTCCCCC
Source organism: Hibiscus mutabilis (assembly GCA_019671005.1). Lineage (NCBI taxonomy): Eukaryota > Viridiplantae > Streptophyta > Magnoliopsida > Malvales > Malvaceae > Hibiscus > Hibiscus mutabilis. The sequence continues at coordinate 16,316,771 of CM033717.1, read as the reverse complement.
TAGCTGCAAAAACCCTCTGGTAATTGCATGTACACTTCCTCGTGAAGACCCCCTTAGAGAAAAGCATTAAAGACATTCATCTGGTACAATGGCCATTGGGAAATAGAAGCAAGTTTAAAATGGTTCTAATGGTAACCATTTTCACCACAAGAGAAAATTGTCTCAACAAAATCAACTCCCTCCTTTTGGTTAGACCCTTTAGCAACTAGACGAGCTTTGTATCTTTCAACCTCACCAGTTGCTTTGCACTTAATCCTATATACCCGTTTACACCCAATTGTAACCTTTCCTGGTAGTAAGGGAGCAAGAGACCATGTATTATTAAATTTCAGTGCTTGAAGTTCTTCTTACCATGGCTCTACTCCAAAGGGGATTTTTACTAGCCATAGAATAAGAATGAAGTTCAAAAAATTCAGAAACAGAAGCCAAAAAAAGCTAAGTTTGAGATGGAAAATGAGAATAAGATAAAAAAGGAAGACACTAAACTTATGACGAAGAAGATTGGCAAGAGCTAGTAAAATTATCCATCCAAGAAGGTGGTCTAGATATCTCACTAGACTTTCTAGGAGCAACAGGAACCTGAAGGACTGAGGGTGCACTTACTAAGCAGAAGATTGTTGAATGGATTCAAGAATTGGTTCAGGAATAGGTTCAGTTTCAGGTGCTTGTTGAAAATCAGGATTAGAATTGAAAAATCCTGTGCAGGGGAATTTGCAGAAGAACTCATAGGTGAAGATGACAGAACCAAAAATTCAGAATCAGGTATTTGAGGTACCTGAGGAAAAAAAGAAGAAACAGTAGGGAAGAAAGAAGAAGGAGAATGAAAAAGAAATTGGGATTCAAGAAATTTAACATCCCCATTGACAAAAAGTTGTTTAGACTGGAGATTAAAAAGAATATAACCTTTATTTGTAGGAGCATATCCTAAGAAAATACAAGGAAAGGCCCTAGAAGCAAACTTATCTAAAGAGGTGAGATTTGTAGCAAAACACAAACATCCAAAAGTTTAAAATGATCATAAGAAGGTGATTTTTTATATAGCATTTCAAAATGAGTTTTCCAAGAAAAGACTGAAGAAGGAAGCCTATTTATTATATATGAGGCAGTTAAAACATATTCATCCCATAACTTTAAGGGAGCTTGTGATTAAAATATTAGGGCTTTAGCAACTTGAAGGAGATGTTTGTGTTTTCTTTCAGCAATACTATTTTCTATGGGGTGTGCACACAAGTGCTTTGATGTATAATTCCTAGTGAAGCAAAGAAACTAGAGAATGCAGAGTTGAAAAACTCACTGCTATTATCACTTCTAATTATTTTAACAGAGGCAGAAAACTGTGTTTGCACCATAGAAATGAAAGTTTTCAATGAAAGGGTAGCATCACTCTTAAGCTTCAGCAAGTACAACCAAGACATTCTAATATGGCCATCTACTATAGTTAAAAAAACCTATGACCACTATGAGTAGATATCCTATATGGTCCCCATATATCTACATGTATTAAATTAAAAGGAGTAAGAGATCTAGAATTGCTCATAAAAAAATGAAGTCTAAACTGTCAAGCTAAAGTACACACAGTACAATGAGGTGAACAATTATTAGATATAGCAATATTGTGAAACATAGGCAATTTAGACATTTGTGCCAAAAAACGTGTCCCAAACGAGCATGCCGAAGGGAAGTTTTATTAAAATCAACAGACTTACAAGTATTAATAGATTTTGAAGAAAAAAACATCAATAGAAGCTGGTGAGCTAATTGTTGGATCAGAAACAAACTTACAAGGTAATAGAAATGAAATTGGAAGAATGAAGTATGTAGAGACCCATATATCTCTTACCAATCCCTTTCATCATGCCACTGTAAAGATCCTGCAAAATGCAAAAATCAGGATAGAAGAAAACAACACAATGGAGGTCTTTTGCTAATTGTGAAACAGAGATCAAATTATGAGTGAAGTTTGGTACAAAAAGAACATTGGATAACTGAAGACCATTGGGTAAACTAACCGATCCTATATGGGTAATAGGTGAAGATTTACCATTGGGAATGTGTACGGAATGAGAGATTGACTCACAAGGTAGATGATTAATCAAGTAGTTGTAATCTGACAATATGTGATTAGTTGTTCCAGTGTCCAAAATCCATTGCAAAGAAGTATTAGTAAATGAGCAATAAGAATTAGTACCTGCCAAATTTATAGAGGAATTAGAAATCGAATTCTGGTTCAAGAGTCCAAGAATCTGTGTATACTGTTGTTAACTCCTAGAAAGTACTGATTTTTGTGCATATTTCACACCGCTTTTGCTTGTCTTTAGGTATATATGTTTGCATTTAGTTGATTAAATCATGCATTTGCATAAGGAGTAGGGAGCTTGTATTTTGCCAGTGTGAAGGTTGTTTTGCTAGCATTGATGTAGGTTAGGAGTAGGGCAGGCTTGGCAGAGCAGTGCAGACGCAGTGATGAGTGTTTTAGTTTGTTATTATTTTATCATTAATTACTCATTGTTGATTCTTTGGTAATACTGATTTGGGGTTGTTTTTATTCATTTTTGTGTAGGACTTTAATTTTCAGGAAACAACATTAAAAGAGCATGTTCTGCAGTTTTTTTCCTAGAATCAAGGCCAAACACATGGGCATGACTTGGGACATAAAGATGTCTGACGTGGCAGATTCTGATAGTCCAGTCAGCAGTAGCTTCTAGAAGGCAATCCAGTCAGCATCATCTAGAAGGACGGACGGACGAGATTTACTTAAGATTTTAAGATTAAGTTTGAATTTAAATGTTCGAGAATTATCACTTTATTATTTAGGATTTTATCTTTCTATCACTTAGGATTTTATTTGAATATTTTTAGGATTATTTTTAGGTATTTATTTCTTTATCTTTAAGTTATCTCAAGTTACAAATACCCCCTTAGGGGTGAAGCTTGAAGGATGTACTTAGCTTCCGTTTGTTCTTGGGGTTTTTATTTCTATAAAAGTTTTTCCTTTTCTACTTTGTTTTTATTTAAGTTATGATTTCTATCATGCTTAGCTAATTTTCAATTAGCCAAAGGCTTAAACGATGACTCAATTCCGATTGTGAGAATTGAAAAGCACCTAATTCTTTAGATATCTTTCTCAATTTTCTGTAAACTTGGATTGGCAATCAACCTTTCCTTTAAAATCTTTACACTTTAAATTCAAAAAGAGCTCGTTGGTTTGATTGTTGTTCTAATTTAAAGTTGAGAGGAAAGATCAGCTTGTAGCATATTTGACTTCCTATGAACACACTTAGCGATAGATTTGCTAAAGGAAATTGAGATCGAGTTTGATCCTCATTGAGACAAAATAACCCGAGTCAGGCTTTTCTATGTAATACCCTAACCCGAACACAGATGGAGAAGCCTATAATAACAGTAGACAGTCTAACAAGTTAGTATGCGTATTGATTAAGAAAGGTTAAACTCTGTTACTTGAGGTTAAAGTAACCCTTCGAATAGATCAATTAGACAATAGAAGAATTACAAACTATCAGACAATAACTAAACCCATCTCATTTTCAATTCCAAGTACTCAAGTAGTATGCACTTGCAACAATAATCAAGGAGACAATACTAGAATAAATCACATGGCTACAATTCAGGGCGAACCCAGCAACTTAAGTATGCATACCATTTCATGAGCTATTCGATCATACAAGGACTATCCTAATATATCATTTGCAAGATAATTCCACAACATCATGAGTTTCCTTTATAGCACTATAACATGACCAAATTATGGTTATATCAAGTTGTACATAAGTAACAGTTTGAACTACTTTTTACCAGTATGAGTTCGAGCCACTCAATGATGTTTAGTCATGTAATTGTACTTCTAGTTTTCAGATTAAGATCCACATATATTTACAGTTGAGCATATACCATGACATGGAATTATCAAACCTTCAAGGACAACTTCAAGCATAACATTACTTCCAATACAAACAATCTCATCATCTATCATAAGCATTTCACATAACATTCTATATGACCAACCTAGCCATTCAAACCATCAGTCATGTCACCCCAAAGCATCAAATATTAACAAGAACCAAGTTAAAGCATACTTTATACCATCCTTGAGCAAAGCAATATTTACAACCCACTTAAAGATCCCATATAGACATAAGCCTATGTTTTTCTAGTGCCACCTCCTAAGAGTTACATAAACCAAAATAGAACATACTCTTGTTGCCTTTTTGTGACCTTGCAAAATCTCCCTCAAGCTTGATCAACCAAAAACCCTTTATGTAATATGATAGGGTGAGTAGTAAGAATAGTAGTCTTGAATCAAAATAAAGCACAATAAATTAGTTTGTTATAGATTATAAGCATTCACATCAAGGCAAGTATCACCTAAATTTATCCTTTTTCCATGAAAATTTTAGTTCAGAAAGCAGGCTCAAGAAACATTCAACAGTAAGTTACTATAGACTCAATACCCAATTATACTAGACCAAATCTTGACAATACCCTATGCAAAATCTTAATGACTTATTCACCCTTATCTTGAAAATAATGCTTAACAATCAATATACAAGATGCTTCCCTAAGCATTGGTCCATTCACTTAACCAAACATAATTCAAATCATACTCAATCAACCAGTATGCATGATACTACATTAAGCATTGATTTAATCATTTAACCAAACATAATTCTATTAAATCCCATCCAAGCTTACCTTTGTGCTTACCTTCCCAACATTCGATCAAACATAAGCCTCTCATTAAGCATTCCAATAATTTAACATATTAAATAGTCAATAATTACGCATAAAATACAGGCTACACTCACAAGTACTCTAAGCTAAGCTTGATCGTGAATGACAATGCCTTTTTGCTTATCTCCTCCTTGATCACCCTCTTTCCCGTCTATATAATTCATCAATAATAATGTATTAAAGTCAAAACATTAACAATATAACTCTCATATGTTTATGTATGCTTTCAAAACAGTTTCTATGCATTCATGCTTTTTAAGGATATTTCCTAATTTCCTAAGTGACTGTTGTTACCAGGCAGGTTGTGCATCTCTCAATTAAAAATTCATAACTTTTATTCCGTATATCGAAATTTTGAACCATTTACACTGTTGGAAAGCCGATTCAACTAGATTTCTAACCATATATGCCTTGCATTATTACTTCTTATGAACTAATACAGATTTTAATCTAAAGATACACCTCATTCTGCCACTAGGCAGATTACACTGCCTTTGAACAAATATCTATACAAATTGTTACAAAACTCGAAATTTAGTTTCGTTTGTTTTAAATGACACTAGACATGACAAGATTTCCAACCATATAAATTATAGATTCTAATTCGACCAGAATAATTTATGGCAATTTTTCAAGGTCACAACAATTGCAGATTTTAAAACTGTTCACAATGCACAAAGCAGGGCAGTTTTTTTATAGCTTAATTCCAGGCCTTTCCCCTGCATCCTAAACATCCATTGTTGTCTTGCAACTAATTAAAACAATACTATGTTGCAAATTTATGATTTTAACAACCTATAACCTACCAATTTTCCCGAAACAGTCTTGTTAGAGGTTATAACCGAGCAGGGCAGTTTAGTTCAAGCAATTTCCCCGATTCACAATTGATTTGTTAACCTAGTCTTATGGTTTAAATTCTTGAACTTAACAACATTTTAATTCATTACAATTTGAGTACTAATTTAATAGTTTAAGCTATTCTTATAGCTCTAAAACCGAAACAGCTCCAAGCTTGATTCAAGGAATTTTCCCAATTCGACATAGATTCATACGATTCTTGTAATGATTCAAAGGTGGTATTTCAGCATTTATACATACATAATAATAATTTAATTCCCATCACTAAGTTGTAACCATCAATTGAGTTTCAATTCTAACTTGTTTTCCCCATTTACGTCTAAATTCCTACAATCAAAGTTCTAATCCAAGAGCTTCAATCTAGAATGCAAGAACCGACCTGGACTTCTTCTAAACATTATCATTTCTTCGAAAAGAAAGATTCACAAGAGAGAAACTTACATGCTTAGCAATTAAACAACAATCAAACTCAAATTCTTCAATCCATAAGCAAAATTCTAGGAACAAAGTTTCATTCTTCCTTTTTGTTTCGGCTCAAAGGGTTTAGGTGGAAGAAGATGATGGTGTTTCTCACGTGAAACAAGGCTTAAGGGTCTATCCATCAATAGACACATGTATGGACCACTTTAACTTAGTCATTTAGCATGCAATACCCTAGGATTGCATAGAATTCAATTTAGTCACTTTACTAATATAGCTCTTTAGTTGTAGTTTTCCAATTTCGGTCACATAAGCAATTACCAATTTGTCACTTAAGTTAATTCCTTACCAAATTTTTAATAATCATCCAACTAAACATATTTTTGGGATGTTACATTCTAAAACTTAAAACTGTATTGGTGCTAGCGATGATAGTCGTGGTTAGTCCAAATAAGGATTGAATTCCAAAGATTGGCTTTGGTTTGTTGGTTCACCGAAGAGAAAAGTAAGTTACAAGGGTTGGGCCTTGTAGAGTGTGACCGGTATGTATCCGGAGTAAAATCCTCTTTGATGATCAGTTGGAATTGAGGCAAAGCAAAGCTTGAGTCTATTCTACTTTTATCTATTTTCTTCTCAAAATTTACTTTTGTTATTTTTCTAAATTTATTTTCTACTCTACTCTCTTGATCAAAACCTCCATTTTCTTTATTTTCTCAGCAAAGTCAGAATCAAAACCTCTCTACATCAGAAGCTCCTTAGTCCCTGTAGATCGACCATTCTTCTATATTACTACATTATTTATCTATTTTATTTGAGATTTGGGATAATTTATTTGAAAAATATGACGCCTGTCATGCAGGAAGCAGAAAAGTAGAAGAGAATGATGAGTCATAGTTGGCAAAGTTGAACCAGAGATTGCCAAGCTCGGTTGGAAAATAAGTGAAGTTCGATGCCTGGTCAATGTAGCCGTTGAACCTAGTATACGTCAACCCTAAAATTCAAAATGAAAATAAGATAATGACGCGCTTTATCCTAAGTGTGAAATCAAAATTCAAAGTCAAACCCATTCTAGGGTTATCCATGCGTGCCTATTTAAAGGAAGTGATCAAACAACTTGAGGGAGAGAGCACGGTGGTGGAAGAGAAAGCTAGAGGTTGTGTGGTTCGGCCAACATAGACCGAGAGCTTAGAGCCATTGAAGGGTTGCATTGATAGATCTCTTTCTTGCCCATTCTCTTAGTTTTATTTTTATTTAAGTGGTGATGTTGAGTGTTGGGATATTTGTTTTGATATAATAATTGAAAAATAGTTTTGGAATTAATTGAAAAGATTTCAAAAGTATTTTTAAGTCCAAATAGCTTGAAAATATGTTTGATGGGTTTTTATAAGGCTTTGGAAGGATTCAAAATGTTTTAAAGTAGCCAAACTCATGTTTTTCAGCATGACCGTATCGATACAGTATATCCCGTATCGATATACTTAAGGGTGTCAGCTACAATATTTTTCCAGTAGCCAAAAACCCGTACCGGTACAGTCTTGGTCATACCAATACGGATATGGTTTGTACTGATACGCTTTGTAGCATACCGATCCCTGTTTCAACTACCCTCAATAGCTATTTCCCAACGGCTATTTGAATTGCAGGCCGTACCGATACACTCCTAAGTGTATCGATACGCACAAGCTGGAAAGAGCTCAACGGCTAGTTTCTAAAGAACCTGTACCGATATGACTACCCGCGTACCGATACAGACAGCTCCAGAACTACATTTATTGTAGGAAATAAAGGCCCCAACGGCTCCAATTCGATCCAAACAGTCTTCAACTACTAGAAACTCAATTGGGAGTATAAAAGACCTCAAGAAGCATCTGAAGAAAATAATGATTCACAAGTCAACAACATTATGATGTCAAAATTGTCTTAGAGCTTAAATTCTCATTCTTTGTATAGACTACACTTGTTGAGCTCAATTGTCAATGTATGCTCAAGTGTATTAGGATTTGGGTGAGTGCTTAAGAGTGCAAACAAACACCTTGTAGAGGGATTTCCAGTTTGCTAAGAATTTTCTTGTTAGAGAGTGTTCCTAAATTTCAGTTTGTGAACTTTGGATGCAAAAGTGGCATTACGTTCTAACAACAAGCATAAAAGTTTAGCAATTTTTGAAAAATCTTTAATAAAATACCAGTAAAAACTGGCATGTCCTAAAAAACTCCTTATACCTTTTACACTTGTTGGAGGCAGAAATTGCTTGATTACCTCCATTTTTGCTCGGTCGACTTCTAATCCTCTCTCGGTTACCTTGTGCCCGAGAATAATGCCTTCCTTCATCATGAAGTGACATTTTTTCCAGTTCAGCAGTAGGTTCGTCTCAATGCATCTCTTTAAGACTTGCTCTAAACTATGAATGCATTCCTCAAATGTTTTTCCAAACACTGAGAAATCATCCATGAATACTTCCATATTGTGCTCTATTATATCAGAAAAAATGGACATCGTGCAAAGTTAGAACGTTGCTAGCGCATTAAAAAGGTCGAATGGCATCCTTCTAAGAGCAAACGTCCCTTAAGGGCACGTGAACGTGGTCTTCTCTTGATCATCAGGGGCGATGGCAATCTGATTATAACCTGAATAACCATCCAAAAAATAATAGAAAGCTTTACCTGCCAACCTGTCTAACATTTGGTCGATGAAAGACAATGGGGAATGGTCTTTCCTTGTGGCACTGTTCAACCTTCTATAATCCATGAACACTCTCCATCCGGTGATGGTCTTGGAGGGAATCAATTCAGCTTCACTATTTTGTACCACGGTCATGCCACATTTCTTTGGCACGCATTGCACTGGGCTAATCCATGAGCTATCAGAAATGGGATAAATGATCCCGACATCAAGCCATTTTATTATATATTTCTTAACTACCTCTTTCATGCTTGGGTTTAGCTTTTTCTGACATTTAATGGTCTTACCATGGTACTCCTCTAAAATGATCTTGTGCATGCAAATGGTTGAGCTAATACCTTGGATGTCTAACAAGGTCCAACCCAGCGCTTGCTTATAATTTCTTAATATTGCCAGTAATCTCTCATCCTGATCATTAGTGAGATCAATGGCAGAGTTGATTGTTTACTTAGATAAGCATACTTCAAGTGATTTGGCAGTGGCTTTAGCTCCAACTCTGGTGGTTCCTCAATTGATGGTTTAAGTTCTTTTATCTTTCTGCCGGCTAATTGTAGAGGCTGAAAATAACTTACATCTTCGGCCTCTAAGGTTGATTCCTTAGGTTCTTCAAACAATTCAGCTATGCCATCAAGCATGCTGGCATCAAATTCTGTATCCTGGCATAACTGCGCCATGTCCACAGTATAAATGGACTCCGTTATCTCCTCGGCTTGATATTCATCAAGTTTATCTGTACATTTTAAAGCTTGAAACACATTAAAAATAACATGCTAGTCATTTATACACATTGTCAGTTCTCCTTTATGAACATCAATAAGAGCCCTACCCATGACAAGGAATGGCCTGCCTAAAATAATCAGAACATTAACATCAGCCTTATAATCTAAAACGATAAAATCAGCTAGAAAGATAAATTTGTCTACCTTCACCAACACATCCTCAATCTTACCCTTGGGATGCGCATAGGATCGGTCTGCCAGCTGGAGTGTCATGATGGTAGGTCTTGCTTCTATGCCAAGCTTTATAAAAACTTACATTGGCATCAAGTTGATGCTGGCTCCCAAGTCACACAATTCCTTGCCCATAAATTTGTTACCAATTGTGCAGGGAATAGTGAAACTTCTCAGATCTTTCAGCTTTGGAGGCACTCGGTTTAGGATCATGGCACTGCATCCCTCAGTGAGAGCGACAATTTCAAAGTCTCCCAACTTTCTCTTTTTGGACAGAATATCTTTCATGAATTTTACATAGTTGGTCATTTGCTCAAGGGCTTCTACCAATGGAATGTTAATTTGCAACTGCTTAAGAACTTCCAAGAAGCGCTTAAATTGCTGGTCTTGTTTGTGCTTTTGAAGTCTTGCTGGAAATGGTGGCGGTGGATAAACATATGCTGGCACTGCCGGCTTTGTCGAGGCAGTGCTGGCGTCTGTTTTGGCATCAATATGCTATTTAGCCTCAATCTGTTTGTCATCAATGTTGGCATTGGTTCTGCCACTAGTACTGACATCATCTGTTTTAATTTCCTCTTTCTTTGTTTCTCTAGTCTTGTCTGTCGGCACTGGTTTTTACTTTGGCAGTTAATTGGCTGCTTGGCAGCCATCTCTACCTCACACTTCTTACCACTTCGAAGGGTTATGGCCTTGTATTGCTCATTGTCTTTGTGTCGAACATCTTTAGTGTCACTTGGCAAGGATCATTGGGGTCGATTGTTTAGTGCATTGGCAAGTTGTCCAATTTGAATTTCCAAGTTTCTCACTGTTGCTAGCAAAATCTAGATTGTGACATCATTGTTTTCTATGTAATCATTGGGATAACCTCCTTGTTTGAATCTCTTCCCTTGTTGGTAATTGTTTTGAGCTCTATGTGGCGCAACATTTTGATAAAATACTGGCATGGCATTGCCATTGAATGCTGGCATGACATTGTTATTCTGCCTCTGGGTATTCTGGTGTTGTTCATAGTGCTGGTTACCTACTTGATTTCCCCAAGCTAATTTAGGTTGTTGTCTCCAACCTGCATTATAAGTATTAGTGTTAGGATTATAGTAAAAATTAGCATTGCCATCAAAATTTACCGATTCAGGATTGGCAGGGCATTCTTCCACATGATGATTCTCTCTACAGATTGTACAGAAGGGGTCTAATGCTTTAACTTCTTGGGATTCATTGTTCTTTTGCAACGATCTCAGCATGGTGGTGAGGTTGGAAATCTCGGCATGAATGGATGTTAGTTCATCAACCTTCAATTTACCACTAGCTTTGGTTTCGATCCCGAGTCTGGCAATAGGATATTCAAAGTCATTAATTGTAATTCTTTTAAGAATATCAACAGCCTCTAAATACTTCTTTTCTAGCAAGGAACCGGTTGCTGAAGCATCAACAATAGTCCTTGTTTGTGTATTCAATCCATTGTAGAAGGTTTGAATTTGGGTCCAATTCGAGAATCTGTGCATATGACACCTTCTCAACAGATCTTTAAATCTCTTCCAAGCATCATATAATGTTTCATCATCAGCCTGCCTAAATGTAATAATCTCACCCGTAGCTTGGCAGTGAGTGTTGGTGGCTGAAATCGTGTCAAGAACCTCTGGGATAGGTCTTCCCATGAAGTGATTGAGCCAGGTGGCAAAGAATTGAGCCAAGCCTTTGCTCTATCTCGCAAGGAAAAGGTGAATAATCTCAACTTCACAGTGTATCCAGATACTCCAGTTTGTTGGAATAATTGGCAAATCTCCATGAACTGCTTTAAATGTTGCCTAGGATCTCCATTAAGTGCTCCATCAAATTGACCTATATTGAAAAGAGTTTGAATCATTGCCAGCTTAAGTTTAAATTTTGGTTCATTTACCTCTATGCCAACAATTCATGGCATTAAATTTTCAATGTTTGGTGCCAGATGTTCTCTAATAGGTCTCTCTTCATCGACAATTAGGACAATATATGGTGGTGGCATCTCATTGTTATGTAGATTGCCTTTATTGTTCGCCACACCATTCCCTCGATTACCTTGATTATTCATCTCTCGAAATCTTATCTTTAACCTCCTCAAGGTTTTATCAATTTCCAGATCGTATGGCCACTCTTCCACCACAGGGTGGCTTCTGGTCATACACCGAGTAAAAAAAAAACAAAAGTAAAATAAAAGTAAAAGAAAGACAAGTAAAAACTTAAAAACAATCAACTCCGCTGCAATCCCCAGCAACGACGCTAAAAACTTGTAGACTCTCTAGAAGAAGTGTGTTATGAATGTTGGCAAAAAGGGCAAAATGTATGTATTAGTAAATCAGTGCCAATAGTCTTTTGCATGAAAGTATACACGGTCTGCAAGTAATACAACAATTAAGCTGAGTATCGATCCCAAAGAGATTGACTTGAAATTCGATTGTTTGATTGTTACTTGCCTTGGAAGAAAAGATGATTTGTTTTGGAATTGATTTGACACTAAAGAAAAGAAAAGTAATAAAAGTAAAATAAAGTAAAGACATTGGCAAGGAGAGTGTTTTAATGAATAATGAGCGCTGGAAGGGAATGCCTGGTTTTCACGCTATTCATGCCATGCCAGCCTTTAATGTCAACTTGTCTTGTCATTGTTTGCCGAGCAGATTCAAAATTAGCAAAGCCTCTCTCGATGGTCATTTCCCTAAGTCGATCATATAAAAACCCCTATAGCCCTATAGTGCATGTTTTTAAATAAACCGATTTGATTAAGAACCAATCTATACTCCTAAGGGGTAGATATCACTTCTGAAGTAAGTTTATCTACTTGAACGACTTCTCTCGAAGCTTCTATCCTTAGTATTCAACAACCCAATCGTTGCCACCCTAAGTCTGTTAAGATATTGAGGAGCAATAGGCCAACAGGGCTAGCTCTCACTTGGCAGAGTATTTAGGAAAAATTCAAGTATGCCAAATAGAAAAACTTTACCGAAACTGATTTATCATTAAAGAAACTAAAGCATAAAATCAACGTTTAAACCAAACATCCCCCAACCAACTTAATAAAATTAGTTCATTATTGGGGTTTCCATTCAGAAACCAAAATCGTTTAACATCATCAAATAAAAACCAAATAAACTAAGAGAGTGTGTAAGAATGCAGCATTTTCTCAATTTGATCTCCAATGTGCCGCCACCTATGTGCTTGTTTGATATCCTTTATATAGGCATACGTGGGAAACCCTAGGATAAGCCTTAGGGTTTTAATTTGGGTGGGCTAAGGATTATGATTATCTTAGCCGCACTTTGAGTCCTAGGGCTGATGTCATCTTGACTAGGGCTGATGTCATTAGTCTTTAATTTTTCGCCAACCGAGATCGGCATCGTTCGGTCCATCTGTGCCAGACCAACTTGGCATCCGATTTTTTCGACATCCTATTTTTTTAGAGCTCGATCAAGTGATATTTTTCGCAGTCTGATCAGGTCCTATTTTTTGGGCTGGTATTGCCAAGGGTTCTTGGCAAAACTCTTATGGCAACGTATTGACAAGGATGCTTGGCATTGGTCTTTTGATCCTCTTGCTTCCTGCTCCTGCGCTGCCCTGCCATGCCTATAATGATGCCAACAAACAACCCTTCAAATTGGCAAAGCAAAAATTTCCCTATTTCCTAACTCCTTATGCAAATGCATGAATTTAACAACTAAATGCAACTAAATGTACTTAAAGGGCTATCAAAGGCTTGTAAAATAAACATAAAGCCAGTAATTTTGAAGAGTTAACAGGACCTAAAAGATTATTGCACAACAAAATCCTTCCATAACAACGTACGATTTAAAAAGAAAAAGATGCTAGAAAGTCGTTGCATCCAAAATAAACCAATTCTTCTCGTGGTGACTCTCTGAAGGAAACTCTAGCTCTAATGACATCCTTTATCAAAATCATTGCTTGCCCGATGCAAGACTTCTAAAACGAACAATGTCTCAACTTCCCTCATGCACTTACCTTAAACTCAGCATGATAACTCATATCGGCAACTAAAGCATAGCCCATTAACTTGGTTCATGCAAGAATCCTACACTCCAAACTATAACATGTCTGGGAAAAACACATTATAGATACCCTCACTAGGATCTGTCATCGCATGAAAATCCCACCAAGGGATAAAGTTTAATAACAAACCTTGAATTTCGTACTAATAAGGTAGCATGTACACACCGTAGTGTCGTACAACTAAACCTGCAAACAACCTAAGAAAACTTTCTATTTAGATCTCAACTTTGTCGAAAAATATCAAACAATACCTACCAAGAATTATACCATTATTCAACGAAATCCCATCAAAACTGTGCACTCACAATCCTTTACAAGACTCATGGTAATCTATTTAATTTTCACAAAGGAACATCGAAGCATCACAACCACTCTAAAGAACTCAATGTTAGACTTCCAACTGACGACAAATCAAACACTTATCACTATATCAAACACACAAGTCCACATTGTCTACCAAAACACACGGCCAAAGTTTGGTACAAACTGTCGCTCTTAAAATTCACCATATAATGACAACTGCACTATATAAGAAGAATCTCTTGCCTTGACATGTCTTTCTCTAAAACACCTACAACAAGATCACATTTTTCATCGGAAACCATTTAACCTAAAATTCAACCATAACACTGAGCCCACTTAATTATAAGCAACTGATACTTTTCACGACTTCTAAAACTAACTAATCCTTAACATAAAGCTTAACAATTAAACCACATGGATATCGACAATGGTCGATCAGTATCGACACCAAAAGAAACAAATACTGATACCACATGGAGATAGTATCGATACTCCCTTACATGAACATCACTTGCAATCCTTGAACGCCCCACATAGGCAACCTGATACTCAAATCTTAACTAACTTTGTACACTCCATCACTTACCAAGTTCACTTTACTTAGGTGGTGGCTGACCACATAGTTAATGGTTTTCTATTACTTCGACTCACATCATTGTCCCCCACTTCACTTACTTGGTGAATAAACACTAAAAATTTCACACTGTTAGGGTAGGCACACCTTTCCCTCTTCTTGCACAAGAATACAGCCTTAACAACACAACAAAACATGCTTGAAGATCTCGAAATATTATTTGAGTCTAATCAAGTACTGACTATCACAACAAAATGGTCTCACACAGCTCAAATCTCCACCAACTTTCCTCGGCTCGCCTTAAGGAATTGTGATACAAATCAAAAGCATTTGCGGAATCTCAAACCTTTGCTTTTTTAATTGATTACACGGTAACTAATCATTCCCACACACAAGGTCATTAAGGTAATTATCTCGCCAATGCTCATACTTCCACATTGCTTATACATTCACACGTGTTACATAAGCAACAAACTTATATTCGAGAGACAACATGGTGGCCCCCACCTTATCATAACTGAAACACCTCAAACATCATTGTAAACATCAAATGTTACCACGACACACTAAAAAGAGAAATCCACATTCTAAAATTCATTTCGAAACTATAAACCTCTAATACTTTAACCGCAACCATCTTATCCTCAAGCCAAACCCAAAAAACACACGGGTACCTTACAATTGGTTAAACGATTCATCCACCTTAAGTGACACGTAACAATTTTCCACTATCATTTAACAAGCTATCAACGATTTAAACATCACCCCAACGAACCAATTTCTTACTAGAGAACAAGCCTGACTCTTCTTTGGGTGAAACACTTAGACAAAAAAACCCTATTTCGGGTTGCGCTTTCGCAACTGAACCTATGACTTTCTCAACTAGGTTGGTTTCCTCTAACAAGGGTGATGAGAATCGACGTCCTACTCAGCCTTAACTCAACATGTACTCACATTATTGATAGAGAGGAAGTCCTGACTCCTCCAAGAAGCGTAACAAACACTCTAACAATTTGAAGGCTCTTGAGCGTCAAACTACGTACGTTGGAATCAACCAAACGATCAAACATGTCCCAAAATCTCATCGTGCCATTCTCTAAACAACCACAATGAAAATCACGATAGGAGGGTAACGGTTCAACATTCTCATTATCAAGGGTTGGGTTCCCTCGAGGTCTCAAAGCCTTGGTACAACTCTCGACATTACAGGTTAGCGTCACGCTTGCTTAACCAAATCAATTTCCAAGGTAAAACAACTCCCAAGAAGGTAGCTCCATCAAACTTGTAGAACGTCTAACTTCGATCACACTCTAACGAGCTAGTGGACCCTAAACCACTATCTCCAAGAAATACCCTTGAGAAGGGTAGTGTCACTTCCCAAACTGAATTGATTCTGAAAGTGTTTTATCCAAACTCATATAACAACCGTTATTCATGTATAATAAAGAAGATTCCTTGCCACAAATTATCATAACATATTCGAAGGCTTCGGGACGACCACAACATGCAACAAAGACACCATTTAGGTGATGGGAGGAGGACACATCCTCGACTCCGGCATCATTCAGCTAACTCATATCTCAATAATTTGGGGCCACCTCACCCTATAAAATTGCTCCCATGAGCGGCTTAACTCTTAACTCGCAACATTGAACGCACCATTAGGATTCCAGTCTTAAGGAGTACGAAATTAATTTAAGGGTTTGTATTTACTAGAAAACTTGCTAAAACACTTATACCACCCTGGGGTTTTCTAGAACCGCCTAAACCTAAATATGATACCACTAAATGTAACACCATCAACCCAAATGTCATATTTTATCATCGCAACATTGGATGCACCATCAGGATTCTAGCCTCTTAGCCACAATCGTAACTATTTTATCACCGCAATATTGGATGCACCATTAGGGTTCCAGTCTTAAGGAGTACGAAATTAATTTAAAGGCTTGTATTCACTAGACAACTTGCTAAAACACTTATACCACCCCGGGGTTTCCTAGAACTAGCTAAACATAAGCTCTAATACTACTAAATGTAACACCCTCGACTCGAATGTCACATTTAGGCCTTAAGCCCAAACCAAAATCCATAAAAATTCTCAAACTGGGTTTAGCCTAAATAAGTTAATTTCCAAAACATTTAGATCCAACAGTTGAAAGCGTGGATAAACAATTTAAATCATTACAAAAGAGCTCCACTTTAAATTAAAATATTTAAATATTTGACTTGATAAATACAATTTCAAAAGTAAAAAATACAAACTCAACCACGTAAGGTCCTATAAATACATAACCCACTAAACATAAGTACCGTACTCTAGAAGCCTCCACATGCTGAGACCCCGTACTGATAGTGCTCCTCGAACCCACGATCTAACGATCAAGCTGTGCACAAAAACAACGATTCTGAGCGTTGAGCTTACAAAGCTCAGTGGTACACATATACTCTACTATACTTCATGCTAATCATAAACATAAGTATGCAAGCTAGTATGAGCAACAAGGAGAGATAAATAAACATGTGGCGCTACCACTAGTCTCCTAAACACATGCTATCATCATAGCAATCATCATACGTGGCACACAAGGCCCAACCATACTTATAACATGGCAATATAATATCAAATGCATATGGCGCTACACCTAGCTGCCTATCCATGTATCAACAGCAAGCACATAGGCTTCACATAGCATATAAGCATAATACCACAATATAAGAGTAAGGCCTGGTCCCACTAAGCATCGTGATAATACATTCTAAGTGAAGCCCGATTCTACTAAGCATTGGGATATATGTATTCTTTGGGTGAGGCCCAGTACCACTAAACATCAAAATACATACACTCATGCTCAGAATCCCCCATCAAGCATCTTTGAATGAGTCTTGGTCCCAATAAGCCTCGGGTTCATACATTCGGGAATCTTCAATCATTGTGTTGCAATACACTTTTTCTCTCATTGGGTATCCAAAACCCATTAATTAAGATGATTTGATCATTTAGGTGTCCATGTCAGCACATAGCAAGGACACATCTACCACACCACACCACACACAACATAACACGACCCACTAAGGATCCCTACGGTTGCTATTACAGTCAAGTCACTCAACATTTATCAAATTATTACTCATTAGGCTCGTATATAATTAATCTGTGTTATCACTTTTATTCAAGGCGTAATTCAATTATTAATATTCACATCGATTTCTATCCTTAACTTGCATTTAGAGATTATTTATCAGATCAGGTATCGTTACTCGTACATGAGTATCGATATAGTACCATCGGGTATCGGTACTCATACGCCTATCGATACTAAAAATGCTAACTGGATATCTTTAATTTCCATAAGTATCGGTACGGGTTGGCCCGTACTGATACGACACCCAAACGCATATCAATACAGCCAAAGCTCGTACCGATACCATATACACGAATTCGCACCATTTTCTTGAATTATAGTCTTACCACACTTTTTTTTATCCCTAAAGCTTATGAAAGTCATTAGGGTTTGTTTACTAACTTATTTTATCCTTTTATACTAATTACTGACTTTACGAACATTTATTCGAATATTACCAGTTATCAGTCCATTAAGTATAATTTCCATTGAACAAGCATATTCACATCTCAAGCATCACAACATTTAATTCAATCAATTAAACAAGTATACAATTAGTCAAACAACCCTACACAGTCTCAAGCTCATAACAGTCATGTTATTCTCAACTTATCAGGCATTTCAAT
This sequence comes from Hibiscus mutabilis, assembly GCA_019671005.1. Lineage (NCBI taxonomy): Eukaryota > Viridiplantae > Streptophyta > Magnoliopsida > Malvales > Malvaceae > Hibiscus > Hibiscus mutabilis. The sequence continues at coordinate 16,298,452 of CM033717.1, read as the reverse complement.
ATTCACCAAGTCTCGCAATATCAATCTTAACACATACTTATCTATCATCAACCTATTTTGCAACCACTAACAAGCAAGGCAATTACATTTATGATTCTCATAAAGTATTTCAGAGTTTGAGGTGTACTAGATATCACTAAAATCCTTATCTGAGCTTCCCGAATATTCCACTTGGCCCAATATCCAATCCTGAATAATCCTCATATAAACATGAATATGAAAATACATTAATTTCATATATCTCTTATTCAATTCACATGGTCAAATGTGCAAAAATAGCTTACCAAGTTTGAATTTGGTAAAACAGACTGCGCCAATAGATCCGGAACGTCGAGAAACCCCAAGGTAGTGTCCCCCTAAAAAAGTCAACGATCGGTCAAAGTCAATACCTCTAGTCAAAGTCAACGATCAACTTAGTTGGTCAACGATCTAGGTGGATCTGGTGTGACATGGTGCATGATAGCTAGAGTGCACCTACATGATATAATTCAGTGTGGCACAGCGCATAGAGCTACGGTGCACCTGCGGGTTCAATTCGTATAGTTGAGCCAGTATGCTCCTAATCTATTTCTTAACAAGTAGAAGAGGTGTGACCGCTTCTGATATGGTTTGGTGAAGGAGGTGAAGACCTATATGCTAGCTTCTGAGTATACAGATTTTGATGTTTTGGTCACTCATGCTAAGGACATTGAGCTGAGTTTGGGTTTGTCCTCTCGCTCAGGGAATTCTAGTTCTAGTAAGAGGATTGCTGAGTCTGATGGTGGAGTGGACCGTTTTAAGAGGCAACATGATAGGAAGTTTCACCCGGATCATAGGCGTGGTGGTGGTGGTATCACGGGCAGCAGGGCCAGAATGTTGTGGTTCGTTTACCTGAGTGTGGCCGTTGTGGGAGGCGACAACCTGGAGAGTGCTGGTGGTACTCTTGGTGTTTGTTGGGGTTGTGGTTCACAGGGTCACGTGAAATGTAATTGCTCTCAGTTAGCTAGACAGGCACCGGTGCGAGTTGTTGACCGTGGGCGCGGCCGAGATAATTTTTAGTGTAGGGAGAATGGTCATAGGAATGTTGCTCATGTTGTGGTAGTTCAGCTTGAGGGAGGTGGACCGGCTAGGTTGTATGCACACCGTGAGGGGATAAGTGACACGGATGTGATCGTAGGTACTTTTACTTTGCAATCACTGTCGTTACTTTCTTTGATTGATTCTGGTTCTATGCATTCATATATTTTGAGTGAGCATGCACAGTTTCTTGACATACCAGTTGAGTTTTTAGATGTGGGTATGCAAGTGACGAGCTCCTTTGGTGAGACGGTTGTTGTATAGAAGATGTCTGTTGATGGTTCAAGGACATATGTTTGTGGTTGACATGATGTAGTTACCTTTTATGGTTTTGATATTATCCTTGGTATGGATTGGTTGGCCGAGCATAGGGCTATGGTAGATTTTGAGACTAAGCATGTTTCATTGAAGCTGTCTGATGATTATGAAGTTGTGTTGGTAGGAGAGAATGTTAAGTTCTTATCCAATGTTGTTTCTGCCATGGAAATGCTGAAGTTGTTAAAAGTAGGATGTCAGGCATACTTGGCATATGTTATGAATCCAAATATGAAGGAGACACGTCCCCAGGATATCCAGACTGTCTGTGATTTTCCAGAGGTGTTTCCGAAAGAGTTGCCTGGTTTGTCGCCTGATAGGGAGGTGAAGTTTTGTATCGAGACATATGCGGATACGGCTCCAATGTCTATTGCTCCATATCACATGGCACCTAAGGAGTTAAAGGAGTTGAAGAGACAGCTTCAGGAGTTGTTAGACCGAGGGTTCATTCGGCCTAGTGTATTGTCGTGGGGTGCGCTAGTGTTGTTTGTGAAGAAGAAAGATGGCACTATGAGGATGTGCATCGATTATCAGTAACTGAATAAGTTGACGATTAAGAATAAGTATCCTTTACTACGAATTGACGATTTATTCGATCAATTATGTGGTGCAACGGTGTTTTCCAAGATTGATTTAAGATCAGGATACTATCAGTTAAAGGTGAAGGATATAGATGTACCAAAGATAGCTTTTCGCACCCGTTACGGGCATTATGAGTTTTTGGTGATGCTGTTTGGGTTGACGAATGCGCCTGCAGCTTTCATGGACATGATGAATAGGGAGTTCCATGAGTTTTTGGATCAATTTGTAGTGGTGTTTATCGATGATATCCTTGTGTATTAACGTACCGAGGCAGATCATGATAGACATTTGCAGATTGTGTTGCAAGTTTTGATGGATAATCAGTTGTATGCTAAGTTGAGCGAGTGTGAGTTTTGGACTAAATAGGTGGTTTTCTTGGTCATGTTGTATTGGCAGAAGGGATTCGTGTAGATCCGCAAAAAATTGAGGCGGTTGTGAATTGGAAGCAACCTAAGCCGGTGTCAGAGGTTCGTAGTTTCTTGGGTTTGGTAGTATATTATCATCGTTTCGTAGATGGTTTTTCTAAGGTTGCTGCTCCTTTGACGAAGTTACTGCAAAAGGATGTTATGTTTGAGTGGACGGAGGCAAGGCAACAAGCTTTTGAGAAGTTAAAGGAAGCTTTGACGCGAGCTCCGATCTTGATTCAACCTGAATCAGGAAAAGAGTTTGTGATCTATAGTGATGCGTCCTATGTGGGGTTAGGATGTATATTGATGCAAGATAGTAGAGTTGTGGCTTATGCATCTAGATAGTTGAAGGTGCACGAGCACAATTACCCTACGTATGATATTGAGTTTGTTGCAGTGGTGTTTGCACTAAAAATTTGGAGACATTATCTTTATGCTGAGAAGTGTGTGGTGTACAGGGATCATAAAAGCTTGAGATATTTGATGTCGCAAAAGGAGTTGAATCTTAGGCAACGAAGATGGTTGAATTTGCTTAAAGATTACGATCTAACGATCAAGTATCATCTTGGCAAGGCTAGTGTAGTAGCTGATGCTTTTAGTAAGAAGGTAGCTGTAGAGTTGACAACCATGTTTGCACGGTTGAGTTTGTCGCTAGATGGCGGGTTGATAGCTGAATTGCAAGTGAAACCTTTCTTTGTTCAGTTGATAAAAGAGAAGCAATTGTTGGATGATTCGTTGGTATCGCATGTTGCGGACATTGAGGAAGGTAATCCGATGGACTTTTGTTTTAATGATGACGATGTTTTGTGTTTTAAGAGTCAGATAGTTGTGCCGAAAGATGCTAAGTTGAGGCGCACTATTTTGACTAAGGTGCATCGTAGTCCTTTTTCTATGCATCATGGTAGTACTAAGATGTATCGTGGGTTGAAGGATGAGTACTATTGGGTTGGTTTGAAGAATGATGTTGCTGAGTTTGTAAGTACATATATGGTTTGTCAGCGCGTGAAAAATGAATATCAGTTTTCTTCTAGGTTGTTACAGCCTTTAAAGATACCGGAATGGAAATGGGAGAGGATCACGATGGATTTCGTGACGGGTTTGCCTTTGACCCCGTCAAAGAAGAACTATGTTTAGGTGGTTGTGGATCGCTTTACGAAGTGTGGGCATTTCATAGCTATGCATACTACGTATACGCTGGATAAGTTGGTGAATTTGTACATCACGAAGATTGTGAGGTTGCACGGAGTGTCTAAGTCCATTGTGTCGGACAGAGATCCATGTTTTACGTCAAGATTTTGGGAGTGTTTGCATAGAGCTTTGGGTACACGGCTCAATTTCAGTACTTTGTATCATCCTCAAAGGGATGGTTAGTCTGAGCGGGTTATCCAAGTGCTTGAGGATATGTTGCAATATTATGTTATAGATTTCCAAGGATCTTGGGAGAAATAGTTGCATTTGGTGGAGTTTGCTTATAATAATAGCTATCAAGCAAGTATACAAATGGCTCCATATGAAGCTTTGTATGGTAGGAAGTGTAGAATGCCTCTTTGTTGGGCTGAAGCGGGAGAAAGGTTTGTGTCCTTGCCGGCCATGTTAAAAGGAACAACGGAAAAAGTGAAGCTCATTAGTGGTCAGTTGAAAGCGGCTTTGGATCGGCAAAAGTCTTACGTAAATTTAAAGCGGGAGATCAAGTTTGTGGTTGGTGATAAGGCGTTTTTGAAAGTTTTACCTTGGAAGAAGGTGATGAGGTTTGGTCGGAAAGGCAAGTGAAGTCCGAGGTTTATTGGACCATATAAGGTGCTTGAGCATGTTGGACCGGTGGCTTATAGGTTGAGGTTGCCGCTTGAGCTAGGGAAAATACATGATGTTTTCCATGTATCCATGTTGCGAAGGTATAGATCGGATCCGTCACATGTGTTGTTGGTTGAGGAAGTTGAGTTGAATACGGATTTGACCTATGATGAGGAACCGGTTAAGATCCTAGATCTAGACAACAAGGTTCTTCGTGGGAAGACCATAGAGTTGGTTAAGGTGTTGTCGTGACACCAGGGTGTTGAGGAAGCTACGTGGGAAATGAAGGATGACATGAAGAGGCAGTTTCCCTACCTTTTTCCACCAGGTAAATTTTGAGGATGAAATTTCTTAAGTGGGGGAGAGTTGTAATGCCCCAATCTTGGGCCTAGGAGTTAGCCGGGTTTAGGCTAGACGTCCGGTCGAACCGATTTCGGCAATTTACGCTAGTTTCGGGATTTAATTGATTTGAAGGGTTTTGGAGGAAATAAAATGTGGAAAAATGTTTTAAAATCATTATTTAATATATAAAAGATTTTGGTGGAATCAATTTTGGAAAATAAATTTTGGAGGTTTGACATTTTTGGACAAGTGACAAAATGTAAAGTTTAAAAACTGTTTTTAGTGACTAATCTGTAAAAGATCAGAACTTTGAATCTTTTAGGAGCTTTTGACCAAGAGTCTAGTTCTTACCTTTTCCTTCTTAATTGACTGATTTTAAAGTGGTTTTAATTCGTAAAAAGGATGGAAAGAATTAATTGCTCATTATTTTCTTGAAACACATTTCACGTAACTAACTTTTCTCTCAACCATTTTCTATCAAATTCTCTCCAGCCAAACATCCATTTCCCTTCAAATATTTCAGGTAAACATTTGATTTAATCCATCCTTTTAATCTTAAATGATTTCTTAATGTTTTCCTAGGAAAACCTTATTGTTTTACCTTTGTTTTCTCATGTAAATCTATACAATTGAAGGGAAAAATCATCATTAGATGTAAGTTTTCATTCTTCTCCTCTAATTATAGGTTCTTTATTGAAATTCCCAAGTTATTGATCTTTTATGAATGTTTTCTAATGGGTTTTGATGAAACAATTATGGGAAATTGGTTTAATTGAGGTTTAATGGGTGAAATTGTTTAAGATTTGTTTTGATTTGTTAATGCTGGGTTTATGATTGAGGTTTATCATAATTTTGATGTGTGAATTGTGGATTAATGGATTTTAATGTGGTAATCTTGGAACTAGGTAAATTGTTTGATTCCTAGGTTGAGATCTTGGAGTTTTTGGCTTGTTTAAGTGGTTAATTGATGGATGATGATATCTTGGTGTTGGGGAGATGCTTTTAGATGTATATTGTTGATATTTTGTTGTTGATTTCGTTGGGAGAGGGTTGGAGATCAATTAGAGTGTTTTCGCTGATGTTTCAGTAGTTTTCGGATAGCAAAATGTTGTTTGTCGAGTAGGGAAAGTGTGGTGTTGTGTTGCTGGGGATTTTAGTGCAGGGATATGCATTTAATCCTCTATTTTTTCTTGGTTAGAAGTAGGGGAGTTGGATTCAATAGCTTTGGAAGAGGGTTCGGTTGATCCGGAGGCTTGAATTACTTCGACAAAGCAAGCGAGGCGTGTCAGTGAGTGGAAACTAGTTTTAGATCTTTAAAAAAGGTTTGAAAGTGACTTTTTGAAGGTTTAAATTAAGCTTGAAATGCTAGTTTAAACTCGAAAGTAAGTATGATTGAATTTGCTCTCGATTCTCGGCTTTTTCCTATTGTTTTGATAAATCATGCTCATGCTTGAAGATAGAATTTGTTACCTACTGTTATGCATGTTTTTATGAACTGAAATGATTCATGTGATCCTATGAGATAGACTTGTGATTTTGAAAGAGTTTATAACTTGTTAAGAAATGCTATGCAATGATTTTACTTTTGAAATGGGATGAGAAATGGTTTATGTTTATGCATTGAAAACAGTAAGGTAACGTGGTTCTTTTAAAGTGTATATTGGAAAGTGATGAGGCTTATTATAATTGGATATAATTGGTCGACCAATAGGATGAGAGTGCACTATAATATATACAAAATTCGTACATGAGCCAAATTCTTTGGTAACATAGTTTGTAATGTGTGGAGTAATACGGGTAGTGCCATCACCACAGGCAATGGGGGTAGTGCCATCACCACGGGCAATGGGGGTAGTGACATCCCAGCCAAATTGTGCAATATGATGGGTTGTATCACCATGAGACTGTAGCGATGTCCCTTTTTTTTTTCGCTAAAAAAACGTGGATTTTTGAAGGTGTTTGAAAGGTGTTCATGATTCTTTGGATATAAAATATTTATTCCGTGAGGGTTTTTTTTAAAAGAAACCGCATTTAAAAAAAATGGAGTCACCACCGGCCACTTAGGTAGGCCGGACACCATAAAACCAGAGATTCAAAAAGACAGGGTTCGGGAGTCGGTTACGGATGGGGAAGGATTAGCACCCCCACACCGCCCAAAATTGGTACTTTAATAATTACCGCTTTATTAATATTGGATTTTCCGAATTAGAGTGACGATTATTTTAAAATTCGGTCGTAATTGCGAATATATTTTAAGGGTCCCGTTACCCGAGAATAAACGCCCAACCACTATCACTACGCTTGATACTGGCCCCGTTTACGCTCGGATAAAAGGACTCCGCATTAACAAGTTATATCTCAATATGCAATCTTAGTGGCAAAAACGTAAAACATGGCAAAATATTTAAATATAATAAATATTGACATACCAGAATACTAATTTAACATAAATGATATTCTAAACTAAAACATGTATATATAGATATTATTCTAAATAATAGATAAAAACAACTATAATATGTCAAAATAATAAGGCAGGAATAAGTATATATAGACGAACAAATATTTCAAAAAAAAAACATGCATACTAGCAATAAAACATATTTCAACATATACGGGTCCACATATCGTACAAAAAGGGTAAATACACTAACATGTAACCTTAAAAAAAACAAGGAAACACACACATATAAAATACGAAATACGCCATGTACAAATCAACTAAAACATAACATGCTTAATATGAATAACCGGATAAAAGACGCATGACCATTATAATTTTAATACACCTATATATGTAAACATAAAATACGAGTCATATACGAGGGACAAAAAATAAAATAAAATAATAGAATACATCAACATATACGATTATAATACGAACATTAATATTTACAAAGAATACAGGACTGAAATGAAAGAAAAACAAAAGTCAGTGGCAGAAATTAAAGAGCAATAATATGTAATTTAGGGACGAAATTGCGAAACAAACAAAACCTAAAAGGACCAATATTGTAATTAGACCAAGGGGCAGACCCAAAGTGAAAAATTCGAAAACGCGGGATGATTAAGGATGTAATTTTACCATTCAGAAACTGATTCGGTGTAATTTAGGGACTAGATTGTAACCTTTTGAAATATCAGGGGGACTGGGATTATGATTATACCATGCGGCAAGACAAAAATGAAAATATTGAAAACGCGGTGGGATTAAGTGTGTAATTTACCCATTTAGCAAAATAAAAACACCTATATAAACCCACTTTTTAGGCCGAAACCAAATTTTTGGCCATTCGTTCATTTTTTCAGTTTTCATATAGCCTATGTTCATCTTTTTCTCTCGACTGTTCTTCTAAAACCCAGAATCCGGCGGCCGGCCGCCGTATTCTCCGCCGCCGGCCGCCGCTAACCGACGCCGACGAGCCTCCAAAATACACCAAAACAACCCCCTTGTCGTCCTCAATACGAATCCTAGGTTGGATTCAGAGGATATACCTCTATTCGCCCTAGATCTAGGAAATACGAACAAAAAAATATTTTTTTTAAAAACCAAAACAACACTACAAAGGGTCTTCTCCTCCCTTTAGTTCACCAGATCTGGCTTGTAAAAGCCGAAAGGCTTATCACTGAGGAAGGGAAGACCCACAAACAACACCGGTAAGACTACTCTCCTTTCTTTTTTTTGTTTCTGTTTTTTTTGTTCTATTTCGTATATGCATGTAAAGAAAACAAGTAAGAAAAAAGAGACAAAAATTTACCACTGGACTGTCTTTTGATTATCACTTGACTTGTTACAAAATTTTTTGTTTCTACAAGATCTCCGTTCTCCTTTTTTTGTTCTTACTCTCGTCTTTTTTTTCTCCCCCGTTACAAAAGTTCCCGTTTCATATATATTATTGTCCCTGTTTGTTGCAAGTTGCATCTTCTTTTTCAGATCTGAACTGACACTTTTGCTTGTTGTCTTGGGCATATTCTGAACACGGGGACTGAATATCGGCGCGGTGGCGATATGGACATTCTCGCCAGCGGCCAGTTGAGCGTTCTCGGCCGTTAGATCGATCCGATCTAACGGTCGAGATGGCTTGAAGAACGATCGGCCTGGATGAAGCCTCGATTTGATGAGGCGGCGATTTTCGCCACGTGGAGCTCGCAATGAGGAGTCGAACGCGTGGATCTTACGCGCGTGGGATATTAAAGCGTCCCGCGCGTGGCACTCGAATGGTCCATACGTGTGGAACATGCGCCCGATGATATTTTTGACCTCTGGTTGCATCGTGGCCGTTGGATCAGATCTTGATCCAACGCCCACGCTATCCGCGCACATTGTAATTAGATGATTTGATTTGGGCCACCGGGCCTTGTAATTGAATTTGTAATTGGACTTGGACTTCATTTTTATTTGGGTTTAATATATATTTAATTTTTTCATTTTACCAGCCCAATATTATTAATAATAATAATATAATTATAACAACAATACATATACATACGAAAATGTATACTTATATTATACAATCATTAATTAATATAATATTCTAGTATACGTACGTATAATCATACATATAATTAACATAACATCTATATATTAATCAAATACGCTCATACTCTAGATACATACGCGACATACATACACCCCTAATACGTATACATAGCTTATACATGCACACACCACCTTATATTAGTAACATTCATATAATAAATATACATGCAATATTAATATATTTACAAGTGAAAATGAGTGATTACAGAGACTTGATGGGGTTGTAGCCATCAAGGTGCCCGTGTATCCGAACATTTAAAGGATGGATTCGTAGTCATCCGGGGATGGGGTTGTAGCCATCCGGGTCATTTGAGAGCCAATATATGAGACTACATGTATCATTGTTTTAAATGGTTTTGTATAATGAGTTTTATACATGAGATCCTATTTTGAGAAGTGCTTTGTATTTTTTAAGCATGAGAAGTGGCATAGAGTTTTGCATTGGATTAAATGCATGAGCTAAATGATACATGTGTTTTGAAAGGTAGATGATTTCTCTTGATGAGTTTTAAAGCATGGGATTATATCTGAGCATGATGTGAAACGGTTTGTTGAGAAAAAAGGATTTCAAATGCATTGTTAATGGTTTTCTGTTGAGCATCCCTCACTAAGCTTATTGCTTACACTCTCTTTTCTTAACAATGCAAATAAATAGCTTGTTAGGCAACAATGAGGCAAGAGTAGAAGTCCAAGAGGTTCACATAGCTCAAGTATGGTTTTGAACTAATCGATAGTAATAAATTTGGTAATGGGAAGGTACCTTTATGATTTGGGAGAGTATGTTGTGAACTCTCTGGTTTGTGCCAAGTTTGTATTGCCTTATTGGATTTGTAAACGGCCTTTAATGTTTGATTTGAGCTTTGATATGGATTTTGGTGTTTGTCTTGGCTTGGCAATAGGGTGCATGCCTATAGATTTTCCCTTTTAGTATGTGATCATGTTTTGATATTGTTTCTAATGCTTTTGGCTGAGGTTTGATCTCTAGATACGTTGTGGTTGCCTTAGAAGCATGTTAGAATGATTTGAATATCCTTGAGGTGTGTTTAAACAGCAAATTGAGACATTACAGGCCCATGCGTATCGGTACGCAGGGTGCCATATCGGTACGGGTAGGCCAAATCAGGCTTAGCGTATCGGTACGGATAGACCCGTATCGATGCGGTCTTAGGGGAAAATAGTTGGGCGTTGATAAGTGTTCAAAAGTACTATTTTTCTTACCCTTTTTACTCATATTATTGTTAGACTTAGGCTCATATTAGTTGCATAGTTAGCCATTCATGCATTAATCCATGTTTCCTTCAATCGATGAGCTTGATTACATAACTTGGTGATTTTTGTGGAAATAGATGCTGCTTTGGTGTGCTTTGTGTGTGTATGTGCAGGATCACTTGCCAAAGCAATGCCGAGCTAGTTGCCAGGGCAATGCATGAAGGATATGCCGAGCTAGATGCCAGGGCAATGCATGAAGGAGACGCCGAGCCAGTTGCCATGGCATTTGTCGACAAAGACCAAAAGCAATAGGGATATCGAAATTCATGATTTTACAAGCCCAAGATGACATGGAGCAAGGCCCAAGCCCAAAGGAATTTGATTGCCATGCAGAGATTAAAGAAGAATTAAATTCCAAGAGGATAGGAGAAGTTCTAATAGGAATAAAATTATAATAAAGAATTATATTCTTTAAAGATAATTTAATTCCAACTCAAACTCCTCCTCAAAGAAGGACTTTGGCCTAGCCCTATAAATATCAAGGAGATTTCGACAATCCAAGGGAGAGAGCAAGAGGGAATTTCGACAACTCCAAGAGAGGAAGCAAGGGGAATTTTCGGCAAGCATCTAGGGCAAGGGATTTTCGACAAGCTTCATCTTTTCTTCCTTGTTCGATTGGGTTCATGCTAGGGATTGTTTATCTTGTGTTTCTTTGGAACCTAGCCATGAACTAAATTTACTTGGCTATGGTTATTGTGTTTTGTGGTTGTGAGAAACTATTGGTTTTTGTTTAGGTAATAAGAGTTTGCACTTTTCTATTTCAAGGTTTATTCATTCTTGATTCTTATTATTGTTTATGAGTGAATTGGGAGAGGATCTCGTGATTTCATCCATTTATCTAATATCGGGAGAGTTAGATTCAAGAAACGAATGAATATGATCTTTATGCAATCCAATGATGGTGAAGATTAATCCGCTTAGGAATAAGTTAAGGATTTCAACGGCTAAGAGGAGCGCAAGATTGGTTGTTGTTCACCCTTGATTCACGCAGGATGTATTATCAAGGCATGCACAAGTAGCTAGAGTTTCGACTTAGGGATAAGAAGAAACCATTGAAGAACGCTCCGCCGAACCTTGAAGTTGCTGCCCGATCGCCCAAGTAGTTGCCCAAGCAACCATCAATTAGTTGCCAAGGCAACCCCACAGCAAGTCGCCACGGCAACCGAGTTGCCCGTGCACTCTTTTACCAAGACAATCCAATCGGCTATCACACCTCAACTCACGATAACCTAGCCTATCTCTCTCATTCGAATTCATCTTTTCTTTTACTTAATTGCTTTCTAGATTAGTTATTAGTTAAAACTTCTATAATCCTTCACTTGTGTTTTTACTTTTTCTGGTGCAAGAGACTAGATTCTTGAAGTGGCACCAATCCTCGTGGGAGACGATATCTTTTATACTATAACTTGCGACGTGTATACTTGCACAATTGCGTAGCACTTATTACGCGCAACAAGTTTTTGGCGCCGTTGCCGGGGATTGGCAATAGCGACTTTGTTTTTATTTTCTTGCACATTCTTTTTATTTTTCTTGTTTAAAATTCAAAGGGCTAACAAACTTTGGTTTTGCATTGGTATATGACCAGGGAGACCGACTTCACCGAATATCCCTTTGATCCGTAAATCGAACGAACCTTACAAAGACTTAGACGAAGGATAAGAGAAGCAATGGCAAATCAAGACGGCAATATTAATCAAGATGTTCGAGCAGGAGGAGGAGTGATTCTTGCACAAAACAGAACTATTCGAGACTATCTTGAAGAAGATCTTGATGGACTTAACCCGGAGTTGTCGCACCAAATTGAAGCCGACCACTTTGAGTTGAAAACGGTAATGTTTAATATGATCAACACAATAGGTCAATTTGGCGGCTCAAAGAATCGAAGATGCACGACAACATCTGAAATCTTTCCTCGAGATTTGCAACTCGTTCAAGATACACGAGTCACCCCCGATGTCTTACGATTAAGATTATTCCCTATTCACTAAGGGATAGGGCAAAAGCATGGCTAAATAGCATTCTGCCGGATCCATAGCATCTTGGACTGATCTTTGTCGTGATTTCCTTGCTAGATTTAATCCTACAAATTTGGTGATAAGCTTCAGTAACGACATTACTTCTTTTCGCAAAAGCGGATGATGAATCCATGTACGAGGCTTGGGAGCGATATAGAGAACTTCTACACAAATGCCCTCTACACGGATTCCGGTGTGGACGCAAGTGACAATGTTTTACAATGCCGTGAATACACCAACAAGGATGATGCTAGATGCCTCGCAAACGGCATACTCTTAGATAAGACGGAGGAAGCAATGCAAATTTTAAACAGGCTGGCCAAAAATGACTATCAATTCCCATCTACTAGAAGAGGAGGAGTTAGACGCCAAGCCACAATACATGAACTAGGATCATCGATTCAATTTCGGCACAATTGGCCGCTTTAACCAAGATGGTCCGAACATGCAAAAACCAAACAACACACATGAAGTCAAGGTAATGGATTCTTTTTGTGAGTTATGTAGTGATAACCATAATTCTTCTGAATGTATGCAGAATCCAGAATCCAGCTTCTATGTGGGGAATTACAATCGGGGCAAAAACATGATATCCAATACATACAATCCAGCTTGGAAGACGACCGAATTTTTCATGGAGTAATCCCAACAATGCTCTAAACCGAACAATCAGAATGCACAAGCATCGGATTCCAAGAGAATATGCCACGGCAAAATGAGAGATGCCGCGGCAACAACCGACAACATCCAGTTCTTTGGAAAATTCTCTAAATGCTTTTATGATGAAAACTGAATCTTATATGGCTGAGAATAGTAATTTCATAAAAAGAACGATGCTTTTATTAACAGGACCGAGATGAGATTGCAAAACCAAGAGGCGGCAATCAAATCATTGGAAAATCAAGTCGGACAATTTGCTCAAAATCTGAACACTAGACCACAAGGAGGTTTACCTAGCGATATCAAGTCGCAAGAGGAACCGCCATGAGCAATGTAAGGCAATCACCACCAGAAGTGGCCAACAACTTAGAGAGGTTCAAACCCGCTCGTCAAACAAAACTCCACAAAAAGATCAAGGCGAACCTAGCGGCAAGGCCTCGGATGCTGAACCAGAATTGCCACGACAACCGGAAATAAACATGCCTCTAAGAACCGATGACGCCTCGGCTTCTTGTGATAAGCATGCCTCAAAGAACCCTGGGTTGGTAACGATCGGCAACTCCGGATGTCCGGCAATGCCGTCAATCAGGTTTCAAACCAATGAAAGGATAGAAGATATCCGACTTCCACCACCATTCCCACAAAGGTTGAAGCGACAAAAGCAAGAATATCAATTCAAGAAGTTTCTTGATATCCTAAAGCAAGTACACATCAACTTGCCATTGGTGGAAGCAATTGAACAAATGCCAAACTATGCCAAGTTTCTTAAAGACATCGTGTCCAAGAGGACAAGGCTAGGAGAGTTTGAAACAGTTGCCGCGACAGAGGGATGCATGGCAATGTTGCACAATCGCATGCCGCCCAAGTTGAAGGATCCCGGAAGTTTCACAATACCCTGTTATATTGGAAATCACTATGTCGGGAAAGCACTATGCGACCTAGGGGCTAGCATAAACTTGATGCCTAAATCGGTTTTCCAGAAACTAGGAATCGGGAAGGCAAGACCTACAATGATTATCTGCAGCTAGCCGATGCAGATCCTATGTGCATCCAGAGGGAAAAATCGAGGACATACTTGGTAAAAGTTGATAAATTTATTTTTTCCTTTGACTTTATTGTTTTGGATTGTGAAGCGGATGAGCATGCACCTATCATTCTCGGGAGACCATTCCTAGCGGCGTGGGAGAACTTTGATTGATGTTGAAAAGGAGAACTCACAATGAGGGTGAATGACCAACAGGTCAAACTAAATGTATTCCAAACACTAAGGCATGCCGATGATCCGTAAGAATGCCAACTACTTCATGCCACGGCAGAGTTTAACCGATGAGGAATTTAGTTGCCTCGGCAACTACATTGCCGACCACGAGGAACATGAAGAGTATGAAGAACCGGTCAATGAAGAACAACCAGAAGAGGCAAATTGGCTAGTCAATCGACCAGGTACATACTTTGAACCACTGGACTACTCGGGTAAGGAAGGTAAGCTCGAAAAACCCTCTATCGAAAATCCACCAATTCTTGAGTTGAAACAATTGCGAGCAAATCAAATATGTATACTTAGGGATCGATAATACATTACCCGTAATTATTTCCTCTAAGTTACAGCCTGAGCGAGAGAAAAGAAGCTGATCAACATGTTGAAGCTACATAAAAAGGCAATAAGGTGGACAATTGCCGACTTGAAGGGAATTAGCCCGGCGGTGTGCATGCACAAGATCTTGTTGGAAGATGATCACAAACCTTCAATTGAGGCCCGGAGGAGACTGAATCATGCCATGAAAGGGGTTGTAATGAAAGAAATCATCAAATGGCTTGACGTGGCATTATATACCCTATCTCGATAGTATGCGTGGGTAAGTCGGTACAATGTGTACCGAAAAAGGGAGGTATAACAGTGGTAAGCAATGAAAATAATGAACTTATCCCAACCAGATGTGACGGTTGGAGGGTTTGTATGGACTATCGAAAGCTAAACAAAGCCACTAGGAAAGATCACTTCCCATTACCCTTTATTGATCAAATGCTTGACCGTCTTGCAGGTAAACCCTTTTATTGTTTTCTTGATGGTTATTCAGGTTACAATCAGATTGCCATAGCACCAAAAAATCAAGAAAAGACAACCTTCACATGCCCATACGGTACTTATGCCTTCCGAAGGATGCCGTTCGGATTATGTAACGCCCGGCAACCTTCCAAAGATGCATGATGGCGCTCTTTTCAGACATGGTCGAAGACTTCCTTGAGATCTTCATGGATGATTTTTTAGTTTTTGGTAATGACTTCGACGGCTGTCTCGGCAATTTAGAGAGGGTGTTGGCAAGATGCGAAGAAACAGATTTAGTCCTCAATTGGGAGAAATGCCACTTTATGGTAGATGAAGGAATAGTGCTCGCCACAAGATTTCATCCAAGGAATTGAAGTAGACAAAGCCAAGGTGGACGTGATCGAGAGATTACCCCACCAATTTCGGTTAAAGGAATTTGAAGTTTTCTCGGACATGCAGTTTTTTACAGGAGGTTCATTCATAATTTTTCTAAAATCACTAAACCCTTGTGTAATCTGCTTGAACAGGATAAAGTCTTCGATTTTGATGATTCTTGCACCCAAGCATTCAAAACCCTAAAGAAAAAGCTTGCCTCGCACCCATTGTCGTTCCACCAGATTGACGCTACCTTTTGAGCTCATGTGTGATGCAAGTGATTTGCGGTAGGAGCAGTCCTAGGCCAACGCACAGGTAAGACCTTCCATGTGATATACTACGCTAGTAAAACTCTTAACGATGCTCAAGTGAATTACACAACAACGGAGAAAGAGTTACTAGCTGTAGTTTTCGCATTTGACAAGTTCCGATCCTATTTAATTGGTACAAAGGTAATTGTTCATACGGACCATTCGGCAATCAAATACTTATTTGCTAAAAAGGATGCTAAACCTCGTTTGATTCGTTGGATATTACTTTTACTAGAATTTGATATTGAAATTAAGGACAGGAAAGGAACAGAAAATCAAGTGGCCGATCACTTATCACGTTTGGAACGCAATAGGGAGGAGGACGCGGATCTAGAGATATGTGATGCATTCCCGGATGAACAAATTCTAATCGCCTCGGCAACCCTTGACGCCTCGGCAGCCCATGACGCCTCGGCAACCATGGATGCACACACCTCGGCAATTTTGGGAGCAGACACTACGGCAGCACATGCCTCGGCAATACCCTGGTACGCAGATTTAGTTAACTTCCTTGTTTGTGGTATTTTTCCGTATGGCATTACTCACCAAGGGAAGAAGCGGTTCCGCCATGATGCTAAGCATTACTTTTGGGACGAGCCTCTTTTGTTTAAACAATGTGCAGATCAAGGGTTATACGTCGATGTGTCCCGAAGAAGAGCAATGAATGTACTCCGCAATGCCATTCTTCACCCTATGGAGGACATTTTGGAGGAACTCGTATCACATGCCAAAGTCTTGCAATCCAGTTTGTATTGGACAACATTGTACAAAGATGCCCAAGACTTTTACAAGCAATGTGATCGTTGCGGAGGACGGGCAATATCTCTAGGCGACATGAGATGCCACTCCGAACATCATCGAGGTGGAACTGTTCGATGTATGGGGATCGATTTTATGGGACCTTTCCCATCTTCATTCGGCAACCTCTACATCTTACTTGCCGTCGACTATGTGTCTAAATGGGTAGAGGCAGCTGCAGTTCCCAACGACGATTCCAAGAGCAGGCAACGATTCTGCGAGAAAAACATATTTTACGGTTTGGGATGCCGAGAGCAATTATCAGCGACGGGGCAAGCATTTTGACAAAGACTAATTGCCAAGATGTTGCAACACCCGGCATATCACACAAGATCGCCACGGCATATCACCCACAAACCAACGGGCAAGCAGAAATTTCCAACCGTGAGTTGAAGGGAATACTCGAGAAAGTTGTAAATCCCTCAAGGAAGGATTGGTCATTAAGACTAGATGACGACTTTGGGCATATCGCGACCGCATTCAAAACACCATTAGGTATGTCCCCTTCCGGCTTGTCTATGGTAAAACATGTCATCTACCGGTGGAAATCGAGCACAAGGCGTCTTTGGGCAATCAAGACCGTGAATATGGATTGGGAAGTGCCAAACAAAAGCGCTTGATGGATCTCAATGAGATAGAAGAATTTCGTGCACTCGCCTATAACAATGCACGAATCTACAAGGAGAAAACAAAGCGATGGCATGACAAGAAACTATTGCCACGGCAATTCACGCCAGGGCAACTAGTTCTCCTATTCAATTCTCGGCTAAAACTTTTCCCGGGAAAGCTGAAATCAAGATGGTCAGGACCATTTGAAGTCATCAAACCATTCTCCCATGGCGCCGTGATAATCAAGTCCATCTCTGACGACCATGAATTCAAAGTTAATGGACAAAGATTGAAGCACTACAATGGTGCCCATGTGGAACGTAACAAGGAAGTGGTCAATTTAGGAGATGCATGAGCATGCTCTCCCTTTTGATATTTTTATTTTTTATTTTTTATTTTTTTATTTTTGTTTTTGTCGATTAGTTAATTATTTATTTTTTATTTTTTTCCGATTTTTTTTTATTTATTTATTATTTTGCCGATTATTAGTAGTTTTAGGATAGAGTTTTTTTATTCAAGTCTAAGAATCTTATTACACATCTTTATTTATTTTCTTTATTAGTTTATCTTTAATTTTAATCCTTATTTGATTTGTTTTTGAATTGTAGGAAAGGAAGTTCAAGATAAAGAAGGAATTCTAAACCAAGTAGGAAAACATCTTCAACAAGGAAACTAATGGGTTGAATCTAAGGCTTATATAAAGCCTCCAATTCATCCTAACCAAAACCCTTGTCGACAACTCCTACAAAACCCTAAACCCTTTTTCGTTTTACCCTAAACCCTAATCCCACCCACCTATCGATTCTATAAAACCCATCACCCTTAACCTATTCCTACTTTCTATCTTGCAACTTTTTAGTTTCTTTTCTTTTCTTTGTTTTTACTCACAACCAAGATCATACATGGCATCCAAGATTAAACTTTTAGTTCATCCAAGTTCCTCCAAAGAACCAAGATACAAGAAGTTTGCTACTACCGTGGTTCAAGAAAGATTTCAATCCAAGTTTGAAAGCCGGAAGATTCATGAAGAACAAGGCTTTGAATACTCGGATCTCAAGATTTCGGCCTTGAACCATTCATCTTCAAAAGGATTGCACATCAAAAGTGGCAAATCTTTTGCCATCAACCGAACAGGTAACATCTCATGGGTAAGAGAATTCTATGCTCACTCACCTAACCCGGATAATCCTTATGTTTTTGTTCGTGACAAGGCCATACTTATAAGTCCCGAAAGCATCAACACCTTTTACGGACTTTACATTGAGAAGGACGAGCATCAAGCCTTCGTTGACCAAATCAATCCCAAGCAACTCGACAAGGTGCTTCAAGAACTCACTCAACCAGGGAACTCATTGGAACGACGGTAAATACAAGGGCACGGTAAATCGCCTTCGGCTAAAAACCGAAGCAAAACTATGGAATAAGTTTGTTAAAACTTCTTTAATGCCCTCCACACACAATACTACCGTTGATATACCACGTCTTTTGCTCATACATTCTATTTTGCATAATCGCATCATTAACATTGGAAAAATTATTTGCGATGAGATTTTTGTATGCAGCTCAAAAGATAAGGGTTATCTTTTCTTCCCTTGCTTAATTTCCAATCTTTGCAAGGAGATGCATGTCCCGAGTGAGTCCACCGATGAAAAAGCCCTACCCAAGTCTGGTTGGAATCAAGCACTAATCCGGAAGCTAATGGGAGAGGCACCGGGAGATTCTTCAAGGCCCCCAATTGTCACGGCAACTCCTGCCGCCGCGGCAATCCCTAATGCCCAAGCACCTAACGCCAGGGCAACTCGGCCATTAATCCCGGGACACTTTGAAGCACTTTTGCACCCATTGGCAAGCCGACTAAGGCAAATTGAAGATCGGCAACTAATGTTCATGCGGTACATGAAGGAGCACAACAATGCCATCACCCAAGTCATCCTAGAAAAGTACTCGGACAATCGTGTGCCGTTCCCAATCTTTTCCGCCGAGATTCTTGCCACTGCAACCAAGGAAGCTGAAGCCACGGCAACCAACCCTGACAATGCCCCGGCAACCACTGAAAAAGCCAAAGGTAAAGCACCTATGCCTGAATCAACTCCTACGGAATCATTTTCTGATTTTTCAGATTCGGACGAGTCCTCCATTGAACCAATAAAGACCACACCAATTGAATCCTCCAAACGAAAAGCCATTGACATTGATAAAGAGGATGATGAGGACAACCCCATACGAGGATCGATTCCACCACCGACAACAAGAAAATAACCATCGCGTTCAAACAAGAAAGTCAAGACGCCAACTAGAAGGAAACTAATCATCTACGATGACGAACTCTCGGAGTAAGTCCTCGTATGCATTTTTATTTTTATTGTTATTTTTCGTTATTTTTATGCATGCATTGAGGACAATGCCTCACTCGAGTTTGGGGGGGATTGTTATTAGTAATTACCATGTTTAGTTACATTAATCTTAAGCATTACATTTAGGATACATAAATTGCTTGCCATGCCTTTAAATTGGAACAAGAATTGCTTAGATTTGATGAATATTCAATGATGACTTTACCAATGCACTTAATTGATAGAATTTTTATTCTAGGATAACCATGGAAAAACTTAGAATTTTACTATAATGCTAAATTGGATGAAACACTGTTGTGGTTTGATTGATTTAAGGAATTCTAGTAAACTTAGGTCGATAATTAACAAATTGGGGGATTAGAATAAAAATTGGATGAATGCTAGAGGTGCCCGAAATTGGCTCTAGCATATGCTAAAAAATTGATCACTAGAGGTGCCCGAAACTGGCTCTAGGAGGCGTTAAATTTTTTTTTTTTAACTAGAGGTGCCCGAAACCGGCTCTAGTCGATTAAATTAACTTAAGAAAACTAAAAATAAAACACTAGAGGTGCCCGAAATTGGCTCTAGTTAAAACATGTTAAAAAGAACCCAATGAAGTAATTTGTAAACCTATTGTTTGCATAGAATCCGAAAAATCAACTTGCACACAACTCCGCACACACTCACAAGCATTATAGTTTGATTCCAAGTAATTCCTCAGTTTTCGGAAAAATAAAAAGCCAATCATACTTTGTGCCCCGGTTCAGAGAATTGAAATCAAGTTCAAAGCTGAGTTTGTGAAAATTGAAGTCTTGGCAGGTAATTATGAGTTTGCATTGCTTGAGGACAAGCAATAGTTCGAGTTTGGGGGTGTGATAAGTGTTCAAAAGTACTATTTTTCTTACCCTTTTTACTCATATTATTGTTAGACTTAGGCTCATATTAGTTGCATAGTTAGCCATTCATGCATTAATCCATGTTTCCTTCAATCGATGAGCTTGATTACATAACTTGGTGATTTTTGTGGAAATAGATGCTGCTTTGGTGTGCTTTGTGTGTGTATGTGCAGGATCACTTGCCAAAGCAATGCCGAGCTAGTTGCCAGGGCAATGCATGAAGGATATGCCGAGCTAGATGCCAGGGCAATGCATGAAAGGAGACGCGGAGCAGTTGCCATGGCATTTGTCGACAAAGACCAAAAGCAATAGGGATATCGAAATTCATGATTTTACAAGCCCAAGATGACATGGAGCAAGGCCCAAGCCCAAAGGAATTTGATTGCCATGCAGAGATTAAAGAAGAATTAAATTCCAAGAGGATAGGAGAAGTTCTAATAGGAATAAAATTATAATAAAGAATTATATTCTTTAAAGATAATTTAATTCCAACTCAAACTCCTCCTCAAAGAAGGACTTTGGCCTAGCCCTATAAATATCAAGGAGATTTCGACAATCCAAGGGAGAGAGCAAGAGGGAATTTCGACAACTCCAAGAGAGGAAGCAAGGGGAATTTTCGGCAAGCATCTAGGGCAAGGGATTTTTGACAAGCTTCATCTTTTCTTCCTTGTTCGATTGGGTTCATGCTAGGGATTGTTTATCTTGTGTTTCTTTGGAACCTAGCCATGAACTAAATTTACTTGGCTATGGTTATTGTGTTTTGTGGTTGTGAGAAACTATTGGTTTTTGTTTAGGTAATAAGAGTTTGCACTTTTCTATTTCAAGGTTTATTCATTCTTGATTCTTATTATTGTTTGCGAGTGAATTGGGAGAGGATCTCGTGATTTCATCCATTTATCTAATATCGGGAGAGTTAGATTCAAGAAACGAATGAATATGATCTTTATGCAATCCAATGATGGTGAAGATTAATCCGGCTTAGGAATAAGTTAAGGATTTCAACGGCTAAGAGGAGCGCAAGATTGGTTGTTGTTCACCCTTGATTCACGCAGGGATGTATTATCAAGGCATGCACAAGTAGCTAGAGTTTCGACTTAGGGATAAGAAGAAACCATTGAAGAACGCTCCGCCGAACCTTGAAGTTGCTGCCCAATCGCCCAAGTAGTTGCCCAACTAGTCGCCCAAGCAACCATCAATTAGTTGCCAAGGCAACCCCGTTGTGCAAGTCGCCACGGCAACTGAGTTGCCCGTGCACTCTTTTACCAAGACAATCCAATCGGCTATCACACCTCAACTCACGATAACCTAGCCTATCTCTCTCATTCGAATTCATCTTTTCTTTTACTTAATTGCTTTCTAGATTAGTTATTAGTTAAAACTTCTATAATCCTTCACTTGTGTTTTTACTTTTTACAGTGCAAGAGATTAGATTCTTGAAGTGGCACCAATCCCTGTGGAGACGATATCTTTTATACTATAACTTGCGACGTGTATACTTGCACAATTGCGTAGCACTTATTACGCGCAACAGGCGTATCGGTACACATGGCCGTATCAATACGGTTTCGTACAACCTGTGATTCTGGAAAATATCGTACCAATACGGGGGAAAGGTGTACCGATACGGTGTTAGGTAAGTTGGTTATTTGGAATCTTATGATGTTCTATTTTCTTACGTTTTAGTCCCTAAAAATTGTGAATGCAATTGAGCGTGTTTGGATGATCAAATTGAGTTGAAATTTGACATATGAGTATGAAACCTGACTAATTGAATATTGGTAACCTTAATTTCACAATAAGATCTTGTATTTTGCCAGTGTTACAAAATGGTCCCCTAATGATAACTGAAGCAATTGGATGTCGAATCGATGCCCGATTGAGTTGTAAATTCACCCGCTGCGAGCTCGTACACTTAGGATAATAATGTTGCATCTAGAGAAGATAAAAATTAAAAAAATAGAAGAGATGGTCGTTTATTGAAGTGAAACTTTTGGGTTTTTCTTCAATATTCCTTGTGTGACTCGTTCGGTCCGGTCTTGCAACTAGGTCGTCGAAGGGATTACAGTTCATTTATTAAGCTAAATAAACAAATATAAACAAAATTTTTATGTTTGTTTAATAAACGAACGAATACGAACAGATGTGTGTTCGGTTCGTTTATGTTCACGAACAAGATCGTTTATAAGATCATTTATTGGCTCGTTTATAATCTCGTTTACTCGGTTCATATTTTCCTTTTATTTTTTTACATTTTAATTATTAGTGAAGATAGGAATTAAATCGAACATAATGTGAACTTTGGACTTCAAACTCCAAAGCCTAATGAGCTTAAGGACTGATGGTGTAGTTTCGACTTAGGGATAAGAAGAAACCATTGAAGAACGCTCTGTCGAACCTTGAAGTTGCTGCCTAGCCACCCAAACAGTTGCCCAGCCAGTTGCCCAGACAACTGTCGATTAGTTGCCAAGGCAACCCAGTTAAGCAAGTTGCCACGACAACTGAGTTGCCCTTGCACTCTTTTACCAAGACGATCCAATTGGCTATCACACCTCAACTCACGATAACCTGACCTATTCCCTCTCTCATTTGATTACATCTTTATTTTATTTAATTGCTCTTTTATTTTATTCGTTAGTTAGAACTCCTACAATTATCATTTGTGTTTTTACTTTTATAGTGTGATAACTAAAGCAAAGTGGCCCAAACCAATCCCTGTTGAGACGATACTCGATACTCAGATCACTTTATTACTTGTGACGTGTATACTTGCACCATTTGCGTAGCACTCAATACGCGCAACAAGTTTTTGGTGCCGTTGCCGGGGATTGGCAATTGGTGTTAGTTGTTTTTGTTATTGCATTTTTATTAGTTTTACTAACTTTTCTTTTTATTTGTTTTATATAAAAAAATTCAGGTGCACTACAAGTTAAGGGACATCAACATGTCGAGAAATAAAAGCCGATCTATTCTAGAGTTGATGTGGGAAGATAGGAATCATTCCAATCAAGAGTTTCTTGCACCCTTCGATGATTACCTATACCAACTGAGAAAAGCATATACCGTGGAAAACTCGTGCACTTGTTGTGGAGAACATCACGTGTTTGAAAATTGCCCTCACATTTTCGGTGCATATGACTACATGGAGAACCATAAATGGAACCAGCAGCAAAACCCTTCATGGTATGATCAAAAAACTTAATTTTTTTTACCATAACAATTTTGCTGCAGCAACAGACATGCCCCAACAATGTAGTCCTTATCAGCAGCCTAGTGTCACGGCAAAAGATATGCCATGGCAATATAGTCCTTTTCAAGAACATTCCAATTCCTTGGAGGAAACGTTGCTAGCTTCCTTGGCTAGACTTGGCGGATCAATTAAAGAGATTCAAGAGCTATCAAAGAAAATGGATGCGAGGATAGCTCAGTGGGATGCAACCTTGGGGGATTCAGAAGATCAATTGAGGAGATCTACATATGCCTTGGATAACATGCACCAACAATCCATTCTTGGGGATACTGACGTCCCAAGGCAAGAGAATAAGGAGCAATGCGAAGAAAGGTCCTTGATGTGTGAGGAACAACTAGAACCTCTAAGTCAAGAGGATGCCAATGAGAGAGACTGCCCAACACATGATGAGCTTGAGCAACAAATTGCCTCGGCAATGATTGAGGAGCCTAAACAGAGCAATGCCGCGACAACACTCAGTGAAGCTGAGAACAACAATACTACAGCAAATTCTGAGGAACCTGATGCCCAGAAGGTTACAACGTTGATGTTGAAGCAGGAATCTGTAGATTGCTCTCATCTACAGTTGCCACGACAATTGTACGACCACGTGCAAGATCAACGAGATGATAATACTTTGCCAATAGAATATGAGCAGGTAATGGTTGAACCTTTTGAATTCTTTAAAAACTCACATCGTCCATTGCAGGTATGTCTTGAGGAACCGATGTTGGTAGATTTAAAGCCATCGAAATCTCTACTGATGGAGATGTTTGAGAGGCCAAAAAAATGGTGTTTGGATTCGTAAAGCTTTTCAGAAAATTAGTTCTTCCCTTGACTTACAACGAATTTTGGCAACTGATTGCCACGACAATTGGCTTGAGCAGCAATTGCTACAACAACGAAAGCTACATCCAACCATGATAGAAGTCTATGAGATTGAGGTAATTAAATGGTTGGGTGTTGATATAACTTTTTCTACTAATATATTCATGCCTTTAGGAATAGTAGCAAGGTGGAGAGTATAGATGGACTACAAGAGAACAAGGAAGAGAGATACCTCCACCATGGTAACACAAAAGGGAGTAGCTGCGAGCACATTGGCCCAATTCTTTTTGGGCAATATTGTCACTCGATGGAGGGTGTGGATGGACTATAAAAAGTATCGAAAACGACCCTCCTCAAGTTTTCTCAGATCTGCAGTAACATTAGAAGATGCATGAAAATGTTATTTCTAAGAATTTTTAATTTTTAATTTTTAATTTTTGGAACTTTATTTTATTTTTGTTTTTTTCTTTATTTATTTTTGGAATTTTTAGGAGATATTTTATTTTATTTGTCTTTATTATCTTTATTTTCTAGGTTTTCTTTGTTTTCTTTTCTTTTCCACAACAAGACTCACAACCACCATGCTAAGGAAATTCACTTTCGACTGCTTGCCACGGCAACCGCAATAGAGGATACCCCGGCAACTACCTCAGTAGTTGCCACGGCAAAAGAAACTGGCGATGCCCAGGCAAAAACAATGGCTTCGGCAACTTCTAATGCCCAGGCAAGTGAACCTGCCTCGGTAAACATGGATCAAATCAAAGCAATGTTATTCACGCGGTACCAACCACAAGCATTCAACCACCGATCGGAATATGAATCAAGCAAACGTCACGAAGAAAACTAATCACTCTAGGTGACGACCTTTCTGACTAACTCATTTCATTTAGTTTCTTTTCAATTTTGTTTCACTTTTACATGCATTGAGGACAATGCTTCTCTCGAGTTTGGGAGGTGTTGGTTTCTAGTTAGTTTCATGTTTAGTTGCATTCATCTTTAGGAATCACATATAGGTTGCATATGTTACTTGCCATGCCTTTGATTGGATTTAATTGCTTAAGACTTGTTGAATATCCAATGATGAATTTTTGCCACTGCACTTAATTGAAAAAACCTTTAATTTTAGGATTGCATGAAAAGAACTTAGAATTTTACTATGATGCTGATTTTTTTACACGATTGTGGCTTGTTGATTGAAAGAAACTTAGTGAACTTAGGTTGCTTAAAATTTGGGTAAATTTAAAATTAAAAGTTAAATTCTAGCTATAGGTGCCCAAAACTGGCTCTAGTAGTTAATGCACATTAAAGAATCGCTAGAGGTGCCCCCGAAATTAGCTCTAGTCGACTAAAATAAAATGAGAAATTGCTTAATTTGCTAGAGGTTCCCGAAATTGGCTCTAGTGAAAATAAAAATAAATGCCCCGGTAATTAAATTGATAAAAGCCTATTGTTCACATAGAATCTTGAAAATTAACTTGTACACAACTGCGCGCACACATTGTCACGAGCATTATAGTTTGATTCCGGGTAATTTTTGTGCTATCCTAAAAATTAAAAGGTGATCATACTTTGTGCCACGGTTCCGAGGTTTAAATTCAAGTTTGCAGCATTTCTTTGATGATGAAAGTCTTGGCAGGTAATTGTTAGTTTACATTGCTTGAGGACAAGCAATAGTTCGAGTTTGGGGGTGTGTTAAGTGTTCAAAAGTAATATTTTTATTACCCTTTTTACTCATATTATTGTTAGAGTTAGGTTCATATTAGTTGCATAATTAGTCATTCATGCATTAATTCATGTTTCTTTCCACCGTTGAACTTGATTACATAACTTGGTGATTTTTGTGGAAAAAGATACTACTTTGGTGTGTTTTTGTGTGTGCAGAATCAATTGTCAAAGCAAGGCTGGAACCGTGAGTGAGGACGAGTGCATGAAGGAGATGCCGAAACCACGATTGCGTGGCAAAGTGCATGAAGGAGATGCCGACACAGTTGCCAGGGCAGTGCATGAAGGTTATGTCGAGCTAGTTGCCAGGGTAATTGTCGACAATGGAAAAAGATAATGTGGCACTTGAATTGATGACTAGATAAAGCCAAATATGACGTGGAAGAAGATAAATCCTAGAAGAATTGGAGATTCAAAGAGAGATTAAATCCCAAAGAAGATATGAGAAGATCTAGAAGGAATTTAAATATAATAAAGAATTATATTCTTTTAAAGTATTTAATTCCAACTTAACTTCCTCCTCAAGAAAGACTTTGACCTAACCATCTCCTATATAAAGAACCCCTAGCCGCCTATTTCAACAAGTTTGGAGGGAGAGAGTTCGATTGGGAGAGAATTCAAGGGGGCTGATCGATTTCTTCATCTTCTTCTTCTTTATTCTATTCGATTCATGTTTGGTGATTATTCTTTGTATATCTTTCGAAACCTGGCCATGAATTGATGTGAATTGGCTAAGGTTATTGTGTTTTGTGGTTGTGAGATACAATGGATTTTGTTTAGGTAATAAGAGTTTGCACTTTAAATTCAAGGTTTATTCATTCTTGGTTTTTATTCTTGTTTGCGAGTGAATTGGGAGATGATCTCGTAACTCTATCTATTTATCTAATATCGGGAGAGTTAGATTCAAGAAACGAATGAGTATGGTCTTTATTCAATCTATTGATGGTGAAGATTAATCCAGCTTAGGAATAAGTTAAGGATTTTAACGGCTAAGAGGAGCGCAAGAGTGGTTGTTGTTCACCCTTGATTCACGCAGGGATGTATTGTCAAGGCATGCACAATTAGCTAGAGTTTCAACTTAGGGATAAGAAGAAACCATTGAAGAACGCTCTGCCGAACCTTGAAGTTGCACGCCCAAACAGTTGCCCAGGCAACCGTCGATTAGTTGCCAATGCAACCTAGCTGCGCAAGTTGCCACGGAAACTGAGTTGCCCTTGCACTCTTTTACCAAGACGATCCAATTGGCTATCACACCTCAACTCATGATAACCTGGCCTATTCTCTCTCTCATTTGATTACATCTTTATTTTATTTAATTGCTCTTTTATTTTATTCGTTAGTTAGAACTCCTACAATTATCAATTGTGTTTTTACTTTTATAGTGCGGTAACTAACGCAAAGTGGCCCAAACCAATCCCTGTGGAGACGATATTCGATACGCAGATCACTTTATTACTTGCGACGTGTATACTTGCACCGTTTGCGTAGCACTCAATACGCGCAACAAGTTTTTGTGTAAATCTTTTTACATAGCTTGTGTATCAAAATATAATCCTTCTATAAATATTCGAATTTGATCTTCATTTTTTTCTATAACGAGTCCATTCATTATATTTTAAATAAAAATGTCGACTAAAATATTATTTACTTTTTATAATTAATGGCATGACTTTGTTTTAAAAAATATTCTAGTATGGTCACATGGTAGTATTTGTTATTTATTCTTAGTCTTTTTAAAAACGCGCACACATCATGCATACTACTCGAACCCAATTTAGCGAGGAGAAATAATGTCATTTTTTATGTACTTCATGTACTTCATGTATACTTCATGTATTTTTTTAAATATATATATATATATATCAAAGGTTATTTTTAGTACATACTTTTTGCTAAATAAATTTAATTATTTAAATTAAACATTGGTGGTTATATATTGTAGTAATTTTGAAACTCCAGGTATTATAGAATGAAATTACAATATTGTTGGGCTCAAATCGATCAACTGAAAATCGCCAAGAGGGTTGAATTTGTTTCCCAAATGAATTGGCTAAAATCGAAAAATAGTGAACAATATTGCACGATGATTTTAGAGTGGTTCGACTACTTAACCGAATCTACATCTACTATATTAGTATCTACACTAAAGATTTCTCAATTCATTACTATGAATTCTTCTTTTTTACGGGCCAAAGGGGTAACCTTTACAATTCTATCTTTTCAATGGCTAAGATAGAACCACTATAGTTTTTCTTTAGGCTAAACTAGAACCTCTCATTTTTACAAGGTAAATTTGTGTAAACAATAAAACCTCACAAGGTGGGTGTTTACAAGATTGAAGCTCACAAGAGTGTAAAGAATAAAAACAATTAAAACACTCTTTGTACACTATATACAAGAGAACCGAAGAAATAAGACTTGAAAGCTAATTTCTCTTGATCATGTATGTTCTCTAACCATCTTCAAGTGTCCCAAGTCTTCTTTTTAAAGTGTGGAATAAGCTACTAGCCGTTTTGTGGCCGTTGGAGGTGGTTTGGAGCCGTTGGAGATTTTATTTCTAGCATTAAATGTAGTCTGGTGCAGGACGTATCGGTACACGGACTTCAGGTATCAGTACCTGCCTCAAAATAGAAAGATTCGTTGGGAAATTTTACACTAGGTATCGATACACGATACATGCGTATTGATACATACCCTTTGGTATCGATAAAGTCTAAGCCGTATTGATACCTATTTTAGCTACTAAAAATTGGAGTTTTTGGAAAACAAAAGGCGTATCGATACGGGTAAAACGAGTATTAGTATGGGTGACTGTGTATCGATACACTAACAAGTGTATCGGTACACATGACTTGTCTTTGACACTTTGGCTATATAATATCATTTTAAATATGTCAAAAACCCTTTGAAAACCTTTCAAACATATTTTTCAAATTGATGGACTTTTGAAATATTTTTGCAAATTAGTTTAAATCCAAAAACTTTTTTCATTTAAGTTATATCAAAATCAAAATCTCAACAAATATATTTTAGGGTAAAATATATCTCAAATCACTTAATTATGTGTTTGGTTACAAATGAGTCACTTTATTCTTAAAAGCTGCAGTTTAGTCATTCAATTAACATTTTGTTTCAAACATGTCACTTTGTCATTAAAATTGAAACGATGCCTAACATGTATTAATATAATAACAATTATAGCCCCAAAACTCACACATTATATTAATTTGGTCATACTTCGAAATAATTTAATAAATTAATTTTTCATATTTTTAAATTTTATTAGTAAAGTGTTTGTCTTTACTAGCATCTGTTCCATTAGTTTGTCAATTGTGTAGTAGTGAAATGATTGCGTCTGTCAAGCTATCTCAATTATCGGTTATCGAACTTATAGACATTAGAAAAAAGTGCGATAAGTGGTATGAGGGTGTGCCATGAGGGTGTAGTGTTAGAATTTTTTAAATTTGAAGGGTTGGATTTATTGTAATATTTGCATTAGGACCAAATTGATAGAATGTATAAATTTTAATGACTAAAATTAGTAGTATGTCATGTTTCAATTTTGAACAACAAGAGAACATGTTTGTAATAAATTTTTAATTAACTAAATTGTAAGTTAAAAAAAAGATTTTATAATTAAACACAAAATTGAGTGATTTAAAATGTATTTTACCTTATGATTATCATAGGTATAATGTTAAAATATGTCCATAATATTTGACAGGATAGTTATTTTGACCCATATGCTTTGTTAAGTACTTTAACTCTCAACGTTTTGTTTTGGGTCAAAATGGTCCAACGCGGACGAAAATTATTAGTCAACTAACAATAAACAGCTTGAAATGACTTGAAAAAAATAACACGTCAACAAAAATTTAATTTTATATAATTTTATAAAATTATTTTTGACTAATGTGTTTGCTATGTAAATTTATTATTAGTTCACTAATAGTTTTAATCCTCAATGAGTCATTTTGGACTAAAATGAATCATTGAGGATTAAAATGTTTTTTAAAAACTAGAGACTAAAGTGACTATACAGTCAAACATCAAATGTATTTTTTTTGACATTACGCCATATAAATATATATTTATTTTGTTTCATAAAATCGTTCATTTAAAAACAAACCCTACTTTTCTCTGCAAATTCTAGAGCAATGCCACAACCTTTCTTTACTTTTGCCTTCTTAGCCGGCGGTCGACTATTAATATTAGTATTGGTTGTCGACCGTTGAGTTTATTATTTTTCTTGTTTTATATTTTAATAAGAATCTCTGCCTTTGTGGCATGCGTTTTCTCTGTCACTGTGACACATTTTTCTTTGTTTTTGTAGTTCGTTTCATCTGTCTTTGTGACATGATTTTAGCATACCTTGGTGACCAGTTGGTACTCGTACAGAGATCTTCACAGTGCTAATATCTGATTATAATTATGTTCGTGGTCTTAGAAAGATAGATCCCCACTCGATTGATGGTTGGTTGCCGATGTAACCAGACATGGGTAGTGGAGCAATCTGCCTGATAGCTTGGTTCGCTCACCACTCCTTTTCCACTCCGTAAAACGTCTCGTTTGGATAGAGACAAGAAAATTCGTGAAGGTTTCTGAATTTTGGTATGCTAATCTCGATGGAAGTGTTTGCTTTTATTTGCACCATTGTAAGAGATTTTTAGTAAATTTGTTCCTTTTTTCTTTTTTTGATGTAATGTATTATATTATCTTTATGGTAATTAATAAAATTCAAATATTATTGTTAAAAGAATTGTTCATTTACTTGGCATTTAATATTGTCAATGAATGCATCATAACAATTCATCTTAATTATATTTTATTTTATTTTGACTTTAAATTATATTATTGATTCCAATAAGGTTAGAACAACCACTAAATCTACATTTTTTTTTTACTTTTTTATTAGGGGAAATGTCATGAATATGACAACTGAAAACTTTTTTCTAGAAATATGATACTTTTATTTTTATTTTCAAATTTATAGTATTTATTACAATAAAAGTGAAGTCGGTGAGAATACAATCTTACTTTACTATTCATGCTATTTTTTTAATTAAAAAATGTTGAAGACGATGTGTATATAATCCGACTTCAGTATAAAATACTGTTTTAAGTTGGAACTTTTTCAGTTCGACTTTAATTTTTTTAATAAAAATACAAACACTATTTAAAGTAAGAATCCTTTTAATCCGACTTTACGTTATTGTAAAAAGTACAACATTATTAGAAATAATTTGAAAAATACCATATTTTTTTAAAAAAAATTGGATACCAAATTTTGGTAAAGTTGCCTTTTTATTATGTGTTAAATATTTAATTATGGCAGTGAGTTTTCAATGCTTTTTTTATTTTCTCGCGTTTAGAGACCGTGTTGGTGCTGGGTTCCTATGTGGTCTCTTGCAGGCTGCACATCCATTATTTTTCAATTAGTTTTACTAAAATGATATAAATCGGTGACAAATTATTTATTGTGCTTTACAATCGATTAGTCAAGTAGAATGAGATATTAATTTTTTTTAGTAAAATTAATGGTCGAATATTAATATTGCGATTGAACCAATTATGTTGAGAGAGTTGCTCCCATACTTTGGTAGTACTCTATCCAGATTAGTTTATTAATAAATTAAATATCAATAAATATACCAAAAAAATGTAAAATTAAAAAAATAAAACTAAATAAAAATGTTTAGAGAAATTAATCAAAATATACGGTACAGTGTGATGCCCCTTTTACCATCAAAATATATACGGTACAGTATAAAAATATCTTAAGTTGAATGTGACTTCGACAAACGGACAAAGTCATTTTGTATTAGTATATTGTATTTTCAGTTTGGAACTCGTCGGCGACTCTATCAAAATTATCAACAGCCGCCGACAACTTAAATTAAGTAATAAAAAATTAACGTGTTGGTATAGTAGAATAAGATTAGATTCTTTAAATAACGTCAATAATTTAAATTTTAACAATGTAAAAAAAAATTGAAAGATAACTCTTATATTGAATCTCAGTGTAATCTAATTTAAAATAATAGATCAATCAGTTGAATATCAATATTTAAAACAAATATTTAAAGTCAAAATAGAATTGAAAAGAAACATGTAAAAATGGAAGTAAATAGAATAAAAATTGAAGTAATCATATAAACGGTCAAAACGGTGTGCAACATATTCACATAAAATTGAGAGGAAATGGAGCGCTGGGATTAAAAGGATTAAAAAGAAAGTTAAATTATTCGTGTGACCACCTAATTATGAGACTTGTTCTATTTTTACCATCTAATAAAAAATGAACAATTGCACCATCAAAATTTTAAATTGGTCTTAATCAAATTACCAACCGTTAATTTAGAGAGGAGACGTGGCAGTTAACAGTAATTTGTATAATTACACATTTGGTTCATGTTAGTTACATATTATATCAATGTGGTCTTGGTTTTAATTTAATTAAATAAAATTAATCAACCAATCAGATGACGACACACGTCATCACCCAATAGATGAATTTACTCTAATTTTTAATTTATTTTATTTAATATATTTATTTTTCTCTAATTAGGTGGTGACAAAGGAAAATTAAAGAGAAATGGATGACTTTAGTGGGTTTTAAACCTGAAACCTCTAGGGAAAATCCCCAAGCCTTTATCACTACGTCCGCTAGTCCTTAATGATACAAATTGTACCATTTTATATATATCCACTACAACAAAACATGTTTTTAGCAGCGTTTTTAGCCCTATAGTGGCGTTTTTAAGCACCGCTAAAAATACTCCTGGCGCTAGATAAAGCACTGCAAAAAGTGTCACTGAATCGAGCGTCGTAACAGTTAGCGACGTTTATGAAGAAAAAATGCCGCCAAAGGTTGTGTTCTATAGCGGCATTTGATATACAAAACGCCAGTAAATGTTTTGGGATATAGCGGCGTTTGTTGTAAAATGCCGCCAAAGGTCGTGTTCTATAGCGATGTTTGATATTCGAAACGCTGGTAAATGTTTTGGGATATAGCGGTGTTTGTTGTAAAATGCCGCAAGATCCCAAATTTTAGCGGCGTTGGTTGTAAAACGCCGCAAGATCCTAACTTTTAGTGGCATTTTTATCCACAAGCGCTGTAAGATCCTAATTTTTAGTGGCGTTTTATTTCTCAAATGCCGCAAGAGCATTACTTGTAGTGGCGCTTCATTTTTCAAACATCGCTAAATGTTATTGTAAGGGAAATAAAATTATAATAAAATGCATATTACAATAAAAATTAATTTTTCATTGTTTCTATTTCGTCAAAAAATATAAATTACAGAGACAAAATATTTGTTAAATAAAATATTTATTTCATTCCAAAATATATTGTCACAATTAACTTAAAATATTTATTTTATTACAAAAAGTATATTTTGTCTCAATTTAATCCCCTCTACATATTTCGTTCATAAGCCTTTCTTCCTCAATCCACTACCTCTCGATCACCACTACCGTAGACCACCATCCCGAATCCGTATACCAAAAGAAGTTAAATACGAAGCATACAAAAATATTATCAGCAAAAAAACAAACAAAATATTAGCAATGCTAAAACAAGTTAATAGTAGTTTCAAACAGTTAAAACAATCAATATGCCTGCTCCTCACATGAATCAAGAGTCCTCTAATTACTCCCCAAAGCTATACAAACTCAAGAAATTCCACTATCTACAGAAACGTTGAGTAATATCCAACTACAAACAGTGTTCTTGAGTGTTAGAGTATGCCCAAAGACCAATCATAAGATGATTGTAAATGACATTTGTTTTTATCTTGTTTATTCATAAAAAGACATTGCCATTATTATTTTCAATTATAATTTTACGTGCATACATAAACTGAATTATAATAAAGTCCTTAGAATAACATGGTTATTCTAAAATGACCTTAGTCGAGTATTATTGTGGGAATGGATAACAATAATGCATTAAGAATGTGTTAGAGAACGACATAATGGATTAACCCGCTATGAGCATGTTTCTTGGATTATTATGCGATAGTCACAACATTGCTCATAATGATAACTATATGTATGATCCTCAGACTTGAGATCATCATTATTTCAAGATTGTGAGTGACATATTTTGATACAGTCAAATGTGTGTCGTAACTGACTACTCTATAAAGACTAATATTGGATATGTCACAATCTATGTAATGGGATATGATTGAGCAAGATAGGATTTGTCTCTCCTACATAATAGGAGTAATATCGTAGACCACTTGATTGAGTAAGACTAGAAATGCATAGCCAAGCTCGAATAAGTTTATATTAGATAACATAGTTATTCGTTTATAATAGTCTACTCAAGAAGATATCATGAAATATTAGATGAACTATACAAGTGTGACTATTCCATGACTTGTGTCCAATCTAGATATAAAGGACAAAAGGATGTAATACATGAAAAAGAGTTAATCACGAAAAGGTTATGTCGAATTATGATTTCTTGTAACTTAGGTCATAATGACATATTGCTAGATGTCACTCATTGTTTGTAATATTAGAAATGTTCTAATATTTACTACTAACGTTACATGAACCTACAGGATCACATCCATGGTTGAAATGAGCATATATTAAACAAATTATATATGTACAAATTTGTTGTACACGAATTTAGTTAAATTAATATATATTTGATATATATATAATTTAACTATTGGATAAATATTAAAAAAATAATTATTGCAATTATTACTCTTTTAATATATAAATAATATAATTCGATTTAAATTAATATATATTGAAATCCTAATTAAAGTTGAATTGGGATTATATATATATATATATTGAAATCCTAATTAGTTGAATTGGGATTATATATATATATTAATATATATTGAAATCCTAGTTAAAGGTGAATTGAGATTATATATATATATATATATATATTAAAATCCTAATTAAGTTGAATTGAGATTATATATATATATTGAAATCCTAATTAAAGTTAAATTAGGATTATATATATATATATTGAAATCCTAATATGAGTTGAATTAGGATTTCAAAGGCTATATAAAGGCATGAGAGATCTAACAATCTTTAATGCTTTTTGAAAACTCTCTAAATAGTTTAGAGAGTTTTACATGCTCGTTTTAATTGGGTGAACTACGTAGAGGTTGGAGCGTTATCGTTGCTCGTACATGAATCTTTGATGGTAATCGTCGGATAATTTTTTCGCTACACCATGGAGTGTACCAGCGTGTCCCAACAGTGGTATCAAAGCCACTTGTACGATACAGATTCAGGTTTTAATTACTTGGATTATGTAATTGTATGAGATACATGTTATTTTTTGATTTATTTAGCGAATATTTGATATTTGTATGAGCAAATCTATTCAATCACGGTTAATCTAGTTAAAAGATGTTCATAAGATCGATGATTAAGAGTTAATCATTAGGATCTTTGTCGATAGAGTTTGAAATATTATATGTTAATTGTTAACATATTAAATATTGAGTTTTACGGTTTTAAATGTTAAGTGTCAACATACACAAATTATAGTTATATATTAGACTAATAGTTAGTTTATAGAATTCATGCAGGAAAGTAACAAGAGTTGTTTCAGTAAAAACCTCATGGATTTTAAAATCTTGAAAAACATGATAATGTTGATAAAAGTTATCAAATTGTGAGGTTTTTACATAGCAATTAAGATGCTAATCTTTAAAAATTTCCTTACCGCTAACCAGACAGCGCAACCCCGTCGGCGGCTACGAGGCAGCCATAATCTCGCAAGGGGCTTGACACCTACGTAGGAACAATATGGTAAGACCTTAATAACAAACCGTGTCGTTATTATGTTTGATATGCACGGTGTTTGGAATGCATGGCTATAGCCCAATAGCGCATTTAGTTTTATTTATAAGGTTTTATAAATACGGCCTACATGTTGTGTCTTTCTCTACTTCTATTGTAATTCTCTTCTCTTCTTACTCACTCATATGTAAAACAAGTTTATGAAATTGTAATCTATACGAAGAAGCATGGACTAGAGGAACGGAAGTGTGAGCCGGCAGAAAGATGCTTGAGAAGTGTTTTTATCCTTAGAATAATTTGGTTCTCTTGGGACGAGCCACTTTAGGATATGGGCTATAACTATTGCATTCATATTTATTGCTTTTTCATGTATGTGATAAAATGAATGTATGAGATGCATGCTAGTTAATTGATAAGATCAAATGTTAAACAGTGAGATAATATTCACAAAACCCATCAATAAAATATTAAGTCTTTTATTGCTTCCCAATGTCAACCCTCGTTAAAGTCTAGATTGATACAATGTAGGTTCTGCTAAAGCAAGATACTTGTATCTATCTTGGCCAAATGCAAATAATAAGCAAGTGATATTCATTGGTTGTAATATTGGCTAAAGACTTAACTAGGTAACTCTAATAGGATTAGAAACCTAAAGGCTAGTTATTTGGATAATCATAAGATGATTATGAACAAGAGTTGTTCACCAAATGAAGGAGTTACATGAGATATAATTAGCAAATGTTACTTACCTAAATAAACCATAATCTTAAGAGAAAAGCCAAAATTAACTTAAGAGAATGTGAATTTTAGATCTTTACCCACTAGAAAAACTTTACAGAAAGTATTTTCGACATGAATATTTGAGGGTTACTAATTTTAATAAAAATAGTGGGAGTATAAAGTCCTTTTATAATCAAACTTGGAAAACGTACTAAAAATTATATTTTATTATTGTAGACTTATTATGGCAAATACAAATTCCTTATCATTGCGATCGGTCCTTGAGAAGGACAAGTTGAAGACATGAACTTCCTTGACATGCCACTGAAAGAAAAATGTTTTCATTGTAATAAGACATGTTATTAGAAGAATGACTGCCCCATTTATCTTGAAAAGTAAAGAAGGCAAATGAAAGTGGAGGGTCCACCCTAGATATTTATGTTATTGATATTAATTTATCAACGCCTAATTCTTGGGTATTGGATACCGGTTTTGGTTCTCATATTTGTACATCTATACAAGGACTACAAAAGAGTAGAAATCTGAGAAAAGAAGATGTGGGCCTACGGGTTGGTAATGGAGCAAGTGTTGCTGCATTAGCTATAGGAAAACATACTTTATCGTTGCCTAGTGGACTTAATTTATGTTTAGAGGATTCTTATTTTGTGCCTAGTTTGACTAAAAACATCATTTCGATTTATTTTTTAGACAAGATTGATTTTGAGATAATTATTAAGAATAATTGTTGTTCTTTTTATCTCGATAATATTTTCTATGGTGTGACACAATTAATAAATGAATTCTATATTTTGGATCAAGAGAATTCCATTTACAACATAAATACGAAAAGATCAAAAACAAATGACTCTAATCAAACTTATCTTTGGCATTGTCGTCTGGGTCACATAAGTGAAAAAAACATTTCAAAACTTCATAAAGATGGATTTTTGGATTCATTTATTTTCGAAAAATTTGATGTATGTGAGCCTTGCTTGTTGGGTCACATCGGTACACCCTATGGCACGACGAAAAAAATTATCCAGCGATCACCACCAGAAATCCATGTACGAGGAATGAATCGGGGTGAAAAGGGGTGAAGAATTACATGTTTAAAACCTGAAATTCTGAATTTAGAGAAAATAGATATTCAATCACGATTCCACAATGTCGATTCTTAAACCGCAATGATAACGCTCTGACCTCTACGTAGTTCACCCAGTTAAAACGAGTATATAAAACTCTCAAAACTATTTAAAAGGGAACGAGCATATAAAAGCTCTTTAAACTATTTAGAAGGTTTTTCCCAAAAAGTATTAATGATTGCTAGGTCTCTCATGCCTTTATATAGCCTTTGAAATCCTAATTCAACTCATATTAGGATTTCAATGTATATTAATATATATAATCCTAATTTAATTTTAATTAAGATTTCAATATATATATATATATATTAAATATATATAATTCTAATTCAACTTAATTAAGATTTCAACATATATATATATATATTAAATATATATAATCCCAATTCAACTTTAATTAAGATTTCAATATACATATTAATTTAAATCGAACTATATTATTTATATATTAAAAGAATCATAATTACATTAATTATTTTCTTTTAATATTTATCCAATATTTAACGTTAATAGTAAATATTATAAGATTTCTAATATTACAAACAATGAGTGACATATAGCAATATGTCATTGTCACCTAAGTTACAAGAAATCACGATTCGACATAACCTTTTCGTGATTAACTCTATTTCATGTATTGCATCCTTTTGTCCTTTATATCTAGATTGGACACAAGTCATGGAACAATCACACTTGTATAGTCCATCTAATATTTCTTGATATCTTGAGTAGACTATTATAAACGAATAATTATGATATCTCGTATCAACTTATTCGAACATGGCCATGCAGTTCTAGTCTCACTCAATCAAATGGCCTATCATATTACTCCTATTATGTAGGAGGGACAAATCCTATCTTGATCAACCATATTCCACTACATAGATTGTGACATATCAAATATCAGTCTTTATAGTGTGGTCAGTTATGACACACGTTTGACTGTATCAAAATATGTCACTCACGATATTGAAATAATGATGATCTCAATTCTAAGGATCATACATGTAGTTATCACTATGAGCAATGTTGTGGCTGTACATAATAATCCAAGAAACATGCTCATAGCGGGTCAGTCCAGTATGTCTTTCTCTAACACATACTTATGTATTGATTTTGACATCTCCATGTCAATGACAACACTTTGTCATCAATCAACTACATATTAGTCTTAATGCATTATTTTTGTCCATGCTCACAATAATACTCGACTAAGGATATTTAAGAATAACCATGTTATTCTAAGGACTTAATTATAATCCAGTTTATTTATGCACGTAACTGAAAATAATAATGGCAATGCAATTTTATGAATAAACAAGGTAAAAACAAATGTCATTTATAATCATCTTATGATTGGTTTTTGGGCATACTCCAACAATCTCCCACTAGCACAAAGACCAATCACTCATGTATCTGATTCCAAGTGACTTAGTGTAACGACCATGCTTCTGCTACGTTAGAGGCTTTGTGAATGGATCGACAATGTTATCATATGTTGGAACTCTACATATTTTCACATCTCC
The DNA here is from genome assembly GCA_019671005.1 of Hibiscus mutabilis. Lineage (NCBI taxonomy): Eukaryota > Viridiplantae > Streptophyta > Magnoliopsida > Malvales > Malvaceae > Hibiscus > Hibiscus mutabilis. The sequence continues at coordinate 16,259,150 of CM033717.1, read as the reverse complement.
TTTATCTATAATTTCTCGAATGAGATGGTAATGCCTAAGTATGTGTTTGGATCGTTGGTGAGATCTGGGTTCTTTTGCTTGTGTAGTGGCTTAGTTGTTATCACAATGTAGATTTATATCATTTAATATGATCGGCACAACCCCTAGTTCATATATGAACTTCTTGATCCAAACACCTTCTTTTTCAGCATTGCATGCTGCAATATACTCAGCTTCTGTTGTAGAAACAACTATTGTATGTTACTTTGAACCTTTCCAGCTCACAGTGCCTCCATTAATGCAGAACACAAAACCCGATTGCGATCGCGAGTCTTCCTTATATGTTTAAAAGCTGGCATCGGTATAACCTTTTATACTTAGCTCTCCCTCACCTCCATATATAAGGAATGTATCCTTAGTTCTTATTAAGTACTTAAGGATACTTAAGGATGTTTTTAACTACGATCCAATGACCTTCACTAGGATCTATCTGGTACCGACTTGTCATACTTAAAACGTATGGTACATCTGGATGATTGCATAGCATGGCATATATGATAGATCTAATTGCTGAAGCATATGGAATCTCACTCATGTGCTCTTTTTCTTGAGTTGTTGAAGGTCACATTTCCTTCGAGAGTGAAATTCCATGACTCATAGGTAAGAACCCTCTTTTGGATTCTTCCATACTGAATCTTTTCAGTACTATATTTTGACTCAATCCTAGAAGTCGTATCGATCTATCTCTATAGATCTTGACTCCTAATATGTATGTTGCCTCACCCAAATTTTTCATGGAAAAAACATTTTCCTAACCAAGTTTTATGAGATTCTAAGATAGGTATGTCATTTCCTATTATCAGTATGTCATCCATATACAGTACCAAGAATATGACAATGCTCTCAATACTTTTTCTTGAAAACATATGGCTCATCTTCATTTTTGATAAAACCAAACTCTTTGATTGCATCATTAAAACTAAGATTCCAACTTCGAAAAACTTGCTTCAATCCATAAATGGACATTTGTAGCTTGTATATTTTTGACATCTTTTGGATAAACAAAACCTCCAGTGTAACACCCCAATTTTATTTATTTAAAGTTATAAAATAAGGAAGCAATTGAGTTAAAAAATGAAAAAAATATGTGAATGTTGAATGGGATTGGTGGGGTTTGAACCCACAACCTCAACGATTTCCTTCTCCCATGAGTGCTGAACCATTGAGCCAAAAGCTCATTTCTGTCAAGTGTTGCCTTGAACTACATTTGGATTAAGTTTGAGGAGTATAGTAAATCAAATTTAATATCCCATCTGACTCTTCACCTACCGTCTTTATTGTTTCACCGTCATCGAGTTTGATCACATCGACGTAAGGAGTCCGGATCCAGTGGCCACATCTCGAACGAACAGTGAGGGTGGCTGGAAAATGAGAGAAACAAAAGGGCGACACTTAGGTTTCCTTGTCAGACCTTCAATCGGCTCTTTATAGTAAATGATGACCATTCACCGTGAGTGGTCAACTGGGTTGTGAAAGGGGTGAGGTGGCGAACACTCTAGCAGTGGCGGTGACGTGCACGAAACGACAGTGGGGTAGATTAGACGGCGAACAGAGGTATCAACGGTAGTATTGTGTGTGGTGGGCATTAAAGAAGTTTTAAGAAACTTATTCCATAATTTTGCCTTGGGTTTAAGCTAGAGGCAGTTTACCGTGCCCTTGTATTTACCGTCATTCCAAAGAGTTCCCGGTAGAGTGAGGTCTTGAAGCACCTTGTCGAGTTGCTTGGGCGTGAGTTGATAAAAAAAAGCTTGATGCTCGTCCTTCTCAATGTAGAGCCCGTAAAAGGCGTTGATGCTCTCGGTGCTTATGAGGATAGCTTTGTGGTGGACAAACACGTATGGATTGTCCGGGTTAGGCGAGTGAGCATAGAATTCTCTTACCCATGAGATGTTGCCCGGTTCCAGTTGATGGCAAAAGATTTGTCACTTTTGGTGTACGATCCTTTTGAAGATGAAGGGATCAAGGCCGAAGTCTTGATGAGAATCGGAGTATTCGAAGCCTTGTTCTTCATAAATCTTTCAGCTTTCAAACTTGGAGTGAAATCGTTCTTTAACCGCCGGTGTAGCAAATCTCTTGTAGTTCGGTTCTTGGGAGGAGCTTGGCCGAGTGAGAGTTTTGTGTTTCAAAGCCATGGTGTTTCTTGATTGTGGATCGGTTTGAACTAGTGGAAGAAAATATGGAAAGAAACTAGGAGAGTAGCAAGAAGAAGAAAAATATTGTGAATCTTGGAAGTTTAATTGTGATGGGAGGTAGAAAAGAAAGAATGGATGGGTAATTAAGATGGTGGGTGAGATAGATGTGAAAGAAAGTAAGAAAGAAGGTGATTGGATGGCTTGGGTGGCACACAATGATGGGGAAGGGTTTGTGGCCGGCTATATAGGGATGTTTTAGGGAAAATTTTAGGCTTGATTTGGGCCTTAGAATTAGCCCATAGGTTCCCTTGTTTGAATAGACTTCCATCTTGGGTATAATTTCTCTTGATCTTGGACTCTTTTCCTAAAAACAAGATTTAAAAGAGTATTAAAAATAAAATAAAATCTTATCCTAAAAAAATATGGAAAATAAAATAAAATAAACAAAAATAAAAATAAAAATAGTAGGAGAGCATATTCATGCATCTCCTAAAGTGACCACTTCTTTGTTACGCTCCACATGGGCACCGTTATAGTGCTTCAATCTTTGTCTGTTAACTTTGAATTCATGTCCGTCAGTGGTGGACTTGATTATCAAGGCACCATGGGAGAATGGCTTGACTACTTCAAATGGTCCCGACCATTTTGATCTCAGTTTTCCCGGGAAAAGTTTCAGTCGAGAATTGAATAGAAGAACTAGTTGCCCTGGCATAAATTGTCGTGGCAATAGCTTCTTGTCATGCCATTGCTTTGTTTTCTCCTTGTAGATTCGTGCATTGTCATAGGCGAGTGCATAGAATTCTTCTATCTTGTTGAGATCTAGTAAACGCTTTGTGTTCAATTTCCACCGATAAGTGACAGGTTTTACCATAGACAAGGTGAAACGGGGACATTCCCAGGGGTGTTTTGAATGCGGTTCGGTAAGCCCAAAGTGCTTTGTCTAGTCTTGTAGACCAACCTTTCCGGGAAGGATTGACAACCTTCTCGAGGATATTCTTCAATTCTCGGTTGGAGATTTTTGCTTGCCCATTAGTTTGTGGATGATATGCCGTGGCAATTTTGTGCGACACGTCGAAGCATTGCAACATCTTGGCAATAAGTTTGTTGTCAAAGTGCTTACCTTCATCACTGATAATTGCTCTCAGCATCCCAAACCGTGTAAATATATTTTTCTGCAAGAATCGTTGCACGGTCTTGGAATCATTAACAGGAACTGTAGCGGCTTCAACCCACATGGACACGTAGCCGACTGCAAGTAGAATGTAGAGGTTGCTGAATGAAGATGGGAAAGGTCCTATGAAATCGATCCCCCATACATCAAACAATTCCACCTCAAGGATGTTTTGGAGCGGCATCTCACATCTTCTAGAGATATTGCTCGTCCTCTGGAAACGATCACATTGGTTGTAAAACTCTTGGGCATTTTTGTAAAGTGTGGGCCAATACAAATCAGATTGCAAGACTTTGGCCGCAGCACATGTTCCTCCAAAATGTCCTCCGTAGGGTGAAGAATGGCATTGCCAGAGTATATTCTGCTGCTCATCTTTAGGGACACATCGACGCATAACCTGATCTGTACATTGTTTAAACAAAAGAGACTCGTCCCAAAAATAATGCTTAGCATCATGGCGGAACCGCTTCTTTCCTTGGTGAGTAAAGCCATAAGGTAAAATATCAAAAACAAGGAAGTTAACTAAATCAGCGTACCAGGGTATTGTCTAGGCAACTAGACTTGCCGAGGCGTGTGCTTCTGGAGTTTTCGAGGCATTAGGGATTGCCGAGGCATGTGCACTTAGGGTTGCCGTGGCAACTGCTTCAGTGGTTGCTGAGGCATGTGCAATGGGAGTTTCCAAGGCATCAAGTGTTGCCGAGGTAACTAATAGTTGCTCATCTGGGAATGCATCGCATATCTCTATATCCGCGTCCTCCTTCCTATTGCGTTCTAAGTGTTGCGCGTAATAAGTGTTACGCAATTATGCAAGTATACACGTTGCAAGTTATAGTATAAAAGATATCGTCTCCACAGGGATTGGTGCCACTTCAAGAATCTAGTCTCTTGCACTGAAAAAAAGTAAAAACACAAATAAAGGATTATAAGAGTTTTAACTAATAACTAATCTAGAAATCAATAAAGTAAAAGAATAAATGAGATCAAATGAGAGAGATAGGCCAGGTTATCGTGAGTTGAGGTGTGATAGCCGATTGGATCGTCTTGGTAAAAGAGTGCACGGGCAACTCAGTTTCCGTGGCAACTTGCACAATGGGGTTGCCTTGGCAACTAATCGATGGTTGCCTGGGCGACTAGTTGGGCAACTACTTGGGCGTCTGGGCAGCAACCTTCAAGGTTTGGCAGAGCGTTCTTCAATGGTTTCTTCTTATCCCTAAGTCAAAACTCTAGCTACTTGTGCATGCCTTGATAATACATCCCTGCGTGAATCAAGGGTGAACAACAACCAATCTTGTGCTCTTCTTAGTCGTTGAAATCCTTAACTTATTCCTAAGCCGGATTAATCTTCACCATCAATAGATTGAATAAAGATCATATTCATTCGTTTCTTGAATCTAACTCTCCCGATATTAGATAAATAGATGAAGTTACGAGATCCTCTCTCAATTCACTCGCAAACAAGAATAAGAACCAAGAATGAATAAACCTTGAATAGAAAAGTGCAAACAGTTATTACCTAAACAAAATCCAATAGTTTCTCACAACCACAAGACACAATAACCATAGCCAAATAGATTTAGTTCATGGCTAGGTTCCAAAGAAACACAAGATAAATAATCCCTAGCATGAACCTAATTGAACAAGAAAGAAAAAGATAAAGAATTGAAGCTTGTCGAAATCTCCTTGCCCTAGATGCTTGTCGAAAATTCTCTCCTCTTGCTCTCTTCTTAAGTTGACGATATGGCCTCTAATTTATAGGGCTAGGTCAAAGTCCTTCTTTAAGGAGGAAGTTAAGCTGGAATTAAATTATCTTTAAAGAATATAATTCTTTATTATAATTACATTCCTTCTAGAACTTCTCCTATCTTCTTGGAATTTAATTCTTCTTTAATCTCTTCATGGAAATCAAATTCCTTTGGGATTTAGCTTTGCTCCACGTCATCTTGGGCTTGTCTAGTCATCAATTTCGACTACCATATCACCTTGTTCTTTGTCGACAATTGCCCTGGCAACTGGCTCGGCGTCTCCTTCATGCATTGCCCTGGCAACTAGCTCGGCATCTCCTTCATGCATTGCCCTGGCAGCTAGCTCTAGCCTTGCTTTGGCAAGTGATCCTGCACATACACACAAAACACACCAAAGCAGCATCTTTTCCCACAAAACTACCAAGTTATGTAATCAAGCTCAACGATGGAAGGAAACATGGATTAATGCATGAATGGCTAATTATGCAACTAATATGAGCCTAAGTCTAACAATAATATGAGTAAAAAGGGTAAGAAAAATAGTACTTTTGAACACTTATCACTAAGCGTGACAAATAATCGGCAACTTGATTCTTTGTTCCTTTCTTGTCCTTAATTTCAATGTAAAACTCTTGTAAAAACAATATCCAACGAATCAAATGAGGTTTGGCATCCTTTTTAGCAAATAGATACTTAATTTCCAAATGGTTCGTATGGTCAATTACCTTTGTACCAATCAAATAGGACGAAAAATTGTCAAATGCAAAAACTAGGACTAGTAACTCTTTCTCCGTTGTTGTGTAATTCACTTGAGCGCTATTAAGAGTTTTACTAGCGTAGTATATCACATGAAAAATCTTACCTGTGCGTTGGCCTAAGCCTGCTCCTACAACAAAATCACTCGCATCACACATGAGCTCAAAAGGTAGTGTCCAATTGGGTGGAACGACAATAGGGGCCGAGGCAAGCTTTTTCTTTAGGGTTTTGAATACTTGGGCGCAAGAATCATCAAAACTGAAGACTTTATCTTGTTCAAGCAAATTGTACAAGGGTTTAGTAATCTAAGAAAAATTATGAATGAACCTCCTGTAAAAACCTACATGCCCAAGAAAGCTTCAGATTCCTTTGACCGAACTTGGTGGTGGCAATATCTCAATCACATCCACCTTGGCTTTGTCTACTTTGATACCCTTAGCTAAAATCTTGTGGCCGAGCACGATTCCTTCATTTACCATAAAATGGCACTTCTCCCAATTGAGGATTAGATCGGATTCTTCGCATCGTGTCAACACTTTCTCCAAATTGCCGAGGCAACTGTCAAAGTCATCACTGAATACGAAAAAATCATCCATGAAGATTTTAAGGAAATCTTCGAGCATGTCTAAAAAGATTGCAATCATACATCTTTGGAAGGTTGCCGGGGTATTACACAATCCAAACGGCATCCTTCAGAAAGCATAAGTACCGTATATGCATGTGAAGGTTGTATTTTCTTGATCCTTTGGTGCTATGGCAATTTGATTGTAACCTGAATAACCATCAAGAAAACAATAAAAGGGTTTACCTGCAAGACGATCAAGTATTTGATCAATAAAGGGTAATTGGAAGTGATCTTTCCTAGTGGCATTGTTTAACTTTCGGTAATCCATGCAAACCCTCCAATCGGTCATAGTCCTGGTTGGGATGAGTTCATTGTTTTCATTGCTTACCACCATTATACCTCCCTTTTTCGGTACACATTGTACCGGACTTACCCATGTATAATCAAATATAGGTTATATTATGTCGGCGTCAAGCCACTTGATGATTTCTTACACATTGTAGCATAATTATCGTAGGTCTTTCCTTCTCGATTCCTAGTTTCTGGAAAACTGATTTAGGCATCAAGTTTATGCTTGCTCCAAGGTCACATAATGCTTTCCTGACATAGTGGTTTCTGATGGAACAGGGCATTGTGAAACTTCCGGGATCTTTCAACTTGGGTGGCATACGATTGTGCAACATGGCCAGCATCCATCTGTTGCGCAACTGTTTCAAACTCTTATAGCCTTGTTCTTTTAGACACAATGTCTTTAAGAAACTTGGCATAGTTCGACATTTGTTTAATTGCCTCAACCAACGGTAAGTTGATGTGGACTTGCTTTAGGATATCAAGAAACTTCTTGAATTGATATTCTTGCTTTTGTCGCTTCAACCTCTGTGGGAATGGTGGTGGAAGTCGGATATCTTCGATCTTCTCATTGGGTTGGAACCTGATTGATGGCATTATCAGGGCAACTAGGGCTGCCGAGGCATCGTCAACTGGGGTTTCCGTGGCATGCCTATTATTGGTTTCCGTGGCATGTTCATCTAGGGTTTCCGTGGTAGGTATATCCTGGGTTGCCGTGGCCTTCCCTGGTTCAGCATCTGAGGCTTTGCCATTGAATTCATCTTGTTCTTTTTGTGGAGTTTTGTTTGATGAGCGAGCTTGAGCCTCTTTAAGTTGTCGTCAACTTCTAGTGGTGATCACCTTACATTGCTCGTGGCCAGTTCCTCTTGCGACTTCAGTATTGATGGGTAAACCTCCTTGCGGTCTAGTATTAAGGTTTTAAGCAAATTGTCCGACTTGAGTTTCCAATGATTTGAGGGCCGCCTCTTGGTTTTGCAATCTCATCTCGGTCATGTTAATAAAAGCATCAGTTCTTTTCATGAAGTTACTATTCTCAGCTATATAAGATTCAGTTTTTAACATGAAAGCATTGAGAGAATTTTCCAAAGATTTAGATGTTGTCGGTTGTTGCTGCGGCAACTGTTGCCGTGGCATATTCTACTGGAATCCCGATGCTTGTGCATTCTGATTGTTCTAGTTTAGAGCGTTGTTGGGATTACTCCATGAAAAATTCGGGTGTTTTTTCCAAGCTGGATTGTATGTGTTGGACATCACACTATCATTTCTATTGTAATTCCCCACGTAGAAGCTGGATTCTGGGTTCTGCGTACATCCAGAAGAATCATGGTTACTACCACATATTTCACAAAAGGAATCTATTACCTTGACTTCCTGTGTGTTGCTCTATTTCTGCATGTTCTGGACCATCTTGGTTAAAGTGGCCAATTGTGCAGAAATTGATTTTGATGATTCCAGTTCATGTATTGTGGCTTGGCGTCTAACTCCTCATCTTCTCGCAGTTGGGAACTGATAATCATTCTTGGCAATCTGTTCAAAATTTGCATTGCTTCTTCCGGCAACTTATCTAGGAGTATGCCGTTTGCCGAGGCATCTAGCATCATCCTTGTCGGTGTATTCACAGCATTGTAAAACATTGTCACTTGTGTCCATACTGGGAATCCGTGTAAGGGACATTTGTGTAGAAGTTATCTATATCGCTGCTAAGCCTCGTACATGGATTCATCATCTGCCTGCCAAAAATAAGTAATTTTGTTATGAAGCTTATCAGTCAAATTTGTAGGATTAAATCGAGCAAGGAAATCACTCTAAGATCCAATTGATCCGGTTGAAATACTATTCAACCATGCTTTCGTCCTATCCCTCAGTGAATAGGGGAATAATCTTAGCCGTAAAACATCCGGGGTGACTCCTTGTATTTTGAATGAATTGTAAATCTCGATGAAAGATTTAAGATGTTGTCATGCATCTTTAGTTGCTGAGCCGCCAAATTGACCAATTATGTTGATCATATTGAACATCACCAGTTTCAACTCAAAGTGGTTGGCTTCAATTTCAGGTGTGACAACTCCTGGATTAAGTCCTTCAAGATCTTCCTCTAGATAGTCTCGAACAATTCTGTTTTGTGCAAGAATCACTCCAACTCCTGCTGGAACATCCTGATTGTCGTTGGCATTCACATTGCCGTTTTGATTAGCCATTGCTACTCTTAGCCTTCGTCTGAGTTTTTACAAGGTACGTTTGATTTCTGGATCAAAGGGATATTCTGATGTAGTTGGTCTCGCCCTGGTCATATACCAATGCAAAACCAAAGTTTGTTAACCCTTTGAATCTTAAATAATAAGAATAAAAAGTGCAAGAAAATAAAATTAAAGTCGCTATTGCCAATCCTCGGCAATGGTGCACGTAATAAGTGCTCCGCAATTGTGCAAGTGTACACGTCGCAAGTTATAGCATAAAAGATATCGTCTCCACAGGGATTGGTGCTACTTCAAGGATCTAATCTCTTGCACTATAAAAGTAAAAACACAAGTAGGTGATTGTAGGAGTTCTAACTAACAACTAAACTACAGAGCAATAAAGTAAAAGAAAATGTAATTAAATGAGAGAGAGTAGGCCAGGTTATCGTGAGTTGAGGAGTGATAGTCGAATTGATCGTCTTGGGAAAAGAGTACAACGGCAACTGGCACAGATAGGTTGCCTTGGCAACTAGTAGAATAGTTGTCTGGGCAATTGTTTGGGCGACTGGGCAGCAAACTTCAAGGTTCGGCAGAGCGTTCTTCAATGGTTTCTTCTTATCCCTAAGTCGAAACTCTAGCTAATTATGCATGCCTTGATAATAAATCCCTACGTGAATTAAGGGTGAACAACAACTAATCTTGCGATCCTCTTAGCCGTTGAAATCCTAAACTTATTCTTAAGCCAGATTAGTCTTCACCATCGATAGATTGAATAAAAACCATACTCATTCGTTTCTTGAATCTAACTCTCCCGATATTATATAAATAGATAGATTTACGAGATCCTCTCCCAATTCACTCGCAAACAAGAATAAATACCAAGAATGAGTAAACCTTGAATTGAAAATGCAAACTCTATTACCTAAACAAAATCCAACCGTTTCTCACAACCACAAAACACAATAACCCTAGCCAAATAGATTTAGTTGATGGCTAGGTTCAAAAGAAACAAAAAAATAAAGTTCTCCTAACATAAACCTAATCGAACAAGAAGGAAAAAAGATGAAGATGTCGAAGCCTCTTGTCGATTTCTCTCCTCTCAATCGCCCCTCCAGGTTGACGGCTAGAGGTCCTTTAAATAGGAGATGGCTAGGTCAAAGTATTTCTTAGGGAGGAAGTCAAGTTGGAATTAAATACTTTTAAAGAATATAATTCTTTTTTAAATTCCTCCTAGATCTTCTCCTATCTTCTTGGGATTTAATCTTCCCTTTGACCTCTTCATGGAAATCCAACTCCTTCAAGATTTTTCTTTGCTTCACGTCATACTGGTTTTATCCAGTCATCAATCGGCAGCCACATCATCTTTTCTCTTCTTGACGATAATTGCCTTGGCAACTGGCTCGACATATCCTTACAGCTCAGCCCTAGCAACTATGTCGTCATAACCTTCTTGCACTGCCCTGGCAACTGATTCTGCACAAAAAACAACTTTTGGCAGCATCTTTTTTCACAAAATTAAGAAAAATATGAAATCAAGCTTGACCACCCGGGAAACAATGCAAACATGCATGAATGGCTAATAATGCAACTAATATGAGCCTAAGTCTAGCAATAATATGAGTAAAAAGGGTGAATAAAATAGTACTTTTGGACACTTAATAGTACCTATCCGGTTAGATAATAAATACTATATTGATGGGTTCTGATTAGTTCAGAAGGACTCGGAAACTTGATGAACAACTAGAATTCCTAAATTCTGTGCATCACCGTTTATACCTTGTTGGTTTAAATTACCAAATTACCCCTAAAGGTCAAAATGACCATAATGCCCTCGTAGGTTTTAATGATTGGATCACTCACGATATATATGAAATCTCAATGATCTCGATGTATCAACTTCTGAATGTTTGATATGAGCTGTTAGTACCAAACCCTTTTCGTAAGGACATCATTCTGAAATCAGCCCAAAATTTGTCAAATGTTCAATGTTCTCTTTCTGATAATTACCAATTACGAGGAATAATCTAGACCATTTAGAGTGTTTCATATACCCATGAATATTTTCTCAATTATAAACCAAGTTTATATGCTCTAAATTAAAAGTACAACCATGTTATCCATAATAAAAACACAAATCTTAGCTTTGGTTTTCTGATACAAAATATATCTGATACATGTTTTCCTGACATTACTGTTTACGGGATAAAATTGATTTTTATCTGGGGGTATACTATCTGGGTTATGATTAAAGTTATGTAGGCTCAGCGCTGGCAAGTCCTTCTGAACCTAAGCTCTTACGCTCAATGGGCCTAAGGTAAGTCTTTCTGTAAGCTCCTACGCACAATGGGCCTAGGGTAAGTCTTTCTGGATACTGTTATGAGATATTGCATATCGGTGTATGGTTGGAGGGTAGTCAGGTAATTAAAATAAAACTTTCCATTCTCTTTTATACTTCTACCCTACTAAATTAATTCACTAAATTATGAATCTCTCTGTATGCTTCTATATGCGCCTAATGAAACAACTAAACTCCCTGATTCAACTTTTGTATCTAGATCTCTTCTGAATCTCCGGCTATAGACACATATCCTAATACTCGTGTGGACAAATAAAGAACAACTCTGTTACCTTCTAATATAACACTTCACTAAAATATCGAATCATAATCAGAATCTGTAGTTGCCTGGAACTTCATGATAGCTTTATGCCTTGCCTTATACCTGCATGTTGCCTTTAGCATCTTTTGGTAGTTTTGGATTACTGAGCTTTTCCAAGCTCATACTATTTTTACCATCGCAGGTTAAAAGATCAAACACATTGCAGTTATCATTCAGTACGGGAGTTCCTTCGGCTTTGTTTACTGAGTACGATACCTGTGTAATTAGGGGGCATGTATGTCACATCTTGTTTTATTTTTGAGTTTGAAACTTATATTAGTAACTTGTATCATAGTTTATGTTCCATTGTCTGAATGATTTCTGAAATTATATTTTAATTCAGAAATTGATTTATGTTTTTAAATTGCTTGACAATTTGTTTTATTTGAAAATTTTAATGTGGGTTGCTCCGGTGACCCTAATGTGACCTTCTAGATTTGGGTGTGCCGCATAGCCGGGTCTAGGGGTTACATTCAGGTTGTGTCACGTACACATCCTCATATAGTTTTCTATTAAGGAAATCGGTTTTAACATCCATTTTTCATATCTCATAATCATAAAATACAGCTATCACAAGTAAGATCCGAATAGATTTAAACATAACAATAGGAGAAAAAGGTTTTATCATAGTCTATACCATGAATTTAACGAAAACCCTTAGCGACTAATCGCCCTTTGTATGTTTGTACATTACCATCCATGTCTGTTTTCTTTTTGAAAACCCACTTGCACCCTATGGGCTTAACCCCTTCAGGTGGGTTAACCAAAGTCCTTAGTTTTCTGACATGGAATCCATCTCGAATTTCATGGCCTCTAGCCATTTCTCATAGTTTGGGCCTGTCACTACTTTTTGATAAGTCCTAGGCTCATCTTGATCCATGAAGAGAACATCACTATGCAATGTAACAAGAAATCCATATTTTTAGGCGCATTGTGTTCTCTAAAAGATCTTCGAGGTGGTTTTTATAGCGACGTTTTTTCCTTTTAAAAAATTCGAAGGCTATGGGTTATCCCCACATTTTGTGAAATTTGGTTTAAATGGGACTTCTTTTGAAAGTTTGTATTCTTTTGAAAACAATAAAGATTTGGAGTTGCCACCGGCCACTTGGGTAAGGTAGGCCGGACACCATGAAACCAGAGATTCACTTTGAAAAAGAGTTCGAGAGTTGGTTACATGTGGGGAAGGATTAGCACCCCCATCACGCTCGGGAATCAGTACCAAAATATTTTTTTTGCTTTTAAATGGATGGAAATTGTTGAAATTTAAATTGAATTTAATTAAGTGTAATTAATTGAAAATTGATCTAAATTGAACGGGCTTTATCACATTGGTGGGTTCAAATTAATTGGACATTTAATTAATAAGGATGATGATACATCGGACCATAGATTAAATTGACACCATATAAGCCTGACTGCTGTGTTAATTTATTGTTCGGATTTCATACGTCACCTTTATGCATGATGCAAGCAATTAAGTATGATGTTATGACTTGTTAAATTTTAATTAACATTTACCTCGGGAGGGTAAGGATTAATTCAAATATTTGGTCAACATCCATTAAGTCAGGACTGTTATGAAAATTTTTTGAAATTAATAAATAACTCATTTTTAGGGTTTAAATAGGTTAATATGCAATCAAAATAAAGGGTCACACGAAAGACAATTAAAAATGCATGTCACATTAATGGATTAAATTAAACACACAAAAGGCCCACTAAAGCCCTAACCAAAACGGCCCAAAATATGGAAGTTCAATTAGTGATATAATTATTAGCTAGGTGAGTCTAATATTAACCTAAATTATTAATTACACCTTCACTGGTTCACCATGCGTGGCCATAAATAGGCCGGGAGGTTTGTTATCAGCGGAGAAAGGCAACGGTGCAAGGGGAGACGAATCGACACCGAAGGTAACAGACTCTAAACCCTAACTCCTATGAATGCATGCGTTGAAAATGGAAAGAGAAGAGAAAGAATACCTCGAAACATTTTTCTTTTCTTTTTACTCTATTCTCTATTGCTCGAATGAATCCCCTTTACAATGGCTTAGGGTTTTGTGTTATATACCCTCTAAATTACATGTTTTTGAGAAATGGAAAATTACAATCAAATTTCCTATTGGCTATTGCATTCCTTTGTCCTGATTCATGCACATTTCTAATTATGCTGATTTGTTGGGGAAATGGCTCTGACATTCACCGTATTTCTTTTCATTTCATCCCGTTTTTGCCCTTTCTCACTCTGGTTTTGTTTTGCATGTGACACGGGCGAGTAGGGGGACCAGGAGAGGTAGCAGACATGGCTGCAGATGTGGAAGCACAGCGCTGATGTGACATTGGGCCACCAACCTCTTCTGCCAACATGTGAGCTGCATGCGCACGTGGATAACACCAAAGGTCACTCGTGCAGCGTGTGGGAAGTTGAAGAGCCTCCATCCCTTAAACCTGGACCGTCAGATCTAAGCCAGATATGACGGTTGAGATCCTACGGTGCCCAAAACAGAAGACGAGTTAGGCAGATCAGATTAGGGTTTTAGGTTTAATTTAGAATTTGGGCCTATCGGGCCAACTGTATTGGACTTATGTATAAAATGGACTTGGCTTTTTATTTAAGTGTATATTTATGGGCTGATATATATATATAGGCATTTATTTATGAAATGTATGTGAACTTTGTTTAATTAAAATAGGCCATTTATATTATATAACTGGGCATTTATTTATATATATATATTTTGATAAAACATAATAATGATAATGTATTAGTAACAATAATGATAAAATAGTAGGATAGGAAGACAATGTAATATGATAATAAAACATGAAAACACATAGCATTATATATTTACTAATAATATTTGGTTAGTTGTTTTTTTTGTTTTAATCGTACCACATATGGTAAAATAAACAAACAAAGCCCTTTATTATAGAATATAAAAGCGGGTTAACAACTCAGACAAAATTAGTGATTACAACTACCCCTCATTACTTATTCTCGTAGAACAAGGATAAAGCAAAGACCATAAACACTAATTTTGTCCTAATTCCATGTTTGGACATTTCGAGCTGCGAGTTTCTCCTATATAGAATTGTTCACCCTTCCTCTTCCTAAAACCTGGAGCTATGAGTATCTGCCTCCTTTGCCCCGAAGACTCCGAGCTATGAGTATCTACCTCCTTTGCTCAAAAATTATTGAGCTATGGATTTCTGTCACTTTCGCTCCGAGAATCCTGAGCTATGAGTATCTGCCTCCCCTGCCTTGAAGTTCTAATACGGCGAGTTTGAAATCCTTCACCTAAATCCTTGAGCTTTGAGTGTCTGCCTCATTCGCTCAAAAAACCCCGAGCTATGAGTATCTTCTTCCTTTGCTCGGAAGTCCTGATGTGGCGAGTTTGAAATCCTTCGCCTGAAATCCTTGAGCTTTGAGTATCTACCTCTTTCGCTCTGAAAACCTGCAGCGGCAAGTTTGAAATCCTTCGCCTAAAATCCTATCCGAATTTTCACTTTGTCGTTCACTCCTCTTCTTAGGAGGTACCCAAACTATCTTTCAGATACCTATGAAGAGATGAAATACCATGATGGTATGAGTTAGCATGATCCTAGGCTAGGGATGTCTAACTAGATATGATGCATGAACAGTGGGATCTAAACATTGCCCCAACGAATTCACTTTCATGTTTGATCTTCCTTGGTCTTCTTTTTGCTTCCTTAATCTTTGACGGTACTTCATCTCATATTCGAGTTCAACCATTAGTCTTCCCCTTCTTTGAACTTATGCTCTAAAGCGCCTTTTCAGGTTTTCACTTTAGATTTGCTCTCTCTAAAATCACCCTTTTTTGGGTTTTCACTTTAGAGTTTTTTCTTTTCTCTTTCTCTTTTTTTCCTTTTTCCTTTTTCTTCTTATTTCTTCTTCTTTTTTCTTCTTTTCTTCTTTTTGTTGGTTTTTTTGCTTTTTCTCTTTTTGGGTGCCCTTTCGGGTTTTCACCTAGGGATGGCTTTAATTTCATAATTCTTTTGTTTCCACGTGATAGTCTTGAATTCTAGTAGGGTCAGGACTCATCTTCATAATCCTAACAATTGAAATCTCCTCTGGGCTCGACTTTAACATAATTCTTTGTACCGCATGCACTTAAAAGGTTAGAACATAGTAGTACCAAGAAATCCTTTGCTTTTCATGAATCTATGTCAACCTACTTGCCAGATGCTTGTAAAAAGATAGAAGAAGGTACGAAATTATACTTCATTAATTTTTTGAAAGTTCAAAGTAATTTGAAAGTCATGGCAAACATGAGAAAAAAAGGAAAACAAAGTATGATGCCACGTCCTAATCATTGACTGCATGAATGATGCGAGAGCCCATCGAACGAAGTAGATCTCTCACTAGAAACTTTCCACTGAAACCTAACCCCTGAGAAGGTTCAACCTTAAGATGCCTAATTTTTGAAAATTATCTGAGCCGCTCTTTTCGGGTTTTCAACTCAAATCCCCCTTTGGTTTCAAGACGCCTAATTTTGCGAAAAGCCCTTCCAGGTTTTCACTCCACCTTTTTTCTTTTTTTTTCCTTTTTTCTTCTTCATGCATAGTACCTCTTGACTGAATCAGAATTTATTAGGTTGTTCAACACCCTCTCATCCATTTCTGTTAGGATCTCTGCTCCTCTGGAAAAGGCCTTTTTAACAACATAAGGTCCTTCCCAATTAGGCATCCACTTCCAGCGGGAATCTCTTTGAGTTGGTAGGATTCTTTTAAGTACTAGATCCCCCTCTCAGAATTCTCTTGGGCGGACCTTCTTATCATAGGCTTGCATCATCCTTTTTCTGATACATCTGACCATAACAAATGGCTTTTAGTCTTTTCTCCTTAACGAGATTCAATTGGTCAAATCGAGCTTGCACCCACTTGGCTTATTCAATTCTCGACTCGTTTAAAATTTGAAGTGATGGAATCTCCACTTCGATAGGTAGCACTGTCTCCATGTCGTAGACCAATGAGTATGGCGTTGCCCCAGTTGAAGTATGTACAGACTTTTGGTAGGCAAATAGAGCAAATGATAACTTTTCATGCCAATCCTTGAAGGTGTCTGTTGATAAGTGTTCAAAAGTACTATTTTTCTTACCCTTTTTACTCATATTATTGTTAGACTTAGGCTCATATTAGTTGCATAGTTAGCCATTCATGCATTAATCCATGTTTCCTTCCATCGTTGAGCTTGATTACATAACTTGGTAGTTTTTTTGGAAAAGATGCTGCTTTGGTGTGCTTTGTGTGTGTATGTGCAGGATCACTTCCCAAAGCAATGCCGAGCTAGTTGCCAGGGCAATGCATGAAGGATATGCCGAGCTAGTTGCCAGGGCAATGCATGAAGGAGACGCCGAGCCAGTTGCCATGGCAATTGTCGACAAAGAGAAAATGCAATAGGGATGTCAAAATTAATGACTATACAAGCCCAAGATGACGTGGAGCAAAGCCCAAACCCAAAGGAATTTGATTTCCATGCAGAGATTAAAGAAGAACTAAATTCCAAGAAAATATGAGAAGTTCTAGTAGGAATACAATTATAATAAAGAATTATATTCTTTAAAGATAATTTAATTCCAACTCAAACTCCTCCTCAAAGAAGGACTTTGGCCTAGCCCTATAAATAGCAAGGAGATTTCGACAATCGATAGAGAGAGCATTAGGGGAATTTTCGACAAGTTCAAGGGAGAAAGCAAGGGGAATTTTCGACAAGCTTCTAGGGCAAGGGATTTTCGACAAGCTTCATCTTTTCTTCCTTGTTCGATTGGGTTCATGCTAGGGATTATTTATCTTGTGTTTCTTTGGAACCTAGCCATGAACTAAATTTACTTGGCTATGGTTATTGTGTTTTGTGGTTGTGAGAAACTATTGGTTTTTGTTTAGGTAATAAGAGTTTGCACTTTTCTATTTCAAGGTTTATTCATTCTTGGTTCTTAATCTTGTTTGCGAGTGAATTGGGAGAGGATCTCGTGATTTCATCTATTTATCTAATATCGGGAGAGTTAGATTCAAGAAACGAATGAATATGATCTTTATTCAATCTATTGATGGTGAAGATTAATCCGGCTTAGGAATAAGTTAAGGATTTCAACGGCTAAGAGGAGCGCAAGATTGGTTGTTGTTCACCCTTGATTCACGCAGGGATGTATTATCAAGGCATGCACAAGTAGCTAGAGTTTCGACTTAGGGATAAGAAGAAACCATTGAAGAACGCTCTGCCGAACCTTGAAGGTTGCTGCCCAGACGCCCAAGTAGTTGCCCAGGCAACCATCGATTAGTTGCCAAGGCAACCCCGTTGTGCAAGTTGCCACGGCAACTGAGTTGCCCGTGCACTCTTTTACCAAAACGATCCAATCGGCTATCACACCTCAACTCACGATAACCTGGCCTATCTCTCTCTCATTTGAATTCATCTTTTCTTTTACTTTATTGCTTTCTAGATTAGTCATTAGTTAAACTCCTATAATCCTTTACTTGTGTTTTTACTTTTTACAGTGCAAGAGACTAGATTCTTGAAGTGGCACCAATCCCTGTGGAGACGATATCTTTTATACTATAACTTGCGGCGTGTATACTTGCACATTTGCGTAGCACTTATTACGCGCAACAAGTTTTTGGCACCGTTGCCGGGGATTGGCAATAGCGACTTTGTTTTTATTTTCTTGCACTTTCTTTTTATTTTTCTTGTTTAAAATTCAAAGGGCTAACAAACTTTGGTTTTGCATTGGTATATGACCAGGGCGAGACCGACTTCACCAGAATATCCCTTTGATCCAGAAATCGAACGAACCTTACAAAGACTTAGATGAAGGATAAGAGAAGCAATGGCAAATCAAGACGGCAATATGAATTAAGATGTTCGAGCAGGAGGAGGAGTGATTCTTGCACGAAACAGAACTATTCGAGACTATCTTGAAGAAGATCTTGATGGACTTTACCCAGGAGTTGTCGCACCTGAAATTGAAGCCGATCACTTTGAGTTGAAACCGGTAATGTTTAATATGATCAACACAATAGGTCAATTTGGCGGCTCAGCAACTGAAAAGGCACGACAACATCTGAAATCTTTCCTCGATATTTGCAACTCGTTCAAGATACACGGAGTCACCCCCGATGTCCTACGATTAAGATTATTCCCCTATTCACTGAGGGATAGGGCGAAAGCATGGTTGAATAGCATTCCTGCCGGATCCATAGCATCTTGGACTGATCTTTGTCGTGATTTCCTTGCTAGATTTAATCCTACAAATCTAACTGATAAGCTTCGTAACGACATTACTTCTTTTCGGCAGGCAGATGATGAATCCATGTACGAGGCTTGGGAGCGATATAGAGAACTTCTACACAAATGCTCCCTACACGGATTCCCGGTGTGGACTCAAGTAACAATGTTTACAACGCCGTGAATACACCAACAAGGATGATGCTAGATGCCTCGGCAAACGGCATACTCCTAGATAAGTCACCGGAGGAAGCAATGCAAATTTTAAACAGGCTGGCCAAGAATGATTATCAATTCCCATCTACTAGAAGAGGAGGAGTTAGACGCCAAGCCACAATACATGAACTAGGATCATCAGATTCAATTTCGGCATAATTGGCCGCTTTAACCAAGATGGTCCAGAACATGCAAAAACCAAACAACACACATGAAGTCAAGGTAATGGATTCTTTTTGTGAGTTATGTGGTGATAACCATAATTCTTCTGAATGTATGCAGAATCGGAATCCAACTTCTATGTGGGGAATTACAATCGAGCAATAACGTGATGTCCAATACATACAATCCAGCTTGGAAAAAGCACCCAAATTTTTCATGGAGTAATCCCAACAATGCTCTAAAACCAGAACAATCAGAATGCACAAGCATCGGGATACCAGCCAGAATATGCCACGACAATGGATGTCAAGCAACAACCGACGACATCTAGTTCTTTGGAAAATTCCCTAAATGCTTTTATGATGAAAACTGAATCTTATATGGCTGAGAATAGTAATTTCATAAAAAGAACTGATGCTTTTATTAACAGGATCGAGATGAGATTGCAAAACCAAGAGGCGGCAATCAAATCATTGGAAAATCAAGTCGGACAGTTTGCTCAAAATTTGAATACTAGACCACAAGGAGGTTTACCTAGCGATACTGAAGTCACAAGAGGAACTGGCCATGAGCAATGTAAGGCAATCACCACCAGAAGTGGCCAACAACTTAGAGAGGCTCAAACCCGCTCATCAAACAAAACTCCACAAAAAGATCAAGATGAACCCAACGGTAAAGCCTCAGATGCTGAACCAGGAATTGCCGCGGCAACCGGCAATAAGCACGCCTCGGCAACCGACGACGCCTCGGCAACTTGCGACAAGCATGCCTCGGCAACCCCAGTTGATAACGCCTCGGCAACTCCAGATGTCCCGGCAATGCCGTCAATTAGGTTTCAAACCAATGAAAGGATCGAAGATATCCGACTTCCACCACCATTCCCACAAAGGTTGAAGTGAAAAAAGCAAGAATACCAATTCAAGAAGTTTCTTGATATCCTAAAGCAAGTCCACATCAACTTGCCACTGGTGGAAGCAATTGAACAAATGCCAAACTATGCCAAGTTTCTTAAAGACATTGTGTCCAAGAGAACAAGGCTAGGAGAGTTTGAAACAGTTGCCGCAACAGAGGGATGCATGGAAATGTTGCACAATCGTATGCCACCCAAGTTGAAGGATCCCGAAAGTTTCACAATACCCTGTTCTATTGGAAATCACTATGTCGGGAAAGCACTATGCGACCTAGGGGCTAGCATAAACTTGATGCCTAAATCGGTTTTCCAGAAACTAGGAATCGGGAAGGCAAGACCTACAACAGTTATGCTGCAGCTAGCCGACAGATCCTATGTGCATCCAGAGGGAAAAATCGAGGACATACTGGTAAAAGTCGATAAATTTATTTTTCCCGCTGACTTTGTTGTTTTGGATTGTGAAGCAGATGAACATGCACCTATCATTCTCGGGAGACCATTCCTAGCAACAGGGAGAACCTTGATCGACGTTGAAAAGGGAGAACTCACAATGAGGGTGAATGACCAATAGGTCAAACTAAATGTGTTCCAAACACTAAGGCATGCCGATGATCCAGAAGAATGCCAACTACTTCATGCCACGACAGGGTTTAACTTCGATGAGGAATTTAGTTGCCTCGGCAACTACATTGCCGATCAAGAGGAACCTGAGGAGTATGAAGAACCAGTCGATGAGGAACAACAAGAAGAGGCAAATTGGCTAGTCAACCGACCAGGTACATACTTTGAACCACTGGATTACTCAGGTAAGGAGGGTAAACTCAAAAAACCCTTTATTGAACAACCACCGACTCTTGAGTTGAAACAATTGCCAGAGCAACTAAAATATGCATACTTAGGAACCGATAATACATTGCCTGTAATTATTTCTTCTAAGTTACAGTCTGAGCAGGAAAAGAAGCTGATCAAGATGTTGAAGCTACACAAAAAGGCAATAGGGTGGACAATTGCCGACTTGAAGGGAATTAGCCCGGCAGTATGCATGCACAAGATCTTGTTGGAAGATGATCACAAACCTTCAATTGAGGCCCAGAGGAGACTGAATCATGCCATGAAAGGGGTTGTAATGAAAGAAATCATCAAGTGGCTTGACGCCGACATTATATACCCTATCTCTGATAGTACGTGGGTAAGTCCGGTACAATGTGTACCGAAAAAGGGAGGTATAACAGTGGTAAGCAATGAAAATAATGAACTTATCCCAACTAGGAATGTGACCGGTTGGAGGGTTTGTATGGACTATAGAAAGCTAAACAAAGCCACTAGGAAAGATCACTTCCCATTACCCTTTATTGATCAAATGCTTGACCGTCTTGCAGGTAAACCCTTTTATTGTTTTCTTGATGGTTATTCAGGTTACAATCAGATTGCCATAGCACCAGAAGATCAAGAAAAGACAACCTTCACATGCCCATACGATACTTATGCCTTCCAAAGGATGCCGTTCGGATTGTGTAACGCCCCGACAACCTTCCAAAGATGCATGATGGCACTCTTTTCAGACATGGTCGAAGACTTCATTGAGATCTTCATGGATGATTTTTCGGTTTTTGGTAATGACTTCGACGACTGTCTCGGCAATTTAGAGAGGGTGTTGGCAAGATGCGAAGAAACAAATTTAGTCCTTAATTGGGAGAAATGCCACTTTATGGTAGATGAAGGAATAGTGCTCGGCCACAAGATTTCATCCAAGGGAATTGAAGTAGACAAAGCCAAGGTGGACGTGATCGAGAGATTACCCTCACCAAATTCGGTTAAAGGAATTCGAAGTTTTCTCGGACATGCAGGTTTTTACAGGAGGTTCATTCATAATTTTTCTAAAATCACTAAACCCTTGTGTAATCTGCTTGAACAGGATAAAGTCTTCGATTTTGATGATTCTTGCACTCAAGCATTCGAAACCCTAAAGAAAAAGCTTGCCTCGGCACCCATTGTCGTTCCACCAGATTGGACGCTACCTTTTGAGCTCATGTGTGATGCAAGTGATTTCGCGGTAGGAGCAGTCCTAGGCCATCGCACAGGTAAGACCTTCCATGTGATATACTACGCTAGTAAAACTCTTAATGATGCTCAAGTGAATTACACAACAACGGAGAAAGAGTTACTAGCTGTAGTTTTCGTATTTGACAAGTTCCGATCCTATTTAATTGGTACAAAGGTAATTGTTCATACGGACCATTCGGCAATCAAATACTTATTTGCTAAAAAGGATGCTAAACCTCGTTTGATTCGTTGGATATTACTTTTACAAGAATTTGATATTGAAATTAAGGACAAGAAAGGAACAGAAAATCAAGTGGCCGATCACTTATCACGTTTGGAACACAATAGGAAGGAGGACGCGGATCTAGAGATATGCGATGCATTCCAGGATGAACAAATTTTAGTTGCCTTGGCAACCATAGACGCCTCGGCAACCTTCGACGCCTCAGCAACCATGGATGCACACGCTTCGGCAACTCTCGACGTCGCAACAGTCTTTGACGCGCACGCCTCGGCAATCTTGGGAGCAGTCACCACGGCGGCACATGCCTCGGCAATACCCTGGTACGCGGATTTAGTTAATTTCCTTGTTTGTGGTATTTTTCCTTATGGCATTACTCACCAAGGGAAGAAGCGGTTCCGCCATGATGCTAAGCATTACTTTTGGGACGAGCCTCTTTTGTTTAAACAATGTGCAGATCAGGTTATACGCCGATGTGTCCCTGAAGAAGAGCAACAGAATGTACTCCGGCAATGCCATTCTTCACCCTATGGAGGATATTTTGGAGGAACTCGTACCGCGGCCAAAGTTTTGCAATCGGGTTTGTATTGGCCAACATTGTACGAAGATGCCCAAGACTTTTACAAGCAATGTGATCGTTGCCAGAGGACGGGTAATATCTCTAGACGACATGAGATGCCGCTCCAGAACATCATCGAGGTGGAACTGTTCAATGTATGGGGGATCGATTTTATGGGACCTTTCCCATCTTCATTCGGCAACCTCTACATTCTACTTGCCGTCGACTACGTGTCTAAATGGGTTGAGGCAGCTGCAGTTCCCAACAACGATTCCAAGACCGTGCAAAGATTCTTGCAGAAAAACATATTTACACGGTTTGGGATGCCGAGAGCAATTATCAGCGACGAAGGCAAGCATTTTGACAACAGACTAATTGCCAAGATGTTGCAACGCTTCGGCATATCACACAATAGCGCCACGGCATATCACCCACAAACCAACGAGCAAGCAGGAACTTCCAACCGGGAGTTGAAGGGAATACTCGAGAAAGTTGTAAATCCCTCTAGGAAGGATTGGTCATTAAGACTAGATGGCGCACTTTGGGCATATCGCACTGCATTCAAAACACCCTTAGGTATGTCCCCCTTCCGACTTGTCTATGGCAAAACATGCCATCTACCGGTGGAAATCGAGCACAAGGCGTACTGGGCAATCAAGACCGTGAATATGGATTGGGAAAGTGCCGGACAAAAGTACTTGATGGATCTCAATGAGATAGAAGAATTTCGTGCACTCGCCTATAACAATGCACGAATCTACAAGGAGAAAACAAAGCGATGGCACGACAAGAAACTATTGCCACGACAATTCACGCCAGGGCAACTAGTTCTCCTATTCAATTCTCGGCTAAAACTTTTCCCGGGAAAGCTGAAATCAAGATGGTCGGGACCATTCGAAGTCGTCAAACCATTCTCCCATGGTGCTGTGATAATCAAGTCCATCTCTGACAACCATGAATTCAAAGTTAATGGACAAAGATTGAAGCACTACAATGGTGCCCATGTGGAACGTAACAAAGAAGTGGTCAACTTAGGAGATGCATGAGCATGCTCTCCTTTCAATATTTTCTTTTTCTTTTTCTTTTCATTTTTATTTTTAGGAGATATTTTATTTTTCTTCATTATCTTTAGTTTTCAGGTTTTCTTTATTTTCTTTTTCACAACAAGACTCACAACTATTATGCTAAGGAAATTTACTGCCGAGATCCCTGCCCCGGCAACCAATAAAGAAGATGTCGCGGCAACCTACATCGTGCCTGCACAAGCTGATGCCACGGCAACCAACCCTGAAGATGCCACGACAACCAAAGCTAAAGACATCCCGGCAACAAGAAAACAACCATCGCGTTCAAACAAGAGAATCAAGACACCGACTAGAAGGAAACTAATCATCTACGATGATGAACTCTCGGAGTAAGTCCTCGTATGCATTTTTTTTATTTATTTTTTGTTATTTTTATGCATGCATTGAGGACAATGCCTCACTCGAGTTTGGGGGGATTGTTATTAGTAGTTACCATGTTTAGTTACATTCATCTTAAGTATTACATTTAGGATACATAAATTGCTTGCCATGCCTTTAGTTGAAACAAGAATTGCTTAGATTTAATGAATATTCGATGATGACTTTGCCAATGCACTTAATTGATAGAATTTTTATTCTAGGATAACCATGGAAAAACTTAGAATTTTACTATGATGCTAAATTTGATGAAACACTGTTGTGGTTTGATTGATTTAAGGACTTCTAGTGAACTTAGGTTGATAATTAACAAATTGGGGGATTAGAATAAAAATTGGATGAATGCTAGAGGTGCCCAAAATTGGCTCTAGCATGTGCTAAAAAAATTGATCACTAGAGGTGCCCGAAACTGGCTCTAGGATGTGTTAAAAAAAATTAACTAGAGGTGCCCGAAACCGGCTCTAGTCGAATAAATTAACTTAATAAAACTAAAAACAAAACACTAGAGGTGCCCAACACTGGCTCTAGTTAAAACATGTTAAAAAGAACCCAATGAAGTAATTTGAAAACCTCTTGTTTGCATAGAATCTGAAAAATCAACTTGCACACAACTCCGCACACACTCACAAGCAATATAGCTTGATTCCGAGTAACTCCTAAGTTTTCTGAAAAATAAAAAGCCAATCATACTTTGTGCCCCGGTTCAGAGAATTGAAATCAAGTTCAAAGCTAAGTTTGTGAAAATTGAAGTCTTGGCAGGTAATTATAAGTTTGCATTGCTTGAAGACAAGCAATAGTTCGAGTTTGGGGGTGTGATAAGTGTTCAAAAGTACTATTTTTCTTACCCTTTTTACTCATATTATTGTTAGACTTAGGCTCATATTAGTTGCATAGTTAGCCATTCATGCATTAATCCAGGTTTCCTTCCATCATTGAGCTTGATTACATAACTTGGTAGTTTTTGTGGAAAAGATGCTGCTTTGGTGTGCTTTGTGTGTGTATGTGCAGGATCACTTCCCAAAGCAATGCCGAGCTAGTTGCCAGGGCAATGCATGAAGGATATGCCGAGCTAGTTGCCAGGGCAATGCATGAAGGAGACGCCGAGCCAGTTGCCATGGCAATTGTCGACAAAGAGAAAATGCAATAGGGATGTCGAAATTAATGACTATACAACCCAAGATGACGTGGAGCAAAGCCCAAACCCAAAGGAATTTGATTTCCATGCAGAGATTAAAGAAGAATTAAATCCAAGAAAATATGAGAAGTTCTAGTAGGAATACAATTATAATAAAGAATTATATTCTTTAAAGATAATTTAATTCCAACTCAAACTCCTCCTCAAAGAAGGACTTTGGCCTAGCCCTATAAATAGCAAGGAGATTTCGACAATCGATAGAGAGAGCATTAGGGGAATTTTCGACAAGTTCAAGGGAGAAAGCAAGGGGAATTTTCGACAAGCTTCTAGGGAAAGGGATTTTCGACAAGCTTCATCTTTTCTTCCTTGTTGGATTGGGTTCATGCTAGGGATTATTTATCTTGTGTTTCTTTGGAACCTAGCCATGAACTAAATTTACTTGGATATGGTTATTGTGTTTTGTGGTTGTGAGAAACTATTTGTTTTTGTTTAGGTAATAAGAGTTTGCACTTTTCTATTTCAAGGTTTATTCATTCTTGGTTCTTATTCTTGTTTGCGAGTGAATTGGGAGAGGATCTCGTGATTTCATCTATTTATCTAATATCGGGAGAGTTAGATTCAAGAAACGAATGAATATGACATTTATTCAATCTATTGATGGTGAAGATTAATCTGGCTTAGGAATAAGTTAAGGATTTCAACGGCTAAGAGGAGCGCAAGATTGGTTGTTGTTCAGCCTTGATTCAAGCAGGGATGTATTATCAAGGCATGCACAAGTAGCTAGAGTTTCAACTTAGGGATAAGAAGAAACCATTGAAGAACGCTCTGCCGAACCTTGAAGGTTGCTGCCCAGACGCCCAAGTAGTTGCCCAGGCAAGCATCGATTAGTTGCCAAGGCAACCCCGTTGTGCAAGTTGCCACGGCAACAGAGTTGCCCGTGTACTCTTTTACCAAAACGATCCAATCGGCTATCACACCTCAACTCACGATAACCTGACCTATCTCTCTCTCATTTGAATTCATCTTTTCTTTTACTTTATTGCTTTCTAGATTAGTCATTAGTTAAACTCCCATAATCCTTTACTTGTGTTTTTACTTTTTACAGTGCAAGAGATTAGATCCTTGAAGTTGCACCAATCCCTGTGGAGACGATATCTTTTATACTATAACTTGTGACGTGTATACTTGCACATTTGCTTAGCACTTATTACGCGCAACATCTGTGGTCTTTGATATGATCTTTTTGATATTCTTGTTGGCCCCTTCTACCGCTCCGTTCATCTTGGGATGGTAAGTAGTGGAATTATGGTGTGTTATTCTAAATTTCTTGCACACTTCGGCTATCATATTATTATTTAAATTGGCAGCATTATCAGTGATGATCCTCTTTGGCAGACCATAGTGACAAATGATTTCTCTCTTTAAGAACTTGCAAACTGTAGCTTTTGTAATGCTAGCATACAAAGCGACCTTTACCCACTTGGTGAAGTAATCAATGGCTACCAGGATGAATCGATGTCCATTAGAAGCCTTTGGGTAAATTTGGCTAATAACGTCCATGCCCCAAGCGGCAAAAGGCCATGGTGAATTCATGGCGTGAAGTGACATCTATGGCATTTCTTCGCGTAACTGATGCAATCTCCTTCCATAGTCGACCAAAAATAGCCATATCTTATGATCTTTCTAGCCATTGAGAACCCACTGGCACGGGTTCTACACAAGCCTCCGTGGACTTCCGCCAAAATGGTTTTGACCTCTCGAGCATCGACACACCTCAACAACATCTGGTCTTGGCTCCTTTTGTACAAAACCTCCCCATCTAGGACATATCCTGTCACCATTCTTCTAATGGTTCTTTTATCATTCTCATTGGCCTCTTTAGGGTAGAATTAGAACTTGATATACTGAAGGATATCACAGTACCATGGGTTAACATCCACTTCCTCTTGCAAATTATAGCAGTGAGCTGTATTTCAAATATTTGCATCTCGATTGGCCTCATTTCGGTCTCAATACTTGTTTTAAACATTGCAGCCAAGGTTGCTGATAAGTGTTCAAAAGTACTATTTTTCTTACCCTTTTTACTCATATTATTGTTAGACTTAGGCTCATATTAGTTGCATAGTTAGCCATTCATGCATTAATCCATGTTTCCTTCAATCGTTGAGCTTGATTACATAACTTGGTGATTTTTGTGGAAATAGATGCTGCTTTGGTGTGTTTTTGTGTGTGTATGTGCAGGATCACTTGCCAAAGCAATACCGAGCTAGTTGACAGGGCAATGCATGAAGGATATGCCGAGCTAGTTGCCAGGGCAATGCATGAAGGAGACGCCGTGCCAGTTGCCATGGCATTTGTCGACAAAGACAAAAAGTAATATGGATGTCGAAACTCATGACTTTACAAGCCCAAGATGACATGGAGCAAGGCCCAAGCCCAAAGGAATTTGATTGCCATGCAAAGATTAAAGAAGAATTAAATTCCAAGAAGATAGGAGAAGTTCTAATAGGAATAAAATTATAATAAAGAATTATATTCTTTAAAGATAATTTAATTCCAACTCAAACTCCTCCTCAAAGAAGGACTTTGGCCTAGCCCTATAAATATCAAGGAGATTTCGACAAGATGCATAGAGAGAGCAAGAGGGAATTTCGACAAGACCAAGAGAGGAAGCAAAGGGGAATTTTCGACAAGCTTCATCTTTTCTTCCTTGTTCGATTGGGTTCATGCTAGGGATTGTTTATCTTGTGTTTCTTTGGAACCTAGCCATGAACTAAATTTACTTGGCTATGGTTATTGTGTTTTGTGGTTGTGAGAAACTATTGGTTTTTGTTTAGGTAATAAGAGTTTGCACTTTTCTATTTCAAGGTTTATTCATTCTTGATTCTTATTATTGTTTGCGAGTGAATTGGGAGAGGATCTCGTGATTTCATCCATTTATCTAATATCGGGAGAGTTAGATTCAAGAAACGAATGAATATGATCTTTATTCAATCCAATGATGGTGAAGATTAATCTGGCTTAGGAATAAGTTAAGGATTTCAACGGCTAAGTGGAGCGCAAGATTGGTTGTTGTTCACCCTTGATTCACGCAGGGATGTATTATCAAGGCATGCACAAGTAGCTAGAGTTTCGACTTAGGGATAAGAAGAAACCATTGAAGAACGCTCTGCCGAACCTTGAAGTTGCTGCCCAAACGCCCAAGTAGTTGCCCAACTAGTCGCCCAGGCAACCATCAATTAGTTGCCAAGGCAACCCTGTTGTGCAAGTTGCCACAGCAACTGAGTTGCCCGTGCACTCTTTTACCAAAACGATCCAATCGGCTATCACACCTCAACTCACGATAACCTGGCCTATCTCTCTCTCATTTGAACTCATCTTTTCTTTTACTTTATTGCTTTCTAGATTAGTCATTAGTTAAACTCCGATAATCCTTTACTTGTGTTTTTACTTTTTACAGTGCAAGAGATTAGATCCTTGAAGTGGCACCAATCCCTGTGGAGACGATATCTTTTATACTATAACTTGCGACGTGTATACTTGCACATTTGCGTAGCACTTATTACGCGCAACAAGTTTTTGGCGCCGTTGCCGGGGATTGGCAATAGCGACTTTGTTTTTACTTTCTTGCACTTTCTTTTTATTTTTCTTGTTTAAAATTCAAAGGGCTAACAAACTTTGGTTTTGCATTGGTATATGACCAGGGCGAGACCGACTTCACCAGAATATCCCTTTGATCCAGAAATCGAACTAACTTTACAAAGACTTAGACGAAGGATAAGAGAAGCAATGGCAAATCAAGATGGCAATATGAATCAAGATGTTCGAGCAGGAGGAGGAGTGATTCTTGCACGAAACAGAACTATTCGAGACTATCTTGAAGAAAATCTTGATGGACTTAACCCAGGAGTTGTCGCACCCGAAATTGAAGCCGACCACTTTGAGTTGAAACCGGTAATGTTTAATATGATCAACACAATAGGTCAATTTGGCGGCTCAACAACTGAAGATGCACGACAACATCTGAAATCTTTCCTCGAGATTTGCAACTCGTTCAAGATACACGGAGTCACCCCTGATGTCCTACGATTAAGATTATTCCCCTATTCACTGAGGGATAGGGCGAAAGCATGGCTGAATAGCATTCTTGCCGGATCCATAGCATCTTGGACTGATCTTTGTCGTGATTTCCTTGCTAGACTTAATCCTACAAATTTGACTGATAAGCTTCGTAACGACATTACTTCTTTTCGGCAGGCAGATGATGAATCCATGTACGAGGCTTGGGAGCGATATAGAGAACTTTTACACAAATGCCCTTTACACGGATTCCTGGTGTGGACTCAAGTAACAATGTTTTACAACGCCGTGAATACACCAACAAGGATGATGCTAGATGCCTCGGCAAACGGCATACTCCTAGATAAGTCGCCGGAAGAAGCAATGCAAATCTTAAACAGGCTGGCCAAGAATGACTATCAATTCCCATCTACTAGAAGAGGAGGAGTTAGACGCCAAGCCACAATACATGAACTAGGATCATCGATTCAATTTCGCACAATTGGCGCTTTAACCAAGATGGTCCAGAACATGCAAAAACCAAACAACACACATGAAGTCAAGGTAATGGATTCTTTTTGTGAGTTATGTGGTGATAACCATAATTCTTCTGAATGTATGCAGAATCCGGAATCTAGCTTCTATGTGGGGAATTACAATTGGAGCAACAACATGATGTTAAATACATACAATCCAGCTTGGAAGAAGCACCCGAATTTTTCATGGAGTAATCCCAACAATGCTCTAAACCAGAACAATCAGAATGCACAAGCATCGGGATTCCAGTGAGAATATGCCACGGCAGCGGATGCGCGGCAACAACCGACGACATCTAGTTCTTTGGAAAATTCTCTAAATGCTTTTATGATGAAAACTGAATCTTATATGGCTGAGAATAGTAATTTCATAAAAAGAACTGATGCTTTTATTAACAAGACTGAGATGAGATTGCAAAACCAAGAGGCGGAAATCAAATCATTAGAAAATCAAGTCGGACAGTTTGCTCAAAATCTGAACACTAGACCACAAGGAGGTTTACCTAGCGATACTGAAGTCGCAAGAGGAACTGGCCATGAGCAATGTAAGGCAATCACCACCAGAAGTGGCCAACAACTTAGAGAGGTTCAAACCCGTTCGTCAAACAAAACTCCACAAAAAGATCAAGACGAACCTAGCGGCAAAGCCTCAGATGCTGAACCAGGAATTGCTGCGGCAACCGGCAATAAACATGCCTCGGTAACCGATGACGCCTCGGCTTCTTGTGATAAGCATGCCTCGGCAACCCCAGATGATAACGCATCGGCAACTCCAGATGTCCCGGCAATGCCGTCAATCAGGTTTCAAGCCAATGAAAGGATTGAAGATATCCGACTTCCACCACCATTCCCACAAAGGTTGAAGCGACAAAAGCAAGAATACCAATTCAAGAAGTTTCTAGATATCCTAAAGCAAGTCCACATCAACTTGCCACTGGTGGAAGCAATTGAACAAATGCCCAACTATGCCAAGTTCCTTAAAGACATTGTGTCCAAAAGAACAAGGCTATGAGAGTTTGAAACAGTTGCTGCGACAGAGGGATGCATGGCAATGTTGCACAATCGTATGCCACCTAAGTTGAAGGATCCCGAAAGTTTCACAATACCCTATTCTATTGGAAATCACTATGTCGGGAAAGCACTATGCGACCTAGGGGCGAGCATAAACTTGATGCCTAAATCGGTTTTCCAAAAACTAGGAATAGGGAAGGCAAGACCTACAACAGTTATGCTGCAGCTAGCCGACAGATCTTATGTGCATCCAGAGGGAAAAATCGAGGACATACTGGTAAAAGTTGATAAATTTATTTTTCCCGCTGACTTTATTGTTTTGGATTGTGAAGCAGATGAACATGCACCCATCATTCTCGGGAGACCATTCCTAGCAACAGGGAGAACCTTGATTGATGTTGAAAAGGGAGAACTCACAATGAGGGCGAATGACCAGCAAGTTAAACTAAATGTGTTCCAAACACTAAGGCATGCCGATGATCCAGAAGAATGCCAACTACTTCATGCCACGGCATAGTTTAACTTCGATGAGGAATTTAGTTGCCTCAGCAACTACATTGCCAACCAAGAGGAACATGAGGAGTATGAAGAACCGGTCGATGAGGAACAACCAGAAGAGGCAAATTGGGTAGTCAACCGACCAAGTACATACTTTGAACCACTGGACTACTCAGGTAAGGAAGGTAAGCTCTAAAAACCCTCTATTTAAAATCCACCAATTCTTGAGTTGAAACAATTGCCAGAGCAACTGAAATATGTATACTTAGGGACCGATAATACATTACCTGTAATTATTTCTTCTAAGTTACAGCCTGAGCAGGAAAAGAAGCTGATCAACATGTTGAAGCTACATAAAAAGGCAATAGGGTGGACAATTGCCGACTTGAAGGGAATTAGCCCGGCGGTGTGCATGCACAAGATCTTGTTGGAAGATGATCACAAACCTTCAATTGAGGCCCAGAGGAGACTGAATCATGCCATGAAAGGGGTTGTAATGAAAGAAATCATCAAGTGGCTTGACGCCGGCATTATATACCCTATCTCCGATAGTACGTGGGTAAGTCTGGTACAATGTGTACCGAAAAAGGGAGGTATATAAAGTGGTAAGCAATGAAATAATGAACTTATCCCAACCAGGACTGTGACCGGTTGGAGGGTTTGTATGGACTATAGAAAGCTAAACAAAGCCACTAGGAAAGATCACTTCCCATTACCCTTTATTGATCAAATGCTTGACCGTCTTGCAGGTAAACCCTTTTATTATTTTCTTGATGGTTATTCAGGTTACAATCAGATTGCCATAGCACCAGAAGATCAAGAAAAGACAACCTTCACATGCCCATACGGTACTTATGCCTTCCGAAGGATGCCGTTCAGATTGTGTAACGCCCCGGCAACCTTCCAAAGATGCATGATGGCACTCTTTTCAGACATGGTCGAAGACTTCCTTGAGATCTTCATGGATGATTTTTTGGTTTTTGGTAATGTCTTCGATGGCTGTCTCGGCAATTTAGAGAGGGTGTTAGCAAGATGCGAAGAAACGGACTTAGTCCTCAATTGGGAGAAATGCCACTTTATGGTAGATGAAGGAATAGTGCTCGGCCACAAGATTTCATCCAAGGGAATTGAAGTAGACAAAGCCAAGGTGGATGTGATCGAGAGATTACCCCCACCAAATTCGGTTAAAGGAATTCGAAGTTTTCTCGAACATGCAGGTTTTTACAGGAGGTTCATTCATAATTTTTCTAAAATCACTAAACCTTTGTGTAATCTGCTTGAACAGGGTAAAGTCTTCGATTTTGATGATTCTTGCACTCAAGCATTCGAAACCCTAAAGAAAAAGCTTGCCTCGGCACCCATTGTCGTTCCACCAGATTGGACGCTACCTTTTGAGCTAATGTGTGATGCAAGTGATTTCGCGGTAGGAGCAGTCCTAGGCCAACGCACAGGTAAGACCTTCCATGTGATATACTACGCTAGTAAAACTCTTAATGGTGCTCAAGTGAATTACACAACAACGGAGAAAGAGTTACTAGCTGTAGTTTTCACATTTGACAAGTTCCGATCCTATTTAATTGGTACAAAGGTAATTGTTCATAGGACCATTCGGCAATCAAATACTTATTTGCTAAAAAGGATGCTAAACCTCGTTTGATTCGTTGGATATTACTTTTACAAGAATTTGATATTGAAATTAAGGACAAGAAAGGAACAGTATATCAAGTGGCCGATCACTTATCACGTTTGGAACGCAATAGGGAGGAGGACACAGATCTAGAGATATGCGATGCATTCCCGGATGAACAAATTTTAATTGCATCGCAACCCTTGACGCCTCAGCAACCCTTGACGCCTCGGCAACCATGGATGCACACGCCTCGGCAACTCTCGACGCCGCAGCAGTCTTTGACACACACACCGTGGCAATTCTGGGAGCAGACACTACGGCAGCACATGCCTCGGCAATACCCTGGTACGCAGATTTAGTTAACTTCCTTGTTTGTGGTATTTTTCCGTATGGCATTACTCACCAAGGGAAGAAGCGGTTCCGCCATGATGCTAAGCATTACTTTTGGGACGAGCCTCTTTTGTTTAAACAATGTGCAGATCAGGTTATACGCCGATGTGTCCCTAAAGAAGAGCAACAGAATGTACTCCGGCAATGCCATTCTTCACCCTATGGAGGACATTTTGGAGGAACTCGTACCGCGGCCAAAGTCTTGCAATCCGGTTTGTATTGGCCAACATTGTACAAAGATGCCCAAGACTTTTACAAGCAATGTGATCGTTGCCAGAGGACGGGCAATATCTCTAGACGACATGAGATGCCACTCCAGAACATCATCGAGGTGGAACTGTTCGATGTATGGGGGATCGATTTTATGGGACCTTTCCCATCTTCATTCGGCAACCTCTACATCTTACTTGCTGTCGACTATGTGTCTAAATGGGTAGAAGCAGCTGCAGTTCCCAACGACGATTCCAAGACCGTGCAACGATTCTGCAGAAAAAAACATTTTTACGGTTTGGGATGCCGAGAGCAATTATCAGTGATGGGGGCAAGCATTTTGACAACAGACTAATTGCCAAGATGTTGCAACGCTTCGGCATATCACGCAAGATCGCCACGGCATATCACCCACAAACCAACGGGCAAGCAGAAATTTCCAACCGAGAGTTGAAGGGAATACTCGAGAAAGTTGTAAATCCCTCAAGGAAGGATTGGTCATTAAGACTAGATGACGCACTTTGGGCATATCGCACTGCATTCAAAACACCATTAGGTATGTCCCCCTTCCGGCTTGTCTATGGTAAAACATGTCATCTACCTGTGGAAATCGAGCACAAGGCGTACTGGGCAATCAAGACCGTGAATATGGATTGGGGAAGTGCCGGACAAAAGCGCTTGATGGATCTCAATGAGATAGAAGAATTTTATGCACTCGCCTATAACAATGCACGAATCTACAAGGAGAAAACAAAGCGATGGCATGACAAGAAACTATTGCCACGACAATTCACGCCAGGGCAACTAGTTCTCCTATTCAATTCTCGGCTAAAACTTTTCCTGGGAAAGCTGAAATCAAGATGGTCGGGTCCATTCGAAGTCGTCAAAACATTCTCTCATGGTGCCGTGATAATCAAGTCCATCTCTGACAACCATGAATTCAAAGTTAATGGACAAAGATTGAAGCACTACAATGGTGCCCATGTGGAACGTAACAAGGAAGTGGTCAATTTAGGAGATGCATGAGCATGCTCTCCCTTTTGATATTTTTATTTTTATTTATTTTTATTTTTGTTTTTGTCGATTAGTTAATTATTTATTTTTCATTTTTTCTGATTTTTTTTATTTTATTTTTTTATTTTGCCGATTATTAGTAGTTTTAGGATAGATTTTTTTTATTCAAGTCTAAGAATCCTATTACACATCTTTACTTATTTTCTTTATTAGTTTATCTTTAATTTTAATCCTTATTTGATTTGTTTTTGAATTGTAGGAAAGGAAGTTCAAGAGAAAGAAGAAATTCTAAACCAAGTAGGAAAACATCTTCAACAAGGAAACTAATGGGCTGAATCTAAGGCTTATATAAAGCCTCCAATTCATCCTAACCAAAACCCCTTTGTCGAAAATCCCAACCACCTATCTTTTCTATAAAACCCATCACCCTTAACCTATTCCTACTTTCTATCTTGCAACTTTTTAGTTTATTTTCTTTTATTTTCTTTGTTTTTACTCACAACCAAGATCATACATGGCATCCAAGATTAAACTTTTAGTTCATCCAAGTTCCTCCAAAGAACCAAGATACAAGAAGTTTGCTACACCGGCGGTTCAAGAAAGATTTCAATCCAAGTTTGAAAGCCGAAAGATTCATGAAGAACAAGGCTTTGAATACTCCAACTCTCATTAAGATTTCGGCCTTGAACCATTCATCTTCAAGAGGATTGCACATCAAAAGTGGCAAATCTTTTGCCATCAACCGGAACCGGTAACATCTCATGGGTAAGAGAATTCTATGCTCACTCACCTAACCCGGATAATCCTTATGTTTTTGTTTGTGACAAGGCCATACTTATAAGTCCCGAAAGCATCAACACCTTTTACGGACTTTACATTGAGAAGGACGAGCATCAAGCCTTTGTTGACCAAATCAATCCCAAGCAACTCGACAAGGTGCTTCAAGAACTCACTCAACCGGGAACTCATTGGAACGACGGTAAATACAAGGGCACGGTAAATCGCCTTCGGCTTAAACCCGAGGCAAAACTATGGAATAAGTTTGTTAAAACTTCTTTAATTCCCTCCACACACAATACTACCGTTGATATACCACGTCTTTTGCTCATACATTCTATTTTGCATAATCGCATCATTAACATTGGAAAAATTATTTGGGATGAGATTTTTGTATGCAGCTCAAAAGATAAGGGTTATCTTTTCTTCCCTTGCTTAATTTCTAATCTTTGCAAGGAGATGCATGTCCCGAGTGAGTCCACCGATGAAAAGGCCCTACCCAAGTCTGGTTGGAATCAAGCACTAATCCGGAAGCTAATGGGAGAGGCACCGGAAGATTCTTCAAGGCCTCCAATTGCCACGACAACTCCTGCCGCCGCGGCAATCCCTAATGCCCAAGCACTTAACGCCAGGGCAACTCGGCCATTAATCCCGGGACACTTTGAAGCACTTTTGAACCCATTGACAAGCCGCCTAAGGCAAATTGAAGATCGGCAACTAATGTTCATGCGGTACATGAAGGAGCACAACAATGCCATCACCCAAGTCATCCTAGAAAAGTACCCGCACAATCGCGTGCCGTTCCCAATCTTTCCCGCCGATATCCTTGCCACGGCAACCAAGGAAGCTGACGCCACGGCAACCAACCCTGACGATGCCCCGACAACCACTGGAAAAGCCAAAGGTAAAGCACCTATGCCCGAATCAACTCCTACAGAATCATTTTCTGATTTTTCAGAATCGGACGAGTCCTCCATTGAACCAATAAAGACCGCACCAATTGAATCCTCCAAACGAAAAGCCATTGACATTGATGAAGAGGATGATGAGGACAACCCCGTACAAGGATCGATTCCACCACCGGCAACAAGAAAACAACCATCGCGTTCAAGCAAGAAAATCAAGACGCCAACTAGAAGGAAACTAATCATCTACGATGACGAACTCTCAGAGTAAGTCCTCGTATGCATTTTATTTTTAATTCTCGTTATTTTATGCATGCATTGAGGACAATGCCTCACTCGAGTTTGGGGGGGGATTGTTATTAGTAATTACCATGTTTAGTTACATTAATCTTAAGCATTACATTTAGGATACATAAACTGCTTGCAATGCCTTTAATTAGAACAAGAATTGCTTAGATTTGATGAATATTCAATGATGACTTTGCCAATGCACTTAATTGATAGAATTTTTATTCTAGGATAACCATGGAAAAACTTAGAATTTTACTATGATGCTAAATTTGATGAAACACTGTTGTGGTTTGATTGATTTAAGGAGTTCTAGTAAACTTAGGTTGATAATTAACTAATTGGGGGATTAGAATAAAAATTGGATGAATGCTAGAGGTGCCCGAAATTGGCTCTAGCATATGCTTAAAAATTGATCACTAGAGGTGCCCGAAACTGGCTCTAGGAGGCGTTAAAATTTTTTTTAACTAGAGGTGCCCGAAACCGGCTCTAGTCGATTAAATTAACTTAAGAAAACTAAAAATAAAACACTAGAGGTGCCCGAAATTGACTCTAGTTAAAAAATGTTAAAAAGAACCCAATGAAGTAATTTGAAAACCTATTGTTTGCATAGAATCCGAAAAATCAACTTGCACACAACTCCGCACACACTCACAAGCATTATAGTTTGATTCCGAGTAACTCCTCAGTTTTTCGAAAAATAAAAAGCCAATCATACTTTGTGCCCCGGTTCAGAGAATTGAAATCAAGTTCAAAGCTAAGTTTGTGAAAATTCGAAGTCTTGGCAGGTAATTATGAGTTTGCATTGCTTGAGGACAAGCAATAATTCGAGTTTGGGGGTGTGATAAGTGTTCAAAAGTACTATTTTTCTTACCCTTTTTACTTCTATTATTGTTAGACTTAGGCTCATATTAGTTGCATAGTTAGCCATTCATGCATTAATCCATGTTTCCTTCAATCGTTGAGCTTGATTACATAACTTGGTGATTTTTGTGGAAATAGATGCTGCTTTGGTGTGTTTTTGTGTGTGTATGTGCAGGATCACTTGCCAAAGCAATGCCGAGCTAGTTGCCAGGGCAATGCATGAATGATATGCCGAGCTAGTTGCAGGGCAATGCATGAAGGAGACGCCGAGCCAGTTGCCATGGCATTTGTCGACAAAGACAAAAAGCAATATGGATGTTGAAACTCATGACTTTACAAGCCCAAGATGACATGGAGCAAGGCCCAAGCCCAAAGGAATTTGATTGCCATGCAGAGATTAAAGAAGAATTAAATTCCAAGAAGATAGGAGAAGTTCTAATAGGAATAAAATTATAATAAAGAATTATATTCTTTAAAGATAATTTAATTCCAACTCAAACTCCTCCTCAAAAAAGGACTTTGGCCTAGCCCTATAAATATCAAGGAGATTTCGACAAGATGCATAGAGAGAGCAAGAGGGAATTTCGACAAGACCAAGAGAGGAAGCAAAGGGGAATTTTCGACAAGCTTCATCTTTTCTTCCTTGTTCGATTGGGTTCATGCTAGGGATTGTTTATCTTGTGTTTCTTTGGAACCTAGCCATGAACTAAATTTACTTGGCTATGGTTATTGTGTTTTGTGGTTGTGAGAAACTATTGGTTTTTGTTTAGGTAATAAGAGTTTGCACTTTTCTATTTCAAGGTTTATTCATTCTTGATTCTTATTATTGTTTTGCAGTGAATTGGGAGAGGATCTCGTGATTTCATCCATTTATCTAATATCGGGAGAGTTAGATTCAAGAAACGAATGAATATGATCTTTATTCAATCCAATGATGGTGAAGATTAATCCGGCTTAGGAATAAGTTAAGGATTTCAACGGCTAGAGGAGCGCGCAAGATTGGTTGTTGTTCACCCTTGATTCATGCGGGGATGTATTATCAAGGCATGCACAAGTAGCTAGAGTTTCAACTTAGATAAGAAGAAACCATTGAAGAACGCGCTCTGCCGAACCTTGAAGTTGCTGCCCAAACGCCCAAGTAGTTGCCCAACTAGTCGCCCAGGCAACCATCAATTAGTTGCCAAGGCAACCCCGTTGTGCAAGTTGCCACGGCAACTGAGTTGCCCGTGCACTCTTTTACCAAAACGATCCAATCGGCTATCACACCTCAACTCACGATAACCTGGCCTATCTCTCTCTCATTTGAACTCATCTTTTCTTTTACTTTATTGCTTTCTAGATTAGTCATTAGTTAAACTCCGATAATCCTTTACTTGTGTTTTACTTTTTTTACGATTGCAAGAGATTAGATCCTTGAAGTGGCACCAATCCCTGTGGAGACGATATCTTTTATACTATAACTTGCGACGTGTATACTTGCACATTTGTGTAGCAATTATTACGCGCAACAGTTGCCAGAGCGTCTGCCATCTGATTATCTTCCCTCAGAAGGTAAGTAAAATTGATCTTCTCGAAGCTTTTGACTAACTCTTAGATCAAATCATAATACTTGACCAATTATAGATCTCTCGTTTCCCACTCTTTTCGGAGTTGGTAAATTACCAAAGAGGAATCTCTAAAAACTTAGAGCACCTTGACTTTCCTTTCAATGGCTGCATATAAATCCATAACACAAGCCTCATACTCGACCATGTTATTTGTGCAAAAGAATTCTAATATACTAGTGAAGAAATAGTAAACCTTTTTCGGAGAGATTAACACTGCTCCAATTCTATGTCCTAAGGCATTGGATGCTCCGTCGAAATAGAGCTTCCATAACTCATTCTCTAAAGTGGTCTTCTCTTCGACAATTATGCACATCAAGTCTTCATTGGGGAAATTAAAGTTCAAAGACTCATAGTCATATGAAGCGCGACTTGCTAGGAAATCCGCTATAGCACTCTCTTTTACTGCCTTTTGACTCACATATAGAATGTCAAATTCAGACAACAACGTTTGCCAATGAACCAACCTCCCATTTAGTGTCGGTGCTTCCATTAAGAACTTCAACAGATCTAGCTTGGATATCAGCCAAGTAGTATGATACAACATGTATTGCCTGAGCCTTTTGGTAGCACATACCATAGCACAACACAATTTTTGAATCGATGGGTGTTGCGCGTAATAAGTGCTCCGCAATTGTGCAAGTGTACACGTCGGTAGTTATAGGATAAAAGATATCGTCTCCACAGGGATTGGTGCCACTTCAAGAATCTAATCTCTTACACTGTAAAAAGTAAAAGAACAGAAGTAGAAGATTGTAGGAGTTTTAACTAACAACTAAACTAGAAAGTAATAAAGTAGAAGAAGATGTAATCAAATGAGAGAGAATAGGCCAGGTTATCGTGAGTTGAGGTGTGATAGCCGATTGAATCGTCGTGGTAAAAGAGTGCAAGGGCAACTCAGTTGCCGTGGCAACTTGCACAGCGGGGTTGCCTTGGCAACTAATCGATGGTTGCCTAGGCGACTAGCTGGGCAACTACTTGGGCGGCTAGGCAGCAACTTCAAGGTTCGATAGAGCGTTCTTTAACGGTTTCTTCTTATCCCTAAGTCAAAACTCTAGCTACTTGTGCATGCCTTGATAATACATCCCTGCGTGAATCAAGGGTGAACAACAACCAATCTTGCGCTCTTCTTAGCCGTTGAAATCCTCAACTTATCCCTAAGCCGGATTAATCTTCACCATCAATAGATTGAATAAAGACCATACTCATTCATTTCTTGAATCTAACTCTCCCGATATTAGATAAATAGATGAAGTTACGAGATCATCTCCCAATTCACTCGCAAACAAGAATAAGAGCCAAGAATGAGTAAACCTTGAATTGAAAGTGCAAACTCTTATTACCTAAACAAAATCCAATTGTTTCTCACAACCACAAGACACAATAACCTTAGCCAAATAGATTTAGTTCATGGCTAGGTTCCAAAGAAACACAAAACAAAGAATTCCTAGCATAAACCTAATGGAACAAGAAAGAAAAAGATGAAGAATGGTTGAAGCCTTGTCGAAATTTCTCCAAAGCATTGTCGAATATCCCTTGCTCTTTGTCGAAAATTCTCTCTTCTCTC
This sequence comes from Hibiscus mutabilis, assembly GCA_019671005.1. Classification (NCBI taxonomy): domain Eukaryota; kingdom Viridiplantae; phylum Streptophyta; class Magnoliopsida; order Malvales; family Malvaceae; genus Hibiscus; species Hibiscus mutabilis. The sequence goes on along the minus strand of CM033717.1, from coordinate 16,218,238 downwards.
TCCCTTGGAGTTGACAGCATGGTCTTTAATTTATAGGGCTAGGTCAAAGTCTTTTTTGAGGAAGAAGTTAAGTTGGAAATAAATTATCTTTAAAGAATATAATTCTTTATTATATTTAAATTTCTTCTAGAACTTCTCCTATCTTATTGGGATTTAATTTCTCTTTAACCTCTTCATGGAAACCAAACTCCTCTATGATTTAGCTTTGCTCCACGTCATCTTGGGCTTATCTAGTCATCAATTTCGACTACCATATCATATTATTCCTTGTCGAAAATTGCCCTGGAAACTAGCTCGGCATCTCCTTCATGCATTGCCCTGGCAACTAGCTCGACATCTTCTTCATGCATTGCCCTGGCAACTAGCTCCAGCCTTGCTTTGGCAAGTGATTCTGCGCACACATACAAAACACACCAAAGCAGTATATTTTTCTACAAAATTGGCAAAATATGAAATCAAGCTTGTCCACCAAGGAAACGATGCAAACACGCATGTATGACTAATAATGCAACTAATATGAGCCTAAGTCTAGCAATAATATGAATAAAAAGGGTAATAAAAATAGTACTTTTGAACACTTAACACACCCCCAAACTCGAACTATTGCTTGTCCTCAAGCAATGCAAACTAATAATTACCCACCAAGACCTCAATTTTCACAAACTTAGCTTTGAACTTGATTTCAATTCTCAGAACCGGGGCACAAAGTATGACTGGCTTTTCATTTTTCAGACAATTTAGGAGTTACTCAGAATCAAACTATAATGCTTGTGAGTGTGTGCGGAGTTGTGTGCAAATTGATTTTTAGTATTCTATGCAAACAAGAGGTTTTCAAATTACTTCATTGGGTTCTTTCAACAAGTTTTAACTAGAGCCGGTTTCAGGCACCTCTAGTGTTTTGTTTTTAGTTTTCTTAAGTTAATTAATTTATTCGACTAGAGCCGGTTTCGGGCACCTCTAGCGATCAATTTTAGCACATATTAGAGCCAATTTCGGGCACCTCTAGTATTCCTCCAATTTTTTTAGCACATACTAGAGCCAATTTCGGGCACCTCTAGTATTCCTCCAATTTTTACTCTAATCCCCCAACTTTTTAACTATCAACCTAAGTTTGCTAGAATTCCTTAAATCAATCAAGCCACAACAGTGTTTTATCAACTTTAGCATCATAATAAGATTCTAAGTGTTTCCATGTTTATCCTAGAATAAAAAGTTCTATCAATTAAGTACATTGGCAAAGTCATCATCAGATATTCATCAAATCTAGGCAATTCTTGTTCCAACTAAAGGTATGGCAAGCAATTTATGTATCCTAAATGCAATACTTAAGATGAATGCAACTAAACATGGTAACTAACTAATAACCAACACCCCCAAACTCGAGAGAAGCATTGTCCTCAATGCACGTAAAAGTGAAACAAAATTTAAAAGAGACTAAATGAAATGAGTTAGTCGGGGAGGTCTTCACCTCGAGTGATAAGTTTTCTTCGTGTCGTTTGCTTGATTCATATTCCGGTCGGTGGTTGAATGCTTGTGGCTGGTACCACGTGAATAGCATTGCTTTGATTTGATCTATGTTTGCCGATGCAGGTTCACTTGCCTGGGCATCGCCAGTTTCTGTTGACGTGGCAACTACTGAGGTAGTTGCCGGGGCATTCTCTGTTGTGGTTGCCGTGGCAAGTAGTCGGCAGTGAATATCCTTAGCATGGTGGTTGTGAGTCTTGTTGTGGAAAAGAAAAGAAAACAAAGAAAACCTGGAAACTAAAAATTCCAAAAATAAATAAGGAAAAAAAATAACCGAAAATAATAAAATAAAAAAAATAGTTCAAAAAAATAAAAAGAAAATATCAAAAGGAGAGCATGCTCATGCATCTCCTAAGGTGACCACTTCTTTGTTACGTTCCACATGGGCACCGTTGTAGTGCTTCAATCTTTGTCCGTTAACTTTGAATTCATGTTCGTCAATGATGGACTTGATTATCACGACACCATGGGAGAATGGTTTGACAACTTCGAATGGTCCTGACCATCTTGATTTTAGTTTTCTCGGGAAAAGTTTTAGCCGAGAATTGAATAAGAGAACTAGTTGCCCTGGCATGAATTGCCGCGACAATAGTTTCTTGTCATGCCATTGCTTTGTTTTCTCCTTGTAGATTCGTGCATTGTTATAGGCGAGTGCACAGAATTCTTCTATCTCGTTGAGGTCCAATAAACACTTTTTCCCAGCACTTTCCCAATCCATATTTACGGTCTTGATTGTCCAATATGCCTTGTGTTCGATTTCCATCGGTAGATGGCATGTTTTGCCATAGACAAGTCAGAAGGGAGACATACCTAAGGGTGTTTTGAATGCAGTACGATATGCCCAAAGTGCGTCATGTAGTCTTACTGACCAATCATTCCTAGAGGGATTTACAACTTTCTCAAGTATACCCTTCAATTCCCGATTGGAAATTTCTGCTTGCCCATTGGTTTGTGGGTGATATGCCGTGGCAATCTTGTGAGATACACCAAAGCATTGTAATATCTTGGCGATGAGTTTGTTGTCGAAGTGCTTGCCTTCATCACTGATAATTGCTCTCGGCATCCCAAACCGTGTAAATATGTTTTTCTGCAAGAATTGTTGCACTGTCTTGGAATCGTTGTTGGGAACTGCAGCTGCCTCAACCCATTTAGACACATAGTCGACGACAAGTAGAATGTAGAGGTTACCGAATGAAGATAGGAAAGGTCCCACAAAATCAATCCCCCATACATCGAACAATTCCACCTCGATGATGTTTTGGAGTGGTCTTCTGGAGATATTGCCCGTCTTCTGGCGACGATCACATTGCTTGTAAAATTCTTGGGCATCTTTGTACAATGTTGTCCAATACAAATCGGATTGCAAAACTTTGGCCGCGGTACGTGTTCCTCCAAAATGTCCTCCATAGGGTGAAGAATGGCATTGCCGGAGTACATTCTGCTGCTCTTCTTCAGGGACACATTGACGTATAACTTGATCTGCACATTGTTTAAACAAAAGAGGCTCATCCCAAAAGTAATGCTTAGCATCATGGCGGAATCGCTTCTTCCCTTGGTGAGTAAGACCATAAGGTAAAATACCACAAACAAGGAAATTAACTAAATCCGCGTACCAGGGTACTGCTTCCAAGATTGCTGAGGCATGTGCATCCATGGTTGCCGAGGCGTCAGGGGTTGCTGAGGCGTGCGCGTCTTTGGCTGCTGAGGCATGCGTATCAGTGGTTGCCACGGTGTGCGCATCAAGAGTTGCTGAAGTGTCGAGGGTTGCCGAGGCATGCGCATCCATGGTTGTTGAGGCGTTAGGGGTTGCCGAGGCGTACGCATCCATGGTTTCCAAGGAAACTAACAGTTGCTCATCCAGGAATGCATCACATATCTCTAAATCCGCGTCCTCCTCCCTATTGTGTTCTAAGCGTGATAAGTGACGGCCACTTAATTTTCTGTTCCTTTCCTGTCCTTAATTTCAATGTCAAACTCTTGTAAAAGCAATATCCAACGAATCAAACGAGGTTTGGCATCCTTTTTAGCAAATAGATACTTAATTTCCGAATGGTCCGTATGAACAATTACCTTTGTACCAATCAAATAGGATCGAAACTTGTCAAATACGAAAACTACAGCTAGTAACTCTTTCTCCGTTGTTGTGTAATTCACTTGAGCACTATTAAGAGTTTTACTAGCGTAGTATATCATAGAAAGGTCTTACCTGTGCGTTGGCCTTGGACTGCTCCTACTGCGAAATCACTTGCATTACACATGAGCTCAAAAGGTAGCGTCTAATCTGGTGGAACGACAATGGGTGCCGAGGAAGGCTTTTCTTTTAGGGTTTCGAATGCTTGGGGTTCAAGAATCATCAAAATTGAAGACTTTATCCTGTTCAAGCAAACTACACATGGGTTTAGTAATTTTAGAAAAATTATGAATGAGCCTCCTATAAAAACCTACATGTCCAAGAAAGCTTCAGATTCCTTTAACCGAACTTGGTGGGGGTAATCTCTCGATCACGTCCACCTTGGCTTTGTCTACTTCAATTCCCTTGGATGAAATCTTGTGGCCGAGCACTATTCCTTTATCTACCATAAAATGGCCCTTCTCCCAATTAAGGACTAAATCGATTTCTTCACATCTTGCCAACACCTTCTCTAAATTGTTGAGGCAGCTGTCGAAGTCATTACCAAAAACGGAAAAATCATCCATGAAGATCTCAAGGAAGTCTTCGACCATGTCTGAAAAGAGTGCCATCACGCATCTTTGGAAGGTTGTCGGGGCGTTACACAATCCGAACGGCATCCTTCGGAAAGCATAAGTACCGTATGGGCATGTGAAGGTTGTCTTTTCTTAATCTTCTGGTGCTATGGCAATTTGATTGTAACCTGAATAACCATCAAGAAAATAATAAAAGGGTTTATCTGCAAGACAGTCAAGCATTTGATCAATAAAGGGTAATGGGAAGTGGCCTTTCCTAGTGGCTTTGTTTAGCTTTCGATAATCCATCAAACCCTCCAACCGGTCACAGTCCTGGTTGGAATGAGTTCATTGTTTTCATTACTTACCACCGTTATACCTCCCTTTTTCGGTACACATTGTACTAGACTTACCCATGTACTACCAGAGATAGGGTATATAATACGGGCGTCAAGCCACTTGATGATTTCTTTCTTTACAACCCCTTTCATGACATGATTCAGTATCCTCTGGGCCTCAATCGAAGGTTTGTGATCATCATCCAACAAAATCTTGTGCATGCACACTGCCGAGCTAATTTCTTTCAAGTCGGCAATTGTCCACTCTATTTCCTTCTTGTGTAGCATCAACACTTTGATCAGCTTCTTTTCTTGCTCGGGCTGTAACTTAGAGGAAATAATTACATGCAATGTATTATCGGTACCCGAGTAAGCATATTTAGTTGCTATGGCAACTGTTTCAACTCAAGAATCGGTGGTTTTTCAACAGAGGGCTTTTCGAGCTTACCTTCCTTACCTGAGTAATCCAGTGGTTCAAAGTATGTACCTGGTCGATTGACTAACCAATTTGCCTCTTCTTGTTGTTCCTCATCGATCGGTTCTTCATACTCCCCAGGTTCCTCTTGATCGGCAATGTAGTTGCCGAGGCAACTAAATTCTTCGTCGAAGTTAAACTCTGCCGTGGCATGAAGAAGTTGGTATTCTTCTGGATCATCGGCATGCCTTAGTGTTTGGAACACATTTAGTTTAACTTGCTGGTCATTCACCCTCTGGATTCATATAGGATCTGTCGGCTAGCTGTAGCATAACTGTTGTAGGTTTTGCCTTCCCGATTCCTAGCTTTTGGAAAACCAATTTAGGCATCAAGTTTATGCTTGCTCCAAGGTCGCATAATGCTTTCCCGACATAGTGGTTTCCAATGGAACAGGGTATTGTGAAACTTCCGGGATCCTTCAACTTGGGTGGCATGCGATTGTGCAACATGGCCATGCATCCCTCTGTTGCGGCAACTGTTTCAAATTCTCCTAGTCTTGTTCTCTTGGACACAATGTCTTTAAGAAACTTGGCATAGTTTGGTATTTGTTCAGTTGCTTCAACCAATGGCAAGTTGATGTGGACTTGCTTTAGGATATCAAGGAACTTCTTGAATTGATATTCTTGCTTTTGTCGCTTCAACCTTTGTGGGAATAGTGGTGGAAGTCGGATATCTTTGATCCTTTCATTGGTCTGGAACCTGATTGATGGCATTGCTGGGGCAACTGGAGTTGCCGAGGCATCCTTATCGCTGGTTGCCGAGGCATGCTTATCGCTAGTGGTTGGGTAATTCTTGGTTCAGCATCTGAGGCTTTTCTGCTGAGTTTGTCTTGATCTTTTTGTGGAGTTTTGTTTGATGAGCGAGCTTGAGCCTCTTTAAGTTGTTGGCCACTTCTATTGGTGATCGCCTTACATTGCTCATGGCTAGTTCCTCTTGCGATTTCAGTATCGCTAGGTAAACCTCCTTGAGGTCTAGTATTCAGGTTTTGAGCAAATTGTCCGACTTGATTTTCCAATGATTTGATTGCCGCCTCTTGGTTTTGCAATCTCATCTCGGTCCTGTTAATAAAAGCATAAGTTCTTTTTATGAAGTTACTATTCCCAGCCATATAAGATTCAGTTTTCAACATAAAAGCATTGAGAGAATTTTCCAAAGAACTAGATGTTGTCGGTTGTTGCTGCGACAACTATTGCCGTGGCATATTCTGCTGGAATCCCGATGCTTGTGCATTCTGATTGTTCTGGTTTAGAGCATTGTTGGGATTACTCCATGAAAAAATCGGGTGCTTCTTCCAAGTTGGATTATATGTGTTGGACATCACATTGTTGTTCCAGTTATAATTCCCCACATAAAAGCTGGATTCTACATACATTCAGAAGAATCATGGTTACCACCACATAACTCACAAAAGGAATCCATTACCTTACCTCCTGTGTGTTGTTTGGCTTTTGCATGTTCTGGACCATCTTGGTTAGAGTGGCCAATTGTGCCGAAATTGAGTCTGATGATCCCAGTTCATGTATTGTGGCTTGGCGTCTAACTCATCCTCTTCTAACAGATGGGAATTGATAATCATTCTTGGCAAGCCTGTTTAGAATTTGCATTGTTTCCTCCGGCGACTTATCTAGGAGTATGCCGTTTGACGAGGCATTTAGCATCATCCTTGTTGGTGTATTCACAGCATTGTAAAACATTGTTACTTGTGTCCACACTGTGGATCCGTGTAGGGGGCGTTTGTGTAGAAGTTCTCTATATCGCTCCCAAGCCTCGTACATGGATTCATCATATGCTTGCCGAAAAGAAGTAATTTCGTTACAAAGCTTATTAGTCAAATTTGTAGGATTAAATCGAGCAAGGAAATCACGACAAAGATCGGTCCAAGATCCTATTGATCCGACATGAATACTATTCAACCATGTTTTGCCCTATCCATCAGTGAATAGGGGAATAATCTTAGTCATAAAACATCAGGGGTGACTCATTGTATTTTGAATGAAATGCAAATCTTGAGGAAAGATTTAAGATGTTGTCGTGCATCTTCAGTTGTTGAGCCGCCAAATTGACCAATTGTGTTGATCATATTAAACATCACCGGTTTCAACTCAAAGTGGTCGACTTCAATTTCAGGTGTGACAACGCCTGGATTAAGTCCTTCAAGATCTTCTTCAAGATAGTCTCGAATAGTTATGTTTCGTGCAAGAATCACTCCTCCTCCTGCTGGAACATCTTGATTCATATTGCCGTCTTGATTAGCCATTGCTACTCTTAACCTTCGTCTAAGTCTTTGCAAGGTTGGTTCGATCTCTGGATCAAAGGGATATTCTGGTGTAATCGGTGTCGCCCTGGTCATATACCAATGCAAAACCAAAGTTTGTTAACCCTTTGAATCTTAAACAAGAAAAATAAAAAGTGCAAGAATATAAAAACAAAGTCGCTATTGCCAATCCTCGGAAACAGCGCCAAAAACTTGTTGCGCGTAATAAGTGCTCCACAATTGTGCAAGTGTACACGTCGCAAGTTATAGTATAAAAGATATCGTCTCCACAAGGATTGGTGCCACTTCAAGAATCTAATCTCTTGCACTGTAAAAACTAAAAGAACACAAGTAGAAGATTGTAGGAGTTTTAACTAACAACTAAACTAGAAAGCAATAAAGTAAAAGAAGATGTAATCAAATGAGAGAGAATAGGCCAGGTTATCGTGAGTTGAGGTGTGATAGCCGATTGAATCATCTTGGTAAAAGAGTGCAAGGGCAACTCAGTTGTCGTGGCAACTTGCACAACGGGGTTGCCTTGGCAACTAATCGATGGTTGCCTGGGCGACTAGCTGGGCAACTGCTTGGGCGGCTGGGCTGCAACTTCAAGGTTCGGTGGAGCATTCTTCAATGGTTTCTTCTTATCCCTAAGTCGAAACTCTTGCTACTTGTGCATGCCTTGATAATACATCCCTACGTGAATCAAGGGTGAACAATAGTCAATCTTGCGCTCTTCTTAGTCGTTGAAATCCTTAACTTATCCCTAAGCCGGATTAATCTTCACCATCAATAGATTGAATAAAGACCATACTCATTCGTTTCTTGAACCTAACTCTCCCGATATTAGATAAATAGATGAAGTTACGAGATCCTCTCCCAATTCACTCGCAAACAAGAATAAGAACCAAGAATGAGTAAACCTTGAATTGAAAGTGCAAACTCTTATTACCTAAACAAAATCCAATTGTTTCTCACAACCATACAATAACCTTAGCCAAATAGATTTAGTTCATGGCTAGGTTCCAAAGAAACACAAAACAAAGAATTCCTAGCATAAACCTAATGGAACAAGAAAGAAAAAGATGAAGAATGGTTGAAGCCTTGTCAAAATTTCTCCAAAGCCTTGTCGAATCTCCCTTGCTCTTTGTCAAAAATTCTCTCTTCTCTCCCCCTTGGAGTTGACGGCATGGTCTTTAATTTATTGTGCTAGGTCAAAGTCTTTTTTTGAGGAGGAAGTTAAGTTGGAATTAAATTATCTTTAAAGAATATAATTCTTTATTATATTTAAATTCCTTCTAGAACTTCTCCTATCTTCTTGGGATTTAATTTCTCTTTAACCTGTTCATGGAAATCAAACTCCTTTGGGATTTAGCTTTGCTCCACGTCATCTTGGCCTTATCTAGTCATCAATTTCGACTACCATATCATCTTAATCCTTGTCAAAAATTGCCCTGGAAACTAGCTCGACATCTCCTTCATGCATTGCCCTGGCAACTAGCTCGTCATCTTCTTCATGCATTGCCCTGGCAACTAGCTCCAGCCTTGCTTTGGCAAGTGATTCTTCACACACATACAAAACACACCAAAGCAGTATCTTTTTCCACAAAATTGGGCAAAATATGAAATCAAGCTTGTCCACCAAGGAAACGATGCAGACACGCATGAATGACTAATAATGCAACTAATATGAGCCTAAGTCTAGCAATAATATGAATAAAAAGGGTAATAAAAATAATACTTTTGAACACTTAACAATGGGTACCGTGTTTTGCAATTCGTAAACTTCTTGATCAAATAGTAGATCACTTTCTTTTTCCTATCGAACTCATCATGTTGCCCTAGAACACAACCCATTAAATTCTCAAAAACCATCAAGTATAAGGTCAAAGGCCTATTTGGAACTGGTTCTACTAGAATCGGAGCATTAGTCAAAGACTTCTTGATCTTGTCTAAATCCTCTTGGCACTCTTCATCCCATACCCCTAGATTGTTCTTCCGAAGTAATCTGAATACAGGGCCACACTTATCAGTCAACTGAGAGATGAATCGAGATATATAGTTTAATCTCCCCAAGAAACCTTGAACTTCTTTTTGGTTTCGAGGTGGTGGGAGGTCTGGATGGATTTTACCTTCTTAGGGTCAATCTCAATCCTTTTTTGGCTAACCACAAAGCCTACGATCTTACCAGATGTAACGACAAAAGTGCACATAGTCGGGTTGAGCTTTAGCTGATATTTTCTCAGACTTTGGAAAAGCTTTTTCAAGTTTTGGATGTGCTCTTCTTCGGTTCGAGACCTGGCAATCATATCATCTACATATACCTCGATCCCTTTGTGCATCATGTCATGAAAAAGGGTTACCATGGCTCTTTGGTAGGTTGCTCCAGCATTCATTAATCTGAAAGGCATCACCCTATAACAGAATGTTCCCCACTTAGTCACAAACGTAGTTTTCTCCATGTCTTCATGATGCATTTTTATTTGGTTGTATCCTAAAATATCTTCCATGAAAGAGAACCACGAATGTCTTGTAGTGTTATCAACCAAAGTGTCGATATGAGGCAAAGGGAAATTATCCTTGGGGCATGCTTTATTGAGATTTCTATAATCTACACACATGTGAACCTTCCCATCTTTCTTAGGTACTGGGACTATATTCGCCACTCATTCCGGGTATTTGGCGACCTTTAGAAAACCAGCCTCATGCTGCTTTTTTTACTTCTTCTCGAATCTTTAACAACATTTCTTCTCTCATTCTTCTTAGCTTTTGCTGGGCTGATTTACATTCTGGCCTGATTGGTAGCTTATGCACCATAATGTCTGTGTCTAACCCTGACACGTCTTGATAAGTCCATGAAAAAATATCCTTAAATTCTAGAAGCAATTCGATCAATTCATACCTGGTCTTAGATGAGAAAGCGGTGCCAATTTTTACTTCCCTTCTTTCTTCCTTGTCCCCAAATTGAGTATCTCCAACTCCTCTTGATGATGCAAGATTTATTTGTCTTCACTTTCCATTAACCTGAGTAATTTATCTGGAACCTCGTCTTCTATCTCATCATCCTTTTCCCCGATTTCGGCCAAGTACGTGGATTACTCAAAATCTACCTTGGGATTAGATTCAGAATTATTCATACAGTTAATAATGGGGACCCTGAAACAATTTTGAAATGAATATGTATTGGGAAGAATATTATTATGAATGAATGAGAATAATAGATGTAAATGTAATAAAAGAAGGTAATAAATATGTTCTTTTCCATTTGAGAAAAAGTGGAGAGCATACGTTTTATTGAATCAGAAAACAAGCAGGTTGATATAGAAACCCTTTACAAAAGATCCCTATTGCTCACGGGAAAAAGTAAATAGGGTTGGTTCTAAGCATTACTCTGTTTCAAACCTAGAAACTACATGCAGGTCCTCACTGGTCCAATTGTTGAGCGTCTCCCCCGAAAAGCAAGGGCGGATCTTAGCCAAGAACCTGCCGCTCTTTTCATATTCTGTTATTGCATTGACATCCATTCCCTCTAACACCTCACTAAATCTGTCTTCACTAATCTTGGTGCCCTCTAAACTAGCCTCGTGTAGCTTTTGTCCCATGTTGATTATCCATCCAGACACAAAAACATTTCTTATGTCGGGATAAGTCATAGGCACCCACGGGATGTTCTTGCCCCTAAATCTATCATTCCTTTGTTCCTTTCTCTTCTTCCATTCTATCTACCTCTACTGAAAATTGGGTATATGGACGAGCTCGAATCAATATTTCTTGTTGACGAAACTCTTAGCACGCAAGCACCCTTGTAAGTTCCTTCCGAGTCCTTTACCTTTCTTAGCTCCTTGTCCCAAAGTCTGCTAGACTGTCATTTTAGTGCAATTTGACAGTCTAGGGCATGGAATCTTGCTTCCTTCCGCCACAAAGGTAGCGTTAACAAATTCCAAGGCCTTAAAGGAACATTCAACTGCATCCTTGTCGGTTTGGATGTAAGGAGCATCAGTGGTTACGAAAGCAATGATGTCTTGTTCAGCTCCCACACTTACCAACTTCCCATCAATAAAAAATTTTAGTTTTTGATGTAGTGATGAAGGCACAGCCCTGGCTGAGTGAATCCATAGCCTTCCTAGCAGACTATTTTAATTTGGCCGAATGTTCGTTACCAAAAACTCAACGACATACTCAGTAGGCCTAATTAGCAAGGGTACCTCAATCTTCCCGATAATGTCCCTTTGAGTGCCATCAAAAGCCCTAACAGAATTTTGACACGGCTTCATGTGCAAACTGTCAATTGGTAACCTTTACAAAGTCACCATCAGCAGTACATTCAAAGCAGGCCCGTTGTCATTAAGCACTCCCGGCAAGACATACCCTTTGCAATGGGTGGTAATATTCAAAGCTTTGGTTGATCCTATTTCACGGTCCAGAATTTCATCATCACTAAAAGTGATAATTGTCCGCAGCAATGTGACCCACTATTCGGTCTAATTTGTTTACCAAGATGTCATTCAGGATGAATGTCTGGTTTAACATTTTTAGCAGTGCGCCTCGGTGCTTTTCTAAGCTCTACAACAGTTCTAGCACAAAAATATGTGCTTGATGTTTTCGAAGTTGCTCGACAATGCTATATTCGCTGTGTTTTAGGAACCTCAAGAATTCCTGAGCTTGTGTCTCGGTTACCGGCTCAAGAATCTTCGGGGGAGGCTTTTCTCCAAAAATCTTTTCAGGCGCGGTCATTACTGTTTTGCCTTCGTCCTTCAGTTCCTCCGCCATCTTGGATGTTTCTGGTGAATAACACCTTCCACTTCTTGTCGGCTTCATGCAACCGTGAATACAATTTGACATAAGACACATGTAGAGGAGTGAAAGACATATTCTCACTTTCCTTCTTTGGGGCTCTGGTTTCTTTTTTATTCAAGTTTTGTCCACCTCCGGTTGAGACTTGTGGCAAAGAAATAGTGAAACTCTTCAGGGTGGTGTAAATGATCGTGGCATTTACCACGTTATCTTTCTTCTTGTAGTTCTTTCGAGAGTTCTCCTCGCTATCAATCCTCCCACACTTTATGGCCACTTCAATCGACTCTCCAATTCTTACCATGTCGGGGGTTGAATCTGAGAAGCCAAGTCGCGCCATCTTCGAGCATATTGGCGTAAAATCTCATTTGACCTTTTCCCTATTCCCTCTAACATGATTCGGTTAGGGGTCATATCAGTTACATGCTTATATTGTTCCACGAAATCCCTTGAAAGATCATTCCATGACTTGATGTTGACTCGACTGAGCTGAGTGTACCATCAGGTCGCAGAACCAGTCAGGCTATCTTGAAAACAGTGGATGAATAGCTTCTCATCCTTTATAAAAGATGCCATCTTTCGGCAATACATGGTGATGTGGGCTGAGGGGCATGTAGTTCCATCATACTTCTCAAAATCAAGAGCTTTGAATTTAGGTCGTAGGATCAAGTCTGCCACAAGGCTCAAATCACTAGCATCATTTCCTTGCCCATCCACTCCTTGCAAAGTTCTAAATTTCTCTTCGAAGGCACGAAACCTTTCTTCGTATTTATTTTCCATCTCGACCCTAATCCTTTCTTCTACCTCATACATCATGTTTAAGTCAGGCAACTTATTTTCATAGCTTGCCCCCAAATCGATGGGCTGATTTACTGAGGCTCCTAGGTGGTGGCTAGTAGATGCCCCCGTTAGATGGTTAGCGGCTGCTCCTGCTATATTGATATATAATTTCTTTTTCGGAATTGATACTTCTGGTTGAACCCTCACATAAGATTCAATACCCTCTTATTCTTCGATGTTCGAGCTATCAACAAAAACTCCTTCCTTGCCTCTCATCTTTAGCATCAAGTCGGTCATCTGAGCAATAATTAAAAACAAAGACTGTGTGATCTGATCCCTGATATTCTATTCAATTCCGTCCAAATGAACCTCCATGTCCTTCTGACCCTGATCTACTTTATCCATCATTTCCTCCATTGCTCTTGACTGTAAATGGGTGTCGTACGAATGCAGAATGGTTGCGGAATGATGGCAATTTAAAGAACCAAAATGCAATCTTTCTAAAATAAAAGCTTTTTAGTTAATTATTAGCAATTAAACAAAGAATGCAAATAAATGTATTATGCATGCATGCAAAGAACAACACTGAGTTTGGCAAACATCATCGTTAAACAACTTTCATTAATGGAAACCTTATCTTGTTACAATAACTAGAGAAAAACCAACTACACATATGGATTTATGACAGTATCGAGGTCGATGATCTCCCTCAAAATCCAAATAATCCTCTCTCATTCTTCAGATTCATTGTCTACACAGTCATGAAGCTCGGTAGCATCTTCTGCCAAAAACTGTATCTTTCAGGCAACCTCTTGCATCTGAGCTGTCCATTGTGCCAATTCTTGTTCTTGCCTCCAAATTATGTAGATGGCGAAGTGTAGTTGCTCCAAACTTGGCATTGGGCGCACTTGAATCGCTCCCCTAAGGCTTTCTACATGATACTTGAGCTGTTGAACCTCAGTTTCCAACTCTTCGACACGAGCTCCCAAAGCCTAATTCTCTGAATTACTAGCTTTTAACTTGCTGGTCGAACTCTTGTACTTGAAGAGAGACTTTTCCAAACACTTGACCTGATCTTTCAAGGCTTCACTTTGGTATTGTTCCTTCTTGAGCTGTCTTGAGTGAGAAGTTCGAAGGTTCTTCATCTCTTGTGTTAAAGCGAGAACTTGGTCCTTGTGCTCGTAATACATCATTTTGTAGTTCTCAGCTCTCGCCCTTTCTTCCTTGAGTCGGAGCTCTAACCCCTCTCTTGGTCCACCTTCCACGACTCTTTTGCTCCTATTTAGCCTTTTAAGTTTTTGAATCTCTTCTTTCCCCATCCTGAGCTCAATTTCCAACTCATCTTTCTTTCATTGTAGACCTTTAATCACCCCTTCAAGCTGTGTTTGTTAAGTGTCTAAAAGTACTATTTTATTCACCCTTTTCACTCATATTATTGTTAGAATTAAGCTCATATTAGTTGCATTATTAGCCATTCATGCATGTTTGCATTGTTTCCTTAGTGGATAAGCTTGATTTCATATTTTGCTTGATTTCAGTTGCCAAAGCAAGGCTGGAACCATTTGCCAGGGCAATACAAGAAGGAGATGCTGGCGCAGTTGCCAGAGCAGTGCATGAAGGATACGCTGAGCTAATTGCCAGGGCAATTATCGACAAGGATGGATAAGGTGATGTGGCAGCCGAAATTGATGACTGGATATGCCCAACATGGAGAGGTCAAAAAAGGATTAAATCCCAAGAAGATAGGAGAAGATCTAGAAGGAATTTAAATATAATAAATAAAGAATTATATTCTTTAAAAGTATTTAATTCCAACTTAACTTCCTCCTCAAGAAAGACTTTGACCTAACCATCTCCTATATAAAGAACCCCTAGCCGCCTATTTCAACAAGTTTGGAGGGAGAGAATTCGGTCAAGAGAGAATTCAAGAAGGGGCTGTCGAAATCTTCATCTTTTCTTCTTTGTTTTCGGTTTTGATTATGTTGGGGAAGATTTACTTTGTGTTTCTTTTGAACCTAGCCATGATCAAAATCTATTTGGCTAAGGTTATTGTGTTTTGTGGTTGTGAGAAACGGTTGGATTTTGTTTAGGTGATAAGAGTTTGCACTTTCAATTCAAGGTTTACTCATTCTTGTTTTTTATTCTTTTTTGCGAGTGAATTAGGAGATTCTCGTAATTCTATTATTTATCTAATATCGGGAGAGTTAGATTCAAGAAACGAATGAGTATGGTTTTTATTCAATCTATCGATGATGAATACTAATTCGCCTTAGGAATAAGTTTAGGATTTCAACGGCTAAGAGGGGCGCAAGATTGGTTGTTGTTCACCCTTGATTCACACAGGGATGTATTGTCAAGGCATGCACAATTAGCTAGAGTTTCGACTTAGGGATAAGAAGAAACCATTGAAGAACGCTCTGCCGAACCTTGAAGTTGCTGCCTAGTCGCCCAAACAGTTGCCTAGGCAACTGTTCTACTAGTTGCCAAGGCAACCCAGCTGCGCAAGTTGCCACGGCAACTGAGTTGCCATTGCACTCTTTTACCAAGACGATCCAATCGGCTATCACTCATCAACTCATGATAACCTGGCCTACTCTCTCTCATTTGATTACATCTTCTTTTACTTCATTGCTTTCTAGTTTAGTTGTTAGTTAAAACTCCTACAATCATATACTTGTGTTTTTACTTTTACAGTGCAAGAGACTAGATTCTTGAAGTAGCACCAATCCCTGTGGAGACGATATCTTTTATACTATAACTTGCGACGTGTACACTTGCACAATTGCGGAGCACTTATTACGCACAACATGTTTTTGGCGCCGTTGCTGGGGATTGGCAATAGCAACTTTGTTTTTATTTTCTTGCACTTTTTTATTGTTTAAGATTCGAAGGGTTAACAAACTCTGGTTTTGCATTGGTATATGACCAGGGCGAGACCAACTACACCAGAATATCCCTTTGATCCAGAAATAGAACGAACCTTGCAAAGACTCAGACAAAGGCTAAGAGTAGCAATGGCTAATCAAGACGGCAATATGAATGCCAACAACAACCAGGATGTTCTAGCAGGAGGAGGAGTGATTCTTGCACGAAACAGAACTATTCGAGACTATCTTGAGGAAGATCTTGATGGACTTAATCCAAGAGTTGTCACACCTGAGATTGAAGCCGACCACTTTGAGTTGAAAACGGTGATGTTCAATATGATCAACACAATTGGTCAATTTGGCGATTCAACAACTGAAGATGCAAGACAACATCTTAAATCTTTCCTTGAGATTTACAACTCATTCAAAATACAAGGAGTCACCCCAGATGTTTTACGGATAAGATTATTCCCATATTCACTGAGGGATAGGGTGAAAGTATGGTTGAATAGTGTTCCAGCCGGATCAATAGGATCTTCGATCGATCTTTGTCGTGATTTTCTTGCTCGATTTAATCCTACCAATTTTACTAATAAGCTTCGTAACGAAATTACTTCTTTTCGGCAGGCAGATGATGAATCCATGTACGAGGCTTGGGAGTGATATAGAGAACTTCTACACAAATGTCCCCTACACAGATTCCCAGTGTGGACACAAGTAACAATGTTTTACAATGTTGTGAATACACCAACAAGGATGATGCTAGATGCCTCGACAAACGACATACTTCTAGACAAGTAGCCGGAAGAAGCAATGCAAATTCTGAACAGGCTTGCCAAGAATGATTATCAGTTCCCATCTGCTAGAAGAGGATGAGTTAGACGCCAAGACAATACATGAACTGGGATCATCAGACTCAATTTTTGCACAATTGGCCACTCTAACCAAGATGGTCCAGAACATGCAGAAACAAAACAACGCACAGGAGGTCAAGGTAGTAGATTCCTTTTGTGAGTTATGTGGTGGTAACCATAATTCTTCTTAATGTATGTAGAATCTGGAGTCCAGCTTTTATGTGGGGAATTACAACCGGAACAACAATGTGATGTCCAACACATACAATCCAGCTTGGAAGAAGCACTCGAATTTTTCATGGAGTAATCCCAACAATGCTCTGAACCAGAATAGTCAGAATGCACAAGCATCGAGATTCCAGTAGAATATGTCACGACAACAGTTTTCGCAGTAACAACCGACAACATCTAGTTCTTTGGAAAATTCTCTCAATGCTTTCATGTTAAAAACTGAATCTTACATGACTGAGAATAGTAACTTCATAAAAATAACTGATGCTTTTATTAATAGGACCGAGATGAGATTGCAAAACAAAGAGGCAACAATCAAATCATTGGAAACTCAAGTCGGACAATTTACTCAAAACTTGAATACTAGACCGCAAGGAGGTTTACCTAGCGATACTGAAGTTGCAAGAGGATCTGGCCACGAACAATGTAAGGCGATCACCACTAGAAGTGGCCGGCAACTTAAAGAGGCTCAAGCTCGCTCATCAAACAAAACTACACAAAAAGAATAAGATGAACTTAGCGGTAAAGCCTCAAATGCTGAAACAGGAAATGCCACGGCAACCCCAGTTGACGATGCCGCGGAAACCAACGATAAGCATGCCCGAGATGAACATGCCATAGAAACCAACGATAGGCATGCCATGGCAACCCCAGTTGATGATGCCTCAGCAACTCCAGTTGCCTCGGCAATGCCGCCAATCAGGTTCTAGACCAATGAAAGGATCAAAGATATCCGACTTCCACCACCATTCCCACAAAGGATGAAGCAACAAAAGAAAGAATACCAATTCAAGAAGTTTCTTGATATCCTAAAGCAAGTCCATATCAACTTGCTGTTGGTTGAGGCAATTGAACAAATGCCAAACTATGCCAAGTTTCTTAAAGAATGAGGCTAAGAGAGTTTGAAACAGTTGCCGCAACAGAGGGATGCATGGCTATGTTGCACAATCGCATGCCACCCAAGTTGAAAGATCCCGAAAGTTTCACAATACCATGTTCCATCAGAAACCACTATGTCGGGAAAGCATTATGTGACATTGGAGCAAGCATAAACTTGATGCCTAAATCGGTTTTCTAGAAACTAGGAATCGGGAGGGTAAGACCTACAACAGTTATGCTACAGCTAGCCGACAAATCCTATGTGCATCCAGAGGAAAAAATCGAAGACATACTGGTAAAAGTTGATAAATTTATTTTTCCATTGACTTTATCGTTTTAGATTGTGAAGCAAATGAGCATGCCCTTATCATTCTTGGGAGACCCTTCATAGCAATAGGGAGAACCTTGATCGATGTTGAAAAGGGAGAGCTCACAATGAGGGTGAATGACCAGAAAGTTAAACTAAATGTGTTCCAAACACTAAAGCATGCCGATGATCCAGAAGAATGCCAAATTTTTCATGCCACGATAGAGGAACAACAAGGAAATTAGTTACCTCGGCAACTACATTGCCAATCTAGAGGAACCTGAGGAGTATGAAGAACCGCTCGGTGAGGAACAACAAGAAGAGGCAAATTGGTTAGTCAATCAACCAGGTACATACTTTGAACCACTGGATTACTCAAGTAAGGAAGGTAAACTCGAAAAGCCCTTCACTAGACAACCACCGATTCTGGAGTTGAAATAATTGCCAGGGCAACTAAAATATGCTTACTTGGGAACTGATAATACACTGCCTGTAATTATTTCCTCTAAGTTACAGCTTGAGCAGGAAAAGAAGCTGATCGACATGTTGATGCTACATAAGAAGGCAATAGGGTGGATAATTGCCGACTTGAAGGGAATTAGCCCGGCAATGTGCATGCATAAGATTTTATTGGAAGATGATCACAAGCCTTTGATTGAGGCCCAGAGGAGACTAAATCATGCCATGAAAGGGGTTGTAATGAAGGAAATCATCAAGTGGCTTGACGTCGGTATCATATACCCTATCTCTGATAGTACATGGGTAAGTCCAGTACAATGTGTACCGAAAAATAGAGGTATAATGGTGGTAAGTAAAGAAAACAATGAACTCATTCCAACCAGGACTGTGACCGATTGGAGGGTTTGTACGGATTATTGAAAGTTAAACAAGGCCACTAGGAAAGATCACTTCCCCTTACCCTTTATTGATCAAATGCTTGACCATCTTGCAGGTAAACCTTTTTATTGTTTTCTTGATGGTTATTCAGGTTACAATCAAATTGTCATAGCACCAGAAGATCAAGAAAAGACAACCTTCACATGCCTATACGATACTTATGCCTTTCGAAGGATGTCGTTCAGGTTATGCAATGCCCCGTCAACCTTCCAAAGATGCATGATGGCACTCTTTCCAGACATGGTCGAAGACTTCTTGAAATCTTCATGGATGATTTTTCAGTATTTGGTAATGACTTTGACAGTTGCCTCGGTAATTTGGAGAAGGTGTTGGCAAGATGGGAAGAATCCAATCTAGTCCTTAATTGGGAGAAGTTCCATTTTATGGTAGATGAAGGAATCGTGCTAGGCCACAAGATTTCATCCAAGGGAATCGAAGTAGACAAAGCCAAGGTGGACGTGATCGAGAGATTACCCCCACCAAGTTCGGTTAAAGGAATCTGAAGCTTTCTTGGACATAAAGGTTTTTACAGGAGGTTTATTCATAATTTTTCTAAGATTACTAAACCCTTGTGCAATTTTCTTGAACAAGATAAAGTCTTCAATTTTGATGATTCTTGCGCCCAATCATTCAAAACCCTAAAGGAAAAGCTTGCCTCGGTACCCATTGTTGTTCCACCCGATTGGACACTACTTTTTGAGCTAATCTATAATGCAAGTGATTTTGCGGTAGGAGCAGCCCTAGGCCAACGCACATATAAGACCTTTCATGTGATATAATACGCTATTAAAACTCTTAATAGCGCTCAAGTGAATTACACAACAACATAGAAAGAGCTACTAGACGTAGTTTTTGCATTTGACAAGTTCCAATCTTATTTGATTGGTACAAAGGTAATTGTCCATACAGACCATTCGGCAATTAAGTATCTATCTGCTAAAAAGGATGCCAAACCTCGTTTGATTCGTTGCATATTGCTTTTGACATTGAAATTAAGGATAGGAAAGGAATAGAGAATCAAGTTGCCGATCACTTGTCACACTTAGAACGCAACAGGGAGGAGGATGCGGATGTAGAGATATGTGATGCATTATCGGATGAGCAATTGTTAGTCGCCTCAGCAACCCTTGATGCCTTGGCAACTCCAAACGCGCACGCCTCGACAACTCCAAATGCGCACGCCTCGGCAACTACAGATGCCTCGACAATACCCTGGTACGCGGATTTAGTTCATTTCCTTGTTTGTGGTATTTTACCTTATGGCCTTACTCATCAAGGAAAGAAGCGGTTCCGCCATGATGCTAAGCATTATTTTTGGGACGAGCCTCTTTTGTTTAAATAATGTGCAGATCAGATTATACGCCGATGTGACCTTGAAGAGGAGCAGCAAAATGTACTCCGGCAATGCCATTCTTCACCCTATGGAGGACATTTTGGAGGAACACGTACCACGGCCAAAGTCTTGCAATCTGGTTTGTATTGGTCAACATTGTACAAAAATGCCCAAGAGTTTTACAAGCAATGTGATCGTTGCCAAAGGACGGGAAATATCTCTAGACGACATGAGATGCTGCTCCAAAACATCCTTGAGGTGGAATTGTTCGATGTATGGGGGGTCGATTTTATGGGACCTTTCCCATCTTCATTTGGCAAACTCTACATTCTACATGTCGTCGACTATGTGTCTAAATGGGTTGAGGCAGCTGCAGTTCCTGCCAACGATTCCAAGACGGTGCAACGATTCTTGCAAAAAAATATATTTACATGGTTTGGGATGCCGAGAGCAATTATCAGTGATGAAGGCAAGCACTTTGACAACAGACTCATTGCCAAGATGTTGCAACGCTTCGGCGTGTCACACAAAATTGCCACATCATATCATCCACAAACTAATGGGCAAGCAGAAATTTCTAACCAAGAATTGAAAAATATCCTCAAGAAGGTTGTCAATCCTTCCCGAAAAGACTGGTCTACAAGATTAAACGAAGCACTTTTGGCTTACCAAACCACATTCAGAACACTCGTGGGAATGTCCCCGTTTCGCATTGTCTATGGTAAGACTTGTCACTTACCGGTGGAAATCGAACACAAAACATATTGGGAAATAAAGACCGTGAATATAGATTGGAAAGTGCCAGACAAAAACGTTTACTAGATCTCAACGAGATAGAAGAATTTCGTGCACTCGCCTTTGACAATGCACGAATCTACAAGGAGAAAACAAAGCAATGGCATGACAAGAAACTATTGCCGCGGTAATTCATGCCAGGGCAACTAGTTCTCCTATTCAATTCTCGGCTGAAACTTTTCCTGGGAAAATTGAGATCAAGGTGGTCAGGAACATTCAAAGTAGTCAAACCGTTCTCCCATGGTGTCGTGATAATCAAGCCCACCACTGACGAACATGAATTCAAAGTTAATAGACAAAGATTGAAGCACTATAACGGTGCCCATGTGGAACGTAACAAAGAAGTGGTCACCTTAGGAGATGCATGAGCATGCTCTCCTTTCGATATTTTCCTTTTATTTTTAGTTTTCGTTTATTTGAACTTATTATTATTATTATTATTTTATATTTATTTTATTTTATTTATTTCAGTTATTCTTAGGATAGATTTTTTTTAGGTTAAGACTACATCTTTCTTTCATATTTATTTAATTGTTTTTGAATTTTAGGTTTAAGAATTTCTTTGCACATCTTTATTTATTTCTTTTTATTTTATTTACTAGTTTATCTTTAATCTTAACCCTTATTTTATTTGTTTTTGAATTGTAGGAAAAGAGTTCAAGATAAAGAGGAATTGGATTCAAGAAGGAAGTTTCTTCAACAAGGAAACTAATGGGCAAAATCTAAGGCTTATATTAAGCCTCCAATTTACCCTAATTCTCCTACATAGCCAGCCAAACCTTTTCCCTTCCACAATTCCCTTTACCGCCCCTTCCCCCAATTAAAACCTTTGTTTTCTTTATTTCCAATCAATCCCACCCACCATATTTACTACCTATCTTTTCTATTTAACCCATCACCTTTAACTTCCAAGAAACATATTCCTACTTTTCACCTTGCAACTCTTTAGTCTCTTTTGCTTTATTTTCTTTTTTTCTACCCAACTCACAACCAAGATCATCCATGGTAACAAAACTCAAGTTTTTGGTGCATCCAAGTTCTTCCAAAGAACCAAGCTACAAGAAATTTGCCACACCGGCGGTTCAAGAATGATTTCACTCCAAGTTTAAAACCCGAAAGATTTGGGAAGAACAAGGCTTCGAATACTCCAACTCTCATCAAGATTTCGGTCTTGAGCCCTTTATCTTCGAAAAGATTGCACACCAAAAGTGGCAAATATTTTGCCATCAACCGGAACTGGGCAACATCTCATAGGTAAAAGAATTCTATGCTCACTTGCCTAACCCGGATAATCCTTATGTTTTTGTTCGCGACAAGGCTATCCTTATAAGCACCGAGAGCATCAACGCCTTTTACGGGCTCTACATTGAGAAGGACGAGCATCAAGCCTTTGTTGATCAACCCACGCCCAAGCAACTCAATAAGGTGCTTCAAGAACTCACTCTACCAGGAACTCATTGGAACGACGATAAATATAAGGGCACGGTAAACTGCCTTCGGCTTAAACCCAAGGTAAAATTATGGAATAAGTTTGTTAAAACTTCTTGAATGCCCATCACACACAATACTACCGTTGATACACCTCGTCTTTTGCTCATACATTCTATTTTGCATAACCGCATCATTAACATTGGCAAAATTATTTGCAATAAGATTTTTGTATGTAGCATGAAAGACAAGGGTTCTCTTTTCTTCCCTTGCTTAATCTCCAATCTTTGCAAGGAAATGCATGTCCTAAGTGAGTCAACCAATAAAAAAGCCCTACCAAAGTCCGGTTGGAATCGAGTACAAATCTGAAAGTTAATAGGAGAGGCATCGGTAACATCCCCAACGCCTACAGTTGCCGCGGCAACTCCTGCTGCCTCAGCAACCCCTGACGCCTAGGCAACTGATGCCCTAGAAACTCGGCCAGCAACCCTAGGACAACTTTAAACACTCTTACAACCGTTGGCACACCGCCTTGAGCAGATTGAAGCCCGCCAACTAATGTTCATGCGGTACATGAAGGTCCACAACAACGCCATCACCCAAGTCATCCTGGAAAAACACTTGGACAGCCGAGTGCCTTTTCCTATCTTTCCTACTGAAATCCTTGCCACAACAACCAAAGAAGCAGTTGCCACGGCAACCGCAATAGCTGATGCAATGGAAACCTACCCAGCTCCTGCCCCAATATTTGCCCCGACAACCAACACTGAATATTCCACAGCAATTGAGACTGAAGACCTCGGCAACTACTGCAAAAGACAAAGGTAAAGAACCTATGCCCGAACCAACTCGTACTGAATCATTTTTTGATTTTTCAGATTTAGACGAGTCCTCCATTGCACCAACAAAGACCACACCGGTCGAATCCTCCAAGCCCAAGCAAAAGCCAATGCGATTGAAGAGGATGCCGATGAGGACACACCTGTACGAGGATGATTCCACCATCATCAACTAGGAAGGGACCACCGCGTTCAAGCAAGAGAATTAAGACACCGGCCAAGAGGAAACTAATCATCCACGATGACGAGCTCTTGGAGTAAGTCATCGTTTGCATTTTATTTTTTGTTTTTATTTGTCTTTCCTTTGCATGCATTGAGGACAATGCCTCACTCAAGTTTGGGGGGGATTGTTACTAGTTAGTTGTCATGTTTAGTTGCATTCATTTTAAGTTGCATATAGGACACATAAATTGCTTGTCATACCTTTAGTTGGAACACGAATTGCCTAGATTTGATTAATATCTGATGATGACTTTGCCAATGCACTTAATTGATAGAACTTTTTATTCTAGGATAACTATGGAAACACTTAGAATCCTACTATGATGCTAAACTTGATGAAACACTGTTGTGCCTTGATTGATTTAAGGAATTCTAGCAAACTTAGGTTGATAGTTAAAAAACTGAGGGATTAAAAAAAAATTGGATGAATACTAGAGGTGCCCGAAATTGGCTCTAGTATTTGTTAAAAATTGATCGCTAGAGGTGCCCAAAACCGGCTCTAGTCGAATAAAAGAAAAACTTAAGAAAACTAAAAACAAAACGCTAGAGCTACCTGAAATCGGCTCTAGTTAAAACATGCTAAAAGAACCCAATGAAGTAATTTGAAAACCTCTTGTTTGCATAGAATCCGAAAAATCAACTTGCACACAACTCCGCACACACTCACCATTATAGTTTGATTCTGAGTGACTCCTAAGTTGTCCAAAAAATGAAAAGTTGATCATACTTTGTGCCACGGTTCTGAGGATTGAAATTAAGTTCGAAGCTATGTTTGTGAAAATTAAAGTCTTGGCGGGTAATTATTAGTTTGCATTGCTTGAGGACAAGCAATAGTTCGAGTTTGGGGGTGTGTTAAGTGTCTAAAAGTACTATTTTATTCACCCTTTTTAATCATATTACTGTTAGACTTAGGCTCATATTAGTTGCGTTATTAGCCATTCATGCATGTTTGTATTGTTTCCTTGGTGGACAAGCTTGATTTCATATTTTGCTTAATTTTGTGGAAAAAGGGTGCTGCTGATAGTTGTTTTTGTGTGTGCAGAATCATTTTCCAAAGCAAGGCTGGAACCAGTTGCCAGCGCAATACAAGAAGAAGATGCCGACGCAGTTGCAAGGGTAGTGCATGAAGGATACGCTGAGCTAGTTGCCAGGGCAATTATTGACAATGATGGATAAGGTGATGTGGCAGCCAAAATTGATGACTGGATATGCCCAACATGGAGAGGTCAAAGAAGGATTAAATCCCAAGAAGATAGGAGAAGATATAGAAGGAATTTAAATATAATAAATAAAGAATTATATTCTTTAAAATTATTTAATTCCAACTTAACTTCCTCCTCAAGAAAGACTTTAACCTAACCATCTCCTACATAAAGAACCCCTAGCCGCCTATTTCAACAAGTTTGGAGGGAGAGAATTCGGTCAAGAGAGAATTCAAGAAGGGGTTGTCGAAATCTTCATATTTTCTTCTTTGTTTTCGGTTTTGTTTATGTCGGGGAACAATTACTTTGTGTTTCTTTTGAACCTAAACATGAACTAAATCTATTTGGCTAAGGTTATTGTGTTTTGTGGTTGTGAGAAATGGTTGGATTTTGTTTAGGTAATAAGAGTTTGCACTTTCAATTCAAGGTTTACTCATTCTTGGTTTTTATTCTTGTTTGCGAGTGAATTGGGATAAGATCTTGTAATTCTATCTATTAATCTAATATCGGGAGAGTTAGATTCAAGAAACGAATGAGTATGGTTTTTTATTCAATCTATCGATGATGAAGACTAATCCGGCTTAGGAATAGGTTTAGGATTTCAACGGCTAAGAGGAGCGCAATATTGGTTGTTGTTCACCCTTGATTCACGCAGGGATGTTTTGTCAAGGCATGCACAATTAGCTAGAGTTTTGACTTAGGTATAAGAAGAAACCATTGAAGAACGCTCTGCCGAACCTTGAAGTTGCTGCCCAGTCGCCCAAATAGTTGCCCAGGCAACCGTTTTACTAGTTGCCAAGGCAACCCAGTTGCGCAAGTTGCCACAGCAACTGAGTTGCCATTGCACTCTTTTACCAAGACGATCCAATCGGCTATCACTCATCAACTCACGATAACCTGGCCTACTCTCTCTCATTTGATTACATCTTCTTTTACTTTATTGCTTTCTAGTTTAGTTGTTAGTTAAAACTCCTACAATCATATACTTGTGTTTTTACGTTTTACAGTGCAATAGACTAGATTCTTGAAGTAGCACCAATCCCTGTGGAGACGATATCTTTTATACTATAATTTGCGACGTGTACACTTGCACAATTACGGAGCACTTATTACGCGTAACAGTGTCTTTTCCAATTCGAAGTTGAACTTTTATTGGTTGGCTTTCTCTTCGAGTTCGAGGTACCTCTTTTTCTCCTCTTCAAGTTGCTTTCTCATTAACACGGCCTCGGTAGAAAAGTGTTGCCAATATCTTCTAAATAGTCCTCCTCCTATCGGGATTCAATTGAGAAATATTGTCGTTGACTTGATTAAATCGCCATGCTTCGTACTCAGAGGTGACCAGATGAGGAGCATTCATGATCCTCACACGTCTTACGTTGTTCCAAGTTGAAGAAGCAATATACACCACTGCCTTGTAGCCTTTCTCTTTCTCATATATCATGTTGAACTCGTTTAAGCCCTTGGTGGCCGGCAAAAATTGCTTTGAACCACATTGTCTCAAAACTAGAAGAGGTGCGTAAGCTGTATGCCCCCAAAGACCAAGTAGTGATACCCAAGAGTGTACTCCGCATCTATTGAGGATATTTTTTGCCAAAATCCATGGAGCTCTCCAAACTATGTATGCCTCTTTTAGATTTTAGAGAACATCTAACCAAACTTCCTCGAATCTTCGCGTTAGCCAATCCCCCTTTTGCAAGAATTCCTCTAGTGGTGAGAATTTACTGTCATAGAAAGGTCTTGAGAAACTTACATTTGACCATAGGTGACTATAGAACCAAACGATCAAAAGCTGTGGGCATCCTTGGAAATGACCTCCACCGTTCTCCCTACAAAACCTCAAAGATCAAAAAGTTTCAACCAAAATTACAGGTACCGGATTGGTCCCGCCACCCAAATGATCAAACAAGTCCAAAACTGATGGGTCGATAAGACCTAATGCTCGAGGAAGAAGCACAAA
Organism: Hibiscus mutabilis; assembly: GCA_019671005.1. Lineage (NCBI taxonomy): Eukaryota > Viridiplantae > Streptophyta > Magnoliopsida > Malvales > Malvaceae > Hibiscus > Hibiscus mutabilis. Next base: position 16,191,583 of record CM033717.1, on the reverse strand, counting down.
CCCATAGATTAATAATGCAAAGAGATCCCGCTGAACTCGTCCCGCGGGATGTACGAAAGCTAAAGCTAGGATTCCCTCCCACTTAAGATACTCCTTCTTATTCCAAGTGGTGACTTGACGTTCGACCCAAGATGCCAACATGTTCGAGAGTCTACTAAGCTTGCCTCAAAAAGCTTTGTTCTTGTTAGGCTTAGAGTAGACCCAATTCTCGTTGATCTTCTTGCAATTTATGAGATCTTGGTATTCTTCGATTGTGGGATTCAAATCAAAGTTACCGATTGTGAAACAACTATAAGCTGAGTTCCAAAATCCCACCAAAGCTTGTAGTTGTGCTTGGTCGACCGAAATATATAGCAAGTGTGCAATGTCGCCATACTCTTTTTTGAAAGCACTTATCATTTCAAGATCCCAACTATTCCATACTAGCTTCAACTCAGACACATCGTTGAACTCCATATTCATGAATGTCTCAGTTGCCATTGCTGACCTGAACCTGGCAGAAATGCTATCTCCATTATGTAGTTGCTCTCTTTCGGACCATGTTTACACATCGGAATTCTTTTCATCATTGCTGCGAATCAAATCCCCCATTGATCTAGTCTTTAATTTCAGACTATTTCCAACTCAATGTACTCTGCATGATATGATGAAATATGCAAAAACAAAAGATAAAAGGGGAAAGGGAGGAGACAAAAAGAAACGTGTTAGTCATAAGATAAACAATGTAACGAAAACAAGAAAAGATAAACACAAACAAAATAAGCGAAAGGAAAGTACATAAAGAAAACCCTAACCATATGAATTCTATTTTGCTAAGGCTATCTGTATGGCTCTAGTGGGGTGGGCTTCTTAGATTCTCACACATGGGTTTGGTTCTAATTGAGGGTACCCGAACCTATCTCATTAACTAATAAGGCAACAAGGACCCCAATTCTGGCCCATTACAAGCTTGCAAATTGGATTCGGTTTGAGGGAAAGCACGACCTAATGACATGGAGGGCTGCTCACGTGTCAGAAGGCGTGGATTCTGAAAGTGAATTACTGACCCGTAGAGGGCTACTCACGTGGGTATGTGGCTTTTCACTCCCACTTAAGGGACAAAGCTCGGGTATAGAGCCTGGTGATCATGGTGCAACACATGTCAGTGATTCCTTAGAAATTAAATGAAAAATTAATTCGAAGATCACCAATTATCAAAGCCCATGCAATTGTAGTCACATTTTCAGGAAATAATCAAACTCGTTAAAATCGATTAAAATTCCAACAATTTTCCATCATTAAAAGCATCAAATATTCTTTTAGCCTAACTCTCTTTTTGTTTTGAAAAAACAAATTAATTTTCCCAGCGGAGTCGCCAGGATAGAGTGACATTTTTTCCTTTAAAAAAATTTGAAGGCTACGGGTTATCCCCACATTTTTTGAAATTTGGTTTAAAAGGACTTCTTTTGAAAGTTTGTATTCTTTTGAAAATAATGAAGATTTGAAGTCACCACCGGCCACTTGGGTATGGTAGGCCAGACACCATGAAATCAGAGATTCACTTTGAAAAAAGGGTTCGAGAGTTGGTTACGTGTGGGGAATGATTAGCACCCCTATCACACCCTGGAATCGGTACAAAAATATTTGTTGCTTTTAAATGGATGAAAATTGTTGAAATTTAAATTGAATTTAATTAAGTGTAATTAATTGAAAATTGATCTAAATTGAACGAGATTTATCAAATTAGTGGGTCCAAATTAATTAGACATTTAATTAATAAGGATGACGATACATCGGACCATAGATTAAACCGACATCATATAAGCCTGACTGCCGTGTTAATTTATGGTTCGGATTTCGTACGTCACCTTTATGCATGATGCAAGTAATTAAATATGATGTTATGACTTGTTAACTTTTAATCAACATTTACCTTGAGACGGTAATGATTAATTCAAATATTTGGTCAACATCCATTAAGCCAAGACTGTTACGACACAAATATCGAAATTAATAAATACCTCCTTTTTTAGGGTTTAAATTGGTTAATATGCAATCAAAATAAAGGCTCACATGAATGACAGTTCAAAATGCATGTCACATAAGGGGCTTAAATTAAACACACAAAAGGCCCACTAAAGCCCTAACCTAATTGGCCCAAATTATAGAAATTCAATTATGATCTAATTATTAGCTAGGTGAGTCTAATATTAACCCTAAATTAATTACATCATAAAAAATTAGAAAACCCTAATAAGTTATGGATTATCTTGTACCATGATAATTAATTTGATCAATCTTAAACTAGTATTCCAATGAGCCAAGGATACTATTTAAAACGAATCAAGTTAATTAATCTTGGTTTTAATTTAAATTGTCCATATAATCCCAAAGTTTATTTTATCCTAAAAAGGTAATCAAGAGGTGTTCAACTAATTTAATGAATTTAACATTTATCTCAATAAGCCAAGAGTAAATTTAAATTCACTAAAATAATTCGAACCTTAGGTCTAACTACGGTTCTAAAGGCTTACCCTAAAATTAATTTAATTAATTTAAAGATTATGCCCCCATGAGACGAGCGCACACTTTAAATTAATTAAATTAACTAACCCTAAACTAACCTATAAGCTTAACCTAGAAAAAAAACCAAACTACGAAACAAACAACATAAGCTAACTAAATTACGTACATATAAATATATACCATACATATACTATATATTATATACTACACAAAAACTATATACATTAATATTATATAAAAACTATATTATATAAAGACCATACTATATGTTATATGAAAACTATATGTTATAAAAATCTATATATCATACATTATATAAAAACTATACGTTATATTATATGAAACTATATAATATATACCGTATGAAAAAACTATATATTACTATATAAAACTATATAATATATAAAAACCATAACTTATATTATATATAAAAAATTATGTATTATGTGGTATACACAAACGATATATTATACCTTACAAAAAACTATATACTATATAACATATATATAACTATATGCTATGTAATATTTAGAAACTACATGTTATATAAAAACATATATTTTATATATTATATAAACCTATATATAATATGCCATATGAAAAAAACCACATATTATACCAAAACCATATCAAATCATAGTATGCATAAACATCATAAAAATCAAGCATAAATAAACATTAGGCAATAAAAACTGAAAATAAAAGATGCAAGACCACAATTAAATATGCATGATAAAAAGAGTTTCAAATGGGGTTTCAAGTCTGGATTTGGGACCAAATTTAACAAAATCTAAAGTTTAAAGGACCAAAAGAGGATTTGTCCGTGTCTCAAAATAGGGACGAAATTGAAAAACTTTTGAAACCTAGAAGGACCTGGGACAGGGTTTAAAAAGACGGAAGCCTTTATGGTGTGATTTACAAACACGGAGGGACCAAAGGGGGAATTTAGAAAGACGTAATGACTAAAGGGGTGCAGTTAAGAGGACACTCCTTAAAACGGGATTATCCCTACTCTTTTATTTTACTCTCAAACCCAGATGAACGCCGCCTTTCATCGGTGTAGGAAACCCAGAAAACACCACATTTCGCCGTGTTGACTGTCGTTCGTTGGCAGCTAGCGAACTAAGAAAACCCTAAAAACGACTCCCATTTTTTACAAACTAAACCTCTCTTCTTTTTAAAACATCAAAAAATAGACTCAAAACCCTAAGCATGGTTTTAAGAAAACCCCCTTCAATGCTTACACCTTCACCAGTTCACCATGAGCCGCCATAAGGAGGCCGAGAGGCTTGTTATCAGCGAAGAAAGGCAACAGTGCATGGGGAGACGAATCGACACCGAAGGTAACAGACTCTAAACCCTAACTCCTATAAATGTATGCATTGAAAACGAAAAGAGAAGAGAAAGAATACCTCTGAAAGCTTTTCTTTTCTTTTTACTTTGTCCTCTATTGCTCGAATGAATACCCTTTACAATGGCTTAAGGTTCTGTGTTATATACCCTCTGAATTACATGTTTTTGAGAAATAGAAAATTACAATCAAAATCCCTATTGGCTATTGCATTCCTTTGTCCTGATTCATGAGCATTTCTGATTATACCGGTTTGTTGGGGAAATGGCTCTAACATTCCCCGTATTTCTTTTTATTTCATCCCATTTTTGCCCTTGCTCACTCTGGTTTTGTTTTGCATGTGACACGGGCGAGGAGGGGGACCAAGAGAGGTGGCAGACATGGCTGCAGACGTGGAAGCACGACGCTAATGTGGCATCGGCCCACTGACCTCTTCTGCCAACATGGTGACGAACGTGGCACAGGAGAAGTTGAGGGGTCGAGCGTGTGAGCTACACTCACGCATGGATAACACCAAAGGTTTCACGTGCGGCGTGTGGGAAGTTAAAGAGCCTCCATCCCTTGAACTTGGACCGTCAGATCTGAGCCATATCTGACGGTTGATATCCCGCGACGCCCAAAACAGAAGAAGGGTTAGGTAGATAAGTCCATTACACTTAAATGAAAAGCCAAGTCCATTTTATACATAAGTCCATTACAATTGGCCTAATAGGCCCAAATTCTAAATTAAACTAAAATCCTAATTTATATATATATATATATATATGGGCATTTATTTATGAAATGTATGTGAACTTTGTTTAATTAAATCAGGCCGTCTATATTATATAGCTGGGCATTTATTTATATATATCTATTATGATAAAACATAATAATGATAATGTAATGGTAACAATAATGATAAGATAGTAGGATAGGAAGACAATGTAATATGATAATCAAACATGAAAACACATAGCATTATATATTTACTAATAATATTTGGTTTGTTGTTTTTTTTGTTTTAATCGTACTACATGTGGTAAAATAACACAAACAAAGCCCTTTATTATAGAATACAAAAACGATTTAACACCCCGAATGAAATTAGTGATTACAGGTGCCCCTATTTGCTTATTCTCGTAGAATAAGGATAAAGCAAAGACCATAAACACTAATTTTGTCCTACTTCCCTGTTTGGAGATTTCGAGCTATGAGTTCCTCCTATATAGAACTATTCACCCTTCCTCTTCCTAAAACCTAGAGCTATGAGTATCTGCCTCCTTTGACCTGAAGACTCTTAGCTATGAGTATCTGTCTCATTTGCTCGAAAATTGTTGAGCTATGGGTTTTTGTCCCTTTCGCTCCGAGAACCCTAAGCTATGAGTATCTACCTCATCTTCCCTGAAGTTCTAATACGGAGAGTTTGAAATCCTTCGCCAGAAATCCTTGAGCTTTGAGTATCTACCCCATTTGCTCTAAAAACCCCAAGCAATAAGTATATGCCTTCTTTTCTCGGAAGTCCTAATGCGGCAAGTTTGAAATCCTTCACCTGAAATCCTTGAGCTTTGAGTATCTACCTCTTTCACTCTGAAAACATGCAACAACGAGTTTGAAATCCTTTGCCTAAAATCCTATCCGGATTTTCACTTTGTCGTTCACTCTTCTTCTTAGGAGGTACCTAAACTATCTTTCAGATACCTGTGGAGACATGAAATACTATGATGGTATGAGTTAGCATGCTCCTGGGCAAGGATGTCTAACTAGATATGATGCATGAACAGTGGGATCTAAACATTGCCCCGATGCCTTCACTTTCATGTTTGATCTTCCTTGGTATTTTTTTGCTTCCTTAATCTTTGATAGCACTTTATCTCATATTCGGGTTCAACCATCAGTCTTCCCCTTCTTTGAACTTCTGCTCTAAAGCGCCTCTTCATGTTTTCAATTTAGATTTGCTCTCTCTTAAAGCGCCCTTTTTCGGGTTTTCACTTTATAGGTTGTTCTTTTCTCTTTCTCTTTTCTCCTTTTTCTTCTTCTTTCTTCTTTTTCCTTCTTTTTATTTTCTATTTTTTCTTTTTTATTCTTTTTGGTTTTCTCTTTTTGTTTGTTTTTTGCTTTTTCTCTTTTTGTGTGCCCTTTCGGGTTTTCACCTAGGGATGGCTTCAATTTCACAATTCTTCTGTTTCTACGTGACAAGCTTGAATTCTAGTACGGCCAAGACTCGTCTTCATAATCCTAACAATTGAAATCTCCTCTGGGCTCGACTTTAACAAAATTCTTTGAACCACCCACACTTAAAAGGTTAGAACATAGTAATACCAAGAAATCCTTTGCTTTTCATGAATCTATGTCAACCTACTTGCCAGATGCTTGTAAAAAGATAGAAGAAGGCACACAATTATACTTCATTAATGTTTCGAAAGTTCAAAGTATTTCAAAAGTCATGGCAAACATGGGAAAAACGGAAAACAAAGTATGATGCCATGTCCCAATCATTGACTACATGAATGATTCGAGAGCCCATCGACCGAAGTAGATCTCTTGCTAGAAACTTTCCACTAAAACCTGACCCCTGAGAAGGTTCAGACTTGGGATGCCTAAATTTTAAAAATTATCTGAGCCGCCATTTTCGTGTTTTCAACTCAAATCCCCCTTCGATTTCAAGACGCCGTTTTCTAGTTTTCACCTTGAACCCTCCTTTTTTGTTTTTTTTGTGTCTTTTGGTTTTTTGATACCTAAAGTGCCTTTTTAGGCTTTCACTCTAGGTATTTTATTTTGCGAAGTGCCCTTCCAGGTTTTCAATCCGTATTTTTTTATTTTTTCCTTTTATCTTTTTTCTTCTTCATGCATAGTACCTCTTGACTGAATCAGAATATATTGGGTTGTTCAACACCCTCCCATCCATTTTTGTTAGGATCAATGCTCCTCTAGAAAATTCTTTTTTAACAACATAAGGTCCTTCCCAATTAGGCATCCACTTCCCGCGGGAATCTCTTTGAGTTGGCAGGATTCTTTTAAGTACTACATCCCCCTCTCGGAATTCTCTTTGGGCGGACCTTCTTATCGTATGCTCGCATCATCCTTTTCTGATACATCTGACCATGACAAATGGCTTTTAGTCTTTTCTCCTCAATGAGATTCAATTGGTCAAATCGAGCTTGCACCCACTCGGTTTCTTCTTTTCTCGCCTCGTTTAAAATTTAAAGCGATGGAATCTCCACTTCGATAGGTAGCACTGCCTTCGTGCCATAAACCAATGAGTATGACGTTGCCCATGTTGAAGTATGTACAAACGTTCGGTAGGCAAATAGAGCAAATGGAAACTTTTCATGCCAATCCTTGAAGGTGTCTGTAGTCTTTGATATAATCTTCTAGATATTCTTGTTGGCCGCTTCTACCGCTCCGTTTATCTTGGGACGATAAGTAGTGGAATTATGGTGTGTTATTCTAAATTGCTCGCACACTTTGGCTATCATCTTATTATTTAAATCGGTAGCATTATTAGTGACATATGATTTCTCTCTTTAAGAACTTATAAACTGTAGCTTTTGTGATGCTAGCACACGAAGCGGCTTCGACCAACTTGGTGAAGTAATCAATGGCTACCATGATGAATCGATGTCCATTAGAAGCCTTGGTTGGCCAATAACGTCTATGCCCCAAGCGGCAAAAGGACATGGTGAATTCATGGTGTGAAGTGGTATTGGTGGGGAGTATATCTTATCGGTATAGATTTGACATCTATGGCATTTCTTCGCGTAACTAATGCAATCTCCTTCCATAGTCGACCAGAAATAACCATATCTCATGATCTTTCTAGCCATTGAAAACCCGCTGGCGTGGGTTCCACATAAGCCTTTATGGACTTCCGCCAAAATGGTTTCGGTCTTTCGAGCATCGACACACCTCAACAACATCTGGTCTTAGCTCCTTTTGTACAAAACCTCCCCATCTAGGACGTATCCTGCTGCCATTCTTCTAATGGTTCTTTTATCATTCTTATTGGCCTCTTTAGGGTAGATTTGGAACTTGATATACTAAAGGATATCATAGTACCATATGTTAGCATCCACTTCCTTTTTCCAAATTATAACAGTGAGCCGGTATTTCAAATATTCGCATCTCGATTGGCCTCATTTCGGTCTCAATACTTGCTTCAAACATTGCAGCTAAGGTCGACAGAGTGTCTGCCATTTGATTATCTTCCCTCAGAAGGTAAGTAAAACTGGTCTTTTCGAAGCTTTTGACTAACTCTTGGATCAAATCATAGTACTTGACCAACTTCGGATCTCTCGTTTCCCACTCTTTCCAGAGTTGGTAAATTACCAAAGAGAAATCTCCAAAAACTTAGAGCACCTTGAATTTCCTTTCAATGGCCGCATATAAACCCATAACACAAGCCTCGTACTCGGCCATGTTATTTGTGCAAAAGAATTCTAATCTACTGGTGAGGGGATAGTAAACCTTTTCTGGGGAGATTAACACTGCCCCAATTCTATGGCCTAGGGCATTGGATGCTCCATCAAAAATAGTGCTTCCATAACTCATTCTTCGAAGTGGTCTTCTCTTCGACAGTTATGCACATCAAGTCTTCATCGGGGAAATTAAAGTTCAAAGATTCATAGTCATCTGAAGCACGACATGCCAGGAAATTCGCTATAGCGCTCCCTTTTACTACCTTTTGACTCACATATAGTATGTCAAATTTAGACAGTAACATTTGCCAACGAGCCAACCCCCTATTTAGTGCCGATGCTTCCATTAAGAACTTCAACGGATCCAGCTTGGATATCAGCCAAGTAGTATGATATAACATGTATTGCTTGAGCCTTTTGGTAGCCCATACCAGAGCACAACACAATTTTTGAATCGGTGGGTATCGTATTTTGCAATCTTTAAACTTCATGCTCAAATATTAGATCGTTTTCTCTTTCCTCCCGGACACATCATGTTACCCTAAAAGATAACCCATCGAATTCTTAAAAACCGTCAACTATAAGATCAAAGGTCTATTTGGAACCGGTGCTACTAGAATGGGAGCATTAGTCAAATACTTGTTGATCTTGTCTAAAGCCTCTTGGCACTCTTCATCCCATACCCCGGATTATTCTTCTGAAGTAATCTGAATACAGGGTCACACTTATCAGTCAACTGAGAGATGAACTGAGATATATAGTTTAATATCCCTAAGAAACCTTAAACTTCTTTTTGGTTCTGAGGTGGTGGGAGGTTTTGGATGGCTTTTACCTTGTCAGGGTCAATCTCAATCCCTTTTTTGCTAACCACAAAGCCCAGGAGCTTACCGAATATAACGGCAAAAGTGCACTTAGCCGGGTTGAGCTTTAGCTGATATTTTCTCAGTCTTTGGAAAAGCTTCCTCAAGTTTTGGATGTGCTCTTCTTCGGTTCAAGACTTGGCAATCATATCATCCACGTATACCTTGATCCATTTTTGTATCATGTCGTGAAAAGGGTTACTATGGCTCTTTGGTAGGTTGCTCAAACATTCTTCAATCCGAAAGAGAACCACGAATGTCCCGTGATGTTATAAACCAAAGTGTCGATATGGGGCAAAAGGAAACTATCATTGGGGCTTGCTTTATTGAGATCTCTATAATCTATACACATGCGAACCTTTCCATCTTTCTTAGGTACTGGGACAATATTTGCCACTCATTCTGAGTATTTGACAACCTTTAGAAAACCAGTCTCATGCTACTTTTTTACTTCTTCTCGAATCTTCAACAACATTTCTACTATCATTCTTCTTCGCTTTTGCTGGACTGGTTTACATTTTGGCCTAACTGGTAGCTTATACACCATAATGTCTATGTCTAACTCTGGCATGTCTTGATAAGTCCATGAAAAAACATCCTTGAATTCTAGAAGCAATTCGATCAATTCGTGCTTGGTCTTAGATGAGAAAGCGATGCCAATTTTTACTTCCCTTCTTTCTTCCCCTGTCCCCAAATTGAGTATCTCCAACTCCTCTTGATGAGGCAAGATTTGTTTGTCTTCACTTTCCATTAACCTGAGTAATTCATCTAGAACCTCGACTTCTATCTCATCATCTATTTCCCCGATTTCAGCCAAGTACGAGGATTGCTCAAAATCTACCTCGGGATTAGATTCAGAATCATTCATAGAGTTAATAATAGGGAACCTAAAACAATTTTGAAATGAATATGTATTGGGAAGAATATTATTATGAATGAATGAGAATAATAGATATAAATGTAATAAAAGAATGCAATAACTATGTTGTTTGCCATTTGAGAAAAAAAGTGGAGTACATCAATTTTATTGAATTGGAAAACAAGTAGGTTGATATAGAAGCCCTTTACAAAAGATCCCTATTGCTCGCGGGCAAAAGCGAATAGGGTTGGTTCTGAGCATTACTCTATTTCAAAACTAGAAACTACAGGTAGGTCCTCACCAAGGGCGGATCCCGGCCAAGAACCTGCCGTTCTTTTCATCTTCTATTATTGCATTGACATTCATTCCCTCTAACACCTCACTGAACCTTTCTTCTTCACTAATCTTGGCACCCTCTAAACTAGCCTTGTGTAGCTTTTGTCCCACGTTGATTATCCCTCCAGACACAAAAACATTTCTTATGGCGGGATAAGTCATAGGCTCCCACGGGATGTCCTCGCCCCTAAATCTAGCCTTCCTTTGTTCCTTTCTTTTCTTCCATTCTATCTTCCTCTACTAAAAATTGGGTTTATGGCCGAGCCCGAATCGGTCTTTCTTGCTGATGACACTCTTAGCGCAAAAGCACCCTTGTAAGTTTCTTCCGAGTCCTTTACCTTTCTTAGCTCCTCGTCCCAAAGTCTTCCAAACTTTCATTTTAGTGCAATTTGACAGTTTAGGGAGTGGGTTTTGCTTTCTTCTATCACAAAGGTAGCATTCACAAATTCCAAGGACTTAAAGGAACATTTAACCGCATCCTCATCGGTTTAGATGTAAGGAACATCGATGGTTACGGAAGCGATGATGTCTTCTTCAGCTTCCACACTTACCATTTTCCCGTTAATAACAAATTTTAGTTTTTGATGTAGTGATGAAGGAACAGTCCCGGCTGGGTGAATCCACGGCCTTCCTAGCAGACAATTATAAGTTGGCCAAATGTCCATTATCACAAACTCAACGACATACTCAGTAGGACCAATTAGCAAGGGTACCTCAATCTTTCCGACAACATCCCTTTGAGTGCCATCAAAAGCCCTAACAGAATTCTGACATGGCTTCATATGCGAACTATCAATTGGTAACCTTTGCAAAGTCACCATCGACAATACCTTCAAAGTAGACCTGTTGTCAATAAGCACTCCCGGTAAGACATACCCTTTTCAATGGGTGGTAATGTTCAAAGCTTTAGTTGATCCCATTCTGCCGTCTAGAATTTCATTATCACTAAAAGTGATATAATTGTCCACGGCAATGTGACCCACTATTCGGTCTAATTTGTTTACCAAGATGTCATTCGAGATGAATGTCTAGTTTAACACCTTCAACAACGCACCTTGGTACTTTTCTAAGCTTAATAGCAGTTCTAGCACATAAATCAATGCTTGCTATTTTTGAAGTTGCTCGACAATGCTATATTCACTATGTTTTAGGAACCTCAAGAATTCCTGTGCTTGTGTCTCGGTTACCGGCTCAAGAATCTTCAGGGGAGGCTCTTCTCCAAAAATCTTTTTAGGCCCGGTCATTACTATTTTGCCTTCATCCTTCAGTTCCTCTACCGCCTTGGATGTTTCCGATGAATAACACCTTCCACTTCTTGTAAAATGTCCCACTTCATTTACTGTTTCAGCCGGGCTCTCTTTCTCTACGAGCTTTTCTTTACCGCGCGTCTTCTTCTCTCTTTATGGTTCTAAACTCTCTGGTACTAAGATATGGGCGGTGTAGCTCTATGGAACCTTTCGGGTGTCCTTGAATAGTAAGGAAGCTGGGGCCGTAATTCAAATTTTTGGAGTTACCTGGGAGCTTTCGCCTTGGGACGAGCTTTCCTCCTTTGACTTAAGCGATAAGACAAAAGGCTTGTCTACCCCATACTTGATCCTGGGGCTGTCTGATGTGCACACATCTAGCTATTTTCTTTCTTCTTCCTTCTCGGAGAATTCGATCTCCTTATTATCCATCATCTTCTAGATCACTTGTTTAAACTCCTCACAGTATTAAATATCATGCCCTTCCTCTTGATGAAATTCACAATATGGTTCACACCCTTCCTGCACGATTTCCATGCCTCGATCAATTAGGCATGCCATACATAGTTGTTGGAATACCCACATCAAAGGGGATTTGACTTCAGATACCTCCGTCTTGGCCTTTCTAGTGTAATCATCCTCGATTGCGTTCACACCACGATTCTCATGATTTGGCAGTGGATTGGTGGCTACATTCGGTTCATCTAGCTACAAACCCCAGTCTTTATCATGTTTTGCATGAACTTCTTAAATGTAATACAGTTCTCAATTGAGTGTCCTGAGACTCTGGCATGATACTTGCAGTGTACTTTTTCTTCATACCATGCAGGGAATGGTGGTTTCAAAGGGGTCAGCTTCATACAACCGTGAATACAATTCGGCATAAGACACAGGTAGATGAGTGAAAGACATCTTCTCACTTTTCTTCTTCGGGGCTCTGGTTTCTTTTTTATTCGAGTTTTTTCCACCTCTGATTGAGACTTGTGGCGAAGAAATAGTGACTCTTCGGGGTGGTGTAAGTGCTCATGGAATTTACCTCGTTATCTATCCTCTTGTAGTTCTTTCGAGAGTTCTCCCACGCTATCAATCCTCCCACCCTTTATGTCCACTTCAATCGACTCCCCAGTTCTTACCATGTCGGCAAAGTTCTAGGTGGTGGTGTTTATCAACCGGTCGAACAACGCGCCCCTTAAGGTGTTGAAAAACAACATTGTGATCTCATACTCAGGGATTGGGGGTTGAATCTAAGTATCCAAGTCCCGCTATCTTTGAGCATACTGCGTAAACTCTTATTCGACCTTTTCCCCGTTCCCTCTAACATGATTTGGTTAGGGGTCATATCAGTTACATACTTATATTATTCCACGAAAGCCCTTGAAAGATCCTTCCACGACTTGATGTTGACTTGACTGAGCTGAGTGTACCATCAGGCCGCGGAACCGGTCAAGCTATCTTGAAAATAGTGGATGAGTAACTTCTCATCATTTATAAAAGCTGACATCTTTCAGCAATACATGGTGACGTGGGCTGAGGGGCATGTAGTTCCATCATACTTCTCAAAATTGAGATCTTTGAATTTAGGTGGTAGGATCAAGTCTGCAACAGGTTCAAATCACTAGCATCATTTCCTTGCCCATCCGCTCCTTACAAAGTTCTAAAATTCTCTTCGAAGGCACGAAACCTTTCTTTATATTTTTTTCCATCTCAGCCCTAATCCTTTCTTCTACCTTATTCATCATGTTTAAGTCAGGCACCTCATGCTCATAGTTTGCCCCTAAATCGATAGGCTGATTTGCTGAGGCTCCTAGATGGTGGCTAGCAGATACCCCCGTTGGATGGCTAGCAGCTGCCCCCACTATATTGATATATACTTTCTTTTTTGGATCTGGTAATTCTGGTTGAATCCTCATATGAGATTCAATACCCTATTGTTCTTCGATGTTCGAGCTATCAATAGAAACTCCTTCCTTGCCTGTCATCTTTAGCATCAAGTCGGTCATCTGAGCAATAATTGAAACCTGAGACTGTGTGATCTAATCCTTAATATCCTGTTCAATTTCTTCCAAACGAACCTCCAAGTCCTTTTGACCCTGTTCTACTTTGGCCATCCTTTCCTCCATTGCTCTTGACTATAAACGGGGGTCGTACGAATACAGAATGGTTGCGGAATAATGGCAATTTAAAGAACCAAAATGTAATATTTATGAAATAAAAGCTTTTCAGTTAATTATTAGCAATTATACAAAGAATACAAATAAATGTATTATGCATGCATGCAAAGAGAAACACTGAGTTTGGAAAACATCATCGTTAAACGACTTTCATTAATGGAAACCTTGTCCTGTTACAATAAATAGAGAAAAACCAACTACACATATGGCCTTAGTACAATACTGAGGTCGATGATCTCCCTCAAAATCCAAACAATCCTCTCTTCTTCTTTAGATTCATCTTCCACACAGTCATGAAGCTCGATAGCGTCTTCTGGCAAAATTTGTATCTTTCGGGAAACCTCTTGCATCTGTGTCGTCCATTGTGACAATTCTTGTTCCTGCCTCCAAATTTGCTCCAAACCTGGCATCGGGCGCACTTAAAGCACTCCTATAAGGTTTGCTACATGATCCTAGATCTATTGAACCTCAGTTTCCAACTCTACGACACGAGCTCCCAAAGCCTAATTCTCTAAATTACTAGCTTTAACTTGCTTGTCGAGTGCTTGAAGAGAGACTTTTCCAAACACTTGACCTGATATTTCAAGGCTTCACTTTGGTGTTGTTACTTCTCGAGTTGTCTTGATTGAAAAGTACGAAGGTTCTTCATCTCTTATGTTAAAGCAAGCACTTGGTCCTTGTGCTCGTAATACATCCTTTTGTAGTTCTCGACTCTTGCCCTCTCCTCCTTGAGTCGGAGCTCTAACCCCTCGCTTTGTCTACCTTTTGCGACTCTTTTGCTCTTGTTTAGCCTTTTAAGTTTTTGAATCTCTTCTTTCTCCATCCTGAGCTCAAGTTCCAACTCATCTTTCTTTCTTCGTAGACCTTTAATCGCCCTTTCAAGCTGTGTATTTTCCAATCGAAGTCGAACTTTTCTTGGTTGGATTTCTCTTCGAGTTTGAGGTACCTCTTTTGCTCCTATTCAAGTTGCTTTGTCATCAACTCGTCCTCGGTAGGAAGTGTGGGCAATCTCTCCTCAATAGTCCTTCTCCCATCGAGATTCAACTGAGGAATATTGTTGTTGACTCGATTGAATTGCCATGCTTATTACTCGAAGGTGACCATATGAGAAGCATTCATGATCCTCACACGTCTTGCGTTGTTCCAAGTTGAAGATGCAATATACACCACCTCCTTGTAGCCTTTCTCTTTTCTCATAACTCATGTTAAAGTCCTTTAAGCCCAAGGTGGCCGGCACAAATTGCTTTGAACCATACTGTCTCAAAACTAGAAGAGGTGTGTAAGCCGTATGCCCCCAAAAACCAAGTAGTGGTACCCAAGAGTGTACTCTGCATCTATAGAGGAATTTTTTTGCCAAAAGCCATGGAGCTCTCCAAACTATATCTGTCTCTTTTAGATTTCGGAGAACATCTAACCAAACTTCCTCGGATCTTCGCATTTGCCAATCCCCCTTTCACAAGAATTCCTCCAGTGGTGAGAATTTACTTTCATAGAGAGGTCTTGAGAAATTTACATTTGACCATAGGTGACTGTAGAACCAAACGGTCAAAAGCTGTGGGTATCCTTGGAAACAACCTCTACCGTTCTCCCTACAAAACCTCAAAGATCGAAAAGTTTCAACTAAATTTACGGGTATTGGATTGGTCCCGCCACCCAAATGATCAAACAAGTCCAAAACTGATGGGTCAATAAGACCTAACGCTCGAAGAAAAAAACACCAACCCATAGATCAATAATGCAAAGAGATCCTGCTGAACTCGTCCCACGGCATGTACGGAAGCTAAGGTTAGGATTCCCTCCCACTTATGATACTCCTTCTTTTCCAAGTGGTGACTTGACGTTCGACCTAAGATGCCAACGTGTTTGAGAGTCTACTAAGCTTGCCTCGAAAAGCTTTGTTCTTGTTGGGCTTAGAGTAGACCCGATTCTCGTCGATCTTCTTGCAATTTATGAGATCTTGGTATTCTTCGATTGTTGGAGTCAAATCAAAGTTACCGATTGTGAAACAACTGTAAGCTGAGTTCCAAAATCCCACCAAAGCTTGTAGTAGTGCTTGGTCGACCAGAACATCTAGCAAGTGTGCAATGTCGCCATACTCTTTTTTGAAAGAACTTCTCGTTTCATGATCCCAACTGTTCCATACTGGCTTCAACTCAGACACATCGCTGAACTTCATATTCATTAATGTTTCGGTTGCCATTGTTGACCTGAACCAGGTAGAAATGCTATCTCCATCATGTAGTTGCTCTCCTTCGAACCATGTTTGCACATCAGAATTCTTTTCATCGTTGCTGCGAATCAAATCTCCTATTGATATAGTCTTTAATTTTAGACTATTTCCAACTCAATGTGCTCTTCATGATATGACGAAATATGTAAAACAAAAGATAAATGGGGAAAGGGAGGAGACAAAAAGAAACGTGTTAGTCATAAGATAAACAATGTAATGAAAACAAGAAAAGATAAACACAAACGAAATAAGCGAAAGGCAAGTACATAAAGAAAACCCTAACCACATGAATTCTAGTTCACTAAGGCTATCCGCATGGCTTTAGTGGGGTGGGCTTCTTAGATTCTCACATATTGGTTCGGTTCTAATTGAGGGTACCTGAACCTATCTCATTACCTACTAAGGCAACAAGGAACCCAATTCTGGCTCATTACAAGCTTGCGAATTGGATTCAGTTCGAGGGAAAGCATGACCTAATGACGTAGAGGGCTTCTCACGTGTCAGAATTCGTGGATTCCAGAAGTGAATTACTGACCCGTGGAGGGCTACTCACGTGGGTATGTGGAGTTTCACTCCCATTTAAGGGAAAAAGCTCGGGTATAGAGTTTAATGATCATTGTGCAACACATATCGGTGATTCCTTAGAAATTAAATGAAAAGTTAATTCGAAGATCGCCAATTATCAAAGCCCATGTAATTGTAGTCACATTTTCAAGAAAGAATCAACCTCGTTAAAAGCTATTAAAATTCCAACAATTTTCCATCATTAAAAGCAACAAATATTCTTTTGGTCTAACTCTCTTTTTGTTTTGTAAAAATAAATTAATTTCCCAAGCGGAGTCGCCAAGCTGTAGCGACATTTTTCCTTTAAAAAAAATTGAAGGCTACGGGTTATCCTCATATTTTCTGAAATTTGGTTTAAAGGGGACTTCTTTTCAAAGTTCGTATTCTTTTGAAAACAATGAAGATTTGGAGTCGCCACCGGCCACTTGGGTAAGGTAGGTCGAACACCATGAAACCAGAGATTTACTTTGAAAAGGGGTTTGAGAGTTGGTTACGTGTGGGGAAGGATTAGCACCCCCATCACGCCCGGGAATCGGTACCAAAATATTTTTTGCTTTTAAATGAATGAAAATTGTTGAAATTTAAATTGAATTTAATTAAGTGTAATTAATTAAAAATTGATCTAAATTGAACGAGCTTTATCAAATTGGTGGGTTCAAATTAATTGGAGATTTAATTAATAAGGATGACGATACATCGGACCATCGATTCAACCGACATCATATAAGCTTGACTACCAGGTTAATTTATGGTTCAGAATCGTACGTTACCTTTATACATGATGCAAGCAATTATTATGACTTGTTAACTTTTAATTAACATTTACCTCAGGACGGTAAGGATTAATTCAAGTATTTGATCAACATCCATTAAGTCAGGACTGTTACGACAAAAATTTCGGAATTAATAAATACCTCATTTCTTAGGGTTTAAATTGGTTAATATGCAATCAAAATAAAAGGTCACATGAATGACAATTAAAAATGTATGTCACATTAATGGATTAAATTAAACACATAAAAGGCCCACTAAAGACCTAACCTAAACGGCCCAAATTATGGAAGTTCAATTAGTGATCTAATTATTAGCTAGGTGAGTCTAATATTAACCCTAAATTAATTACACTCTACAAAACTAGAAAACCCTAATAAGTTATGGAGTATCTTGTACCATAATAATTAATTTGATCAATTTTAAACTAGTATTCCAATGAGCCAAGGATACTATTTAAAACGAATCAAGTTAATTAATCATGGTTTTAATTTAAATTGTCCATATAATCCCAAAGTTTATTTTATCCTAGAAAGGTAATTAAGAGGTGTTCAACTAATTTAATGAATTTAATATTTATCTCAATAAGCCAAGGGTAAATTTAAATTCACTAAACTAATTCGAACTTTAGGTCTAACTACGGTTCTAAAGGTTTGCCCTAAAACCAATTTAATTAATTTAAAGATTATGCCCTTATGAGACGAGCGCACACTTTAAATTAATTAAACTAACTAACCCTAAATTAACCTATAAGCTTAACCTAGAAAAAAAACCAAACTACAAAACAAACAACATTAGCTAACTATATTACGTACATATAAATAGATACTATACATATACTTATATAGAAACTATATATTTTATATTATGTAAAAACCATGTGTTATAAAAAACATATACTATATATTATATACTACACAAAAACTATATACATTAATATTATATAAAAACGTGTTATATACATTATATAAAAACTATATTATATAAAGACCATACTATATATTATATGAAAACTATATGTTATAAAAACTATATATCATATATTATATAAAAACTATACGCTATATTATATGAAATTGTATAACATATACTGTATGAAAAAACTATATATTACTATATAAAACTATATAGTATATAAAAACCATACCTTATATTATATAATATATGTATATAAACTATGTATTATTTAGTATAAAAAAACAATACATTATACCTTACAAAAAACTATATACTATATATCATATACATAACTATATATTATGTAATATTTAGAAATTGCATGTTATATAAAAACATATATATTATATATTTTATAAAAACAAAAGATAAAAGGGGAAAAAGGGAAAAGGAAGAGACAAAAAGAAACGCGTTAGTCATAAGATAAACAATGTAACAAAAACAAGAAAAGATAAACACAAACGAAATAAGCGAAAGGCAAGTACATAAAGAAAACCCTATCCATATGAATTCTAGTTCGCTAAGGTTATCTGCATGGCTCTAGTGGGGTGGGCTTCTTAGATTCTCACACATGGGTTCGGTTCTAATTGAGGGTACCCGAACCTATCTCATTAACTACTAAGGCAACAAGGACCCCAATTCTGGCCCATTACAAGCTTGCAAATTGGAATCGGTTCAAGGGAAAGCAAGACCTAATGACATGGAGGGCTGCTCACGTGTCAGAAGGCGTGGATTCCGGAAGTGAATTACTGACCCGTGGAGGGCTACTCACGTGGGTATGTGGCATTTCACTCCGACTTAAGGGACAAAGCTCGGGTATAGAGCCTGATGATCATGGTGCAACACATGTCGGTGATTCCTTAGAAATTAAATGAAAAATTAATTCGAAGATCACCAATTATCAAAGCCCATACAATTGTAGTCACATTTTCAGGAAAGAATCAAACTCGTTAAAATCGATTAAAATTCCAACATATTCCATCATTAAAAGCAACAAATATTCTTTTAGCCTAACTCTCTTTTTGTTTTGTAAAAACAAATTAATTTCCTCAGTGGAGTCGCCAAGATGGAGCGACATTTTTTCCTTTAAAAAAATTCAAAGGCTACGGGTTATCCCCACATTTTCTGAAATTTGGTTTAAAGAGGACTTCTTTTGAAAGTTTGTATTCTTTTGAAAACAATGAAGATTTGAAGTCGCCACCGGCCACTTGGGTAAGGTAGGCCGGACACCATGAAACCAGAGATTCACTTTGAAAAAGGGTTCGAGAGTTGGTTACGTGTGGGGAAAGATTAGCACCCCATCACGCCCGAGAATCGGTACAAAAATATTTGTTGCTTTTAGATGGATGAAAATTGTTGAAATTTAAATTGAATTTAATTAAGTGTAATTAATTGAAAATTGATCTAAATTGAACATGATTTATCAAATTGGTGGGTTCAAATTAATTAGACATTTAATTAATATGGATGACGATACATCGGACCATAGATTAAACCGACATCATATAAGCCTGACTACCGTGTTAATATATGGTTTGGATTTCGTACGTCACCTTTATGCATGATGCAAGTAATTAAATATGATTTTATGTCTTGTTAACTTTTAATTAACATTTACCTCAAGACGGTAATGATTAATTCAAATATTTGGTCAACATCCATTAAGCCATGACTGTTACGACATAAATATCGGAATTAATAAATACCTCCTTTTTTAGGGTTTAAATTGGTTAATATGCAATCAAAATAAAGGCTCACATGAATGAAAATTCAAAATGTACGTCACATAACAGGCTTAAATTAAACACACAAAAGGCCCACTAAAGCCCTAACCTAAACGATCCAAATTGTGGAAGTTCAATTAGTGATCTAATTATTAGCTATGTGAGTCTAATATTAACCCTAAATTAATTACACCATAAAAAATTAGAAAACCCTAATAAGTTATGGATTATCTTGTACCATGATAATTAATTTGATCATTCTTAAACTAGTATTCCAATGAGCCAATGATACTATTTAAAACGAATCAAGTTAATTAATCATGGTTTTAATTTAAATTGTTCATCTAATCCCAAAGTTTATTTTATCCTAAAAAGGTAATCAAGAGGTGTTCAACTAATTTAATGAATTTAACATTTATCCCAATAAGCCAAGGGTAAATTTAAATTCACTAAAATAATTCGAACCTTAGGTCTAACTACGGTTCTAAAGGCTTGCGCTAAAATTAATTTAATTAATTTAAAGATTATGCCCCTATGAGACGAGCGCACACTTTAAATTAATTAAATTAACTAACCCTAAACTAACCTATAAGCTTAACCTAGAAAAAAAAACCAAACTACAAAACAAACAACATAAGCTAACTAAATTACGTACATATAAATAGATACTATACATATACTTATATAGAAGCTATATATTTTATATTACGTAAAAACCACGTGTTATAAAAAACATATACTATATATTATATACTACACAAAAACTATAGACATTAATATTATATAAAAAATGTGTTATATATATTATATAAAAACTATATTATATAAAGACCATACTATATGTTATATGAAAACTATATGTTATAAAAATCTATATATCATGCATTATATAAAAACTATACGTTATATTATATGAAACTATATAATATATACCGTATGAAAAAAACTATATATTACTATATAAAACTATATAATATATAAAAACCATAACTTATATTATATATAAAAAACAATGTATTATGTAGTATACACAAACAATATATTATACCTTACAAAAAACTATATACTATATATCATATATATAACTATATGCTATGTAATATTTAGAAACTACATGTTATATAAAAACATATATTTTATATATTATATAAAAACTATATATAATATGCCATATGAAAAAAACCACATATTATACCAAAACCATATCAAATCATAATATGCATAAACATCATACAAATCAAGCATAAATAAATATTAGGCAATAAAAACTGAAAATAAAATATGCAAGACCACAATTAAATATGCATGATAAAAGGAGTTTCAAATGGGGTTTCAAGTCTGGATTTGGGACCTGGTTTAACAAAATCTAAAGCTTAAAGGACCAAAAGAGGATTTGCTGTTGTCTCAAAATAGGGATGAAATTGAAAAGCTTTTGAAAGCTAGAGCGACCTGGGACGGGGTTTAAAAAGACGGAAGCCCTTATGGCGTGATTTACAAACACGGAGGGACCAAAGGGGGAATTTAGAAAGGCAGAAGGACTAAAGGGGCACAATTAAGAGGACATAGAGGTCCTTAAAACGGGATTATCCCATTTGTTTTTAAAACAAGTATAAAATATATTTTTTTGCTGAAAATAGAAAATTTTTTTGGGTTATCCTTCAAAAAACTCTGGAAACTCCCCACTCCTCTCTTTTACTCTCAAACCCAGAAAAAAACCGTCTTTTGCCGTGTCGGCCGTTGTTCGCCAGTGGCCGGGGACCTCAAAAAACCCTAAAACGACTCACTTTTTTACTCCAAACTTGAATCCAACCCCCTTTTTACAAATTCGGTCTCTTTTCTTTTTAAAACACCAAAAAATAGACTCAAAACCCTAAGCATGGTTTTAAGAAATCCCTCCTTCAACGCTCACACCTTCACCGGTTCACCATGCGTGGCCATAAGGAGGCTTGTTATCGGCAGAGAAAGGTAAC
Organism: Hibiscus mutabilis; assembly: GCA_019671005.1. Lineage (NCBI taxonomy): Eukaryota > Viridiplantae > Streptophyta > Magnoliopsida > Malvales > Malvaceae > Hibiscus > Hibiscus mutabilis. The sequence continues at coordinate 16,169,644 of CM033717.1, read as the reverse complement.
AGCACAAGGGAAGACAAATCGACACCAAAGGTGATAGACTCTAAACCCTAACTCCTATGAATGTATGCGCTGAAAACGAAAAGAAAAGAGAAAGAATACATCAGAAAGCTTTTCTTTTTACTCTGTTCTCTACTGCTCGAATGAATCCACTTTACAATGGCTTAGGGTTTTGTGTTATATACCCTCTGAATTACATATTTTTGAGAAATGGAAAATTACAATCAAATTCCCTATTGGCTATTACATTCTTTTGTCCTGATTCATGCGCATTTATGATTATGTCGGTTTGTTGGGGAAATGGCTCTGACATTCCCCGTATTTCTTTTTATTTCATCCCATTTTTACTCTTGCTCACTCTGGTTTTGTTTTGCATGTGACACGGGCGAAGAGGGGGACCAGGAGAGGTGGCAAACATGGCTGCAGACGTGGAAGCAAGGCGCTGATGTGGCATCGGGCCACCGGCCTCTTCTACCATTATGGTGAAGAATGTGGCACTAGAGGAGTTGAGGGGTCGAGCATATGAGCTGCACATACGCGTGGAAAACACCAAAGGTCGTGCGTGCGGCGTGTAGGAAGTTAAAGAGCATCCATCCCTTGAACCTGGACCGTCAGATCTAAGCCAGATCTGATGGCTGATATCCTATGACGCCTAAAATAGAAGAAGGGTTAGGCAGATCATATTAGGGTTTTAGGTTTAATTTAGAATTTGGGCCTATCGGGCCAACTGTAATGGACTTATGTATAAAATGGACTTGGCTTTTTATTTAAGTGTATATTAATGGGCTGATATATATATGGGCATTTATTTATGAAATGTGTGTGAACTTTGTTTAATTAAAACAAGCCATTTATATTATATAGTTGGGAATTTATTTATATATATCTATTTTGATAAAACATTATAATGATAATGTAATGGTAACAATAATGATAAGATAGTAGGATAGGAAGACAATGCAATATGATAATCAAACATGAAAACACATAGCATTATATATTTACTAATAATATTTGGTTTGTTGTTTTTTTGTTTTAATCGTACTACATGTGGTAAAATAAACAAACAAAGCCCTTTATTACAGAATATAAAAGTGGGTTAACACCCCAGACAAAATTAGTGATTACAGTTGTGTTTCCAAAACAGTTGAATGTTCCTCAAAAACTTGTGGAACTTGTTGTTCTTCAATTTCTAGTTCAATGATCTGTGGTTGATCTCAAATTTCATTGAGTTCAATATTTCTCCCACTTCCTTTTCTGAAAACAAATTCTATTTCTAGGAACATTTATGTTCGAGCAATAAACACTTTGTTCTCTATAGGATTAAAGAAATAATATCCTTTATTTTCTTTAGGATAACCTAAAAAATACATTTATGAGATTTAGGTTCGAGCTTTGTAGACATATGATGTTTAACATAAGCTTTGAATCCTTAAATTTTCACAAAAGACATACTAGGACGTTTCTTGGTTCATATCTCATATGGTGTCTTTTGAACTGATTTAGATGGAACACGATTTAGTGTGAAAGCACTTGTTTCTAGCGCATATCCCCAAAAATAAATTTGAGGATCAGTGTGACTCGTCATTAAAAGGAGTTTTGGTCATCTTTCCCAATAAGCAAGGCTCGCATACATCAAGTTGTTCGAAAACAAATAAATCTAAAAACCCATCTTTATGAAGTTTTGAAATGTGTTTTTCACTTATGTGACCCAAGTGACAATGCCAAAGATGAGTTTGATTAGAGCCATTTGTTTTTGATCTTTTCGTATTTATGTTATAAATGGAATTTTCTTGATCCAAAATATAGAGGTCATTTATTAATTGTGTCACACCATAGAAAATATTATCGAGATAAAAGAACAACAATTATTTGTAATAATTATCTCAAAACCAATCTTGTCTAAACAAGAAATTGAAATGATGTTTTTAGTCAAACTAGACACAAAAAACAATCCTCTAAACATAAATTAAGTCCACTAGGCAATGATAAAGTATATGTTCCTATACTAATCAGCAACTCTTGCTCCATTATCAACTCGTAGGCCCGCCTCTCCTTTTCTCAGATTTCTACTCTTTTGTATTCCTTATACAAATGTACAAATATGAGAACCACAACCGTTATCCAATACCCAAGAAGTAGGTGTTGATAAATTAATATCAATAAAATAAATATTTGAGGCAGACGCTCCACTTTCATTTGCCTTCTTGACTTTTTCAAGATAAATTGGACAATTCTTTTTACAATGACATGTCTTATTCAATGGAAACATTATTCCTTCCAGTGACCAGTCAAGGTAGTTTATGTCGTTCAACTTGTCTTTCTCAAGGACCGATCGCAATGATAAAAAATTTGTATTTCTCATAATAAGTCTAAAACAATAAAATATGAATTTTGAGTACGTTTACCATGTTTGCTTATAAAAGGACTTTATACTCCCACTATTTTTATTAAAATTAAGAACCCTTAAATATTAATGTTGAAAATACTTTCTGTAAAGTTTTTCTAGTGGGCAAGGATCCAAATTTCACATTCTCTTAAGTCAGCTTTGACTTTTCTCTTATGATTATGGTCTATCTAGGTAAGCAACACTTGCTAATTGCATCTCATGTAACTCCTTCATTTGTTGAACAACTCTTGTTCTTAATCATCTTATGGTTATCCAAATAACTAACCTTTAGGTTTCTAATCCTATTAGAGTAACCTATTTAAGTCTTTAACAAATGTTACAACCAACGAATGTCACTTTCTTATTCTTCACGTTTGGCCAAGATAGATACAAATACCTCATTTTAGCAGAACCTATATTGTATCGATCTAGACTTTAACGAGGGTTAACATTGGGAAGCAATAAAAGACTTAATATTTTATTGAAGGGTTTTTGTGAATATTATCTCACCATTTAACATTTGATCTTATCAATTAACTAGCATGCATCTCATACATTCATTTTATCACACACATGAAAAGTAGTAAATATGAATGCAATAGTTATAGCCCATATCCTTGTAATCACTCATTTTTATCTAGTCTCTAGGTATCATATTAATATATTAGTGCATGATTACATATATGTGTGTGCGTGTATATGTTATTAATATTACATATATGATATATTTGTAATGTGTGAATGTATGCATGGTGCATATATTTATGTTGTGTATTACGTACCTATTAATATGTGTGTGATGTGGTTATATTTATGTTAAGGGGATCATATAATATATGTTGGTATATGTGCGTTTATGAATATGTTTATATATGTTTGCATGTATATATTATTAATGTCCTTGTTATTATTGAATGTATACGAATGAGTGTTGCATGAATTGTATGTATTATTATTAAGTGTATTTATGTGTGAATGCATTTCATTACAATTGTATGTATGTGTACGTAAGTATGTATGTGTATGCATTTACTATTATATTAATAAATTATTATTAATATATATGGACAAATCTGAAAATGAAAAAACCCAATTAAATTAAGTGTCCAGATTATTACAAAACCCATAAAATACAAGGCCCAATCGGCCCAAACCTAAAACCCTAACAGAACCCTAATACCTATTAGATATCTAACCTTAATTATTTTTGTCTTTGCGCAACCAACCAGGAGCCATTGGATCAAAATGTTGATCCAACGGCCACGATCAAAGAGGGAAAGTTATCCAGCTGGCCACGTGTATTACACGCCCAGACCGTTCGGATGCCACGCGCGCGTTCGATCCACGCGCGGACCCTTCGATATCCCATGCGTGCGTGAATCCCACGCGCTATAACTCCTCGACTGTTGAGCCCTACGTGTCACGATCTGGAGCTGTTCCACCGATCGAGGTTTCATCTGGACCGTGCATTCTTCAAGCTATCCCGACCGTTAGATCAAATCTGATCCAACGACCGAGAACGCCTCCGGCTGAAGACAACTCCCCCACACCGCCACCATGCCGGCCTCCAACCACCGCGTTCAGATATATCAAAAATCACAAAAAAGAGGCGATGTCAGTATCATTTCATATCTAAAAAATGTATTTTACAGTACTTGCTACCAAACCAAAAAAGGAGGGATATATGTATGAAGCAAGTAATTTGTAAGACAGTCGAGTTGTAATCAGTTACAGAAAAATAAGAAAGAAGCACAAAGTTTCAGTGGTAACTCCCCTTTCTTTTTCTTACTTCTTTGCATGCATGTACAAAAAAATACGAAGTAATAACAAAAAGAGAGGGATGTAGATTTGTTACCTTCGTTGTCAACGGATCTCCCCTCACCAGTGACAAGCCTCTTCAGCTTTCCAAAGCTGAACATGGTGAACTAAAGGGAGAGGGAGGTCCCTTTTGGTTTCATTTCGGCTAAACATAAACAATTTTTTTTTTCATTTCGTATTTGCTTAGATCTAGACAAAATGGTGAGTCTTAGTGTAAATCTAAGTTCAGATTTGGGTTTGGTTTGAAAAGAGGTTGGTTTTGGGTGTGTTCTTTTGGTTTGCCGGTGCCTGCTAGCAGCGGCCGGCGGTGGAAAGGACGGCAGAGAGTCGCCGATTTCTGGGTTTCTCAAGGGTTTGAGTTTGGATATTTGAGAGAAAATGAGAGAAAATAGGGAGTGTTAAAAAATGAGAAGAGGGGAGAGGGGAGGCCGGTTAGGGGATTTATAATTAAATCTCCAATTAAAATTGGTCTAATTACATTACAAGTTATCCCGCATTTTGAGTATTTTCGAAATGATCTCGCCCCTTGGGAAAATTACGAACCTAGTCCCCTTTATATTTCCAAGTCTTTTAATTCCATCCTGAAATCTATCCGATATCTGTTTTCAAATGGAAAATTACGCCACAAGGGTCTCCACGTTTTTGAACTTTGCATTTCGAGCTTGCCCCTTGGTCCAACTACAGATTTAGTCCTTTTAGGTTCTATTAAATTTGCAATTGCATCCTTAAATCGCACTTTATTACCTTTTAACTTATGTTTCTTATGTTTGTTTCTTTTCATTTCAGTCCTGTTCCATATTTAAATATTCATGTTCGTTTATTATGATCGTATATGTTGATGTAGCCTTTTTGCCTTCTCACATGTCTCTCGTACATGCTTTGTATTTTCATGTTTATATGTATATATGTGTTAAGTTTATGGTGATTATGTATTTTTATGCGTTTGTTCGGTCATTCATATTACACATATTCGATTGATATTTTAATTGGCTCGTACACAACATGTTTTGTATTGTAGCATGTGTTGTATGTTCTCTTTGCTTTTAGGTTACGTGTTAGTATATTTTCTTTGTCATGTATAATACCATGTTCTACATATGTTACAATGTGTTTTATTTTAATATGTATATCTTCTTGTAATATGTGTTTTTGTTCCCACATGTATTTATTCATGCCTTGTTATTGTGATATGTTAAATTTGTTTTTATTTACGAGTAGGATTAATATGTATGTATATATGTTTTAGATTAGTATTTTATTTATGTTCGATTAGTATTATATTATGTTAATATTTATTGTATTTAAATTATTTGCCAAGTTTTATATTTTGCTCACTAAGTTTGCATAATGGAATATATAATGTCAATGCGGTGCCCTTTTATCCGAGCGTAAACGGGGCCAGTATCAGGCGTAGTGATAGTGGTTGGGCGTTTACTCTCGGATAACGAGGCCTTTAAAATTTATTCGCAATTATAACCGAATTTTAAACTAATCGTCACTTTACCTGGAAAATCCAATATTAATAAAGCGGTAATTATTAAAGTACCAATTTTGGGCGGCGTGGGGGTGCTAATCCTTCCCCATCCGTAACCGACTCCCGAACTCAACAGTTTTCGAATCTCTGGTTTTATGGTGTCCGGCCTACCTAAATGGCCGGTGGCGACTCTAATTTTCAAATAAAACGCGGTTTTTTTTTAAAAAAAAACCCCCACGGAATGAATATTTTTATATCCGAAAAATCACAAACACTTCGAAAACACGCTTTTTAATGAAAAGGACATTGCTGCAGATGGCGACTCCGCTGGGGAAATTTTTTGTTTTTCGAAAACAAATGAGAGTAATGCTTTTAAAATAATTACCGCTTTATTAATATTAGAAATTCCGGGTTAAAGTGACTATTAAATTAACATTCGGTTATAATTGCGCGTTTATTTTAACGCATTTAAAATATGGCATATAAACTCGTTTTTTTAAGTGGGGGGAAAATGCTAATGCTTTCGTGGAGATATCGTTCTCCCGTATGGGCCTAGCAAGTACCTTCGGGGCTCGAGTACCTTATGCTTTCATAAGGATATCGTTCCTTCGTACAGGCATAAGCGAATGGGTCCCCTGAATTGAACCCGGTTGAAAGGAGCCTATAATGGGTGATGATCGGGGGCCTTGCTACTCTTAGTAGAGGACAACAAGGACAATTCGGGTACCTACTAGAACCAAGACTGCATGTAGAGAATACATAGAAAATTACCCATTTAGAGCCATGCGGATAACCTTAGGTTTTAGACGGGATAAATAGGGTTGTTTTATGTGTTTATTCTGTTTAATTTTGTCCTTTTATTTATATATTTATTAATTTCATCTGGTACTGACTTGTTTTCTTTTTCGCTTTTGTTTTTTTCATACATCATACATTTTCATCACATAAAGGTACTGGATCAAGTGGTTTGCCCGATCAGAAAGTCTTTCACCATGGAAAAAGGTGTCTTAGGAAAGAAGAGCTTAATTTGTCAGTCAGACATTGGTCAGAGGTCAACCAGAAAGCCCAAGGGGACAATTCGCCGAAAGAACGCGTAATAGCAGGGTACACCTATGTGAGTTTCCAACAGAACAACTTATGGGATCTTCAAAGCATTTGGGAAAGATGGGACCGAAGACTACAGGACTTGTTCTGCGATAGTTATGGCGACATTGCACAACTGTTATATGTTCGGGTTAACCAGCCCCTGCTCTGAGCTATTTTTTAGTTCTGGAATCCTGCCTTTTGCTGCTTCACCTTCAATGGGTAGGACATGATGCCTACAGTAGAAGAATACACTGCTTTACTTAACCAGAAGAACATTCAGGAAGATTGGATCTACGCGAAGCCTCTGAGGAATCAGAATTACACTTTGAAGCTCAAAACCTTTGCAGGAATGAGTGACGATTGGGTTAATGGCCTGATTCAGCTCCGAGGAGACAATACAGTTTTTGCATGGGAAAGTATTCGGGACATTATATCGACACATCCAGACGAGGCAAAGAAGATGGACCTATTCGCCTTAGGAATATATGGCTTGGTGATCTTTCCGAGAGTATTTGGGAACATTGACATAGCCATTCTGGACTTGTTTGAGCGTGTGAAACGGAGAGCGAACCCAGTACCAGCAATCTTGGCTGAGACCTTCATTTCTTTAAATGCTAGTCGGGAGCATGAAGAAGGACGTTTTCGAGGATGTGCACAACTGTTACAGGTGTGGATTCAGAGTCACATGTGGAAGACGCCGACGAGGGTCCTACCGGGGATATCCTTCCAAGGTTTTTCGCCTTTACAGGAGTACTTAGCAAAAGAATGGTGAGAAGACTTGAAAACAAAAAAAATGGACTAGTTTCTTCAGGAACATTCAAGACGAAGACATAGCATGGAGGGTCCCATGGCTCGGCAAAGTTAATTACTTTTTATACAGTTGCGGCGATTTCAACTGGCTGATGATGTTGGGATTGCACGAAGGGATTGCTTGTGCTCCGCTTTTGGTGTCTCGACAGTTCGGATCACGACAGTTCATTCCCAATACCGCCTGGTTAAGCCGAACTGAATTTCTTTTCAAAGGGGAGTTCAAAGGAAAAGTTCAGACTATCATGAGGGCTTGGGACCATTGTTACCGGATCAGGGTGGAAGAAGACACCGAGCACATGACCACCCCAGACTACGATCTTCGGAGACATTTGAGAGTTAATAATGTGATTCTTGAATCTGATCAAGGACCAGCGGTGTCGCTCGAGGAGCTTACAAGGGTGGTACCGTCTGAAACTGACATCTTATGGAATGAACTCAAAGAAATTAAAAGGAAAATAGACACCCAACAGACTCAACATGCGAGTGAGCTCTATAAGGCAAGCTTAGAGGTCGACAAACGGGATGGGATCATTAGGCAGTTGAAGAAATTAAATGCGGATTTGAGCGACAAGAACTCTCTTTACCAAAAGGATGCCCTTCTACTACAAGCGAAAATACAGAAGGCCGACCGAAGTCAGTTCATAGCCGTGGAAAATGAAAGAATGAATGGTATCCATTTGGTGGAAGAAGAACAAGAAATCAGCAAGAGAGCGATTGAGAAGGAGATAGAAGGCTGCCGGTTGGCTATTGAGGAAGAAAGACAGTCCTCCAAGAAGGCAATTGACCAAGAAAAGGAAAGAATCAGGCAAGAAATTAGCAAAGGAAAACAAGCAGTCAATCACGAGAGAGAAAACGTCGCCGTATGGAAAAAAGGTCCATGAGTAGCTGGAATAGACTGTCAGAGATGCAAAAGTTGTACGACGACACTATCCAAAGTCTGGATCAAAGCTGAAGCCAGAATGTCAAACTAAGAGAAAAGGTGGCAGAAGTAGAACTCTCCTTTCAAACGTACTGCCAGAGGAATGGCTTCACTGAGCTACAAGAAAGAGAGCGCTAAGTAGGCATGTTACGAACCCGAATTAAGTCCCTTGAAGCAACTGTTGAAGATTATAAGGAAAGAATTAGTGAATTCGAAGAGGCTACAGCCAGAGGGAACACTTATTGGCAAAGGAGATTGCGTGACACTGCCCGGATAGTACAGGATAGGGACCAATATTACGCAAACCTGATGGTGGACATACAGCGAGTCACCAGGCATGTGAATGATTTGGCCGTCGAGGCTGAAACACTCTGACCTTTCGTAGTCCCAGAAATAGAAGAAGCTCACAGGTTCATCAAGTTGCTCAGGGCAATTGGAAAATTAGGAGATAGAGCTAGGGCTTATCTATAGGGCTCTGTGTTGTAATTAGTACTCTTTTGTATTAGGGATCTTCATTTTGTAATATGAACTCTATTGTAATATAGACCCTTTAATTCCCGTGGAAGTAGTTCAAAAGGGTGATTACCAGCGGAATCAGTACCTTATCTGCATACATTCTTGCATTGCATCATGACATTCGCATCATTATACATGCATTTATTTTTCTTGCAATCATATTAATGTTATGAATATTGTGGCAGTGTGTGAAAATAGGAGTTAACCCGCAATTATTCATCATCCATACTTTACCCGATTATAAAGCAAGCTCATGGAAGACAGGATAATCAGTCTAGAAAAGGGGTAAAGAGAGCTCGAAGCAAGGTTTGAAGAGGCTCAAAGAAGCCTCAGTGACCAGATTGCTCAGTCGCAAGCATTGATAGTATCCGACCTAACCGCATTATTGGCTAAAAGTCTTGGAAAGAGAGTTGAAGGAGAAACTGTTCAAGAACCAGAGGGTACCCCAGTTCACAATAAGGTTCAACCAGCTGCGCCAAATCTGACTAGAAGGGTGTATATCGACCCTGCAGGAATGTCAGCTAATCTTTAGGTAGGGGCATCAGAGACTCAACCCCTCGACACTGAAGCACTCTATGAAGAGGAGGTTTGGTCGAAAGGATCAGGACAGAGGTAGAGAAAAGTGGGAGGAAAGGTTTCGCCTCATGGAGGAAAAATTCAAAACTTTACAAGCTATGGAAGAGTCAGGAAATGATGCTAGTGACTTAAGTCTAGTATTCGATCTTGTCCTACCTCCAAAATTTAAAACGCCAGAGTTTGACAAATACGATGGAACCACGTGTCCTTCCGCACACATAACAATGTACTGCCAGAAGATGTCGGCCTACCTTAAGGATGAGAAGCTACTGATTCACTGTTTCCAAGATAGCCTAACTGGAGCGGCGTTACGGTGGTACACCAGTTGAGCAAGGTAAATGTCAAGACATGGAAAGATCTGTCAAGAGTATTCATTGAGCAATATAAGCATGTAACAGATATGACCCCCAGTAGGATTATGCTCGAAAATATGGGGCAGAATTCCAACGAAAGTCTACGATAATATGCTCAAAGGTGGCGGGAAGTGGCCGCCCAAATTCAGCCACCCCTCCCGGAACATGAAATTACGCCATTATTCGTTAATACTTTGAAGGGGGCACTTTTCGATTGCCTCATTAATAATACAACATAGAGTTTTGCTGATCTAATTAGGACTGGGGAGTCCCTTGAATTGGCAATTAAGAGTGGTAGAATTGATAGCGGGGAAGGATCTCAGAAATACAGCAAGAAGAATGAAGTAAACGCCACTGGTACTTACATCACCCCGAAGAATTTTACAGTCTCACAGCCAAAAGCAAAAAATTCGAATCAAAGAGAGGAGAGAACTTCCAGAAAAGAGAAAGAGAGGAAAACTTTTACCCCCTACCCGTTCCGTACTCGGAGCTTTACTCCCAGTTGTATGAAGCAGGCCTGGTCTGTCCATATTACGTTACTCCTTTCAAACCGCCATTCCCGTCTTGGTATAAGCCGAACGCGTATTGTGACTATCACGGCGGTGCCCCTGGACATCCCACCGAGAACTGCCTTGCCTTCAAAAAACTTGTACAGAACTTAATTGATTCTGGGATATTGAAGTTTGAAGAACCAAGTGTAGCTACTAACCCGTTACCTAATCATGGGAACAGAGGAGTAAATGTTATTGAAGAATGCTTTACCAGGAATATTAAGGATGATGTGTCAGAAATCAAATCTCCTTTGTCGTGGGTATTTCAACAATTATGCATGGCCCATGTGATCGACAAAGGCATGGTAATAAGGCAGAAGGGATGTGAAGTGTATTGCGAATTCCATCAAGACGAAGGGCATGACATCCAAAAGTGCGACGAGTTCAAGAGATTGGTACAACAATTGATGAATGAAAAGCAAATAGAATTCTTCGAAGAACCCACGGGAAAGAAGGGGTCGGACATACATATGACGGATAGCCCCAACGCTAAATACGGGAGGGATAGACCTTTTATCATCTCTTCCAGGCCAGGGAATGCAGGTGCCTCCCAAGGAGAAACCACTAAGATAAATCCCAAGATCATCATTTCAGCACCATCCCCGTTCCCATTCAAGGATATGTGGCAGACTCCCTGGAACTATGCTATAAATGTGACCACGCCAGAAAAGCCAGAATATGGTCAGGTAAAAGAGCCTATGCTAAAAGACGAACAAAGCAAGACCGATGTGAATGTTGGTGAGGTGGGCCATTTCACGAGGAGCGACAGATGTTATTCCTTTGAGGCTTTGAGGGCAGTTGAAGCGGTCAAAGATAAGGGAAAGAATACATCGGTTAGCCCCACGTAGATATTCGGTGAAGAACCTCTCCCAAAGATGAATGAGCCGGTAACTGAGGCCCAGGCCAAAGAATTTCTGAAGTTCCTGAGACATAGCGAGTACAGCGTAGTGGAACAACTACGAAAGCAACCGACTAGGATCACAGTGCTGGAGTTGCTCTTGAGTTCATAAAGACACCGTGAGGCACTATTAAAAGTACTAAATCAAACTTTTGTGCCCTAGGATATTTCTGTGACAAATCTGGACAGGATAGTGGGGCATATCAATGCCTATAATCATATAACATTCAGTGATGACGAGATCCCCGAGGGAGGAATGGGGTCCACCAAAGCCCTTAACATCACAACCCACTGCAAGGGGTATGTAGTACCTATGGTACTGATTGACAACGGGTCAGCATTGAACGTGTTGCCTATGGTGACTTTGCAGAAACTACCAATAGATGGTTCTCACCTAAAGCCCTACCATAATTTCGTAAGAGCCTTTGACGGTACACAAAGAGGAACAATGGGAAAAATTGAGGTGCCTCTATTGATTGGGCCGACTGAGTATGTGATTGATTTTGTGGTAATAGACATAAAACCATCTTACAGCTGCTTATTGGGAAGGCCATGGATCCACTCCGCGGGAGTTGTCCCATCATCATTGCATCAGAAATTAAAATTCGTAGTCGAAAGCAAATTGGTCACAGTAGAGGCCGAGCAGGAAATTTTTGCTTTAGTGACATCAGATGCCCCATATATTCAAAATGACGATGATGCTGCAGAATGTTCTTTTCAAGCATTAGAGCTAGTGAATGCCTCATTCGTCGTGGAGGGAAGTCGGATCCCATATCCCAGGTTATCGAATTGTACCAAGATGACCGTCGCATAAACTTTGGGCTGAGGAGCCAAAGTAGGAAGAGGGTTGGGGAAGAGATTACAAGGGAGCCTAAGTGCCAAAAGTATGATAACCAAGAAGGACCGTTTTGGGCTGGGTTACAAACCAAGTGTCAAACAGAGAAAAGAGGAATATAAGAGAAAAGAGGAGCAAAGGAAAGCCAGATTTAAAGGAGAAGACATTCTGTGGAGACCAATGTCCTTTCCTAGTTTGAAAACCACTTTTGTCTCCGGAGGATTCTACCAACTAGGTCAAGAAGTTGAAGAGGCAATTAAGGAAAATGACGTACTCAACAAGGTGGAGATATTCAATGAATCACTTGAAGGGATGTACATCAACATGATAGCTGGAAAGGGCCAAGGCAGCAAAATGTTGACCAACATCCGCCCCTGCCGTCCCGGGGAAACACTTGATAACTGGAGCTGCATTGATCTACTTGTGGTTTTTAGGAATAGATCAGAGTAGTGCTCCGAATCAACCTTTTGTTTTTTCCCATAAACAATGGGGATCTTTTGTATAGGGCACCTATGTTAACGTTTTTGTTGAAATGAAAATATCCCCCGTTTTCTTGAATGACAAACACTTCATTTATTTCATTGATGCATTCTTCATGTTCATTCACTTCATATAAAGCCATCCTCTTCCCAATACAATTCATTCTCATTTAATGCAGGTCACTCATGATTGACTATATGAATGATACCGGATCCAATCCCGGAGTAAATTTTGAATGCCCTGAGATCTCAGAGGGAATTGAGGAAGAAGATGATGAGATAGAATGTGAGGTCCCTGTAGAGTTAAGGAGAATGGTGGCCAACGAAGAAAGGCATATCATGCCCCACCAAGAAGAAACAGAAGTTGTAAACTTGGGGACTGAAGAAGAGAGAAAAGAAGTGAAAATAGGGACGACGTTTTCCTCGAAAACCAAGCACAAACTGATAACCCTACTTCAGGAATTTAAGGATGTTTTCGCCTGGACCTATCAAGATATGCCAGGATTGAATACTGACATAGTGGTGCACAAATTGCCAACAAAGCCGGAGTGCAAACCAATACAGCAAAAACTTCGGAGAATGAGACCAGACATGTTATTAAAAATTAGAGAAGAGGTAAAAAATAGTTTGATGCTGGTTTCTTGGAAGTAGCCAAATACCCCGAATGGGTTGCAAGCATCGTACCAGTACCGAAGAAGGATGGGAAAGTTCGTATGTGTGTAGATTATAGGGATCTAAACCGAGCCAGCCCTAAAGACAACTTCCCCTACCACATATTGACACGCTAGTTGACAACACTGCGGGACACTCATGGTTTTCATTCATGGACGGCTTTTCAGGGTACAACCAGATAAAGATGGACTCTAACGACTTGGAGAAAACTACGTTTATAACCATGTGGGGCACTTTTTGTTATCGGGTGATGCCTTTTGGGCTCAAGAATGTAGGGGCAACTTACCAAAGAGCAATGGTGACTCTTTTCCATGATATGATGCACAAAGAAATAGAAGTATACGTGGACGACATGATTGCCAAGTCCCGAACAGAGGAGGAGCACCTACAGAACTTGAGAAAACTATTCCAAAGACTACGAAAATACCAACTGAGGCTTAATCCTGCCAAGTGTACGTTCGCCGTTACTTCTGGAAAACTCCTAGGGTTCGTGGTAAGCAGAAGAGGGATTGAGATCGATCCAGATAAAGTGAAAGCCATCCAGGATCCCTCACCACCCCACACTCAGAAGGAAGTTTGCAGTTTCCGGGGGAGGTTGAATTATATCTCTCGTTTTATTTCCCAATTAACCGATCAATGTGACCCGGTCTTCAGACTTCTTAGAAAGAATAATCCTGGTGTGTAGGATGAGGAATGTCAATGGGCCCTAGAAAAGATCAAAAGGTACCTGACAAATGCTCCGATTTTAGTCGCGCCAATACCAGACACGATGAGTCAGGGAAAAGGGAGCAAGCCATCTATTACCTAAGCAGAAAGTTCAATGATTGCGAAACGCGGTACCCGCCAGTTCAGAAGCTATGTTGTGCTCTAGTTTGGGCTACCAAGCGGCTTAGGCAGTATATGTTGTACCATTCTACTTGGTTGATATCCAAGCTAAACCCATTGAAGTTCTTAATGGAAGCGCCAGCACTAACGGGAAGGATGGCCCGCTGGCAGATGCTCTTATCCAAATTTGATATTGTATACGTGAGCCAGAAAGCCGTAAAGGGGAGTGCCGTAGCAGATTTCCTAGCTAGTCGCGCTTCGGACGACTATGAGGCGTTGAACTTTAATTTCCCGGATGAAGACTTGATGTGCATTACAACCGAGGAAGAGGTTTCAAATGATAAATCATGGAAGCTTTACTTCGATGGAGCCTCTAACGCCCTCAGACATGGGATAGGAGCCGTGCTAATTTCCACTGAGAATGTCTATTATCCCTTCAACAGCAGATTAGAATTCTTCTGCACCAACAATATAGCTGAATACGAATCCTGCGTTATGGGACTAAACTCAGCTATTGAAAGAAAGATTAAGGAACTTCGAGTATTCGGAGATTCATCCTTAGTAATTTACCAGTTGCGTGAGGAATGGGAAACCAGGGACCCGAAGTTGGTCAAATATTATGAATTGATTCAAGAGCTCACCAAGGAGTTCGAAAGGGTCAGCTTCAATTACCTTCCCCGAGAAGAAAATCAGATGGCAGATGCCTTGGTGACCCTGGCGTCCACGTTTAAAACAAACACTAGGGCAGAAATGAAGCCCATTAAGATACAGACGTTTGAAAGGTCTACTCATTGTTGTAATGTGCAGGAAGAGATTGATGGAAACCCATGGTATTATGACATCTTGCTATATGTCAAACTTCGAAAGTATCCCGAAGGGGCAAATGACAATGACAGAAAAACACTCAGAAAAATGGCAACAGGATATGTCCTAGATGGGGAGATCCTATATAAGAGAAGTCATGATCAGACATTGCTGAGATGCGTGGATGCCCGGGAGGCGAAGGAGATTTTAGCCGAGGTACACGATGGTCTATGTGGGACGCACGCCAACGGGCTGTCTATAGCCCGGAAAATTATGAGATATGGCTATTTCTGGTTGACCATAGAGGGAGATTGTATCAATTACGCCAGGAAATGCCACAAATGCCAAATTTATGCTGACAAGATTCACACTCCCCCATCGCCTTTACACACCATGAATTCTCCGTGGCCTTTTAAGGCATGGGGCATGGACGTCATCGGGCAGATTCACCTGAAGGCTTCCAATGGACACCGTTTAATTTTGGTCGCTATAGAATATTTCACTAAATAGGTAGAGGCAACATCTTACGCCAACATCACAAGGACTACAATATGTAAATTCTTAAAGAAAGAGATTATTTATCGATACGGTTTGCTAGAAAGGGTCATCACCGACAACGCTTCCAATTTGAATAACAAAATGATGACGGACGTGTGCAATCAATTTAAGATAACACACCATAATTCCACAGTCTATCATCCTAAAATGAATTGGGCAGTGGAAGCAGCAAACAAGAACATAAAGAAGACCATAGCAAAGACGACGGATACCTACAGGGATTGGCACGAGAAGCTGTCATTTGCCCTTTTCGCCTATAGGACGTCCATTCCCACATCAACAGGGCCAACACCCTACTCTTTGGTGTATGGTACCGAAGCAGTACTCCCCATTGAGGTAGAGATTCTGTAACTCCGGGTTTTAAATGAAGTAAAATTGGAAGAATCCGAATGGGTGCAAGCCAGACTCGACCAGCTAAATCTTATTGAAGAAAAGAGACTAAAGGCCATTTGCCATGGTCAAATGTACCAAAAGTGGATGATGCAGGCATACAACAAAAAGGTGCGCCCAAGAGAGTTCAGAGAGGGGGATCTGGTGCTCAAGAAAATCCTCCCGATTCAGAAAGATTCTCGAGGAAAATGGATCCCAACTGGGAAGAGCCGTACGTGGTAAAAAAGGCTTTCTCAGGAGGAGCCCTAATCTTAACTGAAATGGATGGAGACGAGCTGAAAAGCCCTGTAAATTCTGATGTTGTTAAGAAATACTACGTTTGAAAAAAAAAGAAAAAAGAAAAAGAAGAACAAAAATGGAGAGCTTAGGGCGAAAACCCGAAACAGGGCGTCTTGAAGCAAAGGGAGGACCCGAGTCGAAAACTCGTAATGGGCGGCTCGGATAAATTGAAAGGTTGGATATCTGAAGAGAATGGTCATCCCCATGAACCCTGTGAAGAGGGAGCTTCGGGCAAAAGATTCTACGTCGGTTGACAGGATCATGTATCATTCATACCGAAGATAATGAGGGATCTTGTATTTCATATTTAGCTTTTCCTCTTCCTCATGTGTGTCATAACTCTCTCAAAGTATCCCAAACCCTTAATCGTAATAAAATCATGTTTTTGAGCATCCATTCCTTGTCTTCTTGTTAATTTCATGCAAATAAGCTAACATAGGCTTATGATAAACAAGAGATTTCTGAGCATTATTGTGATCTAATCTTAAAGATGCAGGTGATTAGAAAACGATGTTAACTTTGCCCCCTGCTTGTTCAAGAGAAAGCATGCGAGATAACAAGAGAGATCTCCCAGGTGAAAACCCGGAAGGGCACCCCTTGAAAAAAGAAAAAAATGAAAGAAAGAAAAAAAAAACATCTAAAGCGAAAACCTGAAAGGGCACTTTAGAACCCCAAATTGGAAATTCAGAAAAGAAAGGGTGGAATGGTTGAACCCTACAGTGAAATGGGATATCGCCGCCAAAAAAAGGGGAGAAAGTGAACAACGTAAAGTCGAGGTTGACTGAGGGCTAAAGCAGGCCCACCAAGATATTGACACTCATGCATCATGAATAATTAGACATTCCTAGGATTAGGAGCATGTCAATTCATTTGTCAAAGCATTTTGTCTTATCTTAGACAGGTATCTATAGATTCAAAGAGACATCGGTAGCCATCGTGGTGTGAATCCCAAATGTGAAGATGAAGGTTCTATATATGAAAGGCCTATGTTTCCAAGCGCCTACAGAGAGAGGTTCCATGTAGGAAGAATCTGTCGCTCCGAGGCTTCAGGAGCTGAAAGTTTTATATAGGAAGGGCCTGCAGCTCCAGGGTGAAGACTATCAGTTCTATATAGGAAGAACTCCCAGCCGAAGGAATTCACCCATGACACACAAGGTTTTATATAGGGAAAACCTGTTGTGTTGAAAGCGAATAGTCTTATATAGGAAGGGCTCCGAGCTTTACTGTCTTAGAGTGAAAGATTCTATATAAGAACCCGTAGCTCCGAGATTTCAGAAGCTGAAAGTTTTATATAGGAAAGGCTTGCAGCTCCAGGGTGAAGACTAGCAGTTCTATATAGGAAGAACTCCCAGCCGAAGGAATTCACCCATGATACACAAGGTTTTATATAGGGAAAACCTATTGTGTTGAAAGTGAAGAGTCTCATATAGGAAGGGCTCCGAGCTTTACTGTCTTAGAGTGAAAGATTCTATATAGGAAGAACTCGTAGCTCCGAGATTTCAGAAGCTGAAAGTTTTATATAGGAAGGGCTTGCAGCTCCAGGGTGAAGACTAGCAGTTCTATATAGGAAGAACTCCCAGCCGAAGGAATTCACCCATGATACACAAGGTTTTATATAGGGAAAACCTATTGTGTTGAAAGTGAAGAGTCCCATATAGGTAGGGCTCTGAGCTTTACTGTCTTAGAGTGAGAGGTTCTATATAGGAAGAACCCGTAGCTCTGAGATTTCAGAAGCTAAAAGTTCTATATAGGAAGGGCTGATGGCTCCAGGGTTTGAAGACTAGCAGTTCTATACAGGAGGAACTCCAGTCGGAAGAATCCATCAGCGGCGCAAAAAGGTTTTATATAGGAAAAACCAACCGCGTTGAAGGCAAAGAGTTCTATATAGGAAGGACTCCGAGTCTTACCGTCTCAAGATGAAACATTCTATATAGGAGGGACTCATAACTTGAGGCTTCACAGCGAAGGGTTCTATATAGGAAGAGCTTGTAGCTCCAAGATCGGAGGGGGAAGAAGTTATATAGAAAGGACTTACGAGCCCGAAGATTCAGCTGAGGAAAAGCGAAGAGTTCTAGAAGAGCACGAGTTTCCAAAGCTACAAATAGGGAAGTCAGATAAAAATGAGTGCTTATGAATCTTTGCTTCGTTCCCATTCCATGAGAACAAGCAAAGAGGGGCAACTGTAATCACTCATTTTTATCTAGTCTCTAAGTATCATATTAATATATTAGTGCATGATTACATATATGTGTGTGCGTGTATATGTTATTAATATTACATATATGATATATGTGTAATGTGTGAATGTATGCATGGTGCATATATTTATGTTGCGTATTACGTACCTATTAATATGTGTGTGATGTGGTTATATTTATGTTAGGGGGATCATATAATATATGTTGGTATATGTGCGTTTATGAATATGTTTATATATGTTTGCATGTATATATTATTAATTTCCTTGTTATTATTGAATGTATACGAATGTGTTGCATGAATTGTATGTATTATTATTAAGTGTATTTATGTGTGAATGTATTTCATTACAATTGTATGTATGTGTACGTAAGTATGTATGTGTATGCATTTACTATTATATTAATATATTATTATTAATATATATGGACAAATCTGAAAATGAAAAAACCCAATTAAATTAAGTGTCCAGATTATTACAAAACCCATAAAATACAAGGCCCGATCGGCCCAAACCCAAAACCCTAACAGAACCCTAATACTTATCAGATATCTAACCCTAATTATTTTTGTCTTTGCGCAGCCAACCAGGAGCCGTTGGATCAAAATTTTGATCCAACGACCACGATCAAAGAGGGAAAGTTATCCAGCTGGCCACGTGTATTACACGCCCGGACCGTTCGGATGCCACGCGCGCGTTCGGTCCACGCGCGGACCCTTCGATATCCCACGCGTCCGTGAATCCCACGCGCTATAACTCCTCGACTGCTGGGCCCCACGTGTCACGATCTGGAGCCGTTCCACCGATCGAGGTTTCATCTGGACCGTACATTCTTCAAGCTATCCCAACCGTTCGATCGAATCTGATCCAACGGTCGAGCACGCCTCTGGCCGAAGACAACTCCCTCACACCGCCATCATGCTTCCACCATGCCGGCCTCCAACCACCGCGTTCAGATATATCAAAAATCACAAAAAAGAGGCGATGTCAGTATCATTTCATATCTAAAAAATGTATTTTACAGTACTTGCTACCAAACCAAAAAAGGAGGGATATATGTATGAAGCAAGTAATTTGTAAGGCAGTCGAGTTGTAATCAGTTACAGAAAAATAAGAAAGAAGCACAAAGTTTCAGTGGTAACTCCCCGTTCTTTTTCTTACTTCTTTGCATGCATGTACAAAAAAATACGAAGTAATAACAAAAAGAGAGGGATGTAGATTTGTTACCTTCGTCGTCAACGGATCTCCCCTCACCAGTGACAAGCCTCTTCAGCTTTCCAAAGCTGAACATGGTGAACTGAAGGGAGAGGGAGGTCCCTTTTGGTTTCATTTCGGCTAAACATAAACAATTTTTTTTCATTTTGTATTTGCTTAGATCTAGACAAAAGGGTGAGTCTTAGTGTAAATCTAAGTTCATATTTGGGTTCGGTTTGAAAAGAGGTTGGTTTTGGGTGTTTCTTTTGGTTCGCCGGCGCCGGCTAGCGGCGGCCGAAAGGACGGCAAAGAGTCGCTGGTTTCTGGGTTCCTCAAGGGTTTGAGTTCGGATATTTGAGAGAAAATGAGAGAAAATGGGGAGTGTTATATCGGGGCTAAAAAAATGAGAAAAGGGGAGAGGGGAGGCCGGTTAGGGGATTTATAATTAAAGCTCCAATTAAAATTGGTCTAATTACATCACAAGTCATCCCGCGTTTTTAGTATTTTCGAAACGGTCTCGCCCCTTGGGAAAATTACGAACCTAGTCCCCTTTATATTTCCAAGTCTTTTAATTCCATCCTGAAATCTATCTGATATACGTTTTCAAATGGAAAAATTACGCCCCAAGGGTCTCCGCATTTTTGAACTTTGCATTTCGAGCTTGCCCCTTGGTCCAACTACAGATTTAGTCCTTTTAGGTTCTGTTAAATTTGCAATTGCATCCTTAAATCGCACTTTATTACCTTTAATTTCTATTTCTTATGTTTGTTTCTTTTTATTTCAGTCATGTTCCATATTTAAATATTCATGTTCGTTTATTATGATCGTATATGTTGATGTAGCCTTTTTGCCTTCTCACATGTCTCTCGTACATGCTTTGTATTTTCATGTTTATATGTATATATGTGTTAAGTTTATGGTGATTATGTATTTTTATGCGTTTGTTCGGTCATTCGTATCACACATATTCGATTGATATTTTAATTGGCTCGTACACAACATGTTTTGTATTGTAGCATGTATTGTATGTTCTCTTTGCTTTTAGGTTACGTGTTAGTATATTTTCTTTGTCATATATAATACCATGTTCTACATATGTTACAATGTGTTTTATTTTAAATTGTATATCTTCTTGTAATATGTGTTTTTGTTCCCACATGTATTTATTCATGCCTTGTTATTGTGATATGTTAATTTTGTTTTTATTTACGAGTAGGATTAATATGTATGTATGTATGTATGTATGTATGTTTTAGATTAGTATTTTATTTATGTTCGATTAGTATTCTATTATGTTAATATTTATTGTATTTAAATTATTTGCCATGTTTTATATTTTGCTCACTAAGTTTGCATAATGGAATATATAATGTCAATGCGGTGCCCTTTTATCCGAGCGTAAACGGGGCCAGTATCAGGCGTAGTGATAGTGGTTGGGCGTTTACTCTCGGATAACGGGGCCTTTAAAATTTATTCGCAATTATAACCGAATTTTAAACTAATCGTCACTTTACCCGGAAAATCCAATATTAATAAAGCGGTAATTATTAAAGTACCAATTTTGGGCGGTGTAGGGGTGCTAATCCTTCCCCATCTGTAACCGACTCCCGAACTCAACAGTTTTTGAATCTCTGGTTTTATGGTGTCTGACCTACCTAAATGGCCGGTGGCGACTCCAATTTTTAAATAAAACACATTTTTTTAAAAAAAACCCACGGAATGAATATTTTTATATCTGAAAAATCACAAACACTTCGAAAACACGTTTTTTAGCGAAAAGGACATCGCTACAATCCTAAGGTGGTCTGTCCCAAGCCAATAGGAGAAACAAATTATTCTAAGGATAAAAACACTTCTCAAGCATTTTTCTGTCGACACTTGCTTCTATTCCTTTGTTCCATGCTTCTTCGTATAGATTACAATTTCATAAACTCATTTTACATACGAGGGAGTAAGATGAGAAGAGAATTACAATAGAAGTAGAGAAAGGTACGACACGCAGGCCGTATTTATTAAGCCTTATAAATAAAACTAAATGGGATATTGGGCTATAACCATGCATTCCAAACACCATGCATATCAAACATAATAATGACGTGGTTTGTTATTGAGGTCTTACTAGATTGTTCCTACGCAGGGGTCAAGCCTCTTACGGGGTTTCAGCGGCCATGCAGTCGTCGGCAGGGTTGTCGCTGCCTGGTCAGTGATGGGGAAATCTTTAAAGATTAGTATCTTAATTGCTATGTAAAAACCTCACGATTTGATAAATTTTATCAACATTATCGTGTTTTTCAAGATTTTAAAATCTATGAGGTTTTTACTGAAACAACTTTTGTTACTTTCCCGCACGAAATCTATAGACTAACCATTAGTCTAATATGTAACTATAAACCCGCATATGTTAACACTTAACATCTAAAACCCTAAAATTCCATATTGAATATGTTAAGAATTAACATATAATATTTCAAACCCTATCGACAAAGATCATGATGATTAACTCTTAATCATCGATCTTAGGAACACCATTTAACTGGATTAACAGATTAACCATGATTGAATAGATTTTCTCGAACAAATATCATATAATCGTTAAATAAATCTTAAAGTAACATGTATCTCATACAATTACATCACCCAAGTAAATAAAATCCAAATCCGTATCATGCAAGTGGCTCTAATACCACTGTTGGGCCACGCTGGTACACCCCATGGCGCAGCGGAAAATATTATCTGACAATCACCACCATAGATCCATGTACAATGAACGAATTGGGGTGAAAATGGTGAAGAATTACTTGTTTAAAACCTGAAATTTTGAATTTAGAGAAGATATATATTCAATCATAATTCCACGATGTCGATTCTTAAGCCGCAACGATAACGCTTCGACCTCTACGTAACCAGTTAAAACGAGCATATAAAAATCTCTAAACTAATTAGAAGGGAACAAGCATATAAAAACTCTCTAAACTATTTAGAAGGTTTTTCCCAAAAAAACATTAATTATTGCTAGATCTCTCATGCCTTTATATAGTCTTTGAAATCCTAATTCAACTCATATTAGGATTTTAATGTATATTGATATATATAATCCTAATTTAATTTTAATTAGGATTTCAATATATATATATATTAAATATATATAATCTCAATTCAACTTTAATTAGGATTTCAATATATATATTAATTTAAATCAAATTATATTATTTATATATTAAAAGAGTCATAATTACAATAATTATTTTCTTTTAATATTTATTCAATATTTAAATTATATATATATATATCAAATATATATTAATTTAACTAAATTCGTGTACAACAAATTTGTACATATATAATTCATTTAATATGTGCTCATTTCAACCATGGGTGTGACCCTGTAGGTTCATGTAACGTTAGTAGTAAATATTATAAGATTTCTAATATTACAAACAATGAGTGACATCTAGAAATATTTCATTGTCACCTGAGTTACAGAAATCATGATTCGACATAACCTGTTCGTGATTAACTCTTTTTCATGTATTACATCCTTTTGTTCTTTATATCTAGATTGGACACAAGTCATAGAACAATCACACTTGTATAGTCCATCTAATATTTCTTGATATCTTGAGTAGACTATTATAAATGAATAACTATGATATCTCGTATCAACTTATTCGAACATGACCATGCATTTCTAATCTCACTCAATCAAGTGGCCTATCATATTTTCCTATTATTTAGGAGGGACAAATCCTATCTTGATCAACCATATTCCACTACATAGATTGTGACATATCCAATATCAGTCTTTATAGTGTGGTCAGTTCTGACACATGTTTGACCGTATCAAAATATGTCACTCACGATGTTGAAATAATGATGATCTCAAGTCTAATGATCATACATGTAGTTATCACTATGATCAATGTTGTGACTGTCACATAATAATTCAAGAAACATGCTCATAGCGGTTTAGTCCAGTATGTCTTTCTCTAACACATACTTATGTATTGATTTTGACATCTCCATGTCAATGACAATACTTTGTCATCAATCAACTACATATTAGTCTTAATGCATTATTGTTGTCCATGGCCACAATAATACTCGACTAAGGATATTTAAGAATAAATGTGTTATTCTAAGGACTTAATTATAATCTAGTTTATTTGGGAATGCAGAATTGTAATTGAAAATAATAATGACAATGCCTTTTTATGAATAAACAAGGTAAAAACAAATGTCCTTTATAATCATCTTATGATTGGTCTTTGGGCATACTCCAACATTGCTTATTGGGAAAAATGATCAAAGCTCATTTTAATATTAAAAGTGAGCGAGCAAGTGATTTATTGGGATTAATACATAGTGATGTATGTGGACCAATGAATACACAAGCTATAGGAGGGTTCCAATACTTCAATACTTTCACAGATGACTTATGTAGATATGAGTACATTTACCTAAAGCATCATAAATCTGAAGCCCTTGAAAATTTCAAGGAATTTAAAAATGAAGTACAAAACCAACTAAAAAAGCATTAAGGCTATTCGATCAGATCGAGGAAAAGAATACTTAAGTTTAGAGTTTAGTGACCTTCTTAAGGAATGTGGGATTGTCTCACACCTCCTGGTACTCCACAATGGAATGGAGTTTTCGAAAAGAATAAATCAAAAACTATTGGACATGGTTCGATCAATGACGAGTCACGCTAATTGTAACCCCCTTGGCCCGATCTAGGCGCAAGACCGAACTGAGTGAGCTATATTGGGTTTGCCGAAACAAACCCATAAAGATTTAACTCGAATTACGCTCATTTTTTTCTTTTATCTCGTCTAGATGTAACATTATAACCTATGGTATGCATACTAGTAGCGAGTGAAATATTAACTCAATCGAGCGTCGAATCGACATCCAATTGCACGCAATTGAAATTTAGGGACCAAATGAAATTTTGAAAATTACAGGGACTTATTCTAGTTTGAAGTTACCGATCTTTTATTAGTCAAGTTTCATGCTCACATGTCAAAAACCAGCTTCAAACGACCATCCAAACTCATCCAACTGCATATACAACAATCAGGGATTAAAACGGTAGAATCTAAAACCTTTAATATCAAATAATAATAGACAGAACGATCAGACGTACAGATACGGTCAAAAAGTGTACAAATATGCGGGTGCGTATTGATACGATCCCTAGGCGTATCGATACACGGGTTACAAGCCATTTTCCCAAAATTCTAATAGCTCAAAACCGTATCGATACACCTCTACCCGTACCGATACTCATACCAAAAATACACTTACCCGTATCGATACACCTCTACCTGTACCGATACGCCTGGACCTAAAATGTCCAGTTTTACTAGTTTTTCATACAACCAAGGATCCAAACATGCTTTATCAAACCCCAAACATATACACAACAATTCTGAAGATCAAACCATGTTAAAACATCATGGAGACATGGTCAAATCATGGCATCATACTTCAAACGGAAATCTAGAGGCATGTTTCTTAGAAAAACAACCAACTACCATACGAAACATAAATCTAAAGCAACAACCAAACGTATAAGGCCAATTACAACTCCAACACAACATAACAAACTTGCTCAAGCAGGGAGTTTAGGAAAAACCCTCCCAACGCAACAGTGAACCTCATTGCCTTTATTACTACTAGTTTAGATTAAAACCATACTTTCAAAATGCCAAAATCCTTGGATTTCCTTCACTTGCTCGCTGCCTCTGATCCTTAATTCTCTACATTGATGGACGAAAAGAGCGTAAGCACACTAGTTTTAGTGAGGAGTGCTCAAACAACACACCATCAATGCATTTTAGAACTATTTTTCCAAAAACACATTGAAATAATCATTTCAATCGTTTTACAAAACATCGTGCCTTGAAAACCATGCACTTATCACTTAAAAATAGCATATTAAACGATATGCAACATGTATCATGGATTAACAACAAATCTCATTTTCTAACCCTCAACTTAAGCCTTCTCATGCATATCAATCCATGTGCAAACCTTAAAGAGCAAACATGTATAAACCAACATTATACATCAACATCCATCAACATGATACATTAACAATTATAATGGCTTTCAAGTGATTATAAACCAAGCTCACTTTCCAAAATATTACATCGGATACACAAATTCAACAAGTGTTATCTTAACACTTCATGCCATCTCAACCGAAATTCAAGGTACATTCACAACCGGGTACCATCACAACCCAATCATTAGTTAGAAAAATAACCCACTAATGAGAGTTTTCGGTACCATATAACCCATCAACCGTTAAGGTACTCATGGTGGAGTACTCGGTACATATAAACCCCTCAACACCCGATGCGACTTATTTATAGTGTACTATCAATCCTATGGCCGGCCAAATATATCCGATAACATTTTAAACCACATCACTTGCCAATATAATTCATTATTAACCATGTACATTAGTATTTTTATATGCAACATATAAAACCATTTTCAATGCATTAAACCATGCAATTACAAGTATTCCACATACTTACGTAGACTATTTTCCAAATGCATCCATCGTCAATATATGATCAAAAATCAGTATAAAACATACTTTAAATCATGCATAAACAGTAGGTACCATGTTATTCAAAAACAAGTGCATAAAATAATTTCCCCGAAGCACGACCGAGGGAGAACTCTCATCATACTTACTTACGAGTTTAAACCAACGTTTCAAGCTTAATTTAAACTCCCAAAATAACCTTTAAACCATTTCAAAGCTGAAATTCACGTTCTCACTCACCGACTTCGCAAAGCCTCGTTCACAATGCGAACTACTCCTCCAAAGCTTTCGAAACGGTACCACAAGCTTGAGGATCAATCAACCCTGATTTAACCACACAAAAAATGGGGATTCAATGCATCAAAATGCATTCAAAGACTTAGCAACCTTAATCCCCAACATCACTATCCAAAAACCCTTCCGCAATAACGTAAAACAACATCAAAAACCTTCTACACTTAACCCAGCCAAAACCTAAAGGTTTAATCCATCAATTATCTTTAATCGACATCCAAAAACAACCTAAATCATCCTTATACTTCAAACATTCATTAAACAATCAAAACTCGCCAAAAACACAACACTATCAACCTAAAAAATTAGAGATTCACATAGTTTCGGGATTCCAATGTTAAAACCAACTCATTAACATTATTAAACATCAAAATCATGATTATAATCAATCAAGAACTCAACAAAATTGATCTGAACCGAAAATTACTTAATCTCATCAATTAAATCTGATTTAACTAATTTCCATAATTAAATCATTAAAACTCATTAGAAAACATTAAACAAGGATCAAATACTTGGGAATTTTAATAAAGAACCATACATTAGAGGAGAAGGATGAATCTCACCTCTAATGTTGACTTTCTCCCTTAATTGGCTTGATTTACATAAGAAAACAAGATTAAAACAATAAAGTTTTGATAGGAAACAATTAAGAAGTCATTTGAAACCAAAAGATTGATGAAATCAAGAAGTTACCTGAAGATTTTGAAGAAGAAAAGAGTGTTTGACTGAAGAGAATTTGAGAGAAAATCTTTTAGAGAAAATGTAGTTACATAAAGTTTGCTTAAGAAATTAATTATATAATTAATTCCCAAAAAACTATTTATATTTTCCAAAACCTTTTTAAAATAGCCAATTAAGGAGAAAAATATGATATTAGACTTTGGGAAAATAGCTCCTTAAAGGTTCTAAGTTTTGACCCTTTTATAAAACAGTCACTAAAAATAGTTTTCATTCTTTACATTTTGGTCACTAGCCAAAATGTCACATTTCCAAATTCCATTTTTCAAAATTGGCTTTACCAAAAATATCTATATATTAAATAATGAATTTTAAATATTTTCCCACATATTTTCTTACTCAAAAACATTTAATCTGATTTTAATTAGAAATCTGAATCTAATCTCTAACCCAGTCTGCCAGACCGTCTAATCCACCTAAAAACTCCTAGGCCCAAAACCGGGGCTTTACACTGACCTTTCAGATTCTTTTTAGGGGCATGCACTAGAAATAGCTACTTTTACACTAAATCATGTTCCATATAAATCAGTTCAATAGACACCATATAAGATATGGACTGCAAACGTCCTAGTATGTCTTTTATGAAAATTTTAGAATACGAAGCTTATATTAAACATCAGATGTCTACATAACTCGAACTCAAATCTCATAAGTGTAATTTTGCAAGTTATCTTGAAAAAACTAAAGGATATTTTTTTTCAATCCTACTAAGGACAAAGTGTTTGTTGCTCGAACAAGAGTATTCCAAGAAAGATAATTTATTTTTAGAAAAGGAAGTGGGAGAAATATTGAACTTAATGAAATTCGAGATCAACCACAAATATTTAAACCAGAGATTGAACAACAAGTTTCACATGTTGTTGAAGAACATTCAACTGTTTTGGAAACACAATCATTGTGAAGATCCTTGAGAAAACTCATTGTGCCTGAGAAATATAGATTTCTTGTCACATTGCATGGCGATTTTCTCTTCATAGATCAAGATGAGCCTAGGACTTATCAAGAAACAGTGATGGGCCCAGACTTTGAGAAATGGCTAGAGGTCATGAAAGACAACATGGAATCCATGTCAGAAAAACAAGTTTGGAACTTGGTTGACCCACCTTTAGGGATTAAGCACATAGGGTGCAAATGAGTTTTCAAACAGGAAACCGACATGGATGGTAATGTACAAACAAACAAAAGGCTATTAGTTGCTAAGGGTTTTTGTCGAATTCATGGTATATACTATGATGAAACTTTTTCTCTTGTTGTTATGTTTAAATCCATCCGGGTCTTACTTGCGATAGCTGCATTTTATAGTTATGAGATATGGCAAATGAATGTTAAAACTAATTTCCTTAATGGAAAACTAGATGATGATGTGTACATGACACAACCTAAAGGTTTTTTCGATCCAAAAGATGCCAAAAATATGCAAGCTACAAAGGTCCATTTATGGATTAAAGCAAGCTTCTCGAAGTTGGAATCTTCGTTTTAACGATGCAATCAAAGAGTTTGATTTTTTCAAAAAATGAGGATGAGCCATGTGTTTTCAAGAAATTTAGTGGGAGCACTGTCATATTCTTGGTATTGTATGTGGATGACATATTGATAATAGGAAATGACATACCTAGCTTGCAATATTTAAAAAACTTGGTTAGGAAAATTTGTTCCATGAAAGACTTGGGTGAGGCAACACACATATTAGGAGTCAAGATCTATAGAGATAGATCGAGACGACTTCTAGGAATAAGTCAAAATACATACATAGATAATAGAACTGAAAAGATTCAGTATGGAAGAATCCAAAAGAGGTTCTTACCTATAAGACATGGTATTTCACTATCGAAAGAAATATACCCTTTAACACCCCAAGAAAGAGAGCACATGAGTAAGATTCCATATGCTTCAGTAGTTGGATCTATCATGTATGTCATGCTATGTACTGGTCCAAATGTATCATACGCTTTAAGTATGACAAGTCGGTACCAAGTAGATCTCGATGAAGGTCACTAGGTCGCAGTTAAAAACACCCGTAAGTACTTAAGAAGAGCTAAGGATACATTCCTTATATATGCAGGTAAGGAAGAGCTAAGTATAAAAGGTTATATTGATGTCAGCTTTCAAACTGATAAGGATGATTCACGATCGCAATCGGATTTTGTGTTCTGCCTTAATGGAGGTATTGTGAGTTGGAAAGGTTCAAAGCAAGATACAGTAGTTGATTCCACAACATAAGTAGAGTAAATTAAAGCATGTGATGCTGCAAAAGAGGGTGTTTTGATCAAGAAGGTCATATCTGAATTAGGGGTTGTGCCGAGCACATTGAATGCTATAGATCCACGTTGTGATAACAACGGAGCCATCGCACTAGTAAAAGAAACCAAATCTCTCCAATGATCCAAACACATACTTGGTGTTACCATCTTATTCGAGAAATTATAGATCGAGGAGATGTGAAAATATGTAGAGTACCAACAGATGATAACATTGTCGATCCACTGAAAAAGCCTCTAACGCAACAGAAGCATAATCGTCACACTAAGTTACTTGGTATTAGATACATGAGTGATTGGTCTTAATGCTAGTGAGATTTTGTTAGAGTATGACCAAAGACCAATCATAAGATAATTATAAATGAAATTTGTTTTTACCTTGTTTATTAATAAAGAGACATTGCTATTATTATTTCAGTTACAATTCCGCGTGCATAAATAAACTGAATTATAATAAAGTCCTTAGAATAATATAGTTATTCTTAAATGTCCTTAGTCTAGTATTATTATGGGAATAGACAAAAATAATGCATTAAGACTAATATGTAGTTGATTGATGATAAAGTGTTGTCATTGACATGGAGATGTCAAAATCAATACATAAGTATGTGTTAGAGAATGACATATAGGACTGACCTGCTATGAGCATGTTTCTTGGATTATTATGTGAGAGTCGCAACATTGCTCATAGTGATAACTACATGTATGATCCTTAGACTTGAGACCATCATTATTTCAACATCGTGAGTGATAGATTTTGATATAGTTAAACGTGTGTCGTAACTGACTACTCTATAAAGAATGATATTTGATATGTCTCAATCTATGTAGTATGATATGGTTGATCAAGATAGGATTTGTCCATCCTACATAATAGAAGTAATATCGTATTCCACTTGATTGTGTGAGACTAGAAATGCATGTTCATGCTTGAAAAAGTTGATACAAAATACCATAGTTATTCGTTTATAATAGTCTACTCAAGATATCAAGAAATATTAGATGGACTATACAAGTGTGATTGTTCCATGACTTGTGTTCAATCTAGATATAAAGGACAAAAGAATGAAATACATGAAAAAGAGTTAATCACGAAAAGTTTATGTCCAATCATGATTTCTTGTAACTTAGGTGACAATGACATATTGCTAGATGTCACTTATTGTTTGTAATATTAGAAATGTTCTAATGTTTACTACTAACGTTACATAAACCTACAGGGTCACACCCACGGTTGAAATGAACATATATTAAACAAATTATATATGTACAAATTTGTTGTACACGAATTTATTTAAATTAATATAGATTTAACTATTAGATAAATATTAAAAAGAAAATAATTATGACTCTTTTAATATATAAATAATATAATATAATTTAAATTTATATATATATTGAAATCCTCATTAAAGTTGAATTGGGATTATGTACATTAATATATATATTGAAATCCTAATTAAAGTTGAATTGTGATTATATATATTAATATATATATATATATATATTGAAATCCTAATTAGTTGAATTGGGATTATATATATTAATATATATTGAAATCCTAATTAAAGTTGAATTGGGATTAGATATATTTAATATATATATGGGATTATATATATTTAATATATATATATATTGAAATCCTAATGAAAGTTAAATTAGGATTATATACATTAATATATATATATATATATATATTGAAATCCTAATATTAGTTGAATTAGGATTTCAATGGCTATATAAAGGCATGAGAGTTCTAGCAATTATTAATGCTTTTTGAAAAGCCCTCTAAATAGTTTGGAGAGTGTTATATGCTCGTTTCAACTGGGTGAACTACGTAGTGGTCAGAGCGTTATCGTTTTGGCTTAGGAATCGACATCGTGGAATCGTGATTGGATATATATCTCCTTCAAATTCAAAATTCTAGATCTTAAATAAGTAATTCTTCACCCTTATTCACCCTGATTCATTCTTCATACATGGATCTCTAGTGGTAATCGCCAAATAATTTTTTCACTGCGCCATGGTGTACCGGCGTATCCCAACACTGAGATCCTTATACTTGAGATTGATGCCCCAATTTACTTTGCTAATGCAAGCTACTGAAGAGAAAGGTACTTGAATTTGATTAAAATAGTAAGTACCATATCCATTTCAATCAGACATCTTAATTTGATCAAAATGGATTGTTTATCTTATCAGGATCTCAAGGTGGATTGATGAAGAGGAAGACATGATGAAACAGTAAGTACCATATCTAACATAACATACAAGAAAAACAAAATAACTAGTACCTGATTTGCTTTGCGTCCAAGTCCCATCAAGAAGTTTTCAGCCTTTATATCACGATGAAGAAAACCCATTGAATACATATATTCTACTCTATTAATCTGAAGGGGGAGAAAAGGTTGAGTAAAGGAGAAATTAAATAATAAAAAACCTGAAAATTAATTATTTATCACAAAAAGTAATATTTACCAATTGATCAGCAAGCATTAACACTGTTTTTAACGATAGTTTTCTACTCTAAACCAATGGAAGTGGGGAATACCCACTGCACCAAGGTGAATAGACCAAGTTATTTAACAATAGAATGAAGAAATTTTTAGAGACTGAGTTGATAGTGCATGATAATGAAAGAAGATTTGCTATGGTCTTTCAAAACCAGCAGCTACCAAGACTTGGACCAATACTAAATTGACTGAAGATTGATTTAAATGTAATATGAGAAGGAAATTAATGGCTTCCATCAGATCAAAGATTGAATGTTTTCCTCCCAGGTTGTTTTCTCGTACAGTGATAGTTTAGTTGAAAAGGCTAACCCAGACGACTACAGTCAAATTATAATGTGGTGCCAAATTATTTTTCTAGGCACACACCGAGGGAGAGCAAGACAGACAAACTTCCTCCTCGAAGAAGCATATACAATTTGGACTCATACTGAAGCTGTGGATGGCTGGTCTTCACAGAATCTTGAAATTAAGGAAGGGGTCAAGGTCATTCGATTCAAATTCACACCTAAAATCATGCATTCTCACATGAAAAGAACACCAACATATATTGATTTCAAAGAGAGAGAGTCTTGAATGAACAAGGTATTGTTTTCTCATTCCTATAAAAACACTCTTATTCTTCAAAATGGAAATTGAATGAACATAGCTGGATATGGAAAACAAGTTTATTCACTTCACACAAATTAAGAAAAGCAATTGCAAACTCACTTTTCTTTCTATGAGAAAAATAACTAAAAAGGCCTATTTCTTATCATGTTATTACTCAATGTCCATAATATAATGTAATTAAAGCCGAAAGGTTAACAACGTAACAAAAAATGAATAAAAAAAGGAAAAAGCCGAAAGGTTAACAACGTAACAAAAAATGAAGAAAAAAAAAAGAAAAACTAGAATAACAGCCAACAATCATCCTTTTCTTTTCATTTTGACATTTAGCTTACTTGATCCAAACGATTGTAAATGTTGGGACTCAACACCAGTCCACCAGAAGCAAGTATATTACAAACTGAAGAATGCTTTATTTAATTCAAAGACCAAAAATTCATCATTAGCAGTTGACAAATACAGCTACAAATCCAGCAGAACAACAACAACAAAAAAACTCAATGACATATCACATACCAGTTTGACAACAACTTTTTCTCTAGTTTTCACATTTACCCTTTCACAAAAAAAAGGATCAGAAAAAGGAGAGATGAGATGCAAACAAAGATACATGACACATTTTCCATGAGAATAAAGGCATTAAAGAGTTTGGGATTATTATACCTAAATAAAGCTGTCCAAAAGAGCCATTCCCAGTCTTTCTTCCAAGCTTGAACTTGCCACCAATTACACGATCCATCTCAAGCCACAAATATAAAAGCTAAACCCTTTAACAATACCGAATGCTCCCTAAAAAGAGATTAATCTAAGATTTTTTTAACTCGAATTTTGACAAATTTAGTGTTTATATCCCCCAAACCAACACCCTCAAAGCTTGGGGGATTTACCAAATTAAACTATATAACCATGAAACTAATCAGACCAACTTATAACCATGATTCAAAAAACTTAAAAATAAAATCAACTTCAAATAAAAGCTATCAAATAATGTCCCGAAACTAATCAAACCCTATAACTATGGAGACTTAAAGGACTAAAACATGAAAAAGTCAAAGCAGAAACTTCATTTCTAAGCATTTTAAACTAAAACCCAGGTTTGCATCGCAAATAAAAAATATTCAAAACTTGGGTTAAAAGGATTAATTAGTAGAGAAAAAGAACAAAAAAATGGGTAAGACAGAGATTGCTTATCGAGCAGCTGAACTGAAGCAGTGAAGAGTTGAATTTTTGGGTATAAATCATTTTGAAATAAAAGAATGGGAGAGATATTGGATGAGTTAGACCAAGGAGACGAGAATGGAAGCCAAAATGGGAAAGGGGTGGAGAGGTATGGTATTGTGGTAGGAATTAGGGATTTTGGGTTTTAATTTGATTTGGGGTGAGGGAGAGTGTCGACAGAGTACTAAATGATTTATACCTATTGTGTCGTTTATAAAAACAAGCGCCACTAAAAGTGATACCTATAGGAAAGCTTGTGTAACACCCCTTCTCGGCCTAGTAGAGAACCGGGTCGGAAAGTGTTACCGAAAGACATATTCAGAGATCGAGGGCTCAATCAGAGTTTGGAACTTATTCAAAATGCCTTATTAACCTCTTTTAAGGCTTAACAGACCTATTTTTTAGCAACTTACCCTATTTGGGTCAATTTTAAACTTTTGTAAACTTAGGGACCAAAATGTAAATTTTACAAGTTAAGGGTCTTTATCAGAATTTCATTTTACTAACCTTCAATTGAACTTATCAATAATTATCCTGTGAAATTTTATCACTAACGGATGTCATTTACCTATCCCATTAGACCATACAAGATTCAATGACCATTTTATAAAATATTTGAAACTATGTTCAATGCTTTTTAACTAAATTAACTAACCCCGTATCGATACACCTTGGGGCAGTATCGATGCGGATACACATAAATCACATCTCCATTTGAATTTTCCAAATCCCGTATCGATACAACTAAGCCCGTATCGATACGGGTTGACCTATTTTGACTTTGTTCAAAGACCCTGTTTCGATACAGCTAAGCCTGTATCGATACGCGTTGACCAAGGTTGACCCATTCGATACACCCTAAAGCTGTATCGATACAATTTATTTCCCAAACCTTACTGCCAAGATCTGTATCGATACACCCCCTTAGTGTATTGATACGCTTTGTTTTACCAAGCCCAAATATGCAAAGCCGTATCGATACAGCTTGACCTGTATCGATACACATGTACTATAATGATAGATTTTATCTGGTTTTTTGTCCGTTTAACCTATTGAACAATGTCCAAATGAATGAAATTTTACCAGCAAGTTTTTAATCAACATTTCTAGTGTTATACAAAATTTTAGAGCATTTCGAATCCATTTACTAAGTTTTTACCTTTTAGTGCCTTTAAGCCCATTACAAACACACCATATTTCACATGTAACACCTAGACATTGTTAGGCTATTACACACATATCAAAATAGGCAAATATGACATGTCTAAGCCGTATGCCACCTTACTAGGAGTTCAAAGCAAATAAAAACATACATGAGATAGATGGGAGTGACTTGCAACTTCAACCACACGATCAAAGCTTGGAATCCTTCCAGATCCTGAAATGCATGAGACACACGAATGTTAAGCTTACATAGCCTAGTGAGGTAGTTATAACCAGGGATGACAATGGATCAGACTTGGATCGGACTTTATTAAGTCCAATCCAATTAATAATCGGACCTAAAAAAATCCAAGTCTGAATCCAAGTCCGATTACATAAATCCAAGTCTGAATCCAAGTCCGATTACATAAATCCAAGTCTGATTATATAAATCCAAGTCCGATCCAATAAAATATCTAGAATCCAAACCCGAAAGTCCAAATCCAATTAATTTTTCTCCTTTTTTAAAGTAACATCTCAAACAAATATCTTTAAATAAAAAATAATTTCCATCAAACTTCTCTTACCACCACCAACCACACAATCCTCATCATTTGCAATTTGAACACATGTCTCTTTTTCTTTTGCTGATTCATCTTCTAAAAGAGATGGAGAAGATACAAAAGGAGTAGAATATTTTTCATCTCGCATTCCTATTAAGATTATAACAATAAAAACGAATGAATTTATTCTCTTTTCATAGAAAATTTCAATTGAAAATACATAAAAAAATATAAATATCAAGAGTTCATTAAACTAAAAAATTAATATGAAAAAATATGTAATGTACCACTACTTTTAGGATGAGCCATTGATGCTAAACAATAAAAGTTGACTGCTAGATATATAAAACTCTCTAAACTATTTAGATGATTTTTTCAAAAAACATTAATGATTGTTAGATCTCTCATGCCTTTATATAGCCTTTGTAATCCTAATTCAACTCATATTAGTATTTCAGTAGATATATATATATATATAATTCCAATTCAACTTAATTAGGATCTCAATATATATAATCCCAATTCAACTTAATTAGGATTTCAATCTAAGAGTTTTAAATGTTTTTATTTGGATTCATATATGGATCGAACTCAGATCGGATATGGATTTAGATTGGGTTCGGATCGGGTTTAGATTCCGATCGGATCATGGCAATGTCCATATCCGATCCACCTCCTATTAGAACTCGGACCATTTTTTTGGATTCAGATTCAGACATTTTTTTCGATCGGATTTGGATCAGATTTTTTTGGATTTAGATCCGATCCACCTCCTAGTTATAACAAATGTAAGATAAGCTCGTTAATGGCATGAATGACATGTAAACATACTTGAATGACATATATACGTCATTAATCATGCATAGATCATACTCAAAGCCAAGTGTTATGTTACCATATACCAAATGTAAACCACAAATGCATATCATCTCCTTAGACATAGTAACCAATGGATACGCGGATTCCCCTGTATGCCACACACATCGAAAATAGGTCTTAGCCTTGAGTCGTAACTCATGAGTCTCTTACACAATCCAACCTTTTCTCCCCTTATATAGGCCGTAGCTCGGACCGTAGTCCAATCCCTTACATGATAAGCTAAAATAACCCTATGGCATGCCGATTGTATACAAGTCTACAAGTGTCCAAGGTTACATTTCTTATCATAAAACTTACCTTTGTGCCTTTAGGCCATTTCACATCACATACTAAGCCTTCGCTTCGAATAGCATAACATAGCATGTTCATATCAAATTCCACATATAACATATTTCAAATGTCACATATGAGCTTAAAATGTATCAAGGCAATATGATGGTCTTACCATACTTACCACTTGAATCCACACATGCTTGCTCTACTTGAGTCCTTAAACAGGATGCAACTTTAAGAACAAACAAATGCAATCGGGATGGCACCTAGCCAATCCCATAACACAACTACACTCACCTAGCAATCAAAGGCTTCAAGGTTCTCGGATAACGATCCCCTTGCCGTTGGAAGCGCTAGGTAATGAAGATGGCGAAGATGGCTTGTCTTCCACCACTTGAGCTAGTTTAAAAATTGGAGAATTACATTAGAGTTGAAACTAATGATTCACAAACGTTTTTCAAGCTTACCAATGCTTGTAGACAACATCAAAGTAAGGGAAATTAACCATTTAACACATTGGCTTAGCTTGAACATTCAAGACTTAAAATCTTGAAATTAAACTCTAAGGATTGATGGAATCATCAAATTAACATAGGGGTTTTACTTACCAATCTACAAGCTTTCAAATGGTGTATCGAAATCAAACAAATATCAAAGATTGGATTGAGGTGCTTGCTTGAGCTTGAGGAAGAAGATGACAATGGAGGTGCTTGCTTAAGGTGCTTATCAAGGTTTAGTGGAAAGGGGAAAGAAAAATGATAGCAACTATAATATGCTTTCAATTGGTTTTAACCAACTTAAAGTGTTTCTAATATATCCCTTTTTTTCCCATGTATTAGCCGGTGGAGCTTTCCCTCCAAGTAGGGAAACCTTAAGATATCCATTTTTTTCATTTTTGCACAATTAAGGCTATACAATTAGTCACCAAGTTCAACCAATCTCCTTCCAATCACCTTACATACTTCACGTGGGAATTTTAAGGAAGGTGGTGACTTATCTTCGAAAATGGTATAATTGCAAGGATGGTCTTTTCACTTTTCGAAGTTTGTATTTTTGTCCCCCACACTTTCAATTTTTACAATTTGGTAACTAAAAAGTCTCACATTCCTTACAAAGAGGTCCAAAACTTCAATTAAGCCCAAATAGCTTTCATTACTTCAAAATTGGATACAAGGATTGAGCGATTATATTATTCGGGCATAGCTGGTACAAAATTTTTGATCACCAAAACCTAATTTCGACTAGACCGGTTTTTGGGGTGTGACAACTCTCCCCCTTAATAAAAATTCATCCTCGAATTTTCATTCTACCTGAAAATATGAGGATACTGCTTTTGCATCATCTCTTCAGGCACCCACGTTGGTTCCTCCACTGCATGATTTCTCCAAAGAACTTTTACTAGAGGCACGAACTTGTTTAGAAGTCTTTTGACTTCTCATGCGAGGATCTGCACTGGTTCCTCCTCATACGTCAAATTAGATTGAATGTCCACAGACTCTGGCTCGATCATATGAGAAGGATTGTACCGGTGCTTTCGTAGCATAGACACGTGGAAGACATTATTTTCTGACTTAACTCTTCAGGGAGAGCTAGTCAGTAGGCATCATGTCCAACTCTCTAGATTACCTCAAATGGGCCAATAAAACGAGGGTTTAACTTCCTTTTTTTTCCAAAACGAAGGATCTTCTTCCACGGAGACACCTTAAGGAAGACCTTCTCACCAACATCACATAGAATGTCTCTCCTTTTTAGATCAGTGTACGCTTTCTGCCGGTCGAATGCAGTTTTGAGCCTGTCACGAATGATGGTTACCCTTTCTTCGATTTCTCGAAGTAATTCAGGGCCTAACGCCTTGCCTTTACCAAGCTCGGTCCAATAGAGGGGGGTTCTACATCTTCTTCCATAAAGAGCTTCATAAGGAGCCATTTTAATCGAAGCTTTGTGACTATTGTTTTATGCAAACTCCACCAATGGTAGAGATTTTTCCCACGTATTCTTGAAGTCGATAACACAGGCTCGTAGCATATCTTCAAGAATCTACAAGGAATAGTCGAGATTGGTACAAAATACTTATACATGTGAATAGAACATAAATAAAGTTACCTGAATAACCCTTTTAGATTGGCCATTGGTTTGAGGGTGGAAAACAATGCTTAGGTGTACTCGAGCTCCAAAACCTCATGTAAGGTTCTCCAAAACTGGGATGCAAAACGCAGATCACGGTCAGAAATAATGGACACAAGAACTACGTGCAAACGAATGACTTCATAAATATACAACTCAACAAGTCTAGGCAAGCTGAAGTCCATTCTCACCGGAAGGAAATGAGCAGACTTGGTGAATGGATCTACAATGACCCAAATAGCATCATTTTTCTTCAGTTTTGTTGGTAGACCACTTACAAAGTCCATCGTAATTCGTTCACATTTCCATTGTAGAAGCTCAATAGGTTGCAAGAGACTAGTAGCCACCTTGTGCTCAACTTTAACTCGTTGGCAGGTCAAACACCTAGCCATAAAATCCATGATTTCGCCTTTCATACCAGACCACCAATACAGCTCCTTCAAGTTTTTATACCTTTTGATAGCTGCAGGATGAACGAAAAAAGGACATGAATGAGCTTTATTCAAAATTTGATTCTGAATATCATCATCATTGATGACACATATATGGTTTTGAAAGCACAATAAACCTTCAGAATTCATGGCAAAGTCAATATCCTACTTGTTCTTAATCTTAGCAATAAGGGTTCGCAACTCCTCGTCAAACTTTTAGAGTGCCTTAATTCGGGACACAATGGTTGGTTGAACTCTCAATTCAGCCAATAACTTGCCATGCTTCTTAAGCTGGAAATGAGCATTTATGTATCTCGAAGAATGTGTAGGCTTTAGACTAAGGGCATCAGCTACGACATTGGCTTTACCTGAATGGTAGTCAATAACCAAGTCATAGTCCTTCAAAAGTTCCATCCACCGATGTTGACAGAGATTCAACTCTTTCTAAGTCAATAGATATTTTAGGCTTTCTGTGATCAGTGTACAAGTAACACTTCTCACCATAAAGATAGTGTCTCCAAATTTTTAGGGTAAACACAATAGCAGCTAGCTCCAGATCATGTGTCGGATAGTTTAGCTCATGTGGCCTAAGCTGAAGTGAGGCATAGGCTATGACTTTTCCCTCTTGCATTAATACACAGCCTAATTCCAAGTGGGATGCATCACTATACACTATGAAGTCCTTGCCTGACTCAAGTTGCACCAAAATAGGGGCATGTTTTAGAACCTGCTTAAGTTGATCAAAACTTCTTTGTTGTTCCTTGGTCCACACAAAAGGAGTTTCTTTATGGAGAAGCTTTGTCAAGGGTGCAGTAATTGTTGAGAACCCTTTAACGAATCTACGGTAGTAGCCTGCAAGGCCCAGAAAACTATGAATTTCTCCAACATTCTTCGGAGGGATCTAATCAAGAACTACTTAAATCTTCTTTGGATCAACTTGAATTCCCGCAAAGGAAATCACATGTCCCAAAAAGGATACTTCAGATAGCCAGAACACATATTTACTGAATTTAGCGCACAATTATTTTTCCCATAGAGTTTGAAGTACAATCCAGAGATATTCTTCATGAGTGGTAGTGTCCTTGGAATAGATCAAAATGTCATCTATAAACACAACCATGAATTTGTCTAGATAGGGCCAGAACACACGATTCATCAGGTCCATGAAGACTGCGAGTGCATTTGTAAGCCCGAAAGGCATTACCATAAACTCATAATGGTCGTATCTAGTTTAGAAGGAAGTCTTTTGGATGTCAGACTCCTTCACTAGCATTTGATAGTACCCAGATCGTAGGTTTATCTTAGAGAAGATAGAGGCACCCTTCAACTGATCGAAGAGATCATCGATCCTCGGTAACGGATACTTATTCTTGATCATTACTTTATTCAACTGACGATAATCATTGCACAAACGCATCGACCCATCCTTCTTCTTAACAAACAAAATCGGTGCTCCCCAGGGTGAAGAACTCGGTTGGATAAATATTTTGTCCAAAAGATCTTGAATTTGGGCCTTCAACTCCTTTAATTCAACTGGAGCCATCCTATACGAAGCAATGCAGATTGGTGTAGTCCCCGGTTGCACTTCGATTCTGAATTCTACTTTTCAGGTTGGAGGGAGTCCTAAAAGTTCATCGACAAACACATCAGGGAATTCCTTCACCACCGGCACATCTTCGAGCTTTGTATCTTCTTTGGACTCCATAGCAAACATGATAGCTTTATTAGGCTCGGGTTTGGTTTTTGTCAAATTTATACTTTCCTTATCGAGCCCATGAATGTATAGCTTCTTCTTCAAACAGTCTACCCAACCTTGATGTTCAGCTAACCAATCAAGGCCTAAAATAAGATCGAACTCACGAAAAGGCAAAGCCATCAAATTGGCCAGAAATGGGATCCCTAGGATCCTCAGAGGACAGGCTTTACAGATCAACCATATAACCACACTATCTTCTAGTGGGTTAGAGATGACTATCTCAAAGGTGACTGGTTCGGGTTCTAGGGCATAATTCCCAATCAAGGGTTCACTAATAAAGGAATGTGTAGAGCCTGGATCCACTAAAGTATAAATAAGATCATAACATAATTCCACTATACCTGTAATCACATCAGAATCATCCTCCTGCTATTGGCCTCAAACGTGGTACATCTAGGCTGAAGCCTAGAGGTCACGCCCAACTGAAGGAGTGTTCGTGTTGTGAGGTCTCCCCGTTGATCCAGGCTACACTTGTTTCACTCCTCTTTCCTTAGCAGAATTTTTCTGAGAAGCCACAGAGGTAAGAGCATTCAGGTTCTGCGGACATTGCCTGATAAAGTGTCTAGTTTCACCATAAAGATAGCAAGATCCTGTCTGTCTGCGACACTACCTGGGATGCCTCTTCTAATAAAAGCTACACAAAGGAATCTTTGAACCTTTCTATGAACCACCCGTACTGTTAACCGAAGTTGTACGAGCAACATATGTTCTCAGAGATTGGGATTGTGGCACATATCCCATCCTTGGTGGTTGCTGAAGGGTGGTGGACTTCTGGTCCCACTGTCTACCCTTCTTCTGAGGTATATGAGGCTTGGAATCAACTCAGAATCTCTTATCGGATTTGGCTTGGTTCTCTTTCCTTTTCTCATAAGCCTTTTGGGAGGCTTCAGCAGCAATTGCCCTGTTGACCAAAGTCTGAAAGTCCTTTAACTCCAAGTCTGTGAAGAGAGGCTGTAATTTGTCACAAAGGCCATCGATGAGCATTCTACATTTTTCCTTCTCCGTACGTATGATCTCCACACCATACCTCGAATACTTGCAGAAATTATGTATGTACTACTATACGGGTCTTCCTCATTGTCTCAGATAAAGGAACTTCTTACGTCTTTCAGTGATATAATGGTTACTTATGTACTTCTTGCAGAACTCCTGAAGGAAGAAGTCCTACGTAACTCTATGCTTAGGTACTGTAAGTGTCATGGTGTCCCACCAGCTTTGGCCTCTTTAGAAATCAATGCTAGAGCATACTCTAGCTTATGTTTGTCAGGACACTTCATTTCTTATTCAGGACTTTAAGAGTGTTTTCCAACCAGCATTCTACTATTTCAGGATTGTCTTATTCCTGGTCGGTGAAGGTGTAAACTGGGTATTATCTTAGCTTGTCGATAGGAGCTCTCAAAATAAACGAGGATGCTTCAACGGGCTAAGGTGGCTGCTCTTGCCTGAGAAAAATGACCACATGCTTGATCATCTCAGCCATGGACGTCAAATACTCTTGCTAAGCGGGAGGCATCGAAGGAGGATTGGGTGGGTTATTCTGCCCCGCCTATTTAGGTCAAGTTTTAGCTCCAAGATTTTCCTCTATGTTGAAGAGGAGCCGGGATGTGGTTCTATTGCGATATGTCTATCGTTGGGCGCAGACATCCTTAAATCTAATCAAGTAGGAAGGTTAGATCATGTCAATTACAAGTCACGGATAACATACACAAATAAACTTCTAGGTGCTATATGCACGTGCAGACTCATGATAAGCCTCAGTTTAGTCCTAGAATCAACTAAACTCTAGCTCTGATACCACAAATGTAACACCTCTTCTCGGCCTAGTAGAGAACCGGGTAAAAAAGTGTTACTAGAAGACATATTCAGAGATCGAAGGCTCAATCGGAGTTTAGAACTTATTGGAAATGCCTTATTAACCTCTTTTAAGACTTAACAGACCTATTTATCAACAACTTACCTGATTTGGGTCAATTTTAAACTTTTGTAAACTTAGGGACCAAAATCTAAATTTTAAAAGTTAAGGGTCCTTATCAGAAGTTCTTGTTACTAACATTCAATTGAACTTATCAATTATTAGCCTGTGAAATTTTATCACTAACAGAGGTCATTTACCTATCCCATTAGACCGTACAAGATTCAATGACCATTTTATAAAATATTCAAAACTATGTTTAATGCTTTTTAACTGAATTAACTAACCCCGTATCGATACACCTTGGGGCAGTATCGATACAGATACACATAAATCACATCTCCATTTGAATTTGCCAAATCCCGTATTGATACAACTAAGCACGTATTGATACGGGTTGACCTATTTTTACTTCGTTCAAAGACCCTTTTTTGATATAGCTAAGCCTGTATCGATACGCGTTGACCAAGGTTGACCCATTTCGATACACCCTAAGGCTATATTGATACAATTTATTTCTCAGACCTTACTACTAAGATTCATATCGATACACCCCCTTAGTGTATTGATACGCTCTGTTTTACCAAGTCCAAATATGCAAAGCCGTATCGATACAGCTTGACCTGTATCGATACACATGTACTATAATTACATATTTTATCTGGTTTTTTTGTCCGTTTAACCTATTGAACGATTTCCAAATGAATGAAATTTTACCAGCAAGTTTTTAATCAACATTTCTAATGGTATACAAAATTTTAGAGCATTTCGAATCCATTTACTAAGTTTTTACCTTTTAGTGCCTTTAAGCCAATTTGACTAGTTTTACTATTTTACAAACACACCATATTTCACATGTAACACCTAGACACTATAGGCTATTACACACATATCAAAATAGGCAAATATAACATGTCTAAGCTTTATGCCACCTTACTAAGAGTTCAAAGCAAATACAAACATATATGGCATAGAAGAGAGTGACTTGCAACTTCAAGCACACGATCAAGGATCGGACTCCTTCAAGGTACTGAAATGCATGAGACACAAGAATGTTAGGCTTACATAACCTAGTAAGGTAGTTATAACAAATGTAAGATAAGCTCGTTAATTGAATGAATGACATGTAAACATACTTGAATAACATATGTATATCATTAATCATGCATAGATCATACTCAAAGCTAAGTGTTATGTTACCATATATCAAATGTAAACTACAAATACATTTCATTTCCTTGGAAATATTATCGAAAATAGGTATTAGCCTTGAGTCGTAGATCCGGAGTCTCTTACACAATCCAACCTTTTCTTCCCATATATAGGTCGTAGCCCAGACCGTAGTCTAATCCCATACATGATGAGCTCAAATAACCCTATGTCATGCCAATTGTATCCAAGTCTAAAAGTTTCCAAGGTTACATATCTTATCATAAAACTTACTTTTGTGCCCTTAAGCTATTTCACATCATATAATAAGCCTTCAATTCGAATAGCATAACATAGCATGTTCATATCAAATTCCATATATAACATATTTCAAATGTCACATATGAGCTTAAAATGTATCAAGGCAATATGATGGTCTTACCATACTTACCACTTGAATCCGCACATGCTTGCTCTACTTGAGTCCTTAAACAAGATGCAACTTTAAGCCCAAAAAAATGCAACCGAGATGGCACCTAGCCAATCCCATGACACAACTACACTCACCTAGCAATCGAAGGCTTCAAGGTTCTCAGATAACGATCCCCTTACTGTTGGAAGTGCTCAGTAATGAAGATGGCGAAGATGGCTTGTCTTCCACCACTTGAGATAGTTCAAAAATTGGAGAATTACGTTAGAGTAGAAACTAATGATTCACAAACGTTTTTCAAGCTTACCAATGCTTGTAGACAACATCAAAATAAGGGAAATTAACCATTTAACACATGGTCTTAGCTTGAACATTCAAGACTTAAAATATTGAAATTAAACTCTAAGGATTGATGGAATCATCAAATTAACATAGGGGTT
This sequence comes from Hibiscus mutabilis, assembly GCA_019671005.1. NCBI lineage: Eukaryota > Viridiplantae > Streptophyta > Magnoliopsida > Malvales > Malvaceae > Hibiscus > Hibiscus mutabilis. Next base: position 16,124,732 of record CM033717.1, on the reverse strand, counting down.
TTACTTTCCAATCTACAAGTTTTCAAATGGTGTATTGAAATCAAACAAAGATTAAAGATTGGATTGAGGTGCTTGCTTGAGCTTGAGGAAAAAGATGACAATGGAGGTGCTTGCTTAAGGTGCTTATCAAAGTTTAATGGAAAAAGGGAAGAAAGATTATAGCAACTATAATATGCTCTCGATTGGTTTTAACCAACTTAAAGTGTTTCTAATTTATCCTTTTTTCCCCATGTATTAGCCGATGGATCTTTCCTTCCAAGTAGGGAAACCTTAAGATATCATTTTTTTTCCATTTTTGCACAATTAAGGCTATACAATTAGCCAACAAGTTCAACCAATCTCCTTCCAATCACTTTACATACTTCACGTGGGAATTTTAAGGAAGGTGGTGACTCATCTTCGAAAATGGTATAATTACAAGGATGATCCTTTCATTTTTTGAAGTTTGTATTTTTGTCCCCACACTTTCAATTTTTACAATTTGGTCACTAAAAAGACTTCCATTCCTTAAAAAGAGTACCAAGAACTTCAATTAAGCCCAAGTAAATTTCATTACTTCAAAATTGGATACAAGGATTGAGCGACTGTATCATTCGAGCTTAGCCGGTATAAAATTTCTGATCATTGGAACCTAATTCCAACTAGACCAGTTTTCAGGGTGTGAGAGTTTGTTTCAAAAATGTCACTAAAGTGCAAGTTTTTGTGGCGTTTTACTAACAACGCCACCATATGTTGTTTTATAGTGGCGTTTTTCATAAGAACGCCACTAAAAGTACATTCATATTATGGTTCTTTCTTAGAAACGCCGCAAGTTTTGCATTTTGTGGTTTTTTTCTTAAATGCTATGATATATAAACAATTAGCGGCGTTTGGTCTCGCTATATACCCAACATGGTGTAGTGATCTTATAGTTCAGTAAATGCTAGGGAAAAAGAATAAAAAATGATTGAGAGGAGACTCGAACATGGGTTAGATCTAGGTTTGCATCACAAACAAAAAATTTGTAAAACTTGGATTAAAAGGATTAACTAGTAAAGAAAAAGAACAAACAAAAATGGGTAAGATAGAGATTGTTTACCGAGCAGCTGAACTGAAGTAGTAGAGAGCTGAATTTTTGGGTATAAATCATTTAGAAATGAAAGAATGGGAGAGATATTGGATGATTTAGATCGAGGATACAAGAATGGACGCCAGAATGGGGGAAGGGGAGGAGAGGTATGGTATTACCGTAGGAATTAGGGATTTTGGGACGTAATTTGATTTGGGGTGAAGGAGAGTGTCTACTGAGTACTAAATGATTTATACCTATTGTGGCGTTTATAAAAACAAAAGCCACTAAAAGTGATACATGTAGCAACGTTTGTTTCAAAAATGTCACTAAAGTGTAACTTTTTATGGCGTTCTACTAACAACGCCACCATATGTTGTTCTATAGTGGCATTTTTCGTAAAAACACCACTAAAAGTACATTCATATTATAGCATTTTCCTAGAAACGCCACAAGTTTTGCATTTTGTGGTGTTTTTTCTTAAATGCCGCGATATATAAACAATTAGCGACGCTTGGAGACCAGGGCCGCTATATACCCAACATGGTGTAGTGATCTTATAATTCAATAAATGCTAGGGAAAACGAATAAAAATTGATTGAGAGGAGACTCGAACATGGGTTAGACCCAGGTTTGCATCGCAAACAAAAAAATTGCAAAACTTAGATTAAAAAGATTAACTAGTAGAGAAAAAGAACAAACAAAAATGGGTAAGATAGAGATTGCTTACCGAGCAGTTGAACTAAAGTAGTGAATAGTTGAATTTTTTTGTATAAATCATTTAGAAATGAAAGAATGGGAGAGATATTGGATGAGTTAGACCGAGGAGACGAGAATGGACGCCAGAATGGGAGGATAGGTGGAGAGGTATGGTATCACCGTAGGAATTAGGGATTTTGTGTTGTAATTTGATTTGGGGTGAGGGAGAGTGTCGATTGAGTACTAAATGATTTATACCTATTATGGCTTTTATAAAAACAAACACCACTAAAAGTGATACCTGTAGCAACGTTTGTTTCAAAAATGTCACTAAAGTGTAAGTTTTTGTGGTGTTTTACTAACAACGCCACCATATGTTGTTCTATAACGGCGTTCTTCGTAAAAACGCCACTAAAAGTACATTCATATTATGGTGTTTTCCTAGAAACGCCACAAGTTTTGCATTTTGTGACGTTTTTTCTTAAATGCTGAGATATATAAACAATTAGCGACGTTTGGAGACCAAACGTCGCAAAAAGTGCCCACTATATACCCTACATGGTGTAGTGATCTTATATTTCAGTAAATGCTAGGGAAAAAGAATGAAAAATTATTGAGAGGAGACTCGAAAATAGGTCACATAGGATGCGTAAAATCACATAAACCACTATTTCAATTCAAATAATTAAATTAAAAAGAAAACATTTCAATTATATTTAAAGTATAATTTTTTTGACAAACCTTAAATCTTGTTTATTAATAAAGAGGGGAAGGGACTCTAGGGGAAGGAATGTTAGAGTATGCCCAATGACCAATCATAAGATGATTGTAATTGACATTTGTTTTTACCTTGTTTATTAATAAAGAGGCATTCCCATTATTATTTTCAGTTATTATTCTGTGTGCATAAATAAACTTAATTATAATAAAGTCCTTAGAATAATATGGTTATTCTTAAATATCCTTAGTCGAGTATTTTTGTGGGCATGGAAAACAATAATGCATTAAGATTAATATGTAGTTGATTGATGGCAAAGTGTGTCATTGACATGGAGATGTCAAAATCAAGACATAAGTATGTGTTAGAGAACGACATACTGGACTGACCCGCTATGAGCATGTTTCTTGGATTATTATGTGACAATCACAACATTTCTCATAGTGATAACTACATTTATGATCCTCAGACTTGAGATCATCATTATTTCAATATCACGAGTGACATATTTTGATACAATCAAGCGTGTGTCGTAACTGATTTCTATATAAAGACTGATATTGGATGTGTCACAATCTATGTAGTGTGATATGGTTGATCAAGATAGGATTTGTCTCTCCTACATAATAGGATTAATATCGTAGGCCACTTGATTGAGTGAGACTAGAAATGCATGGCCATGCTCGAATAAGTTGATATGAGATATCATAGTTATTCTTTTATAATAGTTTACTCAAGATATCAAGAAATATTATATGGAATATACAAGTGTGACTATTCCATGGCTTGTTTCTAATCTAGATATAAAGGACAAAAAGATGCAATACATGAAAAGAGTTAATTACGAAGATGTTATGTCGAATCATGATTTCTTGTAACTTAGGTGAAAATGACATATTGCTAGATGTCACTCATTGTTTGTAATATTAGAAATGTTCTAATATTTACTACTAACATTACAAAGAACCTACAGGGTCACACCCATTGTTGAAATGAGCATATATTAAATGTATTATATATGTACAAATTTGTTATACGCGAATTTAGTTAAATTAATATATATTTGGTATATATATAATTTAAATATTGGATTAATATTAAAAGAACATAATTATTGTAATTATGACTCTTTTAGTATATAAATAATATAATTCGATTTAAATTACAATATATAAATATATTGAAATCCTATTTAAGTTGAATTGAGATTATATGTATTAATAAAGATATATATTGAAATCCTAATTAATTTAAATTGAGATTATAAATATTTAATATATGTACTAAAATCCTAATTAAAGTTGAATTGAGATTATATATATTTAATATATATATATATTGAAATTCTAATTAAGTTTAATTGAGATTATATATATTTAATATATGTACTAAAATCCTAATTAAAGTTGAATTGGGATTATATATATTTAATATATATATATATATTGAAATTATAATTAAGTTTAATTGAGATTATATATATTTAGTATATATATATAGATATACACTGAAATCCTAATTAAGTAAGTGTTACTCAAATAAGATTAGAAACCTAAAAGCTAGTTATTTAGATAATTATAAAATGATTATGAACAAGAGTTGTTCATCAAATGAAGGAGTTACATGAGATGTAATTAGTAAGTGTTGCTTACCTAGATAAACCATAATCTTAAGAGAAAAGCAAAAACTGACTTAAGAGAATGTGAAATTTGGATCATTACCCACTAGAAAAACTTTACAGAAAGTATTGTCGACATTAATATTTGAGGGTTATTAATTTTAATAAAAATAGTAGGAGTATAAAGTCCTTTTATAAAAAAACTTGGTAAACGTATTCAAAATTCATATTTTATTATTGTATACTTATTATGACAAATACAAATTCGTTATCATTGCGATCGGTCCTTGAGAAGGACAAGTTGAACGGCATAAACTTCCTTGACTGGTCATTGGGAGGAAAATGTTTCCATTGTAATAAGACATGTCATTGGAAGAAGAACTGCCCCATTTATCTTGAAAAAGTCAAGAAGGCAAATGGAAGCGGAGCGTACACCTCAAATATTTATGTTATTGATATTAATTTATCAACACCTACTTTTTGGGTATTGGATACTGGTTTTGGTTCTCATATTTGTACATCTGTTAAAGGACTACAAAAGAGTAGAAATCTGAGAAAAAAAAAGATGTGGACCTACGAGTTGGTAATGAAGCAAGAGTTTCTACATTAGCTATAGGAACATACACTTTATCGTTGCCTAGTTGACTTAATTTATGTTTAGAGGATTGTTATTTTGTGCCTAGTTTGACTAAAAACATTATTTTGATTTCTTGTTTAGATAAGATTGGTTTTGAGATAATTATTATGAATAATTTTTGTTCTTTTTATCTCGATAATGTTTTCTATGGTGCGACACAATTAATAAATAGTCTCCATATTTTGGATTAAGAGAATTCTATTTACAACATAAATGCGAAAAGATCAAAAACAAATGACTCTAATCAAACTTATCTTTGGCATTATCGCTTGGGTCACATAAGTGAAAAATGCATTTCAAAACTTCATAAAGATGGACTTTTTAGATTCATTTGTTTTCGAACAACTTGATATATGCGAGCCTTGCTTATTGGAAAAGATGAACAAATCTCTTTTTAGTGGTAAAAGTTGTTAGAGTATGCCCAAAGATCAATCATAAGATGATTGTAAATGACATTTGTTTTTACCTTGTTTATTCATAAAGAGGCATTGCCATTATTATTTTCAGTTACAATTCTACATGCATAAATAAACTAAATTATAATAAAGTCCTTAGAATAATGCAGTTTATTCATAAAGAGGCATTGACATTATTATTTTTAGTTACAAAAATAATGCAACAAGACTAATATCTAGTTGATTGTTGACAAAATGTTGTCATTGACATGGAGATGTCAAAATCAATATATAAGTATGTGTTAGAAAATGACATACTGGACTGGCCAGCTTTGAGCATGTGTCTTGGATTATTATGTGACAGTCACAACATTGCTCATAGTGATAATTACATGTACGATCCTTAGACTTGAGATCATCATTATTTCAACATCGTGAGTGTCATATTTTGATACAGTCAAACGTGTGTCGTAACTGATTACTATATAAAGATTGATATTGGATGTGTCACAATCTATGTAGTGTGATATGGTTGATCAATATAAGATTTGTCCCTCCTACATAATAGCAGTAATATCATAGGCCACTTGATTGAGTGAGACTAGAAATGCATGGTCATGCTCGAATAAGTTGATATGAGATATCATAGTTATTCGTTTATAATAGTCTACTCAAGATATCAAGAAATATTAGATGAACTATACAAGTGTGACTATTGCATGACTTGTGTCCAATCTAGATATAAGGACAAAAAGATGTAATACATAAAAAGAGTTAACCACGAAGAGATTATGTCGAATCATGATTTCTTATAACTTAGGTGGAAATGAAATACTGCTAGATGTCACTCATTGTTTGTAATATTAGAAATGTTCTAATATTTACTACTAACGTTACAAAGAACCTACAAGGTCACACCCACAGTTGAAATGAGCATATGTTAAACGAATTATATATGAACAAATTTGTTGTACACAAATTTAGTTAAACTAATATATATTATATATATATATATATAATTTAATTATTGGATAAGTATTAAAAGAAAATAATTATTGTAATTATAACTCTTTTCATATGTAAATAATATAACTCGATTTAAATTAATATATATATATTGAAATCCTAATTAAGTTGAATTGGGATTATATATATATTGAAATCCTAATTAAGTTGAATTGGGATTATATATATTTAATATATATATTAAAATCCTAATTAAAGTTAAATTGGGTTTATATATATATATATTAATATATATATTAAAATCCTAATATGAGTTGAATTAGGATTACAATGGCTATATAAAGGCATGAGAGATCTAGCAGTCATTAATGCTTTTGGAAAAACCCTTTAAATAGTTTAGAGAGTTTTATATGCTCGTTTCAACTGAGTGAACTCGTACAATAGCGTTATCGTTGCAGCTTAGGAATCGACATCGTGGAATCGTGATTAAATATCTATATTCTCCAAATTTAGAATTCCAAATTTTAAACATGTAATTCTTCACCCTTTTTTCACCCCGATTCATTCCTCGTACATGGATCTCTAGTGGTGATCGTCGGTTAATTTTTCTGCAGCGCCATGGGGTGTACCAGCGTGACCCTACAATGGTATTAGAACAACTTGTATGATATAGATTCGAGTTCTAATTATTTGGGTGATGTAATTGTATGAGATACATGTTATTTTTCGACTTATTTAGCGAATATATGATATTTGTACGAGTAAATCGATTCAATCACGATTAATTTGTTAATCTAGTTAAAAGATGTTCCTAAGATTGATGATTAAGAGTTAATCTTTAGGATCTTTTTCGATAGGGTTTGAAATATTATATGCTAATTGTTAACATATTCAATATGGAGTTTTATGGTTTTAGATGTTATGTGTTAACATACGCGGGTTATAGTTATATATTATACTAATGGTTAGTCTATAGATTTCGTGCTGGAAAATGACAAGAGTTGTTTCAATAAAAACCTCATGGATTTTAAAATCCAGAAAAACACGATATTGATAAAAGTTATCAAATCGTGAAGATTTTACATATCAATTAAGATGCTAACGAACCCCACAAGAGGGCTTGACCCCTACATAAGAACGATCTGGTAAGACCTTAATAAAAAACACCATGTCGTTATTATGTTTGATATGCACGGTGTTTGGAATGCATTGTTATAGCCCAATAACCCATTTAGTTTTATTTATAAGGTTTTATAAATACAACCTACGTGTCGTGCCTTTCTCTACTTCTATTGTAATTTTCTTCTCATCTTACTCTCTCGTATGTAAAACGAGTTTCTGAAATTGTAATCTATACGAAGAAGCATGGACCAGAGGAACAGAAGTGTGGGCCTACAGAAAGATGCTTGAGAAGTGTTTTTATACTTAGAATAATTTGGTTCTCCCATTGGCTTGGGATGGGCCACCTTAGGATACGGGCTATAACTATTGCTTTCATATTTACTACTTTTCATGTATGTGATAAAATGAATGTATGAGATGCATGCTTGTTAATTGGTAAGATAAAATGTTAAATGGTGAGATAATATTCACAAAAACCCTTAATAAAATATTAAGACTTTTATTGTTTCCCAGTGATAACCCTCGTTAAAGTCTAGATCGGTACAATGTAGGTTCTACTAAAGCGAGGTACTTGTATCTATCTTGACCAAACGCGAAGAATAAGCAAGTGATATTCGTTGGTTGTAATATTGATTAAAGACTTAACTAGGTTATTCTAATAGGATTAGAAACCTAAAGGCTAGTTATTTGGATAATCATAAGATGATTATGAACAAGAGTTGTTCACCAAATGAATGAGTTAAATGAGATGTAATTAGCAAATGTTGCTTACCTAGATAAACCATAATCTTAAGAGAAAGGCCAAAGCTTACTTAAGAGAATGTGAATTTTGGATCCTTACCCACTAGAAAAACTATACAGAAAATATTTTTGACGTGAATATTTGAGGGTTATTAATTCTAATAAAAGTAGTGGGAGTATAAAGTCATTTTATAATCAAACTTGGCAAACATACTAAAAACTTATATTTAATTATTGTAGATTTATTATGGGAAATACAAATTTGTTATCATTGCGATCAGTCCTTGAGAAGGACAAGTTGAACGACGTTAACTTCCTTGACATGTCACTGGAAGAAAAATGTTTTCATTGTAATAAGGCATGTCATTAGAAGAAAGATTGTCCCATTTATCTTGAAAAGTTAAGAAGGAAAATGAAAGCGGAGCGTTCGCCTCATATGTTTATGTTATTGATATTAATTTATCAACACCTAATTCTTGGGTATTGGATACCGGTTGTGGTTCTCATATTTATACATCTATACAAGGACTACAAAAAAGGTAGAATTCTAAGAAAATAACCTATGGGTTGGTAATGGAGCAAGAGTTGTTGCATTAGCTATAGGAACACATACTTTATCATTGCCTAGTGGACTTAATTTTTGTTTAGAGGAATGTTATTTTGTGCCTAGTTTGACTAAAAACATCATTTCAATTTCTTGTTTAGACAAGATTGGTTTTGAGATAATTATTAAGAATAATTGTTGTTCTTTTTATCTCGATATTGTTTTCTATGGTATGGCATAATTAATAAATTGCCTCTATATTTTGGATCAACAGAATTCCATTTACAACATAAATATGAAAAGATCAAATACAAATGACTCTAATCAAACTTATCTTTGGCATTTTCACTTGGGTCACATAAGTGAAAAATGCATTTCAAAACTTCATAAAGATGGATTTTGGCTTCATTTGTTTTCGAACAATTTGATGTATGTGAGCCTTGCTTATTGGGAAAAATGACCATGGCTCCTTTTAATGTTAAAAGTAAGCGAGCAAGTGATTTATTGGGATTAATAAATAGTGATGTATGTAGACCAATGAATAGACAAGTCAGATGGGGGTTTCAATATTCCATTACTTTCATAGACGACTTCAGTAGATATGGGCACATTTACCTAAAGCATCATAAATCTAAATCCCTTGAAAAGTTTAAGGAATTTAAAAATGAAGTACAAAACCACCTAAGAAAAACATTAAGGCTCTTCGATTAGATCGAGGAGGAGAATGCTTAAGTTTAGAGTTTGGTGACCTTATTAAGGAATGTGGGATTGTCTCACAACTTACACCTCTTGGTACTCCACAATGGAATGAAGTTTTCTAAAGAATAAATCAAACATTGTTGGACATGGTTTGATCAATGATGAGTCATGATGTCTTCCACTTTGTTTTTGGGGAAATGCGCTAGAAACAACTGTTTTCATAGTAAATCGTGTTCTATCTAAATCAGTTCAAAAGACACTATATGAGATATGGACTGGAAACATCCCAGTATGTATTTTATGAAAATTTAAGGATGCGAAGCTTATGTTAAACATCAAATGTCTATAAAGATCGAACCCAAATCTTATAAATGTAATTTTTTAGGTTATCCTAAAGAAACTAAAGGATATTATTTCTTCAATCCTACCGAGAACATATTGTTTGTTGCTTGAACATGAATCTTCCTAAAAAGATAATTTATTTTTAGAAAAGGAAGTGGGAGAAATATTGAACTCAATGAAATTTGAGATCAACCACTAATCTTTGAACCAGAGATTGAAAAACAACAAGTTCCATAAGTTGTTGAGGAACATTCATCTATTTTGGAAACACAATCACTACGAAGATCCTTGAAAGAACGCAATACGCCTGAGAAATATGGATTTCTTGTCACATTGCTTGGTGATGTTCTCTTCATGGATCAAGATGAGCTTAGGACGTATCAAGAAACAATGACGGGCCCAGACTCTGAGAAATGTCTAGAGGCCATGAAATTCTAGATGGTTTCCATGTCAAAAAACCAAGTTTGGACCTTGGTTGACCCACCTCTAGGGATTAAGCCCATAGGGTGCAAATGGGATTTTAAGAATAAAACCGACATGGATGGTAATGTACAAACATACAAAGGGCGATTAGTCGCTAAGGGTTTTCATCAAATTCATGGTATAGACTATGATGAAACTTTTTCTCTTATTACTATGTTTAAATTCATTCGGATCTTACTTGCGATATCTGCATTTTATGATTATGAGATATGACAAATGAATGTTAAAACCGCTTTCCTTAATGGAAAACTAGATGAGGATGTGTACATGACACAACCTGAAGGTTTTGTTGATCCAAAAGATGCCGAAAAAATATGCAAGCTACAAAGGTCAATTTATAGATTGAAGCAAGCTTCTCGAAGTTGCAATCTTCATCTTAACGATGCAATAAAAGAGTTTGATTTTATCAAAACGAGGATGGGCTATGTGTTTTCAAGAAAATTAGATAGAGCACTGTCATATTCTTGGTATTGTATGTGGATGACATATTGATAATAGGAAATGACATACCTAGCTTAAAGTCTTGAAAAAAACTTGGTTAGGAAAATGTTTTTATATGAAAGACTTGGGTGAGGCAACATACATATTAGGAGTCAAGATCTACAGAGATAGATCGAGACGACTTCTAGGACTGAGTTAAAATACATACATAGATAAACTACTGAAAAGATTTAGTATGGAAGAATCCAAAAGAGGTTCTTATCTATAAGACATGGTATTTCAGTCTCGAAGGAAATGTATCATTCTACACCTCAAGAAAGAGAGCACACGAGTAAGATTTCATATGCTTCAACAATTGGATCTATCATGTTTGTCATGTTATGTACTCGTCCAGATGTATCATATGCTTTAAGTATGACAAGTCAGTACCATGTAGATCCTGGTGAAGGTCACTAGGTCGCAGTTAAAAACATCCGTAAGTACTTAAGAAGAACTAATGATAAATTCCTTATATATGAAGGTGGGAAAGAGCTAAGTATAAAAGGTTATACTGATGTCAGTTTTCAAACCGATAAGGATGATTCATGATCGCAATCGGGTTTTGTGTTCTGCCTTAATGGAGGCGCTACGAGCTGGAAAGGTTTAAAGCAAGATAAAGTAGCTTACTCTACAATAGAAGCTGAGTATATTGCAGTATGTGCTTCAAAAGATGTCGTTTGGATCAAGAAGTTCATATATGAACTAGGGGTTGTGCCGAGCATATTGAATGTTATAGATTTACGTTGTGATAGCAATGGTGCCATCGCACTAACAAAGAATCCAATGATCTAAACACATACTTAGGTGTTAGCATCTCATTCGAGAAATTATACATCGAGGAGATGTAAAAATATGTAGAGTACCAATAGATGATAACATTTTCGATCCACTAACAAAGCGTCTGACACAGCAGAAGCATGATCGTCACACTATGTCACTTGGTATTAGATACATGAGTGATTGGTCTTATTGCTAGTGGGAGATTGCTAAAGTATGCCCAAAGACCAATCATAAGATGATTGTAAATGACATTTGTTTTTACCTTGTTTATTCATAAAGAGGCATTGTAATTATTATTTTCAGTTACAATTCCACGTGCATATATAAACTAAATTATAATAAAGTCATTAGAATAATATGGTTATTCTTAAATGTCCTTAGTCGAGTATTATTGTGGGCATGGACAACAATAATGTATTAAGATTAATATGTAGTTGAATGATGACAAAGTGTTGTCATTGACATGGAGATGTCAAAGGTCAACACATAAGTATGTGTTAGAGAACGACATACTGGACTAACCTGCTATGAGCTTGTTTCTTGGATTATTATGTGACACTCAAATCATTGCTCATAGTGATAACTACATGTATGATCCTTATACTTGAGATCATCATTATTTCAACATCGTGAGTGACATATTTTGATACAATCAAACGTGTGCCGTAGCTTACTACTCTATAAAGACTGATATTGGATATGTCACAATCTTTATAGTGGGAAATGGTTGATCAAGATGGGATTTGTCTCTCCTACATAATAGGAGTAATATCGTAGGCCACTTGATTGAGTGAGACTAGAAATGCATGGTCATGCTCGAATAAGTTGATATGAGACATCATAATTATTCGTTTATAATATTTTACTCAAGATATCAAGAAATATTAGATGGAATATGCAAGTGTGATTGTTCCATGACTTATGTCCAATCTAGATATAAAGGACAAAAGGATGTAATACATGAAATGAGTTAATCACGAAGAGATTATGTCGAATCATGATTTCTTATAACTTAGATAGAAATGAAATACTACTAGATGTTACTCGTTGTTTGTAATATTAGAAATGTTCTAATATTTACGACTAACGTTACAAAGAACCTACAACGTTACACCCGCGGTTGAAATGAACATATATTAAATAAATTATATATGTACAAATTTGTTGTACACGAATTTAGTTAAATTAATATATATTTGATATAAATAATTTAACTATTGGATAAATATTAAAAGAAAATAATTATTGCAATTATGACTCTTTTAATATATAAATAATATAATCTGATTTAAATTAATATATATATATTGAAATCCTAATTAAATTTAATTGAGATTATATATTAATAAAGATATATATTAAAATCCTAATTAAGTTAAATTGAGATTATATATATATATTGAAATCCTAATTAAGTTGAATTGAGATTATATATATTTAATATATATATATCTATTGAAATTATAATTAATATTAAATTAGGATTATATATATCAATATATATATTGAAATCCTAATATTAGTTGAATTAGGATTTCAAAGGCTATATAAAGACATGAGAGATCTGGCAGTCATTAATGCTTTTTGGAAAAACCTTCTAAATAGTTTAGATAGTTTTATATGTTCGCTTCAACTGGGTGAACTACGTAGAGGTCAGAGCGTTATCGTTGCGGCTTAGGAATCGACATTATGGAATCGTGATTGGATACCTATTTCCTCCAAATTCAGAATTTCAGATTTTAAACAGGGAATTCTTCACCCTTATTCACCCCGATTCGTTCCTCGTACATGGATCTCTGGTGGTGATCACCGGATAATTTTTCCGCTGCGCCATGGGCTGTACCGGTGTGACCCAACAAGGAAGGGGAGTATTCCTAATGGGCCTAGAACTCATGGCCTATAGGAATACAAGAGAACAAAGATGAACAGCTTGACCAACCGATCAAATGTGCTTGCTCATATTTAAAGTATAGTTAAAGAAAGATTTAAAATGAAAGTACATTTATGATCTTTTATTTTTAAATTAAATTGAATATATTTTCTTTTCATTTTTATTTTAATAACTTCATATATTTATATAATATTGAATCGAGTTCTTTAATTTAATTAATAATTTTAACATTTTATTAAATATCTTAACTCAATGATTATTTATACATATATATACATATTATATTTAAAAATTTAATATGATTAAAAAATTCTATCAATGAGTTTTAAGTATAATTTAAAAATTTTAATATAGTTAATATTTATAATCATTGAATTAATATATTTTTGTTTTATATAACTTTAAATTTTCAATATAAATTTATTTTTAAATTTTAATATAATATATATTTATCATTGAATTAAGATATTTAACAAAAAAATTAAAATTATTAATTAAATTAAAGAACTCGATTAAATATTATATATATATGAAATTATTAAAATAAATGTAAAAAAGAAAAAAATATTTAATTTAATTTAAAAATAAAAAAACCATAAATCTATTTTCATTTTAAATATTACTTTAACTATACTTTAAATATAATTAAAATATTTTCATTTTTAATTTAGTTATTTAATTTGATTCAATTGTTTGTGCGTTTTTATGCATCATAAGTGATCCAGGTTCGAGTCCTTTCTAAAGTCGGTCAAAAGTGCCAACATGGATAAAAGCTTCTTAATCGATTGTCATAACATAGTTATCGGTATTAACGAATGAGCAATCATTTTATTATAAATCGATAATATTAATGAGCGTTTTATAACTTTTTTAAATTAAGCGATGAAAATTTTAGTTATTGTAGTGTAGTTTACCCGACCAATCTCCCAAAGAGATAATATCCGTCGCCAAGTAACGCAATTCAATAAAGCTTACGAATTTGAAAATCAATAGCAACATGAAACCAAGGAATTCAATGGGAGCTAAATGGTCAAAATTAAATTTAAGAGTGAAGTAACCAAAAGGTCACTAAACTATTACAAAAAAACAAAAACAAAATGGTAACCTAACTTTCAAAAGTTACAGAATGACAATTAAACTTTCTGTTTTGTTATAAAACGGTAACTGTGCCGTTAACCACGTTAAAGAGGTGACATGACTGTTAAAAGTTTTTGTTCAATAGCACATTTAGTTCTCCATAGTTACACATTCAATCAATTTAGTCATAATTCGAAGAAATTCAATAAATTTAACCCCCAATTTTTACACATTGTTATAATTTAGTCCTAATTTTAAAAAATTGACCCTTGATATTTCAAAATTACTTCAATTTAGTCCATCTTCATCCATTCATCTTTCCATTATCTCTCTTATATTTTCATCCTTTTCTCCATTTATTTTTCTAGTAAATCAACATGAAAAATAATTGATATAGTAAAAAAACCATAGAAATTTTGTAGTTGGTTTTGGTAGAGTTGTGATCCAAATTCTTTTAGGATCCTACTTTTAGTAGATCTTGTTTACTTTACATTAATTAAAGGTGGGAAACTCAATTTGAGTAGAATTTGTTTCTATGCAAGTTTTCTTTGTAAACAAGAAACATATCACTATAAATAGATACTAGGGATTGAGGGTTTAGATAGAACATCACAAATTAGTTGTGATCTCTTTCTCCATCATAGTGAAAGTTCTCATCCTCTGCCCATGATTTTTCCTTTTGGGTTTTCCACGTAAATTCTTGGTGTTATTTTTCTTTTCTACGTTTGCGTTTATTTACTTATCTCGTCATTATCGTTTCAGTAGTATAACAAATTGGTATCAAAGCTTTTCAAGTTACTCAAAATAATGATGTCGATGAAGTATGAAATTCCGTTGTTGGATCGCAACGTCAGGTTTTCGCTATAGAAGGTGAAGGTTCAAGATGTTCTTGTTCAGATGAATTTAGATAATGCATTAGATGATTTTGATAATATGCCGAAAGAATGGTCAGATACAGAGAAGTGCTGCAAGGATAAGAAAGCTGCTTCCCAGATCCGTTTGCGCTTATCAAACAGTATTTTGCAGGATGTTTACAAAGAGAAGACAACTATCAATTTATGGGCAAAATTGGAACAAAATTGCATGAAGAAAATTTTGACCAGCAAGTTGCTCCTAAAGCAACGCCTATAGTTTCACAAGTTAGCAGAAGGTTTGTGTCTTGACGACCACCTAACCGATTTCAAGGAGATCATATTGGATTTGGAAACAATGGAGGTAAAGTACAATGAGGAAGAATTATGTTTGGTTTTACTTTGCTCATTGCCCGCTTCATATTCGTATGTTAGAAACACCCTCCTACACAGTCGTGATACCCTAACTCTTGAAGAGGTATATGATAATCTGAATTCGCATGGCAAGATGCAACATTTTATTGGCTCTGAGTTCCAAGTAGAGAAAGAGAAGTCAATCATAACTTTGGCAATCAAAATAGGGGCAGATCCAAGTTGTCAAATCGAGGTAAAACATGTTATTTCTGCAAAAAGAAAGGTCCTATTAAATATGAGTGTTACATATTAGAAAATAAGATAAATATGGAATTTGAGAATCAGAATTCCAATAAAGATGAAGCCGATATTGCAAAAGAGTATAATGATGGTGAACTTTTAGTTGCTTCTGGCGAAGACTCTATAAGCGAGTAAGGAGTGGATTCTTAACTCTGGTAGTAGTTTTCATATGAGTCCAAATCGGGATTGGTTTGCGACGTATAAACATGTGTCTACATGTGTTGTGTTGTTGGGAAATAATGTCTCTTGTAAAGTTGCAGGTAATGTCACAATCAAGACTAAAATGTTCGATGGGATTGTTTGAACACTTGGTAATGTGAGGCATGTTCCAGATTTGAGAAGAAATATGATTTCATTAGGTACTCTAGATTCAAAAGGGTACATATACTCCAATGAAGGTGGAGCTATGAAAATTTGCAAGGGCTCTCTCATTGTGATGAAAAGGTATAAAAGAGCAGCCAATTTTTATGTTCTGCATGGTTCAACTATTTTAGGTGATGCATCTGTTGTTTCCTCCTACATGTCAAATGACGATGTTACTAGTGAAGGCGTCTTGACTAAATCAAGTAAAAGAGGATATTGTGTTGAACATGACAACCATGGGCATAACAGTTCTGGTAGGCAGAAAAGAGTTCAATTTCGTTGGCATAACGAATTTGAAAAGAAGAATAAAATTGAATTTTGTGGGTATAATGGATTTGAGAAGCTTAAGAGAGTTAAATTTGCTTCAAAGATAAATAATGAAAAAGATAGTATTGCCATTGATGATCAGGGTCGTGTTATTGCTCGTGGTGATATAGCTGTGAGCAAAGTTGGCATGAATGTTGATCATACCGATGTGAAGACTAAATTACCTTGTACATCCAAGCTTGGGCAAAGCTTGGATTCGGTCGGTGATTGCTGAAGACTACCCCTTGAAGGGGTTTTTTGGAAAGAGGTGGAGATAAAGTTCGACAAGGATTTGTCTCACGATGGATATTTGTTAGAGTTGTGATCCAAATTCTTTTAGGATTTAGTTTAAAGTTAGAATCTTACTTTTAGTAGATCTTGTTTACTTTACATTAATTAAAGGTAGGAAACTCAGTTTGAGTAGATTTTGTTTCTATGCAAGTTTCCTTTGTAAATAAGAAACCTATCCATATAAATAAATACTAGGGACTGAGGGTCTAGACAGAACATTATAAATTAGTTGTAATCTCTTTCTCTATCATTGTGAAAGTTCTCATCCTTTGCCCATGGTTTTTCTCTTTGGGTTTTCCACGTAAATTCTTGGTGTTATTTTTCTTTTTTGCATTTGTGTTTAGTTACTTATCTTGTCATTATCATCCCGGTAGTATAATAGGTTTAGGCAAATTCTTAAAAAAAATCAACCCTTAATATGAATTTTGTAGAATTAAATAATTTTAACTTTCATATATTTGTTTTAGGTATATAGTGATTTTATTAGGAAAAAAATATCCATAATTATCGTTTTATTAATCGTAAAAAGCCTAATGAATTGCACAGTCACTAGACTGTTGCAGACTAAAATACATATCACGATTGAGCACATCCTCTAGCGATGTCGGGTGAAAGTGTTGTGGCTGAGATAGTTTGGACAGTATCTACTGCATAAAAGTTACCGTCGCGAGAAATCCATCATATTTATGTTGTCCAAGCTTGATTTCTTAGTTTAGCAATTGCTTGTATATTTTAATATAGGGTAAGGTACCCAAAAAAGCTTTCCCCGAATTTACCTAAACCAAATACGACATTTCTATGGTTGTTTTACTGGTTCAAAAAAATGGTTGTTTTACTATATCAGTTATTATATCAGAGAAATAAATGGAGAAAAAAACAAAAAGGAAAGAGAGATAATAAAAAAATTAAGGGATGGAGAGGGACTAAATTAAAGTAATTTTAAAATATTAAGAGTTAATTTTTTAGAATTAGGACTAAATTATAAAAATGTGTAAAAATTGAGGGTTAACTTTGTTGAATTTCTTCAAATTATGACTGAATTGATTGAATGTGTAATTATGGAGGACTAAATTTACTATTATACAAAAAATTTGATAGCCACGTCACTCTTTAACGGAGGTCAATGGAATAGTTACCGTTTTATAACAAAACATATAGTTTAATTGTCATTCTGTAACTTTTGACCATTTTATATTTTTTCAGTGATAGTTTAGTGATCATTTGGGTACTTTACCCTAAATTTAAATATCAAAATGGACCAAATTAAGTTCCAAATTAACCCTAAATGGTATAGCTCCATTCGGACCCACTTAATATTACTTTGAAAGACAATTAGAGTCGAAGATATTCATTATTTGATTAAAATTTAATTAACCGATCAAATAAAAATTTATTTTACTTAATCGATCAGTTAATTAGGTGTTCATTTGATTAACGGTTAAATTTTTTAAGATTTAATTATCGGTTAATTTAGTTCGAAATCAGTTAATTAATTGAATTAATTGAAAATGATAAATATTTAATAAATTTTATGTATACATATATATGGATTATTATCCCATACATAGGCAGTGAAATTTTTTGTTTCCACAAGCGCCTTAATTTTAGGGTTTAGGTGTAATACCCCGATCCAGATCCAGATCTGAAGTACTACATTCAGTTCACCCAATACTGACCCATCAAAATTTTCATCTTAAATCACGAGTTTAGCATTTTTCAAAATATCAAATAATCCATAAATTCATGTAATTAAATAAGCATTGAAATAAGTTTACAAAATTGGAGCTCCAAGTTTAAAACATCGTACGCCAAAATAATATTTCAAATAGAGTTACAAACTCAACATTGGTAAGGTCCTATGAATACATTAGCCTAAGCTAAAATAACAAGTATTGTACTTTGAAGCGAACACGGCGTTAGGAAATCCTCGTTGATATGCTCCTTCAAAAGGTGATCTGTCAACCTACGCACGGAAAAACAACACATCCGCACGCTGAGCTAACAAAGCTCAGTGGTACATTTCTACTCTACCATAATTCGTGATTATCATAAAATAAGCATGCAAGATAGATACAGTATAGAGAACATAGATAAGGTTTTTCTATCTATGAGTTATCGTCTAGCCTACACTAGCTAGAGTTCTTAGATTGCCTATCTCAAGGCATCAACAAGTCTACAAGAAATCATTCATGATCCACAAGCTTTACCATACTCGAGGTCACATACCCTATCGAGATACTTGAGCTCACACAACCCATCGAGTTAATATATAGTGTACCCTGATCACACAGCCATCGGGTACATGAACTATCATCTATAGCATCCACACAGTATACATAATACATCCATACGTCATCCATATAATGGCCAACGAAGCCTTACTTTACCCGTGCTCACATAGCCGTCAGGTCAAATTCACCATATCCCGATCACCATAGGCACTAATACATCCTAGATATACTTGGATCACATTAGCCACAAGTAGTCTTTACATGAGGTCACTCAGCCAATCAAGTTACTCGAGCTTGCTCATCTTATTGAGTTTAATACCTTATTGTAATCACTCATTTTCACTTGTAAATATATTAATATTGCATGTATATTTTATTATATGAATGTTACTAATATAAGGTGATGTGTGCATGTATAAGCTATGTATACGTATTAGGGGTGTATGTATGTATGTCGCGTATGTATCTAGGGTATAAGCGTATATAGATGTCATGTTAATTATACGTATGATTATACGTACGTATACTAGAATATTATATTAATTAATGATCGTATAATATAAGTAAATATTTTCGTATGTATTGCTGTTATAAGTATACTATTATTATTATTGGGCTAGTAAAATGAAAAATTAAATATATATTAAACCCAAATAAATAAAATCCAAGTCCAATTACAAATCCAATTACAAGGCCCGTTTGGCCCAAATCTGAATCCTATCTATTACAATGTGCAGGTAACTGTGGGCCGTTGGATCAAGATCTGATCCAACGGCCATGATGCAATGGAAGTCAAAAATATCTGCCAGGCGCGTGCTCCACACGTATGGACCGTTCGAGTGCCACGCGCGCGTGTGGATCACGCGCGGACGCTTTAATGTCCCACGCGCGCGTAGCAGGGTATCGATGCCCGTAAGAAAGGAGAAAGCGAACGTCAAATAAGGACCAAAACAAGCCCACCAAGATATTGAATCTCATACATCATGAATAGTCAGACATCACTAGGATTAGGAGCATGTCAATTCATTCATTTGTCATAGCATTTTGTTTTCATCTCGGACAGGTATCTGCAGATCCAAAGAGACATCGAGGGTCATCACGATGTGAATCCCAAATGAGAAGACAATGTTTTTACATAAAGACACATGTTTTCAAGCTCTAGAGAGAGGTTCTATATAGGAAGAATCCTCCTCTCCGAGGCTTCGTAAACTGAAAGTTCTATATAGGAAGGATTTGCAGTTCAGGTGAAGGCTCATTGATTCTATATAGGAAGGACTCCCGGTGAAGGAATTCACCCATGACACGCAAGATTATATAGGAAATCCTGCTGTGTCGAAAGCAAAGAGTTCTATATAGGAAGGGCTCCTAGCTTCAATGTCTTAGAGTGAAAGATTCTATATAGGAAGAATCCGTAACTCCAAGATTTCAAGACGCCAAAAAGTTCTATATAGGAGGGACTGATGGCTCCAAGGTGAAGACTCATGATTCTATATAGGAAGAACTCCCAGTCAAAGCAATTCACCTATGACACAGGGTTATATAGAAAACTGTTGTGTCGAAAGCAAAGAGTCTTATATAGGAAAGACTTCGAGCTTCATTGTCTTAGAGTGAAGGGTTCTATGTCGAAAAGAGCCTGTAGCTCCAAGATCGGAAGGTGACGAAGTTCTATATAGGAAGAACTTACAAGCCTGAAGATTCAGCCAAGGAAGAGCGGAGATGTCCAAAAAATTCGTTTTTCCAAAGCTACAAACAGGGAAGTCTGATAAAAATCAGAGCGAAGGGTTCAATGTCGAAAGAGCCTGTAGCTCCAAGATCGGAAGGTGACGAAGCTCTATATAGGAAGAACTTACGAGCCTGAAGATTCAGCCAAGGAAAAGCGGAAATGTCCAAAAGAATTCGTTTTTCCAAAGCTACAAACAGGGAAGTCTGATAAAAATAAGAGCGAAGGGTGTTGTGTCGAAAAGAGCCTGTAGCTCCAAGATCGGAAGGTGACGAAGCTCTATATAGGAAGAACTTACGAGCCTGAAGATTCAGCCAAGAAAGAGCGGAAATGTCCAAAAGAATTCGTTTTTCCAAGGCTACAAACAGGGAAGTCTGATAAAATGAGTGCTTATGAATCTTTGCTTTGTTTCCCATTTCATGAGAACAACCAAGATGACCGTCGCAGAAACTCTGGGCCGAGGAGCCAAAATAGGAAAAGGGCTGGGGAAGAAATTACAAGGAAACCTGAGACCCCAGAATATGATGACCAAGAAGGATCGTTTCGGGCTGGGTTACCAACCAAGTGTCCAACAGAAGAAAGAAGAATATAAGAGAAAGGAGGAGCAAAGAAAAGCCAGATCTAAAGGAGAAGACATTCCGTGGAGGTCGATGTCCTTTCCTAGTTTGAAAGCCACTTTCATCTCCGGAGGATTCTACCAGCCAGGTCAAGATATTGGAGAGGCAATGAAGAAAAATGATGAACTTAACCAGGAGGAAATATTCAGTAAATCATTTGAAGGGATGTACATCAACATGATAGCTGAAAAGGACCAAGGCAGCAGAATGTTGACCAACATCCGCCCTTGCCATCCCGGGGAGACACTCGATAACTGGAGCTGCATTGATCTACCTGTAGTTTTTAGGAGTAGATCAGAGTAATGCTCCGAATCAACCTTTTGTTTTTGCCCATAGACAATGGGGATCTCTTGTATGGGACACCTATGTTAACTTTTTGATTGAAATGAAAATATCCCCACTTTCTTAAAAATGACCAAAGTCTCATTTATTCCATTCATGCATTCTTCATATTCATTCCCTTCATGTAAAGTCGTCCCTTTCCCAATACAATTCATTCTCATTTAATGCAGGTCGCTCATGATTGACGATATGAATGATACCGGATCCAATCCTGGAGTAAATTTCAAATGCCCTGAGGTCTCAGAGGAAATTGAGGGAGGATATGATGAAATAGAAATTGAGGTCCCGGAAGAGTTAAAGCAAATGGTGGACGACGAAGAAAGGCAGATTATGCCCCACCAAGAAGAAACAGAAATTGTCAACTTGGGGACTGAAGAAGCGAGAAAAGAAATAAAAATAAGAACGACTATTTCCTCAAAAACCAAGCATGAACTAATAGCCCTGCTTCAGGAATTCAAGGATGTCTTCACTGGACTTATCAAGATATCTTAGGGATTGAACACCAACATAGTGGTGCACAAACCGCCAACAAAATCGGAGTGCAAACCAAGACAAGCAAAAACTTCGGAGAATGAGGCGAGATGTTGTTAAAAATTCGAGAAGAAGTGAAAAAGCAATTTGATTTGGATTCTTGGAGGTAGCCAAATACCCGAGTGGGTTGCAAACATTGTACCAAGATGCAGAAGAAAGATGGGAAAGTTCGTATATGTGTAGATTACGGGGATCTAAATCGAGCTAGCCCAAAAGACAACTTTCCTTTGCCACATATTGACACATTTGGTTGACAACACTGCGGGACATTCATGGTTTTCCTTCATGGACGGCTTCTCAGGGTACAACCAGATAAAGATGGATCCTAACGACATGGAGAAAACCACATTCGCAACCATGTGGGGCACTTTTTGCTATCAAGTGATGCCGTTTGGGCTAAAGAACGCAGGGGCAACGTACCAAAGAGCATTGGTGACTCTTTTCCATGACATGATGCACAAAGAAATAGAAGTATACGTGGAGGATATGATTGCCAAGTCTCGAACAGAGGAAGAGCACCTACAGAACTTGAGAAAACTATTCTAAAGACTACGGAAGTACCAATTGAGGCTCAATCCTGCAAAGTGTACCTTCGCCGTTACTTCTGGAAAACTCCTAGGGTTCGTAGTAGCGTAAGAAGAGGATCGAGATTGATCCCGATAAAGTGAAAGCCATCAGGACCTTTCACCACCCCCCGCACAAAAAAGGAAGTTCGCGGTTTCTTGGGGAGGCTGAATTATATCTCTCGTTTCATTTCCCAATTAACCAATCAATGCGACCCGGTCTTCAGACTTCTTAGAAAGAATAATCCTGGCGTGTGGGATGAAGAATGTCAAAAAGCCCTAGAAAAGATCAAAAAGTACCGACAAATGCTCCAATTTTAGTCGCACAGTATCACCGGGTCGACCACTAATTCTCTACTTAACAGTCTTCAAGAATTCAATGGGATGTGTGCTGGGGCAACACGATGAGTCAAGAAAAAAGGAGCAGGCCATCTATTACCTAAGCAGGAAATTCAACGATTGCGAAACACGGTATCCGCCGGTCACGAAGCTGTGTTGTGCTCTAGTTTGGGCTACCAAGCGGCTCGATACGGTACATGTTGTACCATACTACCCGGTTGATATCCAAGCTAGACCCATTAAAGTTCTTAATGGAAGCGCCCGGCGCTAACGGGAAGGATGGCCCGATGGCGGATGCTCTTATCCGAATTCGACATCGTATATGTTAATCGTAAAGCCGTAAAGGGGAGTGCCGTAGCGGATTTCCTAGCTAGTCGTGCCGGATGACTATGAGGCATTGAACTTTAGTTTCCCGGACGAAGACTTGATGTGCATCACAACCGAAGAAAAAGGTTTGAGATGATATGTCATGGAAACTTTACTTGATGGAGCCTCCAACGCCCCGGACAAGGGATAGGCGGTGCTAATTTCACCCGAGGGCGTCTATTATCCTTTCACCAGCAGATTGGAATTCTTACGCACAAACAATATGCTGAATACGAAGCTTGCATCATGGGACTGAACTCAGCCATCGAAAGAAAGGTTAAGGAACTTCGAGTGTTCGGAGATTCGTCCCTAGTCATTTACCAATTGCGCGGGAGTGGGAAACCGAGACCCGAAGTTGGTCAAATATCGCGAATGGATCCAAGAGCTCGTCAAAGAGTTCGAAAAGGTCAGCTTCAATTACCGCCCGAGAAGAAAATCGGATGGCGGATGCATTGGCAACCTTGGCATCCATGTTTAAAACAAACACTGGGCGAAATGAGACCCATTGAGATGCAGAGGCGTTTGAAAAGCCAGCTCATTGTTGTAATGTACAGGAAGAGATTGACGGAATCCATGGTACTATGATATCCCGCAATATGTCAAGCTTCGAAAGTATCCGAAGGGGCGAACGACAATGAGAAAAACACTCGGAAAAATGGCAACAAAATATGTCCTAGATGGGGAAATCCTATATAGGAAAAGTCATGATCAAACATTCTTTGAGATGTGTGGATGCCCGGAGGCGGCGGAAATCTTAGCCGAAGTACATGATGGGATCGTGGGAACGACGCCAACGGGCTGTCTATAGCCCAAAAAATTATGAGATACGGTTATTTCTGGTTGACCATGGAGGGAGATTGCATCGATTACGCCAGGAAATGCCACAAATGCCAAATTTACGCTGACAAAATTCATGCACCTCCATCACCTCTACACACCATGAATTCTCCGTGGCCTTTCGCAGCATGGGGCATGGACATTATCGGGCAGATCCATCCGAAAGCTTCCAATGGGCATCGTTTCATTTTGGTCGCCATAGACTAC
Source organism: Hibiscus mutabilis (assembly GCA_019671005.1). NCBI lineage: Eukaryota > Viridiplantae > Streptophyta > Magnoliopsida > Malvales > Malvaceae > Hibiscus > Hibiscus mutabilis. The sequence continues at coordinate 16,100,274 of CM033717.1, read as the reverse complement.
TTCACTAAATGGGTAGAGGCAGCGTCTTACGCCAATATCACCAGGACTACAGTTTGTAATTTCTTAAAGAAGGAAATTATTTGTCGATACGGGTTGCCAGAGAGGATCATCACCGACAATGCTTCCAATCTGAACAACAAAATGATAAAGGACGTGTGCACTCAATTCAAAATAACACACCATAATTCCACAGTCTATCGTCCTAAAATGAATGGAGCAGTGGAAGCAGCAAACAAGAATATAAAGAAGATCATAGCAAAGACTACGGATACCTACAAGGATTGGCATGAGAAGTTGCCTTTTGCCCTTTTCGCCTATAGAACGTCCATCCGTACATCAACGGGGGCAATGCCTTACTCCTTGGTGTATGGTACCGAAGCAGTACTCCCAATTGAGATAGAGATTCCGTCTCTCCGAGTCTTAAACGAAGTAAAACTGGAAGAAGCTGAATGGGTGCAGGCCAGACTCGACCAGCTAAATCTCATTGACGAAAAAAGACTAAAAGCCATTTGTCATGGTCAAATGTACCAAAAGCGGATGGTGCAGGCTTACAACAAAAAAGTACGCCCGATAGAATTCAAAGAAAGGGATCTGGTACTCAAGAAAATCCTCCCTATTCAAAAAGATTCTCGGGGAAAATGGATGCCCAACTAGGAAAGACCGTACGTCGTAAAAAAGGCCTTCTCAGGAGGAGCCCTGATCCTAACAGAAATGGACGGAGACGAGCTTAAAAATCTCGTAAATTCTGATGCCGTCAAGAAATACTATCTCTAAAAAAAAATTGGAGAGCTCAGGACGAAAACCCGAAACCGGGCATCTTGAAGCAAAGGAAGGACTCGAGTTGAAAACCCGCAAAGGGCGGCTCGGGTAAATTGAAAAGTTGAATATCTGAGGAGAAAGGTATCCCCATGAGCATCATGAAGAGGAAGCTTCAGGCAAAAAATTCTACACCAGTTGACAGGGTCATGTATCATTCATATCGAAGATAATGAGGGATCTTGTATTTTCATACTCAACTCATATGTGTCATACCTTTCTTTTCAAGATATCTCGAAACCCTTAATCAGAATAAAACTGTGTTTTGAGCATCCATTCCTAGCCTTCTTGTCAATTTCAGTCAAATAAGATAACATAGGCTCATAATGAAACAAGAGATTTCGAAGCATTACTATGATTTAACCTTGAAAATGCAGGTAATCAAAGAAAACGATGTTAACTTCGTCCTCTAGTTCCCTAATGGCTGTCGATAGGGAAGGCGGGAAGCTTCAAACAACCTGGTAGGATAACCAATGGCACATGTCCTATCTATTCAAGAAAGGCGTACGAGATAACAAAAAAGATCTTTTGGGTGAAAACCAGAAGGGCACCCCAAAAAAAAATCTCTAAAGTGAAAACCCGAAAGGGCACTCTAGAATTCCAAGACGGAATTGAAAAAAGAGAAAGGTCGAGATGGTTGAACTTGGCAGTGAAGCAAGGTATCGATGCCCGTAAGAAAAAGAGAGAAAGCGAACGTCAAATAAGGACCAAAACAAGCCCACCAAGATATTGAATCTCATACATCATGAATAGTCAGACATCACTAGGATTAGGAGCATGTCAATTCATTCATTTGTCATAGCATTTTGTTTTCATCTCGGACAGGTATCTGCAGATCCAAAGAGACATCGAGGGTCATCACGATGTGAATCCCAAATGAGAAGACAATGTTTTTACATAAAGACACATGTTTTCAAGCTCTAGAGAGAGGTTCTATATAGGAAGAATCCTCCTCTCCGAGGCTTCAGAAACTGAAAGTTCTATATAGGAAGGACTGACAGTTCCAGGGTGAAGGCTCGTAGTTCTATATAGGAAGGACTCCCGATCGAAGGAATTCACCCATGACACGCAAGATTATATAGGAAATCCTGATGTGTCGAAAGCAAAGAGTTCTATATAGGAAGGGCTCCTAGCTTCAATGTCTTAGAGTGAAAGATTCTATATAGGAAGAATCCGTAACTCCAAGATTTCAAGACGCCAAAAAGTTCTATATAGGAGGGACTGATGGCTCCAAGGTGAAGACTCGCAGTTCTATATAGGAAGAACTCCCAGTCAAAGCAATTCACCTATGACACAGGGTTATATAGGAAACCTGTTGTGTCGAAAGCAAAGAGTCTTATATAGGAAAGACTCGAGCTTCTTCATTGTCTTAGAGTGAAGGGTTCTATGTCGAAAAGAGCACTGTAACTCCAAGATCGGAAGGTGACGAAGTTCTATATAGGAAGAACTTACGAGCCCAAGATTCAGCCAAGGAAGAGCGGAGATGTCCAAAAATTCGTTTTCCAAAGCTACAAATCGGGAAGTCGATAAAAATCAGAGCGAAGGGTTCAATGTCGAAAGAGCCTGTAGCTCCAAGATCGGAAGGTGACGAAGCTCTATGTAGGAAGAACTTACGAGCCTGAAGATTCAGCCAAGGAAAAGCGGAAATGTCCAAAAGAATTCGTTTTTCCAAAGCTACAAACAGGGAAGTCTGATAAAAATAAGAGCGAAGGGTGCTATGTCGAAAAGAGCCTGTAGTTCCAAGATCGGAAGGTGACGAAGCTCTATATAGGAAGAACTTACGAGCCTGAAGATTCAGCCAAGGAAGAGCGGAAATGTCCAAAAGAATTCGTTTTTCCAAGGCTACAAACAGGGAAGTCTGATAAAATGAGTGCTTATGAATATTTGCTTTGTTTCCCATTTCATGAGAACAAGCAAAGAGGGGCAACTGTAATCACTCATTTTCACTTGTAAATATATTAATATTGCATGTATATTTTATTATATGAATGTTACTAATATAAGGTGATGTGTGCATTTATAAGCTATGTATACGTATTAGGGGTGTATGTATGTATGTCGCGTATGTATCTAGGGTATAAGCGTATATAGATGTCATGTTAATTATAGGTATGATTATACGTACGTATACTAGAATATTATATTAATTAATGATCGTATAATATAAGTATATATTTTCGTATGTATTGCTGTTATAAGTATACTATTATTATTATTGGGCTAGTAAAATGAAAAATTAAATATATATTAAACCCAAATAAATAAAATCCAAGTCCAATTACAAATCCAATTACAAGGCCCGTTTGGCCCAAATCTGAATCCTATCTATTACAATGTGCAGGTAACTGTGGGCCGTTGGATCAAGATCTGATCCAACGGCCACGATGCAATAGAAGTCAAAAATATCTGCCAGGCGCGTGCTCCACACATATGGACCGTTCGAGTGCCACGCGCGCGTGTGGATCACGCGCGGACGCTTTAATGTCCCACGCGCGCGTAAGATCCACGCGTTCTGACTCCTCGACTGCGGAGCTCCACGTGGCGAAATCTCAAGCCGTCTCATCAGATCGAGGCTTCATCCAGGCTGATCGTTCTTCAAGCCATCTCGACCGTTAGATCAGATCTGATCTAACGGCCGAAAATGCGTCTGGCCTCTGGCAGAATGACCACACCGCCACCGCGCCGATATTCAGTCCCCGCGTTCAGATTATGCCAAAGACAACAAGCAAATGTCAGATCTGGAAAAGAAGATACAAGTTGCAACCAAAATACAGAGGCAGTGATATATATGAAACGGGGCTGTTGTAACGGGATAATTTTTAGCGAGCAAAAAAAAAAGATTAGCAAAAAACAGAGAGGGTAGTAACAAAAAAACAGAGAGCTTGTAAAACCAAAAAATTTGTAACCAGTCAAGATAATCAAAAAGGCAGTCCAGTGGTAATTTTTTGTCTCTTTTTCTTACCTGTTTTCTTTGCATGCATATACGAAACACAAAAAGAAATAAAAAAAAGAAACAAGTAAAGAAGTCTTACCGGCGTTGTCTGTGGGTCTTCCCTTCCTCTGTGACAAGCCTTTCGGCTCCTACAAGCCAGATCTGGTGAACAAAAGGGAGGGGAAGACCCCTTGTGGTTTCGTTTTGGTCTAAAAAATATATATTTTTGGGTTCGTATTTCTTAGATCTAGGGTAAATAAAAGGGGATCCTCTGAATCCAACCACGGATTCATGTTGAGGACGACAAGGGGAATGTTTTGGTGTATTTTGGGAGCCTACCGGCGCCGGTTAGCGGCGGCCGGCGGCGGAGAATACGGCGGCCGGCCGCCGGATTCTGGGTTTCTCTAGAACATTTGAGAGAAAACGAATGAACAAAAACTCTTGAAAAACCGAAAAATGAAACAAAGAAAGGGAAAATGGGTTTCGGTCTAAAAATGGCCCTTTTATAGTTATTATTATTTTTGAAATGGGTAAATTACACACTTAATCCCACCGCTTTTTCAATATTTTCATTTTTGTCTTGCCGCATGGTATAATCACAGTCCCAGTCCCCCTGAGTTTTCAAAAAGTCACAATTTAGTCACTAAATTACACCGAATCAGTTTCTAAATGGGAAAATTACGCCCTTAATCATCCCGCGTTTTTGAATTTTTCACTTTGGGTCTGCCCCTTGGTATAATTACAATCCTGGTCCTTTTAGGTTTTGTCTGTTTTGCAATTTCGTCCCTAAATTACATATTATTGTTCTTTAATTTCCGCCACTGATTTTCGTTTTCCTTTCATTTCAGTCCTGTTTTCTTTGTAAGTATTATTGTTCGTATTATAATCGTATATGTTGATATTATTTTATTTTATGTCTCTCGTATATGATTCGTTTTATGTTTTTATGTATATGTGTTAAATATAATATTTATGTTTTTATCCGGTTATCCGTATCAAGCATGTTATGTTTTAGTTAATTCGTACATGGCATATTTAGTATTTTTATATGTGTGTGTGCTTTCTTATTTTTTAGGGCTACATGTTAGTATATTTACCCTTTTTTGTACGACATGTGGACCCGTATATGTTGAAACATGTTTTATTACCAGTATGCATGTCTTTTTGAAATACTTGTTCGTATATATGTACTTATTCCTGCCTTATTATTTTGACATATGATAGTTGTTTTTATCTATTATTTAGAATAATATGTATATGCATGTTTTAGTCTAGAATATCATCTATGTTAGATTAATATTCTGTTATGACAATATTTACTACATTTAAACATTTTGCCATGTTTTACATTATTGCCACTAAGATTGCATATCAAGATATAACTTGTTAATGCGGAGTCCTTTTATCCGAGCGTAAACGGGGCCAGTATCAAGCGTAGTGATAGTGGTTGGGCGTTTATTCTCGGATAACGGGACCCTTAAAATATATTCGCAATTATGACCGAAATTTAAAATAATCGTCACTCTAATCCGAAAAATCCAATATTAATAAAGCGGTAATTATTAAAGTACCAATTTCTGGGCGGTGTGGGGGTGCTAATCCTTCCCCATCCGTAACCGACTCCCGAACCCTGTCTTTTTGAATCTCTGGTTTTGTGGTGTCCGGCCTACCTAAGTGGCCGGTGGCGACTCCATTTTTATGAGGTTTTTGTAAACCCCACGGAATAAATATTTTATATCCAAACACCTTTCAAAAACACCGTTCAAAAATCCATCGTTTTTATTTAGCGAGACCTTCGCTACACTTATATGGATCACCATAGCCACAAATAGGTTTCTAACCGCACCCAGATCACTCAGCCTGTGGGTACGTCGTATGTACTTGTTCATACAGCCCGAAGTACACATCCCTTTATATAAGTACCGTAGTACTGACTCTAGGACATATGTATTCCTTTACCACAATAGTAAGATAATACATGCTCCTGAAGCATTCATACACCTTACTAAGAGGTAAGTGGCACCAAGCCAAGCTATCAACCATATACCCCCAAGGCATAACACCAACCAACACGGTTATTTATATTCATTACTCACTAAGCTATTACACGATACACCCATCCATGAGGGTTGAAACTCAATTTCTCAATTTTACAATTCATTTCATCACATTAGAGGCCCATTAGGACATAGCCCTCGAGTTATCAACCCCTCGAACTCAATTTCAACATTTATAGATAGATTGCCTAGTGGGTACTGATACCCACTTGAGCGTATTGATACGCCCATTTAGGTACTGATACCCAAAATATGTGTATCGATACCTGGCTCATGTGCAAAAAAGGGTTAAACCAACACCCTGTATCGGCATACAGAGCCGTGTACGAATACCCCTACGGTATCGATACGTCCCCAAGCGTACTGGTACACAATTTCACTACTGGAATTTGAGTATGGCATGGGGTATCGGTACCCTCCTTAGGCATACTAATATGCCCTTCTAAAATTGTCTGTGTTCATCAAATATACCATAGGGTATCGGTAAGGGCTCCTCATGTACTGATACTGAAGTCTAGAAATGGCTTCCAAGGCTCGAGAAATCACTTCTCAAGCCCCCAAAACGTAACATTTAACCCCTTAACTTAATTCCACACCTTATGAGAGTTGATTAGAGTGGTTTGCTACCCTTTTTACACCCTATTAACATTTAATCCATATTCCACCATTAATAAGGTTCAAAGCTACTAAACACCCAACTTACAATCATACACCATAACATCAAGCAAAGAAATCACTTTATGATCCTCAAGAAAAGTAGGAGTTAGAGATGTACTGACCATTTAGCAACTAACTCGGATTTGCTTCACACACTCAAAATCCTCAATTCTTCTCTTTGGCTCCAACTTGAATAAACCCCAAGGCACCTCTTTTATAACTCACAACAAGGAAATGAATCAAGACATAAACCAAACACTAAAGAGAGGTCTAGGCACAAACTAACAACCTTGAAAACATGAAAGAAACCCCAAAAGCCTAAACCCCCTTCAAAAATCCATTAATGAATAACTCATCTTTATACCTTAAGAGTATAGTTTTCTTGAAGCTTATGCGGAAGGGGTTAACATATCTCAATCTTGGGCCTTAGTTAGAAGAAAAGATGCATAAAGTTGAAGTTTTTAGATTGGAAACCAAGCTTGAACAATGGAGGAATGGTATGAGAAGAAAGATGAAGATGATGGAGTGATATCACCTTGTTTCCCTTTATTACCTTTTATCATGTGGGGATAAGGGAGATAAAAGATGGACAACCCCTTTTTGTAAAAAAGTGGTATATTCACATCACCCAACCCCTAACTTTCCTCCACCTTACAAAATGGTCACTTTTTAAGCCCATAAATCCATTTCTCATCAAATAAGCCCCCAAACTTGGCCCGACGGTTCCAAAATCCAATCTAACATGAAGGTCTATGACCTAGGTCAATGCCCCCACGTTGACTCAATAATTTGGGTCGTTGCAACAACCCCTAAATTGAAAACTACTACACTTAAACTCCTAAACTTTAAACCTTAAAACTAAGGCATTTGTGTAAATAAAGTTTCCAAAAGCGCTTGTGCATGGAATAATTACCCTATATATATTATATTAAACCTAGACTCGTTAAGATGTTAAGAGACCCAACTAATTTTTAATCATAAACTCATCAAAATTTCAAGACTCAACCAATTTTTAACCCAAATGAAAAAAAAACTCAAATTAATCTAATATAACTAAAGAAAAAATACGAACTCGAAATTATTCAGTTCGATTAATAATTTCAACAAAACTTAAATCCAATTAATTCAGTTTTACTTAACTTGGTTTGATCACTGATAGAATTAACCGGATGAACACCCCTAGTTAAAAGACACTTTCATAAGTCATTTTCTTCCGTAACAAAACTAGTGAACAAAGAAGAGATGTGATTTCGAGTACCTTGGTATCCGAGAAGAAAATGACACGAGCTTTATCTTGGCATTCCTCTCATTGTGGGTAAGAATAAAACAAACACTCTTGGTTATCTTCGTCGAGTGGATAAACATGTGAGAGGGTGGACAAAAAGTCTTCTTTCTTATGGAGGCCGAGATATTCTTATCAAATCGGTGGCACAAGCTCTCCCTACTTATGTTATGTCGTGTTATCTTATGTCTGATGGACTTATAGATTCTATGGTCTCAATGATGAGGAGTTTCTGGTGGTCCAGAAGGGCAAACGAAGGAGAATGGGGACATGCCGTTTGGCAGAAAGTATGGCTACCTAAGAGAGTTGGCGGTCTTGGCTTTAGGGACCTTAAACTGTTCAATATTGCTTTGTTTGGCAAGCAAGTGTGACTCCTATTGCACAATAGTGAATCCCTATGTTACAAGGTATTGTTGGCTCCATATTTTCTAACGGTAGCATTATGGAGGCTAGATTGGGCGACAAACCATCATTTGCTTGGAGCGGTATCTACAAGGCTAAAGAAATCCTCAAAACTGGTTACCTTTAGAGGATTGGTATTGAAAGCTCGAAAAGAATACACCAAGACAGATGGGGTAGCACGACTTGCGCGCAACTGTCCCAAGTCTATTCCGATAGGCATACTCAGCCGGTGCTTTGTGAGAAGTTTATGGTTCAAGGATCCCTCTCTTGGGATGAGAGATGCGTCCTCCTAGTCTTTTCCTAAGAGGACGCTCAGAAAATTCTCTCCTGCCTATATCGCCTGTCCAAGGCGATGTACTCATTTGGAAACACCACTCAACTGGCACACACTCTACTCGTTCGGGATATAATTGGCTACTGAAGAAAGGAGATGTGGAGAGAGACCTTTCATCGATATGGAAGGTCATTTCCAAACTGCCCATGCTACCGAAAATTCGCATATTTGGATGGGGAATATGCCACTAAATTAGCTGCTGCTGGCCTAGGTAATGGTCAATGCAGGTTGTGAATATTAGAAAGGAAATCAGTGCTTGCTCATTGTGATTGTGCCAAGACAAAGGAATTGATGTTGCTTGGTTCGATTAATCCACAAGTGGCAAATAGTGATCAATGTACTTGTAAGTAGGGGTGCTTATCGAGTGAGTCGATCGTGAGTTAAATAGTACTCGACTCGTGCTCGTTAAAAAATCTCATTTCTCGACTCGACTCGTTTCTCATTAAGCTCGATAAAATCTTGCTCGACCCGCGCTCGTTAAAAAAATCTCATTGCTCGAATCAACTCGTTGCTTGTTAAGCTCGATAAAATCTTGCTCGACTCGTGCTCATTAAAAAATTCTCGTTGCTCGTTAAGCTCGGCAAAATTTACCTTTATTTTTTAAATATAGGTAAAATCTAGTGATACTATTAGAGATTAATATAAACATAAAAATTAAAAAAACGTGAGGTTTGAGGAGATAAATAAACAAACATGTCATGACCGATTTAGAAATGAAGTCGATATGCAAGTGTAAGGATATTTTTAGTTTCTCAACAATCTTCGATGAACAACAAAGGAGATAATGCCTTGGGAATTTCAAAGTTTTAACTTTTAATCATATTTTTATACGGGAAGCGGAAACTGAATACTTTTCCCCTTTTCTACTTTTATACAATAGGTAATAATTAAAAAAGGGAAAAACTTTAATAATAAAAAAAAGACTCATTATTATAATTTAATTTCGTATTAATACAAATTGAGTTTTTTAATTCTCGTGAAATACAAAATATTTTGGAAATTTGAAACCAAAAAATCATAAAATATTTTATAAAAAAAACGAGCTACTCACGAACTTATCAAGTCGAGTTGGGCCTTGCTCGACTCGATTCGCTAAGATCTCGAGTCAAGTTCGATTTCGAGTTGAGCGTTAACTGAGTTTTGCCCGAGCCGAGCTCGAGTTGTTTGCGAGCTGCTCAATTCAATAAGCACCCTACTTGTAAGGAATGGCTTGAGGAAGCTCTAAATATTGTAGACAGTAAGAGCTTCACGTTCTTATTGTGCTTCTATGGAACTTATAGAATAGAAGGAATAGATAGGTGCATAAGGAACAATTAATGCTGGATCGATTGGTAGTGGAAAATGCAACAACCATGGTGACCGATTGTGATACAGTTCATGGGAGGGATACGATGACTCTGCATCAGATTAGGTCCTCTCATTGGTCCCGTCCCTCACATGGAGTGATAAAAGTGAATGTCAATGCAGCCTTTCGTGTCGATACTGGAGCAGCTTCTATTGGCGTGGTTGTGTGTGGCCTAGCACGCTGCTTGCATGGAGTGAATACTGTTGAACTAGCTGAAGCACATTCGTTCTTGGCGGGCATTATATTAGCAGCCGAAAAGGGCTGGGCTCAGGCCACCATCGAAGGGGATGCACTCGCAGTCGTTAACCGGCTAGCAAATCAAGGTCCAGATTTGTCATTAATTGGAGTTCACCTGGCAGAGGCTCGGAGCTTCCTGACGCAACACTCAAACGTCAGTGTGCACTACACGGTGCGTACAGCTAATAGAGTTGCACACTCACTGGCCCACTGGGCACTCGCTTGTAATTCACCTACTGTTTTTGACTTCAATATTCCTACATATGTACTGGATGATTATATATTCGGTTAATATATGAAAATTTCGTCTTTCCTCAAAAAAAGAATTATAAGCACATACACTAGTGAAACATGAAGCTTAAGGGTACATTAATTAATGTAATTACGAAGGTATGGGGATGATTTTCTGATTAGAATAATATTATACTGCCTAATAAAACAAATAAAAGACTGCAAAACACCATACTATATATCATGTCACATAACAATGAAGAGGAATGCAAAACACCATACTATACATCATTCCTTGAAAAACGAAACCATTCTCGAATTTCCATGGCTCTAGATGCAATGCTTCTTTTGCTCCAGGAATATTTCTATGCTTTTATTTCCATAGCTTAACAGAGCCATCATGACTTGCCGAAGCAACCATTCCCGCTACAGGTGACTGTGAGAGTGCTGAAATTATATTCTCATGGGCTGGAATTGCCATGCTCTTGTTCTCAGCCATGTTCCATAACTCCAAAGACTGCGGCCCCATCGTGAGGAAAAAAAATTCAGAAAATTAGCTGCAGATAGACATGTAAATTCTCTATAGTCCATGCAACAATGAACATGAGAACTATACTGCAGTTGCAGGTAAGTAGTAGTATTAATTTCATAAAGTTGATCGTTCGAATATGCCATGTATCAAAAAAGAGAACTTCATCAATCTTTGAATTTTGAATCCAGATCAATGCATCTTTAAATTAATGTCTCAAAGTATAAGAATAAGTTTTCTACCAAAGACTACTCACCGAGAAAACATAACTACTTATTATGACCTCAAATAAACCACCATAATTAGAGCACAAAGAATTACCGAGATTCTTCCAATCACCAAAAGAGTGGAATAACTTGGATGAAATACACAAGAGTGGAACTGGTTCCACCAGAACTGAGTTCTTGAATGCACTCCCCTGTAGCCACCGACCATAGTTTTACCAAGTTGTGACTCACAGAGGCCAAATAATCTCCATTTACATCCCAGCATATATAGTTTACCATTTCCAAATGCCCCTGTTATTGGGATGAATATGAGCCGTAGACTTCAATATTACATCTAAACATTTCAAGAATGGAAGATCTAACATCATGCCAAAGCTATCATAGGAGGAGTAAAGTGCACAAGCAATACCTGAAATGTTAATGTTTGCCTGTTAGTTTCCACATCAAAGATAGAAACTACTTTATCTGAAGCTGCTGCCAAAAAATGTCCAATTCTTGGTTGGAATCTTACTTGGGCCATACCTCCCTGCATCGGATATTAATGACGAAAACAAGCCAAAACAAAACAAAACAAAAAAAAACATAATGAACCGTGAAAGACTGAAATTTTGAAAATTAGAAGGAAAGGAAGAATAATTAACCTTGAGCATCCGAGTGCATGAGAATGTATTAAGATTCCAATAGCAAATTTCATCGTCATTATCACAAAAACAAAACAAGTCGGTCTTCTTGGGATGGAAATCAAGGGACATCACAGGTGAAGAGTGACCATTGTATACTTGCACACAGTAGCTTGGCTGTGACAATGAACTTAGTTTGTTAACCACAATAGAATACACAGAATTTCCAAGCATGCTTCATAGAGAAGGTACGCGTCAGACAATTGACAACAAAATGAGACAGCATAGAGTAGCAAAAGTAGTCATGAATATCCAAAAAAAACTTTGACATAGGTCTGAGTTGTTTTAAGCTGAAGAAGATTACAATGGCTGCATCCCACATTCGCACAGATTTATCGACAGAAGCTGTTGCCAACTGAGTTGAATTTGGTCTGAAGCGAACATCTGTGATAACCAATTTGTGTTCTTCTAGACTACTCTCTGTTTGCAGGGTATCCATATTCCAAAGCACCACCTAATGAAAAGAAGAACATGCACATCACCATGTGACCATTCTGATAAGTATTTAGTCTTCAACTTTTGTTTTCTATACATACTCCATTAAAATAAATTAACCAGATAGTGGTGATTGTCAACCCAGCTTACAAATTGCCTGCTATAAAATGAAGGTTTTGTGATCCAATCCACCTCTCTTTTGTGCAACTTTCTGTTAAATCACAACAGTTTGGAAAAATTTACCACTGGATAATCATGTCTATCAAATATATTTTCCGAGTAACTTAATCATGCCCATTCCCATTGTTTTCATACGGTGAATTTTCAAAGTAACATATTGTTTTTTTTTAAGATTTCCAAACAACATATTGAGGTGTTAGACTTGAGGTCTTGTTTGCTATTCACTCTGAAGTTACGTGTACAAACTTAATTACCGAGGGAAAGAGTTAGAAAATGGAAAGTCATAATCAAATACCTTCTTGTCATGCCCAGCACTAGCCAAGAACTTCCCATCTGAAGAAAAATGACAGCAAGTAACTTTGCTATTTCTGGTCCGTATACAACCAACCTCAGCAAAAGTAAAGCCTGAAATGGAGAATTTGGGATTAGCACATAAAAACTATGGATTATTATTCCATGCACTGGTTGTGGGGAAAAAAACTCCACAAGCAGGATTGTAATGCTGCCGTGTGTCTTCTAATTATATTTAAAAAATAAAACCTAAAAAACAAGGACACGTGGCAGCATTACAACCCTGCTTATGGAGTAATTTTTTCCATTGCCACTGCATGGAATAATTATCCTAAAAACAATATGCAACGATAGGCAAAAACAAAAGATAGATAAGGGTTACCTTTGACAGACTCCTTTAGATGCACAATAGGACTTTGTTTAACTGTACCATAGATGCCCCTCACATCAATTCCATCATGTGAAACTAGCGTCTCCATAGTTTCATCCAAAGGATCAAGCCTTTCTATGTCTTCCTGCACAAAGAGATGATGCTATTAGAAGTAGTTTCAGCATTTTTTATAACTTGTATACTAAAGCAAGTGTTGAAGAAATACATATTAACCCGAGAATTATTTCAACCTAACAAACAAGTTTTATCAGATGCATGCCATCACTTGACAATAATATTTTGATGTCTGAGCTAAAAGGTAAAACTCAGTTGGAGTTGCTTAATGATCATCTCATATATTTCTAGAAAAAAATATAGACAACATCTTGGTGAAGCATTCTTATGCTTTTGCATGTACGTAAACTAGATTATGCTTCTGTTGCACATTTTAAAAATTATTTCAAAGTCTGTAGATGGCCTACCAACAGATTAGACGATGATGTAAGGTGGACTGCTGAATCTTCACCATAATTCATGCTTTTAGAAACACTATTGACATGCTGCAGACTAGATGATGTAGTTATTGCATCACCAGGCATGTGAGTTGACGGTGGTGAATTTGGTGAAGGGCCAACTGTGTTTTCTGTGCCAGTGCTGTTGGCTGCTCCAGAAGAAGTGGGTTGTTTTCTTTTTCTGTTATTCTGCAATGAAATGAAATGTCACAGAATATGAGTTAGTTTAACCAGAAGCCCATGAATGAGGGATCCTTTAATTAATTCTCGTTGAAGTATTACCTGATACGGTTGCTGTGATGGCTGCTGCTGTTGCAACTGGTCCTGTTGTTGAGAGGAAGAGTGCGACATTTGACTCATTTTCTTCTGTTAATCACCCAGAAAAAATTACACAAGACACAATGCATATACAATACTTCATGTTAACAGAATTATTTTTTTTAGATAAGTGATGTTCTCATTATCCAAGAGCAGAAATCTGCTACAAAAAACAGTCAACAATACAACTTACAAATAGGCTAAGTAATCAGTAGACCACAATTGAACATTAACTGAATCTGTTCGAACAATATTCTTCCCCCCAATCTAATTTGTATCACCTCATGTATAGACTGTACAATAGAAGGATCATCCCTATAAGCATGTCAAAATTGCCTATAGTTTCTTTCCCTCCAAACAAAGTAAATAAAGGCATTCCATGTTAACAGAAATTAACTACCATAAAACATCAGAATAAAAAGCAATATCGGCATAATGATTAAAAAATTTACAAAATATCAATGTAACCCAATAGGTAAGAAAAGGATTTGGCAAAAGCATGTCAGTATACCCCAATTTAATGCTGCTACTCTCACACAGAACATATAGATCTGGAACATGCATGTGATCCTTATTCCATATTTGAATATTCAGTAAAAATAAAAAATAATCCTTTCAGTCATATGATGTAGATTCTCTGTTTCTGGAAATAGTAAACCTCAATAAAATTTTATGAGTTGCCTTCTGATATCATAAATATATGTTCAAACCTTTGGAGAACTGGAATGAACAGGGGAGCATATGGACCCATCGTTTCTAGCAGATTGACCATCTTTTGCATTCAAGTTGCCCCTAGACAATTGACCAAACCTAGAAGGGTCTGTGTTCCCAAAGTCTGTTGAATTTCCAATGCTGCCTTGTATCTGATCCTGCGCCAAGACATGATGTTGTTGTGAAGGCAAAAGAAGTTGATTTTGAGTCTGCAGATTAGGCTTTTGCATTTGCATGCCCAAACTTGGTTGTAACTGATCAATGCCCTGTACAATTTAGCAAAATCCAATCAAGTCTAACGTGTGTAGGTACAGAACAACAAGGAAAGGAAAAGGTGAGTGAACCTTACAGTTAGAGGCCAACCCCTTAATGGAAGACCTGAGACACCCTGATTCAGTCCTGAGGGAACAGAGTAGAGGTATACAGGTCAAAAGCAGGAAAAAGTTGTCAAAAACGCTACAGAAAATCCAAAATTTCTAAGTGCTACTACAAAGAAACTCCTATGAAAAGATAAAAATCCTAGAACAGTTAGCAAAGATTACTGATTCAATCAGAATGCGAGTCCCAGCTTCATATAACTGCTAGACACATTTTTGTCACAAATTATAGCATCTTCATATCAGGTTCAGCTATATACCAGTCTTCATTTTAGGCAGTTACTTGGCTTCCAACACTGAATGCTAGCATTGAAGGTCTAACATTCTTGATTGCAATTAATGTACCTTTTTCCTGTTTAAATCATTTAGGTAATACTTATTTAAATTTCCAGAGAATAAAATAAAGCTCTAAATTTACCCCAATAAAATCCAGCAACATGTATAAAAGCTAAGATGTCTTCTCTGACAATATGATACCATCCATGACCACTTGAACAAGCATTTTTAACTTTAAAAACTGATCTATATGTATCATATAATAAAGTTAAAAAAAAAAAGAACTATACATTATTAAAGTAGAAAGATGAAACTATATTGTAAAAATTGTTTTCCATTGAGAAAGTCAAGAATCATTACCTGAACCATCCGATCCTGATTTAGGCTGTAAAATTGCCTGCCCATAGATGGATGAGGGATCCATAGGTAAGCTTTTCTGATTTTCACCCAAATTAACATCACTTTTGATATCCTAGAAATCAAAACATTGTACAGTTCAAACTAGAGGAAGAAATGCTAAAAGATGAACAGGAGTAGAAGAAGAAGATACAAATAACATTAACTCATAAAGTTGAAAGCAGATAATCTGGCAATTACAGTGGTTATAGGTGTTTGCAACTGGATTTGTTGCAAAGCCACTGACATATTTCCACGGCTACTTTGCACCAACTGGCTGTATATACAAAATGAGGCAGGAATAAAAGAGAGAGAGAGAGAGAGAGGCTTAGTCCAACTAGGAAACAAAATGCACATAAGGATCAATTTTTCATACCCATGATGATTGGCCTGTGTTTTCAGAAGGGTCATCCTATTGGCATCAATCAATGCTGATGATGTCTCGGAATCTATAGAATGAGGATGTTTCACACGTTCTCCATACATTTTCATGGCCAAGACACTGGCTGATGGATGTCCCATCATGCCTTCAGAGTTAATAATATTTATAGAACCACCAAGAGCAGGATGACTGGGATCCCTTCGTTGCAACTGCACATTGCGTTGCTGCATTAGTTGCAGTGGCTGCATTTTTTGTTTCTCTTGTTCCCTTGCTTTAATTTTTTGTTCATTTTTTTATTAAACACACATGCACACAGACACATACACAGATACAGAGACAAACACAAACGCTGCTCGATGAGATAAAAGAACCCCGGTGGAAAGTAAATGCAAGAATACTTTATATGACAAAATAGAGGCACCTCTATATAAGCTGCAGCAGATACAGAATGTTTCTCATTTGTCCTGGCAATAAATATGTCCCAGAAGACGGACCACCATTCGAACAGAAATCCTCCAGGTGCATCAATAGCTGCAGAAACAAATTACATCTTGAGACAAAGCTTAGGATACAAGGAAATTAGGTAATACTCCCACTGGTTCGGACAATTCAACAAGATAGACTAGTGGCAAAAGTACTATGAGACAACAACCATGGCTCAAATGACTTAATAAGATATGCATCATCAAAAAAATGGTCAAAGAATCGGACTCATCTAACAATACTGGCAATTTGGGTTACTGTAGGCTATAAAATAGACGAATTTGCTTGGGGAAATTACCTACTGGATCTGAGGCAACCTTTCCTTCAGTCATAAAAGCTTTTGCAGAAGCATGCAACTTTCTTTTCAACAAATAATCATGAATATACACATCAAGCCTGTAGCATGAACCAAAAAAATGCAGAAACATCACGAAAATTAGTAAGCTAGTAATTAACAAAACAAAAATTCTTTCAACAAAAGCCTTAACAAAAAATTTAGTAACCAATCCTACATTTTGTCAGCTTCCCAATTACTCTGCGCCATTTTCTTTTCCTGCAGAATGAGAAAAGAAAAAGAAAAAAGCACACACTAAATTCCATTACCTTAGATCTTTCCTCAACACGTTGTAATATAAGGGAAAACAGAACTTTTAGAAAAATCAAGTAAATTTTGTATATAAAAGATCATTTAGAAAAGGAGAATTCAACTATACTCAGCGTACGTTTACTTAAATAGAACTTCACAATCTCTTCTCAATAATAGCTAAAAAAACTTCAAACTGTTTTTTTTTTTCGAGCTTTCTTAGCGAGCAAACAAACCAAACTCGAAATTCGGAAAACGCTATTGAAAATCAACATAAGTAATCATTACCGGTGAACTGGATCAATGCATTAACCAAAATTTCAACAAGATCTCCACCTCAAACTGTAATTCAATTTGAACCATTTAAAGGAAAAGAAGATCAAATTCCAGCATTAAAAATCATTAAAATAAAAATATTAGGTCGTTATTTTGTGAGACTGGCTGAATAATGCAGAGCTTAGATTTTCTGGATTATTTCAACTGAAGAAAGAAAAGAAGTAATCCATTTCTGTTGAGAAGATTTGTGAATGATTGTTTTGAGTGTAACTGAAGTGGAACTGCTCGAGCTGAGGGGGAAAAGGTTCTTTTGCAGAATCAGGAAACACATGATTAAAACAAAGGGATTATTCTGAAGAAGCGTGAGCTCTGGTTCGTAACACGATTCTGTTTGGCTTATATAGAGATTTTGGTTCGGAATTTGGTTCGTTTTGAAAAATGATCTTTAGTTGGTTCGGTGGGCCGCTCGGTCCCGGGTTTGATGCGTGGTTATGTGTCGAGCAAGTTTAGTTAGTTGAAAGGACAAGGGATTTATGGTGCACTGCGTGTCGGGGAATAACGTGGACTTGAGCAAGGGAGCAAGTTGTTGGAGGTTTAACCAGTGGCATTAGGATGTAAATTTTGGATGTTTTTTAGGGTTCGAGTGTGATATAAGTAAAAAGTATTAAAAATAGATATAATGTCAAAAAAAAATATTTCTAACGTTTGATTGGATAGTTATTTTGGTTTGTAATTTTTTAAAGCAACTTAATCATCACTGTTTTATTTTTAGGCCAAAATGTCCCTCCTCCGTGGATGAAAATTGTTACTCAACTAATAGTAAATAACTTTAAATGATGTGGCAAACCTACATAATAATACACGCTCAAATAATAGTGCCATATAAGCAAAGATATTGACTTGATAGAATGACACACTAGTCAAAAAATAATTTTATAAAATGTAGGCATAATACTAAAAAAATACTCCTAACGTTTGACTGAATTGTCACTTTGACCCATATTATTTTTTTTGAAGCAATTTAGTCCTCAACGTTTTATTTTGAGTGAAAATGGCCCCTCTGCGGATGAAAACCGTTAGTCAACTACTGATAAACAACTCGAAATGACTTGACAGAATGATACGTTAGAAGAAAAAATATTTTATATTTTATACAATTTTATAAAATTATTTTTTGATTGATGTGTCATTCTATAAAGTCAGCATATTTGTCTATATGACACTGCTATCGCGTCTTACATTGCCATGTAGGTTTGTCATATCATTTCAAGCCATTTATTGTTGGTTAACTAACAGTTTTCATCCGTAGAGGGGCTATTTTGACCTAAAATGAAACGTTGAGGGCTAAATTGCTTAAAAAATATGGGCCAAAATGGCATTTCAGTCAAACGTCAGGGGCATTTTTTGGCATTATGCATAAAATATAAAATTATTTTTGTACTCACGTGTCATTGTATCAAGTTATTTCAAGTTTTGACTAACAATTTTCATCCATAGAGGGTCATTTTGACCCAAAATAAAATGTTGAGGGTTAATGTGCTTAAAAATAAGACTAATTGATAAAAAAGAAGAAATAAAGACAATTATTGATTTTTTTCCATTTAGAACTAAACTAAATGAACGTGTAAATATGAATGACTAAATGTGTTATTATACTAATATTTACTAACTGCCTTTTCATTAGCTGTTAAATTTTTAATGACAGCAAGACAATTTGATATTTTTTAAGTCAGAGAACCGCATTGTAACTTTTTATAGTCAAAAGACTCAACAGAAAATATCTAATTGTCGAAAAGACTATCTATATAGTTTACTGTAACCCTCAATATTCTTCATAAAGAACGACGACATCATAACGAAACTCAGAAAAGACGAAGTTATAAAGATGCCCAACATTAAATTAGACTAAAACGATTTTATTGTTGTTGTTGTTGTTTGACTCAGTCAGTCGACTCTGGATTGGAATAAACTCGTGATCTAGATCCAGACGGTTATTGAAAACCAAATCTACATCAACGTTTTTATTTCCGAACCTAATGAAATTTTGCGTATTTTTTTCAAATCTTCGCCCCGTTTGAGGATCTTACTTGATCCATCATGAGTTTTTTGGCCAGGAATTTAGAGAAGACAAAGGGAGGCAGTGGTACGTCTAAAGGATCGGTGGGGTCGTGATCCCTAAAATTTTTAAAATATTTTAAGAAATTAAGTTGGGATAACGGTAAAATTATATTTTAGTCTCCTAAAAACGTATAATTTATGTTGTTGGTTTCTTTTAAATTTAAATATTTTTAAATGTCCGGTTGAGTTTCGTCACCAAAGAGAGGGATGAGTGGAGATGGCTGGAGACCAGTTCTTGACTTCATGTGGTTTGGATGTGCCCAATTCGAGTGGTTCAGGTTGCGGAAAATGTTTTTCTGGTGTTTCATGAGATGGAAGCTTTAGCCTTTAAACAAGCATCTTGTTTTAGAACTGCAATGCCCATGGCTGAACAATGAGAAAATTTTAAACACAATTAAGAGTGTTAAAAGATTTGGAAATTGGAATATTTTTCAAATGAAATCTAAGAAAGAAAATAAAAAATAAAAAATCTAAATTTATTATGAATATCTTTATTTACGGTGGATATCCATATATTAAATGAGACTTTAATGTATTTTATAATTAGGGTTTAATACCATTGGAATTAGGGCTTCCATCTTATGCCTATAAATATAGAGTTCGAAGAAAGCATTTTACACAATCCTACATTGAGAATATAATACAAATCTCTCTCTTTGTTTCTCATTTGGGTTCTTGTTCATCTTTATTTTATTTACAACACGTTATCAGCATGATCTCGCTCAATTATCGTGGTTCTTGTCGACAATTCTCGAAAAAGATTTTAACATGGTATTGGTGTCTGCATCTACCGTATATTCAACTTAGCTTAGAAAGTCTGATATATTTTCTTATTTATATGTCGATATAGTGGTTGATTGATCACTCTTATATTAAGTCAGTGTATATTGATCTATTATTTTATTATTATTTCGTTCTAATATTCAATGACATTTTGTTGCACCGAGTTCATATATATATAACTCTATGAACAATATCGAGCCTTCAACAAAACTTACTATATAAGGTTGCCCTGATATGTTGGATTCTTCAATTTAGTTACTTGGAAGCAAACGTAGGGCTTTAAACTCAAATAAGGAAGTTAGGCACAAATCTGAAATTTCAAGAGAAACTTGTTTGGAGTTTCTTGAAAATTTTAAAATTAAGACTGAAAAATCAAAGAAACAAAGACAAGATGAAGGGTTACAAGATGAATAATAAGAATGAAATTAAAAAGATTGAAAAAGATAATGAAATGGATAGGTAATTCAAATATGAAAATTCAGCTTTGAATATGGCTTCAATAGAGTATGGAGAAGAAGATGGCTATGGTGTGTAGATGTCCCGTGGAATCCTCCTACTCGCAATTGAATAGGCAAACTCTGTGATATGACTCTAATCAACCCTCCTAATGGCAATTGACTAGGCAACCCGAAGTGTGAAGATTCTCCTTCTCACAAACTAGTTGAAACGTTTAAGATGATTTCGAAGGTACAAGTTTATCGACACTTGCAAACATTTACTCAAAGAATACCTTTATTAAAAATCTCAAATCTAAAATCAGATTTACAATAAAGAATTTATCATTCTTTTGTAGGGGAATGATGACTAAACTAGTAGGAATTTCTAAATAGAATCAAACTCTATTCCTAATAAAATAACATTAAAAATAATAATAAAATAATTTGAAAACTAATATAATAATGGGATCAATGTAACTCCTTGTTGGATTTGAAGTACTAGGCCTTCACATAAGAGATATTGGGTTGAATTTACAAAATCTCGTAATAAACATCGTATCTAGTTTTTTGTTTGCGCAATCTTCATTAAAATGGATGTATCTTGAGTTCCCGGCATTGGATTGATGTGTTTCAAGATGCACAATCTTCATCTCAAGTCGGTTGATGCTATAGCCTTGCAAAACAGTTTCAGTTTATCTAAAATACACCTCTTTACACCTCCAATGCATGGATTGTTTTGGCCCTTGTTGCTTGCATTGAACAACTTCAACTTCTTGTCAAAGATAAGTAATGTTACCCCTCTGATGCACATATCACTTACGGATCAACTTATTTTGAGAATTATGGTGATAGAAGACCAACCGATGTTTTAAGAAAAATGAAGAAAGTAATGGATTGGATATGCCACATGACAGTGATGTTTTTCGAGTTCCTTAGGCTATATGCACCTCAACAAATTTTTTTCATTTTTCGTTATATATATATACATATTTGAGATTAGTTATTATTATTATTATTTGTATGAATTTGGTGTTTCGATTTTTTTAAGGTTCATATAACATCATGATGAAAATGTGTGTGATTGTTTCATGATTGATCAAGGATGAACCTGGTTCTAGTGCAATTCTTTACTGGATTGAAAATCTCAATCAAAAGAAAAAGGTTGAAGCTAAATTTGATACCTATAAAATCTTTACTTGACGTCTTGATTTTTAAGTCTGGTAAGTATTATATCTATATTGGTTGATCAATTATTCTTATGCGTTGAAAAATTTGACTATTGAATGCATTCCCTGAAGTTAATGCATTCCTTGAAGTGAATGCAAACATGATGTTTATGGGAGGCATTCCCTAAACTGAATGCAAGCATGATGTTTATTCCATGCGATTATGAGATTTGTTTTATTCTCTGAAGTGAATGCAAACATGATATTTCACTATATGATTAACAAATAAAACTCAACTATGTGAATGTTTCAAAATAAATTAAAAATTTGTGGTTAGAGTATCACCCATAAGGATATGTTAGAAAAACTTACTCAACTTTTCACTCAGACACTATTGTCCTACAAACAAAATATCATGAAAAAGGTTTTAAAGACCTATTGGCTCCTCTCCATTCCTTGAAGTGAATGCAACATTTTATAGAGGAAAGAATAAATGTCACATTAGCAATTGTGCTTATGATTGAGGCTATGAATATAGACATGAACAAGATGATCATTTTAAGAACAATTATGCCCACCACAAGTGGATTATAAGGATGAAAAAAGTGTAGAGATCATATTAAAAATATAAACAAATTTTGTTATCAATGCCATGGTACAAACCATTGGTCTCATACTTGTCAAACGTCGAAGCATTATGTACCTTTATTCGTAATCATGAATGATAAAGAAAAGAAAATATAAACAAATTTTGTTTACAAAAATGGCGGAAATAATTATGGCATTGTTGTTCCAACTCACTTGGATGTTGTTGATTTCCTTATAACCAATTAAGGGAATAATTTTCACATTTTTATTTTATTTTCTTATAACCTCTAAAACGAATAGTTGATCTTTTAATTTATTTTGTTTTATATATTATTTATTTATGTTTCAATATTTATTTATTATCCTTTGAAGAATATGATTACTTCCAGAATAAAATATGCAATTAATTGTGACAATTTATGCTTAGTAGACACTACAAGCACACATATTATATTTAAGCATAAGAAATATTTTTTCCATTTAAATGCAAGGGAAAATATGAGTATTATATCTCAGAGTACTAAAATATCAATGCTCCAGAAGAGTAATAAATTCTTGAGATATTATCTTTGATAGATAATTGATTTGACATGTGCTATATTCAATATTTTTCATTCCTCGAAGTGAATAAAATAAAGCACATACTGAAAAAGTGCATAATTATGCATATTTTTCCCATTTAAAAATGCAAGGGAATAATGTAAGTACTATATCCAGAAGTACTAATATCATAAAGGGCCCCCGAAGAGCAAATATGTTATTGTCAAATTGAACTCAATTTTATATTCACAATGCGTTATACTCATCAAAGTCGAAAAGAAACTTATTGAGTTTTAAAGATATTTGTAGAAATAGATATCATATTGAGACTATTAGCCAAGGGGATGCTGACTATCTCCATATTACGAGTATAACCCAAGGCAATAAGAAAATCTTTACAAAATTACATGCACTATCATTCAAATTGTATTACACAAGAATTAGTACAAATTGAAGCTCGTGTTATTGTAAACTAGAAGTTTACTGATAACTTTATTATTTGGCATGACCGGTTAGGTCATCCCGGTTCAATTATGATGCGAAATATTATTGACACTTCATGTGGTTCATTGAAGAACTAATAGATTCTTCAAAGTAATGTTTTATATGTAATGCTTGCTCTCAAAGTAAACTAATTATTCGACCATCACTAGCTAAGATAGATTATGAATCTATTAAATTTCTAGAACAAATACAAGGTGATATATATGGGCCCATACACCCTTCTTATAGACCATATAGATATTTTACGGTTTTAATCGATGCATCGACTAGATGATCACATGTATCCTTGTTATCAACCTGCAACTTGGCATTTGTGAGGTCACTTGCTCAATTGATAAAATTACGAGCACATTTTCTTACCCTATAAAGACAATTCATCTTGATAATGTTTGTGCATTTAATTCTCGGGTTTTTGATGATTTTGCATGTCAATTGGAATAAGTGTTGAACATCATGTAGCTCATATTCATACACAAAAGGGTCTTGCGGAATCATTTATTAAACGATTTCAATTAATTGCAAGATCTTTATTGATGAAGTTCAAACTTCTAATTTCTGTTTGGGGACATGCCATTTTATATGCAACATCACTAATTCGCATCAAGCCAACAAATTATCACAACTTCTCCCTATTACAAATGTTTTTTGGTCAAGAACAAAATATTTTCTATCTTAGAATTTTTGGGTGTATAGTATATGTTCTAATTGATCCACCACAACGCACAAAGATGGGTCCTCAAAGGAGGTTGGGAACATATATCGTATTTGAATCCTCATTGATAATTAAATATCTCAAGCTTTTGATGGGGAATTTGTTTACAACTTGATTTGCTAACTATTATTTTAACGAGTCAGTTTTCTAAGTAGGGGAGAAAATAAATAGCCAGGAAAAGAAATAAATTGAAATGAATTATCATTATCTCATTTTGATCCACTTACTCAACAATGTAAACTATAAGTTCAAAGGATAATTTGTAACCCCCTCGATCCGGCCTAGAGGCTAGACCGAACCAAGCGAGCTACATTGGGTTTGCTGAAACCAACCCGTAAAGATTTAACTTGAATTACGTCCTTTTTTATCTTATCTAGATGCAACATATAACCTATGGTGTGCATACTGGCAGCGGGTGGAATATAAACTCAATCGGGGGTCGATTTGACATCTAATTGCACGTAATTGTAATTTAGGGACTAAATTGTAATTCTAGAAAATTATAGGGACTTAATCCATTTGAAGTTACCAATCCTTAATTAGCCAGGTTTCATGCTCATATGTCAAAATCTATCTAGAAACAGCCATCTGAACTCAACCAATTGCATACACAACAATCAGATACCTAAACAGAAGAATCTCAAAACATAAAACAGTTCGTAACCAACATAACGACTTGTCGTACCGATACGGTCCCAAGGCGTATCGGTACGTGGGCTACAATAACAAAAACCATATTCCAGTAGCTCAAAATCGTACCGATATAGCTCTTCGCGAATTGATACACCTTGCCAAAATACACTGGTCTATATCGATACGGAGCCTCTCGTACTGATACGCCTGGACCTGTAATGTACACTTTTGCTAGTTTTTCATACTTTCATGAATTTAAACACATTCTAACATGCCTCAATCATATACACAATTACTCTTAAGATAAAACCACATCAAAACATCATAGAAACAAGATCATAACACGGTGTCATACTTCAAACGGAAAACTAGAGGCATGCTTCCTAGAAAACAAACCAATCACCATACGAAACATGAATCCAAAGCCACAACTAAACATATAAGGCCAATTAAAACTCCAAAACAACATAGAAAACTTGCTAAAAGAGGGAGTTTAGCAAAAATCCTCCCAAAAAAACAATGAACCCCATTGCCTTTATTACTACTAGTCTAGTTTGAAACCATACTTTTGAATAGTTGAAGTCCTTAGATTTTCTTCGCTCACTTGTTGTCTCCAAACTCTAATTCTCTGCATTGATGGACAAAGAGAGCGTAAGCACACTAGGTTTAGTGAGGAGTGCTCAAACAACACACCTTCAATGCATTTTAAAACCAATTTTCCAAAATACATTGAAATCATCATTTCAATCAACTTATAAAACATCATGCCTTGAAAACATGCACTTAACACTTTCAAAAACCAGCATATTAAACCATATGCAACATGTATCATGGATCAACAACAAATCCCATTTTCTAACCCTCAATTTAAGTCTTCTCATGCATAACAATCTATATGCAAAGCTTAAAGAGTAAACATGTATAAACTAACATTATACATCAACATTCATCAACATGATACATTAACAATTACATTGGCTTTCAAGTGATCATAAACCAAGTTCACTTTCCAAAATATTACATCGGATACACGAATTCAACAAGTGTCCTCTCAACACTTAATGCCATCTCAACCGGAATTAAGGTACACTCGCAAATGGGTACTATCACAACCTATCTCATCGGTTAGACGCATAATCCACTAACGTGAGTTTTTGGTACCATATAACCCCTCAACTATTAGGGTACTCGTGGTGGAGTATTCAGTACACAAAAACCCCTCAACACTCGAGGTGACTCTTTATAGTGCACTTATAAATCCTATGGTCAGCCAACTATACCTAATAACATTTTAAATCACATCACTTGCCAATATAATTCATTATTAACCACGTACCTCACTATTTTTATATGCATCAAATCAAAACAATTTCCAAAGCATTAAACCATGCTTTCACAAGTATTCCACATACTTACATGGATCATTTACCAAATGCATCCATCATCATTTTATGATAAAAAATAGTATAAAACATACTTTAAATCATGCTTAACAATAAGTACCACATCATTCAAAACAAGTGCATAAAACCAATTTCATTAAAGCACGACCGAGAGAGAATTATTGCCATACTTACTTCTGAGTTTAAACAAACATTTCAAGCTAAGTTTAAACCCCCAATCATAACATTTAAACTATTTCAAAGCTGAAACCCACGTTCTCACTCACCAACAGTAAAGCCTCATTCGCCTATGCGAATTACTCCTCCAAAGCTTTCGAAGCGACACTACGAGCTTAAGGATCAACCTCCCCTAATTTTACCACACAAAAATAGGGGATTCAATGCATCAAAATGCATTCATAAACCAGACACAACAAAACAACAACAATCCACTTCAAACTCTAGCCGAAACCTCTCCAAAACAACCGAGATCAACATCAAACATCTTCCAAACTTAACCCAGTCGAAACCTAATGATTTAATCCATCAATTATCTTCAATTGAAATCCAAAAACAACATAACATCAACCTTATACCTCCAGCATACATTAAACCTCCACAACCTCTCAAAAACACATAACTAACAACCTAGAAAATTAGAGATTCATCTAACTTCGGGATTCCAATGTTAAAATCAATTTATTAACATTATACAACATCAAAATCATGATTAAAATCAATCAAGAACTAAGCAAAATAGATCCAATTCGAAAATCACCAAATCTTATCAATTAACTTTGATTCAACCCAAATTCCATAATTAAATCATTAAAACTCATTAGAAAGCATATATAAAGGATCAAATACTTGGGAATTTCATTAAAGAACCAATCATTAGAGGAGAAGAATGAACCTTACCTCTAATGAGTGAATTTCCTCTTAATTGGATGTTTTCTCTTGAAAAACAAAGGAAACAATAAGATTTTGGAAAACAAGATGAGAGAATCATTTAGTAATCAAGAGTTCAATTAATCAAGAGCTGTACCTGAAATCTTTGATGAAGAGATTTTGAGAGAAAACTTGAGAGAAAAAAGTTACGTCAAAATTAGTTTTTAAGAAATAACCACTTTATCTTTTATTAAATCACTTTAATTATTAATTAAAGCTCATTAAAGTAATCTCAATCGAGAGAAAACTCTGATAAAACATTTAGGTAAAATAGTTCCTTAAAGATTCTAATATTTGACCCTTTTACAAAACAATCACTAAAATAGTTTTACATTCTTTACATTTTGGTCACTAGCCAAAATGTCAACTTTCCAAAACCCATTTTTTAAAATTGACTTTACCAAAAATATCCATATATTAAAAAAGGATTTTTAGATACTTTCTCCATATTTTTCTCACACCAAAAATATTTATTCCGATTTAAATCTCAAATCTAACTCGAATCTCTAATCCTGCTTCATCGGACCGTCTAATCAGCCTAAAAACCACTAGGCCCAAAACCGAGGCATTACAAATCTCTCCCAATTAGGATTGTTTGATCAGTTTAGAGGTTCTTCGGTGTTTTCTAAAATTGATTTGAGGTTTGGGTATTAACAGTTGAAGGTAAAGGATTAGATGTGCCCAAAGACTATCTTTCGTACGAGGTACGAGCATTGTGAGTTCTTGGTGATACTGTTTGGTTTGACCAATGCACCAGTTGCGTTCATGGATGTGATGAATAGGGTATTCCATGAGTTTTTGGATCAGTTTGTTGTTGTGTTTATTGATGATTTTCTCGTGTGCAAAGGTAACGAGAAGGATCTTGATCGACAAGTATGAATGGTTTAGCAGGTTTTTTGTGGAGAAGTGAATGTTTGCTCTTTAGTTGGGAAAGTGTGAGTTTTGGGTATGTTGGAAAAAGTATTGGTTCTGAGAACGTTATTAATAAGTGTGAACAATTTAACATGCATAGTGCAAAAACACTTATATGTATATATATAAATATGCCATTACATGCATACATTTAGGCATGGCATTAGAGGTTTTGCATACATACACATAGACATCTATGAGGGCATATAAGTAATCATGTATACATATGTTCACACTTACGAATGACTGTTCAGAGGTTGATGGAGTGATGGTGTAAGCAAGGTAGCTTAATTAAGTATCTTTGGTAATATGGTCCTTTGGAGTTCTCAATGTTTGAAGAGGGTGTTAAAGATTGGTTCTCAGAAGTTTGATTTGTGTTAGTTTTGAAGCAACCAAGGTTCGAGTTGGAAGTTCACGGGTTTTCTAGATTCAATTGATTAATATCGAGGTTTGTCGAGGAATCCTCTAAGATTGTTGTGTTGTTAGCAAAGTTGTGGCTTGTGCATTTAGATAGTTGGAGGTGCATGAATGCAATTATCCTACACATGATGTTGAGCTTGCCATGGTTGTGTTTGCTTAAGGGATTTGGAGACACTATCTCTATGGTGAGAAGTATGTTGTGTACACGGATTATAAGTGTTTGGGAAAAAAATGATGACGCAAATGGATTTGGGTCTTAAGCAACATAGATGGTTGGAGTTGCTTAAGGATTATGATATGATGATTGAATATCTTCCAGGGAAGGCTAATGTTGTAGCCGATGCTTTGAGTAGGGAAGTTGTGGTAGAGTTGAGGGCGATGTTTGCGCGATTAAGTGTGACGCGGGATGGAGGCTTGTTGGACAAGTTAGAAGTAAAGCCATCTTTGTCACAATTGATTAAGTAGAAGCAACCTCATAATGATACATTGGTACTGCATGTTAGGGATATCATGGATAGAAATCTGGCGAATTTTCGCTTTTATGATGATGGGGTGTTGTGTTTCAAGGATCAGATAGTGGTGCCTAGTGATGATGAGTTGAGGCGTACCATTTTGTCTAATGCACACCATTTTGTCTGAGGCACATGGTAGTCCTTTTGCTATGCATCTCGGTAGTACTAAGATGTATATAGGGTTGAAGGAAGAGTACTATTGGATTGGTTTAAAGAGAGGTTGTGGCTGATTTTGTTGCTAGATGCATGATATGTTGGCGTGTTAAAGCTGAGCATCAGTTTTCTTCCAGGTTATTGCAACCATTAAGGATGACGGAGTGGAAGTGGGAGAGAATCACTATGGATTTTTTGTTTGGGTTGTCGTTAACGCCCACTAAAAGGATTTCATTTGGGTGATTATTGATCAGTTAACAAAGTGTGCACATTTTGTGCCAGGGCATATAACGTATACCTTGGATAAGTTGGCAGAGTTTTATATTGCTGAGATTGGGTGTTTGCACGATGTGCCTAAGTCCATAGTATCGGATTGAGATCCGCAGTTTACATTGAGGTTTTGGGAGTGTTTGGATCGAGATTTGGGTACACGGTTAAAATTCAGTACTTCATATCATCCTCTAACAGATGGTCAATCAAAACGTGTGATCCAAGTTTTGGAGGATATGTTGAGGTGTAGCATCATTAAGTTCCAAGGAACCTGAGAAAGGCGGTTGCCTTTGGTGGAGTTTGCTTATAATAACAATTATCAGGCCAGTATACAATTGGCACTATATGAGGCCTTGTATGGTAGGAAGTGTCGTACGCCTTTGTGTTGGGTCGAGGTTGGGGCAAAGCATGTTTATATGCCGGATGTACTGAAAGACACGAATGAGAAAGTAAAGCTTGTTTGTGATCGCTTAAAAGTGCCTTCGGATTGCCAGAAATCCTACATGGATTTGAAACATAGGGAAATTGAGTACGCGGTCAGTGATCGTGTGTTTTTAAAGGTGTCACCTTGGAAGAAGGTGATGCGGTCTAGATGTAAGGGTATGCTTAGTCCGAGGTTTATTGGACCGTATGAGATTGTGGAGTGTGTAGGTCTTGTTGCTTATCGTTTGAAGTTGCCCTTGTTTTCACAGAAAAAAAAATTGATGACAGAATTTCCTAAGTGGGGGAGAGTTGTAACGCCCCGGTTTTGGGCCTAGAGGTTTATAGGCTGATTAGACGATCCGGAGGGTCGGGTTAGAGTTTCGAGTCGAATTTAGGATTCAAATCGGCATAAATATTTTTGAGTGAGAAAATATTTGGGGAAAATATCTAAAAATCATTATTTAATATATGAATATTTTTGGTAAAATCAATTTTGAAAAATGGAATTAAAAAATATGACATTTTTGCTAGTGACCAAAATGTAAAGAATGGAAACTATTTTTTAGTGATTATTTTGTAAAGGGTCAAAACTTTGAACCTTTAAGGAGCTATTTGCCCAAAGTCTATTATCAGACTTTTCTCCTTAATTGTGTATTTTAAAAAGATTTGTGAAGAGTATAAATATATTTTGGGAATTAATTTTATAATTAATTTCCTAACCAAACTTTACGTAACTAACTTTTCTATAAAACATTTTCTCTCAATTTCTCTTTAGCCAAACACTCTTCTCTTCTTCAAAATCTTCATGTGACTTCTTGATTTCTTCAATCTTTTGATTTCAAAAGAGTTCTTGATTGATTTCTATTAAAACCTTATTGTTTTAATCTTGTTTTCTCAAGTAAATCAATACAATTAAGGAGGAAAGTCAACATTAGAGGTAAGCTTCATCCTTCTCCTCTAATGTATGGTTCTTTACTGAAATTACCAAGTTATTGATCCTTTACATATGTTTTCTAATGAGTTTTAATGATTTAATTATAGAAATTGGTTAAATCAAAATTTAATTGATGAGATTATGTGATTTTTGTTTCGGATCTGTTTTGCTGAGTTCTTGATTGATTATAATCAAAATTTTGATGTTTTATAATGTTAATAAGTTGGCTTTAACATTGGAATCCCGAAACTATGTGAATCTCTAATTTGTTAGGTTGCTCGTGTTGCGTCTTTGGAGAGTTTTGGTTGATTAATGAATGCTAGAAGTATAAGGATGATGTTAGGTTGCTTTTGGATGTCATTGGAAGTTAATTGATGGATTAAACCTTTAGTTTTTTTGGGTTAAGTTTGGAAGGTTTTTGATGTTGATTTTGGTAGTTTTAGAAATGTTTCGGCTAGTGTTGTAGAGGATTGTTGTGGATTAATGTTGCTGGGTTTGTGAATGAATTTTGATGCATTGGATCCTTTGTTTTTGTGTGGTGAAATAAGGGGAGGTTGATCCTCAAGCTTGAAGTGTCACTTTGGAAGCTTTGGAGGGGTAATTCGCGTTGGCGAATGAGGCTTTGCGTTGTCGGTGAGTGAGAACGTAGATTTCAGCTTTGAAATGGTTTAAATTTTATGTTGGGTGTTTAAAATTAGCTTGGAATGCTGGTTTAAACTTGGAAGTAAGTATAAAGAGATTTCTCCCTCGGTCGTGATTTTACGAAATGGATTTTATGCATTTGTTTTGATTGACATGGTGATGTGATCCTGCTCAAGCACCTACTCTTGTTCATCATTCTTTCATCTTATCTCACAAAAATGAAAGACAAAGGAGCTTTTACTTACCCTTCACATTCCTATATCCTTATGATATATATGTTATGATATGAATGGTGATCATTTATTTTAGTCCTTTATTAAGGCATGTTACCTAAGTTACATACCATATTATAATCATATCTTTATATTATATCTATACTTAGCTTTAGGAGTCTAACACATCTTTAATCTATGCTTTAATTACTTCATGTTTGCATATGTTTTATTTTCAGCTTAAACAAATCTAATTACATTGTTTACTTGTCATATATAGGGGCATGGGTGAATGACACAATCAATGGTAGGTCAGTTTAACTCGTACAATCCAATTTCATCTCGGTTTAGCTCAAGAACGTTTAATTCAGCTCGGATTAGCTCATGGAGTCCAAAGGCAGCTCAAAGACCTAAAAAAGCTTGCAAAGGAAGCTCACAAAGCTTAAGGACTAGCTCACCTAGCTAAGGGCAGCTCAGAATAGATCAAAACAAATTCAACTTTGAGCTAAAAACTTCAGCTAACTAGCTCAGCTCACACCTAGCTTAATTAGCTCATCTCAGCTCCAGCTACCACCCCCGGCCCAACAACCAAAGGGCATGTTCCTTCCCCAAGCATCATGGCCGGTCACCTTTGGAGGGAAACATGTTTGGGTGCCATTTTTAGAGGGAAATGCACTTGGAGAGAGACTCATCCTTAGCCGAATAGTTGAATAGGTTTATGAGGGAGACACCTTAATTTTTGTGCCAACTTTTCACTAGGATATTGTGCCTATTCGGCCACCCCCTAAAAACTATAAATAGGGGTTCATTTTCACTTTTGTAACACACCTCAATTATATCAATACATATTTTCTTTGTGAGATTATTCTCTCTATCTTGTTCTTTTAGAACTTTATCGACTTATCAAGCTTTGCTTGTTGCGTCACCCTCTTTTCATCTTGAGACTTGTGGTTCTTATCTCTTATAGATAGTGGGTCCAGGTCCTATTTACCACCCCTTAAAGAAACAATATAAGGTTCGGGTTTAGGCTCCATATAGCCTAGGTTCTTCCTTGAGCTTTCTTTAAGATACTATCACCATCTTTCATGCTTTCCATCACCATCCTTCACCAACACCATTCGGCCTATTCCCTTTACCAAAATCTGCCTAGTTCTTCATTCATTCTTCTGCCCACTGAACATCATCCTACCAAGCCCTTCTGTTTGAGCCTATCTTGCTTCCTTCATAGATCCGACAATCAAGGGGGCTACCTTCAAAATCATCTCAGCAAGGCGAGACCATCCATAAAAGCCCTTACATCATATTGTAATCAGAGTTGTGGTGGAAGAAAGCAAGTGCAACAAGTGAAGCCCTACTCAAAAGGAAAATTGTTATTGACTATCTTTGTCATTTCATTTTTGTGCAAAAAAAGAAAAGAAAAAGAAAAGCAGTTTGAATAAAAAAATCAAATTTAAAAAGCACAATTTCAAGGGTGAGAAAAAACAACAACATCATCTTCTATATCAAGGCTCGAAGCCATATTAGCATCAAGACTTGATTGTTGTGGAAGGGGAGGTTGTAAGGCACTTGTCTAGTAAGTAACCCTTTCTTGTCTTTCTATTTCTAGCCACCTATTACATTATATTTTGCTTTCTTACCTAACCATTTTGCAGCATACGCCCAAGAAAAGTTGTTAAGTCTTGAGTAAGTTCTTTAAAGAGCTTTTCAGAGAGAATCAAGTGGAAAAAGGCATTGAGAGAGTTGAGATCAGAAGAGGATAGTAAAAGCCAATAAGTCCTAGAGTGCAAACACGAGAGTTTGAGTGTCATGTTTTTCTTGGAGTGAAATTGTGAGGTTTTGTGAGAGCATATTTGGTAAGGTCAAATTTATTTTATTCTTTATTTCTACTAACCATGTCAGAGGGTTCGTCAAACAATGCTAGTGTGAGGGGACATTCCAATCCCCAAATAGAAGGAATGATCAGGGAAATGCAAAGGATTTTGCGAGCAAAACTTGGACATTTGCAAGAAAGGATGAATCGAATAGAAAGATCTCAAGGCAACCAAGGAAATCAAGGTCAAAGGAGACAACAACGCCCTAGGCAAGATGAAGAAATTCATGAAGATCTTGAGGATGAAATTCACGATGAAGAAATCGACCAACTTTCTCAGACAAACTCGAGAAGAATAGACCCAATAATTCCACTCCTAGATGACAATCTCAACAATATCCGAGTCTTCATTCCACCTTTCCAAGGAAAGACTGATCCGGAAACATATCTAGATTGGGGGAGCAAGGTGGACCATGTTTTTGATTGTCACAACTATTCAAAGAAAAAGAAAGTTTGTTTGGCAACTTTGGAGTTTATCGATTACGCCTTAGTGTGGTGGGATCAATTAACGAGCACTAGACGAAGAAATGGTGAAAGACCCATCAACACTTGGAGCAAAATGAAAGGTATCAGCGAAGGCGATTTATACCTATTTATTATCACCGTGATTTGTTTCAGAAATTGCAAAACCTAAAACAATGCAATAGAAGTGTTGAATACTACTACAAGGAAATAGAAGTGGCCATGATCCGTACCAATGTTGAAGAACATCTAGAGGCAACCATGGCGAGATTCTTGGCAGGCTTGAATCAAGAGATTGCAGATGTAGTAGAATTACAACACTATGTGGAAATGGATGAGATGGTTCACATGATGATGAAAGTTGAGAGGCAAATCAAGAGGAAGCAATCCAGTAGGGGTAACATTAATTCCACCCCAAAATGGAGTCAAGGCAACAATTATCGAAGGCAACTGCCCTTGCAAATCAAAGACAATGTCAAGCCTTCAAAGCCAAAGCCAGTAACTGTGGAAAATAGCAAAGGCAAGTAGACAAACCAATATTGAGTGCACAAGGGACATTAAATGTTTGAAGTGCCTTGGTAAAGGTCATATGGCGAACCAATGCCCAAACTAGAACACGATGCTACTTTTGGATGATGGTGAAGTTGTTTCCGATGATGAGATTGTCAAGGAAGAGGAAATGCACGAGGAAGATAATGGAAACATAGAATCGGTCGTGGATGGATAGTTGCTCATAGTTAAAGGACTTTTAGCATGCAAATGGCTACTGAAGAGTTACAAAGGGAAAACATCTTCCATACGAGGTGAAACGTAAACGGAAATGTATGTTTCATGATTATCGATGGTGGGAGTTGCACAAATGTTGCTAGCACTACTATGGTGGACAAGTTGGGATTGAAGACCTTGAAGCATCCAAGTCCTTACAAACTTCAATGGCTAAATGAAGGTGGTGAACTCAATGTAACCAATCAAGTGTTAGTACCTTTTTCTATTGGCAGGTACAAGGATGAAATACTATGTGATGTCGTCCCTATACATGCTAGTCACATCTTACTTGGGAGTCCGTGGCAGTACGATAAGAGGACAATTCATGATTGCTGCACCAACCAATATTCATTAAAGCATGAAGGGAGAAATGACATTTTGGCACCATTGTCACCAAAGGAAGTGCAATATGATCAATTGCACATGAAGACGAGTGTCAAAGCCATGAGAAAGGATTGTGAATTTGCAAAATTACCTAAGGAATATTCTGAAAAGACAAGTTCCATTAGCAACAATCACAATGGTTCCAAAGGACGTGATGATTCAGGAAAATAGGGCATCCAAGAGACGAGTTCCTACACCAAGGAGCATGATGGTCCAAAGAAGCACAAGGGAAGGGATGGAAAGGCTTGTACCTTTTCGTAAAAGAAAGTGATTAGGAAGTGTCTTATGACACAACCTATGATCTCTTTACCTAATGCCAACTCAATCTTGGAAGATATTTTATTTTCTGTTTTGCAAGAAGGGACAAACCCTTAAAGATTTACTCGAATTACATCAATTTTTCTTTATCTTATTTAAATGCAAAATATTAACCAATGGTGTGAATACTGGCAGGGGGTGAAAATTTAACTCAATCGGGAATCAAATTGATATCCAATTGTTCACAATTGCAATTAGGGACCAAATTGCAATTTTGTAAAATTACAATGATTTAGCTCATTTTAAAGTTATCAATCCTTAATTAGTCGAATTACATGCTCATAGGTCAAAAACCAGCTTAAAACAACCCTCCAAACTCACCCAATTGCGTACATGTAAACTAAGGACCAAAACGGAAGAATCTCAAAACATAAAACAACGCATAACCACCATAACTGCTATATGTAATGATACGGTCACAAAGTGTATCGGTACGCGGGCTACGATAACCAAAAATCAAATTCTAGTAGTTCAAGACTATACCGATACGGTTCCTTGTGTACCGAAACAACTAGCTAAAAGGAACTAGCCCGTACCGATACAGTTATACCTGTATCGAAACACCATCTCAGATTATGCCTATGCGTTTTGGTATAGGTATAAACCCCATTGCTAACCCTCAATTTAAGCCTTCACATGCATAACAACCCATATGCTAAGCTTAAAGAGTAAACATGTATAAACCAACATTATACTTAACAACCATTAACATGATACATCAACAATTATATTGGCTTTCAAGTGATCATTAAACAAATCCAATTTCCAAAATATTACATCAGATACACGGATTCAAAAAGTGTCCTCTCAACATTTCATGCCATCTCAACCGGAATTATGGTACCACTTACAACCCGAGGACACCAACCCCAATCATCGGTTAGATGCATAATCCATTAACAGGAGTTTTTAGTACCGTATAACCCCTCAAATGTTAGGGTACTTGGATGGAGTATTCGGTACACCGTATAAACCCCTTGACATCCAATGTGACTTTTTATAGTGCACTATCAATCCTATGGCCTTCCAACTATATCCGATAACATTTTAAACCACATCACTTGCCAATATAATTCATTATTAACCATGTACCTCGTTGTTTTTATATGCATAAAACCAACCATTTCCAAAGCAACAAACCATGCTTTAAAACAAGTATTTCCATATACTTACATGGATCATTTACCAATGCCTCAATCATCATTATATGGTCAAAAACAATATATAACATACTTTAAAACACGCTTTAACAGTAGGTACCATGTCATTTAAAACAAGTGCATAAAAACCATTTCGTAAAAGCACAACCGAGGGAGAAATCTCTTTATACTTACTTCTAAGTTTAAACCAGCGTTTCAAGCTAAGTTTAAACTCCCAATATCACCTTTAAACCACTTCAAAGCTGAAATCCACGTTCTCACTCACCAAAAATGCAAAGCTTTATTCGCCGATGCGAAAACAAGCGTTTGAAGCCTCTAAAGCTTCACCAACAGCCTTAGGACCACTCTCCCCTATTTTAATCACATAACAACAAAGGATTAATGCATCATCATGCATTCATAATCCTAGCAACACCACTCCTTAGCTTCGCCCCACAAACAACCTTCAAATGCCTTCCGAAACAAACGAAAACACCCTTCAACCCAACCTAAACCCAACCCAACCTTAATCTAATATTTCAATCCATAAATTAACATCAATTGACATCCAAAAACAACCTAAAACTTACCTTATACCTCCAACATACATTAAACCTCCACAACTCCTCAAAAACACATAACTAGCAACCTAGAAAATTAGATATTCACAAAGCTTTGGGATTCCGATGTTAAAATCAATCCATTCACATTATAAAACATCAAAATCTCAATTAAAATCAATCAAGAATCAAATAAAATAGATCCAATTCAAAAATCATATAAACTCATCAAATAAATCTTGATTTAGTCAAATACCATAATTAAACCATTAAAACTTGATAGAAATCATTTATAAAGAGTCAAGAACTTGGAAATTTCAATAAAGAATCATTAAGTATAGGAGAAGAACGAACCTTACCTCCAATGAATGAGTTTCCTCTCAATTAGGTGTTTTCTCTTGAAAAATAAATA
Source organism: Hibiscus mutabilis (assembly GCA_019671005.1). Taxonomy (NCBI): domain Eukaryota; kingdom Viridiplantae; phylum Streptophyta; class Magnoliopsida; order Malvales; family Malvaceae; genus Hibiscus; species Hibiscus mutabilis. The sequence continues at coordinate 16,062,756 of CM033717.1, read as the reverse complement.
AATACAATAAGATTTTGGACAACAAAGTTAAGAAATCCATTAGGAAATCAAAGGTTTAAGAAATCAAGAACATTACCTTAGTTTTTTGATGAAAAAGAAAGTGTTTGGCTAAAGAGAAGTTGAGAGAAAATTTTGTGAAAAGGAAGTTACGTCAAAAAGTGATTTTAGGAAATAACCACCTTTCTTAACTAAGTCCCTTTAAATTTCCTTAATTAAAACTCCTTAAAAATAATCCTAATTAAAAGAAAACTCAAATTATACCAATTGGTAAATTGGCTCCTTAAAGATTTAAAGTTTTGACTCTTTTACAAAACAATCACTAAAATAGTTTCTAATCTTTACATTTTGGTCACTAGCCCAAAATGTCTAATTTCCAAAACTTATTTCCCAAAATTGACTTTACAAAAAATATCCATATATTTAATAATGATTTTGAGATATTTTCCCAAATATTTTTCTTATCCAATTTTAAATCTCAAATCTGACTTGAATCTCTAACCTGGTCCACCGAACCATCTAATCAACCTATAAACCTCTAGGTCCAATACCAGGCGTTACATAACATTCCTATATGCCTTATGATATATATGTTCTTATAGGAATGATGACCATTTATTTTATTTCTTTATTAAAGCATGTTACCTAAGTTACATGCTATATTATAACGACATCTTTATATTATATTTATACTTATCTTTAGGAAGCTTACACATCTTTAATTTATGCTTTAATTACTCTATGTTTGCAAGTGTTTTATTTTCAGCTTAAACAAATCTAATTCCATTGTTTACTTGTCTTATATAGGGGCATGGGTAAAGGACACAATCAATGGTAGCTCGACTTAGCTCGAACAATCAAATCTCGGTTTATCTCAAGAACGTTCAATTCAGCTTGCATTAGCTCATGGAGTCGAAAGGCAGCTCAAGGACCTAGAGAATCATGCAAAGGAAGCTAACAAAGCTTAAGGACTAGCTCACCTAGCTAAGGGCAGCTCAGAATAGCTCAAAACAAATTCAACTTTGAGCTAAAAACTTCAGCTAGCTAACTCAGTTCACACCTAGCTTAATTAGCTCATCTCAACTCCAGCTACCACCCCCGACTCAACAACCAAAGGGCATGTTCCTTCCCCAAGCATCATGGTCGGTCACCTTTGGAGGGAAACATGTTTGGACGCCATATTTGGAGGGAAATGCACTTGGAGGGAGACTCCTCTGTAGCCGAATAGTTAAATAGGTTTAGGAGGGAGATACCTTAATGTTTGCACCAACTTTTCACTAGGATATTGTGCCTATTCGGCCACCGCCCTAAAAACTATAAATAGGCTTTCATTTTCACTTTTGTAACACACCTCAATTATATCGATACATATTTTCTTTGTGAGATTATTCTCTTTATCTTGTTCTTTTTAGAACTTTATCGACTTGTCAAGCTTTGCTTGTGGGTCGCCCTCTTTTCATCTTGATACTTGTGGTTCCTATCTCTTATAGATAGTGGGTCCAATTCCTATTTACCACCCCTTAAAGAAACAATATAAGGTTTGATTTTAGGCTCTAAATAGACTAGGTTCTTTCTTGAGTTTTCTTTAAGATACTATCACCATCTTTCATTCTTTCCATCACCATCCTTCACCAACACCATTCAACCTATTCCCTTTACCAAAATCTGCCCATTTCTTCATTCGTTCTTCTGCCCATTGGACATCATCCTACCAGGCCCTTCTATTTGAACTTATCTTGCTTGCAGGTTCCTTGCTTCCTTCCTAGATACGACAATCAAGGGGGCTGCCTTCAACATTATCTCAGCAAGGCGTGACCATTTATAGAAACCCTTACATCACATGGTACTTATTGTTGAGCATGATTTAAAGTATATTTTATATTGTTTTTTATCATATAATGATGATGGATGCATTTGGTAAATGATCCATGTAAGTATGTGGAATACTTGTTAAAACATGGTTTAATGATTTGGAAATGGTTTTGATTTGACGCATATAAAAATGTGAGGTACATGGTTAGTAATAAATTATATTGGCAAGTGATGTGGTTTAAAATGTTATCGGATATAGTTGGTCGACCATAGGATTGAGTGCGCTATAAATAAGTCACCTCGGGTGTTGAGCGGTTTATGTGTACCGAAACTCCCGTTAGTGGATTATGCATCTAACCAATGATTGGGGTTGGTGTCCCCGGGTTGTGAATGTACCTTAATTCCGGTTGAGATGGCATGAAGTGTTGATAGGAAACTTGTTGAATCCGTGTATCCGATGAACTATTTTTTAAAAGTGGAACTTGGTTTATAATCACTTGAAATCCAATATAATTGTTAATGTATTATGTTGGTGGATGTTGATGTATAATGTTGGTTTATACATGTTTACTCGTTAAGCTTTGCATATGGCTTGTTAGGCATGAGATGGCTTAAATTGAGGGTTAGCAAATTGGATTTGATGTTGATCCATGATACATGTTGCATATGGTGTAATATGTTGGTTTTTGAAGGTGTTAAGTGCATGGTTTTCAAGGCATTATGTTTTATAAGTTGATTGAAATGATGATTTCAATGTGGTTTTGGAAAATAGTTTTATAATGCATTGATGGTGTGTTGTTTGAGCACTCCTCACTAAGCCTAGTATGCTTACTCTATCTTTTTCCATTAATGCAGAGAATTAAAGGTTGGAGGCAGCGAGGGAAAATCCTAGGACTCAGTTAACGCAAAAGTATGATTTTCGAACTAGACTTGTAGTAATAAAAGAAGTAGGGTTCAGTGTTGTTTTGCTAAACTCCCTGTTTGAACAAGTTTGTATTGTTGTTTTGGATTGTATTTGGCCCCATATGTTTGATTGTTGCCTTGGAATTATGTTTCGTATGGTGGTTGGTTGTTTTCTAGGAAGCATGCCTCTAGATTTCTGTTTGAAGTGAGATGTCATGATTTGATCATGTTTCTGTGATGTTTGAACATGTTTTAATCTTTAGAATTGTTGTGTATATGTTTGGGGTTTGATAGAACATGTTTGGACCCTTGATTGTAAGAAAAACCATCAAAATTGGGCATTTCATGCTCATGTGTATCGGTACGGGTATAGGTGTATCGATATAGGTAAGTGTATTTTTGGCATGTGTATCAGTACGATTTTGAGCTACTGGAATTTTGGGAAAATGAATTGTAACCCGTGTATCAATACACCTAGGGACTGTATCAATATGCCCCCACGTATCTGTACAATTTGAGATCGTATCTGTACGTCTGGTTCTTATGTTAGTTGTTATTGATATTAAAGTTTTTGATTCTTCTGTTTTGGTCCCTGATTGTTATGCATGCAATTAAAGGAGTTCGGATGGTCGTTTTAAGCTGAATTTTGACATGCGAGAATAAAACCTGACTAATTAAGGATTGGTAACTTCAAAATGGATTAAGTCCCTGTAATTTTCTAGAATTGCAATTTGATTCATAAATTGCGATTGCGTGCAATTGGATGTCAATTCGACGCCCGATTGGGTTGAGTTTTCACCCGCTGCCAGTATGCACACCATAGGTTATAATGTTGCATCTAGATATGATAAAAGAAAAAAATAGACGTAATTCGAGTTAAATCTTTATGGGTCTAGTTCGGCAAACCCAATGTAGCTCGCTCGATTCGTTCTAGTGACTAGGTCAGGTCAAGGGGGTTACAACTAGCCTGATAACTGTTATTATAAGCGAACTCCACTAAAGGCAACTGCTTCTCCTAGTTTCCTGGGAACTCAATGATACAACACCTCAACATATCCTCTAAGACCTGGATCACACGTTCAGATTGACCATCTGTCTGAAGATGATACGAAGTATTGAAATTCAACCGTGTACCCAAAGCTCGATGCAAACACTCTCAAAACCTCGTTGTAAACCGTGAACCTCTATCCAAAAATATGGACTTAGGAACCCCGTACAAACACACAATATCAACAATATATAAATTCACCATCTAATATAAGGTATATGTCATATGCACTGGCACAAAATGTGCACACTTCATAATCCGATCAACAATCACCCAAATGGAATCCTTTTTAGTGGGTTTCAAAGGCAACCCAGACACAAAATCCATGGTTATTCTCTCCCACATCCATTCTGGTACCCTCAACGGTTGCAACAACCCAGAAGAAAACTGATGCTCAGCCTTAACATGCTGACTCACCATGCATCTAGCAACAAACTCAACCATATCATTCTTCAGACCAACCCACCCAATAGTACTCTTCCTTCAACCTTCGATACATTTTAGTACTACCGGGATGCATAGCAAAAGGACTAGTATGTGCCTCGATCAAAATGGTACGCCTCAACTCATTATCACTAGGCTCCACTTTCTGACCCTTAAAACACAACACCTCATCAGCATTGAAGTGAAAATTCATAGGATTTCCATCTATGATATCCTTAACATGTGGTACCAACGCATCATCATAAGGTTGCTTGACCTTAATCAATTGTGGCAAGGATGGCTTTACTTGCAACTCGGCCAACAAGCCTCCATCCTGTGTCACACTCAACCGCACAAACATCGCTCTCAACTCCACCACAACCTTCCTACTCAAAGTATCAGCCACAACATTAGCCTTACACGGATGGCACTTAATTGTCAAATCATAATCCTTAAGTAACTCCAACAATCTACGTTGCCTAAGAGTCAAATCCTTTTCCGTCATCAAAATTTTCAAACTCTTGTGATCCTTGTACACAACACACTTCTCGAAAGCTACGTATGATGCATCGTTATAAACAACAAACTATTTACCCGACTCAGGATGAATAAAGATAGGAGCTTGAGTCAAAGCCTCATTTAACTTCTCGAAAGCTCATTATCTATCTTCCGTCCACTCAAAATGGACATCCTTTTGCAACAACTTAATAAAAAGAAGCAACGATCCTCGAAAACCCATCCACAAACCTACGATAATAACCAGCTAACCCAAGGAAACTACGAACCTCCAGCACAAACTAAGGTGGCTTCCAACCTATCACAACCTCAATATTGTGTAGAACAACTCGAATTCCATCGACCGACACCATATGTCCAAGGAAGAAACCTCCATATGCCAAAACTCACACTTGCTAAACTTGGCATACAACTAATTATCCAACAATGTTTATCAGGATCCTCCTCGGTACAAGAGTACACAAGAATATCATCAATAAACACAACCACAAATTGATCCAAAAACTCATTGAACACTCGGTTTATCATATCTATAAACGCAGCTGGTGCATTGGTCAAACCAAACGGCATCACCAAGAACTCATAATGCCCGTACCTCGTACGAAAAATAGTCTTAGGCACGTCCACATCCTTTACCTTCAATTGATAATACCCAGAACTTAAATCAATCTTAGAAAATATCGAACTACCTCTAAACTGATCAAACAAATCATCAATCGGTGGCAAATGATACTTATTCTTAATCGTCAACTTGTTCAGTTGTCGATAATCAATGCACATCTGCATCGTGCCATCCTTCTTCTTTACAAACAACACTGGTGCACCTCACGGCAAAATACTAGGCCTAATGAACCCTCGATCCAGCAACTCCTGAAGTTGCGTCTTGAACTCCTTCAACTCTTTCAGTGCGATGCGATAGGGAGCAATAGAAACTGGAGCAGTATTCGCATACAACTCAATGCCAAACTCTACCTCCCCATTCAATGGCAAACTCGACAACTCCTTCAGAAAAACACCTGAAAACTCACATACCGTACGTATGTCCTAAACACGCAACTCCTTTGTTCCCAAATTCATAACATAGACTAAGAATGTCTGACATCCAGAATCCATCAAACGACTCACTTTCAAAGCTGAAACAACATTGGACAATAACTTAACATTTTCACCCACGATTACCACTTCGTAATCGTCAGCAAGTTTCAAGAAACTCGCTTGGTTTCAAAATCAACCACAGCTCTATGCTTAGTCAACCAATCCATACTCAGGATTACATCAAAACTATAAAACGACAACTACATCAAATCAGCCTCAAACACATGACCTAGAACCATCAAAGGAAATCTCCTATACAACCTTCTCACAACAATTGTTTCCCTGAAAGAACTGGTTACTTGCATACCCACATCTAACACTTCTATGGGTATATTAATAAAATGTGCATTCTCACGGAAGATATATAAATGTGTAGAACCAAAATCAACCACAGAAAATAACGACTGAGATTGCAATGTAAATGTACCTATAATCACATCAGTGTCATTGCGTCCCTTATGATGTGCATACACCCTTGCAGGACCACCACCCTCTGGTCGAATAGCCATAGCATGAGCCACTATCATTGGACCCTCATCTCTATGCTGAAACTGTCCTCGGCCATGACCATGATCCCTTTGTGGTGCAACTGCAGGTACCCTGGCTTGTCCACCACCAACCAACAACGGACAATTATGTCTCAAACGATCACTCGATCGACAACTCCAACAAGAATTAGAAACAACAACAGTATGAGCCTATCCTTCACGAGCCAAATATGGACAGTCTCGCCTCATTTGGTCACACGATCCATATACCCAACCGATATTAAATGTTGCTCTAGCCTGGGTACCCTGACCCTGCGAACCTCGCCCAGCACTACCTCCACCCCACCTTAAATTAGAGCAATACCTCTTATCGCGATTTTCTTAAACTGAAAACCACCAAAACTAGAATTTGCAGCTCTTTTGCCTAAGCCAGAACCTCCCACACGAGATAATAAACCCAAGTTAAACTCAATGACCTTCGCCCGTGTAACCAACATGTCGAAATCAGAGTAGTAAGAAGACATCATGTATGTCTTAAAAACCTGTACTAGTCCGTAACAGAATCGGTCACAGCGATACCTCTTATCCATTACCAGTTCAAGAGAATACTAACTCAACCGAACAAACTACACCTCACACTCTACCACAGACATTACCCTAAACCAAGGCCATAAACTCACATTTCTTTTCATCCAAGTATCTAACTCCCAAATACTTCATTTTAAAAGCAGCTCGAAAGAACTCCCAAGTCACATCACTAGATACCATGCCCGCGGTCACGATAGTCCACCAGTTATAAGCATCATCTTGCAACAAGTATACAACACATCCCAACTAACTCCTGAAGTTGCGTCTTGAACTCCTTCAACTCTTTTAGAGTGATGCGATAAGAAGCAATAGACACTGGAGTTGTATTCGCATACAACTCAATGCCAAACTCTACATCTCTATTCAATGGCAAACTCGGCAACTCCTTCAGAAAAACACCTGAAAACTCACATACCGTACTTATGTCCTAAACACGTACCTCATTTCTTCCCAAATTCATAACATAGACTAAGAATGTCTGACATCCAGAATCCATCAAACGACTTGCTTTTAAAGATGAAACAACATTTGACAATAACTTAGTATTTTCAACCACGATTACCACTTCGTAATCATCAACAAGTTTCAAAGAAACTCGCTTGGTTTCAAAATCAACCACAGCTTTATGCTTAGCAACCAATCCATACTCAGGATTACATCAAAACTGTAAAAGGACAACTCCATCAAATCAGCCTCAAACACATGACCTAGAACCGTCAAAGGAAATCTCATATACAACCTTCTCACAACAATCGTTTCCCTAAAAGAACTGGTTACTTGCATACCCTCATGAGGGTGCATGCTCACGCAAGATATATAAATGTGTAGAACCAAAATCAACCACAGAAAATAACGACAGAGATTGCAATGTAAATGTACCTATAATCACATCAGTGTCATTGCGTCCCTTATGATGTGCATACACCCTTGCAGGACCACCACCCTCTGGTCGAATAGCCATAGCATGAGCCACTATCATTGGACCCTCATCTCTATGCTGAAACTGTCCTCGGCCATGACCATGATCCCTTTGTGGTGCAACTGCAGGTACCCTGGCTTGTCCACCACCAACCAACAACGGACAATTATATCTCAAACGATCACTCGATCGACAACTCCAACAAGAATTAGAAACAACAACAGTAGGAGCCTATCCTTCACGAGCCAAATATGGACAGTCTCGCCTCATTTGGTCACACAATCCATATACCCAACCGATATTAAATGTTGCTCTAGCCTGGGTACCCTGACCCTGCGAACCTCGCCCAGCACTACCTCCACCCCACCTTAAATTAGAGCAATACATCTTATCGCGATTTTCTTAAACTGAAAACCACCAAAACTAGAATTTGCAGCTCTTTTGCCTAAGCCAGAACCTCCCACACGAGATAATAAACCCAAGTTAAACTCAATGACCTTCGCCCGTGTAACCAACATGTCGAAATCAGAGTAGTAAGAAGACATCATGTATGTCTTAAAAACCTGTACTAGTCCGTAACAGAATCGGTCACAGCGATACCTCTTATCCATTACCAGTTCAAGAGAATACTAACTCAACCGAACAAACTACACCTCACACTCTACCACAGACATATTACCCTAAACCAAGGCCATAAACTCACATTTCTTTTCATCCAAGTATCTAACTCCCAAATACTTCATTTTAAAAGCAGCTCGAAAGAACTCCCAAGTCACATCACTAGGTACCATGCCCGCGGTCACGATAGTCCACCAGTTATAAGCATCATCTTGCAACAAGTATACAACACATCCCAACTAACTCCTGAAGTTGCGTCTTGAACTCCTTCAACTCTTTTAGAGTGATGCGATAAGAAGCAATAGACACTGGAGTTGTATTCGCATACAACTCAATGCCAAACTCTACATCTCTATTCAATGGCAAACTCGGCAACTCCTTCAGAAAAACACCTGAAAACTCACATACCGTACTTATGTCCTAAACACGTACCTCATTTCTTCCCAAATTCATAACATAGACTAAGAATGTCTGACATCCAGAATCCATCAAACGACTCGCTTTTAAAGATGAAACAACATTTGACAATAACTTAGTATTTTCACCCACGATTACCACTTCGTAATCATCAACAAGTTTCAAAGAAACTCGCTTGGTTTCAAAATCAACCACAGCTCTATGCTTAGCAACCAATCCATACTCAGGATTACATCAAAACTGTAAAAGGACAACTCCATCAAATCAGCCTCAAACACATGACCTAGAACTGTCAAAGGAAATCTCATATACAACCTTCTCACAACAATCGTTTCCCTAAAAGAACTGGTTACTTGCATACCCTCATGAGGGTGCATGCTCAAGCAAGATATATAAATGTGTAGAACCAAAATCAACCAAAGAAAATAACGACAGAGATTGCAATGTAAATGTACCTATAATCACATCAGTGTCATTGCGTCCCTTATGATGTGCATACACCCTCGCAGGACCACCACCCTCTGGTCGAATAGCCATAGCATGAGCCACTATCATTGGACCCTCATCTCTATGCTGAAACTGTCCTCGGCCATGGCCATGATCCCTTTGTGGTGCAACTGCAGGTACCCTGGCTTGTCCACCACCAACCAACAACGGACAATTATGTCTCAAACGATCACTCGATCGACAACTCCAACAAGAATTAGAAACAACAACAGTAGGAGCCTATCCTTCACGAGCCAAATATGGACAGTCTCGCCTCATTTGGTCACACGATCCATATACCCAACCGATATTAAATGTTGCTCTAGCCTGGGTACCCTGACCCTGCAAACCTCGCCCAACACTACCTCCACCTCACCACAAATTAGAGCGATACCTCTTATCGCGATTTTTCTTAAACTGAAAACCACCAAAACTAAAATTCGCAACTTTTTTGCCTAAGCCAGAACCTCCCACACGAGATGATAAACCCAAGTTCAACTTAATGTCCTTCGCCAGTGTAACCAACACGTCGAAATCAGTGTAGTAAGAAGCCAACATGTATGTCTTAACAACCTGTACTAGTCCGTAACAGAATCGATCACAGCGATACCTCTTATCTGGTACCATTTTATGAGAATACTGACTCAACCGAACAAACTATGCACACTCGACCACAGACATATTACCCTGAACCAAGGCCATAAACTCACGTTTCTTTTCATCCAAGTATCTAACTCCCAAATACTTCATTTTAAAAGCAGTTCGAAAGAACTCCCAAGTCACATCACTAGGTACCATGCCCGCGGTCACGGTAGTCCACCGGTTATAAGAATCATCTTGCAACAAGGATACAACACATCCCAACTTAAGAGCATCATTACACCCTATTTGCTCCAAAATTCAAACAGTACTGGCCATCCACCCCTCGGATGCCTCGAGTGCCAACCCTCTGAACTCAACGTCTCCCAAACTACGCAAGCATTCTAACGACAATCCCGTTTGTACAATAGTTGGTGCAGGCACTTGCACTCCAGCCACGACAACTTGAAAAGCTCTGGTCATCACCTGAATTAAAGGTGCCATATCACCCAACACTGGCCCAGCTGGTACTTGTTCCCTACCCTCAGGTGGATTAGGCGGAGGAGGTGGCAACCCTCCATGAGGTATAACATCCTCCTGATTTCCCTACCCAATAGAAGCAGTAATTGTGCCAGATCTCAATTCTCTCCTTGGTCCCATCGTGCTAAATTATCTAAGGCAAGATAATACACCAAAAAAAATAATCAGGCCAGCTTCAAGCAAGGATCCAAGACTTCCATTTCAAATCAAAACATTTTAGACTTAGTAATAGGGCAATATGTCCCCAAAATATACCCCAACGTGGCATATAAAAACCAATGTGCATAGCAAACAACATAAGTCAACCTATAACATCATCCCAATTATCGTAAATCTGGCTCTGATACCACCAAACGTAACCCCCATGACCCGGCCTAGTTGCTATACTGAATCGAGTGAGTTACATTGGGTTTGCCAAAACAAACCCATAAAGATTTAACTCGAATTATGGCTATTTTTTCTTTTATCTTATCTAGATGCAACATTATAAACCTATGATGTGCATACTGGCAACGGGTGGAATATCAACTCAATCAGATGTTGATTCGATATCTAATTGCATGCAATTGCAATTTAGGGACCAAATTGCAATTCTAGAAATCTACATGGACTTAATCCATTTTGAAGTTACCAATTCTTAATTAGTTAGGTTTCATGCATACATGTCAAAATCTAGCTAGAAACAACCATCCGAACTCAACCAATTGCATACACAATAATTAGGGACCTAAATAGAAGAATCTTAAAACATAAAACAGTCTATAACCAACATAACGGCTTGTCGTTCCGTTAAGGTCACAAGATGTATCGGTACGTGGGCAACAATAACAAAAACCAGATTTTAGTAGCTCAAAACTGTACCGATATAGCTCTTCACGTATCGATACGTCTTTCTAAAATACACTAGTTGTATCGATACGGAGCCCCTCGTATCGGTAAACCTGGACCTGTAATGTCCATTTTTGCAGGTTTTTCATACTTTCATGATTTTAAACACATTCTAACATGCCTCAATCATATACACAATTACTCTTAAGATAAAACCATATCAAAACATCACAGAAACAAGGTCATAACATGGCGTCATACTTCAAACGGAAAACTAGAGGCATGATTCCTAGAAAACAAACCAATCACCATACAAAACATGAATCCAAAGCCACAACCAAACATATAAGGCCAATTGCAAGTCCAAAAAAACATAACAACCTTTCTCAAACATGGAGTTTAGCAAAAATCCTCCCAAAACAACAATGAACCCTATTGCCTTTATTACAACTAGTCTAGTTTGAAACCATACTTTTGAATAGCCGAAGTACATGGATATCCTTCGCTCACTCACTACCACCATACTCGAATTCTCTACATTAATGGACAAAGAGAGCGTAAGCACACTAGGCTTAGTGAGGAGTGCTCAAACAACACACCATCAATGCATTTTTAAACCAGTTTTCCAAAACACATTGAAATCATCATTTCAATCAACTTATAAAACAACCTGCCTTGAAAGCCATGCACTTAACACTTTCAAAAACCAACATATTAAACCATATGCAACATGTATCATGGATCAACAGCAAATCTCATTTGCTAACCCTCAATTTAAGCCTTTTCATGCATAACAATCCATATGCAAAGCTTAAAGAGTAAACATGTATAAACCAGCATTATACATCAACATCCATCAACATCATACATTAACAATTATATTGACTTTCAAGTGATCATAAACCAAGTTCATTTTCCAAAATATTACATCGGATACACGGATTCAACAAGTGTCCTCTCAAAACTTCATGGCATCTCAACCAAAATTAAGGTACACTCACAATCGGGTACTATCACAACCCATCTCATCAGTTAGACGCGTAATCCACTAACGGTAGTTTTTGGTACCATATAACCCCTCAACCATTAGGGTGCTCGTGGCGGATTATTTGGTACACATAAACCTCTCAATACTCGAGGCGACACTTTATAGTGCACTATCAATCCTATGGTCGACCAACTATACCCGATAACATTTTAAATCACATCACTTGCCAATATAATTCATTATTAACCATGTACCTCACTATTTTTATATGCATCAAATCAAAACCATTTCCAAAGCATTAAACCATGCTTTCACAAGTATTCCACATACTTACATGGATCATTTACCAAATGCTTCCATCATCATTTTATGATCAAAAACAATATAAAACATACTTTAAATCAGGCTCAACAGTAGGTACCATGTCATTCAAAATAAGTGCATAAAACCAATTTCATTAAAACATGACCGAGAGAGAATTATTCGCATACTTAATTCCAAGTTTAAACCTGCATTTTAAGATAATTTTAAACCCCCAATCATAACCTTTAAACTATTTCAAAGTTAAAATCCACGTTCTCACTCACTGACCATGCAAAGCCTCATTCGTTAATGCGAATTACTCCTCTAAAGCTTCCAAAGCGACGCTTCGAGCTTGAGGATCAACCTTCCCTGATTTTACCACAATAAAACAGGGGACTCAATGCATCAAAATGCATTCATAAACCAGCCAAAACAAAACAACAACAATCCACTTCAAACTCTAGCCGAAACCTCTCCAAAACAATTGAGATCAACATCAAACATCTTCCAAACTTAACCCAGCCAAAGCCTAATAATTTAATCCACCAATTGTCTTCAATTGACATCCAAAAACAACCTAACATCAACCTTAAACCTCCAACATACATTAAACCTCCACAACCCCTCAAAATCACATAACTAACAACCTAGAAAATTAGAGATTCATCTAACTTTAGGATTCCAATGTTAAAATCATTTAATTAACATTATGCAACATCAAAATCATCATTAAAATCAATCAAGAACTCAGAAAAACAATTCCAATTCGAAAATCACCAAATCTTATCAATTAGCCTTGATTCAACCCAAATTCCATAATTAAATCATTGAAACTCATTAGAAAGAATATTTAAAGGATCAAATACTTGGGAATTTTATTAAAGAACCAATCATTAGAGGAGACGAATGAACCTTACCTCTAATGAGTGAATTTCCTCTCGATTGGATGTTTGCACAATAAATAAGTCACCTCGGGTGTTGAGAGGTTTATGTGTATTGAATACTCAACCACGAGTACCCTAACGGTCGAGGGGTTATATGGTATCAAAAACTCCCATTAGTGGATTATGGATCTAATCGATGATTGGGATTGGTGTCCCTGGGTTGTGAATGTACCTTAATTCCGATTGAGATGGCATGAAGTGTTGAGAGGACACTTGTTGAATCTGTGTATCCGGTGAACTATTTTTTGAAAGTGGAATTTGGTTTATGATCACTTGAAAGACAATATAATTGTTAAAGTATCATGTTGATGAATACTGATGTATAATGTAGGTGTATACATGTTTACTCTTTAATTTTGCATATGGGTTGTTATGCATGAGAAGGCTTAAATTAAGGGTTAACAAATAGGATTTGTTATTGATCCATGATACATGTTGCATATGGTTTAATATGCTAGTTTTTGAAGGTGTTAAGTGCATGGTTTTCAAGGCATGATGTTTTATAAGTTGATTTCAATGTGGTTTTGGAACATGGTTTTAAAATGCATTGATGGTGTGTTGTTTGAGCACTCCTTGTAATATCCTCAAAACTAGTATAAAATAAGTTACTACAATGCCTTCATTTGATCCTTAATTGATTGAAAGTAAGGTACTAGGTCTAGTTAATAAGGACTAGAATGCTATAAATGAAAAAAATGGTAACCTAATGTATAAGTGACTAAACCGAAACAAACAACAAATTGAAGGAATGCATGATAAATTATTATATTCCTAAAATCCCCTACACATGTCATTAATTAGTGGATAATTAAGGACAAATTAGTCATTTTGGGAGAATTAATTGATGATTCATTATCATCTTCTTCTCCCTAGTGCCGATTAGATGAAACAAAGAAGAGATAAAGGAATTGAGTGAGAAAACTCCATGTTCATAGATTCAAGCTTGAAATTGGAGGAATTGGAGTTGTTAGCATTCACATAATCTTGATAGGAAGGTAAAATCTCTTCCTTAATGCATTATAGATTCAAATGATGCATTTAGATTTTAAGTTCTTGCTTGAATTTCATGAATTGGATGATTAGTTAGTGAATTGATGCCATGAGTTAGTTAAGAAGTTCAATTGATTGATCAATCCATGAAATTGGTAGGCCATTCAAATGAGTAGGGGAAATTGATGTTGTCAATAACCAAATTGATGGTGAAATATTATGCTAGTTTCTGGTAAAATTTGGATGATGATTAGAATGGATGATTGTTATGTTAATTGAAATTCTGGTTGCTGGAAATTCTAGGGAGATGATGTCTTAATGAACCAATTTGAAAACATTGCTCAATTGCCCTGTTTTTATAGGTTTGACACATAATTGTACTGACTTATACATGTATGAATGAGTTTATATGTTGAACAATCATGTTAGGATCCTTGTCTAAGTGATTAATGAAGCTAGAATCTAGCTAAAATAAAGCTGTCCAGAATACTCTGATTTGGGCAGTGAGTTTGAAAATTTGTACAAAATCACATAGACTAAATTAGGGAGTAAATATTATATGTACAGAATCATGTGTATGTCTAGTTTCATATGCAACAAATGGAATCAAATTCCGAGTTATAAAACAGTTTGTAGCGACTAATCTCTAAGGACAGTGCAAACTGTCCTGCGGCATAATTTGGTTTTCCTTTAAATAAAAAACTGTATTAATTCACTATGAAAAAAAATGCAAGGCCTGTATGGTTAGAAGGACAATTAAGTTAGCTTTCTAACGGTGTAAACGGTTCGAAATTCTGACGTACGGAATAAAAGATATGAACATTTAAGCAAGTAGTGCACATGCTGCCAGGCATCAACAGTCTTGATGTTTAAATTGAATGCTTGAGTGTATGGAGTCACATAATGACTCAAATGGTTGCTGGATTTTACCTAATACACTATGCATTGTATGAATGATAGATCAAGTGGAAATTGAGGAAAAAGGGGCTCACATAGATTAGCAAGCTAGTAGAGGGAAAGAGATTTCAATCTGGGATCGATAATAGCTCAAAAAATTCCAATGAGTGTAGTTTAAAGTTTGGAGAGGGCAGTAACCTCTCCAAGTCCATTTCTGTTTTGAAATTCTTATTGATGCTTAGTATAAATTGTGTAATGAGCTTGTTATAGAGCATTAGCAAGGTAAGTACTCTTTTGAGTGGTTACTTGATTGAGAAGCATGCTTGAATTACAATTGATTGCCATGATATGCTTCTTTCTTAATCGAACTATATTGAAGTGAAACATGATTGTTATAGTTAGAAGTAACTCAATACATTGTTTAATGACCTATTGATTGACATACCTTCATTGACTATTGAAATTTTGAGATTTCTATTGGCTTTGAACCCTATTTGATTGAAATGGGATATTGGCACAAAATGTGCACATTGAATTGAACCATGCTTCTAATTGAATGAAAGTGACAACTATTGTAAGTCTTGGTCTTGAGTCAGTCTTAGATATAGTTGGCATGCCATAGAGTCTATAGAGCTCATTATCGGGGTGGACTACGGTCCGGGACATTGGTTCCTAATTGGTGACAGTAGGAGGGAAGTATTGTTATTGGTCATTGGCGACAGTAGGAGGGAAAAATTGATACCATATTGACTATTGTTATTGGGGACAGTTTGGTTTGGGACTCGAGTATCTAGACTGAGTAATCGATTCTCAAGGCACTTAAAATGAACTTATACTTCATGAACATTGAATCTATTGTTACATTGAATTGCATGGATTGATAGTAAGGGAAAAATTGAATGCCATGAACTATTGATATTGAGACATAGCTTGAACATTGCTTATATGAGATTGCTTGAGTTTGAAATATTGATTGTGTTTAAATGACATGATAAGCCTAATGTTAATCGAATTGGATGATTGAGTATGTCTAAACTTTAAGCCTTGTATTGATATTGGATTGAAAATTAAGTAATGTATCTAGTATTGTTTGCCTAGTTTCGAATGGTTCCTTATTGATGGGGGAACCATACCATCTATTTGATGGTTCGTAGTTGAGACTTATTGTATTGATTGCCATGTAACTTTAACTCACTCACTAATCTTTGCTTATTCAAGTATCATTTCTATGATTCAGGTTGATATTGGATCCTATCTCGGAGTCTAAGCTCGTACAAGTCACATTTTGCTTGAAAGAGTATGTTTCCATTTTGTTATAGTTCTCCTAGGATGGTGGCACCTAAGGCATGTATATTCTTGATCACTTAGTTATGGTTTCTATATAGTAACTTCATCTATGATCTATAAAGAGTTTTGTATGTATATATGAGCATGTATGGACCTTATTGAGTTTGAATGCTTGTTAGTCTAATGTTAGATTTCCATGGTTAGATTATGTATGTAATGGTTGAATAGATCTACTGAAGTTGGCTAGTTAACAATAGGTAAATGTAGTAATCTACATGTTTAGACTTGAACCACTTTGGTCACTTATGGTACTAGCCGAATGATCTACATAACATTATAAGCATATATGTTTGATTAAGGCCACTTAAGTAAGAGATGTAATCACCTATTGGTATGCATAATAGCTACATTAAATGTTGAAATCTTCTATTATGTTATCCATCTAGTTCGAATGGTTTCTTGTAAATCAAGTAAGTCCTAAATGGTATTGATTATGATAACAAATTGCATTAGGGGTACTAATCTATCTAGTAGGTGCATCATGCATTGTATATTGGGTCCTCACCTATTCGAATTGTTTCTTAAAGTGCAAGAAAGGCTTAAAACAAATTGAACTCACTAGCTTAAATGGTATGGATCATTGATTGTAATTGTGGTAACTTACCTAATCCTACTAGAGTTACGCCCCATGTTCACTGTATAGGGGATTACTGACTTCCAAGAACTGGTCAACCGAGTTATAGCTACCGAAGCCAAGATAAAGACTTTGGCAAAACGATCAGAAAATTAGTCCTGAGATAACAAAAGATCGAGGGATGATCACAAGCCTCATTGGCACAATAAGAAACAAAAGCATCAAGGAGGAAATTCTTCCAATCAAGGAAATTTCTCTAAAGGTAGCTATATACCCAAGCCACAAGCTATGTCTACAGCCTCAACACCTATGATGTCATTCGATAGCATCAGGAATACCGGGAGGGAGACCCAAATCCCTGCTTGCAAGAGTTGTCAAAAGAACCATACCAAAGTTTGTAGAAAGCTTATTAATACTTGTTACTTGTGCGGAGACACGACGCACTATGTCAAAGATTTCCCCCAAAATCTGAACAAGTTGCCTTCTCATGTTTCTCACAAATCGAATCAAGCTCTTTCACTCAAGGGAAAGGGTTTGAAGCAAGCTAACTTAGGCAACTACAGTAAGAGCAAAGGCCAAGGTTATAATGCTACATATAAAGAGTCTTGGGCACCTGCTCGAGTCTATCACATCCGAGGGTGAGAGGACGAGGAGTCTGTAGATGTAATAGCAAGTACAATCTACCTCGATACTTACCATATTTATGCTTTATTTGATACGGGATCAACCCATTCATTCATAAGATCTCCTTTAATTGAAAAGTTTAAATTGAAGCCTGAATATGTTAGTTGTAGCTTAATTGCTACCAAACCTTTAGGAGACAATGTAATAGTGAACCAAATATGTAAGGATTGCCCTTTGTTTATTCAGGGCATCCCTTTCCTAGCCAACCTATTGTTATTGCCTTTTGTTGAATTCGATCTCATTTTGGGATTAGATTGGTTAGGAAGACATCAAGCTTGGGTAGATTGCCAAAAGAGAAAATTGTTTCTCCGTGGTCTAGGAGAAAAATCCATTACCTTGATTGATAAGAAACCTATTAGCATCTTTGTTGCTATGATTAAAAGTGATGAAATTGAATTCGGTGTGCCTTCCTTCCCTGTTGTTTCTGACTTTCCTGATGTTTTTCCTGAGGAATTGCCAGGATTGCCCCCTATTCGGGAAGTCAAATTCAAGATTGAAGTTCAACCCAGGAGTGATCCAGTGTCTATCGCTCCATATCGAATGGCCCCTATTGAACTCAAAGAGCTTAAGCAACAATTGCAAGAGCTTCAAAACAAGGGCTTCATCCGACCCAGCTCTTCACCCTAGGGAAAACCTGTATTGTTCGTTAAGAAGAAGGACGGGTCGATGAGGCTATGTATCGATTATCGTCAGCTAAACCGGCTCACTATTAAGAAAAAGTATCATTTGCCAAGGATAGAGGACTTGTTCGATCAATTCAAGGATGCCAAAGTCTTCTCTAAGATCGATTTGCGATCGGGGTACTATCAAATGAGAATACAAGACTCAGATGTGCCCAAAACGGCTTTTAGGACTCGTTATGGTCACTATGAGTTCCTAGTTATGCTATTCGGGCTAACCAATGCTCCATCGGCTTTCATAGACTTAATGAACCGAGTGTTCAAACCCTATTTGGACAAATTTTTGGTTGTCTTTATCGACGACATTCTCATCTACTCGAAGGAAAAGGAAGAACATGATAATCACCTTTGAATTGTACTTCAAACATTGAGAGAGAAACAGCTATATGCCAAATTGAGCAAATGCGAGTTTTGGCTCTGGGAAGTATCCTTCCTTGGCCATGTTATCTCGGCCGAAGGGATAAAGGTTGATCCTAAAAAGATTTAAACCGTCATCAAATGGAGACCTCCAAGAAATGTTAGCGAGGTTAGGAGTTTTCTCGGTTTAACCGGGTATTACCGAAGATTCGTGAAAGGGTTCTCGATTCTTGCTACTCCAATGACTTGACTCATTTGAAAGAATAATCCATTTAAATGGTCTGAGGACCAGTAGAGGAGCTTTGATCAATTGAAGCAAGACCTAACTCAAGCTCCTATTCTAATCCAACCTGAACTGGGGAAAGACTTTACAGTCTTCAGTGATGTTTCCCACCTCGGTTTAGGGTGTGTATTGATGCAAGACGACAAGGTCATTTCTTATGCTTCTCGGTAACTCAAGCCACATGAATTGAACTATCCTACACATGACTTGGAACTAGCTGCGATCGTGTTTGCTTTAAAGATCTGGAGACATTATCTATATAAAGAGAAATGTCGATTATTTACGGATCATCAGAGTTTATAATACATCCTAACTCAGAAGGAGTTAAATCTTCAACAACTAAGATGGGTGGAACTACTAAAAGACTATGACCTAATCATTGATTACCACCCGGGCAAGGCAAATGTTGTAGCTGATGCGCTCAGTCGCAAACATTCAATTTGTGAGATCGAATACGAATTTCCAACATTGTTTATCCTTCTATTTGAATGGATGATATGAAATCCACTAATCGAAATCATTTAATTGTAGCTTCAACTACTTTCAATGCCCATTTTAAGCTCCTAAAGAACCGGAGATATGTGGCAGAACTTCAAGTTCAATCTGACTTGAATTCGAGGATCAAAGAGGTTCAACAAAATGATCCCGAACTTCAGAAGATATTGAAAGAGATTGATTCCAAACGAGCACTGAACTCTCACTTCGATCGAATCTTGTGCTCTACTTCAAGAATCGGGTTTGTTTACCCAATGATCCAATCTTTAAGAGGGAAATGCTTCAAGAAGCACATAGTAGTCATTTTTCAATACATCCGAGAGTGATTAAGATGTGTAAGGACTTAAAAGAAGTCTATTGGTGGCCAGGATTGAAAGCCGATATTGTTGACTTCGCAACAAAGTGCCTCACTTGCCAGAAGGTGAAGGCTGAACACCAACTACCTACTGGACTCCTACAACCCATCGAATTGCCACAGTGGAAGTGGGAGTGTATAACAATGGACTTCGTATCCGGATTGCCTCACCCGCCAAGGAAAAATGATGTTATTTGGGTGATCGTTGATAGGTTCACCAAATCGGCTCACTTTCTACCTGTTTGAATGAACATGAACCTCAAACAGCTAGCCAAAATGTAATTGAAAGAAGTGATCAAACTTTACGATGTTCCTAGATCTATTATATCAGATCATGACTCTCATTTTACTTCTGGATTCTGGAGGGCACTTCAACAAGCTATGGAAACCAAAATGAACCTTAGCACTACCTTCCATCCACAAACTGGTGGACAATCTGAAAGGGTAATCCAAGTGCTTGAAGATATGCTTCGAGCTTGCATTATCGACTTCGATAAAGACTGGGAGAAATCTCTACCATTAGCCAAGTTTGCCAACAACAACAGCCATCAAGCTTCTATCAAAATGGCCCCATTCGAAGCATTGTATGGCAGAAGATGTAGAACTCCCCTATGCTGGTCTGAATTAGGGGAAAATAAGGTCTTAGGACCTGAATTGCTTCGTGAAACTGAAAATCAAGTTCGGGTGATCCATAGTAGACTAAAAGAGGCCTTTGATAGGCAAAAGGCTTACGCCGACCTCAAGAGAAGAAACATTGAATATCAAGTGGGAGATTACGTATTCTTGAAGGTATCTCTTTGGAGGAGAATCCTCAGATTCGGGAAGAGGGGTAAACTAAGCCCTCGATTCATCGGACCATTTGAATTCTTAGAAAAGATCGGTCCAATTGCATATAAGCTAGCACTCTCTGCTGAATTCAATAGAATCCACAACATCTTCCATGTATCGATGTTGAGGAAATATCGATCAGATCCATCACATGTTTTAGAACCTGATGAGGTGGAACTTAATCCTGATCTATCGTACGATGAAGAGCCAATTCAAACACTTGACAAAGAAGTCAAGAGACTTCGCAATAAGACTCTGCCATTGGTGAAAGTTCTATGGAAGAACCACAATGTAAAAGAAGGCACTTGGGAACCCGAAGCAGCGATGAGAAAACAGTACCCTTATCTATTCCCCTCAGGTAAATTCGAGGAAAAATTTCTTTAAGAGGGAGGGAATTGTAATATCCTCAAAACTAGTATAAAAGAAGTTACTACAATGCCTTCATTTGATCCCTAATTGATTGAAAGTCAGGTACTAGGTCTAGTTAATAAGGACTAGAATGCTATAAATGAAAAAGTGGAAACCTAATGTATAAGTGACGAAACCGAAACAAACAACAAATTGAAGGAATGCATGATAAATTCTTATATTCCTAAAATTCCCCTACACATGTCATTAATTAGTGGATAATTAAGGACAAATTAGTCATTTTGGGAGAATTAATTGATGATTCATTATCATCTTCTTCTCCCTAGTGTCGATTAGATGAAACAAAGAAGAGAGAAAGGAGTTGAGTGAGAAAACTCTATGTTCATAGATTCAAGCTTGAAATTGGAGGAATTGGAGTTGCTAGCATTCATATAATCTTGACAGAAAGGTAAAATCTCTTCCTTAATGAATTATAGATTCCAATGATGCATGTAGATTTTAAGTTCTTGCTTGAATTTGATGAATTGGATGATTAGTTAGTGAATTGATGCCATGAGTTAGTTAAGAAGTTCAATTGATTGATCAATCCATGAAATTGGTAGGCCATTCGAAAGAGTAGGGGAAATTGATGTTGCCGATAACCAAATTAATGGTGAAATGTTATGCTAGTTGCTAGAAAATTTGGATGATGAATAGAATGGATGACTGTTATGTGAATTGAAATTCTGGTTGCTGGAAATTCTAGGGAGATGATGTCTTAATGAACCAATTTGAAAATATTGCTCAATTGCCCTGTTTTTATAGGTTTGACACATAATTAGACTGACTTAGACATGTATGAATGAGTTTATATGTTGAAAAATCATGTTAGGATCCTTTTCTAAGTGATTTATGAAGCTGGAATGTAGCTACAAGAAAGCTGTCCAGAATACTCTATTTTGGGTAGTGAGTTTGAAAATTTGTAAAAAATCACATAGACCAAATTAGGGAGTAAATCTTATATGTACAGAATCATGTGTATGTCTAGTTTCGTATGCAACAAACAGAATCGAATTCCGAGTTATAAAACAGTTTGTAGCGACTAATCTCTAAGGACATTGCAAACTGTCCTGTGGCATAATTTGGACTAGACTTGTAGTAATAAAGGCAATGGGGATCAATGTTGTTTTGGGAGGGTTTTGCTAAACTCCATGTTTGAGCAAGTTTGTATTGCTATTTTGGGGAAGAGTTGTAACGCCCCGGTTTTGGTCCTAGCACTTTATAGGCTTATTAGACGTACTATTGGACCGATTTAGAGATTCGAGTCAGATTCGAGATTCAAAACAAAATAAATATTTTTGAGTGAGAAAATATTTAGGAAAAATATCTAAAAATCATTATTTAATATATGAATATTTTGGTAAATTCAATTTTGGAAAAATGGAATTTAGAAATGTGGCATTTTGTCTAGTGACCAAAATGTAAAGAATGAAAACTGTTTTTAGTGCCTGTTTTGTAAAGGGTCAAAACTTTGAATCTTTAAGGAGCTATTTGCCCAAAGTCTAATATCAGACTTTTCTCCTTAATTGGCTATTTTAAAAAAATTTGGGAAGAGTATAAATATATTTTGGGAATTAATTTTATAATTAATTTCTTAAACAAACTTTACGTAACTAACTTTTCTCTAAAAGATTTTCTCTCAAATTCTCTCCAGCCAAACACTCTCCTCTTCTTCAAAATCTTCAGGTAACTTCTTGATTTCTTCAATATTTTGATTTCAATAGAGTTCTTGATTGATTTCTATCAAAACCTTATTGTTTTAATCTTATTTTCTCATGTAAATCAATACAATTGAGGAAAGTCAACATTAGAGATGACCTTCATCCTTCTCCTCTAATGTATGTTTCCTTACTGAAATTCTCAAGTCACTGATCTTTTACATATGTTTTCTAATGAGTTTTAATGATTTAATTATAGAAATTGGTTAAATCAAGGTTTAATTGATGAGATTAAGTGATTTTTGTTTCGGATGTGTTTTGCTGAGTTCTTGATATATTATACTCATAATTTTTGATGTTTTATAATGTTAATAAGTTGTCTTTAACGTTGGAATCCGGAAACTATGTGAATCTCTAATTAGTTAGGTTGCCAGTGTTGTGTCTTTGGTGAGTTTTGGTTGATTAATGACTGCTGGAAGTATAAGGATGATGTGAGGTTGTTTTTGGATGTCAATGGAAGTTATTTGATGGATTAAACCTTTAGGTTTTTGGTGGGTTAAGTGTGGAAGGTTTTTGATGTTGATTTCGGTAGGTTTGGAAAGGTTTCGGCTAGTGTTGTGGAGGAATGTTGTGGATTGATGTTGTTGGGTTTAAGAATTCATATTGATGCATTGGATCCCCTTTTTTGTGTGGTGTAATCATGGGAGGTTGATCCTCAAGCTTGAAGTGTCGCGTCAAAATCTTTAGAGGGGTAATTCGCGTCAGCGAATGAGGCTTTGCATTGTCGGTGAGTGAGAACGTGGATTTCAGCTTTGAAATGGTTTAAAGGTTATGTTGGGGGTTTAAACTTAGCTTGAAACACTGGTTTAAACTCGGAAGTAAGTATAAAGAGATATCTCCCTCGGTTGTGCTTTTACGAAATGAATTTTATGCACTTATTTTGATTGACATGGTACTTACTATTGAGCATGATTTAAAGTATGTTTTATACTATTTTTTATCATATAATGATGATGGATGCATTTGGTAAATGATACATGTAAGTATGTGGAATACTTGTTAAAGCATGGTTTAATGCTTTGGAAATGGTTTTGATTTGATGCATATAAAAACAATGACGTACATGGTTAATAATGAATTATATTGGCAAGTAATGTGGTTTAAAATGTTATCGGATATAGTTGGCCGGCCATAGGATTGAGTGCTCTATAAATAAGTCGCCTTGATTGTTGAGGGGTTTATGTGTACCGAATACTCCACCACGAGTAGCTTAACGGTCGAGGGGTTATATGGTACCGAAAACTCTCCTTAGTGGATTATGCATCTAACTGATGATTAGGGTTGGTGTCCCCAGGTTGTGAATGTACCTTAATTTCGGTTGAGATGGCATGAACTGTTGAGAGGACACTTGTTGAATCCGTGTATCCGATGAACTATTTTGTGAAAGTGGAACTTGGTTTATGATCACTTGGAAGCCAATATAATTGTTAATGTATCATGTTGATGGATGTTGATGTATAATGTTGGTTTATACATGTTTACTCTTTAAGCTTTCCATATGGGTTGTTATGCATGTGAAGGCTTAAATTGAGGGTTAGCAAATGGGATTTTCTATTGATCCATGGTGCATGTTGCATATGGCTTAATATGCTGGTTTTTAAAGGTGTTAAGTGCATGGTTTTCAAGGCATGATGTTTTATAAGTTGATTGAAATGATGATTTCAATGTGGTTTTCGAAAATGGTTTTAAAATGCATTGATGGTGTGTTGTTTGAGCACTCCTCAGTGAACCTAGTATGCTTAAGCTCTCTTTTTCCATCAATGTAGAGAATTAAAGGTTAGAGGCAACGAGCAAGCGAGGGAAAATCCAAGGACTCGGTTAACACGAAAGTATGATTTTCGAACTAGACTTGTAGTAATAAAGGCAATGGAGTTCAATGTTGTTTTGGGATGGTTTTGCTAGAGCAAGTTTGTTTTGCTATTTTGGATTGTATTTGGCCTCATATGTTTGATTGTTGCCTTGGAATTATGTTTCGTATTGTGGTTGGTTATTTTCTAGGAAGCATGCCTATAGATTTCTGTTTGAAGTAAAATGCCATGATTTGATCACGTTTCTGTGTGTTTTAACATGGTTTGATCTTTAGAATTGTTGTGTATATGTTTATGGTTTGATAGAACATGTTTGGACCCTTGATTTTATGAAAAAACCAACAAAATTGGGTATTTCAGGCCCAGGTGTATCGGTACGGTAGAGGTGTATCGATACAGGTACGTGTATTTTTGCCTGCGTATCAGTATGGGTAGAAGTGTATCAATACGATTTTGAGCTACTGGAATTATGGGAAAATAAATTGTAACCCGCGTATCGATACGCCTAGGGACCGTATAGATTCAACCCCACGTATCTGTACACTTTGAGACTGTATTTGTACATCTAGTTGTTATTGATATTAAAGGTTTTAGATTTTTCTATTTTAGTCCCTGATTGTTATGCATGCAATTAAAGGAGTTCGAATGGTCTTTTTAAGCTGAATTTTGACATGTGAACATGAAACCTGACTAATTAAGGATTGGTAACTTCAAAATGGATTATGTTCCTACAACTTTCTAGAATTGCAATTTGGTCCCTAAATTACAATTGCGTGCAATTGGATATCGATTTTACACCCGATTGAGTTGAGTTTTCTCCCGCTGCCAGTATGCACACCATAGGTTATAATGCTGCATCTAGATAAGATAAAAGAAAAAATGGACATAATTAGAATTAAATCTTTACAGGTTTGGTTCGGCAAACCCAATGTACTTGGGGTATTAGAGCCAGGTTTGCGATAAGTGGGATGAGGTTATGATTTTTGGAATGTTGTTATTTGTTGATTATTGTTGTTTACTATGCACGGTGACTGTTTATGAGCATGTTGATTGTTTATTTGTTTGTTTTATGACATGTTATGTTGGGGGATATTTGTAGGACACATTGCCTTTTTACTACAGTCTGAAATGTTTTGATTTGGAATGGAAGTCTTGGAACCTCACTTGAAGCTGGCCTGATTGTTTTTGTTTTGGTGTAATTATCATGCCTTCGAAAATGTGTTGTGTTACGACCGAGGGGAGAATTGAGAACTAGCACAAGTTTTATTGTCGTTGGGCAAGGAGTTGAGGAGAATTTTATATCTCCTAGGGGTTTACCACCCCCGAAGTAAGTACCACCTGCGCTAGTTGGGTCAGTGTTGGGTGACATGGCGCCTTTAATATAGGCGATGTCCGGAGCTTTTTTTAAGTTGTCATTGTTGGAGTGCATGTGACTGCACCAGCTGTTGGACAACCATGGGTTTCTATTAGAGCGCCTCCATAGTTTGGGAGGAGTTGAGTTTTGAGGTATGGCACCCAAGGCATCCGAGGAGTGGATGGCCAGTACTGATCAGATTTTGGACCCAATTGGGTGTAGTGATGCACATAAGTTGAAGATGTGTTGTGTCTCTGTTGCAAGGAGATGTGTTTAGTTGGTGGACAATTGTGGTTGCGGGCGTGGAACCTGGTGTAGTGACCTAGGAGTTCTTTCAAATTGTCTTTAAGAAGAAGTTTTGGGAGTTAGATACTTGGATGAAAAGATACGTGAGTTATGGCCTAGGTTCAAGGTAGTATGTTTGTGGCTGAGTTTGAGGTACAATTTGTTCGGTTGAGAGGTATTAATGCAACCGATTCTATTGCGGATTGGTACAGGATGTTAAGATATACATGTTGGCTTCTGACTACACCGTTTTCGATGTGTTGGTTACACGGGCGAAGGATAATGAGAAGAACTTGGGTTTATCAGTTCGTGTGGGAGGTTATATCTCTGGCAAGAGAGTTGCAAACTCTGGTTCCGGTGGTGGTTAGTTTAGGAAGTAACGTGATAAGAGGTATCACCCTGAGTTGAGGCGAGTTAGAGGTAGTGCTGGCCGAGGACCGTAGGTTCAAAGTATCCACGCTAGAGCAGCGTACAATACCTGTTGGGTTTGTGGAACGCGTGATCACATGAGGTGGGATTGCCTATGTTTGGTTCGTGGGGAATGAGTGATAAGTCATATATTTTCATGTTTTTCATATATTAAATCCTATGTTTTAGCACATTAATCTATCTTAAAGCCCTTGATTCGGTTCCTATTTGGTTTTGCATGTGTTTTTGGGCCTTAACGATGTTTTATACGTAAAAGCCAAGTTTTAGCACCAATTTGGCGTTATTACATGCAAAACCAATAGCACTTGCGAAATAAGGCGTGGGCACGGAACAAGCCTGACTTTCTGACTTGGATGACAAGCAATCCTACTACAAGTGGACTTCTACTTTTACCATAATTAGAATTGTTTAGGGTTGTTGTATTTAATGTAAAGTCTTCCCCTTATTTTCACCTATAAATAGTGGTCAAAGGGTGAAGGAAAAAGACGAAGTTAACGAAAAAGCTAAACCCCTTCTTCTAGTTAAGTGTAGTTAAAAGGATATAATTTCTAGCTTTTAGTGAGATTTCTTGTTTCCAAATTATCTTCATCTCTATTCAAGTATTTTCATATCTTATGCGCTTAATCTTTATGTGTATGTTGGGTTATACGTATACATGCAACCAAGTCATGGGTTATTGACGCAAGTGGTAAAGAAATTCGGGTTAGATTTCTAAAGGTCTGAATTCATATTCTTCATAAGTTAACGGGTTAGTGCTTGGGAAGAGTATGTGCTTTGGGTCTTTATTGTTCTTAATGCTATTTTATGCGTTTTAATTCTTAGTCGGTTATCTAAGGAATTTTAACCTTGATAATAAGAGTTAGTAATTTATGAGTTATTAAGCTACTTTCTATCAAAGAGGAGATTTAAGTTATTTGTGGGTTATCATCTAACTTGAAACCAAGCTATTTGAGATTGATGTTGACTTATCTTTATTGGGTCAATGATCTAAATTCCTAATTTAATATTCCAAGTTCTACCTTGACTAGAGTTCCAAATTATATTGAATTCATTTTTACTTAAATTGCTTTCTTCAACTCAAACACAAACCCCCTTTTTACTTTAATTGCTTTACTTGTGAACTTAATCTCTTAACTACTCTCTGTGGGATCGACCCTACTTGCCGCTACTACAAATCCAAAGAACAAGTAGGTATTATTTTTTGACGGATTCGATACCCATAAAAAATTGGCACCTTTGCCGGGGAGTGTGTTAAGAAGCTAAGTTCACTTTCCTTTAGTTTATTTTTTTTTTCTTTTCATTTTCTAATTTTATGCTTTGTTCTTCTCTTGCAGACAAGAATCTTTTTTTCGATACTGATATCGACAAAACTGAAAAAACGACTAATGAAGGAAGCACAGCAAAGCAAACAAGCGACCACACAAGGAAACTTGGAAGCTGACTTGGTGAACACTCAAACCAAAACACCCCTTGAAACCGACAATATGGCTGAACAAACTCTTCGAGAACTTGCAGCACCTGAAATCGCTACACAACCTCTTTGAATTGATTACCAAGATCCTGAGGTACCATTCGAATTAAAATCTGGACTAATACATCTTCTTCTTATTTTCAGGGGACACAGAATGAGAATCCATACAAACACTTGAAAGAATTCCATGTGGTGTGCACAAGGATGAAACCCCACAATGTTACCGTGGATCAAGTCAAGCTACGGGCCTTTCTATTCTCTCTAGCCGATCACGCGAAAGATTGGTTATGTTACATACCCTCCAGATCAATTGAAACATGGACGGACATGTCGAGGCTTTTCCTCGAAAAATATTTTTGCGGTTTTGGTAAACTCCATTTTTGAGCAAGTTTGTAATGCCCTGGTTTTGGTCCTAGCAGTTTATAGGCTGATTAGACAGACTGTTGGACCAGTTTAGAGATTCGAGTCAGATTCGGGATTCAAAACAAATATATATTTTTGAGTGAGAAAATATTTGGGAAAAATATCTAAAAATCATTATTTAATATATGAATATTTTTGTTAAATTCAGTTTTGAAAAATGGAATTCGAAAATGTGGCATTTTGGCTAGTGACCAAAATGTAAAGAATGAAAACTATTTTTAGTGACTATTTTGTAAAGGGTCAAAACTTTGAATCTTTAAGGAGCTATTTGCCCAAAGTCTAATATCAGACTTTTCTCCTTAACTGGATATTTTAAAAATATTTGGGAAGAGTATAAATATATTTTGGGAATTAATTTTATAATTAATTTCCTAAACAAAGTTTACGTAATTAACTTTTCTCTAAAATATTTTCTCTCAAATTCTTTACAGCCAAACACTCTTCTCTTCTTCAAAATCTTTAGGTGACTTCTTGATTTCTTCAATATTTTGATTTCAAAAGAGTTCTTGATTGATTTCTATCAAAACCTTATTGTTTTAATCTTGTTTTCTCATGTAAATCAATATAATTAAGGAGGAAAGTCAACATTTGAGGTGACCTTCGTCCTTCTCCTCTAATGTATGTTTCTTTACTGAAATTCTCAAGTTACTGATCTTTTACATATGTTTTCTAATGAGTTTTAATGATTTAATTATAGAAATTGGTTAAATCAAGGTTTAATTGATGAGATTAAGTGATTTTCGTTTCGGATATGTTTTGTTGAGTTCTTGATAGATTATAATCATAATTTTGATGTTTTATATTGTTAATAAGTTGTCTTTAACGTTGGAATCCAAAAACTATGTGAATCTCTAATTGGTTAGGTTGCTAGTGTTGTGTCTTTTGTGAGTTTTGGTTGATTAATGAATGCTGGAAGTATAAGGATGGTGTTAGGTTGTTTTGGATGTCAATGGAAGTTATTTGATGGATTAAACCTTTAGGTTTTGGGTGGGTTAAGTGTGGAAGGTTTTTTATGTTGACTTCGGTAGTTTTGGAAAGGCTTCGGATAGTGTTGTAGAGGATTGTTGTGGATTGATGTTGTTGGGTTTGTGAATTCATATTGATGCATTGTATCCCCTTTTTTGTGTGGTGAAATCATGGGAGGTTGATCCTCAAGCTTGAAGTGACGCTTCGAAAGCTTTAGAGGGGTAATTCGCGTCGACGAATGAGACTTTGCGTTGTCAGTGAGTGAGAACGTGGATTTCAGCTTTGAAATGGTTTAAAGGTTATGTTGGGGGTTTAAACTTAGCTTGAAACGCTGGTTTAAACTCGGAAGTAAGTATAAAGAGATTTCTCCCTCGGTCGTGCTTTTACGAAATGAATTTTATGCACTTATTTTGATTGGCATGGTACTTACTGTTGAGCATGATTTAAAGTATGTTTTATACTATTTTTATCATATAATGATGATGGATGCATTTGGTAAATGATCCATGTAAATATGTGGAATACTTGTTAAAGCATGGTTTAATGCTTTGGAAATGGTTTTGATTTAATGCATATAAAAATAGTGACGTACATGGTTAATAATGAATTATATTGGCAAGTGATGTGGTTTAAAATGTTATCGAATATAGTTGGTCGGCCATAGGATTGAGTGCTCTATAAATAAGTCGCCTCGATTGTTGAGGGGTTTATGTGTACCGAATACTCCACCACGAGTAGCTTAACAGTAGAGTGGTTATATGGTACCGAAAACTCCCGTTAGTGAATTATGCATTTAACCGATGATTAGGGTTGGTGTCCTCGGGTTGTGAATGTACCTTAATTTCGGTTGAGATGGCATGAAGTGTTGAGAGGGAACTTGTTGAATCCCTGTATCCGATGAACTATTTTGTGAAAGTGGAACTTGGTTTATGATCACTTGGAAGCCAATATAATTGTTAATGTATCATGTTGATGGATGCTGATGTATAATGTTGGTTTATACATGTTTACTCTTTAAGCTTTCCATATGGGTTGTTATGCATGGGAAGGCTTAAATTGAGGGTTAGCAAATGGGATTTTCTATTGATCCATGGTGCATGTTGCATATGGCTTAATATGCTGGTTTTTGAAGGTGTTAAGTGCATGGTTTTCAAGGCATGATGTTTTATAAGTTGATTGAAATGATGATTTCAATGTTGTTTTGGAAAATGGTTTTAAAATGCATTTATGGTGTGTTGTTTGAGCACTCCTCACTAAGCCTAGTATGCTTAAGCTCTCTTTTTCCATCAATGCAGACAATTAAAGGTTAGAGGCAGCGAGCAAGCAAGGGAAAATCCAAGGACTCGGTTAACGCAAAAGTATGCTTTTCGAACTAAACTTATAGTAATAAAGACAATGGGGTTCAATGTTGTTTTGGGAGGGTTTTGCTAAACTCCATGTTTGAGCAAGTTTGTATTGCTATTTTGGATTGTATTTGGCCTTATATGTTTGATTGTTGCCTTGGAATTATGTTTCGTATGGTGGTTGGTTATTTTCTAGGAAACATGCCTTTAGATTTCCGTTTGAAGTAAGATGCCATGATTTGATCATGTTTCTGTGATGTTTTAACATGGTTTCATCTTTAGAATTGGTGTGTATATGTTTGGGGTTTGATAGAACATGTTTGCACCCTTGATTGTACGTAAAACCAGCAAAATTGGGCATTTTAGAACTAGGTGTATTAGTACGGGTAGAGGTGTATCGGTACGGGTAAGTGTATTTTGGCATGCGTATCGGTACCGATAGAATTGTTTCGATACAGTTTTGAGCTATTGGAATTCTGGGAAAATGAATTGTAACCATCGTATCGATACGCATAGGGACCGTATTGATATGCCCCTTCCTATCTGTACACTTTGAGGTTGTATATGTACGCCAAGTTGTTATTGATATTAAAGGTTTTAAAATCTTCCGTTTTGGTCCCTGATTGTTATGCATGCAATTAATGGAGTTCGGATGATCATTTTAAGCTAAATTTTGAAATATGAGCATGAAAAATGAATAATTAAGGATTGGTAACTTTAAAATGGATTAAGTCCCTGTATTTTTCTAGAATTACAATTTGGTCCCTAAATTACAATTGCGTGCAATTGGATGTTGATTTGACTCCCGATTGAGTTGAGTTTTCACCCGCTGCCAGTATGCACACCATAGGTTATAATGTTGCATCTAGATAAGATAAAATAAAAATAGAAGTAATTCGAGTTAAATCTTTACAAGTTTGGTTCAGCACACCCAATTAGCCCGTTCGGTTCGGTCTAGCGACTAGGCTAGGTCAAGGGGGTTACAACTAGCCTGATAACTGTTATTATAAGCAGACTCCACCAAAGGCAACTGTTTCTCTTAGGTTCCTTGGAACTCAATGATACAACACCTCAACATATCCTCAAAGACCTGGATCACACGTTCAAACTAACCATCCGTTTGAGTATGATACAAAGTACTTAAATTCAACAGTGTACCCAAAGCTTGATTCAAACACTCCCAAAACCTCACTATAAACTGTGGATCTCTATCCGAAACTATAGACTTAGGCACCATGTACAAATGCACAATCTCAGTAATATACAAATCCGCCAACTTATCCAAGGTATACGTCATATGCGTTGGCACAAAATGTGCACACTTCGTAAACCGATCAACAATCACCCCATAATCATTGAAGTGAAAATTCATAGGATTTCCATCCATGACATCCTTAACATTATGTACCAACACATCATCATAAGGTTGCTTGACCTTGATCAATTGTGATAAGGATGGCTTTACTTGCAACTCGGCCAACAAGCCTTCATCCTGTATCACACTCAACTCCGCAAACATTGCCCTCAACTCCACCCAACCTTCCTACTCAAAGCATCAGCCACAACATTAGCCTTACCCGGATGGTACTCAATTGTCAAATCATAATCCTTAAGCAACTCCTACCATCTATGTTGCCTAAGATTCAAATCTTTTTGCATCATCAAAATTTTCAAACTCTTGTGATCTGTGTACACAACACATTTCTCTCCATAGAGATAGTGCCTCCAAATCTTCAAAGCGAACACAACCGCAGCAAGCTCAAGATCATGGGTAGGATAATTGCGCTCATGCACCTTCAACTGTCTCGATGCATAATAAACAACTTTACCTTCTTGCATCAGCACAAAACCAAACCTACGTATGATGCATCGCTATAAACAACAAACTCCTTACCGACTGAGGTTGAATCAAGATAGGAGCTTGCGTCAAAGCCTCATTTAACTTCTCGAAAGCTCGTTGTCTATCTTTGATCCACTCAAAACGAACATTCTTTTGCAACAACTTAGTCAAAGAAGTAGCGGTCCTCGAAAACCCATCCACAAACCTACGATAATAACCAGCCAACCCAAGGAAACTACAAACCTCTGGTACAAACTTAGGTGGCTTCTAACCCATCATTGCCTCAATCTTGTGTGGATCAACCTAAATGCCATCGGCTGACACCACACGCCCAAAGAAGACAACCTCCATAAGCCAAAACCCACACTTGCTCAACTTGGCATACAATTGATTATCCAACAATTCCTGAAGCACAGTCCGTAAATGTTTATCATGATCTTCCTCTTAAGAGTACACAAGAATATCATCAATAAACATAACCACAAATTGATCCAAAAACTCATGGAACACCGGTTCATCATATCCATGAACGCAGCTGGTGCATTGGTCAAACCAAACAGCATCACCAAGAACTCATAATGCATGTACCTCATACGAAAAGAAATCTTAGATCTACATCATTTTCCTTCAACTGATAATACCAGGACCTTAAATCAATCTTAGAAAACACCGAAGCACCTCTAAATTGATCAAACAAATCATCAATCAGTGGCAAAGGATACTTATTCTTAATCATCAACTTGTTCAGTTACCGATAATCAATGCACATTCGTATCGTTCTATCCTTCTTCTTGACAAACAACACCAGTGCACCCCACGACGAAAAACTAGGCCTAATGAACCCTCGATCCAGCAACTCCTGAAGTTGCATCTTTAACTCTTTCAACTATTTTGGTGTCATGTGACAGGGAGCAATAGACATTAGAGCTGTATTCGCATACAACTCGACTCAAAAACTCTACCTCTCTATTCGGTGGCAAACCCAGCAACTCCTCCAAAAAACACCCGAAAACTCACATATTGTACGTATGTCCTGAACATGCACCTCCTTTATTCTTGGATTCATAATATAGGCTAAGAATGCTTGACATCCAGAATCTATCAAACGACTCGCTTCTAGTGCCAAAACAATATTGGACAATAACTTAACATTCTCACCCACGATTTCCACCTCGTAATCATCAGCAAGTTTCAAAGAAACTCGCTTTGTTACAAAATCAACCACAGCTTTATGCTCGGTCAACCAATCCATACCCAGGAATACATCAAAATCGTAAAACAACAACTCCATCAAATCAACCTCAAACACATGACCTTAAACCATCAAAGGACATCTCCTATACAACCTTCTCACGACAACCGTTTCCCCAAAAGAACTGGTTACTTACATACCCACATCTAACACTTCTACAGGTATATTAAGCAAATGTGCATGTCACGCAAGATATATGAATGTGTAGAACCAAAATCAACCACAGAAAACAACGGTAGAGATTTTAATGTAAATGTAATATCCCAAATTTTGGATAGTGACTAAATTGTAAATTTTGAAAGAGTAGGGGGTTAAAGTATAAACCTTGGAAAAGTTTGGGGACTAAAGTGTAAATTTCCCCAACAAGTAATTTTATCCAGTAGAAGAGTGAATCGGATCGAAATAAGTACCTTAATATCGGTTTTAATAATTAAGATGCAGAAAAAAGTACCGAATTTGGATCGAATTAAATCGTTAAGCGTGCTCAGGCCAAGGAAATACAAAGATGGGTGACCTATGGGAAGGTCCCATAAAAGTGTTTCTGATCGATATTTTAGACTCAGTAAAAGTAGAAAATATTCGTATGGATTTCAAATAAAGGATTTCTATGAGAAACCTTATGCTATGAAGATTTTCAATAATTATCGGAATAATAGACTGAGTTAAGAAAATTTAGTCTAAGTCTTTATGAAAGGAAAATTTTAAGGTTTAAAAGTATCATGTGATAGATAGTGAGTTGTATTGGGTACTTTCACAGTTGGTAAAAATCTGAGGAAAATTGAAATGGGAATTGAAGTTCAGTGACCAAAATGAAAATTTTGAAAGTTTTGTGGCCAAAGTATAAACTTTGGGAAAGTTCAGGGACCAAAGTATAATTTCCAAAAGTTATGTAAGTTAACCCCGTAAATGAATAGTTCACCCCCAAGAGTGACACTTTTGTGTTACCCAGATTTTTTGTACGAAGCTTATATTAATGGTTATAAAGTTTTAAAGTTCGTAGGAAGAAAATTTAGAAATCATATTGAATGAAATTAGAATATTTGGATCGAATAAATGCCATAAATAAAAATATAAGATATTTTGGTACATGGCCGGTTGGATTGGAACCAATTTGGTTCAATTTTAATGGAATGTCAATTTTCAAGACTTGTTGTAAATAAAGACTAGTTGGAGGGCAAATTGGACATTTGCCATGGATGGCATTTTTGAAATATTTTGAAACTTTAAGGGCAATTTTGAAAGGCCAATTACACATGGATTTGATCTTGTCCATTGAGTTTTGATGAGATTAAATCTTGGCCATTCGATGAAAAGGGCATTTTAGTAATTTCACTATTTAAATGAATTTAAAATTCATTTATACTTTACAAGTGGCTTAATTGGATGAAATAACAAATATGAAGACAATTATTCATCCCAAAAATTCGAAATTTGAGAGGGGAGAAGAGAGAATTTTTTTCTAAGTTCGATTCAAGCCTCGAAACTCGATTTTCAGCCGAACATGAATCAAAGAGGATTCAAGATACTATAAAGGAAAAGATCGAGTAGAATTTAGTGAGGCATACTATTAAATGACTCATGTGAGTGCATTTTTATTTATTTATTATTATGCTGTGAGATATACTTGTGATAAGTCAATCTCGAAGGTTAAAGGTAAAGGATTTGAATTATCTGAAATGTTTGAATGGTTTATAAATGATTTAGGGTATGAATTGCCCAATTCAAATTTCACAACTTAAAAATTGTCCTTAAGCAAGAACGGAAACTGCAAATCATTGAAGAACCTGTCCCTAAAAAGCCAGCAGATGATGCCTCCAAAGATGAAAGGGAAGCCTTTGAGAAATACTTAAATGACATGGTATATGTCGGATGCTTGATGCTTGCGACCATGACCCCTGAGCTTTAGAAGCAACATGAGGACATGGTTCCCTATGAGATGGTTAAAAATATCAAAGAATTATATGAGGGGCAAGCTCGTCAAGAAAGGTATGAGACCTCTAAGGATTTGTTTCGATGTAAAATGGTGGATGGAACTCCAGTGGGAACTCATGTTCTCAAAATGATAGGGTATATTCAGACCCTTGAAAAATTGGGCTTCCCTCTAAGTGTTGAATTGGCTACTGATGTTATTCTGCAATCGTTGCCGGATAGTTTTAATCAGTTTGTTCTTAATTTCAATATGAATGAAATTAACAAATCGTTGCCCCAGTTGCTTGGTCTGTTAAGAACAGCAGAGAACAACATGAAAAAGGTTGGCTGCAAACCTATTCTAATTGTCCGAAAGGATAACAGAAAATGAAAGCCCAACACCAAGGCAAAGCCAAAGCCCAACAAATGAAAGGCTGCATTGAAACCCAAAGGATGAGTTGCAAAAGAAGGAAAGTGTTTCCATTGCAACAATGCTGGACATTGGAAGAGAAATCGCCCTGTATATCTTGAGGACATCGAGAAGGCAAGAGAAAATGGACAGTCTGGATTAGGTATTTATGTTATTGATATAAATATATCAACATCTACTTCTTGGGTATTATATACCGATTGTGGTTCACACATTTGTACTTCTGTACAGGGACTAAAAATGAGTAGAAAATTGGTGAAATGAGATGTAGACCTACGAGTGGGAAATGGAGCAAGAGTTGCTGCATTAGCTATAGGAACATATACTTTGTCATTACTTAGTGGACTTGTTTTAGATTTAGAGGATTGTTATTCCGTACCTAGTTTGACTAAAAAACATTATTTCAATTTCTTGTTTGGACAGATTGGTTTTGAGATTATTATTAAGAATAATAGTTGTTCTTTTTCCCTCAATAATGTTTTTTATGGTACGGCTCAATTAATCAATGGCCTCTATATCTTAGATCAAGACAATTCCATATATAACATAAATACGAAAAGATCAAAAACAAATTTCTCTAATCAAACTTATCTCTGGCATTGTCGCTTGGGTCATATAAGTGAGAAACATATATCAAAACTTCATAAAGATGGATTTTTGGATTCTTTTGTTTTCGAACAATTAGATATATATGAACCTTGCTTAATGGGAAAAATGACCAAATCACCGTTTGACGGTAAAAATGAACGAGCAAGTGATTTATTAGGTCTAATACATAGTGATGTATGTGGACCTATGAATACACAAGCTAGAGGAGGGTTTCAATACTTCATTACTTTCACTGACGACTTCAGTAGATATGGGTACGTTTACCTAATGCATCATAAATCTGAAGCCCTTGAAAAGTTCAAGGAATTTAAGAATGAAGTACAAAACCAATTAGGAAAGAGTATCAAAGCTCTTCGATCAGATCGAGGAGGAGAATACTTAAGCCTAGATTTTGATGAACTTCTTAAGGGATGTGGGATTGTCTCACAACTTACACCTCTAGGTACTCCACAACACAATGGAGTCTTTGAAAGGAGAAATCGAACATTGTTAGACATGGTTTGGTCAATGATGAGTCATGTTGATCTTCCAACTTCTTTTTGGGGACATGCGCTAGAAACAGCTGCTTTCACACTAAATCGTGTTCCATCTAAATCAGTTCAAAAGACACCATATGAGATGTGGACTGGGAAACGTCCTAGTATGTCTTTTATGAAAATTTCGGGATGCAAAGTTTATGTTAAACATCAGATGTCTACAAAACTCGAACCCAAATCTCATAAGTGTAATTTTGTAGGGATGCAAAGTTTATGTTAAACATCAGAATTTATTCTCATAAAAGGAAGTAGGAGAAATATTGAACTTGAAGAAATTCAAGGTCAACCATAGATCACTAAACCAGAGATTTAACAACAACAAGTTCCACAAATAGTTGAGGAACATCCAACCGTTCTTGAAACACAACCACTACGGAGATCTATGAGAGAACGCAATGCACCTGAGAGATATGGATTTCTTGTCACATTGCAAGGAGATGTTCTCCTCATGGACCAAGATGAGCCTAGGATTTATCAGGAAGCAGTGGAGAGCTCAGACTCTGAGAAATGGTTAGGGGCCATAAAATCCGAGATGGATTCCATGTTAGAAAACCAAGTATGGACTTTGGTCGACCCACCTGAAGAGATTAATCCTATAGGGTGCAAATGGGTTTTCAAAAAGAAAACTGACATGGATGGAAATGTACAAACATACAAAGGGCGATTGGTCGCTAAGGGATTTCGTCAAATTCATAGTATAGACTATGATGAAACATTTCCCTTGTTGCTATGATTAAATCTATCATGATATTTTTTGCAATAGCTGCATATTATGATTATGAAATCTAGCAAATGGATGTCAAAACCACTTTCCTTAACAAAAAATTAGATGAGGATGTGTACATGGCACAACCTGAGGGTTTTGTCGATCCAAAAGATGCCCTAAAAGTATGCAAGCTACAAATATCCATTTATGGATTGAAGCAAGCTTCTCAAAGTTGGAATCTTCGTTTTAATGAGGCAATCAAAGAGTTTGGTTTCATTAAAAATGAACATGAGCCATGTGTTTTCAAGAAAACTAGTGGAAGCACTGTTATATTCTTGGTATTGTATGTGGATGACATACTAATAATAAGAAATGACATGCCTACCTTACAGTCTGTAAAGACTTGGTTAGGAAAATGTTTTTCTATGAAAGACTTGGGTGAAGCAACCTACATATTAGGAGTCAAGATCTATAGAGATAAATCAAGACGACTTCTAGGACTAAGTCAAAATACATACATAGATAAAGTACTGAAAAGATTTAGTATGGAAGAATCTAAAAGAGGATTCTTACCTATGAGACATGGTATTTCACTCTCGAAGGAAATGTGTCCTTCAACGCCTCAAGAGAGAGAGCGCATGAGTAAGATTCCATATGTTTCAGCCATTGGATCCATCATGTATGACATGCTATGTACATGTACAGATGTATCATATGCACTAAGTATGACAAGTCGATACCAAGTAGATCCCGGTAAAGGTCATTAGGTTGCAGTCAAAAACATCCTTAAGTACTTAAGAAGAACTAAGGATACATTCCTTATGCATGGAGGTGAGAAAGAGCTAAGTATAAAAGGTTATACTAACGCAAGCTTCCAAACTGATAAGGATGATTCTTGATCGCAATCGGGTTTTGTGTTTTGCCTTAATGGAGGTGCTGTAAGCTGGAAAAGTTCAAAGCAAGATACAATAGCAGATTCTACAACAAAAGCCAAGTATATTGCAGCAAGCAATGCTGCAAAAGAGGCTGTTTGGATCAAAAGTTCATACCTAAACTAGGGGTTGTGCCTAGCATATCAAATGCTATAGATCTACGTTGTGACAACAACGGAGCCATCGTACAAGCAAAAGAACCCAGATCTCACCAGCGATCCAAACACATACTTAGGCATTACCATCTCATTTGTGAAATCATTGATTGAGGAGATGTAGAAATATACAGAGTACCAATAGATGACAATGTCGCCGATCCACTAACAAAGCCTCTAACACAGCAGAAGCATGAACGTCACACTAAGTCTCTTGGTATTAGATACACGAGTGATTGGTCTTAGTGCTAGTGGAATATTGTTGGCGTATGCCCAAAGACCAATTATGAGATGGTTGTAAAAGACATACTTATTTTATCTTGTTTATTAATAAGAAGCTATTATTATTATTATTTCAGTTTATTTTGTGTATCTATAAATAAATTGAATTATAATAAAGTCTTTAGAATAATATAGTTATTCTTGAATGTCCTTAATCGAGAATTATTATGGGCTTGGACAATAATAATGTATTAAGATTAATATGTAGTTGATTGATGACAAAGTGTTGTCATTGACATGGAGATGTCAAAATAAATACATAAGTATGTGTTAGGGAACGTCATACTAGACTGACCCGCTATGAGCATGTTTCTTGGATCATTATGTGACAGTCACAACATTGCTCATGGTGATTACCACATGTATGATCCTTAGACTTGAGATCATCATTATTTCAACATCGTGAGTGACATATTTTGATACGGTCAAACACGTGTCGTAATTGACTACACTATAAAAACTGATATTGGATATGTCACAATCCATGTAGCGAAATATGGTTGATCAAGATAGGATTTGTCCCTCATACATAATAGGAGTAATATCATAGGCCATTTGATTGAGTGAGACTGGAAAATGCATGGCCATGCTCGAATGAATTGATATGGGATATCATAGTTATTCATTTATAATAGTCTACTCAAGATATCAAGAAACATTAGATGGACTATACAAGTGTGACTAATCCATGACTTGTGTCCGATCTAGATATGAGGACAAAAAGATGAAATACATAAAAGAATTTGATCATGGAAAAAAGGTTAAATCGAACCACGATTTCATGTAACTTAGGTAGCAATGATGTATTGCTAGATGCCACTCATTGCTTGTAATATTAGAATTGTTCTGGATATTGCTGCTAACGTTACATGAACCTACAAGGGTCACACCCTATGATTGAAACGAACAAATATCGACTAGATAGCATATGTACGTTGTACACGTAATTAGTGAGAAACCGAAATTGCTATATAATAGATAATTTCGTTTATATATATATATATGTTAATATTTGATAAGTTATTGTAATTATCAAATACTATATATGTATATATATATGTGCGTGTGTGTATCTAAAAGAAACCTAATTAAAGTAGAATCAGATTCTACATATTTAATTATATTCAGTTAAATATATTGTATATTTAAAGAATCTGAATTTAATTAGAATTAGGTTTTTAAATGCTATATAAAGGCATAAGGTCTAGCAACCAAAATATATGTTTTTGAAAAATCTCGCTAATAGTTAGAGAAGATAAAATATTGTTCGTTTTATTCGGGTGGACTGCGTAGAGGTCGGAACGCTATTGTGACGACCCAGATTCAATTTGGTTATTCTGAATTCCCTACGGATTTCTAGATTCCAGATTTATTAAGGTAACGTTTCATCCCTATTCACCCCGAATTTTTCCTTTATACATGGATCACTGGTAGATTACGCCGGATAATTTTTTCGCTGCGCCATGGGGTGTACTGGCGTTTCCCAACAAAATTGTTGTAAAGTAGTTGTTGATGAACCATAACATACCCACCACTCAGTTGCAACATAAAAATTAGATTTAAATAAATAGAAGTATACAATGTATTATTTATGAAAAAGAGTTAAATTATCATTACTTGGAGCCTTAGTCTTCCTCTGTCTAATAGCCATAGGATTTCCAAATAGTCCATGTGTTTGCTTGTAAGCATGGAGCTCTTCCATAATCTTGTCTTGCTTGTCAAGTGCAGTGACCAATTTCATGATACATTCATAAAACCATCTATCACTTCTTCGCATTGCTCAAGTTGAGGATTATCATAAAATAATTCAGGATTAAGAAAGTGGCCAGCAACATATAAAGGACGATGTAGCTGACATTCTTATCTCTTATCTATCATTTTAAAGACTTCAGAGTACTTGGACTCATTTCCATTAAATGAAGCTGCAATAGCTTCTTTGGCATGATTCATTACCTCGTATATGTATCTCATGGTAGGTTTTTTCTCTCCATCAACCTTTCTTAGTGCATGAACTAGAGGACCACTTAACTTCAATGCGTATACAGTACCATTCCAAAAGGAAGGCATCAAGATAGTATCAGTAACTTTTTTTCCCAATTTCCTTGGCCCATTTGCTATTTCTCTATTCTTGAGATTTAAACATCTTTCTTAAGTTATCTTGTTGCTTGTGTATTGATGAAAGTGTAATGAAAGCCATTGCAAATCTTGTCTTCGTTGGCCTTAGCAAGTTCCTTTTGTTTAGTAAATTGTCTAATCATATTCAAAATACCTGAGAGTTGATAAATAAAGCTATTAACCTGAATTGCCATATTTAATACTCTACGAAAACATGAATTGCTCTAATATTTTCAAGAATTAGATCAATACAGTGGGCTGCACAAGGAGTCCAATATAAATGTGTATACTTTGCCATCAAGAGTGCAGCTATAAAGTTTCTTCCATTATCTGTTATAACTTGTACAACATTGTCATCACCTCCTACATCCACTATTCTGCTTAGCAGTTCAAATAATTTATCACTAGTTTTTGAATAGCTTGATGCATCAACGGACTCGAGGAACATGCTTCCTTTTAAACAATTAACTGTAAAGTTAATAACGGTCATTCCACACCGATCGGTCCATCCATCCGACATAATAGAACATCCTGTTTTAGCTCATTCTTCTCTATGGTTTCTCATACTCTCGTTGGTATTTGCAACTTCTTTATTCAACAAAGGGATTCTTACTTCATAAGCACTTGGTGGCTTCATTCTAATTCCAGCTCTAGTGATTAAATCGATTGCCACTTTAAAGCTAGGATGGTTGAGAGCATTAAAGGGAATTGCAACATCATACATCCATTTGGCAAAATCAGCACATATTTTCTCCCTTTGTTCTTTCTTGTAAGTCTCATTAATGGTCTTCTGCTTACTCGTTGCTTGTGTAGAAGAGTTGAAAAAGCCATCCATTGGACCAACTTGCCTTGCCCTTTTAATAGTTGGATTTATTGTAGTTTTGACTTTTTTCCTTTCGGGTCAGATTCTAACACTTGCATTTCATCTTCCTTATCAAAATCATTTGTTTAATCATATTCATGCTCCAAGTTCATCTTCTCTCGTTCTTGCTTTTTATTGTCGAAGTATTCAATAATTTCTTGTCTCACATGCTCAGGACACTTAGTACAACCTTTTATGTTTCAATATCCACCTGCTAGATATTGTTCAAATCTATAATTCCACCTTTGACAACTACCGAACAATACGTGCAATTGACATTATTTGTGTTTTTAGGATCAGCCAAATAACCATGATTTCAATCTAAATCGGTCTTTCTCTCGTTTTCCATGTCTGTCAACTAAAAAACAGCCTACTCGTTAGGATTTTTAATTCCAAAAATTCAGTTTCTAACGCGCAATAGTAACTAAATTCTATGACATAGTGGAAATATAACCAGTAAACAAGTAAGAAAAATATTTTGTGAATATAATTAACATAAGACTCATGTTAGAAACTGAATGTTGTAAATATAATTAACAACTTTGTGAATTTTATGAATATAATTGACAAAAAGCAGTCGGTAAAGTTTTAAAGATTAAATATTTTTTAATAAAAACAAGATAAAAAAATTACAAAAGATAAATAAGACAAATATAGAAGACATAAGACTCATATTTTCTTGTTTATTCAAGATAAATAAGAAAAATACAAAAGAGAGAAAGTACTTGGAGTCTATAGATGGAGCCAAAATCTTATTTTCTTCCTCGATAAATTCTTATGTTTTTCTTTTGGCTATTACCTTTTTTATAGTTTTTTGCGGTAATTTTTTTACCCTAATACTACTTGGATTGAGTTGATCCAATTAATTAGATTTTATTAAATAACTAGGAGTAGGTATCTAAAACATAATAAAAGAATAATATTAAAAAACATAATAAAAAAATAAAAACATTAAAAATACATAAAAGACAAAAATTAAAAAAGGCAATGCTTTCGGCACCTTCCACCGCCTCAGTTATTTCTGCAATTTGCTGCGCCTACACCCAAACAAAGCAATGTTGCATCGCGTCGCTGCACCTCAACGCCTAAGCGCGCATCTCCCTCGACTTTTCAAACACTGCAGCTTCCTAATGAAGTTATGAGCAGTCCCATGGGTGCACTTTTAAGTAAGTTACTATCTGCCCTAAAATTTTACTTCATTCATTGTATTTGTGTACGAAGTCCCGAGGTGGATATGCCGCAGGGACATCTCTATTCTCTATTAACCTACTTCATGCTAATTATAGTGGATTATTGTGGTTAGCGTTTTTCCTAATGTGGGATTCGCTTAACTAGTACCTTCCATCCAAAAATAGTGATTTGCCGGGGAGAAA
The DNA here is from genome assembly GCA_019671005.1 of Hibiscus mutabilis. Taxonomy (NCBI): domain Eukaryota; kingdom Viridiplantae; phylum Streptophyta; class Magnoliopsida; order Malvales; family Malvaceae; genus Hibiscus; species Hibiscus mutabilis. The sequence goes on along the minus strand of CM033717.1, from coordinate 16,018,569 downwards.
GACGGGGAGGGGGGGAGCATCCGAAATCTGAGGGAGTCCAGACATCACCTTCTAAACCAACCGGAGCACAGGAAAAACCTCAAGCCGGTGGAACTGCAGCAGATCCTCTCGGAGATGCACGAGCCAAGGTCCAAGAGGAAATAACCCGTGAATTTGCCGCCATCATGGCAACTGGAACATTGCGAGCTAGTGAGGCAGCAGCACCGGCAACTAGGAAAGTGATGCAGAAATACGGGCACTTGAATGTTGCCATGCCACAGAGTTAGAAGCAGGAAAAAAAGAAAGAACACTTTTTTTCATGCAGGTCCAGCATGTACTTTGGAAATGAAATCATTTTATAATAATGATTCGAGTCTTTCCAAAGTTAAATCGAATTGTTGGAATATGACTGTGAAGGTCTCTGCGTAAGTAAGGGTTGATTTATTGCCATGAATTGTATTGCACGAAGCAAGCAAAGTATTTAATTGAATCCATTTCCAGCGATCAAAACAATTTCTGATAGACGTGAGTGGAATGAATCAGAACCTGTTATAGATTTAATTGAATCGGGGCCTCTCTTTTTTTAATAAAAAAATGGTGTGTTTTTTTAGGGGAAAAAAAGTAAATTACGGTCACTTAGATATAGATTTACAGCAATTACGTGTATTTTGTAAGTAATTTGTTCTGATGTCGTCGTAGATTGAAATAACTTGAGGATTAATCTTCCATTAGAATGCTTTTCAGAAATTGAAGTTTAAAAAAAAAACGAGTGGAATTGGAAACCCCATCCACAATTGTTAAAATAAAAATGGTATATACTTAATTCTAGGTTAAGGGTTTGGATCATTTCATTTTTTATTTTTTTTGAATTTTTACATAAAATACAATTATTAAAATTTAAAAAAAGTAACATTAAAATTCTAAAAAAGTATTAACTTTATATTTAGTATAAGTAAATATCAGTAAGCAATTGGTAAAATGTAAAAAGAGGATTCCACTGAAGGGATATAGGAAACCTTGAATGCCAGATTTCTACCGTAGTAATTATTTTATATCCTTCCTTGTCTAGCTTGGCTTTCATAATGGATTGCAGTACCTGATATGAACTAATCTATCAATAGATCGGATCAATCCAATCTAAATTAATCTATTAATAGATTGAATATTGATGATTATAAAAAAATCAAAATATTAATTACTTTTTAAGTCAAATAAACACAATTTTTTTATAGATATGTTTAAATTTACCTCAACATATCAGGTACTCAATAAAATCCACATCATACAAATGAAAGGTAAAATCTTAATAGTCCCTAAAAGCTGCTTTTATAAAAATATATAAGGACTAAATTCATTAAATGTGGAATAGAGAGAGACTAAATCGGTAGAATTACAATAGAAAAGATTCAAAATTCAACCTGAAAACAATATATGCTCAATAGAATTACCTTAGTAATAACAACAACAATGACATGTTAGTCAAATTGTTTCTTCCCGAGGCAATGGTGTATGTTCTTGATTAGCTAAACTAACACTTCCATTCTCTAATTCAAGGGAAGATTCTTTAGCTCTACAAAAAACATCAGATGGGATGTTGATTCCTGCAAAACCGACCATCACGGCCGCAGCTCCCAGGTAATCCATGAGATGAGGAGCATTGCCGATTACGGTATCGACTATTGCGGCCAATGGCACTTGGATAGTAAGACCAGCCGTTGCTACTGTTGTCGTGGTAAGAAGAACAGCTTTTGCCCACAAATAATCACTCAGCACATTGTCCAACAAACCTATGCATGATGGAGAGATGATATCAGGTATGAAGACTGTGTCGAAGAAAAAACTATAAAACTCAAGCTCGTAGCACAAAGAGTCAAAGACACAGTTCATCTGCTAGCAGAAAGCACTGACCATGGTGGTAGAGAAGGCCACAAGATCATGGCAAAATTTTGATACGACATGCAACCGCATTTATGCTTCTCTTTCCAGTTTTGCTTATTTTAAAATGACTAAAGACTTGAAGCGACAATATAATTCAAACATGTAAAGCCAAATCCCTTCGTATAGAGATTACCCAAAATTGGACTCAGACAACATTCCTTTGTAACTTGCAAAATAGTGTCAACATGCATTTCACATAATTTTGAGCCATCAGCATCGCACTGCGACTGAGAATCAAGATTCCAGCTGTTCATTTACAAGCAATTTCATGTCTAACCAATATTTCCAACAGTTGAGCAAGTTAAGCGCATCTTTTCATGCAATACACGACCCATCGGTCCCCATATAAAACTTAAAGGATCAACTTGGAAGGGACAATGTCATAAAGCGGTTCTCAAAAGGAAGGAAGATTACAAAAATATAGGCAAATCGGATAAGGCACTATTATTTCGTAGTGACAAACAAATCTGATAAGGCACTTTAAAACAGTTAAATACATTCTAGTAAAGAAACACCAACCAAAAATGTCAATGATATATACTAATATATGTAGTCATGCACCTTTGCTTTTCTTAAAGCTTGATGTTTTAGGTACATAAATTTAATAAGTTCACCAGTTAAGAGGAGAAAATAACTGAAAGCAAAAATAAAATACATACCTTTTCCTATAATCAGGCCAAACTGCTTCCAGGACAGCGTGTTGAGAGACTCTAGCTTGGTGACATTGAGTATAAGAGCAAAAGGAAGGAATATTAATACGTTGAAAAGCCCTAGAAACCCCAGGAATTGTGCCATGCTGGCGCGACCACTCTTTTCTTCATCATCGGGCAACTTTTTACGAATAAGTGTAACATATACAGCATAGAAAGCAGCTGAGAGAAGAGCCAGAATGTCTCCAAGTACGGGGTTCGAAGCAATTTTTCTTAAACTTTTGTTGTTGTGCGAGTCGCCCAAGCTAACAACAATGGTTCCTGCCATGCAAAGGAGGACACTTCCAAGCTTTATCCAAGTGAACTTCTCACCCAAGAATGCCAAAGAGACCAAAAATGTGAAAAGGCTCGATGCACTGCTCAAGATGGTGTTAGACTGCAGTCAACAAACGAAAGTAAATTATTCGACAATCATGAAAAATAACCCGTTTAAAACATGAACTGATGCAATCAATGCAAAAATCCATTATGCTTACCGTTACAGTAGTGTACTTCAATGAAAGATTAAAAGTCAGTTGAGCCAGAAACCAAAATGGGCATATTGACAGGCTAACTTTAGCCACTCTAGTACGTGTCCATCGCCCTTTTGCATCTAAGCCAATGTTGGCAACGTCACCTTGACTAGGCAAAGTCGTATTAAGCTCATTGGAATCATTTTCGAACTGCAAACCATTCGGAATCTCGTGATGGATCTCTCCCTCTTCTGCAATTGAGAATTGACTTGATCCACCTGCTCCTGAACCTAAAACACCCTCTCCAAGAAGGATAGCTTGCTCTGATTCTCTCAACTCTTCAAAAGGACTGCTTCTAGAATTTCTCCGAGACATTAAACTCCCACAATTATCTTCTAGATACCGCGCGATTTCAACCAAGGGAATATAAACAATGAATAATGAATTGCAAATGTATGTAATAAGAAATGGTGAAACACCTGCATCAACAACAGACTGTACCACAAAACTAGCGGCTATCCATATAGCCGCAACAGCGAATATGTATAGCAAACCTAAACCCCATCTCCAGACTTCACTTTTCATTTCTTTTGAAGCCATTTATTAACCAAACTAGCTCCCAAAGTCACAATCATTCCAGAAGGATCAAAACATTGCATACCAATCGCCGAACTTCAAATACTAGAATTCCCATTTACAAATGGAATATCCAAATCTAAGCATCATAAATTCATAATTCACATCAAAATTTGAAGCTTACCTGAAAAAACGGGAAGGGAAAAAAAACGAATAAGAAAAGAAGCAAACAATGGAAAGATTGCAACAGAATTAATTCCAATAGAGATTTTAAAGAGAACCCATTCGCAAGTTGATCAAATCCGGGTGAGTAATTACCCAATCGTGCCGGGAAATTGATACATAACCATTGCAACTACTACACCAAATGTAATCAATTAAAAACGAAAAATTATTAACAACCCTAACAAATAATTTACCTTCCCTTAAGAATTGAATGTTTATTGTATCGGACAGAAGGAATCGAATGTTTCATATAATTTCAGTATCCGACAGGTTTTCATGTATTGAAGCTTCGTTCTGGTTCTGAATTGTTTTTCAGATTATGATTGTCAAGTCAAGGACCAAAGCGGGTAACTTTAGGCCCAATTTACCAGCCGTTCCTGGCCCAATTTGAGGTTTTTGTTTCTTTTTTGACTTTGCTTGGTTTGTTGTTCGAATCTTTATTACAAAAATGTCAAATAATTAAGCTGGTTTGAAGATTTTCAACCCCACCGTCATTAGGGTTTGCATAATTAACCGTAATCGTTAATCATAATTGATAATCGTATAGTCGTTATATTTTATAGGTTAATTAGATGAATCGTTAAAGTTAAACGATTTCGGTTAACCGAACCGCTAAAAATGATGGTTAACGGTTATGAATTTTGACAAATGGTTAAACTATAGGTTAACAGTTATTAAAGTATTTATATATATATATATATTAAAATAAAATACCTTCAATTGAAAGTTTAGCCCACGTGCCCCATTTTCTAATTTCTGAACTTTATTTTGTAATCTAATTCATAGTTATTTTTTATCTTCGATTTGCTAGTATTACATTACATTTCGTATACTAACTTGTTTCATGTTTTGAAATATAGGAATAAATGATTTAACACTCGATCAACAAACAACTATAATTGATGAGTCGTTTTTCATTTTAGAAGAAGTAGATGAAGGACCTTAGGTGATTTGATCATAGAGTTAATTTTTTTGGCTTGTAGTACTAACTTGTGGAAGTAGTGTGTAATACCCAAAACAAGTCTTGGAAGGATGTTATCAAATCATGTGTAACTTAAATTGTTCTAAATACCTTAGAATTAGAATCGAAAGAAATGAACTAAGGACTAAAATTGAAAAGCTCGAAAAAAAAGTTAGCTAATCTAAAAAAGTTAAATTGAATACTTTGAATATTAGAGTTTTGTATGCAAAGATTATAATTAGATTAGGGCCATTACACATGTCATCTAGAAGATGATTTTGAAGGTTGGAATCGGCCAAGTGGGAGAACAATTGTGTAATTGTTTTCATCTTTCTCACTTGGCCGAAAACACCATTGTTGAAGGAAGAAAGAAAATTTGGTTCCTAACTATAGTAATCGGTGAAGGAGGCTTTAAAATTCTTATTCAAATTCTTGGGGTTTAACTTGATTAGCTCAAGGAAGAAGGTGATTGTTCTCTTCTTCACTTTTAATTCTATTTAAATTTAGAATTCAACCTAAATTCATGCATTGTTAGCTTAGATTGAATATTCAAAATAGATAATAAGATTTTTAGAGCTGTTCGAGTATATTGATTGATAAATTTGCCCAGTTTTGCATGATTGAAGGCTCCATGGGACTGTTTTGATCACAATGTGAATGTATATGGGTGTGATGAATTGTTTTGTGTATAAATAGATGTGTATAGATAAAAAAAAAAAGAATGGATTGCTTTGGCTTCTTAAAAATTACATGCTGGACTGTTGTGTTTAGAAATTAGATTTGTATATTGATTGTGGGGTGTTTCGATCACCTATTTAAGCATAAAGAAGGAATGGGACAATATTACACTAACTTGAACATCTTTTTAGACTGAATTGATCATGAAATTGACACGCGTCGTTCTCGCGTCAAAATAATTCCTTCTTCTCAAATAATAAATAAAGGAATTCAAACGTAGTAAAAGAGAAGTAAGGGTCGATCTCACAGGGACTAAGAGAACTTCCTGATTTATGTTTGTTCAATCGGTGAGCCAAGAAGAGAGTTGAATAATATTTAAGTATGGTGGGGGTTTGTGAATTAAGTAAAACTAATAAGAGATTGTAGACAAAATTTAGGAAGTGGGTTAAATATGGTAAAGATTAGCCTCGGGCTTTTGCTCTGACTCAGTTTCCTCGGATCATTGGAAAAAGGATTTTTCACTTCGGGGTTCACGTCGGTTACTCGTCTTCAAGGATCAATCCTTGTGACTGTGCCTTGTATACCGAATACCCAAGTGCCATCTTTGATATCGATTTTGGAAATTGATCGAATCAACAACAATGTTGTAGATCAAAAATGTTTAAGTAAAGACGACTCGGACTATGTCGTTTCAATAATAACTGATTCCGATCTCAGTTTTCTCTTAGCAAACAATTTTGCTAAGTGTGTTCACAGGAAGTCAAATGTGCTTCAATAGCCGATCCTTCCTCCCACACATTTAACCAAAACAACATCCAGACCAACGTCAATCTTTGGTTTTGAAATCATTTTGATTTTGAAATTAAGTTTAGAAAACTAAGAGAGATACCCGAAATTGTTTAAGTGCTCTTCATCCTCACGTTGGAATTGAGCCATTGCTTTAGCCCTTGGCTATGGAGAATTTAGCTAAGTATGATTATGGTAAAAATCATACTTAGCATTATAAAAGGAAAATAAATAAAAAACTTAAAGCAAGAACTAAACAAAAGAAAGAATTTTATAAAACCTTAAAAGTAAAAACAAAGCTAAGAATGAGAATATGAGATATGATCTTTGAGTTTGCCCAAATGAGGTATTTATAGCAGCCTAAAACTCTAAAAATAACCCTAAAAAGACAAGAGATAAATCCTAAATTATTTAAATTAATTACAAAAGATAAATCCAAAGTTTGAATTTAAAATCTGGCTGATAAGTTATCTGATATGCGGCTGATAAGCTATCGTTGCTGCTGACGTGGCATCTTCTAGAAGCTGCTGACGTGGTGTCCAGTCAGACTTTCATGCCCAGATTCATGCCCTCTAATCCAGCCATGAATCCAGAAAATCAAAAATTGCACAATTTCAGCAGTTTAAGCAATATTCCTGGAATCTACTGTCCTGCATGGAAAATGAACAAAAATGTCCATATTAGCAACTTAAAACAATCAATCAATAAGTAATTAGAGATACAATAATGCATAATTTAAGCACTAGTCAAATTCCCCCTCACTTATTCAATGCTTGTCCTCAAGCATTTTCCAATTATCATGCTAAAAACCTAAGTTGCCAACTCCAATTTCAAAGAATTTCCAAGATTTCTAAAGTAAACTAAATCAAGTAAATGTTGAAATTCAAGATCAATCAATCATGGCATAATCAATTAAGTGTAAATCGACCAAGGCATTTCAATCGTCTACCAATTTCAAAGAATACAAGACTTAGCTCCTCATATTGGTTGACTCATTTTGCTCAAATATTTCGGGTAAGAGAATCGCTCAAGCCTAAACTAATCAATTCGTTACCATAGGCTTGTAACTAGATCTAATCTCCACTACTTAATATAAAAATGATGCAAAAATCAAGAGGACTTAAAATGGGTTGTAACGGGGTTAAGGTTTGGGTAGGATAAAAGGCCGAAAATGAGGTTTAAAAAGTCAAGACAAGTAAAATTATTCAAAGAATTTATTTGAAGAGAGGAGAAGAAATCAATCATTTTTTTTCATTCGAACTGTCCCCCTTTTTCTGTTTTTTTCACTGTTCGAACAGCACCGTATATTCGAACTGCACTGCACGGTTCTGCATTTTTTCTGCGTTGTATTTTCCTGCACTGTTCGAACTAAACTGCATTGATTTATTTTTCTGTACAGTGTTTTTTTTTCTGCACAGTTTTTTTTCTGCACTGCACTGTTTATTTTTCTGCACAGTGTTTTTTTTCAAACCGATTCGAATCTGATTTTTTTCTCTTTTTCCGCTTTGAAATAACCTCAACTTGTCCTGAAAAAGGGTGGCAAAAATAATTGAAAGGAAAACAAAAATAAAATAGGCTTGGCTTAATGATACGGTAAACAAAGAAAATGATTAAAGGCTCAAAAATGGTTCACTAAGTGGAAAATAAATAAAAGGGTAGGCTATTTTGTTTGGTAAGAGAAGTTGGTTTAATCCTAATGCCTCTATCATATTAGAGCATCATAATCAAAATGTGTAGTCTCAACAAGCATCGAGTTACAAGTTCTAGAACGCAATCAATTAGTTTGGCACACTCAATTGAAACAAAGAGCAAGAATAAAAATATATGCTCATTAGGCTCAAAACTCACACGAAATGTCTATTGAACTAAGTCATGCATCCAATTCAATCAACAAATTCATGAAACGACCAAGAAAAATTTACATAAATTAGTCATGCCATGCTATCATGCATCCTAAATTCAACAAGAACAAGATTGAATTCACAAAGAAATGCAAAAGAAATTAAATCAAACAAGAGACTAGCAACCAAGGTCATCAACAATTCTAATCAAGAAACAACTTAATTTCAATCGCAAAGCATAAACGAGAGTCAATTTGATTTCTAATTCCACCCTCCCTCACTTAATCATAATGTCCCATTATGGAAAAATAAAGTGCAAGAGAGAGAGGGTGAAAATACTCCCCGATTAATGTCGGCCATGCCCACGTCCTCGATGAGATGTGCCCGGACGAAGGAAGGATAGGATTTCGGCAATATTGGTTTCAATGGAGTTCAGGTGCTTGTTAACATCCAACTGCGGGTTGTTGTCCTGTACGGGTCGAGGAACCGGCCTTCGAAGGAAAATGCGCTCATTACGAGGTGTACTAGTGCTCGGAGGAACAATATATGGTGCATCGGGAGTACCGGCTAGAAGACCCATTGTATCCAAGCACCTCGCATCTAAAACATCCATGGCAAATGCGTAAGTAAACTGTGAAGGATCAAATGTCAGAGGGAAAAGACGAGATGCAAGGTGTGTGATATAAGGACCAAGAATAAGTGGGCGATTAGTCCGCGCAACACGCTCAAAGGCATAGGCAAACCAAAAGCCTAAATTTACCTTAATGCCGACTTGCATTCACCATAAAAAGAAAAGTTCGACCTTACTTAAATTGGAAAAAGTGTCATTACGGCCGGAATAGTTGTACACAAGGAAGCGATGGATGCAGCGGAGTGCTGGATTATGAACCTGCCAAGCTATTAAGAGTTTCATAGCATATGTCACTGTCAAAATCCTGCGAAATCTCAAGTAAAGCAGTTAAATACCCAGGATCCGTGACATCTATCACGAATCCCATATAAAAATTAATTTCCGTGATTGACATTGAAAAATACTAACCAAGCAGTCGAAAGGATACAACATTAGGAGAGTGCACAAAAATAACACAATTTTTACCAAATGAAAACGTGGCATAAAACTCAAAAACCTGTTCATAATACGTGTTACATCTAATTTCTGGATAAGTTGTCCATCCAATCGCATCAAAAAACTGCATGACAGACTCGCGCAAGTGCAAACTTTCTAGAGTTTGGGGAGGAATATACTTACAAAGTTGAAAGTGGCGATGGCGAATGTGATTAAATCTTTCCAAGTCGTTGCCAACAAACTCCTCGGTTGGAATCGAATATTTGCGGCCATGTTGATAGCGTTCGAAACGCTCTTCCTGATTGGTGTGGTCGTTCGAATAGCATTGTTTCTGAACTTGCCCACGAATAGTGGGGAATCTGGACGTTCATTGTTCAAGTGAGATGAGACGGGCTGGTCAGAAGGATATCCATGCTCAAAGTCTGGTTGTTCCATCGATGGGTTGTTCGTGTAGAGATTAGCTCCGAGTGTGTCTGTAAAGCCAAAAATCGGATGGAACATTAGTAGAGGGGCGCGAGAGATAAAATCAAAATTTACCTCGGGTGTTTGATGTGGTGGAGACGGATGCATGGGGGAGAAAATGCAGCATCGCCGTGCATGGAACGAAAGGACGGTGACGGCCTTCTTGAGGATCTGTCTTGCTATGGCTGGTCAGCATCGGTGGCATCTGGCATCGACTGTGAGAATGCGACGGAAGGCATAGAGTGGAAGGAAAGGGACGACGACGTGAAGACCCGGCAGCCGCGTTGCTGCCCATCGAACGAGCAGACCAGCCAGTTGAGTGATCAAGGGCTGGTTTCTGGTCGTTTGGCTAAGTGGTGGCCGCCTACTGCTGCTGCCTACGGCTGAGACGTCGGGGAGGCGGCGGAGGAGCAGGCTGCGAGTCTGAATTGCTAGGCACGACCATGAAATGCGGTGGTGCCATTCAACGATGGCCGCTGAGCATTATGGGTGCCGGTGTTTGGGGGAGTCAGCGTGCTTGATCCCTTGTGCGTACCATTGTTGAAGCAAGCGAAGGTTGTCGTGGGTGAGGGCTGGTTGGTTGAGGGAACGACTGAAGGAGAAGAAGGGTAATAGTATAGGTGCGGGAATCGTAAAAAAATGAATTTAGAAGGGATTGTGATATCTTATCACAAGTGGGGCCTACAGAATCTCACAAAGCAAAAAGATTGGGTCAAAATTTAACCGATTATGATAGGGAAATTTCAAAATTTGATTCTAATATTTGAATACGGGCCGGCTATAGTGCACCAATTGAAAGGGAGATGCTAACTTGCTCCATGCTTGAAAAACATGTACATAATCGATGCGAAGTACGATCAACAACAAGGGATAACAGACGATTTAATGCAAACATAAAATAGAAAGAAAAAAAGTAAATTAAGAAAAATTGTAACAAAAAGAAATAAACAAAATAAATTCAAAATGGGTTGCCTCCTATCCGGTAGCTTATTTAACGTCGTTAGCTTGACGAGCCGATATTTAAAGCGTAGGTTCTTGTAATTCGATCTCCTCGGCTAATCCTACTAGAGCGTTCTCATAATACGGCTTCAACCTCTAGCCGTTTACTTTAAATCGAGCTCTAGAATTGTCTTCTATTTCTATTGCGCCATGAGGAAAATCTGAGTTACCGTAAATGGGCCGAGCCATTTCAATCGAAGTTTGCCTGCAAAAAGTTTAAGTTTTGAATTAAACAACAAAACTTTTTGGTCAATTGTAAATGATTTAAAGGATATTCTTCGATCGTGGAATTCTTTCGTTTTCTCTTTAAATATTTGAGCGACGTCGTAAGCGTTTCGTCGGATTTCCTCTAATTCTTGGATGTGTAGCTTTCGTGCTTCTCCAATTGCTTCCATCTCCATGTTACATTGCTTAACTGCCCAAAAGGCTCGATGCTCCAATTCAGCCGGCAAATGGCACGGCTTACCGAAAACGAGTCGATACGGCAACACCCCAATAGGACATTTATAAGCCGTCCGGTACGCCCACAACGTGTCGGTTAACTTGAGACTCCAATCTTTACGATCCGGTTTAACAATTTTTTCAAGAATTGCTTTAATCTTGCGGTTTGACACTTCCGCTTGTCCGTTGGTCTATGGATGGTAAGCAGTGGCAATTCTTTGAGTCACTCCGAACTTTTTCATGAGGGCGTCAATTACCTTGTTGATGAAATGGGTTCTCGATCGCTAATTATCGCTCGTGGTGTGCCAAACTTGGAAAAGATAGAATTTTTCAAAAAATTAACAGAATTCTAGCATCATTATTTCGGGTAGCCTTAGCTTCCACCCATTTAGAAACATAATCAACTGCAAGAATGATATAAAAATTTCCAAATGAAAAAGTAAAGGGACCCATGTAATCGATTCCCACACATAAAAAATCTCATGAGACGTGAATCGATTTTGAGGTAATTCATTCCTTCGGCTTAAATTCCCTACACGTTGACACTTATCACATGATTTACAATATAAGTAAGCGTCACGGAATATAGTAGGCCAAAAGAAACCACATTCCTAAATTTTTTGGGCAGATCACTTTGGTCCAAAGCGATCTGCCCAAAAAATTTACACATGAATAAGAATGGCAAAAGTCTAGGATAGAATTTACCTCTACCTCAGCGACGCATCGCCTAATTACCTGATCCGAATAGTGCTTCCATAAATAAGGATCATCCCAAATATAATATCGGGACTCCCGCTTTAGTCGATTAATTCCAGATCTAGGCAAGTCTAAGGGTAATTTACCTGTGACCAAGTAATTTACCATGTCTACGAACCATGGAACTACTTTCTGCGCCAACATCAAATGTTCTTCCGGGAACTTATCGATAATTGGCGGGTTGGCTGTAGAAATAGGAATGCGACTTAAATGATCAGCTACGAGATTCTCGATTCCCTTCTTGTCTTTAATTTCCAAATTAAATTCTTGTAAAAGCATGATCCATCGGATAAGCCTTGGCTTCGCCTCCTTTTTGCTCATAAGGTACTTCAAAGCTGCGTGGTCAGAAAAAACAATCACTTTAGTTCCAAGCAAATAAGATCTAAATTTTTCTGTAGCAAAAATAATAGAAAGTAATTCTTTTTCTGTTGTGGAGTAATTTCTCTGAGCCGAGTCTAGAGTCCTTGAAGCATAGGCGATAACATGTGGTTCTTTGCCGATTCTTTGTCCAAGAACAACTCCAACGCTCGTATTGGATGCGTCATACATAAGCTCAAAATCATATTCCCAATTTGGTGCTTGATGATCGGTGCCGTGGTCAATTTTTCTTTAAGTACATCGAACGATTCTTTGCACTCAAGATTTAAGTCAAAGACTTTATCTTTTTGTAACAGCTCATACAACGGTCGCGACAACTTTGAAAAATCTTTAATAAATCTTCGGTAGAAACTTGCATGGCCAAGAAAAGAACGAACCTCCCTCACAGATGTGGGGTAAGGTAGTGAGCGTATAATATCGGTCTTGGCCTTATCAACGGTAATTCTATTAGATGACATAATATGTCCCAAATTTAATCCCTTATCAACCATAAAATGGCATTTTTCATAATTCAAAACAAGATTAAATTCTAGGCATCTATTAAGAACATTAGTTAAATTACTAAGACACTCATTAAAAGAACTACCGTATACCGTAAAGTCATCCATGAAGACTTCGATGCCCTTCTCCACATAGTCAGAAAAAATACTCAACATACATATCTGGAAAGTGGCGGGTGCATTACAAAGGCCAAAGGGCATCCGTCGATATGCAAATGTACCGAGCGGGCAAGTAAAGTTGTTTTCTCTTGGCCTTACAAGCAAATCGAATTTGGAAAAAAAACTGAAAAACCATCAAGGCAACAATAATGAGTTTTACGGCTAATTTCTCAATCATTCGATCTATAAAGGAAAGGGAAAATGATCTTTTCTAGTGAGAGAGTTCAACTTCTGTAGTCGATACAAACTCCCCATCCATTTTGTACATGCGTTAGAACTAACTTTCCTTTGAATTTTGGACCTTTGTCACTTTGGTCTTTTTAGGTACCACATGAATTGGACTTTCCGAGTCCTTTATCGAAATAGGATAGATTACATCTGCATCAAGGAGTTTCTGTATCTCTTTTTTTACTACCTCCATCATTGGTTGGTTCAAACAGCGTTGTCCTCGTCTAGAGGGTTTCGCTCCTTCCGTTTTAATCTTATGCATACAAGTCGAGGGACTAAGTCCCTTAATATCGGCAATAGTCCATCTTATATGGCTTCCTTGTACGTGCGCAATACCTTCACTAGTGCATTCTCTTCTTCTTCGGACAACTTGTTTGAGATTATCACCGACAAGATTTTATTTTCTCCCAAAAAAGCATATTTCAAGTGCTCTGGCAACTATTTTAATTCTATCTCTAGCGCCTGTAAAACTGAAGGTAACATTTTAGTTTTAGAGGAAGATAAAAATAAATCAGAATTGATAGATAAAATATGTTCAAACGCCATTTCTTCCTCTCTGCGACAAAGTTTAAAATCCCTGTAAAAATTATCGAAAAACTTAGTTTCAACAAATTCATCAACTAAAGGATCAATAATATCGACATAATTAATTCTTTCTACTTGATCTGGGTATTTCATTACTTTATAAACGTCAAATTCTATGACCTCACCATCAAATTTCATTGTTAATATACCGCTTCTCACATCAATCTTTGTATGCGCAGTGCTTAGGAAGGGTCGGCCTAAAAGTACCTCAGAGCAAGTGTTCGTCCTATCGTTTTCCATGTTGATGACATAGAGTCGGCAGGAAAAATCAGAACATCGACTTTCACTAAGACATTTTCAAGCACTCCCTCCGGATAGATAATAGAACGATCAGCCAACTGGATAGTTACTCTTGTTTCCTTCAAAGATTCGTTAGTAATAATTTTATAAACAGAAAGGGGCATAACGTTAATTGAAGCTCCTAAGTCGCACATTGCACGTTTAATTAAAACATTTCCTATTTTGCAAGGTATAGCGAACATACCTTGGTCTTTAATCTTTGGTGGAAGCTTTCGCTGAAATATTGCTGACACATGTTCTCCCAGGTTTACCTTCTCGTGACCAATCAGTCTCCTCTTTGTGATGCAAAGCTCATTTAGAAATCGGGCATACATTGGCACTTGTCAAATTACTTCTAGGAGAGGTATGTTGACTTATACTTTTTGGAATACTTCTAAGATTTCCTTCTCTTCGGCTCTCTTGTCAGCCTCATCAATCTTGATGGGAAGGGTGGTGCAATTTCATGAGAAGGAGGCGAGGTGGTGGCGATGAAGATGTACCTTGGGCGTCGAAGGGTGGCTTTTCCTTCCCTTTCCTTGGACCGTCGACATTCTCTTCTAGGACTTCATGTGTGACAACGGTTCCACTTTCGGAGGGTGATAGCACTCACATTCTCTCTCGATTTGATTCTGTTTGAGAAGGAAGTCTTTCCTCATGGGCTCAGTCTCCCCAATGTTTGAGCCAACTGGGTCATTTGTTTGTCCAAATCTTGTAGGTGGGCCTCAGTGCGGGTTTGAAACTTCTCTTGGGATATTGCCAACCGTTCAATGATGGATTCTAATGATGACTTCGGTTGTTAATATTGTTGTTGAATGGGTTGTCTCTGCTGATATGGTTGACTTTGCCTTTGATTTTGAGCATAACTGAAGTTCGGATGATTTTTCCAACTTGGATTATACGAGTTGGCGTTTGGGGTATTCTCTTTGTGGAGGTCCTGGAAAATTTCTTATGGCATTCACTTGCGCAGTGTCATCTTCTTGTATAATCGGACAACAGTACGTCGGATGCTCTAGACTCGTGCATATCCCGCAAAGCCTGGCTGCAATTCTTTTATCTGCAACAAGAGATTGAACAATATCAGCTAATTTACCAATTTTGTTTTCCAGCAAAACTGTACTTACCTCGTAAACCCGTCGAGATGGTTCACTTGAAGGGTGAAATCGTTGCGAGTTGACGGCCATAGTAGATATTAACGTTCTTGCCGCCGTCGGATTCATGTTAACAAGAGCTCATCCACTTTGCTGCGTCCACCACTTTCATGTCCATGGGTCGTTAATCCTTCATAAAAATCTTTGGAGAAGTGTTTGTTCGGACAACCCATGTTGTGGACAGTTTGCACACAGCTTTTGAAACGCGCTCCTAGTAGTCATATAAAGATTGAGTATCCTTTTGACGGATACTCTTTAGCTTGCTTGCCTTAGCTCTTTGGGAAAAATCTGTCAAGAAAAATGTCAGCCATGTCAGTCCAAGTTGAAATCGAGTTGGAGGGTAAATCAAATAGGCAATCCTTAGCAATATTAGCTAGAGAAAAGGGAAAGACGCGAAGTTTTATTTGATCTTCAGAGACTCCCTGTGGTTTTGTGCTTAAACAGACCATGTGAAATTCCTTTAGATGTTTATGTGGATTTTCACTTGGCAAACCGTGATAGGTTGGTAAAAGGTGTATTAAGCTTTGTCTTGAGAGCGAATGGTGTCTCGCCATTCAGGAATGTTATGCACATCGGCTGGTTATCATCAGGGGCCGCAGTCAATTGTCGAATAGTTTGGTCGGTGTCTCCCATCGGACCTGGTTCTTCGATTGTGTGGTCGAAATGTGATTTTGCTTCAGATGCTATTTCTAGATCACGTTCTAATCGTTGTTGTCCCTGTCTTTGCTTCTTTTCCCGAAGTGTTTGGGCGTGTAGTCTTCGGGCGTATGCTTCGATCTCCGGGTTATAATCTGATTGTTCTCCCGGATTCCTCCTGGTCATAAATCAAACAAAAATAATCAGTAACTTCATCGTAGTCCCCGACAACGGCGCCAATTTGACACGCGTCGTTCTCGCGTCAAAATAATTCCTTCTTCTCAAATAATAAATAAAGGAATTCAAACGTAGTAAAAGAGAAGTAAGGGTCGATCCCACAGGGACTAAGAGAACTTCCTGATTTATGTTTGTTCAATCGGTGAGCCAAGAAGAGAGTTGAATAATATTTAAGTATGGTGGGGGTTTGTGAATTAAGTAAAAATAATAAGAGATTGTAGACAAAATTTAGGAAGTGGATTAAATATGGTAAAGATTAGCCTCGGGCTTTTGCTCTGACTCAATTTCCTCGGATCATTGGAAAAAGGATTTTTCACTTCGGGGTTCACGTCGGTTACTCGTCTTCAAGGATCAATCCTTGTGACTGTGCCTTGTATACCGAATACCCAAGTGCCATCTTTGATATCGATTTTGGAAATTGATCTAATCAACAACAATGTTGTAGATCAAAAATGTTTAAGTAAAGCCGACTCGGACTATGTCGTTTCAATAATAACTGATTCCGATCTCAGTTTCCTCTTAGCAAACAATTTTGCTAAGTGTGTTTTGTGAAGTCAAATGTGCTTCAATAGCCGATCCTTCCTCCCACACATTTAACCAAAACAACATCCTGACCAACGTCAATCTTTGGTTTTGAAATCATTTTGATTTTGAAATTAAGTTTAGAAAACTAAGAGAGATACCCGAAATTGTTTAAGTGCTTTTTCAATCCTCACGTTGGAATTGAGCCATTGCTTCAGCCCTTGGCTATGGAGAATTTAGCTAAGTATGATTATGGGAAAAATCATACTTAGCATTATAAAAGGAAAATAAATAAAAAACTTAAAGCAAGAACAAACAAAAGAAAGAATTTTATAAAACCTTAGAAGTAAAAACAAAGCTAAGAATGAGAATATGAGATATGATCTTTGAGTTTGCCCAAATGGGGTATTTATAGCAGTCTAAAGCCCTAAAAATAACCCCAAAGAGATAAGAGATAAATCCTAAATTATTTAAATTAATTACAAAAGATAAATCCAAAGTTTGAATTTAAAATCTGGCTGATAAGTTATCTGATATGCGGCTGATAGCTATCGTTGGCTGCTGACGTGGCATCTTCTAGAAGCTCTTTGACGTGGTGTCCGTCGGACTTTTCATGCCAGATTCATGCCCTCTAATCCAGCCATGAATCCAGAAAATCAAAAATTGCACAATTTCAGCAGTTTAAGCAATATTCCTGGAATCTACTGTCCTGCATGGAAAATGAACAAAAATGTCCATATTAGCAACTTAAAACAATCAATCAATAAGTAATTAGAGATACAATAATGCATAATTTAAGCACTAGTCAAATTCCCCCTCACTTATTCAATGCTTGTCCTCAAGCATTTTCCAATTATCATGCTAAAAACCTAAGTTGCCAACTCCAATTTCAAAGAATTTCCAAGATTTCTAAAGTAAACTAAATCAAGTAAATGTTGAAATTCAAGATCAATCAATCATGGCATAATCAATTAAGTGTAAATCGACCAAGGCATTTCAATCGTCTACCAATTTCAAAGAATACAAGACTTAGCTCCTCATATTGGTTGACTCATTTTGCTCAAATATTTCGGGTAAGAGAATCGCTCAAGCCTAAACTAATCAATTCGTTACCATAGGCTTGTAACTAGATCTAATCTCCACTACTTAATATAAAAATGATGCAAAAATCAAGAGGACTTAAAATGGGTTTAACGGGTTAAGGTTTGGGTAGGATAAAAGTAAAAAATGAGGTTTAAAAAGTCAAGACAAGTAAAATTATTCAAAGAATTTATTTGAAGAGAGGAGAAGAAATCAATCATTTTTTTCATTCGAACTGTCCCTTTTTTTTTTTTTTTTTTTTTTCACTGTTCGAACAGCACCGTATATTCGAATCGCACCGCACGGTTCTCGCATTTTTTCTGCGTTGTATTTTCCTCGCACTGTTCGAACTAAACTGCATTGATTTATTTTTTCTGCGGTGTTTTTTTCTGCAGTTTTTTTCTTTTCGACTTTGTTTATTTTTCTGCACTGTGTTTTTTTTCAAACCGATTCGAATCTGATTTTTTTCTCTTTTTCCGCTTTGAAATAACCTCAACTTGTCCTGAAAAAGGGTGGCAAAAATAATTGAAAGGAAAACAAAAATAAAATAGGCTTGGCTTAATGATACGGTAAACAAGAGAAAAAATGATTAAAGGCTCAAAAATGGTTCACTAAGTGGAAAATAAATAAAAGGGTAGGCTATTTTGTTTGGTAAGAGAAGTTGGTTTAATCCTAATGCCTCTATCATATTAGAGCATCATAATCAAAATGTGTAGTCTCAACAAGCATCGAGTTACAAGTTCTAGAACGCAATCAATTAGTTTGGCACACTCAATTGAAACAAAGAGCAAGAATAAAAATATATGCTCATTAGGCTCAAAACTCACACGAAATGTCTATTGAACTAAGTCATGCATCCAATTCAATCAACAAATTCATGAAACGACCAAGAAAAATTTACATAAATTAGTCATGCCATGCTATCATGCATCCTAAATTCAACAAGAACAAGATTGAATTCACAAAGAAATGCAAAAGAAATTAAATCAAACAAGAGACTAGCAACCAAGGTCATCAACAATTCTAATCAAGAAACAACTTAATTTCAATCGCAAAGCATAAACGAGAGTCAATTTGATTTCTAATTCCACCCTCCCTCACTTAATCATAATGTCCCATTATGGAAAAATAAAGTGCAAGAGAGAGAGGGTGAAAATACTCCCCGATTAATGTCGGCCATGCCCGTCCTCGATGAGATGTGCCGGACGAAGGAAGGATAGGATTTCGCAATATTGGTTTCAATGGAGTTCAGGTGCTTGTTAACATCCAACTGCGGGTTGTTGTCCCAGACGGGTCGAGGAACCGCCTTCAAGGAAAATGCGCTCATTACGAGGTGTACTA
The DNA here is from genome assembly GCA_019671005.1 of Hibiscus mutabilis. Lineage (NCBI taxonomy): Eukaryota > Viridiplantae > Streptophyta > Magnoliopsida > Malvales > Malvaceae > Hibiscus > Hibiscus mutabilis. Next base: position 15,999,606 of record CM033717.1, on the reverse strand, counting down.
GTGCTCGGAGGAACAATATATGGTGCATCGAGTACGGCTAGAAGACCCATTGTATCCAAGCACCTCGCATCTAAAACATCCATGGCAAATGCGTAAGTAAACTGTGAAGGATCAAATGTCGAGAGGAAAAGACGAGATGCAAGGTGTGTGATATAAGGACCAAGAATAAGTGGGCGATTAGTCCGCGCGCAACACGCTCAAAGGCATAGGCAAACCAAAAGCCTAAATTTACCTTAATGCCGACTTGCATTCACCATAAAAGAAAAGTTCGACCTTACTTAAATTGGAAAAAGTGTCATTACGGCCGGAATAGTTGTACACAAGGAAGCGATGGATGCATGAATGAGGAGTCTTTGGATTATGAACTCGCCAAGCTATTAAGAGTTTCATAGCATATGTATGTCTTGTCAAAATCTCGCGAAATCTCAAGTAAAAGTTAAATACCCAGATCCGTGACATCTATCACGAATCCCATATAAAAATTAATTTCCGTGATTGACATTGAAAAATACTAACCAAGCAGTCGAAAGGATACAACATTAGGAGAGTGCACAAAAATAACACAATTTTTACCAAATGAAAACGTGGCATAAAACTCAAAAACCTGTTCATAATACGTGTTACATCTAATTTCTGGATAAGTTGTCCATCCAATCGCATCAAAAAACTGCATGACAGACTCGCGCAAGTGCAAACTTTCTAGAGTTTGGGGAGGAATATACTTACAAAGTTGAAAGTGGCGATGGCGAATGTGATTAAATCTTTCCAAGTCGTTGCCAACAAACTCCTCGGTTGGAATCGAATATTTGCGGCCATGTTGATAGCGTTCGAAACGCTCTTCCTGATTGGTGTGGTCGTTCGGAATAGCACTGTTTCCTGAACTTGCCACGAATAGTGGGGAATCTGGACGTTCATTGTTCAAGTGAGATGAGACGGGCTGGTCAGAAGGATATCCATGCTCAAAGTCTGGTTGTTCCATCGATGGGTTGTTCGTGTAGAGATTAGCTCCGAGTGTGTCTGTAAAGCCAAAAATCGGATGGAACATTAGTAGAGGGGCAACAGAGATAAAATCAAAATTTACCTCGGGTGTTTGATGTGGTGGAGACGGATGCATGGGATGAGAAAATGCAGCATCGCCGTGCATGGAACGAAAGGACGGTGACGGCCTTCTTGAGGATCTGTCTTGCTATGGCTGGTCAGCATCGGTGGCATCTGGCATCGACTGTGAGAATGCGACGGAAGGCATAGAGTGGAAGGAAAGGGACGACGACGTGAAGACCCGGCAGCCGCGTTGCTGCCCATCGAACGAGCAGACCAGCCAGTTGAGTGATCAAGGGCTGGTTTCTGGTCGTTTGGCTAAGTGGTGGCCGCCTACTGCTGCTGCCTACGGCTGAGACGTGGGGGAGGCGGCGGAGGAGCAGGCTGCGAGTCTGAATTGCTAGGCACGACCATGAAATGCGGTGGTGCCATTCAACGATGGCCGCTGAGCATTATGGGTGCCGGTGTTTGGGGGAGTCAGCGTGCTTGATCCCTTGTGCGTACCATTGTTGAAGCAAGCGAAGGTTGTCGTGGGTGAGGGCTGGTTGGTTGAGGGAACGACTGAAGGAGAAGAAGGGTAATAGTATAGGTCTGGGAATCGTAAAAAAATGAATTTAGAAGGGATTGTGATATCTTATCACAAGTGGGGCCTACAGAATCTCACAAAGCAAAAAGATTGGGTCAAAATTTAACCGATTATGATAGGGAAATTTCAAAATTTGATTCTAATATTTGAATACGGGCCGGCTATAGTGCACCAATTGAAAGGGAGATGCTAACTTGCTCCATGCTTGAAAAACATGTACATAATCGATGCGAAGTACGATCAACAACAAGGGATAACAGACGATTTAATGCAAACATAAAATAGAAAGAAAAAAAGTAAATTAAGAAAAATTGTAACAAAAAGAAATAAACAAAATAAATTCAAAATGGGTTGCCTCCTATCCAGCGCTTATTTAACGTCGTTAGCTTGACGAGCCGATATTTAAAGCGTAGGTTCTTGTAATTCGATCTCCTCGGCTAATCCTACTAGAGCGTTCTCATAATACGGCTTCAACCTCTAGCCGTTTACTTTAAATCGAGCTCTAGAATTGTCTTCTATTTCTATTGCGCCATGAGGAAAATCTGAGTTACCGTAAATGGGCCGAGCCATTTCAATCGAAGTTTGCCTGCAAAAAGTTTAAGTTTTGAATTAAACAACAAAACTTTTTGGTCAATTGTAAATGATTTAAAGGATATTCTTCGATCGTGGAATTCTTTCGTTTTCTCTTTAAATATTTGAGCGACGTCGTAAGCGTTTCGTCGGATTTCCTCTAATTCTTGGATGTGTAGCTTTCGTGCTTCTCCAATTGCTTCCATCTCCATGTTACATTGCTTAACTGCCCAAAAGGCTCGATGCTCCAATTCAGCCGGCAAATGGCACGGCTTACCGAAAACGAGTCGATACGGCAACACCCCAATAGGACATTTATAAGCCGTCCGGTACGCCCACAACGTGTCGGTTAACTTGAGACTCCAATCTTTACGATCCGGTTTAACAATTTTTTCAAGAATTGCTTTAATCTTGCGGTTTGACACTTCCGCTTGTCCGTTGGTCTATGGATGGTAAGCAGTGGCAATTCTTTGAGTCACTCCGAACTTTTTCATGAGGGCGTCAATTACCTTGTTGATGAAATGGGTTCCTCGATCGCTAATTATCGCTCGTGGTGTGCCAAACTTGGAAAAGATAGAATTTTTCAAAAAATTAACAGAATTCTAGCATCATTATTTCGGGTAGCCTTAGCTTCCACCCATTTAGAAACATAATCAACTGCAAGAATGATATAAAAATTTCCAAATGAAAAAGTAAAGGGACCCATGTAATCGATTCCCCACACATAAAAAATCTCACAGACGTGAATCAGATTTTGAGGTAATTCATTCCTTCGGCTTAAATTCCCTACACGTTGACACTTATCACATGATTTACAATATAAGTAAGCGTCACGGAATATAGTAGGCCAAAAGAAACCACATTCCTAAATTTTTTGGGCAGATCACTTTGGTCCAAAGCGATCTGCCCAAAAAATTTACACATGAATAAGAATGGCAAAAGTCTAGGATAGAATTTACCTCTACCTCAGCGACGCATCGCCTAATTACCTGATCCGAATAGTGCTTCCATAAATAAGGATCATCCCAAATATAATATCGGGACTCCGCTTTAGTCGATTAATTCAGATCTAGGCAAGTCTAAGGGTAATTTACCGTGACCAAGTAATTTACCATGTCTACGAACCATGGAACTACTTTCTGCGCCAACATCAAATGTTCTTCCGGGAACTTATCGATAATTGGCGGGTTGGCTGTAGAAATAGGAATGCGACTTAAATGATCAGCTACGAGATTCTCGATTCCCTTCTTGTCTTTAATTTCCAAATTAAATTCTTGTAAAAGCATGATCCATCGGATAAGCCTTGGCTTCGCCTCCTTTTTGCTCATAAGGTACTTCAAAGCTGCGTGGTCAGAAAAAACAATCACTTTAGTTCCAAGCAAATAAGATCTAAATTTTTCTGTAGCAAAAATAATAGAAAGTAATTCTTTTTCTGTTGTGGAGTAATTTCTCTGAGCCGAGTCTAGAGTCCTTGAAGCATAGGCGATAACATGTGGTTCTTTGCCGATTCTTTGTCCAAGAACAACTCCAACGCTCGTATTGGATGCGTCATACATAAGCTCAAAATCATATTCCCAATTTGGTGCTTGATGATCGGTGCCGTGGTCAATTTTTCTTTAAGTACATCGAACGATTCTTTGCACTCAAGATTTAAGTCAAAGACTTTATCTTTTTGTAACAGCTCATACAAACGTCGCGACAACTTTGAAAAATCTTTAATAAATCTTCGGTAGAAACTTGCATGGCCAAGAAAAGAACGAACCTCCCTCACAGATGTGGGGTAAGGTAGTGAGCGTATAATATCGGTCTTGGCCTTATCAACGGTAATTCTATTAGATGACATAATATGTCCCAAATTTAATCCCTTATCAACCATAAAATGGCATTTTTCATAATTCAAAACAAGATTAAATTCTAGGCATCTATTAAGAACATTAGTTAAATTACTAAGACACTCATTAAAAGAACTACCGTATACCGTAAAGTCATCCATGAAGACTTCGATGCCCTTCTCCACATAGTCAGAAAAAATACTCAACATACATATCTGGAAAGTGGCGGGTGCATTACAAAGGCCAAAGGGCATCCGTCGATATGCAAATGTACCGAACGGGCAAGTAAAAGTTGTTTTCTCTTGGCCTTCTGGCGCAACTGGAATTTGGAAAAAAAAACCTGAAAAACCATCAAGGCAACAATAATGAGTTTTACCGGCTAATTTCTCAATCATTCGATCTATAAAGGGAAGGGGAAAATGATCTTTTCTAGTGAGAGAGTTCAACTTCCTGTAGTCGATACAAACTCCCCATCCATTTTGTACATGCGTTAGAACTAACTTTCCTTCAGAATTTTGGACCACTGTCACTTTGGTCTTTTTAGGTACCACATGAATTGGACTTTCCCAGTCACTGTCAGAAATAGGATAGATTACATCTGCATCAAGGAGTTTCTGTATCTCTTTTTTTACTACCTCCATCATTGGTTGGTTCAAACAGCGTTGTCCTCGTCTAGAGGGTTTCGCTCCTTCCGTTTTAATCTTATGCATACAAGTCGAGGGACTAAGTCCCTTAATATCGGCAATAGTCCATCTTATGGCTTCCTTGTACGTGCGCAATACCTTCACTAGTGCATTCTCTTCTTCTTCGGACAACTTGTTTGAGATTATCACCGACAAGATTTTATTTTCTCCCAAAAAAGCATATTTCAAGTGCTCTGGCAACTATTTTAATTCTATCTCTAGCGCCTGTAAAACAGAAGGTAACATTTTAGTTTTAGAGGAAGATAAAAATAAATCAGAATTGATAGATAAAATATGTTCAAACGCCATTTCTTCCTCTCTGCGACAAAGTTTAAAATCCCTGTAAAAATTATCGAAAAACTTAGTTTCAACAAATTCATCAACTAAAGGATCAATAATATCGACATAATTAATTCTTTCTACTTGATCTGGGTATTTCATTACTTTATAAACGTCAAATTCTATGACCTCACCATCAAATTTCATTGTTAATATACCGCTTCTCACATCAATCTTTGTATGCGCAGTGCTTAGGAAGGGTCGGCCTAAAAGTACCTCAGAGCAAGTGTTCGTCCTATCGTTTTCCATGTTGATGACATAGAGTCGGCAGGAAAAATCAGAACATCGACTTTCACTAAGACATTTTCAAGCACTCCTCCGGATAGATAATAGAACGATCACCCAATGGGATAGTTACTCTTGTTTCCTTCAAAGATTCGTTAGTAATAATTTTATAAACAGAAAGGGGCATAACGTTAATTGAAGCTCCTAAGTCGCACATTGCACGTTTAATTAAAACATTTCCTATTTTGCAAGGTATAGCGAACATACCTTGGTCTTTAATCTTTGGTGGAAGCTTTCGCTGAAATATTGCTGACACATGTTCTCCCAGGTTTACCTTCTCGTGACCAATCAGTCTCCTCTTTGTGATGCAAAGCTCATTTAGAAATCGGGCATACATTGGCACTTGTCAAATTACTTCTAGGAGAGGTATGTTGACTTATACTTTTTGGAATACTTCTAAGATTTCCTTCTCTTCGGCTCTCTTGTCAGCCTCATCAATCTTGATGGGAAGGGTGGTGCAATTTCATGAGAAGGAGGGCGAGGTGGTGGCGATGAAGATGTACCTTGGACGTCGAAGGGTGGCTTTTCCTTCCCTTTCCTAGACCGTCTGACATTCTCTTCTAGGACTTCATGTGTGACAACGGTTCCACTTCGGAGGGTGATAGCACTCACATTCTCTCTCAGATTTGATTCTGTTTGAGAAGGAAGTCTTTCCTGCGGCTCCAGTCTCCCCAATGTTTGAGCCAACTGGGTCATTTGTTTGTCCAAATCTTGTAGGTGGGCCTCAGTGCGGGTTTGAAACTTCTCTTGGGATATTGCCAACCGTTCAATGATGGATTCTAATGATGACTTCGGTTGTTAATATTGTTGTTGAATGGGTTGTCTCTGCTGATATGGTTGACTTTGCCTTTGATTTTGAGCATAACTGAAGTTCGGATGATTTTTCCAACTTGGATTATACGAGTTGGCGTTTGGGGTATTCTCTTTGTGGAGGTCCTGGAAAATTTCTTATGGCATTCACTTGCGCAGTGTCATCTTCTTGTATAATCGGACAACAGTACGTCGGATGCTCTAGACTCGTGCATATCCCGCAAAGCCTGGCTGCAATTCTTTTATCTGCAACAAGAGATTGAACAATATCAGCTAATTTACCAATTTTGTTTTCCAGCAAAACTGTACTTACCTCGTAAACCCGTCGAGATGGTTCACTTGAAGGGTGAAATCGTTGCGAGTTGACGGCCATAGTAGATATTAACGTTCTTGCCGCCGTCGGATTCATGTTAACAAGAGCTCATCCACTTGCTGCGTCCACCACTTTCATGTCCATATGCGTTAATCCTTCATAGAAACACTGGAGAAGTGTTTGTTCAGACAACCCATGTTGTGGACAGTTTGCACACAGCTTTTTGAAACGCTCCTAGTAGTCATATAAAGATTCAGTATCCTTTTGACGGATACTTCGCCTTAGCTTGCTTGCCTTAGCTGCTGGGAAAAATCTGTCAAGAAAAATGTCAGCCATGTCAGTCCAAGTTGAAATCGAGTTGGAGGGTAAATCAAATAGGCAATCCTTAGCAATATTAGCTAGAGAAAAGGGAAAGACGCGAAGTTTTATTTGATCTTCAGAGACTCCCTGTGGTTTTGTGCTTAAACAGACCATGTGAAATTCCTTTAGATGTTTATGTGGATTTTCACTTGGCAAACCGTGATAGGTTGGTAAAAGGTGTATTAAGCCTGTCTTGAGAGCGAATGGTGTCTCGCCATTCAGGAATGTTATGCACATCGGCTAGTTATCATCAGGGGCCGCAGTCAGTTGTCGAATAGTTTGGTCGTTGTCTCCCATCGGACCTGGTTCTTCGATTGTGTGGTCGAAATGTGATTTTGCTTCAGATACTATTTCTAGATCACGTTCTAATCATTGTTGTCACTGTCTTTGCTTCTTTTCCCGAAGTGTTTGGGAGTGTAGTCTTCGGGCGTATGCTTCGATCTCCGGGTTATAATCTGATTGTTCTCCCGGATTCCTCCTGGTCATAAATCAAACAAAAATAATCAGTAACTTCATCGTAGTCCCCGACAACGGCGCCAATTTGACACGCGTCGTTCTTGCGTCAAAATAATTCCTTCTTCTCAAATAATAAATAAAGGAATTCAAACGTAGTAAAAGAGAAGTAAGGGTCGATCCCACAGGGACTAAGAGAACTTCCTGATTTATGTTTGTTCAAACGGTGAGCCAAGAAGAGAGTGAATAATATTTAAGTATGGTGGGGGTTGTGAATTAAGTAAAAAAAATAAGAGATTGTAGACAAAATTTAGAAAGTGGATTAAATATGGTAAAGATTAGCCTCGGGCTTTTGCTCTGACTCAGTTTCCTCGGATCATTGGAAAAAGGATTTTTCACTTCGGGGTTCACGTCGGTTACTCGTCTTCAAGGATCAATCCTTGTGACTGTGCCTTGTATACCGAATACCTAAGTGCCATCTTTGATATCGATTTTGGAAATTTTGATCTAATCAACAACAATGTTATAGATAAAAAATGTTTAAGTAAAGCCGACTTGGACTATGTAGTTTCAATAATAACTAATTCCAATCTCAGTTTCCTCTTAGCAAACAATTTTGCTAAGTGTGTTCCCAGGAAGTCGAATGTGCTTCAATAGCCGATCCTTCCTCCCACACATTTAACCAAAACAACATCCTGACCAACGTCAATCTTTGGTTTTGAAATCATTTTGATTTTGAAATTAAGTTTAGAAAACTACGAGAGATACCCGAAATTGTTTAAGTGCTCTTCAATCCTCACGTTGGAATTGAGCCATTGCTTTAGCCTTTGGCTATGGAGAATTTAGCTAAGTATGATTATGGTAAAAATCATACTTGGCATTATAAAAGGAAAATAAATAAAAAAACTTAAAGCAAGAACCAAACAAAATAAAGAATTTTATAAAACCTTAAAAGTAAAAACAAAGCTAAGAATGAGAATATGAGATATGATCTTTGAGTTTGCCCAAATGGGGTATTTATAGAAGCCTAAAACCCTAAAAATAACCCTAAAGAGATAAGAGATAAATCCTAAATTATTTAAATTAATTACAAAAGATAAATCTAAAGTTTGAATTTAAAATCCGGCTGATAAGTTATCTGATATACGGCTGATAAGCTATCGCTGTTGCTGACGTGGCGTCTTCTAGAAGCTACTGACGTGGCGTCCAATCAGGCTTTCACGCCCACTAATCCAGCCATAAATCCAGAAAATAAAAAATTGCACAATTTCAGCAGTTTAAGCAATATTCCTGGAATCTACTGTCCTACATGGAAAATTAACAAAAATGCCCACGTTAGCAACTTAAAACAACCAATCAAGAAGTAATTAGAGATACAATAATGCATAATTTAAGCACTAGTCAGAAATTTAAGTACATTTGAAAACAGGGCAGAGTAGGTATTCGTATGAACTTCAGAAATTGTTTTTAACATAAATATGCATATATATGAAAGAGGGACTGTTTTATACTTGTAAAGACAATTGTAGACTGCCTTGTTGTATGTAGTGGTGCAAACATGCATCTTGGGCCTGTTCTGAAAATTTGTGTAATTGAAACCTAGATTGTTTCGGTTGTATGAGTATGAAAATATGTACATTGGGCTGATTTGTTAAATATACATATATACATATATACGTGTACTCATTCCATTGAGTTGTTGTATGAATGAATAGTTGTTAGAGTCATTATGTTTGGGCTTACAATAAATGTGCATGATTTAATTAAAATCAATATAGTGTGATCCTAATATATGATCAAATTATTGCTATGGTTAGAACCAGAAGAGATTGAAGGGATAAGGACCAAAGTATAACAAAGCGTAGACAAGCAAAAAGGGATTGTGATCTGGGATCAAAACTAACTCGAAACAAATTGTGAGTGTAGTTTAAAGCCTCGGGATAGGCTCAAAACCTTCCCGAGCATTCTTTGTTGTTTAATTAATTTTTACTTAATTTGAGTATGTTCGAATGATGAGTGCAAGCATAAGCTGGACTATGAGGTATGTATTATGTGACATTAATTATATGGTTATTAGAAGATTTGGATGTATTCAGGTATATGTTGATAAGTAGAAATAAGCTTTGGATATGAATATGTGAAATTGATGTTATGCTCATTATGATATAAGCAAACTATGCTATTTAATTACACTGATAAGATAAGGAGCTATGCTCACTCAATTTCTAATTTGATAAGATGTAAGCTTTGCTTATATGATTACATGAAATTAAAGTTATGCTCGCTTCTGATAAGAAACAAGATATGTTCTTTGATAAGATACTTTGGAGCTATGCTCAAATCTGCATTTGATAAGATAATATGTAAATGTGAAAGCCTTGGTCTCGAGTCAGTCTTAGGTGTAGTTGGCATGCCATAGAGTCCATAGAGCTCGTGTTTGGGGTGGACTACGGTCCTTATTTGGCGATAGTAGGAGGGAAGTTTTATGGTCACTTGGCGACAGTAGGAGGGATTTACCGGTACCGCGAGTACCATTTTGTTTGGCGAAAGTGTTTAGGGATTCGAGTACCTAGGTTGTTACTTGATTCTCAAGGCTAAATTAAAAAGAAAATATGAGAATTTGTAAACTACCAAAGTAATCCAATCTTGCATTGATTTATATGATAAGTAATTATAACTAGTTTATGATTTAGCTTTACTTGGAAGAATAGTTGGGTATAACAACATGCTTATCTATACATGAACACCTTCGAATGATTGTATGTAGCCATGAAGCATTCGAATACTCTTGGATTTATGTTAATGTGTTTTGTTTCGATTGCCTAACTATACTTTGTTGGTTATCTTACGTGATAAGTAACTTGTGTTCTTGATATGCTATATTAAAAAGGAATCATGAGGATTATAAGATAAATCGTGATTTAATGTGATAATTTGTAAAACAAGAAATGTATATTTAATGGATTTTCAAACATGCTTAACAAATAAGTACGATTCGTTAGAAGGTATATTATGTATATTGCACGTGATTGATTTGCTTTGATGCATTCATGACATTCGAACTTCTTCATGTAAGTATGTGTACACTAGGTTAGCAAATCTTATATTAAAATTTGCCCGCTCCTTGCTCAAGCTGAGAACTATGCTTGATTCTCAAGACTAATCTAAAAAGAAATAGTAAAGTTATATATATATATATATGATAATCAATAAGTTATTGAATAACTTGTATAACGAGTAATATGTATTTTTTATTTTTGATTATTCAATTGAATGAAAACATATGTTTTGATAGAATTCTATAAATGAATTCTTATAATAACTTATATGACAAGAAAAGTATATTTAATGGATTTTAGGTTATCCTTTTTAGAGAAGATGTGTGTCTTGCAAATGTCTATGTATGCAAGAATGTGTAATCGAATGTTTATAATCATAGGTTTGTTCGAATGTATGCATATATGTATATGCATAGACTGTGTTCGAATAGGTATATCTATATATGTATATGCCTTGATTGAATACCTTAATATATTTGAAAGAATACAAGACTGTTTTGAATACATATTTAAATACATACGAAAAGAAACTGTTTTGGAGAATATTTGAAAGAATACAAAACTGTTTTGAATACATATTTAAATACATACGAAAAGAAGCTGTTTTGGAATTTATTTGAAAGAATACAAGACTGTTTTGAGTACATATTTATATACATACGAAAAGAAGCTGTTTTGGAGTATATTTGAAAGAATACAAGACTGTTTTGATTACATATTTAAATACATACAAAAAGAAGCTGTTTTGGAATTTATTTGAAAGAATACAAGACTGTTTTGAGTACATATTTATATACATGCGAAAAGAAGCTGTTCTGGAGTATATTTGAAAGAATACAAGATTGTTTTGATTACATATTTATATACATACGAAAAGAAGTTATTTTGGAGTATATTTGAAAGAATGCATGACTCTTTTGAATACATATTTATATACATACGAAAATAAGTTGTTTTGGAGTATATTTGATAGAATTCAAGACTGTTTTGATTACATATTTATATACATACGAAAAGAAGCTGTTTTGGAGTATATTTGAATGTATACTAGAGTATTTGGTATGTGTGTGTGTGTGTATACATGAATATGTGGTTGTTATAGATTATAATTGAGTGCATGATGGATTGTTTTGTTAAGTAGCATATGTAAACATGTGTTTTGGTTGCTTTAGAAATATGCAGTGATCATGATGTAAAAAGGGACCAAAATGTTATGCCTATGATGTGTTTGATGTTAGGAAATAAGTAATTCAAACTAAGATCCTATAGGATAAGTAACTTTGTGAAGGAGATGACTTGTTTGAGAATGAATAATGAATCCTTATGCTAATCTATTAGCACACCTTGAAAACTTGCATGACAAGTAACCGACGTTTATATGATATTTAAGAGTAATTAGAGTAAGGAATGAACTCATATCGAAAATCCTGTAAGCCATGATAACTGGTTTTTGAACAAGTTTGTTACTTGCCTAAATCCAATAGACTTTAAGAAAGGATGGATACTTCATAGGTCTTAACTCATGACTTAGATTATTTAAGCTACCTCCTAAGCTTTTGCTTACTTTATGTCTTCAAATATTTCAGGTATACTTGCTTCCGGTTGTTTGAGAGCTTGGACAAGATTACAAGGGTTAGGGAGTATGTTCGTAAAAATTCTTTAAGAACTCCTAGATGGTGGCACATAGATGATATTTATGCATAAGGCATTTAATTTGTCTCATTGGTCATACATGTAATTAAGTTATTTAATATTTTGGCTTGGTATGTGAAGGCCTCTTAATGTGTGCTTTGGTTATTTTGATTTGAGCTGGTTATTGTGATCCTATGATTGGTAGTATACATGTATATGTGTGATAGGTGCTAGAGTATCTTGTTACTATTTATGAAGGCATATAAATGATATTTGAATATGATCTAAAAAGGATAAAATGATATAAAAATGGCCGCTTGAATGCATAAGAAATTAGAAGCCATTGCTATGACTTGTTAACATTGATTTATCTTTGTATAGTAACGCTTATGGTAAAGCCTTGAACTACATGAACATGGCACTTGTTTATAAATCGAGTACTTTATAAAGGGTTGTTATGCTTTGTAAACTCGCAATTTAATTAAAGAAATTGCATGGAGTGAAAAAAAAATGAACCCTTGGGTGCTTGAGTGTTCGAATTGTTAAGATTAAAATGTGTTTATAATGAGTATGATAGTATGAAGTATTCGTAATAGTCTTTATGAGATATAAATTTGAGTAAGCTTGTGTTATGATCATGTTTTCGAATTCTACGGTATGCTGAAACCAGCTTGTGTTATGATCGTGTTTTCGAATTCTACTGGTATGCTGAAACCAGGTCTTGCATATGCTAAGTTGTTTCTTGTTTGCTTGATATACTTCCTAATTCGGTTTACTCCTAAGCCGGATTTGGGGTGTTACATAGTAGACCTGTAAAAAAAAATTATAATAGGTTACAGGTTAAACTATAATCTAACCGTCGGTTAACTGTGTCTTAACAGTTAATCGCTAACGGTTAACCGATTCTTAATGGTTAAGTTATGATTAACTAAATTCAATAATTGCTATGTCGGATAACCGACCGTTTAAGTTAAACGATACGGTTAATTGACCATGAACACTCTTAACTGTCACCGCTGATACTCTGCTTTATTTATTAGGGTAAACTAATTATTTTCTACCCCATCTATTTTCATGTATTTATTTGGCTCAACTATAAAATAAGTGCCCAAATTATTATTATTTTTTGTACGATAGGTGCTTAAAGTATTTTTTTGGCTGAAATGGATGCCTGAGGTTTCATTTTTGGCCGAAACACGTGCCTAAAGTATCATTTTTTGCTTGTTTTAAAGTCAACTGAGGCACCTACTTTGGCACCTATTTCAACCAAAAACGAAACTTTAGGCGTTTATTTCAATCAAAAAATACTTTAAGCACATATTTCAGTAAAAAATGAAACGTTAGACACCTATTTCAATCTACTTTAGTCATCTATTGTAAAAAGGAGACATAGTTTGAACATTTATTTTATAGTTAAGCCTACTTATTTTGGCTACTTAACTATTATTTTGAATAAAATGATGCATAATGTTATGATTTTTTTATTTCAGTACCATGCCATAAAAGATAACGACAATACATGGCAGATTGGAAACGAAGAAACTCTTTAATTTTTCAATGATTCCGTACATGAGGTACTGCACTGTAGGTTGGCATGGGCAACTCATTATTCGGGTGATGCCTCCTCCCTCAAGCACTCTATCGCTCGACAACAAGTATCCATCACATGGCAACCCTCTACTCTAACTGGATTTGCCTAGATACTGATGCCACTAGTCGCTCAATCCTCCGGCATGGCTTCGATCGGTGGGTGTTTTCAAGACTCCAATGGTACCTGGATCGTTGGCTTTAACAAATCAGTTGAGATCTCTTCGGCTCTCCAAGCTGAATTATGATGTTTGTTGGTTGGTTTGCAAATTGCTTGATCCCAAGGTTTCGAACTTCTCCAAGTTCAATTCGATAATTCGAAGGTTGTGACTCTCTTGAACGACTCGGATGTGAAACATAGTCCTTTTCCTCTTGTTCGTATGATCACTACTCTACGTCGACGCAACTAGTTTACCGAAATCAACCGGATCCCTCACGAAGGGAATATGGTCGCTGACGAATTAGCAAAATTGGATACAACTCTGAATTTTCAGGTCTCTTTATATGTGGATGCTCATGCCCCTATTCAACATCTGATTGTTCGAGACACCTTAGGCCCCCTTATATTAAACTAGTTGTTAGTTAAGGCTTAGCCTCCTATCTATTAAAAAATATATACAACAATTGTGTAATTTGACTTAGTGGTTAAACATTGTTTGAGACCCAAATTTAATCCAAGTTGAATTTCGATATAATTTTGATATGGGGATAGAGTATAACTTAAATATATGTTGGGGTGAATTTCAATCAAATGATAGTGTAACTTATATGGTTAGGTGTTGGATCTCTTTACAAGGAATTCTGGAATCAAATCTCATCGATGCTAATAACAATGCTTTAATTTTTCTCTGGTTTTATTTGATCAACCTGGTGGTGATACATGTCAATACTAGATTGGCGTGATCAAATAAAAACACAAAAATAAATGAGGTATCAAATAAATAATTTACGCTAAATTTAAATATAAGGTATTGAACTAAATTACTATTAAATTACTATGATTTTAAATATATATATATATATATATAAAGTAATTTTAAAAAGTACTATTTGTTTTAATTGATTTTTTTAAATAAAATTTTTTAAAATATTTTAAATATTTGTAATGATTAGGACTAAACTGATGAAAATTGTGAATGTGGAGGGCTGAAATAGTCATTTTATCTTTTTCTAATAATTTCCATATTAATAATCAATAGAAAATGAATGAAATTTTTGAGGAATAGACATAGGAGGGGATATAAATTCTCTATTTTTTTCTCATATTTATGTCACACTAAAAATTTAAGTTTAGAGTTTATGGTTAAGATTTAAAGTTTAGGATTAAAGTTTAAGAAATTTAGGGTATGACATACTTTTAAGGCTTAAAATTTAAAGTTCAAAATTTAGAGTTAAAACTTATATTTTAATTTTTTAATATTAAGTATAGAAAATATTTTTTTCACAGGAAGGCTAATTGTTTATTTTACGGTAGAAGACAAAAAAGCAATGCGAGATATAATACAAAGATTGTTATGGTACTTTTACCGTATTTCTGTGCATATAATTAAACAATATTTACAAATTACAATAGGGGTAAACTACACGGGAGACTACCGATCTTTGGGGTTAGTGTCGAAATGACCACCGATTTTTTAGTTTTTTCAAAATGACCACTCAACTATTGATATGGTTCCAATATAGTCACCAGCCGTTAAAACCTAACGGAGAGGCTGACGTGACAGTTAACAGAAACTTGTATAATTACACATTTAGTCCCCGCAATTTTCACATTTAATCAATTTAGTCCTAATTTTAATTTAATAAAATAAATTAATTATTCAATTAGGTGGTGACACTTATTGGAGGACTTTATTTATTTTTATTTAATTAAATTAATTTATTTTCCTTGGAGAGAAAAAACGTGTCACCACCTTATTGGAGAGAAAAATCAAAGCATTGCACAAACATAGTTGGGAGGAATCAAACCCACAATCCCTTGGGTGTAGAGGAAAGCTTCTACCACTGAGCTAAGCACATATTTATAACAAGAAACACAAAATTTAATATATGAGTTATATGATTGTTCATGCCATGAAAAAAGAATTAAATGTGATTTTAGGGAATTCGAACATGACACACTTATGATGCATAAAAATATCTAACCCAAAATTTTATAAACCCTAAACCTAAAAATTTTATAGACCTTAAAACCTAAAAAATTATGAACCCTAAACCCTAAAAACTATAGTTAGTGTTTGGTTTAAAAAAATCTCTAAACCCTAAACCCTCAAAAATATAGTTAGTGCACGATTTAAAAAAATTATAAACACTAAACCCTAAAATTTATAAACCATAAACCCTAAAAATTATTAATTAAGTTAAAATTATAAACTGTGCACTAACTATAATTTTTAGGGTTTAGGATTTATGGTTCATAAAATTTTTATGGTTTAGGGTTTATAATTTTTAAAATTATGCACTAACTATAATTTTTAAGGTTTAGGATTTAGGGTTTATAGATTTTTTAAATCATGCACTAACTATAATTTTTAGGGTATACGGTTTAGGTCTATAAAAAAGTTAAATCATGCGCTAACTATAATTTTTAGGGTTTAGAGTTTACATATTTTTAGGGTTTATGAGTTTAGGGTTTATATTTTTTTAGGTTTTAGGGTTTATGGTTTATAAATTTTTAGGGTTTAGGGTTTATAAATTTTTACATCATGTACTAACTATAATTTTTAGAGTTTAGAGATCTTTTAAATCATGCATTAACTATAATTTTTAGGGTTTAGAGTTACATATTTTTAGGGTTTAGGTTTATAAAATTTTTAGGTTCTAGAGTGTATAGTTTTTAGGGTTTAGGGTTTTAGATTTTTAGGGTTTAGGGTTTATAAAATTTTTAGGGTTTAGGGTTTATAATTTTTTTAATCATGCATTAACTAATTTTTTAGGGTTTAGGGTTTATAGATGTTTTAAATCATGTACTAACTATAGTTTTTAGGGTTTATGGTTTATAAATTTTTAGGGTTTAGGGTTCATAAAAAATTTTAGGTTTAGGGTTTATAAATTTTTTAGGATTTATAATTTTTTAGGGTTAGATGCTTTTATGAATCATAAGTGTGTCATGTTCGAATCCCCTAAAATCACATTTAATTTTTTTTCATGGCATTAACAATCATATAACTCATATATTAAATTTTGTGTTTTATGTCATAAATATGTGACTAGCCCAATGGCAGAAGTTTTCCCTTACACCCAAGGGATGTGGGTTTGATTCCCTCAACTACATTTGTGCAATGCCTTGATTTTTTCTCTCCAATCAGGTCGTGACACGTGTCACCACCTGATTGAAGGAGGAAAATAAATTAATTTAATTAAATAAAAATAGATAAATTCCTACAATAAGGTGGTGACATGTGTCACCACTTAATTAAATAATTATTTTATTTTATTAAATTAAAACTATGAGTAAATTAATTAAATGTGAAAATAGTAGGGATTAAATATGTAATTATACAAGTTTTTGTTAACTGCCACGTCAGCCTCTCCATTAGATTTTAACGGCTGGTGGCTATATTAAAACTATATCAATAGTTGAGTGATTATTTTGACAAAATTAAAAGATCAATAGTCATTTTGACACCAACCCCAAAGATCGGTAGTCTCTCGTATAGTTTACCCATTACAATAGTATATGCATTCCTCGAGACTCGAGCCTGTGTGTACCAGTGTTGCTCGAAATTTACAGCACAGCGCTACGTGTTTGCGCCTGATTATGCTATGAATTTGAACCCCATTCCATGGCTTCCGCCACCGCTTGTTACCGTTCCTCCCTGCTAACTGCATCGTCATAACTTTTACCGTCGGGTTCCTTGGAAGCTAAACCGGAAGCTGCCGCGTTTGTTTTTGTGTTTGCGTCTGGATTATTTACAAGGCAACTCAGAACGCTCACCACGTCTCTAATCAAGGGGCGTAGATCGGCTTCCTCCTGCAGGCACATGGCCGCCACTGCCACCGCTTGCTGCAAGCCTTTTATGGGGAAATCGCCACCGAGAAGCGGATCGACGAGTTCCGGGAACCTACTTGGTTCCTTGAACATTGGTTGAGCCTGGCAATGGTTCAAAGATTATTAAAGAATAAAAAAGACATTGATTGTTAAAAGAAAGGTGAGGGAAGGTGTTGGGAGGGAAAGTGAGCTTATTACCCATGTTACTAGATTCTGTTCTTTGTTCGGTCTCGTGGTGTCGATGGCTCTTCTTCCGGTGATCAACTCCAACAATACGACTCCGAAACTGTAAAGATCGGATTTCACCGTTAAGTGTCCTGTTCTTTGATACTCCGGGGCACAATATCCATATGTTCCCATGACCCTGGAAGATACATGTGTGTTGTCCCCTGTAGGTCCTAGTTTGGCTAACCCGAAATCGGAGAGTTTGGCATTGAGTTCCTTATCCAGCAAGATGTTCGACGACTTCAAATCGCGGTAGATGACGGGAGGATTCGCCTTATCGTGCAAATACTCTAAGCCTTTAGCGGCATCTACTGCGATTTTCATTCTGGCATACCAGTCCAATGGCTTCTGCCCTGGCCTAACATCTGAAGTTCGGAAGATAAACAATTCATCAATTATATGCATATCCTTCCTATGAATTCATATAATCCAACATAAATGGAAGAAAAAAATTATACCGAGTAGAAGATCCTCAACAGATCCCAATGACATGTACTCGTAAACCAAAAGCCGCTGGTCGCCATCGGAGCAATATCCGATAAGTTTGACTAGGTTGGGATGGTGCAACAGGCTTAGCATCAAAATCTCAACGAGAAATTCCCTGTTTCCTTGCAATCCATTTCTGTCAAGCTGCTTTACGGCTACAACCTGGCCAGTTTTATCAAGCTTTCCTTTGTAAACACGACCGAATCCGCCTTCCCCTATCAAACATTCTTGTCTGAAGTTCCCGGTTGCCGTTGCCAATTGCCGGAAGGTGAAAGTTTCGGCTGCAATGTTGCCACCGGCAGATGTCTTTGCAGGCTCAGATGAAGTCCTTGGTTTAGGAATAGTCTCTGTCGAAAAGAAAGATCATTCATTCAAAATTGCATTCATTTTCAAAGGGAAAATGGGTGATTGCAATAATCAGAGAGCGTGACATTACCAGGGGGATGTTGCTGGGGAATAAAAGCTTCAGCTGGAGAAGAAATATTTTGCTTTATAGCTGCCTTCTTTTCTGAAGAAGTAAAACATGAAAGACAATCCATTTTTCTTTGGATTTTGGATCAAACAACTCCTTTGCTTAAACTTGGTGAGACAACCCCAAGGAAATGCTGGGATTTAGTCGCAAATGGCTCTATAACAACTTGGATTGATGTTATAACATCTTACCCTATGATAGCTCCAAAGAAAAAAAGAGAAAGGAAAAACAAAATCTAACCCAGACTGGTAACAGATTTAACTATATAGGGTTCCAGGGAGAAATCCCAGAACAAAAGAGAAAAAACCTTCATGGAACAGTAAGGTGATTGAGAGAAATAGTGACCTTAGAATTGAAACAAAACAAAAACAGCCAAAAGGTTCCTGGTACTGTTATACTGTTGGTTAGAAAATAGGGTGGAAAATGGAGACAAATGTGGGATTCTTTTTGTTGTTTTGTTATCGTACATGCTATGTGATCTATGATGATCGCTCCAGTAATATGGGAAGTCGGTATTACTACAAGCCGAGTTTTATCGACATTATAGGCTAAACTGCAATATTTATTGCTGTTCACTTCGACAAGAACCCATTGATTATTTAATTGATTTGATAAGAATCACTTGGGTCATAAAATTGAAAAACATCTCAAATCTTGAAATAAAAACTCAACAACAATATCCTAGCAATAACTTGAAGAATTGAAAACTATGGTACTGCTTGGTAAACAAAACAAGATCATAGGGCTTTCAGTTATGGGGGGCGTCGAAGGTAAGAGTGGCCGTTGGTGGGAGGGGCGAAATTTAGGGATCTAGGGTTTGGTTTGGAGTTCTAGAGAAATTAAAGATTTTTTTTTATAAAATTAAAGAATTTTTTAATTTTTTTTAAAAATAAAATTAGAAAAATATCAAAATATGTCACGTGTTGTGTTTTTATTGGATAACGAAAAAACTTTGACGTCCGTCACAAAAAAACCTAATTTGGGTTAGGGAATGAAATGTTACACACCAAAGTGACCTAAAAAAACACACTAAACTAGAAAAAATGGTACAAGTTAGATACCTTTTAAACTATTAAGCCTTTATTTTATATCATAATCACATAAGGTATTACTCATATAAATATTTAAACTTTAACATAATAATGATTCGATATAAATCTGAACACTCATATTATGTAATTTTTATCGGTTTTTTATATTTATATCAACAAGTTTGTCCTATAATTTTAAAAGAGAGTGATAGTAAAGGCGTTCAAAGCAGTGTTTTGTCTGGAACATCAGCAAAAGTATCGATCATTTGTAATTTTAGGATGAGAGAGTGGAGGAGGACCAGACCAGTGATGGGAAAACGAAGCGAAGAGCATTGGATCTAAATTTCTTTGTAAAATTACTTTTCTCGTTTTCCAAATGGATTTGAGAGGAGAGACTATAGTGGTGCAATTCTGTGGGCATTGCAACAATTATAATATGTAAGTGTTGGTTAATTAGATGTCAAGGATAGTTTCACCTCTGAATATTTTAAATTTTTTTATTTTATATTAATAATTTAATCTCACACCCACAGTAAGTTTTCAAATTCTTATATAATTTTACTAAGCATAAAAATTTATATAAAATCATACTTCTGTCCGTCCATGTAACAAGGGGAATGCATGGGATGCCATTGCCATGCAAGCAGGAAGGGTGCCCGAAGTCAATGGTGTTGAAAATTAAAACTTTACCATTAGTTGGCTGTCCACTTTGCTAAGTGCCAATAAATCAGGAATGATTCAACATCTTAAAGGTCACCAAAATCAAGGGCTTACTGTTCAGACCAATGTCAACAAATTGAGGTCCCCTCTCAACCCCCCATCATAATATTTATGAGTGCATTAAAACAACATACCAAGGTCATTCAAGTACCAAAATATGGACTGTATCAACTTTTAGTGGCAATTATTGACCAAACTAATAACCAAGGAAAGAGAAGAAGAAATTAATACATCAAAAATGGGGTCAAGATGTGATTGAACATTAGTGACATACAACGATGCAAACTTATCACCTAATGTAAGTTTCATCCATGTCTTGTAAGCAATCTGTCTCAAACAGCAATCCTGGCCAATTTCATAAATAAATAGGGTTCAGTTTCACCACAATCCCTTGTGCGAGTGTTTCAACACCCAGTCTTGTATTTTGAGAAGTGCATTTTTCTTCATCAGTTTGGACATCCACCCCTTTCAGGCAATGTCCTTTTCTGACCATTTTGTCAAACCTCAAATCATTGATCAGAAAATGTTGCATGGATAAATAAGAATCTACAGCATTAAGAGAGAGAGAGAGAGAGAGAGAGAGAGAGAGAACAAAAGTGTGTTTATCATTGATAGAGCAAGTGGAACTCATCGCCCTAAGCTCACTAACCCTAGTTTTCCTCAGTAACATCTCATTAGTAGGGGAAGCTTAATTCACAGTTTCAGATTGTGGGCAGGACACCATGAATTGATTGATGTATAATAAGAAGTTTCTCAGCAAAAGATATTCGCATGTAAAGATGGTAGGGCAGAGAGAGACAGATTATCTTCTGAAATGAACCTTTTAACTTTTGCCAATCATTTCAAATTCACATGCCTGTGTTCCCACCATTTTCTTCATAAACATAAAAAAAAAAAAAAAAAATTCAACACAAGCAAAATCAGAGTCAATCCATCAAGAACCAAGAAACAAAGATATGATTAAAAATATTAATATAATTAGTTCAATTATATTTCTTTTCAGCCTGTATCTTCACCAAAATAACTTATCAAAGTGGTTAACACATCCTTGGGTTCTCAAAACTCAAATTCAAACACAACTCCCTTCACATGCACATGGTTCTAAAGCAAGGGTTGGTTTCTACCCACAAGCCACAAGAACATAAGAAAAAGGAGAGGAGACAGCTAAATAAAAGGACAAATTCCACAACAGATAGGCGTAGATGGAAATGAAACCATCTGGTTGAAATCACACATCAGCAATAAAAAGTGTTCTTAACATAGAACTAAATCAGCATCTAAAAATTTATTGACTAAAAGATTTAGAGAAGCATCAGGCTGCACCAAGGCCAAAAAATTAACTTTCCAGAGTAACAATGCACAGATCACATTCCTCTAAACTGCTACAACATGCAAAATTACTATAACAGAAATTTGTGATCAACAAAAAAAAGGTAAGGTACCATTTACATCTCACTTCCATCTGAGGGACTGCCTTATTCCTGTATAGATGAGTCCCAATGACCTCCCAATCAAGCAAACAAGAAAAAATGAGATGGCATTGCTAACTTTGTCGATGACAGCTCTAACCATGGGCAGGCTAATGTCAGAGAACTCAAGGAACAGGCTGAAATAGTACCTCCTGTAATAACCAAAGAGAATATTTGATTAAAACCTATATCCAAGTTTCTAAACATTAAGAATCAGAAAAATATATGAAACCTGACTAGATCATAAAACTCAAATGAGTTCATGGTATTCAGTTGGCTCTAAATGAAGAAATATAGATTTTCTTAATCTTTTTTGTATATTTAACCAATCATTATTATTATATTTACATATTCATTAAATATTCATGTAAAAAAGAACTACTATTTTATGAATATTTGGTAAGAGTGGAATAGACCTTAGGCGTGGAAATTCACTGGGTTACCAGTTTACAATTTTACAGGGAGTCGCAAGGTTTTCGATGTTAGCTTTGCATAACTTAGAACAGACCAAACTGAGGAAGTTATTGTTTCATTACAAGTACAAAACCTAACTCCGCTCCCCAGCCAGTTCAGACTTTTCTTTGGGCTGAGGCTTTAAAGTAAAATCCATATGTAGAAATGCTGATGAGCACCCTGAAACCACAGTTAGCAAGATGCATTTCTATATGCATGAATCTAAGACAGTATACTTTCATCAAGGCAACAGCCTTTGCCACCATCTAAAACCAATCGTTATTTCATGCATCCTACTGCAGTTGTGCTTGCCAATCAACATCATGAAACTTTCTCAAACAGCACTCCCTAAGAGGCCAAGCATTAATAATGAAATCACTACTTCTGAAAATATTTTTTTATCCACACCATGAATCCACTCCACCAAAGCGGCATGTTTGGTTTCACAGTTTCTATAATTGCACACACTATATGAGATAATAAAAGATCTTCAAGCATGAATCCAGTGCAGTAGAGATAATTTTTAAGTGCTTTGGGACAATTATTGAAAAAGACAACAATATGAGCTATAAATACCATAGTGTTTCTTGTTCAAAAAAGTACAGTAGTGTTTCTTTGTATCTAAGTATCTAACCAATTTCAGTGTAATTCCAAGATAATCTAAATCCACTAAAATTCTGTTAATAACAATGAATGCAAGCAAAGAAAATTTTTTATAGGTGAAAGGTTGTGGAAAACATACCACCCTGTCAGGGCTCTTAATTCCTTGGTGCGTTTTACAGCCATAGGGAAATGACTTATTACAGCATACTGCAATGAAGAAGGCGCACTTCCATGCTTTCTTAGCATAAGCTTCTTCCACCAACTATATGTTTCAGCATAATCACTATTGTTGTCCTCAATGAGTTGGCTCTTAAGTGTGTAGAGGTCAAAGCGATCCTCATACATTGATACAATAGCCTCCAGATTTTGATACAACCACTGGTTTAAAGCCACCTGTTAACAAGCACATGCTTTAAAATCCTGATGAAATATATCCTTATTATCTCATTAATCAAACATATTCGTACTATTTCACTCAATAATCATAGACATTAGTGACATGCACTAATATCACATAAAAGCTTTATGAAATACTTAAGTCTTTCAAATATGAGAAACAGTTCCCTCCTCACCACATCACTGATCTGAAATGAAAGCAGAAAATAGACACTACTTAAGTGTTCCAAATTTAGAAATATGCCATGCTACTTTATAATTAGAACATGATATATACATATTCACAAGAAAAAGAACAGTTATACAAATATGTATCTATAAGGAGTTTGAAATGACATGCAAAGGAGGTAAGAACAAGAAAAAAGATAAAAGGCCTTGATGATTTCTGCCATAAGCAATCTCATATGTTGACTTAGTGCCTGCACTAAGTCAACATACCTAATATGCTTAATCCATCCATCAAAGCTCACAACAAGAACCTCATTATTTTACTTGCAGAAAAGCAGAAGTGGAAAATATGTTCATGAAAATAAGGAGTTGAAGACCAACAGGTGCTACCACTAAACTCACTAAGAAAAGCAGCTGTACCTCATTACGTAACTTTTGGAGTGCACGAGTAGATAAGTTGCAGATGGCTAAACCCAGATCATTCACTTCATCAGACAAATTGCCATCAACAGAAATAAGCTCCAAATAAGTACTTGCTATCCCATCTGCTAAAGTTATCACCAGATCTTCCAATATGGAATCCCCAAATAAAGTAAACAAGCTTTGGTCATAACAACAATCTTTCCTGCAAAATTGATAAATTTAACAAATAAGTTTCCCAACAAATATATCAAATATATTATGAGAGTATAATCAGATTTTATTAAAAGAAAAAGCATACGTCGAAGGCTACATATATTGTAACCAAAAGCAAGTTGTCCTTCCACAATATATAACATTTTCAGAAAGCATTTATAATTACAACAACCATCAGAGATAGATAGATATCTTTTTGTTGCTAGCACAATTATTCTGTCAATTGCCAAGTGGTGACAATACCTGACACAATTATAGGTTCTTCAATAATCCTACTTTGGACTACCATCAGTGCAAGTTACCTCCACTCAGATCCTTATCTGGACACAACTAATAGTACGTTAACCAAGTAGGACCGCACTAACAGACATATGAGTAGGGTCTGTACCATATCTGCCAATCAATCTAACATTAGTCAACAGTGGACGGATCAAGGGAATATGGTCTACTTGTTAGCATCACATCTATTAAGATTTTAAACTTCTGAAAAGGTAAAGTCATGAAACTAGAGTAACCATTCTTTGGGAAAGAAATACAAGTTAAGAGTAAACTGGATATGGGTAAAAAATTACACGGTCAGTTGAGTTCCCACAAAACATATACATAATTTTCCAAGACGATTAAATATCTTCTACTTCACAAAGTCTAAGAGTTTAGGGGATTCAAGACTTTGGAAAGTTCAAATGTCTTTGTGTTCCAAATGTTTCTCTTAATACATGGCATAAACGGCAATTAAAGCCATTTAGCTCGCACATCTTAGAAACATCCAGGCTCATTTACTCTGAGCCAACTGAAAAGCCACTTGATTCATGCACTTTGAAAACACCACAGCTTAAAGTGATTCCTAGTTGATATGAAGTCTTAAACCAAAAGTGGGTGTTATGAAGCCAGCAGCATGAAATTGTTAAACTTCGAGAATGATTTAAAAGGAAGTTATGCACATACAACTGTTAGTACATACAAAACTTGCCATCACTCTCCATCTATTGTAAGTTTATCCGAATAAGAGTTAGTGTTAACTCTAGTTTAGTAATTGTAATTAAAGTCTTCTACTTAAGAGATTAGAGTTAGTAGTTAAATGTAACTAGGACTCCTAATGTAACTAAAAGTCCTACTCTTAGAGTCTTTAAAATAGTCTGTAACAATGTATAATTTTTTGTGTGTGAAATTTACTGAATACAGAATAGAGTTTATTATGTGTCTCTACATGGTATCAGTCTAATTTCAATCCTATCGGAATTTTTTTTTCTCTGATGGAAAATCAAAATCAATCAATGTCGAGTGAGCTGCAATCCTCCTCCACCTCAACTGTCGGTGTGGCAGATTTTTCAAGTAACAAGTTCGACTGTTACTTGTCACAGATTTGTGGGCACTAATTACCTTGAATGATCCCAATCTGTCAAAATTTTTCTTGTTGGCCGAGGAACCCTAGGGTATATTACTAGGAAAATTAAAAAACCCTCTGCTGATGACCAGGGTTTTGAAAAGTGGGCTCAAGAGAATGGCAGGGTCATGTTTTGGCTGCTCAACACTATGTCTCCAGAAGTTGGATCTCAATTTCATCTTTATGAAACAACTAGTGAAGTTTGGAATGCTATTAAAGATACATACTCGAGCACCAACAACAATTCTGAGTTGTTTGGCATTGAAAGTAAGGCTTCTAATTTTAAGCAGGAAGGGATGATTGTTACACAGTTTTACACTACTCTAACGAATCTATGGCAGCAACTTGATTTGTTTGAGGCAAACGAATGGGAGACTGCAAATGATGCTGCGTTATACAAAAAGATTACTACGCAAAAGAGGATTTTTCAGTTTCTCAATGGACTCAATAGAGATTGGGATCCTGTCAAATCCAGAATTCTTAGCTGCAATCCTTTACCCTCTCTTAGGGAAGTGTTCTTTGAGGTCAGAAGAGAAGAAAGCAGAAGGTCCTACATGATTCCTGACGCTACTATTCCTGAAAGCTCTGCTTTGGTTACTCAAACTTCTTCTACTCCAAAACGAAAGGGACGGATGGTGTGTGATTACTGAAAGAAAACAGGCCATTTGAAAGAAACTTGTTGGAAGTTGCATGGCAAACCAGCAGACTGGAAACCTTCAGTCCAAAAGGCACCTAGGGAGTCCCACTCCAATGCACTCACCACTAATCCGACAAGTGATTTTACTAAACAACAGATGTTAGAGCTGCAGCAACTATTTAGCAAATTCAATGGCAGCAGTGAAGGGCTAGCCTTGGTAGAGGATGAAGGCACCCAGCAAAATTCCTCCTCCACTGCTCTTCTTTCTACTACAACTATACCTACTTGGATAGTTGACTTTGGTGCTTCTGACCACATGACTGGTACCAGAGAATTATTCTCTACCTTTAATTCTTCTTGTTCAAAGAGTTATATTCGAACAGCTAATGGTTCCCTTGCATTAATTAAAGGCACTGGTTCTGTTTTTATCAACAGTAACCTTATTCTTGAAGATGTCCTTTTTGTGCCTAGTCTGGATTGTAATCTATTACTGTGAGCAAGCTTTCTAAGGATCATAATTGTTCTTTTTGTTTTACTGATAAAGACTGTTTTTTACAGGCACTGGCTTCGAGGAAGAGGATTGCAATGCTAGGTTGCAAGGTGGTCTTTATGTTCTTTCCAGCACCAACAATTCTGCCAATAAATATTCTCCATATTGTTTTAATTCCTTAGGACAGATTGATCTTGTTATGTTATGGCATTTTAGGTTAGGCCATCTTAGCTTTCATTATCTTGCAAAAATGTTCCCACATTTGTTTATTAATAAAAAACCATCTTCTTTTAAATGCCATATTTGCCAACTTGCTAAACAAACAAGAGCTCATTTACCATCCTCTCATAAACCCTCACATCCTTTCTCATTAATTCACAGTGATGTTTGGGGTCCTTCTAAGGTGAAGAATGTTAATGGAAGTAGGTGGTTTGTAACCTTCATTGATTATCATAGTAGAACTACTTGGCCTTATTTATTGAAAGAAAAATCAGAGGTGTCTACTGTTTTTCAGAAATTTTATAACATGGTCGAAACACAGTTTCAAAGCAAAATTCAGATTTTTAAATTTGATAATGGGGGAGAGTTTTTTACAGTCTTTAGGTCAGTTCTTTCTTGAAAAAGGGGTAGTCCATATCAGTTCTTGTGTTGACACTCCACAGCAAAATGGAGTGGCAGAAAGAAAAAATAGACACCTATTGGAAGTCACTAGAGCCTTAATGTTTACAAACCATGTACCAAAGTATTTATGGGTGAAGCCTTGTTAACAACTACATACCTTATTAATAGGATGCCTAGTAAAGTTCTAAATTATCAAACACCTAGGGAAGTTTTCTTAAAGAGTTTTCCCCATTTTTAACCCATGTCTTCAATTCTTCCTTTGAGAGTGTTTGGGTGCACTGTTTTTGTGCACAATTTAGACCCGTCTAGGACTAAACTTGATCCCAAGTCTTTTAAGTGTGTTTTGGTCGGTTATTCTTCACTAAAGAAGGGCTACAAATGTTATCACCCACCTACTCAAAAAATTTACTTCTTTAGACCTTACCTTTTTTGAACATGATCCTTATTAATCCAGGGCTGGAACTCAGGGGGAGAATTATATTGATTTTCAGCCTACTCACAGTCAGGTTTGTCCTTCTACCTCCTCAAATTTTTTACCCCCTATCTGTCCTTTATTACTTAATTCCCAAGTTCCTGTTGAACTTCCTAGACCTTCACCTTCTTCTCCAAATATTACTTCACCAATGTCTACTCCTGTTACTTCACAAAACCAACCTAAATCACCATTTAAGCCTCCTAAACCTCTACAAGTTTATACCAGAAAAAGAAGGATAATTCTAGAGACCATTTTGCAATCTGGTATTTGTCGAGAATTGGACTTGAGTCCAGCTACCAGTGAAGACAATGGAGGTAATGACTGTTAGTTAGTATGCATAACCGTGTGTTGTAGGAGTTTTAGATAGAGTAGGAGTTGAATGTTATCTTTACTTTATCTTAACTAGTAGTTTGAATTTAAATTAGATCTTTGTAAAGGATAAGAGTCTTATCCTATAGGTTAACTACTTGGTGTTAAACACCTCTGTAAAAGTCTATATAATAGACTCCTCTTTCACTAATGAATAATAACAAATAGAGTACAGTAAAACTCTGTTTCTCACATGGTATCAGTTTAGGAGCCGATCCTATCTCTCTCGGTTTCTCCTTTGCTTAATTTCCATGGCTTTTTTCAAACCACCACATCCAAATTAGTTCCCAAAATAACCCTCGTGCATCCGAATTTGGATCTCAAATGCCTCTCTTTCTCCAATCACATCCTATAAACCAAATGGGAACAATTACTCGCAGCAGTTTTTTGGCCATCTCACCTACAAATCTTCCCACAACCGCCTTTATCGGCTAGTGAAGGTAGAATTTTCTGTTTGGCCACTTCTAATCCTCTATCCTGGATTATAGATTCTCGTGCCTCGACCATATGACAGCAACCTTGACTATTTCGCACCTTTAACCATTGCAACTCTAAAACCTCCATCAAGGTTGCAGATGGGTCTCAGTCCCAAGTAAAAGGAAGTGGCACTATTCAAGTGGGTGATAAATGATTTTGCCTAATGTGCTATATGTTCCTAATCTTGCCTGCAACTTATTATCAGTTAGTAAGTTAGTTCAAGATACTAAATGTGATGCTCACTTTGGAATTAATGGGTGCGTATTTCAGGAACATGGCTCGAAGAAGGTGATTGGCAAAGTGCTAGGCTATCCAATGGTCTCTATATCCTTGATGAATTACCACCTCGATTTCTTGATTTTCACGTTGTTTTAAGACTTCATCTTCTTCTTTAAGTAACCACGATGATATTATGTTGTGGCATCTTAGGCTAGGACATCCAAATTTCGTGTATCTTTCAAAATTGTTTCCCAAGTTATTTAGCAATAAAAAGCCTCATTCTTTTAATTGTGAAGTATGTCAAATTGCTAAACATACAAGGCAAACATATGCTCCTTCCTCATTTACACCCACATCTCCTTTTTCTATAATCCACAGTGATATTTGGGGTCCATCTAAGGTCAGAAGCTTATCTGGGTCTAGGTGGTTTATTACCTTTATTGATGACTATTCTAGGACTACTTGGACTTTTTAATGAGGAAAAGGCGAAGTTGCGTCAATTTTCAAAACTTTCTATCAAATGATTGAAAATCAGTTTGACAAACGTATTAAGGTTGTGAGGAGTGATAATGGGAGTGAATACCTTAGTCAATCTCTTGGGTGTTATTTTTGGGAAAAAGGCATTTTCCATCTTACTTCCTGTGTCAACACTCCACAACAAAATGGAGTTGCCGAAAGAAAAAACAGACATCTACTAGAAGTTACGAGGTCTCTTCTTTTTTCAGCCAAAGCACCTAAATATCTTTGGGGGGAAGCCTTACTTACTGCCACCTACCTTATCAACAGAATGCCCAACAAAACCTTGGGTTTTGCAAAGACCAATGTAAGTCTTATTCAAACATTTTCCTCACCTTAAACCACTGTCATCTGTTCTTCCTCTTAGGGTATTTGGATGCACAGCTTTTGTTCATGTGCATGATAAAAATAGAAGTTGAACCCTAAATCAATCAGGTGTGTGTTTATAGGATATTCCTCTAGTCAATAGGGTTACAAATGCTATTCTCCTATTTCTAAAAAGACCTATGTCTCTTTTGATGTCACTTTCTTTGAGGATAAACCATATTTTTTGGGGGATGAACTTCAGGGGAGAAAAAGAGGAATTTCAGCCCTTTGTTCCTTTACCTTCCATCATTTCTCCTCTACTGTGCATTCCTCTCATACCCTATCCTCGAAACCACGTAGCAGTAAAACACTATGCCGATGTAAATGCACTCTCCTCATACCAACAAATCACCAAGTCCTTGTACAACACCTCTTCCAAAGACCTAGGGTCAGTAACACAAATTTCCCCTACTTTTGTGCATTCATAACCGCAGATAGTCAATTTAAGGTGTATACGGGAGAGAAGAAGAGCCCTAATGAAGTAAATAACCAGCCTAGCACTTGTCAAGAACAGACTCAAGTCCCATTGTCTGCTGAACCAGGGCTTAAATCCTCGCCATCTTGTCGAGATTGAAGGTAACATTGCTCCTCAAGATTCTAGTGACCTTGGTGACTTTCCTATTGCTATTAGAAAGGAGTAAGAAAATGTACTATGCACCCAATTAACAAATTTGTTGCCTATGGTAAACTTCAGCCCACTTTTAAGGCCTTTTTACACCAAACCTAAAAGCAAGTGTGCGATTCCTAAAACAGTGGAGGAGGCCTTGAAGAATCCCAAATGGAAGAAAGCTGTCGAGGAAGAAGTAAGGGCACTTGAGAAAAATGAGACATGGTGTTTGACAGATCTACCAGAGGAAAAGAGGGTTGTCGGATGCAAGTGGGTTTTCACTATCAAGTACAACTCAGATGGGAGCATTGAGAGGTATAAGGCAAGGCTGGTGGCTAAAGGTTTTACACAATCCTATGGGGTGGATTATCAAGAAACCTTTGCACCAGTGGCTAAATTGAATACTATTAGAATCTTATTGTCCATAGCTGTAAACAAGGACTGGAAATTACACCAACTAGACATCAAAAATGTCTTTCTCAATGGGAGGTTCGCGGAGGAAGTATATATGCAAATACCCCCTGGTCTAGAAGGTAAAACAACTAGAAATACAGTGTGCAAACTCAACAAATCACTGTATGGACTTGAGCAATCTCCAAGGGCCTGGTTTGAGAGGTTTGCAAAGGCTATGGTAAAGAATGGATTCAAACAAAGTCAGGCTGATCACAACCTGTTCGTAAAGGTTGCAAAGAATCGTAAAATAACCTTATTAATTGTGTATGTTGATGACATAATTATTATTGGGGATGATAGTAGAGAAATTGAGAATTTGAAGGTTGTTCTTGCCCGAGAATTTGAAACAAAGGACTTGGGAGTCTAAGGTATTTTTCGGGTATGGAAGTAGGAAGGTCAAGAGAAGGTTTAGTCATCAATCAAAGGAAGTACATCCTAGATCTTCTTACGTAAACCGGGATGCTTGGATGCAAGCCACCGAGACACCCATGGACCCGTGGTTGAAGTTCAACAAAGAAGAAGTTGGTAATCCGGTTGACAAAGAACCCTATCAAAGGTTAGTTGGAAAAGCGATTTATCTTTCTCTAACAAGGCCGGACATTGCATACTCAAAGTGAGTGTTATAAGCCAGCACATGAGTGATCCTCGAGAAGAACATTTTGAGGCGATTAATGCAGTCGAGGTACCTAAAATTCACACACGGTGTCGGGCTAATTTTCAAGCAAAATCCGATGCAAGCGGTGAAGGTATACAGATTCAAGTTGGGCGGTGAGAGCTCACCGATAGAAGGTCGGTTAGTGGATATTGTGCTTATGTTTGGGGCAACTTGGTTACTTGGAGAAGCAAAAAAAGCGGTTGTGGTGTCAAGGAGTAGTGCTAAGGCGCATTTAGAGCATTAGCTCTTGGAATATGTTAAGGAATGTGGATAAAGAGGCTTCTCAAAGAGTCGGAGTTAGATGAAAAGACCGAGTTCGAGATCTATAGTGATGACCCGATCAAAGAATGAGTATTGCTAAGAATCCAAAGTGCAACATGTGTAACCAAACACATTGAAATAGATAAGCACTTTATCTATGAGAAAGTGAATGGTGGTATTCTTGTGACTAAACTATATTCCTACGAAGCGGATAGTGACATCTTTACTAAGGCACTTCCAAGATTATTTTTGATGAGTTCACATCCAAACTGGGTATATACAACATATACACAGATTGAGGGGGAGTGTTAGTATGCATAACCGTGTGTTGTAGGAGTTTTAGATAGAGTAGGAGTTGTATGTTATCTTTACTTTATCTTAACTAGTAGTTTGAATTTAAATTTGATCTTTGTAAAGGATAAGAGTCTTATCCTATAGGTTAACTACTTGGTGTTAAACACCTCTGTAAAAGTCTATATAATAGACTCCTCTTTCACTAATGAATAATAACAAATAGAGTACAGTAAAACTCTGTTTCTCACAATGACTCAACTGAAATTCCTTCTTATTTACTTGAATTTGAGTGTTTCCAATTGCTGAGAGAAAAGGGGTTAGACAGTGTACTAAATACCCCATTCAGAAGTATGCTGCTTATGGAAAGTTGATGCCATCGTTTAGAGCATTTACAGCCAGTTTAGATGAAGAACAGATTCCTAAAACCATTGAAGAAGCACTACAGTGTACTTAGTGGAGAAGGGCAGTTGAAGAAGAAGTTGATGCATTAAATAAAAACAGCACCTGGACTATTACTGATCTTCCTCAAGGTAAAAAACCAGTTGGTTGTAAGTGGGTATTTGCTATTAAATTTAATTCTGATGGCAGTATAATGAGATACAAAGCAAGGTTGGTTGCTAAAGGTTTTACACAGACCTATGGAGTTGACTATAAGGAGACTTTTGCTCCCGTAGCTAAACTTTTAATACAGTTAGAGTTTTATTGAGCTTAGCAGTGAATTGTGACTGGAATTTACATCAACTTGATACTAAAAACGCTTTTCTAAATGGAAATTTGGAGGAAGAAGTTTATATGCAGATTCCACGGGGACTAGAGGATGATGGAAATCAGAAGGTTCGCAAGCTCAACAAATCACTCTATGGCTTGAAGCAGTAGTTTGAGAGATTTACTAGAGTTATTTTGAAAATGGGTTACAAACAGTTCTTGTCTGACCATACATTGTTTTCCTAGGTAACTTCAAATAACAGGAGAGTTATCTTAATAGTTTATGTAGATAACATAATCTTGACAGAGATGATGATGAAGAGACTTGTCAATTAAAGAAACTGCTGAGCAAGGAATTTGAGATTAAAGACCTAGGAAAACTCAGTTATTTCCTAGCCATGGAAGTGGCTAGATCCGGCAAGGGACTGGTCATTAATCAAAGAAGATATGTTATGGATTTACTTGAAGAAACAAGATTAATGGGCTGTAAACCAGCAAATACTCCAATGGATGCTGGTCTGAAATTTAGCAAAGCAAAATTGGGCCCCAAGGCAGATAAAGGGTTATATCAAAGACTGGTAGGGAAGTTGATCTACTTATCCCTAACTCGACCAAATAATTCCTTTCCAATTAATATCATTAGTCAATATATGACTAACCCAAGACAGGAACACATGAAAGGCACACTTGAACATGGTTTGATTTTTAAGAAGAGTCTTAACAGAAATGTAAAAGTTTTTTCAGACTCTAGCTGGGCTAGTGAACTCATAGATAGAAGGTCTACAAGTGGTTATTGTACCTTTGTTTAGGACAACTTGGTTACATGGAAAAGCAAACAGTGGTTTCAAGAAGCAGTGCAGAAGCTGAATACAGAGCTCTAGCCTTAGGAATGTGTGAGGGGATTTGGCTACTTAAACTACTCGAAGAACTTGAAATGTGTCACGACAAAAAATTTCAGATTTTATGTGACAACCAGTCTGCAATTCAGATTGCAAAAAATCCCATACAACATGATCGAACAAAACAAGTTGAGATAGATAGACACTTCATTGCAGAGAAACTCACAAGTGGAGTTGCATCATTATCCTATGTTCCAACAGAGGAACAAGTGGCAGATATGCTTACAAAGGCTCTACCAAAAATCCTATTTGATAAATTTATGTTCAAGCTGGGATTATACAATGTATACTACCAACTTGAGGGGGAGTGTAAGTTTATCCGAATATGAGTTAGTGTTTACTCTAGTTTAGTAATTGTAATTAAAGTCTTCTACTTAAGAGATTAGAGTTAGTAGTTAAATGTAACTAGGACTCCTAATGTAACTAAAAGTCCTACTCTTAGAGTCTTTAAAATAGTCTGTAACAATGTATAATTTTTTGTGTGTGAAATTTACTGAATACAAAATAGAGTTTATTTTGTGTCTCTGCATCTATATATCGGCAAAATTGATGCATAGAAATATTACTAAAAATTGTTTCTAAAGAGAAAAAAAACACATAACAAAATAATGAATGCAACAAGTGAAGATTGGCTTCGAAGTTCTTTAAGTGCACTAAAAGCAACTGCTAGAAATTCATATTATACAAAGTTCGAGCAATCATTGAGATACAAACCATACAGAAAGAATAATCCTAAAACATATTGTAATAAACACAACGAGCCAGTGACAGTGGCAGTGGTAGTTCATTTTACCTTGGAGAACCAAATCTAAGAAAATACAACAGTTCTGCGTACAAATTTTTCTTCCCCGACTTCGTAATATTTTGTAAAACTGTGTCGTCTCCATTTAACTTCTCAGTTATCAAAGAAACAAGTTCCTGTCAGAAGAGGGAAATAAAAGGATGCTTCATTCAAACAAGCTAGGAACAAACAAACCACACAGTTATCATAAGATTTTTGAAGTACCATATTATTGGTTTCAAGCCCAAGTTCCTTTTTCATCCAAGCAAAGCATACGGGCTTACAGGAATCTTGAATCATTCTGGAAAAGGCTATCAACCAATCATCCATATTTACGGTATCAGAAGTCCCAGCATTCTTTTTCACCTAAAAAGGCATGAGAGATTTCTTTTTGATAAGATCAAAAATAAATAAATTTATTGAAGTTCCACACTTCAAGGGTTTCCTTATTATGAACCCAGAATATGATCATAAGAGATGATCCCTTATTAACACATGTTGGCATCTTTGAATTTAGAAACTCAACTTTTCAACACTAATTCATTTCTCACACAAACATGGATCTACTTCATGGTCTGTGGATTCAGTAAAAACCAAATAACGCATCCATGATCACTTTCTCAAGGATCTAAATATTAGAGCTTGTATATTCTCAAGGTTATACATTTGTTTGTCATAAATTTAAACTCAGAAAAAGAGAGGGGTCATAAGTTTTTGGCAACCATAGCATTTTGTGCCATGCATTATTTTCCATCTAAAAGGTCTCCCCTCCCCCCGGGTATTCAGTCAAAGCAAGAATGATTTCACAGAATTCAACTAAATCATGCAATTTCTTTGGACAGAATGAACTTACATGAACTGAATTCAGCATAAGGAAATAATTGAAACAAATACAGACAAAGGAACCGATAGAGACAGTGCCCACCTCTTCCTCAAGTTGCTGAAGAGAAGCCCAAAGTAATCTTATCTTTGAACCTTCTGATAAAGCATACAAGCTTAAGGGTCGCTTTGCACATTGCTGCTCATCAAGGACAGCATTTTTGAAATCATTCCCACGTTCAATAATGCCTAGAGAATCTAAAAGTTTTCCTCTTACAACATCCCAGGCAGGCCTTAAATTTTTTTTGTCACTGTTTGTCCTGGAACTGCATTTATAAAGTAAATGTGCTTGGTAAATGAGATAAACAAGGTATAAATTTTCTAAAGCACTGAAATTAAGTGCTAAATGAAAAAGAAATACAGGCAGCCCTGACAAGCGCTACTGTTTCGTGAACCATATGTAAGGAAAACATTCATAAGAATACAAATATTTGATGCTCTTACCCTTGCCTACCAGAAGAGGTTGAACCTTGGGCAAAGGCATCATCGTCAGCTATGTTCTTTTGATATGTGGAACCGGACTTTTGACCAGGAATTACTCCAGCCATATACGTAAGAAATATACCAGTCATCAGCAGTAATTGATCACTGACAGTAACCCATTCAGAGGCTGTTATACCATCAGAGTCCACTAAAGACCAAACGCAAGTAGACCTCAAGCGAGTTTCGATGAAGCAGGGACTCACTTTCAAATTTGGGGAAAATGAATTATCAACCTTCCTTTTTCTCCATGTTGAAAGCCATAACACTTTACAACTCCCGTTTGAAAACTTGCTACAAATAAAGCAATAAATATGAGGTTATTATTCCAATAGTTATCGCAATGTCTACAGCAGACATAAAAATATACATGGTTACACTCATTTGCAGCTGAAAACTTAGCATTGCTCGTGCAGTTGAGCTGCACGAAAAGACGCAACTATATGATCTACCAGTTTGACCAAGGAGATGCTTTCCAAATTCGGAAATATAACGAATCTTTATAAATTTCATTAACTTCTTACAAACAAATAAGAAATCACGTGATAATAAAGGATAAATAAGCTCACTACAATGAGAAACCCCAATTGTTATTCAAGAAAAAAAATCATGAATAAACCCAATATATCATAAGATTGAGTTGACTGACCTTGGCGGCGTCCTGAAATTGGAATTCCGATTCACAAATCCTCTCTGCTTAAGAAAAGTTGGGTGCAAATGTAGCTTGAAGCATAACGTCGAAGCCACATATTCCGCCATTTGATTCAAAGAAGGGAAAAAACCGCCGTTTCCACGGAAGTAATCACCACATTTCCTCTAGCATTTACCAGCGAAATCCTACACACGTAAAGGGAAGATCTTACAAGGGAATCGAAGTGAGAGCACTGCAGCGGTTAGGGTTAGGGAGTTCTAAAGAACAAATGTGAAATAAAATAAAGAGAAGTGGGAGGTGATGTTTTCGAGTCGTGTGTTTTGATTGGAGAAAGGGGAAAGGAAAGGAGGGGTTTGAAAGAACGAGGGAAACAACAAGAGAAAATAGAATGATAGAGAGATTGGAAATGTGCGAACCTAGTTGTTTCCGTCTCACTCCTATTAGTATTTACTTTATTTTTGCCTACTCAAGTTAACGTAGATGGACTTATTCGCCATAGATATGTTATACTTTACAAGCCCAATAAGAGCCCAGGTGCAGGAATAAATAATTTTTTTAGGCTTATTTAAAATGGGTAAACTACACAAATGGTCCCCTGACTATGGTTTAATTCTTTTTTTCATTCCTCGACTATCACAAGTTACAAAATGGTCCTCCGACTTTAAAAATGTCACAAATTGGTCTGACGTGACAATTAATATAAATTGATATAATTACATAATTATCCCTCAAGTTCTACAATTATTTTAATTTGACTCTAATTCTAAAAAATTAACCCACATAATTTTCATAATCTATCAATTTAGTTCATCTTCTTTTGTATTTCTTATCTCCTTTAATTCTTCAATTCAAACATTGTAATTCTTACCATTATTAAGCTTCAGTTCCTCAAAACCATTGTTTCCATTGTCAGGCCAATAACCAACATGGAGTTCGATTATGAGATTCTCTTCTTCTTGAGAGAATGTGCCTCTCTTAAAATCTGGCCTTAAGTAATTAATCCATCTCAATCTGCAACTCTTTCCACACCTCTGCAACCCTGCCAATTCATGAATGTTTAAAGAAGAAACAAATGTGAAAAAGGAAGAAAAAATGAAGTTGAATTGTTGGTTTTAAGATGAATTATCAGCTTGTTTAGGGACAGAGCTCCAGCAACCATGGTCGAACTTGGTAATATGCCTCAAAAGCTTCTCATCTTCTTCGGGAGACCAAAAACCTTTCCTTAGCTTCTGCTTGTAACAACAAGAGTGCCTCCCCATTTTGAGACAAGACCAAATTATAACGAGCAACTCCTGACGGTGATTTTGGAATGCTTTGGTAATTGATAAGGAAGAAGAAAATGTAAGAAAAAGAGATGACTTTGATACAAGGAGGGTCGAAAATGAAGTGGCAGCTGAGAAGGGGATTGAATTAATATAAGAATAAGTGTAGAACTTGGGGGATAATTATGTAATTATATCAATTTATATTAACTACCGCATCACCTGCCGTTAAATTTTTAAAGGCGTCGGATTAATTTGTTATTTTTTTAAGTCGGAGGACCAGTTTATTATTTCTAATAGTCGGGGACGCAAAAAAAGAATTAGATCATAGTCGATGAACTATTTATGTAGTTTACCCTTTAGAAAATAAGTATCCAAACTATATTTTTCTTGAAAGCATTTTTAGTAAAAATATGAGCCTAAAGTTTCAATCGTTATAATTTTAAGTGTCCGGTTGTTTAAAAAAAGTATTACCTATTAAGAACACGACACGTAATATTTTTATTATTATTCAAAAAATTGAAACAGAATATGATTTTAAAAACTTATAATTCTCAAAATCTCAAGAAAAAACTGCAAATCCCTAATACTCAAAACTACAAATTCTCTAAATTACTGTCACTACCATCTTCAGACACTACCACTGTCATCGTCGGGGGCAACCACCCATTTCTCCCAACCACCCATAGCCGGTAACTGCTGGTAAGTGTGCCAATCGAACTTTGTTTAACTAGAATCATTCGTGCTCGTCGTTCATCGTTCAATAAACATGCCTTCCGTTGATTACTAGTGATGGGTGTTGGGAGAAATGGGCAGTTAACTCTGACGACGACTAGTGGTTTTCGGCAGCGGCATCAATTTGGAGAATTTGTGATTTTGAGTATTAGGGATTTAGGGCTATTTTGGGGGGAATTTTAAGTTATTTTTCTTTTTCAATTTTTTTAAATTAAAAAATATACCACATGGCTCATTCTTAATGGGTACAATTTTTCAAACAGTCGGGCCGTTAAAATTATAACGATAAAAGCTTTATACACCTATTTTTACCAAAAAAAAATACTTTAAGCACGTTAAAAAGATGCATAGTTTAAGCACCTATTTTTATATTAAGTTTTTTTGGTAAACTACACTACATACCACTCAACTATGTCTGCTGACTCGAAAATACCACTGAACTTTTAAAAAGTTCAAAACTAACATTGAACTTTAGTTTGAGACTCGAAAATACCACTTCGTCGTTAACTCTTAACACCCCCTTTAAGTCAAAACAATGTCGTTTTAGAGGGGTTTGAACCTAAGACTAAGGGCTAAACCTTAACTACTGAACCAACATAATATTATATAATGCTTTACCAGAAATATTATATATCTCAAACTACTTGAGATTAATTCAAATTATTTTATGAAATAAATAATAATATAACTGATATTAATATATAAAATATATTATTTTTGTATATTATTAATAGTATAAATATATTATTATTTAAAAAACACTAAAATATTCATAAAAATATATTTATATTATTAATAATATATAAAAAAAACCCTGAAATCACAAATCCCAACCCTCAAACTTAAATCCTAAATCTTAGAGTTTAAGATTTAGAATTTAAGAGGTTTTTTTATATATTAATATTATGAATATTTTGAGTTTTTAAAAATAATATATTTACATTATAAATTATATATAAAAATAATATATTTTATTTAAATTATATAAACATATCTATTTGGTTCAACCAAATTATTTTATGAAAAAAAATAATACTATAAATAATATAAACTATATTATGTACATATATATCAATAAAAATATATTATTTTTATGGTTTTTAATATATTATTTATAATATAAATATATTATTTTTTAAAGATATTCATCAAAATAATATATTTATATTATAAATAATATATAAAAGACCATAAACCCTAAATCCCAAATCTAAACCTCAAGCCATGAGGTTTATGGTTTGAGGTTTGGGGTTTGTAGTTTAAGGTTTAAGATTTAAGATTTAAGGTTACGAGTTTTTATATATTGTTTATAATATAAATATATTATTTTATGAGTATTTTGAAGTTTTTTTAAAATAATATATTTATATTATATAAAAAAATAAAAACAATACACGTTTATTTAAATATGTTGACATATATACAAATAATATATTATTTATTATTTATTTATTCATATTATTTATATTGTTATTTATTTCATAAAATAATTTGAATTAATCTCAAGTAGTTTGAGATATATAATATTTGTGATAAAATATTATATAATTTTAAGTTGATTTAGTGGTTAAGGTTTAGCCTTTTTATTTGAAGGTCTTGGGTTCAAACCCCCAAGCACATGGTTTTAATATTTTCTCTCCAGCAAAACGACGTCGTTTTGGGCTAAATTAGGCTTCAAAACAGCCGCACCAAAACGATATCGTTTTGACTTAACGGGGGTGTTAAGAGTTAACAGGGGAGTGGTATTTTTGAGTCACAAACTAAAGTTTAGTGTTAGTTTTGAACTTTTTTAAAGTTCGGTGGCATTTTCGAATCATCGGTCATAGTTTAGTGGTATGTGGTGTAGTTTACCCTTTTTTAATCTTGAAAGGATATTGAGTTCTATTGAAACAAAAGAAGATACAACCTTAACGATGCAATTGATCAAAGAGATAATTTTCAGACTATCTCCACCCAAAAACTTAAACATAAAATAAAACCCAAAGGCATAGTGATAGTCGAAGCTTTCTTTTGAATCTGACGCCAATTATCCATAGTAATCCAGTAACGTCAACAATACTTCTTTGCCTCTATTCAATTAGACGCTTTAGAGATGATAAAGGGTGACGAGCGAACCAAAGCAAACTTACAGGTTGCTTCGCAAAATAGATCTGAGTACACTAGCAAACAACCACAAAAAGGATCTAGCCACTGAAAAACCACGATAATTCCAAATTAGATACGAGCAATGTGAGAATCTCTACACGATCACAGAATTGCAGCAGAGATAGACAAACAACATGTCATAAGACAGATAAAACATGCCATAAACACATAGTAAAATGCGCCACAAGAGTAGAGTTCAAACGTGCCACAAAAGGTAGACAAACATGATCAAATATGTGAAAGATAAAAAAAACCAAACAAAAATAAATATGTTTGGTTCTAGAGAATAGAGACTGTTTTCATTTTTATTTTTTAAGAAAATGGAAAACAATGAAGAAAACATGTTTGGTTGAAAAATTAAAAAATGAAAACAAAAATGAGTGAAAAGTTGAAAACATAAAAATATGTTTTCATTGAAAATGTTTTAGGAAAATAGAAAATATGAAAACAATGGTTTTTTAATTTTAACACGGGTTTAAATCCTTCTAATGCCATGTAACACCCTAGACCATTACAAACGATCCGACCCGACATAAGGTGTCACATTTGGGTCACGGGGGCGATCCACAAATACAATTACAAATAAATTTAAAGTTTTCGAATAAACCAATACAATTTAAAATCGAATTAAGAAATCAAAACGGAACTCAGACTTAAACCGACATACAGAAAAGTATAGTGACCTACATGCCCTCCTAGATATACACGTATCGTACTCCGCAATTAAAGTTGCTAGAACTCCCTGAATTGATGTCAATATCCCGAACAAAGTTCAACCTACTGACCTACAAAGATTAATATTTTTAATGAGCTTAAGAGCCCGGTAATACAGAGATACCAAAATGAACAAATATAAAGCATGCCAATATAATTGACAGAAATTAAATGGAGCATAAATTATTGTACAGAATAATTAAATCATCCAGATAGTAAAGGGCATAAGCAAACTCTAGTCAACCGACTTGAAAATCCTAAATATAGAAATCATCGAATGTAAAAACATAAACATACATGAATCACAAGTATAATCGCAAAAATGCTTGAATTGCAAGCTATATAATAAATGCTAAATGCTCGTGAGCCACAATCAGTATATTGGAACATAATATATATAGACGGCGCCATTGCGTGGGCATCAGATCGCGTGCGTATGCACGTCATACATTCAAATACAAAAATACCAAATAATAGAACTATCAGAAATGTAGAATTTACATAATCTATCATATACCAAAACTCAGAACCTCGGAACTTACCAAGTCTGCATACCAAGTTTTAGAATCACGAAACCTAACAAATCTTGAGCAGGACCCACTCGAGTCAAACCATGGCGGACAAGCCTTAATAAAGATCCTAAGATCCTTGGAACAACGAATAAATAAAGTTCAAGCTTTACTCGCTCTCGTGGTACATTCAGAAGCAAATTAAAACTTACAAGCATACACCCAGAACTGTTAAAGGTTCATCAAAGGTAATTTGGTAATTTGACAGGCTGACGATAATTTAGTCAACTACAAGTAAAAGGTTATTTTGGTAATTGGTACCCAAATGGGTATTTGGCCAATTGCAAACAAATGGACGTTTTGGCCATTTACCCCACGAGGGTATTTTGGTAATTTACAAGCAAATGATATATTGGTCTTTTAACACAAATACGAAGGTCTCGATTTCAAAAAGGAAAGCTAGCATATTCAGAGGTCCAAAGGTTAAAATAAATTATTTTAATTTTTGCGAAAGTCCTCGGTTTGGTTCAGAAGTCTTAATGATCAAAATACGTCACAACAGATAATTATCAAAGTATAAGACTCAGATCAGAATATTGAATCCCTTTACAGGTATCGAATCTAAGCTAAACTTAAGAGCCCCGAATATTAATTCTAGCTGAAGGTTTTGAGATACCGAAACCTTCCCCAAAACATTACGATTTATTTCAGGAAAAAGCTATCTAATTCCCTAAATCAAATCCTTAAATCCTAAAATATAATACCAACCTGAAATTAGACTTACGACAACTATTTATCGAACAAATACATTTAACCGTTCATACAAAGATATCATACCATAATTTATAGTCTAATCAAGCATACAAACCGTATTTATATAGATTCAAAGAGGTATTTAAGTATTACCTTATTTTCAAGCACCAACGTTATAAAAAACGAGGCTATAGAAAAACTTAAATTCCCGACGCCATGAAGCTCAGATGAAAATTTCGACCAGCCACCATCAAGATCTCCATGTTGTCTAACTACTGCCACAAAATCAACTCAATCGAACCACAAATCAACTTCCGATCTTGGTTTTAAAAGACGTGCGACACTTTGAGGTGCAAAAGGTCCCTAAAGCCGAGGCGTTAGGCGAAGGCGCGAAAGACGAGCGTCCTTTTATCCCAAAAAAACTATAAATTAATCTTATAGCATATTTCGTGCTTAAAAATATGATAATTATATTATAAATGCTAAAAGATACAAAAATTTAAGCCTCTAACAGTGTGATTAAATTTCCAAGCCTTTAACAATATTATAATTATATTATAATATTGTATTAATTTATTTAAAAAGCTCAAATAATACAAATAAAATTATTAAATTGCATCGTTACATAAATGGTTAATAGAGCTGCTTTACAAATTATGCTTATGGTTTCCACTGATCTCACATATAAGAAAGCTCGAAACAAACCCAACTAAAGGTTTCTATGATTCTTATTTGGCTACAAGTCAGTTATGTTTAATACTAATATTATTATTTAATTGATAGCAAACACCTACTTGATGTTTAATACTAAAGCCTATAGAAGCAGAACAAAGAGAGAAGAGAAGAGGAGAGAAGAAGTAGAACGGCGGCTGTTGGGAAACGCCGATACACCCCATGCGCAGCGGAAAAATTATCCGGCGTATTCCACCAGTGATCCGTGTACGAGGAACGAATCCGGGGTGAAAAAGGATGAAACATTACCTTAATTAAATTTGAAATCCGCAGGGAGTTAGGAGAATCCAATTCTTCTAGCACGATATCGAATCTAAGTCGTCACAATAGCGTTCCGACCTTTACGTAGTCCACCGAACGAAACGAACAATATTTTCTCTTCTCTAACTGTTAGAGAGGTTTTTCGCAAAAGCATACTTTGGCTACTAGATCTTATGCCTTTATATAGCATTCAAAACCCTAATTCTAATTAAATTTGGATTCTTTAAATATACAATATATTTAACCGAATATAATTAAATATGTAGAATATGATTCTACTTCAATCAGGTTTCTTTAGGGATATATATTTTAATAGTATCCGATAATTACAATAATTATCTAGTATTAATGTATATATATAAACAAAATTATCTATAATTACAAAAATCATAATAATTTCAAATTTTTACTTTTTTCGTGCACAACAAGTTTGTACACATGTTATCTAGTCGATATTTGTTCGTTTCAATCATAGGGTGTGACCCTTGTAGGTTCATGTAACTTTAGCAGTAATATCCAGAACAATTCTAATATTACAAGCAATGAGTGACATCTAGCAATACATCATTGCTACTTAAGTTACAAGAAGTCGTGGTTCTACATAACTTTTTTTCGTGATTAACTCTTTTCATGTATTACATCATTTTGTCCTTATATCTAGATCGGACACAAGTCATGGAATAGTCACACTTGTATAGTCCATCTAATATTTCTTGATATCTTGAGTAGACTATTATAAACGAATAACTATGATATCTCATATCAATTTATTCGAGCATGACCATGCATTTCTAGTCTCACTTAATCAAGTGGCCTATGATATTACTCCTATTATGTAGGATGGACAAATCCTATCTTGATCAACCATATTCCGCTACATAGATTGCAACATATCCAATATCAGTCTTTATAGCGTAGTCAGTTACGACACACGTTTGATTGTATCAAAATACGTCACTCACAATGTTCAAATAATGATGATCTCAAGTCTGAGGATCATACATGTAGTTATCATTATGAACAATGTTGTGACAGTCATATAATAATCCAAGAAACATGCTCGTAGCGAGTCAGTCCAGTATGTCGTTCTCTAACACATACTTATGTATTGATTTTGACATCTCCATGTAAATTAAAACACTTTGTCATCAATCAACTACATATTAGTTTTAATATATTATTATTGTTAATGCCCACAATAATACTCAACTAAGGACATTCTAAGAATAACTATATTATTCTAAGGACTTTACTATAATTTAGTTTATTTATAAACACACA
This sequence comes from Hibiscus mutabilis, assembly GCA_019671005.1. Taxonomy (NCBI): domain Eukaryota; kingdom Viridiplantae; phylum Streptophyta; class Magnoliopsida; order Malvales; family Malvaceae; genus Hibiscus; species Hibiscus mutabilis. The sequence continues at coordinate 15,954,797 of CM033717.1, read as the reverse complement.
GAATAAGACTAAAATAATAATAATGGCTTAATATTAATAAATAAAATAAAATAAGTATGTTTTTTATAACCATCTTATGATTGGTTTTTAGACATAATCCAACAGCGGCGTACTTGGCAGCGCTCCTGGTGGCGTGGTGCGACGGTGGTGCTGGGCTGACAGCTAAGGTGGGGTGGAATCGTGAAAGAGGCAGAGCTAAATTATATTTTATACTAATATTTTTCTAATTATATTTTATTTTAATTATTTAATATTTGTTTTTCATTTCTATTTTGAAAAGCTAAATACTAAATACATTTTCACTATTTTTGTTCTTAAAAACAAATTTCCATCTCTATTAACCAAACATGTTTACTATTTTTTTTAAAAACTGAAACTGAAAATTAATTTTTAAAAATAAAAATATAAAATATTTTCTAAAACTAAACGAATGCTACGGTTTTAATGCTTTTGAAATACATAATTGAATCAATTCGAATTAAACAAATTTAGTGTCAATCAACACTTATTTTGAACAAAATCCTTTATGCTTCATCTTCTCAACCAGCAGGCCATGGACCAGCACTTGTTAGTAGCCTAATTAGTTCTGATCGAGAGTAGTGGAATCTCAAAAGGTTTTAGTATTTTTTTATAATTATGATATTTAATTTATTGACTGATTAATTTAAATTAAATATTATAAATGTTTATTATACGAGCAACATTATAATATTATAATTTAAACTTTTAATTATACTTAAAAAATTTAGTATTTTATCGCTCTGAACCAATTGGTCGGGCAAAGAAAGAAATTTGTGTGATATGTTTTGCTGGTGAAAAATTAAGATGCATGTTTTGACAGATATCGATGAGACCAGTGAAAATTTGCTAAAAAAAGCGTAAACTACACTGGATGTCATTTTTGTTTTTGGTCTGTTCAGTTTTGATCACTGATTTTGATTTTTTTTATTTGAGTCACTTATATTATTATTTCATTCTATTTTGGTCACTGTTAATCCGGTTAGTTTAATTACGTGACACGTTAATAAAAATGTATAATTTATAGTTTAACCCCTAAGCTTTTATACTTTTATTTTTTCATCACCTTCAAACAAAACAAAAATCCTAAAATCATCTTTCTCCCAAAATTTAACCCCTCCAATTCTAACCTTCATCTTTCTTGCAGTTGCTAGTATCATCATCTACCAGAGATGATTTCTCAAGAGGAAGAAATTTTCTTATAAGGGTGGTCATGGCATCTTTCAATTTTCAATTTTACAAATTAACCAACCAATATTAATCCTGTAAACTTTCAAATTTATCTCAACAATCCATGAATAAAATAACCAACATCAAAAAATCCATGAAAAATTAACCATCAACAACCAAATAAATTAAACTTTTTGCTATCGGCGGTTGATACTTTGTCTCAAATAAAAAAAAAAACACTAGAAACCATAACTGTTGTTCGATACCTTATTATTCTGCCAAAAGCTTGTTGCACCACACACTCTGACTCCATGTCTAGAGTATTGGTGGCTACATCAAGTAGCAAGATTTTTGGGTTCTTTAAAATAGCTCTGGTCACCGCCTCTACTGAATTGCATAAAAACAATGCAACCACTTTTTATTAAAACATTGGGTGTGGGACGTTTTACGGTGGCTAAGGCAACAGTGGCGGTTGACGGCGATGGTAGCTGCACTAATGAAGGTTAAGGTTAGAGATGAGAAATTTTAGGAAAATTTTTTAAGTTTTTTTTGAAGACAGTTAAAAAAAGTTTAGAAATTTCGTGGTTAAATTAAAAGTTATCTCTTTTTATTAATGTGTCAGATCACCAAATTAAGGGGAATTAAGAGCTAGTGACTAAAATAGAACAAAACGATAACGTAAATGACTCAAATATTTTTTTTTAAAATCAATAACTAAAACAAAACAGATCAAAAATAAAAGTGACCTCCCGTATAGTTTACCCTAGAAAAATATTTTGCTGATCCATTTAGCATTTGAATTGGTGTTAGCAACATTGATTGAGTATTAGGAAGTAAGAGTCTCGTGAAATTCAAATTGTCGAACTCTATCGTGTGTTTTCACGTGGATATTAGGTGGAAATGAGTCCAAGTCCGTAACTCCATATGTATTAATATAGGGATAAATTATAAATTTCATCATTTAACTTTATCTTCGCTCCTATTTTAGCCACTAAAGGTATACAATTTTTCATGAAATGAACTACGAACCCTTAATCCTCTCTTTGAACGATCTTTGTCAACCACCTTTGAATTGACCTAAATCTGAACTATGTTGTTCTCCTTGTGCTAATGAATGCTCTAGTTGTCTAGATCTTCAAGGGATTGTCACAAACTCACTAATTCTATCCCAAATCAAAGATGAACACTGATCTCTTCTTTTTTCGATTTTGATTTTTTTTTATTTTCCCTCTTTTGGTTTAGTTGATTGGTTTGTTTGTATGGATTTTGATTTGTTATAGCATTGTTGTCTGTTTTGTTTCATTGAGTTTGGGATTGATAAGACATAAGTTGACAAGTTGAATGATGTAAAATCAAATTAATATAATTTGTAAAATAAAGGGTAATCTACTAATCTTGTTAAATCATATATAATTATGATTAAATTGATGAAAAATATAAGTGTTGAGGACTAAATATATTATTATATCAGTAATTAGACTAAAATTATAAAATTTTGTAATATTAATGATTAAATCGAAAATAATTTTAGTTTAGTGACCTAAATTGAAATACATTAATAGCTGGATGACTGGTAAGGTAGTTTACCTAAATAAAAATAAATAAAAAATGCGGAAAGAAACAAGTCACGCTCCCTTGCTTTTCATCTAAGCGAAAAGGAAACTCCCCTTCCGACGATAAAACCCCTTTTCCATTGCATTTCATCTCTTTTAGTTAGGAGCGGCCGGAGAGGGTTTTAACCGTGATGGGACAACAATCGTTGATCTACGCCTTCGTGGCGCGAGGCACCGTGGTTTTAGCCGATTACACCGAGTTCTCCGGCAACTTCACCTCCATAGCTTCTCAGTGTCTCCAGAAACTACCGGCTTCCAACAACAAGTTCACTTACAACTGCGACGGCCACACCTTTAACTATCTCGTCGATAATGGATTCAGTAATCTCTGCTCTCTTTCTCCGTCCTTTTCTTATGTTCTCTTTTTTTCTCACTTCGTTTATTTATCTAACTCCGATCCGTATTTTTGCTGCCTTCTTGATCCGACGAGAAGTTCTTTCCGCTCTCGCTGTTGTCGATCCATTTTCCTTAGCTGCTTATAGTTTTTTACTATCATTTCTTATTTTCCTTGCTAATGATTTCGAGAATTTGATTATAGATCAAATTATGCGAATATTTGGGGTTATTAGAAATAATTGTGTTCAGCGTAACTTGATGCGCGTGAGAGGGAAAAGCGACAGAATCAGTTACATAATTTCTATTTTGAGTGAAGAGTTGGTTAAGTTAAAATGCGCTATAAATGAAGTAGCTTTTGTTTCTTTATCAATTCAATACATTGTTTAACTTGTAATGGAAACTTTCCAAAACTGAGTAGTAACAACTGAAAGATTTAAATATTTCAAAGGAATTAAATCTGCATAATGATCTAGTGACAAAGGTGCTCTTAGCCTATGCTTTTTACACATATATCTTGATGTTTTCCTATTTATGTTTGGATAATGTGTCCGACAAAAACACCTAGAAAATGAAGCAAATAACATCAATTGCATTCAGATACCAAAGCAAATACTAATGCTTTTTGAATGATTGAAAATTAAGAACTCGAAACTCTTGTAAATAAACAGAACACATAATTGTAATTTATATGACCAATTGTGTATGAACGTGTGCTATATTTTAATAATTTGTTCATTGTTAGTGACTTTTGTGTATATTTTTAGGCAAAAAAGTCCATAGTGGTAAATTGGAAAATTTAATGGTAGGAACAGAGTATGATTCAAATACATCGTTCATATCATGTAATTTAATAGTACAGCAAATGATTAATGTCCTTGGTCTGCATGCCTTATAACTGTATAAGAATAGACATGTTTGGCAAATGATTAATAGTACAGCAAATGATCAATGGTGCATTTCGTGCTTGCATGATATTTACTGTTTTCTTCACATCTTGTGTTGCAGCATCTGTTATGAAATAAGGCTACATCTGTTCTTTCTTGGATTAACATCCTTCATTACTCTTTGCAGCTTACTGTGTGGTTGCTGTTGAATCCGTTGGGCGGCAGGTGCCAATTGCCTTTCTTGAGAGAATTAAGGAGGATTTTACCAAGAGATATGGTGGAGGAAAAGCTGCGACTGCTCCTGCTAACAGCCTGAGCAAGGAGTTTGGGTATTTTCTTTTCTTTGACCATTAAATAGAATGTCTTTGTTGTTGTTAAGCACATTGATGCTATGCTTTTAGTATTGTTGATATAGGCCAAAACTGAAGGAGCATATGCAGTACTGCATTGATCATCCAGAGGAGATTAGTAAGATCACCAAAGTGAAAGCTCAAGTTTCAGAGGTCAAAGGAGTTATGATGGAAAACATTGAGAAGGTAATTCTTGTTATCTTTTTGCCTTATGTATATATAGCATGGAGTGCAATGTGAGGGTTTTAAGTGCGGAAGGATTCCAGCTTTTCAAATTTCTAGATCACAAATATAAAGGGTTGGCATCCCTTTCCTGTGTTTTTCACTAATAAATTAATTTTGCAGGTTCTGGACCGGGGTGAGAAAATTGAGATTTTGGTGGATAAAACAGAAAATCTTCGCTCTCAGGTCAGCAAATGTGAATCATATTGTTCTACTTTTATAATATGGGCAGTGTTCTTCAATATTGCACTACAGGTAGATTACAAACAGAAATTATTTGGGCTTGTTAGGGAACTGGTTGGAAAATATTGCTAACCTCGGACAGGAAAATAAATTACCTGCATAGTTGGCATCATAAGTTAACTCCAACGTTTTCTAAAGCTGCACTGGCTAGACCATAAACAAGGCATTATTTGCAAGAAAATAGAGTACTAAAACATGTTTTAGAATAATTGCTTATTCAGCCAATTGTGCATTTCTTTCGTTGAAAGCATATATATTCTCAAAATTTAAAAGGGCGTAGTTGAATCGTTCAACTTGAAAACCTGAAACTTTCTTTGCATAACTTTCCTACTGTTGGTTGAAAATTACAGGTCATGTGTTTTGGATTTTTTCCCCTAGTTTACTTATCATATAAAGAGGGTACTTCTTGTTTGAACGTTTTATAGGCACAAGATTTCAGGCAGCAGGGAACCCAGATGAGGAGAAAGATGTGGTTACAGAACATGAAAATAAAGCTGATAGTTCTGGGAATTCTGATCGCCTTGATTCTTATCATCGTTCTGTCTGTTTGCCATGGCTTCAAATGTTGACGAATTGCTCGATTCCTGTATTCTATTCATTTGCCACACATGGACCGGATTTGTAGCTGTCACAAGTAATATTGATACTCTAGTTATAGTTACAGTTTCTCCTTGACTTTCACGCCCTTTTCTGCTGTAGCCTACATCGGAAGACTGTGTGCACATATATGTGTAGGTTCTTTGATAGCACCAAGTATATTGATGTGTGGAAATTCGAACCAGGGGAATTGAATTGAATTTTGAAAACTATAATTATATAGATATCAAATAAGGCACTTTCAGGTATCTTATTAGGATACGCATGAACTTGATGGAAACGCTATTTTTGTGTAGAATTTTAACTAAGGATTCCAACTATCTATTGACCGGAGATCTCTAGTAAATCGATAGACAATAACAAATCGATTACTTTGATCGGATAGCTAGATTACTGGACTGTTATGGCACAATTGTTTTGATACGTGAGTCCATTAAATGAAGAATTTAACAGAACTTTCACACTATTTACAACATACTTATTCCTACATATCTGCAAACGAGACCAACATTGTTACAAGTATATAAAAAAGCACAATCACCCTTTTTTAATTCATTAACTTAACAAGCCAATTGATCTCTAAATGATGAGATCTCTTCAAAAATGGGCAGCCTCTTTGATCTAACCGGCGCCCATTCTTTCATCAACAACTCAAGCCCATTGAAGAAATCATGATCATCAAGTCCCATGATATCGGATAACTCCAAAGGTGGCTGAAAGGCTGAAAGTTCCATTAACAATTCCCGAGCTCTATTCCTGGCTCTCTCGTCTTCTGAACCCGGAATTTTACCTTGCAACACATCTCCGAGGACCGAACCTGCATCATCAAACCTGCCTTGCTTGATAAGGCAAAGACCCAAGTTGCAGGCCTTGTGGGCGTCCGGGTCGATCATCTGAGCTTTTCTGTAAACCACCTCTGCTGTCATGTAGTTTGGTTTCTGCATGTAAGCCCACCCCAAGTTTCCCTGCCGTGCAAGTGTGGTGTCATTTGTCACGAAAACACAATTCTAACAATTGCCAAAGACCTATATTGTCAAGCAAAATGAAAACGATACCAGTAATCTTGAGGTTTCTTGCTTAACAGAGACTTGAAACTTCTTCCCATGGGAACGAGCGGTCTTGGTTGGTTTCCCATTGAAGATCTCCCCCTGGTATATTAATCTTAGCTTTCGTTTTATTAAGTCGATCTGCTAGTCTACTTTTCCACATTTCTGCAATATGATTTACGAGAAACCAGTTCAGATGTAGTTGCAGGGCAAAACATGCATTGAAAATTCATGAAATCAAATGTGCGTATATATATACCTGTAATCACTCATTTTTATCTGAGTTTATTAATATTGTGCCGTAATAATATAGTAATTGGTTAATATTGTCACGTGTTTACATATATGTATGCGTGTACATGTGATTAATGCATGCGTAATATCTATATGTGTGGATATTCATGTTGATCATGTGTGTGATTGTGTATGCATGTAGGATTGTATATGATATTAATTAAAATGTGTAATATATTAATATTTGTATATATGTTTGCATGTGTATTATTAAAATCGTTATTACGTATACGAAAGAGTATTGCATGAATTGTATATGTGTGTACGTAAGCATGTATGTGTATGTGTCCATGTACGTGTACGTTTATGTGCATGTATATATACGTATTAATTATTATTAATAATATTATTATTACTAATGTAAACAGACAAAGTGTCATAAACCCAAAAAATATAATAATAAATTAATATCCATTCCATTATAATTTACAAACCCACAATCTTTTACATTGGGCCTAACCGGCCAGTCCACATCCTAAGAAACCCTAACCCATATTGTAACCCTAATGCCCTTCTTTCATTTTGCGCAGCTGCACGAGGGCCCTTGGATCAGATCTGGATCCAACGGCCACGATTAAAGCATAAAGACGCCTCATCTACCGCGTGAAGTCAACGTGCGGGCTGTTGGGTTCCCCACACGCGCGTGTGAGACGTACAAGACCATCTATCTTTTTCAGGCCACGTGGCACGATCCCAGACCAATGCATCATTTTCGAGGCCTCATCTCAGCCACCCGGTCATCGAGCAGTCCTATCCGTTGGATCAGATCTGATCCAACAGATAGGAACGACTTTGGCGATATTAATCGCCTCGCCTCCCGAGACGTCAGTCTGCGCAGACGAACGGTCACTGCCACCACACCGCTCCCCATGCCGGCCGTACCAACCACCAAGTATGGCCGGACATGCCAAAGACGCAAACACAGAAAGGCATCAAAAAATCAGATCAGAAAAGAGATGTCTTATGTACTAGTCTAAGAAAAAACCAAAGAAGGTAGAGAAGATATATGTAACAAAGAAAAAAACGAAAGAGTTCAGTTCAGTTGTAACCCACTTTTTCATAAATACAAACAAGTCTCATCCTTTCGTTCTTTTCTCAAAAAAACTTACAGAGATCATAAAAAGGTATCCATCCATCTTGAATGTTGCATGCATGCATGTATTCTAAAAGTAAGGAAGGGAAAAGAGAGTGAGGTTTTACCTTCGGTGGTCAGTTCCTCTACCGGCAACAAGCCTTAATCTGGTGAGCCGGCTAAAAGGGGAAGGTGTTCCTTCGGTCTAGAAAAAAACATATACGGTTTTCGTTTTTCTTTTCTTAGATCTAGGACGAAGATGGGCTTTTTCTCCAAATCCAAGTTCAGATTCGAGTTTAGGGTGAAGTAAGGTTCATTTCGGTATTTTTTTGGGGCTCGCCGGTGCTGGCTAGCGGCGGCCGACGGCGGAGAGGACGACGGTTGGCCGCCGATTTCTGGGTTCATCCTGGGTTCATGGGATGAGTTTGAGAGAAAATGAAAGAATGAAACGTTTATTATAAAACGGATCGAATGAAAAAAATGAGGAAAATTTGAGTCTGGGCCGAAGAAATGCGTTTTATAGGTGTTTTTATTTTGTGAAATGACAAAATTCTGTAATAAATCCTCCCGCGTTTTTGATATTTTCGTTTTTGTCTCGCCGCAGGGGATATTTACAACTCTGGTCCCCCTCATATTTCGAAATCTTGCAATCCAGTCCCTAAATTAAATTGAATCAGTTTTTAAATGGAGAAATTACCTCACTAGTCCCACCGCATTTTTGAAATTTTCACTTCGAGTATGCCCCTTGGTCCAATTACAGTTTCAGTCCTTTCAAGTTCGGTCCTACTTGCATTTTCGTCCCTAAATCGCATATTATTGTCCTTTAATTTCTGCTCCTGATGTTTATTTCTTTTCATTTCAGTCCTGATTCCATGTAAATATTTATGTTCGTTTATTATAATCACGTATGTTAATGTAGCCTTTTGCCTTTTCATATATCTCTCGTATATACTTTGTATTTTCATGCTTACATGTATATGTGTGTTAAGTTCATAGTGATTATGTATTTTTATGCTTTCGTTCGATTATTCGTATCACACGTATTAGATTGACATTTGAGTTGGCTCGAACACAACCTGTTTTATATTTTCAGCATGTATTGCATGTTGTCTTTGCTTTTAGGCTATGTGTTGATATATTTTCTTGGTCATGTATAATGCTATATTTTACGTATGATACAATGTGTCTTATGGTAATATGTGCATTTTTGTAATATGTGTCTTTGTTCCATGCCTTGTAATTGTGACATGTTAGGTTTATTTTTAGTCATGATAAGGGATAATTTGTATGTATGTATGTTTTAGATTAGTATTTTATTTATTTCTGTTAATAGTTTATTATGTGAATATTTACTGTATTTAAATTATTGGCCATGCTTAATATTTTGTTCACTAAGGTTGCATAACAGATATATAAATTGTCAATGCGGTGCCCCTTTTATCCGAGCGTAAATGGGGCTAGTATCAGGCGTAGTGATAGTGGTTGGGCGTTTACTCTCGGATAACAGGGCCCTTAAAATTTACTTGCAATTATAACCAAATTTTAAACTAATCGTCGCTTTAACCCAGAAAATATAATATTAATAAAGCGGTAATTATTAAAGTACCAATTTTGGGCGGTGTGGGGGTGCTAATCCTTCCCCATCTGTAACCGACTCCCGAACCCAATAGTTTTTAAATCTCTGGTTTTATGGTGTCCGACCTACCTAAGTGGCCGGTAGCGATTCCAATTTTTAAAATGCGGTTTTTTCTTAAACCCCACGGAATAAACGTTTTATATCTGAAAAATTACAAACACTTCGAAAACTCATTTTTTAGCAAAAAAGGACATCGCTACAGATGACGACTCCGCTGGGGACAATTTTTGTTTTTCAAAAACAAATGAGAGTCAAGCTTTTAAAATAATTACCGCTTTATTAATATTAGAAATTCCGGGTTAAAGTGACTATTAAATTAACATTTGGTTATAATTGCGCGTTTATTTTAGCGCATTTAAAATATGGCATATAAACCCATTTTTTTTAAGTGGGGGGAAAACACTAATGCTTTCGTGGAGATATCGTTCTCCCGTATGGGCCTAGCAAGTACCTTCGGGGCTCGAGTACCTTATGCATTCGTAAGGATTTCATTCCTTCGTACGGGCATAAGCGAATGGGTCCCCCTGAATTGAACCCGGTTGAAAGGAGCCTATAATGAGTGATGATCGGGGGCCTTTCTACTCTTAGTAGATGACAGCAAGGACAATTCGGGTACCTCCTAGAACCAAGACTGCATGTAGAGAATACATAGAAACCTACCCATTTAAAGCCATGCGGATAACCTTAGGTTTTAGACGGGATAAATAGGGTTGTTTTGTGTGTTTATTCTGTTTAATTTTGTCCTTTTATTTATATATTTATTAATTTTATCTGGTACTGACTTGTTTTCTTTTCGCTTTTGTTTTTTTCATACATCATACATTTGCATCACATAAAGGTACTGGATCAAGTGGTTTGCCTGATCAGAAAGTCTTTCACCATGGAAAAAAGGTGTCTTAGGAAAGAAGAGCTTAATTTGTCAGTCAGACATTGGTCAGAGGTCAACCAGAAAACCCAAGGGGACAGTTCACCGAACGAACACGTAATAGCAGGGTACACCTATGTGAGTCTCCAACAGAACAACTTATGGGATCTTCAAAGCATTTGGGAAAGATGGGACCGAAGACTACAAGACTTGTTCTGCGATAGTTATGGCGACATTGCACAACTGTTATATGTTCGGGTTAACCAGCCCCTGCTCCGAGCTATTGTCCAGTTCTGGAATCCGGTCTTTTGCTGCTTCACCTTCAATAGGTAGGACATGATGCCTACAGTAGAAGAATACACTGCTTTACTTAACCAGAAGAACATTTAGGAAGATTGGATCTACGCGAAGCCTCCAAGGAATCAGAATTACACTGCGAAGCTCAAAACCTTTGCAAGAATGAGTGACGATTGGGTTAATGGCATGCTTCAGCTCCGAGGAGACAATACAGTTTTTGCATGGGAAAGTATTCGGGACATCATACCGACACATCCAGACGAGGCAAAGAAGATAGACCTATTCGCCTTAGGAATATATGGCTTGGTGATCTTTCCAAGAGTACTCGGGAACATTGACATAGCCATTCTGGACTTGTTTGAGCGGGTGAAACGAAAAGCAAACCCAGTACCAGCAATCTTGACCGAGACTTTTATTTCCTTAAATGCTAGCCGGAAGCATGAAGAATGACGTTTTCGAGGATGCGCACAGCTGTTACAGGTATGGATTCAGAGTCACATGTGGAAGACACCGACAAGGGTCCTGCCGGGGATATCCTTCCAAGGTTTTTTTGCCTTTACCGGAGTACTTAGCACAAGAATGGCGAGAGGACTTGAAAACTAAAATGTGGACTAGCTTCTTCAGGAACATTCAAGACGAAGACATAGCATGGAGGGTCCCATGGCTCGGTAAAGTTAATTACTTTCTATATAGTTGTGGCGATTTCAACTGGCTGATAATGTTGGGATTGCACGGAGGGATCGCATGTGCTCCGCTTTTAGTGTCTCGACAGTTCGGATCACGACAGTTCATTCCCAATACCGCCGGGTTAAGCCAAACTGAATTTCTCTTCAAAGGGGAGTTTAAAGGAAAAATTCAGACCATCATGAGGGCCTGGGACCATTGTTACCGGATCAGGGTGGAAGGAGATACCGAGCACATGACTACCCCAGACTACGATCTTTGGAGACGTTTGGGGGTTAATAATGTGATTCCTGAATCTGATCAAGGACCAGCAGTGTCACTCGAGGAGCTTACAAGGGTGGTACCGTCTGATACTGACATCTTACGGAATGAACTCGAAGAAATTAAAAGGAAAATGGACATCCAACAGACTCAACATGCGAGCGAGCTCTATAAGGCAAGCTTAGAGGTTGATGAACGGGACAGGATCATTAGGCAGTTGAAGAAATTAAATGCAGATTTGAGCGACAAGAACGCTCTTTATCAAATAGATGCCCTTCTACTACAAGCAAAAATACAGAAGGCCGGCTGAAGTCAATTCATAGCTGTGGAAAAAAAAGAATGAATGGTATCCGTTTGGTGGAAGAAGAACGAGAAATCAACAAGAGAACGATCAAGAAGGAGATAAAAAGCTGCCGGTCGGCTATGGAGGAAGAAAAAAGGTCCTCCAAGAAGGTCATTGACCAAGAAAAGGAAAGACCCAGGCAGGAAATCAACAAGGGAAAACAAGCTGTCCATCATGAGAGAGAAAACACCATCGTATGGAAAAGAAAGTCCATGAGTAGCCGGAATAGACTGTTAGAGATGCAAAAGTTGTACGATGACACTATTCAAAATCTGGAGTGAAGTCAAAGTCAGAATGGCGAATTAAAAGGAAAGGTGGTGGAAGTTGAACACTCCCTTCGAACGTACTGCCAGAGAAATGGTTTCGCTGAGCTACAAGAAAGAGAGCGCGAAGTAGGCGTGTTACGAGCACGAATTAAGTCTCTCGAAGCAACTGTTAAGGATTACAAGGAAAGAATTAGTGTGTTCGAGGAGGCTGCAGCCGGAGGGGACACCTATTGGCAAAAGAGACTGCGTGACGCTTCCCGGATGGTACATGATAGGGACCAATATTACGCAAACTTGATGGTGGACATACAACGAGTCGCCAGACATGTGAATGATTTGGCCGTCGAGGCTGAAACACTCCGACCTTTCATAGTCCCAGAAATGGAAGAAGCTCCCAGGTTCATCAAGTTGCTCCAAGCAATTGGAAGATTAGGAGATAGAGCTAGAGCTTATCTATAGGACTCTGAGTTGTAATTAGATCTTTTGTATTAGGAATCTTTATTTTGTAATACGAACTCTGTTGTAATCTAGACCCTTTAATTCCCATGGAAGTAGTTCAAAATGGTGATTACCAGCGGAATCAGTACCTTATCTGCATACATTCTTGCATTGCATCATGACATTCACATCATTATACATGTATTTATTTTCTTGTAACCATATTAACGTTATGAATATTGTGACAGTGTGTGTAGTTAACCCGCAATCATTCATCATCCATACCTTACCCGATTACAAAGCAAGCTCATGGAAGACAGTATAATCAATCTAGAAAAAGGGCAAAAAGAGCTCGAGGCAAGGCTTGAAGAGGCTCAAAGAAGCCTCAGTGACCAGATTGCTCAGTCACAGGCATCGATAGTATCCGACATAACCGTACTGTTGGCTAAAAGCCTTGGAAAAAGAGTGGAAGGAGAAACCGTTCAAGAGCCAGAGGGTACCCCAGCTCACTGTAAGGTTCAACCAGCTGCACCAAATCCAGCTAGAAAGATGTATATCGACCCTGCTGGAATGACAGCCAGTCTTCAAATAGGGGCACCTGAAACTCAACCCCTCGACACTAAAACACCCTATGAAGAGGAGGTGCCAGACCTGAATATGGTCGAAAGGATCAGGACAGAGGTAGAGAAAAAGTGGGAGGAGAGGTTTCACCTAATGGAGGAAAAATTTAAAACGTTACAATCTATGGAAGAATCAGGAAATGACGCTAGCGACTTAAGTATGGTGTCCGATCTTGTCCTACCGCCAAAATTTAAAACACCAGAGTTCGACAAATACGATGGAACCACTTGTCCTTCCGCGCACATAACAGTGTACTGTCGAAAGATGACGGCCTACCTTAAGGACGAAAAGCTACTGATCCACTGTTTCCAGGGCAACCTAACTGGAGCAGCGTTACGGTGGTACACCCAGTTGAGCAAGGCGAATGTTAAGACATGGAAAGATCTGTCGAGAGCATTCATTGAGCAATATAAGCATGTAACAGATATGACCCCTAGTAGAATTATGTTGGAAAATATGGGTAGAAGTCCAATGAAAGTCTACGGCAATACGCTCAAAGGTGGCGGGAAGTGGCCGCCCAAATTCAGCCACCCCTCCCGGAACATGAAATTACACTGTTATTTGTTAATACTTTGAAAGGGGCACTCTTTGATCGCCTCATTAATAACACAACACAGTGTTTTGCTGACTTAATCAGGACTGGGGAGTCCCTTGAATTGGCAATTAAGAGTGGTAGAATTGATAGCGGGGAAGGGTCTCAGAAATATAGCAAGAGGAATGAAGTAAACGCCATCAGCACTTATACCACCCCGAAGAACTTCACAGTCTCACAGCCACAAGCACCTGTGGGAAAAACACAAAACTCGAATCAAAGAGATGAGAGAATCTCCAGGAAAGAGAAAGAGAGGAAAACTTTCACTCCCCTACATGTTTCGTACTCGGAGCTTTATTCCCAGTTATATGAAGCGGACCTGGTCCGTCCATACATCGTTACTCCTTTCAAGCCGCCTTTCCCTTCTTGGTATAATTCGAAAGCGCATTGTGACTATCACGGCGGTGCCCCTGGACATCCCACTGAGAACTGCCTTGCCTTAAAAAAACTTGTGCAGAATTTAATCGATTCTGGGATATTGAAGTTTGAAGAACCAAGTGTAGCTACTAACCCGCTGCCTAATCATGGGAGCAGATGAGTAAATGTTATTGAAGAATACTTTACCAGGAGGATTAAGGATGATGTGTCAGAAATCAAATCTCCTTTATGGTGGGTATTTCAACAGTTATGCATGGCACGTGTGATCGACAAAGGCATGATAATAAGGAAGAAGGGATGTAGAGTGTATTGCGAATTCCACCAGAATGAAGGGCATAACATCCAAGAGTGCGACGAGTTTAAGAGATTGGTACAACAATTGATGAATGAAAAACAAATAGAATTCTTCGAGGAGCCCGTGGAAAAGAAGGGGTCGGACGTACATATGACGGATAGCCCCAAGTCTAAATACGGGAAGGATATACCTTTTATCATCTCTCACAGGCCAGGGAATGCAGGTGCCTCCCAAGGAGAAACCAACAAGATAAGTCCCAGGATCATCATTTCAGCACCATCCCCGTTCCCATTCAAGGATATGCGGCAAACTCCCTGGAATTATGCTATAAATATGACCACGCCAGAAAAACTAGAACATGGTCAGGTAAAAGAGCCTACGCTAAAAGACCAACAAAGCCAGAGCGATGTAAATGTTGGTGAGGCGGGCCATTTCACAAGGAGCGACAGATGTTATTCCTCTGAGGATTTGAAAGCAGCTGAAACAGATAAGGGGAAGAATATAGCAGTTAGCCCCACGCAGATATTCGGAGAAGAACCTCTCCCAAAGATGAATGAGCCGGTAACTGAGGCCCAAGCCAAAGAATTTCTGAAGTTCTTGAGACATAGCGAGTACAACGTAGTGGAACAACTACGAAAGCAACCGGCTAGGATCACAGTACTGGAATTACTCTTGAGTTCAGAAAGGCATCGGGAGACGCTGTTAAAAGTACTAAATCAAACTTTTGTGCCCTAGGATATTTCTGTGACAAATCTGGACAGGATAGTGGGGCATATCACTGCCTATAATCATATAACATTCAATGATGATGAGATCCCTGAGGGAGGAATGGGGTCCACCAAAGCCCTTAACATCACAACTCACTGCAAAGGGTATGTAGTACCTGGCGTACTAATTGACAACGGGTCAGCATTGAACGTCCTGCCTGTGGTGACCCTGCAGAAACTACCAATAGATGGTTCTCACCTAAAGCCCTGCCACAATTCAGTAAGAGCCTTTGACGGTACGCAAAGAGGAACAATGAGGAAAATTGATGTGCCTCTATTGATCGGACCGACTGAGTATGTGATCGATTTTGTGGTAATGGACATAAAACCATCTTACAGCTGCTTATTGGGAAGACCATGGATCCATTCTGCAGGAGTTGTCCCCTCATCATTGCATCAGAAATTAAAATTTGTAGTCGAAGGCAAATTGGTCACAGTAGAGGCTGAGCAGGAGATTGTTGCTTCAGTGACATCAGACGCCCCCTATATTCAAAATGACGAAGATGCTGCAGAATGCTCGTTCCGAGCATTAGAACTAGTGAATGCCACGTTCGTTTCGGAGGGAAGTCAGATCCCTTATCCCAGGTTATCTAATTGTACCAAGATGACCGTCGTAGAAACTTTGGGCCGAGGAGCCAAAGTAGGAAAGGGGTTGAGAAAGAAATTACAAGGAAACCTGGGAGCCAAAAGTATGATAACCAAGAAAGATCGTTTTGGGCTGGGTTACAAACCAAGTGTCCAACAAAGAAAAGAAGAATACAAGAGAAAAGAAGAGCAAAGAAAAGCCAGATTTAAAGGAGAATACATTCCATGGAGACCAATGTCTTTTCCTAGTTTGAAAACCATTTTTGTCTCTGGAGGATTCTACCGGCCAGGTCAAGAAGTTGAAAAGACAATCAAGGAAAATGACGTACACAACCAGGAGAATACATTCAATGAATCACTTGAAGGGATGTACATCAACATGATAGCTGAAAAAGACCGAGGCAGCAAAATGTTGACCAACATCCGCCCCTGCCGTCCCGGGGAAACACTCGATAACTGGAGCTGCATTGATCTACCCGTGGTTTTTAGGAATAGACCAGAGTAATGCTCCGAATCAACATTTTGTTTTTATCCGTAAACAATGGGGATCTCTTGTATAGGGCACCTATGTTAACTTTTTGATTGAAATAAAAATATCCCCACTTTCCTGAATGACCAAAGTTTCATTTATTTCATTCATGCATTCTTCATGTTCATTCCATTCGTATAAAGCCGTTTCCTTCCCAATACAATTCATTCTCATTTAATGCAGGTCACTCATGATTGACGATATGAATGATACCGGATCCAATCCTGGAGTGAATTTTGAATGCCCTGAGGTCTCAGAGGGAATTGAGGAAGGATATGATGAGATAGAAGGTGAGGTCTAGGAAGAGTTGAAGAGAATGATGGCCAACGAAGAAAGGTAGATCATGCCCACCAAGAAGAAACAGAAGTTGTAAACTTGGGGACTGAAGAAGAGAGAAAAGAAATAAAAGTAGGAACGATGATTTCCTCAAAAACCAAGCACGAACTGATAACCCTACTTCAGGAATTCAAGGATGTTTTCGCCTGGACTTATCAAGATATGCCAAGGTTGAATACTGACATAGTGGTGCACAAATTGCCAATAAAATCGGAGTGCAAACCAATACAGCAAAAACTTCAGAGAATGAGACCAGATATGTTATTAAAAATCCGGGAAGAAGTAAAAAAACAGTTTGATGCTGGTTTCTTGGAGGTAGCCAAATACTCCGAATGGGTTGCAAACATTGTACTGGTACCAAAGAAGGACGGGAAAGTTCGTATGTGTGTAGATTATAGGGATCTAAACCGAGCCAGCCCTAAAGACAACTTCCCCTTACCACATATTGATACGCTGGTTGACAACACTGCAGGACACTCATGGTTTTCATTCATGGACGGCTTCTCAGGGTACAACCAGATAAAGATGGACTCTAACGACATGGAGAAAACTACGTTCATAACCATGTGGGGCACTTTTTGTTATCGGGTGATGCCGTTTGGGCTAAAGAACGCAGAGGCAATATACCAAAGAGCAATGGTGACTCTTTTCCATGACATGATGCACAAAGAAATAGAAGTATACGTGGACGACATGATTGCCAAATCCCGAACAGAGGAGGAGCACCTACAGAACTTGAGAAAACTATTCCAAAGACTACGGAAGTACCAACTGAGGCTCAATCCTGCCAAGTGTACCTTCGCCGTTACCACTGGAAAACTCTTAGGGTTCGTGGTAAGCAGAAGAGGGATTGAGATCGATTCAGATAAAGTGAAGGTCATTCAGGATCTCTCACCACCCCACACTCAGAAGGAAGTTCGCGGCTTCCTAGGGAGGTTGAATTATATTCTCGTTTCATTTCCCAATTAACCGACCGATGTGACTCGGTCTTCAGACTTTTTAGAAAAAATAATCCTGGTGTGTGGGATGAGGAATGTCAAAAAGCCCTAGAAAAGATAAAAAAGTACCTGACAAATGCTCCAATTTTAGTCGCACCAATACTAGATCGACCATTAATTCTCTACCTGACAGTCTTTGAGAATTCAATGGGATGCGTATTGGGGAAACACGATGAGTCAAGAAAAAGGGAGCAAGCCATCTATTACCTAAGCAGAAAATTCAATGATTGCGAAACGCGTTACCCGCCAGTGCAGAAGCTGTGTTGTGCTCTAGTTTGGGCTACCAAGCGGCTTAGGCAGTATATGCTGTACCATACTACTTGGTTGATATCCAAGCTAGACCCATTGAAGTTCTTAATGGAAGCGCCAGCACTAACAGAAAGGATGACCCGATGACAAATGCTCTTATCCGAATTCAATATTGTATACGTGAGCCAGAAAGTCGTAAAGGGGAGTACCGTAGCAGATTTCCTAGCTAGTCATGCTTCGGACGACTATGAGGCATTGAACTTTAATTTCCCAGACGAAGACTTGATGTGCATTACAACCGAGGAAGAGGTATCAGATGATAAATCGTGGAAGCTTTACTTCGATGGAGCCTCTAATGCCCTCGGACATGGGATAGAAGCCGTGCTAATTTCTCCCGAGGATGTCTATTATCCCTTCACCAGTAGATTAGAATTCTTCTGTACCAACAATATAGCTGAATACGAAGCTTGTGTTATGGGACTAAACTCAGCTATTGAAAGAAAGGTTAAAGAACTTCGAGTATTCAGAGATTCATCCTTAGTAATTTACCAATTACGTGGAGAATGGGAAACCAGAGACCCGAAGTTGGTCAAATATTATGAATTGATTCAAGAGCTCACCAAGGAGTTCGAAAGGGTCAGCTTCAATTACCTTCCCCGAGAAGAAAATCAGATGGCAGACGCCTTAGCGACCCTGGCATCCATGTTCAAAACAAACACCGGGGCAAAAATGAAGCCCATTGAGATGCAGACGTTTGAAAGGCCTGCTCATTGTTGTAAGTACATGAAGAGATTGATGGAAACCCATGGTACTATGACATCTTGCAATATGTCAAGCTTCGAAAATATCCAGAAGGGGTAAATGACAATGACAGAAAAACACTCAGAAAAATGGCAACAAGATATGTCCTAGATGGGGAGATCCTATATAGGAGAAGTCATGATCAGCCATTGCTGAGATGTGTGGATGCCCGGGAGGCGAAGGAGATTTTAGCCGAGGTACATGATGGGCTCTATGGAACGCACGCCAACGGGCTATCTATAGCCCGGAAAATTATGAGATATGGCTATTTTTGGTTGACCATGGAGGGAGATTGTATTGATTACGCCAGGAAATGCCACAAATGCCAAATTTACGCTGACAAGATTCATCCGAAAGCTTCCAATGGACACCGTTTCATTTTGGTCGCCATAGACTATTTCACTAAATGGGTAGAGGCAGCGTCTTACGCCAACATCACAAGGACTACAATATGTAAGTTCTTAAAGAAGAAGATTATTTGTCGATACGGATTGCCGGAAAGGGTCATCACCGACAACGCTTTCAATATGAATAACAAAATGATGATGGCGTGCGCACGCAATTCAAGATAACATACCATAATTCCACAGTCTATCGTCCTAAAATGAATGGAGCAGTGGAAGCAGCAAACAAGAACATAAAGAAGATCATAGTAAAGACGACGGATACCTACAGGGATTGGCATGAGAAGTTGCCATTTGCCCTTTACGCCTATAGGACGTTCGTTCGCACATCAACGGGGGCAACACGCTACTCCTTAGTGTATGGTACCGAAGCAGTACTCCTCATCGAGGTAGAGATCCCGCCTCTCCGGGTCTTAAATGAAGTAAAATTGGAAGAAGCCGAATGGGTGCAGGCCAGACTCGACCAGCTAAATCTCATTGATGAAAAGAGACTAAAGGCTATTTGTCATGGTCAGATGTACCAAAACCGGATGATGCAGGCATACAATAAAAATGTGCGCCCAAGAGAATTCAGAGAGGGGGATCTGGTGCTCAAGAAAATCCTCCCGGTCCAGAAAGATTCTCGAGGAAAGTGGATGCCCAACTGGGAAGGGCCGTACGTGGTAAAAAAGGCCTTCTCAGGAGGAGCCCTAATCCTAACAGAAATGGATGGAGACGAGCTGAAAAACCCTGTAAACTCTGATGCTGTTAAGAAATACTATCTTTGAAAAAAAAGAGAGAGAAGAAAAGAAAAAAGAAAAAAGAAATAAAAAGAAAAAAAGAGCAAAAATGGAGAGCTCAGGGCGAAAACCCGAAATAGGGCGTCTTGAAGCAGAGGGAGGACCCGAGTTGAAAACCCGTAAAGGGCGGCTCGGATAAATTGAAAGGTTGGATATCCGAAGAGAATGGTTATCCCCATGAACACCGTGAAGAGGGAGCTTCAGGCAAAAGATTTTACGCCGGTTGACAGGATCATGTATCATTCATACCGAAGATAATAAGGGATCTTGTATTTCATACTTAACTTTTCTTCTTTCTCATGTGTGTCATACCTCTTTTAAGATATCCCAAGCCCTTAATCGTAATAAAATCATGTTTTTAAGCATCAATTTCTTGCCTTCTTGTTAATTTCAGGCAAATAAGCTAACATAGGCTTATGGTAAAACAAGAGATTTCTGAGCATTACTGTGATCTAACCTTAAAAATGCAGGTGATTAAAAATTGATGTTAACTTCGCCCTCTAGCTCCCTACATAACGACTATTGATAGGGAGGGCAGAAAGCTTCAAACAACCGGATAGGATGACCAATGGTGTACGCCCTGCTTATTCAAAGAAAGCATGCGAGATAACAAGAGAGATCTCCCGGGTGAAAACCCAAAAGGGCACCTCTAAAAAAAACTCTAAAGCGAAAACCCGAAAGGGCACTTTAGAATCCCAACTCGTAAATTGAGAAAAAGAAAGGTTGGGATGGTTGAACCCGACAGTGAAGTGGGGTATCGCCGCCCGTGAAAAAGGAGAAAGTGAACAACGAGATCGAATAAGGACTAAAGCAAGCCCACCAAGATATTGACACTCATGCATCATGAATAGTTAGACATCACTAGGATTAGGAGCATGTCAATTCATTTGTCATAGCATTTTATTTTATCTTAGACAGGTATATATGGATTCAAAGAGACATCGGTAGCCATCGTGGTGTGAATCCCAAATGTAAAGACAATGGTTCTACATACAAAAGGCCTATGTTTCCAAGCGCCTGCAGAGAGAGGTTCTATATAGGAAGAATCCGCTGCTCCGAGGCTTCAGAAGCTGAAAGTTTTGTATAGGAAGGACTTACAGCTCCAGGGTGAAGACTAGCAGTTCTATATAGGAAGAACTCCCAGCCGAATGAATTCACCCGTGACACAAGGTTATATAGGAAAAACTGTTGTGTCTGAAAGCGAAGAGTCTTATATAGGAAGGGCTCCGAGCTTCACTGTCTTAGAGTAAAAGATTCTATATAGGAAGAATCCGTAGCTTCAAGATTTCAGAAGCTGAAAGTTTTATATAGGAATGAATTACAGCTCCAGGGTGAAGACTAGCAGTTCCATATAGGAAGAGCTCCCAGTCGAAGGAATTCACCCATAACACACAAGGTTATATAGGAAAACCTATTGTGTTGAAAGCGAAGAGTCTTATATAGGAAGGGCTCCGAGCTTCACTGTCTTAGAGTAAAAGATTCTATATAGGAAGAATCCGTAGCTCCGAGATTTCAGAAGCTGAAAGTTTTATATAGGAATGACTTACAGCTCCAGGGTGAAGACTAGCAGTTCCATATAGGAAGAGCTCCCATTCGAAGGAATTCACCCATGACACACAAGGTTATATAGGAAAACCTGTTGTGTTTGAAAGTGAAGAGTCTTATATAGGAAGAGCTCCGAGCTTTACTGTCTTAGAGTGAGAGGGTTTATATAGGATGAACCTATAGCTCTGAGATTTCAGAAGCTAAAAGTTCTATACATGAAGGACTGACGGCTCTAGGGTTTGAAGACTAGCAGTTCTATACAGGAGGAACTCCTAGTCGGAAGAATCCATCAGCGACGCAAAAGGTTTGATATAGGAGAAACCAACGTTGAAGGAGAATAGTTCTATATAGGAAGGACTCCAAGCTTTACTGTCTCGGAGTGAAAAGTTCTATATATGAGAGACTCATAACTCGAGGCTTCAGAGTGAAGGGTTCTATATAGAAAGGGCCTGTAGCTCCAAGATCGGAAGGTGACGAAGTTCTATATAGGAAAAGCTTATAAGCCTGAAGATTCAACTAAGAAAGAACGAAAAGTTTCAGAAGAACACGTGACTCCAAAGCTACAAAAGAGAAGTCGGATAAAAATGAGTGCTTATGATCTTTGCTTTGTTCTCGTTCCACAAGAACAAGCAAATAGGGGCAACTGTAATCATTCATTTTTATCTGAGTTTGTTCATATTGTGCCGTAATAATATAGTAATTGGTTAATATTGTCACGTGTTTACATATATGTATGTGTGTACATGTGATTAATGCATGCGTAATATCTATATGTGTGGATATTCATGTTGATCATGTGTGTGATTGTGTATGCATGTAGGATTGTATATGATATTAATTAAAATGTGTAATATATTAATATTTGTATATATGTTTGCATGTGTATTATTAAAATCGTTATTACGTATACGAAAGAGTATTGCATGAATTGTATATGTGTGTACGTAAGCATGTATGCGTATGTGTCCATGTACGTGTACGTTTATATGCATGTATATATACGTATTAATTATTATTAATAATATTATTATTACTAATGTAAACAGACAAAGTGTCATAAACCCAAAAAAAATATAATAATAAATTAATATCCAGTCCATTATAATTTACAAACCCATAATCTTTTATATTGGGCCCTAACCGGCCAGCCCACATCCTAAGAAACCCTAACCCATATTGGAACCCTAATGCCCTTCTTTCATCTTGCGCAGCTGCACGAGGGCCCTTGGATCAGATCTGGATCCAACGGCCACAATTGAAGCATAAAGACGCCTCATCTACCGCGTGAAGTCCACACGCGGGCTGTTGGGTTCCCCACTCGAGCGTGTGAGACGTGCAAGACCATCTATCTTCTTCAGGCCACGTGGCGCGATCCCAGACCAATGCATCATTTTCGAGGCCTCATCTCAGCCACCCGGTCATCGAGCAGTAATAGCCGTTGGATCAGATCTGATCCAACGGATAGGAACGACTCTGGCGATAATAATCGCCTCGCCTCCCGAGACGCCAGTCTGCGCAGATGAACGGTCACTTCCACCACGCCACTCCCCATGCCGGCCGTACCAACCACCAAGTATGGCCGAACATGCCAAAGACGCAAACACAGAAAGACATCAGAAAATCATATCAGAAAAGAGATGTCTTATGTACTAGTCTAAGAAAAAACCAAAGAAGGCAAAGAAGATATATGTAACAAAGAAAAAAACGAAAGAGTTCAGTTCAGTTGTAACCCACTTTTTCATAAATACAAACAAGTCTCATCCTTTCGTTCTTTTCTCAAAAAAACTTACATAGGTCATACAAAGGTATCCATCCATCTTGAATGTTGCATGCATGCATGTATTCTAAAAGTAAGGAAGGGAAAAGAGAGTGAGGTTTTACCTTCGGTGGTCAGTTCCTCTACCGGCAACAAGCCTTAATCTGGTGAGTCGGCTAAAAGGGGAAGGTGTTCCTTCGGTCTAGAAAAAAACATATACGGTTTTCATTTTTCTTTTCTTAGATCTAGGACGAAGAGGGGTTTTTCTCCAAATCCAAGTTTGGATTCGAGTTTAGGGTGAAGTAAGGTTTATTTCGGTGTTTTTTTGGAGCTCGCCGGCGTCGGCTAGCGGCGGCCAGCGGCAGAGAGGACGACGGTTGGCCGTCGGTTTTTGGGTTCATCCTGGGTTCATGGGATGAGTTTGAGAGAAAACGAAAGAATGAAACGTTTATTATAAAATGGATCGAATGAAAAAATGAGGAAAATTTGAGTCTGGGCCGAAGAAATGCGTTTTATAGGTGTTTTTATTTTGTGAAATGGAGAAATTCCGTAATAAATCCCCCCGCATTTTTGATATTTTCGCTTTTGTCTCGCCGCAGGGGATATTTACAACTCTGGTCCCCCTCATATTTCGAAATCTTGCAATCCAGTCCCTAAATTAAATTGAATCAGTTTTTAAATGGAGAAATTACCTCACTAGTCCCACCGCGTTTTTGAAATTTTCACTTCGAATATGCCCCTTGGTCCAATTACAGTTTCAGTCCTTTCAAGTTCGGTCCTGCTTGCATTTTCGTCCCTAAATCGCATATTATTGTCCTTTAATTTCTGCTCCTGATGTTTATTTCTTTTCATTTCAGTCCTGATTCCATGTAAATATTTATGTTCGTTTATTATAATCACGTATGTTAATGTAGCCTTTTGCCTTTTCATATATCTCTCGTATATACTTTGTATTTTCATGCTTACATGTATATGTGTGTTAAGTTCATAGTGATTATGTATTTTTATGCATTCGTTCGGTTATTCGTATCACACGTATTAGATTGACATTTGAGTTGGCTCGAACACAACCCGTTTTATATTTTCAGCATGTATTGCATGTTGTCTTTGCTTTTAGGCTATGTGTTGATATATTTTCTTGGTCATGTATAATGCTATATTTTACGTATGATACAATGTGTCTTATGGTAATATGTGCATTTTTGTAATATGTGTCTTTGTTCCATGCCTTGTAATTGTGACATGTTAGGTTTAATTTTAGTCATGATAAGGGATAATTTGTATGTATGTATGTTTTAGATTAGTATTTTATTTATGTTCTGTTAATAGTTTATTATGTGAATATTTACTGTATTTAAATTATTGGCCATGCTTAATATTTTGTTCACTAAGGTTGCATAACAGATATATAAATTGTCAATGCGGTGCCCCTTTTATCCGAGCGTAAACGGGGCCAGTATCAGGCGTAGTGATAGTGGTTAGGCGTTTACTCTCGGATAACAGGGCCCTTAAAATTTACTCGCAATTATAACCGAATTTTAAATTAATCGTCACTTTAACCCAGAAAATCCAATATTAATAAATCGGTAATTATTAAAGTACCAATTTTGGGCGGTGTGGGGGTGCTAATCCTTCCCCATCCGTAACCGACTCCCGAACCCAACAGTTTTTAAATCTCTGGTTTTATGGTGTCCGGCCTACCTAAGTGGCCGGTGGCGACTCCAATTTTTAAAATGCGGTTTTTTCTTAAACCCCACGGAATAAACGTTTTATATCCGAAAAATTACAAACACTACGAAAACCTACTTTTTTAGCGAAAAGGAACATCGCTACAATACCTTGCATAAGTCAATGAGAACATTGTCAAAGTGACTCCTGTGCTTGCTTAGAGCAGCGTGACCTGAAAGACTTGATGGCCTCAATGGCTTCTTAGCTTCTGTTGAGTTGCTTCATCACCACGGCCATGTCTTTTAGTGCACTGTCTACTTTGTCGCCAGCATTTATCGCCTTCCAAAACAATACTATTGCTGCTTCTGGATTCTTTTCTACCAGCTGCCACATGCAAGCCAAAAATTTGAATCATGAACTCCGAAACTCTAAAGATATATACAGTTTAAAAGCAATGTTATAAAAACCGGACAAGTGGTTTTATCAGGCTTGATAGGATTAATCTCTCTGCTTAGATTTTTCTTGACAAATTTTAATCCTAACACTACCTAGAGAAAAAGGAAAATAAAAAACCTAGGAGAAAGAAAAGAGTGCTCCTATCGGGTTTAGAACCTACGACATAAGGGAATGTGAAGAAAAAAATGAATAGCTTTATCATCCAACCAAATGTGCTAGCTCACTCTACTTAAAATTTTAAATGGATAAATGACGGACACAAATAATTCATATAAAAAGACTCTAAACCAATGATTGATTCATTCAGATCATCAATTTAATTAGATCGATTATTTCAACCGTTAGATCAACTGGTTCAACAATAATTAAATTAAAATAAGAAAGGAGTAATTTCAAGAAGCTGTTGAACTGCCGATTTTTTACCCGGTCTCTGATTTTTTTAATAATTTTCTGTGTTACCCTATAATTCAATTGGTCAGACCATCTATTTTCTGTCTAATCAACCGATTTAATCCGATTATAAAACCATGTAAAAATGGGCGAGTATGTATGAACGAACTCATAAGCGACAATGAGTAATAGGAACATAACAAACTCGAACTCTATGTGTATGTGCGTGTCAAGTGTCAACGTCTTGAGAGAATAGAACTCTCGTCTTTTTTAGTACCTTTTTTATATTTTAATATTAAAAATTTATATTTACGATTTAATGTTAGATTGCAGAAAATTTAGGGTTGGATATATTTTTTAAAGTTTAAGGCTTAAAATTTAATATTTAGAGTTAAAACTTAGAATTTATTTTTTTTAGTATTAGACATAGAAAAGAATACTGAAAAGAGACATACGATTTTTTTCATCTTGAGAGATTGACTGAAGTGACAAAATAAGAGCGAAATAATGGTGACTAATTAGTTTTAACGCACAACATTTCTTTTGGGGTTTAACCATCAGCTTTTGATTTATTGGTTGACTAATTCAAATTACGTTTTGCAGAAATTTAATACGAGACGACTTTCCCAACACAGTTATCTCTATTTACAGAGTCAGAATACATTTAACTTTACTTAAAGAACTTAACGCTTTATGCTAGACCAACTAATTATTAGTAATATATAACATCATTCATGCTTTGATAATGTTTTCATTTTAGTTCTAATACAATTATAAATCAAATTGAACTTAGAGTTCAGTTTGTTCGCATGTTACTTGAAGTGATAATTGTGAAGTATAAACTCAAAATCTTAATATTCATGATCGGGTTATTAAAGGAATGAGAGGGTTCATGTCTTCGATTTTTTGTCTAATAATAATTTTAACTTATATTAGTTTGAATATTTGTTAGGTCAAACTTTATCTCTCTTTTGAATTAAATACTCGTCAAATTCTTATTAATTTTAAAAAATAATTTTACCCACCCATTGTCTATGTAACACCCCTAACATTCTGTTTGTAATTAAATTTAGAAAATGATGATTAAAAAATATAATAATAAAAAGAATGTGCTGTCAAAGGGACTCAAACCTTTGTTCCTTGGTTTAGAAAGCTTATGCCTTGGCCACTGTATATCAGACAAGTAATTAAACAATTTAACCCCCTCATCTACCCTTATTATTTCATGCTTCGAGATAAGGAAACCAAAGGATTTTCAGAGCTTTCTTCTCCAACCCAAACCGTTCAGCCTTCGATCTCCCCCACCGCCTGGCTGTGGCCGTCACCGCCGTCTCCGCCGTCTCCGTTAATACCGCCGCACCACTCCGATCACAACCCCGTCAACCACTCGCGGGGATACGCCGTCGTTCGACATGGAGGTTGGGTTGAAGGTTCGGTGTGGAACCCAACAGTCGCGCCACCTATCTTCGTCGTTTTCGGTCACCTCCGTCGACCGTGTAAGTCACGACCACCGGATCTGAACTCACCGTGCCGAGGCGAGAAAAACCTATGTTGTCGATAGCTGTTTAGTTGGCGTTTCGAAGCTCACCGAATTTACGAGAAAACCATCGGTTTTTGCTATTTTTTCGACCGTCCTCCGCCGTGGCAAGTGAGGTGTTCACAATTCCTTGTATCCGATATGTTTAGGACGTCGAATTCGGGTTCAAGAGAGTTTGGATTTTGTTTCAATGGCTGACCGATATAGCTAGGATTCAAGTTAATACTTTCCCATATGCTGTATACTTTATAGAACATGTTGGTAATTGATTAATGCATGAACAATATGATTGATCATTTGATTACCGTCGATTATTATAAAGTTATGCTATTTGCGGTAAAATGATAATAAACTGATTAAGACTGGATGACTCGAATAAAGTATTGATGACTAATAAGAAATTTAAGTTTAGTGAATACTCAATAAATCGGTAACCTTAAAACTTTCAATTCAGATTATTTTTGATAAAAGATTTAAATGCCCGAAATGTTGGGACGAGAAATAACGATAATACCCTTGGAAAGTAAGGATGAATAAAATACCCCTAATCAAGGAAATGACCTGAAATTTACACTCGATCTGATAAAACGATTACTTTATCTGAAATCCATGTTCTGTTGGGAAATTCTTCGGTATCAATATGCAAATATGTGTGATAACAAAACACTTAAATTTTTGTTGAACTCTGGATAAACACCTAAAGATAAATTTATTGGAAGTTCTTTGTATTCCTAAACTGGTCTATATGACAGTAAAGAATGATTTGATCGGAATGATTGATATAACTTCAGGCACTGAAATTTCCAAATTAACTGAAATAATGGAAAAACCCACGAGTTTTGGAATAAATGAATTGTTTAGAAATATCGATAGTACATGAATGATTGAAACATCATCGAGTACTTTAACGATTGAACTACATACGTGATTTGAGATAAGTAGGAGCTCAGAAAATCCTGAAATTTCTGATAGATCGTAAATGATTGTAATGCCCTTATGTGTTTGAAGCCGGACTCATGTATATAAGTCACTCTTGATAGTGCTTCAACATTGGAAGGATACCGCTCAAACACAAGTTTGACTGCTCGGGGTAAGTCCAATGGTGTCTTATATACAATGCAATTAGTATTGGGAAATGTATGCATGTGAGGTACATATGTTCAAATACTTGCTAAGTATCGCAATATTGGGATCTGTAAGTTCGAATTGCTTTTTTTAAACTCGATAAATCGTAGAAATCTTAATGTGTGCAAATCACTATATTACCCTTTGAGTGGATTTACGAAACCGCCCTGGTAGTCAAATGATCAAAATGCCCTCACTAGCCAAAATGATCTGAACATCCCTGATGTATCTGATACCCTGAATGATCTTAATATAGCAAATCCTGAATATCTAGTTAGGGATGTTGGTTACCAACCCCTTTTAATAGGGACCTCGTTTCTGCAATTCGTATAGAATTTGTCATAAGTTCAATGTGTCCCTCCTTTTTATAAATAACAAGCATCTCTGAGAAATAAATTGTTCAACCTAGTGTAATCACTCATTTTTGACCGGGTTTTAGTGTTATTAGTGTTATTATAATAGTAAAATTATATATATAAAAAAGGCAAAAAAAAAAAAAAAAAAAAAAAAAGGAAATTTGCGTGGAGCAGGGTGCTCCACGTCACCCACAAATTGCCTATAAATAGGCACCCCAATTCATTCCAATCCCACGCCCAATTTTGCCATGAAAGTGGCAATTGAATTGCCACCCAATTCATGGGGGCATGGCCGGCCGCAAGGCTGGCCGGGGTTGGGGGCAGTGCCCTCGACCCCAGTTGGTTCGATCCAACATTCGATCGGGGTCCTATTTTAGGTCCGATCTAGTTAAATTTTTGGAGGGGTCGCGGTAGATCTCGGCGGAGTTCGCTGCTCGAGCTCCTAGTTAGGTATATTTTCTTCCCTTTTTTATTAGTGTTGTAATTTTTACAATTTAATGAAGTATCAGTTATCTTAAAATTTTAGTCTTATTTTTTATTTTGTATATTTATGTTTTAGATTAATATTTAATATGTTTTAAATTTGTGTTGCATATTAATATTTTATTTATGTTAGATATGTTTTTATTTATGAGTTAGATTAATATTTATTTATGTATGTTTTAGAATAGTATTTTATTTATGTTGAGTTTGTTTTTATTTATGTGTTAGATTAATATTTAATATGTTTTAAATTTGTGTTGTATATTAATATTTTATTTATGCTAGATATGTTTTTATTTATGAGTTAGATTAATATGTATATATGTATGTTTTAGTTTAGCATTTTATGTTTGATTAGTATTCTGTTATGTCAATATTTATTGTATTTAAATATTTTGCCATGTTTTATATTTTTGCCACTAAGATTGCATATGATATATAAATTGTCAATGCGGTGCCCTTTTATCCGAGCGTAAACGGGCCGATGATCGAGCGTAGTGATAGTGGTTGGGCGTTTATTCTCGGATAACGGGGCCTTTAAAATTTATTCGCAATTATGACTGAATTTTAAAATAATCGTCACTCTAATCCGGAAAATCCAATATTAATAAAGCGGTAATTATTAAAGTACCAATTTTGGGCGGTGTGGGGGTGCTAATCCTTCCTCATCCGTAACCGACTCCCGAACCCTGTCTTTTTGAATCTCTGGTTTTATGGTGTCCGGTCTACCTAAGTGGCCGGTGGCGACTCCATTTTTATAAGGTTTTTGTAAACCCCACGGAATAAATATTAAATATCACAAACACCTTTCAAAAATCCTTCGAAAACACAATCGTTTTTATTTTAGCGATAGTATCAGAAAAAAGAGACCTTCGCTACACCTAGTGTGTTCCAAGTGCACATGGATATATTCCTTTCGATTTGAACCCAATACTGTCTATTGATCTGAATCATGACTTCTAGTTCATGATTTCTGATACAAGTATACCCAATTAGTGGTTCCTAATACAATGGTTCTACTGATTAAACATCTGTCTAAATCTTGCATTTCTAACATACTGCTGCTGAATACCGAATTGACTGTTACCTTTCAAAATCTGTTTTGCTGGGTACTAGGATACTGATTGAAGACTGTAGGTCCAGCCCTGATCAGTCTAGTAATTCCGCACGTATTAGGTTCCTAGCTATGGCTAGGGTAATTCTGCCGTACTAGGTTCCTAGGTTCCTAGCTTCGGCTAGGGTAATTCTGCCCAGGACCTAAGGTAACCCTTTAAGTCAGTACCTACGCCCATTGGGCCTAGGTTAACGCCCATTTTCGGTTCCTACGCTTTAGCTAGGGTAATTTCGCCCGGACCTAAAGTATTCTCTTGAGATGGTACCCACGCCCAATGGGCCTGGGTTAATGTCCCTTATAGATACAATTCTACAGAATTGCATACTGGAGTTCAATTGGAGGGTTGATAAGAATTAAAAATGAACTTTACTGTTGCTTTAATTATGTGCCCGTGAAATAAAATATTTAATGAATTGATACAATTGTATGTTTTAACTTAGCACTTTTGGGACACTAAACACCCTAGTTTAATTTAATCATTCACTCTTCTGATTCTCCAGTTTATAGGTCTCTCGCCTGATACTCAGTGAACGGATAAAGAAAAACTTTGTTACCTTCAGATATAGTGTTTATTCGAATTAACGAACCGTAACTTGGAACTTGCTGTTTCCCGGAACACCATGATAACTTCATGCTCGACCATATATCTGCATGTTGTTTATAGCATCCATTGTTAGTTCTGTATTACTGAGCTTTTCGAAGCTCACATTGTTTTTACATTGCAGGTTAGAAGAAATCTATCATGGTATAGTGGTCGACATCTGTGTTTGGAGTTCTCTCGGCTATGCTTTTGGAGTATGGTGCTGGTACAGTTAGTGGGCATGTATGTCGTGTATTGTTTCATGTTAACGTCTGTAATATACTTTCTGAACTACTGTTATATGTTTAAGTGATTTTCTGAGATGGTATTTTAAACAAAATTTTTTCACACAGTAATTTTTTTATGTGGATTTTTACTGTGGGTCGCTCTCGTGACCATAATGTGACCTCCTAAATTTAGGCGTGCCTCATAGCCGTGTCTAGTGGGTTACAATCTAATACTAAGGCAATGAGAGGGGCATGTGCCTCCCAACTTTTTCTTTATCTTTGTCCCTCTTGTTTCATTACTTATCAAATTAAAAAAAAATTCCTTCTACATTTTGCATTAACTACATATTAAATCTCTATTAATTTTTAAATTAAACACTTTTACCTCTTTCATTACTTAATCCTGGACAGGGGCGGTTCAAAGATGTACAAGGCCTAGGGTCGACTCTGATGGTGGGCAGGAAAGACGCCCGCTTAGGGCCCACTACACACCTGAGACCCATTATTTATATTTTTAATTATATATAGTCTTTTAAAATTTAAATATTTATTATTGGAGTTCATTATCAAAATTAAAAAAATTATTTGGTCTAAACATTAACGAGTCTTAATGTCATAATTGAGATTCTAATGATAGTTTAAAATTTTCTAATATTTATTATTAGGAGTTATTTTTCTCAATACTTGTTATTAGAGGCTCAATTTTTCTCAATATTTGTTATTAGGTTCTTACTCTTAGTTTTTTTTAAATATTTGTTATTAGGGTTCATTTTTTTCAATACTTGTTATTTGAGGCCCAATTTTTTAAATACTTGTTATTAGAGACTTTTTTATTGCTATTTGTTATTAGGACCTACTCTTAAAATTCATTTTTCAATATTTATTATTAGGGGACTGCTCTTAAAATTTATTTTTTTCAATATTTGTTATTAGGGGTCTAAATTGTTTAATACTTGTTATTTGTGGTCATTTTTAATATTTGTTTTTTGAGGTTCAAATTTTTCGGTACTTGTCATCATAGACTCATTTTTTAAATATTTGTTATTAGGGGCATATTCTTAAAATTATTATTTTTTGAATAGGGGCCTTCTCTTAAAATTTATTTTTTAAATATTTTTTATTGGGGACAAATTTTTTCAATAATTGTTATTAGATGCTCAATTTTTCCCAATATTTGTTATTAGAGGCTTATTTTTAAAATTTATTTTTTAAAATATTTGTTATTATGGGCGTACTTCTAAAATTTATTAATTTTCAATATTTATTACTAGAGACTTGCTCTTTGAATTCAATTTTTTTCAACACTTATTATTATGGGCCTAATTTTCGATTTGCCTAAGGCCTCCAAAATCTCAGGACCAGCCCTGACGGGGCCATGTACAGTTTATTAAAAGGAGGCCTTTAATTTATAATCCCAAAAATATATAAGGTTTTTTAAAAGATATTTTTATCTTAGTAAATAATATATGGGTAATTATACCATGCACTGGCGGTGAAAACATTTTATTTTCACAAGCGCCCTAATTTTAGGGGTTAGAGATTTAGTTTAGGATTTTAGGTTTATGTGCTTAGAATTTAGAGTTTAGGGTTAAAATTTAGGGGTTATAGGAAAAAACTTAAATCTCTACCATATTACCTTAAAACCTAAACATAAACCCTAACCTCTATACCTTATACCCTAACACTAAACCCTAAATTATAACCACAAACTCTAAGTTCTAAACCCCTAAACCTAAACCCCTAAACTATAAACTAGATCCATAACCCCTAAAATTAGAGCGCTTATGGAAACAAAATGTTTCCACCGCTAGTGCATCATATATTTCCCCAAAATATATTATAGGCTCTTTTTAAAGTCATTTTTTATTTTTTTCTTGTAATTTATTAACCTAATATCTTTTATTTTTTCCTACAAACATTTAATTTAATTCATTTGAGACTATTATTTTATGGGGTCCCGTGCGGTCGATCACCTCGCACATGTCTAAAACCTCGCTACCCCGCTGATCCCGGATCCTTCCCGTTAATATCCGCAATTACTAGGCTTTGGCCTGCTTGCACTTTTTTACCCCCAAAAGAAGAATATTGCTGCCGAGTATTCTCTTCAACTAAAGAAAATTCATAGCTTTTGGATCAAACACAGAAGAAGAAGAAGTATAATTGATAATAGAATATAATCTACTCCTTATAGTCTTTGTACATTTGAAATTTAGTCCTTCTACTCTTTTGATTTAAAAATTAAAAATTAATTATTAATACTATTAAAATAGATCCGTGAACTTCATTAGATTCAGATCCAATTGTTAACACTTGAACTTTTTGTTATTTTATGTACAACACTTGGATAAGAATTTACAGGTGTTATTAACTGGACGTATATTTAACTAAATTAATATATCTATTTGAATGATCTTAACAATTTGACCTAAATTTTAAAAATAAAGAAATTAAGAGACTAAAAACCCTAGAGGGACTGAATTCCAAATGAAACACACACACACCATAACTTGAAGCATATTTTATCTTTGACATCATTAAAGTCATAAATAAATAGTATATGATAATATGATCCATTTAACTAGTAAGGTTTAACCGTCAAATAAGTGCATAAACTATATATTTTTTCAGATAGGTGTCGAAACTATATTTTGGGCAAAATAGGTGCCTAACGTTTCATTCCATGACCCAATTAAGGTTTGGCCGTGATGAACATTAATTTTTTTTCTGTTATCCAATCAAAATTGAACACGTGACAATATTAACATCTTCTGAATTTTATACTTTTAAAAAATAAATCATTTTTTTTAAATATCCTAAAAATTTTAAATAGTCCCCAAATCCCTAAACCCCCAATTCTGGCCACTCCTACCGACGTTGGTCGCGTTTCCGGCGACGGAATGAAACACTCTCCCCTTGCCGAACGACCCACACACTGTTCATCGTTCGTTATGCCGTCGTTAGTCGTGAATCATTCGAATGAACTATTCAATGATTTTGGCATTTTGAACGGCGCCGGTCAATTTCCGGCAACAAGGTGATGGGATAAATGGTCGTGATAGTCCGGCGACGGATGTGATGGGTGGTGTCGTGGCAATCGGCCCCAAAATCAAGTCAAATCGAGATTTGGGTTTTGAGGTGTTATGAATTTTAAAATTTGGGACTATTTTGTGAAATTTGAGATTATATTATCATCAACATGAGCATAAAATGCATATAACAATAATGACTCGTTGACAAATTGACATTATCACAACTCAACTACAACTAATCTTTCGTGATTGTTAATGTCTATTAATATTCGGACCAAAGTCCAAAATAAGAATGGATTCAAGAATAAATTAAGATCTAATTAAAAGCACTTAATGAGATCAAGCTTTTAAGAAAAAGTTAATAATTGGAGAGTTCGTAGATCTGCAGCCCATGCATATATATAGCATGGATGCATGGATTTATTTCATGGGATGTATATATATATCGAGGTATAAAATTATAAAATTTTAAAGGTATAAAATTAAATCATCAATAAACAATATAAATAAATATTTAATTATATAAAAACTTAAAATTTACAAGAGCGCTATCGCACCCAAATTCTAACAAGTTTAAATCTATTCCTGATTATCTGGGTGTTGTCATAACCTTCCGTTTTATCTTCCTATTATAATAAAATTTTCTAATTATATTTTCCCCGAAAAAAAGATGAGAGAGAAAATAATTGAGGCAGTTAGGTTTCTTGAGGCCCGTGTTTTTCTACCGATGGATACAGAAATATTTTGAAGGTTGAGTATACATATATTACATAAATTTAAGAATGGATACAACTAATAAAATAAATAATTAATATGAGTAAATTCAGATTTCAAGGTGCATATAATTAATAGAAT
This sequence comes from Hibiscus mutabilis, assembly GCA_019671005.1. Classification (NCBI taxonomy): domain Eukaryota; kingdom Viridiplantae; phylum Streptophyta; class Magnoliopsida; order Malvales; family Malvaceae; genus Hibiscus; species Hibiscus mutabilis. The sequence goes on along the minus strand of CM033717.1, from coordinate 15,919,707 downwards.
AAATAACTAATGGAAGAAATTTTAGATTCTAGTAGAAAAGAAAAAAAGGTGGCAGCAGAGCTGAAGAAGGCAAGAAGCTCTAATGTAATGTTTACCATAAACTAAGGAAACGAAAGTGATGCAGCAGCCAAGTAAAATCAAAGCAAAGCAAAGCAAATGAAAAAGAAGGGAATCGTGTTAGAACCAAAATATATTCAATACGAATATAAACCCTAGATCGATATGTATGTCAAATCATTAAGAATAAATACTAGATTTGCGGAAGCGTACCTGAATCCATTGATGGAGATTTTTCAGAGGGTTTGATCTTCCAAGATGATAAATTACCTCTTAGCACACAACTCTCAGACGGGGAAAAGAGATATGCAAGTTAACCTATATCTCGGGGACCACTACCCTTTATATAAACTGAATTAAAACAGTTTATTAATATTTACAACTCTGCCCCTCATTGAGTTATAAATCTAACTTATGGTATCTACACTTTTAATTCCATGACAATTTAGTACCTATAACACGTGTAACATAATTGGTCACTTAATTACGTGTTAAACTTTATAATAGCAACGTACATTATACATATGTGCCCACTATTATTGAATTTTAATCCAACAATCACCCACTTGGGCAACATATGTTACCTGACAAATGTACGACCTTATGAGCTCAAAAATTTGCTATCATGTAATAGGTATTCTATAACAATCTCGTCCATCAATTATATCCATATAGGATCAAAGCGGTCTTTGCCATATCAATCATGACTGGACCCATCAATGGTCACGTATACAAACATAATCAAATGACATAGATCAATTATGGATGCGTAGCATGGAAATTACATGTAAATGTGAACCGAACATGCCTATTTCCAACTGGTCCTAAACATAAGTGAGGTCCTTATCCAAATAAGAAAAGAGTGAATTAACTGAATACTTTATTTCTGATCAGAAAATAACCAAATAAATAAATGTCTGAAAATAAACATAAACATAAAGTGAACAAATAACAAACTCCCACTCAAACAATAATATCCTTAAATGATGTAACACCCATATGAGCAGTGTGCTCATGAAAGACCTTGGGTGGTAAACCTTTTGTGAGCGGATCCGCTATCATAGAGTTTGTCCCAATGTGTTCTATGGATATTTGTCCATTTTGCACTCTTTCTTTCACAACTAGGAACTTTATGTCAATGTGTTTTGACTTAGACGAGCTCCTATTGTTGTTGGAATACAACACTGCTGATTTATTGTCACAAAATAATTTAAGTGGTCTTTCTATATTCTCCAAAATACGCAGCCCAGTGACAAAATTTCGCAGCCATATTCCATGATTAGATGCCTCGTAGCATGCTACAAACTCTGCTTCCATAGTGGAAGAAGCTACAAGTGTCTGTTTGGCACTTTTCCAGATATAGCTCCACCCTAACAGATAAATATAACCTGATGTAGATTTTTTCTGCTATCTTGGCACCCAAAGCAAAATCAGAATCCGTGATACCCTACGACCTCCAAATGATCTCGATTTCTGTATGTGAGCATATAATCTTTTGTTCTCTCAAGATACCTCATAACCCTCTTGGTTGCTTTCCAATGGTCCATACCAGTGGTTGCTTGAGTATCCGCCTAACATCCCAACAATGTACGCAATATCCGGACGCGTACATACCTGGGCATACATTAGACTCCCAATAGCTGATGTATAAGGAATCTTATGCATTTCTTGAATTTCAAGATTACTTTTAGGGCATTGGGCAAGACAAAACTTGTCTCCTTTAGTGGTGGGGGTGTCAATTGGTTTACTATTTTGCATGCCAAACCTTTTAAGTACTTTATCGATATAGTTCTTTTGTGACAATCCAAGAATACCCCGAGATCGATCTCGATGTATCTGAATTCCTAAAACAAAAGAAGCGTCCCCAAGATCTTTCATTTCAAAATGCTTAGATAGAAATCTCTTGGTTTCGTGCAAGAAGCCTATATCATTTGTGGCAAGCAAAATGTCATCGACATATAAAACCAAAAATATGTACTTACTCCCATTAAACTTGTGATACACGCAATCATCAACAATATTCATCTCAAAACCGAACGAGACAATTACTTGATGAAATTTGTGATACCATTGAGAAGCTTGTTTGAGTCCATAGATGGATTTTGTTAATTTACAAACTATATTCTTTGGGTCTCCCGACTCAAAGTTTTTTCTGGTTGCACCATATAAATTGTTTCTTCAATTTCTCCATTGAGAAACGCAGTCTTAACATCCATCGATGTAACTCAAGATCAAAATGAGCTACAAGTGCCATGATTGTCCTAAATGAGTCTTTCGATGAAACCGAGAGAAAGTCTCAAAAGTCAATGCCTTCTTTTTGAGTATAACCTTTAGCTACAAGACGTGCCTTATACCTCTCCACATTACCATTTGCATCCTTCTTGGTTTTAAAAATCCATTTACAACCAATTGGTTTTGCACCTTCGTGTAATGGGACAAGTTTCCAAACTTTATTGTCTTGCATGGATTTATACTCTTCTTGCATGGCATCAATCCACTTTTGAGAGTTAATACTTTTTGCATGGCCTGATGAAAGTTGATCGGATCATCTTCCATCATTCCATTATCATCCTCATTTTCTTGGAGAAATACAATATAATCATCCGAATAGCATTTCTCCTTTCTCTCGTGGATCTCCTTAATGACACTTGTTCTTGAGGTTGCTGAGTTTGCTCTTCCGGAACAATTACCCATCATCCCGAATAAGAGGGAGCTGTTCGACATTGTCTTGTATAGGTTCTCGATTCACTTCTTGATTGATGATCGGTATAGAAACTTGAACATCATCAGTGATAGTAGGAACTGAGTTAAAACTCAATTCCTCCTCAAAGACAATGTGTCTTACCTTATTTCTCCCTCCAAACTCAACATCCTCAAAAAATATTGCAATTCTCGTCTCAAAAATATTCTTAATTATGGGATCATAAAATTTATAGCCCCTAGATCGCTCGTAATAACCAATAAAGTAGCTGCTTCTTGTTTTGGAGTCCAATTTCTTTTCAAGTGGCCTATAAGGCCTTGCCTCACCTGGACATCCCCAAATATGAAAATGCTTTAGAGTGGGCTTTCTACCCACCCAAAGCTCATAAGGTGTCTTTTTCACTGCTTTAGTGGGAACTCTATTCAGAATGTACGCTGCTGTCTTTAATGCTTTCTCCCAGAGTGACTCGGGTAAGGTAGAATGAGCAATCATACTTCTTACCATATCTTTAAGAGTCCTATTACGTCTCTCAAAGAACACCATTCATACTAGGTGATCCCGGCATGGTGTCTTGTGTGGGACAATACCACATTCCTCTAGGAACTTTGCAAATGGTCCTGAACGTTGTTCACCCGATCCATCATATCTACCGTAGTACTCACCACCACGATCGATCGAACCTTTTAATCCTTTTGTTGAGTTGATTCTCAACTTCAGCTTTATAGGATTTGAACACGCCCAAAGACCGAGATTTTTCATGAATGAGATATAGGTACCCATAACGTGAGTAATCGTCTATGAATGTTATGAAATATTGTTGACCATTCCAAGATGCCGTAGGGAATGGCCCACAAATATCGTATGAATTAATTCTAAGACGCTCGTAGAACGATTGGCACCTAATCTCTTAGTTTTGGTCTGCTTTCCCTTGATGCAATCAACACAAACATTAAAGTCTGTGAAGTCAAGGGACTCTAAAATACCATTAGACACAAGACGCTCAATCCTACACTTTGATATATGACCTAAGCGTTTATGCCATAATGATGCTGAATTTTCTTTATTTAATTTTTCGCTTAGTACCACGTGATTCCACATGCAAGGTTTCATTATAGGATGCAATTGTATCTAACAAATAAAGGTTGTCATAAGCATTTAAATAACCAGTTCCAACAATACTTGAATTTAAAGACAAAGTAAACCGATTGTTTCCAAATGAACAATAATAACCAAATTTGTCCAACAAAGAAATCGAAACTAAATTCCGCCTAAAAGACGGAACAACAAAAGTGTCTTTCAAATCCAAATAAAAACCAGTTCCTAATAACAACCTAAAATGCCCAATTGCTTCCACTTCCACCGATTTTCCATCGCCCACAAAGATGTTTCTTTCACCATCACTTGGCTTTTGTAGCTCAGGCAACCCCGCATAGAAACACTTATGTGAGTAGTAGCACCAGAATCTAACCACCAAGTGTTTCTAGGTACTGAAGCTAAATTAACCTCAGAACAGACCAAAGTAAGATTCATACCTTTCTTTGCACGCCATGCGTGATATTTGGTACAATCTTTCTTCATGTGTCCAGGCTTGTCATAAAAGAAACAATTATTGGGAACATTCTCTTGTTTCTTTTGAGTGGACCCTTAGCAGCCTTCATTTCGATATTTCCTTTTCTTGCCCTTGTCTTTAGAGGCACTAGACAAATGAGCACTTTCAGTTTTCTCACGCTTCAACCTTTCTTCCTCTTGAACACAATGAGAAATGAGCTCATTTAGAGTCCACTTCTCCCTTTGACAGTTATAACTAATTTTAAATTGGTTAAACTGTGAAGGAAACGATACTAAAACCATAAGGACGAGTAAATCATCAGAAAACTCGATCTTAAGTGCCTTAAGTTTTGAAGCAATATGAGACATTTCCATAATGTACTCCCTTATATTTCCTTGACCCTTGTACTTCATGGACATCAAAGAATTCAAAAGTGATGTCATCTCAACCTTATCGTTTTTAACAAAACGTTGCTCAATATTGTCAAGGAAATCCTTAGCTTTGAATAATTTCTTGATTCTGCACCCTAAAGGTTTTCGAATGCTGTGTTTCATGATCATCGACTCATGCGATTAGAACGTTCCCACCTCTCAAAATCCCTTTTTGCATCAGGGGTGCTTACCGCAGTGAGAGGTGCAGGTTGTTCTTCCCTTAACGCAAGGTCTATGTCCATACAGCCAAGCACTATCAATAAGTGCCTTTTCCATTCCTTGAAATTCGTCCCATTAAGCATGGGTATTGAATTGACATTAGCAGATATTGTGGCAGCAGAAGAACTAGCTGAATATAGAACAAAAGAATAATAAATAAATAAATATGCTCACACCAATAATTCATAAGTAAACAAATAAATTCAAAATAATGACTAATTCCCCTCAAGATACCAAACACAACATTAATATCAAGTCTTTGGACAGTAATATTAACTGTAAGCGGTACTCTCGTTGTAGCAATCAAACATTGACAATAAACTATGTTGAACAACAGGTTAATCTTTGGACTAACATATTGCACACATAAATTACCTTATAATTGTCACACATTTATCACCACAAGTGTTATTTGAAATTCTGCCAAATATTAATTTTCCTTTGGGCCAATTAATAAACGCATGAATTACAAAACACAAACATCTTGATATTTTAAATAAGTTAATCTACGCAGAAGCGGTCACTTTGGTGACATTGTGTTTCAATTAACCCACTAAAATATTAGACATAGCCAAAGCATGAATTTATATGTTTCTAATATTTATCTTAATACCTAATGATCAAAACTAAATTTTTTTTTGATCCAATCGACTTAAATATATATTGTAAATCAAATATATATCATAACAGTAAACTAAATATGGCATCATTCAAGAAGAAAAGGCAATACAAATATTAAGTGCAGATTCATATTCTAAAAAATAGTTTACTGCTATTGAATCCCATAACTAAAACATAATATACCAACATTCAGAATTCCAGAACGTATGATAACCAAACCCTAATTAATGGAGACTAAAAAGAAATAGATTCTGAATGAGAAAACAATTTTCAATTGTCGATTAACAGCAACAAACTAAAAACCTAATTTACAATTCACTAAACAATCATGTGATTGTAAATTCCCATTATTAGCGCTAAAAAACGTTAACGCACAATAGAAAAAGAATTTTTGAAATATCAAACCCTGAATTCATAATCGATTTTTAATGATTTAACATAACCTGGCTCGATGCCACTTGTTAGAACCAAAATATATTCAATACGAATATAAACCCTAGATTGATATGTATGTCAAATCATTAAGAATAAATACTAGATTTGCGGAAGCGTACCTGAATCCATTGATGGAGATTTTTCAGAGGGTTTGATCTTCCAAGATGATAGATTACCTCTTAGCACACAACTCTCAGACGGGGAAAAAAGATATGCAAGTTAACCTATATCTCGGGGACCACTACCCTTTATATAAACTGAATTAAAACAGTTTATTAATATTTACAACTCTGCCCCTCATTGAGTTATAAATCTAACTTATGGTATCTACACTTTTAATTCCATGACAATTTAGTACCTATAACACGTGTAACATAATTGGTCACTTAATTACGTGTTAAACTTTATAATAGCAACGTACATTATACATATGTGCCCACTATTATTGAATTTTAATCCAACAAATCGGAGACAGAGGTGACCTGAGCATGTTTGGCTTTAACATAATGAGAATCTCCATGAGGAACTTTGTGAATGACAAGATAAAGATCATCTTTCTTGGACCCGGAGCTGCTCTTCTTCATCATCATCATCATCATCATCATCATTTTGCTTAATTCTGGATTAGTCAGTTCATGGCTCCCACCCCTTTGTTATCTTCTCTCTTTTCCTTTTATACATAAGAGTGAAAGACTTTGGAAACAAAGAACCCCATGTATCCAGACGGCTTTGCGTCTGTGTTTTCACTTCATCAACATTCAACAAACATGTTGACCGCCCCCCCTTGCTTGTTCAAGGGGGCCACTCAATTAACCAAATAATAATTCATCCAATCTAATACCATCATTAATAAAAATATATGCATACTATTTTATCAACATAATATATATATATATATATATATATATCAGGGTGTAAACGAGCCGAGTCGAGCTCGAGTAGTGCTAAGCTTGACTCAGCTCGTTAAAAATTCGAGTCGAGTTTGATTTGAGCCTGAGTATGCTAAGTTCGATTCGGCTCGTTAAGAACTCGAGCCAAGTTTGAGCTCGAGTCGAGTCCAATCAAGTCTAGTATTTATCGAGCTTTAACCGAGTCGAACTCGAGTAGCTCACGATCTGTCTCGTTTCATTTGCAACTCTAATAATAATAATAATATTATTATTATTATTATTATTATTATTATTATTGATCAAATTGCATTTATCCCTGGTTCATTGGTCACGATCTGTCTCGTTTATTGGTTAAGCTGCTTAGAGGCCAATCCCGACATGGATTGCATTTATCCCCGCTTCAACATATTGAGGATATGGTGAGTCGACAGTGGGACATTCAGTTTATTCATGACTTCCGGGAATGTAATGTTCAGATTTTATGGCTAAGTTGGCCACCGATGACGACTTTGTTTGTCGAACTTTCTCAACTCCCCCAGGGGTCATTTTGGGGCTTCTCCAAACGGCTGGTCTTTAGTGATGGTGTTCGTTCTTCGTATTTTCTTTGTTAGGTTGATTACTTGATGAAACTATTACCTTGTGTACTCTTTTCTTTTATCTAGGTTTAGGAAGGTTTTTAATGAGGTACAAGGTAATATCTGTAGCAACCCTTTTTTCCCTTTTAAAAAAATGATGATGGGCGTCAAGGGTATTGTTTAGAAAAGAAGCCGGCTACTAATTATCCCTTAAATCATTAATAAAAATATTTTTAAAGAATAGGGTTTTCAAAAAAAAACCTTTAAATTTTTGAAACGATGAAAACTTAGAGTCGCCACCGGCCACTTGGGTAAGGTAGGCCGGACGCCAATAGAAACCGGAGATTCGTTGTGAAAGGGCCGAGATTTGGTTACGCATGGGGAAAGATTAGCACACCCATCATGCCCGGAGATCGGTACCAAAATATTTGTTGCTTTTAAATGGATGAAATTCATTGAGATTTATATTGAATTTAATTCGAAGTTCTTAGATGAAAATTAACCTTGATTGCACAGGCTTTATCGAATTGGTGGATTCAAATTAATTAGACATCTAATTAATAAGGTTGACGATATATCAGACCATAGATTAAACCGACATCGAATAAGCCCGACTGTCGTGTTAATTTATGGTTCGACTTTCGTACATCACCTTTATGCATGATGCAAACATTCAAGTGTGATGTGATACTTTTGTTAATTTTAACCCATTTACCTCGGATGGTAAGGATTAATTCGAATATTTGGTCAACATCCTTTAAGCTCGGACTGTTATGACACAAATATTGGAATTAATAAGTACCTCCCTTTTACGATTTAGATTAATTTTGAATGCGATTAAGATTAAAGATCATATGAATGACGATTAATGCATGACAATCAAAGGCATGAATGTAAACATACAAAAGGAAGGCTCAATTTATTATATAGCCCAATTTATTATACTTAGCCCTCAAAGATTAAGAAACCTAATTTATGGTGACTAATTCGTAATTTAATGTTAAGTTAAACTTGAAATTGATTTTACCCCTAAAGTAATTAAGAAAAGTTCTATTAATTTAATGAATTTAACATCTACCCCAATAAGCCAATGATAAATTTAAATTCATTAAATTAATCTGAACCCTAATCTAACTAAGGCTCAAAAAGACCTAAGGCTAATTTGATTAATTCTAGGATCGTGCCCCTATGAGACGGGCACACGATCTAAATTAATTAAGTTAATTTGTTTAGTTCAATCTAAAGCCTTATTTCCCTATGGCCCACCAAAGCTAAGCCCAACAACAAATGGCCCAAAACATTTTTATACATATATTACAAAATATGATGTAAAATTAAATTATAAACTTTTAAAACTACAAATATCATAACCCTTATAAAACTACGTGTATTATATACCTTCAAAAACTATATATTATATTAAAATAAAATTATATAAAAACTCGTATTTAAAGGTATCATATTTACAAAAGATACAAATAAACTTTTTAAAACCATAGATTACATACTAAAAGTATATTATATATATTTATAGAAAATTATATTATATACATATATTAAAAGTTGTTTATACATTATATGTTCTATATATATTATATTTCAAAACCATATTATATATATGTATTTATAAAGGCTACATAAAAAACATACATAATATACATTATATTTTAAGAACTATTATTATTATTATTATTATTATTATATATTAGAGGGCTATATTATATAACTAAACACAAATTGTATTACTTAATATATATACACCTATGTATACCATAGCCATCATATTATATACTAATATATATACACATTTTTTAAAAAGAAAAATCTATTATATACTTAAAAAAACACATATTTTACATTTTCAAGCTTCTATTTTGCTCTAGAGACATATATATTATGACTTGATAATATATACATTCATTTTTATTTTTACGAATTTCTACTTTATATCTACAAAATATTGGACATCGAATCATATTTTACATTTCACCAATTTCCATCCTATACTAGAACCATATGCATATTAAATCCCAAATATACTATTCGAACCAATTTCATCCATAAAATAACAATCACAAATGAGCAATATTAACACGCGAATTAAATCGATATTACGGGAAATAAATGTACAAGATTCAAATTAAAAATGCATGAAAAAACATATATAAAAAATATATTGAAACTGGAAAAGGGACTAAATTGGATGAATTGAAAACCATAGGGCTAAAATTTAAAAACATAAAACTGGTTATACAGGGACGAAATTGAAAATAAACAAAAAAATCAAGGACCCAGAGCGCGATTTACAAAGGCGGAATGGCTTCCCCTTGTAATTAGACCACACGGAGGGACTAATAATGTAACTGAACCATGCAGAAGCCCCTCTGGCGCAATTATTTTAGGACGGAGGTCCTTAAAATGTAATAAACCAAATTTTAAAATGTTTAAACTCTATAAAACCCTTATTTCGGCCAGAATTAGAATTCTTTTGGCCATTTTGTTATAACACCTCGCTGGAAACCTCTGGAATTCTGGGGTTATACCCAGATTCCGGCCGACAGCTGGCGAGCCTAAATCCACAAAACGCCCCTTTTTTATACCAAACCTCGATTCGACCCTATTTTCCTTAAAATCGAACCATTTCCCAATTAAAAAAACAAATGCTGAATCAAAAGAAGGGGTTTTCATTGTCGCGCACTTGCACCGTTTCACCATACTTGGCCTCGAAGAGACCAGGGCTTATCAACGGTGGAGCAACGGCTGGAGAAAGCCGGAACGACGCGAAAGGGAGGGGAACTATGAGGGTAAACCCTAGACTCTATTTCCCTTTTTTTATATACATGCATGTTATATGCTTGAACTAAAAAAAGGAAGAAAAATATACATTGAAAGGCCTTTTCTCTATTTATTGATTTCAGATTTTTTTTGTTCGAACTGTTGTTGTTACAAATGGTTGATTTACATGCTTATATCTTTCTCGAATCACTCATTGCTTGTAGATCCTATTGTTTACATGTTTAAGCAATCTTAAATGTTATCACTATAGATGATACTGGTTTTGATTTCCCATTTTTTATGTTTTTTTTTCTGTTGTTCGGTGGTTGAGAGCCGGTAAGAGGACGCGGAATCACCGACGATAGTGAGGACCGTTGATCTAAGCCTAGATCAACGACCCAAATTTGCCTGAAGATGAACGGTCTTGATGGCATCTGATGAGTGATGTGGCAACATTGGATGGAGACACGTGGTATGCGAGGAGCTGATGAGTCACAGTGTGCATCACGCGCGCGCGTGGGAAGCCGAGGAGTCCGAGCATGCATCACACGCACGATCCGAAAGGGTGCCTGGCTTTAATCTGGACCGTTGGATCAAGATCCAACGGCTCTCCCTTGGCTGCGCATAGGAAAAAGATAATAGATTATGGTTTTAGTTATATGTTTGTATTAGGTTTGGGCCCAAACAGGCCGGTGTATTATTATTTATATTTTTTTGGGTTTTAAATGTGTAATGGACTTGGACTTATAAAAACATTGAGCCTTTTATTTTAATTATGATATGTTTTTTATTCTTAGATAACAACAACAACAACAACAACAACAACAATAATAATAATAATAATAATAATAATAATAATAATAATAATAATAATAACATATAACATACATACCAACTTACATACACATACATATACATAACCAAATGTACATACACAATGTACAATAACATTAATACACACTACATATATACATAAAACATGCAATACATACTCACACTCACACTCACATTTAAACATTAGTGACATTAAAATAATAGTAAATTCATACATACATGCTAGCAAGCAACACATACGTGTAATATATAAACATACGCATATGCCTCATATATTTATATATCATGTATAACTATATAAACATGCATTTGTAAATACATATACATAGAAAACACATACTAATGACATATACATAACATGCACATAATAACACGCATCATCACATAATAGTATATATATGTAAGCCCATTATTGCAAATATAAAGAATGAATCAACCCCGAACAAAATTAGTGATTACAATACCTCATTTCTTATCATTTTTTGCATGATTTCATTATAGATAGAATCATACAGAAAAAATATTTCCATGTACCTCGTTAAAAATCCTCTAATCCTAGTAGAAGGAAAATAGTAAACATGAAAATATACACAAAGTTAAACTAAAAATTAAACTAATATAACATAACAACCAAAACTACCCAACTTATATTTTAGTTCAATTTAATTTTAAAATTTTAAAAATAGTATATTATATTTAATTTTAAAATTAAAAAATAGTATATTATATTTCCGAGTAGCTCACGAGCTTTTCGAGTCAGGTATCAAGTTGCTAAGCTCGGTTCGTTAAGAACTCGAGCCGAGTTCGAGCTTGAGTCGAGTTCAATTGAGTCGAGTGTTGGTCGAGCTTAGACCGAGTCAAGCTCTATAAAACTAATATTTAATTTTGATAAAACAAAGGATTTCAAGGACCAATTTGTAAAATTAGATAAATTTTTAAGTACTCAAAAAGTCTCACAAAATGACAAGGATTCAAACTTCAAATTGTTTCTAAGTAAAAAACTAAAACCCTAAATATTTTCTAAGTATTTTTGTGCACAAAATAGACAAGTTTGGTCAAAGAGTACTGGTACACCCTAGACCGCACCGATACAGATTTTAGCTACTGGAAAATGTTTTTACACTTAATGGCTATTGGGTACCAATACGCTTGAAGCCGTATCGGTACGCCATTCATACCTGGGAACCAAATGGCCTTTGAGTATCGGTATGGCTTTCTGCGTACTGATACGGGGTGTTTAGATTTTCAAGATGTTTTGATAATAAATTTTCGACCGTTACCTTGTCCGTTTATTGGAACCATATCGATACCTTTTTTCACTTACTTATTTATCAGATTCTAGTGAGCAAAACTAGTACCAATACGAGCTAAGCCGTATCGATACGCCTTTTTAAAATTCACTCTTCATACCAATACGCCCTTCCGCGTGTCGATACCCCTTTATACAACGACTATTTCTTCTTATGGCAAGTACTGTACAACTCTTCGTGTACCGATACGCCCTGCTACCTAACATCATTTATTGAGGGGAAATATAGCCCAACGACTATATTGATAATCTCAACTACCCAAACGGTTAGAAATCAATGAGAGGGTATATAAACAAGTCTCCAAAGTTACAACAACAACTATTGAACAACAAGTGAACAAGTCTTAAGCATTCAAACAAAATCCAACATTCTTGAGCCTAGGAGAGTCATATCTTTGTAACCCACTTGAGAGTTCAAATTTGTAATCTTTTTATTCAAGTATTGGGTTTGAGTGAACTTGTATTTGGGCAAACACATAACCTTTGAGAGGATTTTTAGTTTGCTAAAGTATTTCTTGTAAGAGAGAGTTATTCTCAAAGCTTTGGCTAGAAAGCTTTGAGGTTGTACAAGGTTGCCTCCATAGCCTAGAAAAGGGGAAAAATCCAATAGTAAATTTGGAAAATCCTTAGTGGGAAGCTAAGGTAGTGAATTAAACCTTGTTAGAAGGTTGAACCACTATAACTATTGTGTCTCAAATCTTTTTATTTTCCAATTTGCTTCCAAACCTTTTTAATTGCCAATTCACCTTTTCTTGGCCACTTTCACCATTGATTAATCATCCCAACAAGCTCGAGTAGTTCGCGATCTGTCTCGGCTCATTTACAGGTATATATATAATATACACACTTAATACCAATATAATGGTGTGTATATATAGTTGTGTATACCTAAAACTGTATATTGGGGTGAGTAAGACTCGACTCGACTCGAAAAAAAATTAAATATTTTGACTCGACTTAATGCAAAAAAACTTGACTTTTATTTGAATTGAATTGTAATTTCATAAACTCGATTCAAAAAAATTCAAATAAAGTGTGAGTTATAAAATAGGAGTTTGAATAACTCAAATTTTTTAGTAATTAATGGATCAATTTTCAAGTTCAAGTCAAGCCCCTCAACTCTACTAAATATATGTATATCACATGTGAAAATATAAAGAAATATAGATGTATATTGTATATGGATATAGAAAGCCGTTTAAATTGAAACTACTATGTGCTATATCATTATAAATAGTTACAATTAAATTTGTACAGAAACTCGAAATCTCGATTCAACCAGACTTGAATTCTATAAACTTGACTCAAATAAAAAATTCAAATGAAGTTTGAGTCGTAAAATAAGACCCGTACGGCTAACCTAAAATTTTTTTATTTGACTCGATCGAACGCTCACCCATACACATATATAATATTTCTCTATTTTTTTCTTTTAAAGAGTGCTACCTCCGACAACGGTTTTAGTGTCATCGTCTGAATTTTTTTTCTTTTATTTGTTTATTTATATTACTTTATTTTTAGTTTGAAACAAAAATCATCTCTATTTTGGATTTCTTCTTTTCGCACTGTTGCAACCCTTTCAAGTGGTTCGAATTTTTTAAAAATAAAATCAATAGAGTCACCACAAATATTTTAAAAAGTGTGATTGGATCACCTAAAAATAAGTAATTTTAATAAGATATTTTATTTTATTAAAACAACAGTTTTGGTCTGCGAAAAAACACCAAAAATGGGTTCGAGAGTCTATTTTGCGTGGGGAAAGATTAGCACCCTACAACGCCCAAAAATTGGTACCTAGCCGATTACAAAAATGTTTTAATGTCGAAATTTGCAAGTTCATGAAAAATGAACTTTATTTGTCCATTTATGAATATGACTCTATTTTAACGGCCTTATCATTCAAAAAATAAACTTTAATCACCGCCAACACTCTTGGCGCTAACCCGTAATTTCCGTTTGATAAGACACCGCATTTATTAAGATTCCAGTTATTAAACATTATATTAAGAAACAAATTAAATTATTCTAACAAGATAATATAAAAACATACAAATAAACAAAATTAAATAAATACACGTAAATAGATGAACATTAAAGAAAAATGGGTCAGATTTACGATCTTTGAAAAATATATTATTCCTCAAGATTAGTTTAACACTTTGATATACGATTCGGATATTAAAGGAGAGAACAAATTGAAGGTTAAAGAAAGAAATTAAGAAAACATGTTTTTGTGTAAAAAAGGTTATATATATAGAAAATAGAATTAAAAAGTGATTAAATTTAAAACGAATTTTAAAAATACTAAGTTTAAAGAGTATTTAGAAAGCGCATGGTATGAAGATTTAATAAAATTAAATGACCCACTTTTGTTTAAAATGGGTATAAAGCCCTAAAACACCATTCATCCACTTTTATTTTAAAGTAAAGATCAAACACCCAATTTTAAAGAGTTCAACAAGTATTCATGTAAAAAGATTAAAAATAAAGAACACGGGTCTTTAAAGATTTTAAAAAATTTAGAATTATTCCAATTATAGTTAAATTCGAAATAAAAGAATAAATAAAGAACAAAAGAATAAGAGCAGAGTACCTAAAAACCAACCAAGCTTTTCTTTTTGTATTCAACTTCAAAATGCCAATACAAAGTTGTGATTTTTTTATGTAATTTTCGGATGCTTGTGGTCTCTATTACAAGTGATGGAGAGGGGTTTATATAACATTTTCAACCCACAAATACATGAAAAAAATCAGAATAAATCAACCAAAAATCACTAATTTTCGGGTAAAAAATTGCCCAAAATTCTTTGATTTAATTCCAATGCTTTATACCTCCAATTTGATCGAAATTTGTTCTCCAAGTTTAATGATATTTTCCTTCTGCATTGAATCTGATGAATCAAGGCTGCTCCCTTTCCTTTTTTGAATCGAATCTGCCCAAAATTGAGATGCTTCTTTCCCTTTTTATGATTCGAATCCAGCTTGCTTTCTTTTCCCTCCTTTGATGCGTATTCTGCTGACATAATTCCAACTTTGTTTCCAAAATTTGAAATCAAATTTGCTACCGCATGGATTTCCATTTCTTTCCTATTTGTTTCATTCGAATCACCTCAGCTACTTTCCTTTTCTTTTTTTGTTAATCTGCAGGTGATGAAGCTAGAAGAGGAGAAGAGCACGCGGGAAGGGGAATCGGTTTGTTGAGGCAAGCTACGGGTACCCACGCGCTGGGTATTGACCTTCTTTTTCCAGAACGAATCCGGACTGTTGGATTCCATTTGGATCCAACGGTCGATAATTGGCTGTACATGAGGTAAAAATGTCAGCTAGGGTTTTATTTTTTGGGTCACTTGAGCCAACAATGTGCATGTGGGCTCATTCTTATTTAAAGGATTATTTATTGTGTTAAATGGACTCTTATTTAAACCAAAATGAACTCTTTTATTATTTTTGAGTTTTAATAATAAGACTAACAATAATAATAATAATTAAATAACAATAAAATAAATGAATAAATAAAAAATGAAGAGATTGTGAAAATTTAGTGACAACACGCATATCTTGTTATGTTTGTTCGTCTACCTCAATGACATGATTTTACACGTCTTGTAGCACAATTTTTGTCTATCTTTGTAGTATGACGTTCATATAGCAATTATCCCGATGCACCCTCTAATCAAGGAAGGTCAATGTCTAATATGGTTAGATATCCTTTTGTGGTAGTTTTCGATACAATCAGAACAGTTAGCAGAGCAATATGCAAGATTGATTTTTTTTTTATCTTCATTCATACATCAATATAGTGCCAAGTTTGTAGAGACTGAGATTTTCATAATATTTGTTAGGTATTCTATAGAAGATGAATGACATATTCAAGGGAATGTTTAAATTTTTTTCTTAATGCCCTTTGGGTTTACATATTTTAATTTTCAAAGTTTTTTTGGTGGACTTAGTCCACAAGATTCTTTTTTATGATTTGATTGTGTTGTATTTATTGTACATTTTTTGCATTTTCAATGAAATCTAGTTTACTCTTGTTCAATATATATATATATAATATGAAAGTTTTACACGCTTTTTTGGATCGTTGGATTAACTGATTTTAACAATTGAGATTAAACTTTTTAAATTAAGGATAATTCACTTTTTTCATGTGTGAATCCTCTCATTACCTATTGTTAATCTCAATCATCAATTTTCACTAATTCAAAAATCCAAAAAATGTAAGATTCTTAAGTTTTGCACAACTTCAACAAATCCTAACAACATACATATATATAAGGATTAATATTTGATACACTGCTAGTGTAAAAAAAGTTTACACAAGCATGCCTATTTTCAAGCCTAAATCTAAAATCTAAATTTCTAACCTTGAAACCCTAAAAATCTAACCCTAAAACATAAACCCTAAATCATAAATTCTACATCCTACAACCTAAGCCCCTAACCTCTAAACCCTAAACTAAAATCATAAACCCTTAAATAACCCTACTTGTGAAAATTTTGTTTTCTACCGTCAGTGTATAGGATAATAATCCCATATATAATATACATACACATACCAATATAATAGTGTGTGTATATATACACACACTTAGTACCACTTTTTAAGAAGAAATCAAATTTTATTAAAATAAAGAAATGTACAACAAAACATACTCAAAACATGAAAAGAAACTTGATGACTATGTTCACCAAGAAATCTCATACAAAAAGAAAAAAATAAAACATAAAACCCCAAAGGGGTGAAAAGAAAAAATCATAATCTTCTCTTGATTATGTCATTCATTATGCATAAAAATCCAATAAACAAGACTCTTTATCTATATCCAACTAGACACTTAAGTAGTGATGTAAGAGAGATGATCAACAAAATTAATCTTGCATACCATTCCTCTAATAATTCTAAATACATCAACAAACTGCTACAAAATGGGGATCTAACCATAATCGTTGACCTTCCCTGGTCAAGTGCACCATGATGATCACTACTTGAAGGCCAAGCTACCACAAAGGTAGATGAGACCTGCTATACGGTAAGAAAAACTATACCACAAAAGCAGACAAAACAAAATGAGTGAAAAAGTCTCTTGTAATAGATTTTTCATAACATATGATCCAAATTAGTCAATTAATAAATAAATATTAATAATTGTAAAAAATATACAATAATTAAGTCATAAAACCATATAAGATAACATTATTTATCAAAAATTAGATTATTAGGGTTTTCTCTCAAAGTTTAGAGTGTTTTCTAGCCCTGCCACATCTTCTTCTTTCCATTTGATTTGACTGTCGGGGGCGATACTGGCTTCGATTTCTGGTTGTCTGCCTCTAGTAATCTTTCTTATTTCTTTTTTATATTATATCATATTTTACTTTTTTTAGTTTCTAATAAGAATAATTATATCTTTGTGGCACGTCTTCTTTTGTCTTGTGTCACGTTTTTTGTTTTTATTTTTCTTAGGGTTGGATTTGGCGTTGCTTCAACTCAGAAATAGTATTATTGAACTCGACTCGACTCGGGCTCGAGGCTTTTCGAGCTCAAAATTTTAGGCTCGAGCTCAAATTGGACAGTTTGAGCTCAGCTCGAGCTCGGCTTGTTGCTTTCCTCAAATTGCTTTAAATATTTTTCTTGAAGTTTTAAAAATTATCATGTGAAAACTTGTTTGGGAAAAGATAATATTTATTTTTGAAGTTCGCAAGTAGCCATAGTACATTTTCTAAATTATAAAAGTCCATAAGGAGAAGGAGATTTAAAGTATTTAACCATGATAACATGTTAATAACACTGGAACATATATATATATATATATATATATATATATATATATATATATTATTTCGAGCCTGTTCATGAGCTTTTTGAGCCAAGCTTGGGTCGGCTCGGCTTGTTAAGGTCTCAAGCTGAGCTCCAGTCGAGCTCACTCGAGCCGAGCCTGAGTAGTTTGCGAGCCGGTGAGCCTCATTATCACCCCTAGCCTCGACTGATCAAGATGACGCTTATTTGGTTATCCTGATGATCTCCCATGCTTTAGACCATCGAATTGAATTTTGTTGAGTGTAGCAATCGATCGAATATATCCAAGAGGGGGTGAATTGGATTTTTAAAGATTGGTGGACACTAATTGCAAAGGTAGGAAATTGCAAGAAGATTTAGAGTGGTTCAACTACCTTAATGGAGTCTACATCCACTACCTTAGCGACCACACTAAGGATTTTCCACAAATTCACTAATTTGTCTTTCCTTTAAGGATAAGGAGTAACCTTACACAATTCAATAGACTTATTCCCCAAAGTCTATTGAATCCTTTCCCCAAAACAAAATACAAAGAAGCAAACTAGGAAATCCTCACAAGGAAGGTGTTTGCACAATATAAGCTCTCACACACACCCAAAGAAACACTAGGAAATAAATTACAATGAAGAACAACACTAGTGTTTACAAGAAAGATGGAAATTTTAGCACAATTTGAGTTGTTGATGACTTGAATGTTTGGATAGGCTTTGTTTCTTGTTGCTGAGATGCTTTGACCTTGATTTTATATCTTCTCTATCAATACTAGCCGTTTAGAGCCGTTTGGGATGTCATAAAGCCTTTACCTACAAAAAATTTCAGCATTTATAACATGAGGGATCGATCCCTTTACCAAGGGGATCGATCCTTTTTCATAAAAATATGACCGTTGAAACTAAGGGATCGATCCCATAAACTTGGGGATCGATCCTTTTGCACTAGAAGGCTGGAAGTGAAAAATACAATGAAATTGTCAACCAAGGGATCGATCCCTTTATTTAGGGGATCGATCCTTTTTGCCTTGAAGTCTGGAAAACATAATTTTTAGTGCAAAAATGGATCATACTTGTTTAGAAAAAGAACGGCTAAGATGGAAATCATTTGAAACAATTTTTTTAGGTTTGTTTGGACTTTGAATTATTTTTGAAAGATTTAATATATTCGATTAAGTCCAAAAACATTTTTCTTTTAATTTGTTATATCAAAATATTAGTTCAACAAATTTGGATACACAATTTGCGTTTGTTGATAGTCTTCTCATGACGCTCGGCTCTGATTTGCGTTCTTTAGTGGTCTTTTAGTAGTTTGACCTCCTTTTGTGGATCGTTTGCCGATGCAGTGAGATCTATTCATATCTATGTTTTGTTCGAGTCTTTTGGTTGAGTTTTAATCTTTTCCTTGTAAGGTTCTTATATGATCTCAAATGACTAGTTTATTGTGTTATTGGTTATAAAAAATGTTCAAATTATATATTTAGATTATGATTGTGATTGTAAACTTTTTTAAATATTTTCTTTTTAAAAAAAGTAGCGGGTTTCTATAAAACAAAATATAACATAATTTATGGCTTTGAAATCATCTATTCATTCTACATCCTTTTTTTTCTCTCTCCTCCGCAAATTCTTTATTGTGCGCACTGCGTCGACTATTAGTCTATTACATCTACCTATATATTAAAACTCAATTTAATTAGTTAGGGGCGACAATGAGCGGGTCGGGGACGGTTTAGTATTCTTTATTCTGTCCCCAACACTTGCGGGTACAAATTTTAGGCAATTTTTTTGAGGAAACAATTTCGGGCAATCTCCATTAAACGTTTCGAGGTTTTTTCGTCCCCATACCCATTCTTTACAGATGTCCATGGTTACCGGTTAATGCTCGTACCCAAAAAATAAACAAAACTTAATACATTAAAACAAATACTTAACATTAAATATACAAAATTACAAACATAAATGATAAATTTAATTTTACCGACAACAAACAAACTATTTCAAAACTATAAAACATGACTAAAATATTAACTATTGAGACATGACAGTCTGCATTACCTTTAAAAGAAAATATGTAACTAATAATCTACAGCTTCAAATCATGATTCGTTTTTTTCTAAAAGGAACAAGATTCAATAATCTTTCTAACCATATAAATTACTTCTTCTAATTTTACTCGTACGATTTATGACGAATTTTTAAAGTTGTTGCCATTGTTGTTTTTGGAAACAATATGTTGTCTTTTCTTCTGACCTTTGCTCACTCAAAAGTCAATAACTCCTAATATATAACTTGAAATCAAAAACCGTTTGTTTTAATCGGATCTATACACCCATATGTTTATAGAGATACAAGGCTCACTTCCTAATTTATCTTGTAGAATTTTTGTTGATTTTTCAAAGTCACTCCTAAAACTGTTTTCTAAGAAATCCGCTGCCAAATACTTATGACCTTTCAGCATTCAAATATTCATATTTTTAAATATATATCTAAATCGATCACATTGTCTTTTATACAAAACTAGACTGAATCACGTTTACAACTATTTATAAATCACTTTCTAATTCATTTAAGGAGAATTTCCAAACTTACTCCAATCAACTATACCCAGGCTATGAGATATTAGATTTTTGTTAAAAAATAGGTAAATTACCCTTATGACCATCCAATTTTGTAAAATATTGGGGATCTCTACGGATAGTTTTTGAGATCCCTATAGTAATTTATACGGGTACAGTTTGGTTATCCCCACGGTTCAGATATAGTAATCCCCATCCTCAATTATGTTTCAGTAATAAAACTTCTCACGTCTTCTTCCCCATGGGTAAAACTTTCGGTTATTCCTCTTAACCGTCCAATTGTCTTCCCTAGAATTAGTATTATGAATTAATTGAGTATCAATTAAATAAAAAATAATTAAAATAAATATTATTATGATGACATTTTAAAATAAAATACAAAATTAATGAATTTGTAAGCTCTATTATATTAATCCATTGAATAAAGTATATAAAATTAATGAATTTGTATAAAGTATTTACTATTCATCCTTATCTCAAGGGTGACAAAATCTATTATATATAAAAGACAAACGTATCGGTGAAAAACACATAACTAATTGATTTAGTGGGATAAGCACTAGATTTCTTAAGTAAGGTTAGCTATTTGAACCTTAATATTGTGAGTGGAGCAAAGTGATATTCATGAATTTAAATTAAAATTTCAAATTTTAATTTCTCGAATATGATCGATACAACAAGTTAACACCGGTTTAAGTTTTCATAAATAAAACTCAAATTTTTATTAATATATTCACATAAAAAAAACATAAAATCGTATGAGAAAATCACATAGGTTATTGTTGTTATAATACAAAGCTAAATCCAACGAAAATATATTCTGTCGAAAGACGATCGAAGATTTCTCCAATGAAGGCATTGTAATATATTTTTTTATTAGTTTTGAATATATTTTTTAATTTTTTAAAATTATTATAATATCAAGTACTTTTAGATATTTGTTTTTAATAGTTTTTAACATTTTAAATACTTTTAACATGTTTTAATTTTCTAGTTTTAAATTTATTTTTTTTTAGTTTTATTTGATTTTTTTTGTAATTCTTAATTTTTTACTTAAATATTACATAAGTTCTCGAACTTCTTAAAAATAAAACGGGTTCCTTTGTTTCATCATCATCCACCGTAGATTGTCACGTCGGCATAGTGAACCTTCATGTTAGTACCGTTAAATGATACGTCAACACAATAATAACAACGTTGGTCAGAGGGCTAAATTGATGCAATTTATGTGTTCGAGTGTCCAATTGAGTGTATTCATTTTACGAAAAAAACTAAAATAATTATTTGATGTGGGTTGGAGGGCTAACATATCCCTTAAATCTTCATTTTTTTAATTACACTTGAAGGATACATATCATCGAAAATTTAACCGTAGAGAATTCATTATTCACTGATAGTATGCAATGGCAAGGCTAGAAAAATTAAATTGGAGTGTTAGAATTTAGAAAAATTAAATTGAGGTGTTAAAATTTAGAAGAAAAAAAGTCAGTATTAATATTCTTTTATAGTGTTATTAAATTTATTTTTTAATACTTTTATATAGAATTTTTATAATTTTTTTATGCTACTTGATATCCCTATCTAATACATGAGTCCGCCCATGGTAGTGTGTGATATTAATTTTTTTTCGAAAAAAATATTATTTTTATATAAAAATTATTAATCTTGAATACACGTAAAATTGTAAGTACAACTAAGAAATGTTTGTGTATTAGTTTAGGATTAGAGATAATATCAACATTATTTATTTTAGATTTTGCCATATTCATAATATAGGTGAAATAAAATATTTTTTTATAAAAATTATTTTTTAAATAATATATTTTAACAATGATTATAGGTGGAATAGTAGAGAATTTACATATTATTCTTATTTTATACGTACTTAAATCCCAAAATAGTAATTTTTAGTCCTATTTAAAAATCATGCGAAAGTATGGAAAAAATTCCTTATAAGAAAACTATCGTTTCGTTTGGTACAACATATAAAAAAGAGGTGTGCTGTATTAAATAACATTTATGTATTAAAAAGATGAATGAAAGATGGTTGTTATTATCAAGGTGTTTGGTTGTGAAATTTGTGACAAAGTTAAAATATAAGTGTTATATACAAATGTACCATTTTACCCTTAAAATTCTAGCTTTATATTTTCCTTTGTTTTGACATTGATTATTGTATTATTTTTAGAGTTTATAGTTTAGGGCTTGTGTGTTTTGTTTTCATGATTTAGGGTCTATGGTTTAGGTTTTATGGTTTATGGTT
This sequence comes from Hibiscus mutabilis, assembly GCA_019671005.1. Taxonomy (NCBI): domain Eukaryota; kingdom Viridiplantae; phylum Streptophyta; class Magnoliopsida; order Malvales; family Malvaceae; genus Hibiscus; species Hibiscus mutabilis. The sequence continues at coordinate 15,896,682 of CM033717.1, read as the reverse complement.
TAGAGTTTAGGGATTATGTCTCATGATTTAAGGTTTAGTGTTTGGAGTTTAGGGTTTGGGTTTAGGGCTCATTGTTTGGGGTTATGTTTTAAGGTTTAGGCTTTATGATTTGAAGTTTGTAGTTTAAGGTTTGATGTTTATGGTTTAAGATTTTAATGTTTGTGGTTTAGGGTTTAGGTTTTGGAGTTAAAGGTTTAGTTTTTGGAGTTTAGGGTTTTGTGTTTATGATTTAAGTTTTAGGGCTTAGAGTTTAGGTTTAGGGTTCATGGGTTTGGGTTGTGTTTTAGGGTTTATGGTTTAGGATTTGGTGTTTGTGGTTTAAGGTTAATTGTCAATGGTTTGTGATTTAGGGTTTAAGGTTTGTGGTTTAAGGTTTAGTGTTTGAGATTTATGGTTTTAAGTTTTAGGGTTTAGGTTTGAGGTTTAGGGGTTTAGAGTTCATGATTGTTGAGATGAGCAATCAATAGAAATGGCCAAGAGGGGGTGAATTAGAAATTAAAATTTTGGTGGAAGCAATGATGAAAAAGAAAGAAAATTTGCACAAGAGGTTAGAGTAGTTCAACCTTCTAAACAAGGTATACATCCACTACCTTAGCTATCCACACTAAGAATTTTCATAAATTCATTAATTTGTCTTTCCTTTTAGGCTAAATGAGATAATCCCACAAACACCTAGACTATTACCCCAAAGTCTAGTAATCTATGTTTTCCTAAAGATGGAAACAAAGAAGCAAACTATGAAATCATCTAAAGAATTAATGTTTGCACAATTCAAAGTTCACTAAAACCCTAAACTTGAATAAAAAAATTACAAAGAAAGATCACCCAGCTGGGTTTACAAGATTTTTGCAATAAAAGCTCTAAAAGGTTGGATATGTGCTTAAATGCTTTTGGATAGTTGTCTTGTTGTTGAAGAAGCTTTGGACACTTGTTTTTATACCCCTCATTGATTTTTAGCCGTTTGGGTGGTTGGGATATTCAATAGAGCTGTTGGGCTGCATTTTCCCGCAATAATGTTGTCTGGCAACACAGGGTATCGGTGCACGAACACACGTATCGGTACCTGTCAAAAGAAAAAAAGGACCGTTGCAGCAAAGGGGTACCGGTACACGACAAGATGTATCAGTACAGAATACCAATTTTACAAAGGGTATCAATACAGGTCGTACCGTATCGATACGCATTTTGCTCACTAGAATCCTCGGAACATTTGGTTAAAATATTGAGTGAGTAAATTGAGTATCTTAGAAATTTATTTCTTTTAGGGATTAGTCCTTGTTATTTCAAAATCAAATATAGGTTTAACAATAATTTAGGGTCTAAAGTTTAGAGTTTAGAGTTTAGAGTTTGGGGTTTAAGGTTTAGGGTTTATGGTTTGGAGTTTGGGTAAGTGTTCATGGTTCATGGTTTAGGATTCAAGATTTGGGGCTATTGTTTAGGAGTTTAAGGTTTTATAGGCTTAGGGTTCATGATTTAGGGTCTAGAGTTTATGGTTCTGAGTTTAGTGTTTATGGTTCTGAGTTTGGGGTTTATGGTTGATGGTTGAGGTTCATGGTTTAGTATTTAGGTTTTGGAGTTTGTAGTTGAGGTTTAGATTTTATATTCTAGTGTATAAAATAATAACGTTGTATTAAATTTCACATCTACCTAACACACGTGCAAAATAATTTTTATAATAAAGACGTATTAAATAATTCAATATGTCAATTACAAATCAACCAAACAAGACGTTAAAGTATGGTCCATTTTAATTATTTTTAACAGGATAAACACTCCACTAACGGATAACATCAATTCAATCAAATTATTTTAATATAATATAGATTTGTTCGAATCTAAACCCGATCCAATAATCCAGTGAATAAAGTTATTTCCATCTGGATATTTTTTGAATTAAATATTGAACGGGGACTTAATAGTGGGGGAAAATGCCATTTTCTCTGACTTTGTTCATAACGGTGGCTTAGTTTTGTTTGCATTGAGGAAGTACAATAAATAAATAAATATAAGTATTTTAACCAGTTGTTTTAAACTGTGTCGACTACACCACTTTTAATTTACCGATAAACCTCATGCAAAAATGATATTTTATGTGAATTAAGTTTACTTATTAGTTGACTCAAACCTGTATGCTGAGTTTTTATGATGATATAACAACTAACTACATTGCGATGTTAACGATTTTTGTTTTAATTTCTTCCCTAGTATTAATAAAACATTACATCTGTATAGAGAGAATCCAAATATAAACCTAGAACATAAATTATCGGGATTGACAATTACAAATTCAAAAGTATTTTTATTTTTTATAAAACGTAGAATGAACCTGTATACATTAATTCCAAAAAAAATGTGAATTCATCATCTTCTACTACTTTAAATCTTTGACTTTGAATTGACGTCACAAATTAATTAGATAAAAATTCAGTTGGAATTAACTTTCAAATAATAACCAAGTATTTGTCATTTCATACATTTATATTTAAGTAAAATAACTAAAAACCACTCACTTAAAATCAAACATAAATTAATGGTTATATATAAAGCGTTTACTATTGCACCTATAATTATATAAGACTAAACTACGTGGTTGATCCATTTTATTTTTAAATTGTTTGATTCATTAATTTTGAAATAAAAATTATATTTTGATCATTTACATTATCAGTTTATAATATTTTAGTCTTCCATTAGTTTGATGACATGACAATTCAGTCAAAAGACTTATTTTTAATTAATTCTATTTATGAATTTTATTTAAAATGTCAATTTAAACCTAAAATTTAAGTAAAATATCAATTTAACTCTTGAACTTTAGCTGAATGCCCCATCACCGGCCACCACTCACCCCCACAGCTGACTGCCACTGACGATAACAACCGTTAGACCCTAATATTTAGGATTCACCCATTTTTAACATTCTGGACACAAATTCAATGTCCATTTCACTTGTTTTTGCTTTTTCATCGAGTGGGCAAAGAGACGAGAGAGTTCCAAAAGAATATATATAGACATTGTAGGCGTAAACTTCAACTACAAGTCATAAACCCGTCCTCCTGACCTTGGCTAAATGCGAAATAGATTGATCAAAAAAAATCATGCTGGAGATTTTAACCCACAATCTCATGCTATTATAAACACACCTACTTCCATAAGCCAGCCATCTAAGCTAAGGAAAAATCAACACAAGCTTTATGCGTCCTTGATTATGCTCTAGTAGGAGTAGCCACCGCCCCTTGAGCGACCACCACCCATCCTTCCACGTCCACGGCTATACCCTCTACCACCACCACCACCTCTACCGCTTTCATAACCAGCACCTGTCGGAATAAAACACCCATACAAATATTGATAAGTCAGCAATTTGAGAATTCGGCAAGATTTAAGCTACTTTGATAGATGCAACTGCCATGGCTCATAACTAGCTTATAACAAAGCAAAAAGTGCCGGTCCAAATTAAAACATTATTATTGGTATGATCGTTGTGTATTGACGAGGAGAGGAGACTCAAGACACAAGTTGGCAATTTTAAGACACATGACATTCATCCATGAACTATTTATTGTTTAGCACGTATGAAGTAAGATTTTAAGAATGGTTACTTGCACACATACACAAACATAAAACTTCCCAAAGTGATAAAATACCACTCCTTCAACAAGCTGTGAATAAAGTATACTTACCACGATAACCCCAACTTCTTCCTCGCCCACCGCCTCTGCCCCAGTTCGAGTATCCATCATTATCTACAAGACATAAGTAAAGTATGAAGCATGTTCCAAATAAAATGCAAATATATACTTCATAAAAGTAAAAGTTCAAAGAAAAATGTCAATAATTACCATAAAATATATTCAAAATCCATATACTATACCTTGATAATTTCCGTAGTTTGAGTATCCACCCCTGCCCCAACTCTGCCCTCTCCGTCTACCTCTACCACGACCCCTACCTCGGCCATATGAATCTAAATATGAAATGCAGGAAATGAGATGAGATCAAAAAGAACAAAGTTTGGAAACAGTTGGAGATTGCTAGTTCCTGAAAACACCTTCATTAACAGCATTATACGGAATGCGAGCTTGTTTGGGTGGTTGCTGCTGCTGATAATGGTATTGTGGCTTGGGTTGTTCAGCATAGTGTGGAGCTTGATACCTGGAGTGACACATTTCTAGTCATACCAGCTAAGACTTATTTCAATCAAATGAGCAACATAATAACAATTTTTGTATCAGCGGCAGTTAAAACACTTAAGAACTGGCATCTTGTGTATGTATCAAACCCCAGCTAAGCATAATAATAAAAATCTAAGCTTCCATAGTAGCACTACCCTGAAAAAGTAATAATTGGCTACCAACCAGCATCAAGTCAATTTACTTTCCCATTGTTGAAAAAAGAAAACCGAATAATATACAAGATAGATTAGCTTACCCGACAGAATTCTTGTTTAGCTCTTTGGTTGACAAGGTGATAGATATCATTGAGACCTGGCGAGTCATCTCCACACTGCACAAAGCAAGATATTAAATACTCGTACGTAGAAGTAATAAACCTAACACGCCATAAGTCGGAGACTTACGGAACAAGGCCCTCTTCAATAGGTTCCCACACATCAGTTATGCTCACTGAGCTAATCGCAGTATCTTGATGCAAGCGAGGAACCTTTTTCTGTATTGCGGCACAACATTCATTAATCATGAAAAGTAGGAAACCACAATGCAAGAACGATCAATGAGGACACCAACCTTTAAAATCTCCGCGATGGCTACCGTCTTACTGATTGCCTGTCCCATTGCTTTCAAGACAATTTCCTTCACATGTTTGTCCTAAAAAAACACCATGAGAACAGTTCAATACAAAAGACTAATGGTTTCCATGTCACCACAAAAAAAAAAAAAACGAATACCAATAAACATAAGAAGAGAAACCATCTTCAAGGAAAAGAAGGAAAAGGCAGCAGAAGCACATAAAAAGAAAATTATGTCCTCAAATTTGATTTCTTCCATATTGAGCTAAGTATATGACAGCTAATATCAACTCATAAATAGTAAATGAACAAATAGAACATAGAAATAGTCTCTACATTAACACAAATAATATACTGTGTAAAAAATTAAGAAAATCTCAAATTTTATACGACTAAAAATAACAAAAGAATAGAGCAGCTATTAGAATAATAACAGGAAAGGACCCATTGAATACAACGGGAAGTGGATACAAACAACTCCATTAAACAAAGAGACCCAATGCAATCAATTTTTTCCTCAAAATCAAACAAAAAAAGTTCTACTCCCCAAAGTATAAGTATCTAACAGTGAGAAACCGTAAACTCTGAAACAAAGATACAGACGTCAAATTTCTAAACCAAAAACTAAGTAAAGAAAAAGGAAGCCCAAAAAAGTGTTGCCGAGACAAATAAACCCACAGAAGAAAGCTACCCAGAACAAGAAGAGAACCCCACAAGCACGAAATGCCGAAGAAGCAGAAATGACAACATGAAATGAGGGTAACTGAAAAAAGGGGCGAAGCGTAAGAGGTAAGGAACCTGAAGAAGAGCAATGGCATAGTTGATGTAGTTCCGAAAAGCGCCAAGAGAAGTGATTCGGATCTCATTATCGTTAATGGGTAATTCAGGCTTTGGCTTCACTACTTTCTGGTATCTATCCATTGGCCGGTAATGGTGGAATAGTGGGGTAGCAATAACAAGAGAAAACCCAGTTTTAAACCCTAGCCGGTAGCAGAACGAAACAAAACACCGGTGTGCCGTTAAGCGAACTCCTTTTAGTCTCTGGAACTTCGCTTATGCTTTCGCCCATTTCTTTATTTTTACCTTTTTATTGGAGTTTGCTCTGGTTTCCGGGAGAGATTATTTTTCACACGCGCTACAGGAAAGCGAGTTTCTTACACGAACGGCTAAGATTGGATGGTTTTATGGGGCCCCTGGCCTTTGACCCAAGTTTGGTTTGCTTGGAAATCAAGAAATGAAAAGTAAAGTACCCAATAAGATTAAAATGTTTTAGAGTAATTAATTGTGTACTTGTTAGGAATGTTGTTCATTAACGCCTGCAAAAACCATGCATGTAAATGTAGGTAACAATTCAGTCATTACTTCATACAATTCACATTTAAAATCTTGAAAGAGGAAAGAAAAAGGAAATTATTTTAGATGGATAACTTCAGTAAATAGACACCAGGATCAATCTTGACTCTCGAGGGATAATTGATTATTGATCGAGTGTCATGATCGAAGGAGACAAAAGAGGAAAGTTTCAGAAATTAAGACAGACAGAATGAAGGAATGTGGATATCCTAGAGGCTGGACGAAACGACTGTATTTTGGTAAAGAATGGATGTGGTGGATCAGAGGAAGACGGGCCAACCCTGAAGAAAGAGCCTAGGGAGAATTAGGCTAATGATCCAAATCAAGAGATGGATGTTGGTTTAATAGTTTAAAATAATACTTATATATTATGGTACAGGGACACGTGTCTTTAGGTTAGAGGATGTGTCCTTTTCGGTTGTGATTGCCTATTTTAGTTTGTACTGAGTTTTTCTTTTTTATTATGCATTTTCAATGAATTCAAAGATTTGAGCTTCCTTATCTTCTTTAATCCCATATTCCTCTGATTTTTAATTCCTTTATTATTTCAATTTCTTGCATTTTCGTCATTGGTTCGTGACAAATTGACATCAGAGCTTTGTTTTAAGATCCACTGTCAAAATGAGAAAAGCTAAGAAAACTCAAAAAATGGCTGAGAACGCTGACTTAACAGCCTTACAAAACCAAATACATGAGTTACAAGAGGGAACAAAAATCCCACAGTGGTGGGAAAAGCAAAGAGGAAGCTTGGAAGATTGAATGGGCCAGTTGGAGACTAAGGTGGAGGAAACCTAGGTGGATGTGCGTTGAACCCTCAGCTTGTTGATAAGGGAGATTGAAGACAACGAGCTGCAAACACCTGAGACCACGAACCAGACGCTTGTCAATGCACAAGCCAAACAAGAAGGTGAAAAACCAATACAACTCACTGTTATTGATGAAAAATATTATGTGAAACTGGATGAACCTGGTGTGCTAGCCCATAAACTCTAGCCTACTCAAATACAAGATCTACTCCTTAAAACACAAAATACGTCTTATGTACTTGGAAATTCAAGCTAGGAGTGTATTTGTCTGAAGCATGGGGGCCTTCAATGCCCAAAGAAACCCTACAGTTGGGAAACATGCAACAAAACCAACCAGGGAATATTATGAATGTATTTGCCCCCAGACCTAAGATCGAACTGAACACGTTTGATGGGGAAAATCCTAGGGGTTGGGTGAGAAAATGCCAAAAATACTTCTCCATCCTTGCTGTTCCTGAAGACCAGAAAACTAAGCAACTGTCATGGAAGATGTAAGGGTATCAGTTTGAACATAATTTTAGGGTTCTCAATATGGGAGGAAGTGATTTGGTTCTTGGAGTAGACTGGATGAGAAAGTACAACCCTATTAATATGGACTTTCGCCAGATGACCTTGAGCTTTCAAAGGAATGGGGAAGTAATTGTTCTAAAGGGAGGGGTAAAATAGTCTGCCCTCAAGGTGATTTCAAGGCCTAAATTTGAAAAAATGGCAACTAAAGACAGTGAGTTGATGGGGGAATTTTTTTTACTGGATATTGAAGACGAGACAAGAGAAATGAACCCAGAAGTGTATCAAATTATTAAAGAATTTAGTGATGTCTTTAGTGAGCCACAAGGGATGCCACCCCCAAGATCCCAAGACCATGCCATCACCCTCAAGACAGATCCTGCCCCAGTTAACCTCAGGCCTTACAGATTCTCACACCACCAGAAATTTGAGGTGGAAAAGTAGATTGTGGAGATGTTGAGATCCTCACTTATAAGGACCAGCAAGAGTCATTTTGCCTCCCATTGTTTATTGTTCAAAAAGAATGATGGCTCATGGAGGTTATGTGTGGATTATAGGCAACTGAATGTCTTGACCATTAAAAACAAGTACCCTATTCCTGTTATGGAGGATTTATTGGATGAGTTGGCAGGGTCCAATTACTTCTCCAAAATTGACTTGAGGTTTGGCTACTGGCAGATTCAAATAAGGAGGAGGATATACACAAGACAATATTTCGAACTCACCATGGCCACTTTGAATTTAAGGTCATGCCATTTGGGTTGACTAATGCCACAGCCACAACCATATTCCAATCCTTGATGAATGAGATGTTTGGACCATACTTAAGAAGGTTTGTTCTAGCTTTTTTATGACATCTTAATTTACAACAAGAATTTGAATGAGCATTTGAGACACCTTAAGTAAGTTCTAAACCTGTTAAGGACTAACAAATTGTATGCAAGGAAAAGTAAATGCTTTTTTTGGACAGGAACAAGTTGAGTACTTGGGGCACATCATCTTATCACAAGGAGTGGCTACTGATGCAACCAAGGTGGAAGCCATGAGAGAATGGCCCCTGCCCAAGAGCTTGAAAGCCTTGAGAGAGTTCCTAGGCTTGACTAGGTACTATAGAATATTTATCAAAAATTATGATGGAATTAGCAGGCCGCTGAGTGCCATGCTTAAGAAGGACAACTTCAAATAGACTCCAAAAGCCAAATCAGCCTTTCTTGAATTGAAAACAACAATGTGCAGTGCTTTAGTGTTAGCTTTGCCTAACTTCAACAATGTATTCTACTTGGAAACTGATGCCAGTTCCAAGGGAATATGGGTAGTTCTCTCCCAAGAAGGCATGCCCATTGCTTACTTATGTAAGGCTCTTAGCCCAAGACATGCTGACTTGTCAGTTTATGAAAGGGAATACTTAGCTATTTTACTAGTTGTTTCTAAATGGAGGCACTACCTAGAAGGGGATCCTGTGTGATCAAGACAGACCATAAACCTCTAAAGCACCTTCTAGAGCAGAAGTTAACTACCACTATTTAGAAGATGGGTTTAACCAAGCTATTGGGATTGGATTATACTATCCAATACAGAAAGGGGAAGCACAATGTTGTGGCAGATGCCTTGTCAAGGTAAGAAGAAGTAACCATGCTTGAGTACTGGGCCACCACAGCCATCACACTAGTTCCATTTTGGGTACAAGAAGTGGGAATTAACTATCAAGGGGACTAACAACTTAAGAAAAGATCCCTCTACTTTCTATCCAACCCACTGGTGATGGAAGATAGTCTTTGTCCAAGGGGTCTCGAGATACAAAAACAAGGTTACATAGGGGCCAAGGGGGTTGAGGTCAGACTATTGTCCCAAATACTTGACTCACACTTGGGAGGCTATTCAGGGGTACAGACCACCTATCACAGGTTGAAACAACACTTCTACTGGATTGGAATTAAGGCACAAAACAAGAGTTATGTGAGCCAGTGTGATGTGTTTCAAAGTTCTAAACTGGAACACATCCACCCTCTAGATTATTACAACCCCTTCCAGTTCCCAAGCAAGCCTGAGAGGTCATTTCTATGGATTTTATTGAGGGACTTCCCTCCTCAAAGAAGTTCAACTGCGTACTGGTGGTAGTGGATAAATTCACCAAATATGGCAACTTTATACAATTGGCTTACCCCTACACAACTACTGATGTAGCTAAAGCCTACCTAGACCAAATTTACAAACTATATGAGAATCCTAAGATCTCCATTTCAGACAGAGATAAGGACTTCATTAGCAATTTCTAGGAGTTAATGAAAATGCTAGGAACTACAACATTGTTTAGCTCAGCCTACCACCCAAAAACGGATGGACAGACCGAGAGGCTAAACCAGTGTCTCGAACAGTATCTAAGAAGTCTATATTTTCTGAAACCACATACATGGGCCCAGTGGTTGCCCCAAATCGAGTGGTGTTACAACACTAGTTACCATACAGCACTGAGAACCACCACTTTCAAAGCACTCTATGGGTACAAGCCCTATATGTTAGCATGGTCAGAAGAATCAATGGTGCAAAGTGCAAATGAAATCATGGATAACAGAGAACACACGTGAAAGTTATTGCAAGAACAATTAGAAAAAGCTCACCACCACATGAAATTCTACACGGACAAAAAGAGAACTAAAAGGGATAGGGGATGAAGCCTACCTTAAGCTACAGCTGTATAGACAGACATCCTTAGCCTTGAGGAAGAACCTAAAGCTCACTGCTCGATTCTAGGGCCCCTACAAGGTAATTAAACGCATTGGTTCGATCGCATATCAACTGCAATTACCAGATTCAGCCAAAATCCACGATGTGTTTCACGTCAGCCTCTTAAAGAAAAAAATAGGGACAAGGTTCATGTCGTGACCGTTTTTGAACCGACGTGTGAAAATCGCTCGACGATTAAATTTTGTAAACTAGGGTTTCGTTCATTTTAATTGATCTTGAAATTTAAGTTTAAAATTGGAATTTTACCATTTTTAATTTAATCTTATAAATTAAAGTTTTTATATTAAAATCAATTTTCCTTTATTTAATTTTGAAAACAATTTGGAGTCGCCACTAGTCACTTTGGTAGACCGGACACCATAAAACAACAGAGATTCTTTTTCTTAAAATTCGGGTTCGGGAGTCGGTTACGTGTGGGGAAGGATTAGCACCCCTACAAACGCCCATTATCAGTACCTATTAATTCTACGTGGCATTTTGGTATTTCGAATGAAAATTTGAATTCAATTTAACCATAATTATTAACTGAATTCCATTCCAAATGGAGATATCTTTTTATAAGAAAATACATTTTTATATTGAATATGAGATTAAAAGCGCTCTGTTAAGAAGCACCCCCATTCATATTCATAAAAGTGTATTTTCAACATAAAAGGTTTTGGATGCATGATTTATTATCGTCTTGTTTATTTTAAGTGCTATCTTAATTGGGCTCTATTTAATTAAATTAATTAAACTATGAATATTATTAATTTAAAGTCCATTATGAGACAGTACCAATTGCTTGAATACCGTCCATCTCAGAACCCCTAGATTCAAATAATATTCATTAGTTAAAATGTTTTTCTAATTGATTAAGGTGATAACCTAATTAGGATTCTATTTTTATTAACTAAGTGAATTTATTTAATTATAGATTGTAGTGTACATTAAATGTATCTCTTTAGAGTCAATTTTGAGATAATACCCCATTGCAAGCAAATGGAGCACCATCCAAGTTTGAACTCCAAAGTTTCCATTTAAAATACACTAATTAACTATAATAATCTCCCTAATTTAATTATTGAATCCTAATTGTGAACTTAGAATTAGGGCTCTAAACAATTAATTTTTAAATTCATATGTTTACATTATCCAACAAAATATACTACATGCCCTTTTAAAATATGTAATCATTCATATAAATTAAACATCAATTAAATTAAACAAATAAATTAAACACATTAAATGAATTAACATTGAAAACCAGGATTAAATTGAATTGTTATCAAAATTTAAGTGCCAAATTACAAGCCAATAAGGACTAAATTGAAAGAAAGGAAAAAAGGGACAAATTTCTAAGGATTCAAAAAGAAATGAGAGGATCTTATACCCGACCCGTTTAAAAACACGCAGGTTATTTTAACCCGGTGCCCAAAACGACACTGTTTCAACTCAGATATAAAAAAGGGAAACCGAGTTGAAACGGTCATTTGTACCGAGCCAACCTCCCTCTACTCTCTCCCAGCCCAAAATCCTGTGTATTCAAACACAAATTAAACCCAGATTTGATATCCAAACGGATCAAAGTTCATTATTTTGGATGAACATTCAACGAGTTCATGAAGAACTCAATGAATGTTCATCTTTTTCGGTAACATTACGCCGTAGCCTCCACCGGTTGATCCATTTCCACATTACTCCAGCCAGTCAAAACTGTTTGCCGGTCACCGCAAACGACATCAGTGAACTTCCGATCTCTTCTTCTTTATCTTGGCCACCGTCCTCTGTCGCGGGGCGATTTCCGGCCACTATGTTGGAAACCTAAAATCTCCCAAAAAACACTTTTTTTAACCTAAACCTAGATCTAGGTCCCGATTCAACTGAATCTACCTACTTCCCTACTAAAACTAACTACCCGAACCCAAGCAACTCATTTTCAACCCCGCTAGAATGTTGTGAAACCTCTCCAGCCACCACAAGCTCTCCGACCTCGAGATAAGTCTCTCTAGCTTATTCATTTTTTAGATCTAGATGCTTTGGATTTTGATTCATTTTGCTTCTGTTTTTTAGGTTTTAAAACTAGATCTAATGTTTTAATTGTTTTTGTTGCAAGAAACAAACAGAGGAAAAGAGGTTTACCTTCCCGGTGTGTAAACAAAGCTCTAGTGATGGATCGATTGTCTTCTCCGGTGGCTTTTGATATCTCCAGTGTCCATTGGTCTTCAAGTAAGGTTCTTCAACTTTCACTCTCTTTCTTCAATTTTTTAGACCCAAATTTTGTCTCTATATATTTTTATTTTTACTCTTTTGTTTTCTTGGATACTTGGTCTCGGGTAAGGAAGAAAATGAGTACGAGTCCTCACCAAACCGAAGTTCGTGGAAAATCTCGTACACCCAAAGAGAGGGCCGACAATATCACCGGAGCAGCAGCCCCATGAAGGCATGTGGTGGCCGACGACGTATAGCGGCAACAATAGTCGACGTCCAGCAGCGGCGACGGCGCCAACAGCCCGTACCCCTCGTCAGCAAGCTCGAACTTGATCCCATTGTTTGCGATTTCTTAGCCTTAATCTTTTATTTCAATCTTTTATTGTTTTTTTTTTGCGTTTAAGTTCATTATTTGATTCGTGCATATTTCTCATGTTTTATGTTTTGTTCATCTTCATGTATTTTAACCCAGTAAGATATTAAGTTAAGTGAATCTCTAAATAATAATGTTCTTAAAAAAGGGAAAAACTACTAAATAAATTAATATGGATACTTTTAGGTTAGTTTCTTTAATAAATGGCTTAGATTTTTTTAGTTGCCCATAATAAAGTTTCAATTAAATATTCAGGTCTAGATTCCTAAAATAACGCGCACATTAATAGATAACTTAAATATTCTACACCTTACCTTAATTGTAAATAGCTAAATAAAATCCTTAGGTAAATCTTCAAAAAGGGTAAATAATTAATTGTAAATAGTTAAATAAAATCTTTATGTAAATAATTTATTATTTGTAAATAATGGTAAATAAAAACCAACTTAGTAATTTTTTGAAAAGGGGTAAATAATTATTTAATTGTAAGTAAAAATCTTAGGATAATTATAGAAAATGTAAATAATTAAACACTTTAATAAAACCTTCTAGGATTAGTTTCTTTAAACTCCTTAGGTAACGTTTAGAAAAGTAAATAATTTAATAAAGCCTTTTATGATTAGTCCCCTTAAACACATACTTCTAATTAACTTTGAACATTAAACCACCCATAAAATTAAAGAGGGCATAAAATATCATTTAAAAAAGAATTTTTATTGCATCATGAAAAACGAGATATTTTCTCAACTAGGGTTGAGTTGGTCTTCCCCTAGCCATTGGGGAACGGTCGAAACTCATATGCAAACTATATTTTCGAATTTTAGAAATTAATGTCTTAATCCCCTTGCATTTAAAATGACCGGGGTTTACTCAGCAGTGAGCGAATTCGAGTCAATTTTAGAACTTTGTGGATTTTTACATTAATCTCTGCATGCACGCATCCAGGTTACAAGGAAAATATTAGTGATCAAGTAAGCGTCGTTCTGCGGGCGTGATGGGGGTGCTAATCCTTCCCCACACATAATCGTGCCCCTAAACCCTCGATCTGGTTGGTTTTTAGGTTTTCATTCCGCCTAATATAATAAAAGGGACCGGTGGTGACTCCATTGTTACATCGGTTTAAACCTATATTTGTATTTGAATTTGTATTAGTGCAACATAGAGAGAGGATAAGAGAAGAAAAGGTTTGTTGGGAGAGGTCAATGCTAAGGGTGTGGTTGATTTTGAGTTCTTTAAGGTTGTGGTCTGACATTGAAGGGGAGATTGCAGATGGAAAGAGTGGCTGATAGGTGGGTGGAAAAAGGTGAATTTGGACGGAAATAACCAATATGGGAAGGAGAAAATGGGAAATTGCACTAATATTACTTCCAGTTTTTTTTAAAAAATATGATATTTTTAGATTATTTTTAATTCTATAGTATTTTAAATAGTAAATTGGAGTCGGATTGAAGAAAATTCGTCTTTGAATAGTGATTAGATTTTTTCAGTAAAAAATTCCAAGCTTCAACTCGTTTGTTGACAGTGAGCCAACGAGGAAGATGCCAGGTGGGTGAAGTCAAAACCCTGGCACACCGACTTTTATAATTTAATTAAAAAATAAGAGAAACAAGGAAGTCGAATTGTAGACAATCCGTCTTTGAACAGTGAAGTCGGAACTCTAGCACACCGACTTCACTTGCACTGTAATTTTTGGTATATTTATGAAAATGAAAAACATGTACCATATTTTTGAAAACAAACAAGTCAACTGCAGTATTTATGCAAAGATTCTCGGAAAAAGATAATTAGTTATGGTTTGAAATCATCCAAATTTTGTTAAAAATATGGGTAAACTATGCTCGATATTATTAAACTTTAAGTATTGTATCGTTTATACAATTAAACTTTTAATTTGTTCAATTATAACTTTAAAATTTTGTTTTAGCTTTAATTGTAACACTGCACCATTAACTCGATAATGGTGTGACAATGTGGATAAAACAACGTCGTTTTAGTGCTACCATTGATGTCTAAAACAACATCGTTTTAGGCACTGAACTTTAAGGGTGTATCGATTTTGTCACTAAATTTTAAAATAATTTTATTTTTTCCAGTGGACATTTCGACCGCCATAGTCGGCCAATCAGCGTCCGTCACCAATCACCATTCTTGATAAGATTAGTATCAAAACGTTCGTATTTCACTCCACTTTCTTCTAGTCAGATTTGTTTTCCACAAAATTCACTTAAAACTAAAAAGAAAATAAACAAAAAATCGTCATTTTAAGGTTTAATGGCTTTCTCGGATTTGAGGAGTTTGGAGTGTTTGTTCAAAAATTCAAATGGTGAGAAGCATTTTTTTGAGAAGACGAACAACATACCTCAAAATTAGCCTCATAAGGTGGTTGCCGAGAGAGATCAGAGTTTTAGCGCATAGGACCTTTTGATGGATTTTCGTCAATTTTAAGTGAATTTCGTGGAAAACCAATCTGAGGGGAAGAAATAGAGCGAAATATGAACGTTTTGGCATTAACCTAGCAACGAATGATAAGTAGTGAGGAGCGGTGATTGGCTGGTGGTGCTTAGAATGTTCAGTGAAAAAATATAACCGTTTTAAAGTTTAGTGGCAAAATCGATACACATCTAAAGTTTAATGCCTAAAACGACATCTTTAGGCATCAATAGACACATAGAAGCTAGTTTGTTTTGGCCACATCGACAATCGGCATTCATGTCATCATGTTGTTATCGAGTTAATGGTCCAGTGGTATAATTGAATCCAAAAGCAAAGTTTAGTGCTATAATTGAATAAATTGAAAGTTTAGTGGTACAAACAATACTTTGTGTAAAATTCAATGGTATCTTTACCATTTTTATTATTACTATAAAACTTAATGCCAAAATTTATACTTCATTTTAATAGATTTAAAAAAAACCAAATTAAATCTATATTCCATATTAATAACAATAAGTGCATTCCAAAACCAAATTATATAATTAAGTGTAAAATGTTCGAATAATCATAAAATATAACAAACCAAACATGAATATGATTAACAAATTAACAATGACAGTAGAACTATGAAACTTCATTCAATCCAAACTCAGGTGTCTGACGCGTTGATGCCACTTTCTAAAAGATTTTAAATAAATTAATTTGAAAAATAAATCAGTTGGTTCTCAATGATTCAATATGACGATACGCTGATGTCACTGATTAAAAATTAAAACATAACTTAATATGAAATCTAACTCGTGGTCTATTATTTGACTTTGTCTAACCTATGCATGCATGCATAGGTGAAGGCTCATTTAAGAGCTTGCATTAAATATAAGATTCTATTAAAAAAATCCTGTCATTCAATGTATTACAAAACACTGAAAGATTCTATTGAAAAAACTCTCCTCCAATGTATTACTAAATCCTAAACCCTAAACTTAACCTTAAAACCTTAAATCTCAAACCCTAAAATATAAAACCATAAACCATAAAACCCTAAATCATAAACCCTAATACATTAAATAAAAGTTTTTTAATGGAATCTTTTTAAGTTTTATAATACATTAAATGATAGATTTTTTTTCAAATAAAATCTTATATTTAATACAAGCTCTCAAATATGCATAGGTCAGATAAAGTCTTATTATCTTATATAATCAAAAATAATAAAACTAAAGCGGAAACGTATGCATAAGTAAGGCTTACTTTTTTGAGGGAGACAACTAATAGTTAAATTTAGGTTGCTTTAACATTTTTTGTAATTGTTAAAGATCAAAAGGTTTTTATAACTCTTGTCAATCCTCGAACCCAAAAAGCTTGTTAACAGCTTTTTTTTTTTTTTAATTTGAGAGAACTCATTCCAATCCATTATTATAATGTCATATTTATCAAACATTCAAATTAGCGAATTTAACTTTTCACACGTCTAAAAATTATTGAATATTCTAGTTTTGGCTCAAAATGTTGTTCACCAAACAATGTCGATATTTATTAAAATTTCATATTATTATGTAAAATATAATGATTTGAAATATAATAGTATAATTTAACAATTTAAGCACAACAACAATAATTGAATGAGATAATTTATACAATACATATCATTTCTGCATAAGATCTATATAAAATCATATTACGTTCAATATCAAAATGATAAAAATAAATAAATAAATACAAACATTTTCTTTTTCTTTTTCACCCCTCCCCAGGGCCCCAACATTCTTCTATCTTTGTTTTCTTGCTTTTTTTTTTTTTATCAAATTGTTTTCTTTCTTTACTAGTAAAATGGTGGATAATATCTAAAGCAAATAGCCAGCCTACAACTCACCAACCTATCAAAATTGATATATTTTAGATAATTCATTTAGTCACCGATTTCATAATAGGGGACATGAAAAAGAAATTCATTAATTCTTGAAAATTACTTTTATACACGGATTATTATTTTATACATTGATGAAGGAAAAATATTTCATAAATGACTTGTATAATTGTCATATGTATTTTTTACATTAATTAAAACACATTAATAATTATACAATTTGCAAATGATTTTGTAATAGATTGGCTTAAGGTGCATTAAGTCATATACTTTAAAAAAAAAAATTAAGCTCCTGATTTTTTTTCGTTCAATTAAGCCTCCAAACTAAGAAATTCAATTAATTAAGTTTTTTTTACCATCAATTTTTAACAATTTTTTTCTTGAGATATTACTGTCACGTAACTCGCTACAATTCTGTTATGTGACATTTACAATTTTTTTAGAATTTTTAAAAAAATTTAAAAGTTTTTAAATAAAATAAAAAATTCTAGAAATGTCAAGTGTTAATACTGTAACACGATACATTACACCAACTGGTCTAAAAAAGTGTTAGATTTAACGGTCAACGTTAGTTAAATGAGTGAATTGCTGAACTTTTTGTTGTATAAAAATTTAATTGGGTGCAAAAAAATCATGGATATAATTATTTTTTTTTAAAAAATAGGGGTTTATGATACCCTTCGGACAAATAAATTTATATGTAAAACCAGTGCCTTAAATAACCCATGGGGAGTTTATTGGTTTTAATTTCAAGTACTTGAAAATTGGTTGAAGTCATATTGTACATGTATGCCAATAGGCAATAATCCTCAGCACTAATATTTGCTCCATTTAAAGAAGCATTATATCTAAAATATCTCAAGAAATAACAAATCAACAATCAATCTAATCTACACCAATGGAGTGTTTTCTTTTTACATTCTTACCCAGAAAATATAGGATGATTTTATGATACATCAGCCTAATTAAGGTAAAAACGACGCCATTTAAGATGTTAGAAAACACGCAACCTAAAATGTTATCGTGCAATCGAAATGTTATACTTTTGATATCATTTTAGGTTTTGTGGCTTTACTGACAAATTTCAAAATTTGTAATAAAACCACAAACCAAGTTTCAAAATTTGTCAAAAAATCACAAACCTAAAATGTTATCGAAAGTATAATATTTTAAGTTGTGTGGTAACATTTTAAGTTGTGTCTTTTTTAGCCTTAATACAAGACGCAACTCCTAGACTCACCCGAAAATATCAGCTCCGGCCTTCGATCATCGTAGCTCCAACACCACAACTGTATCCACAACAACATAGAGATAGAATCAATATAAGTAAGCTGAACATCAGAGTTATACACACACACATATATTAGTCTTACATTCAGAGTCTGTAGTTATCCAATTTCCTCTCCTGCTAGAACAACGATCTAGGCCGTGTATTGGAGTCGAATTCATCGATACTATACTGCAGCTTTGATCGATTCTCAACGAAGAAGTCATCGAGATTCCAGAAAAGGAAGAGGAAGCGGTGGTGCAGCTATCAACATCCCATCTAAAGCTTATCTTAGGAGACTCATAGCTTAATTGATCATCATTTGCTGCTACTGCATCTTAGGAGACTCATAGCTTAATTGATCATCATTTGCTGCTACTGCTTTCAGTGCTTCACGGTTCCTGAATTGTAAAACCTGTGCACGGTTTCAACTTCTTTAAGTGGATGCAGTTCTTAGTTAAACAAGCAACGATTTTGAATGCGAACTTTTCGTTACCTTTCTGCCAATGAACTTCCCGCTTAATTTCTCCGATTTTGTAGCTGCAGCCCATCTCAACAGCTCTTTTATTCTAGACATGGTTCTGGTTTTATCCCCTTTAAGCTTCTCTTTCTTTTCATTGATGTTACATCGATATTTACGATGACAATGCCGCTGCACGAGTACCTGAATCCGATTTCGGACTAACGATTAACCCTCTAGCGATATCTTCTTTCTTCGTCTTCATCGATCGAGTCCAATGCTGCTGTTGTCCTCTATGGGAGCTCCTCACTCTACTCATATAGATAGTACTATAGAAGCAGGCCCTTGCAATATCTCTATTGCAGGGAAATATAAATTGCTTAGAAGAAAAAACTGTCTTTGGGTTTATCTTCTCGATCTGCAAACAGTTGAAACAAAATATTAAAATCATTTCAGACAACATATATATGGTTATAGTTGACAAGAGTTTTTCTTACCTCGAGTGTTTTGTCCTCCTTGTTCATGTGCTACCTCAAAGAGCCACTGAAGGATCTTAGTCATCTATTACTATCATCTTACACTATGTAAAAAATATGAAGTTTTAACTTAGTAAAAATAAAAAAAATAAACTTAGTCATTTATTACTATCATTCAACGGTCCAAAAAAAATGTAAAAGTAATTGAATTTTATACAATGTAAGTGAATCCTAACCTTATATATATATATATATATATATTAAGCTTGAGGACAATGCTAATATGATTTTGAATTACAAATTACTCACATGCATTTAGGGATGAACCGATGGGTTGGAGTGGGCGTTCGCCCCCTAAAAAATTGAATTCGTTTATGATTTAATTTTTATTGAAAAACTATTTTCGCCCTCTAAAATTTTATAAGTTCTCCTTCTAAAATTATATAAATTTACCCTCTAACTTAAAATTCTGCGTCTATTCCTGCCCGTATTTGTATTTGCATAATGTTTTTTTTTTTTGAAGAAGTATATAGTATTGGAAAAATGAGGGAAGTCTACTTTTTCAGCAAATCTTGGTCGAAATGGACAGCTCTGAGAGATCTATCAGTGCTGTCAGTGTGCTTAAGATTCCTGCTCTAAAAAATGAGGCAATTGTGGAGAAGAAGACAAGGAAATTTGGGAAGGGGGATTCTTGACGAAGATGATGAGACAACCGAGCAGTGAGTGGGGAAGGGTTGGCTTGAGATCCATAGTACCATGCGGATTATTACATATAACAAATGCTCATATGATGGTTGTAAGAGGGGGATTTTGTATTAATTTAAGGACCAGAATGTGCTTGCCCCGGTGGCTTGTCCCTTAGCCATACACTTTTACGTCCGTAGTTGGTCCTGTTTTGGTTCAATTGAAATTGATTATTTAAGAGCCAATTAACACAAACAACATTTTAAGTTTAATGAAGCTTTAACAATACCAAAGAAACATGTAATTTCAGAGCAATGTACTATGTTTATTTCAGAAACACGTTGCCAGCTTGTGAGTGAACAGATATTTTTTAGGACATTGAATCTGATGAGACAAAAGACAGTGACCAGTTTCGTCTCACATGGGAAAGTAAAGAGGTAAAGCCTATAAGGGTCCACACTAGTTAGTCTATTGTTTGTGTTAGTGTAATAGTAATAACATGATGTTCCAAGAAATTTGAGGCTAATATTTGCAGAGCTGAAGCATGTGTTTCGAGCTCTTACCCTTTTCTGGGAGGCATTGTCTTGAAATTTTTTGAAGGAAACTCGGGTGAATCGACGTATAACTGTGTTGTCCATTGCCTAAATTGTTTTCCCAAATCGAGTTGGCGAGTCCTGTATTCGAGAGTAAATGAAGATTGTGGAATTCATGTCTGGATTTTAATGAACGTTGTATTGGGCGTCAACCCACGTTCGTTTTTGAAGGAAGGACGGGTACTATCGAGGATTTAAATTGCGGTTGCAGTCGTGTTTTCGGTCACATTATATTTATCGCGGTTGTAGATATAATATATCGTATTTTTTTAAAGCATATACTATTGCGAGCATAATGTTACAAATATCACGGTTCGAGAACTAAAACCTCTATTATAAACGGACCACTATTAAATCCCTAGATACGATACTCAAGTGTTAAGCAACAAGAACGTCCAAGCTTGCTGAAACAGGGATTTAATTTGGGGTGGTTTGCCAACTTGGGATCGAGTTCTTTACTCTAGAATTCGGATCAGGTTCAGGGTGAAACATCATATAATGTCTGGTCGGTTTAGATTTGGGTAAAAGTGTTAAATTTTTAAATTGAGTGCGAATTGTCCTAAAATCCGACCCATAGTCATCCCTACTTATGCTGTAATGATTAGAGGCGGCAAACATAGACTGTGTAAACCCCTAAACTCTAAACCTTAAACTCAATCATAACCCTTAAAACTAAAATTTACACAGACTGTGTATTGAAGTTTTTCTCTTTTAAATTATGTTTGTAATCTAGTTTTAAGTTGGAGTTTTAGGTTTAAAGTTTTTGTGTTTTAGAGTAGTGACTTATTATGTTTTATATTTGATGGTTTTAGACTTTTAGTCACAAAGATTTGGGCTTTAATTATTTTAAATCGTTACAAATACAATGAAATTATTGTATAGATATATTAAGAACAATTTAATTTGAATAAAGTTCGCATTTGAAAAGAAAAACTACAAATTAATTGTTCAAATACTAAGATGTGAGATTGAAGGATGCTAATAGAATTAGAGAGATTTCCTTATTGCGGCATGAGTTTTTACTATATCCACATTGCGTAGAATGTCTAAACTATCTTATAATATCCATCTCACTACAAAGTTTATGTGATATCAGATCTCTATGCAATGAAGGATCTAATAGTACTATAGGTCCAATATCAACTTCATTTGATTATTCTAAATGTGATTATAAAATAATATATGCTCGCATATATTTTTAATCCCTTGATAATGCACACATAATTTGCAGACAAATCGATTGAATTCGGGCCTCTTAAGATAAATATCATCTGTATTTTTACTGAATCACTTGTTGAGTTCAACCCCATTTCATTTCTTTTTATTGTCTATTGAATGCAACTCATGCTCATATACATTAAAAATCCACTAAAGCATGTATGCATCATCTACATATTTTTCGTGTACTTTTTATGCTCCAATATTAAAATTTTAAATTTTATGTCATGATCTTAAATTTTAAATTTTCAACCCTAAACCCTATAAAATACACTATATACCTAATATTTTAAATCCAAACTCTAATCCCTAGCCTAAAACCTTAATCATAAGCCCTAACCTATTTATTTTTAGTGCATGTATAAACAAGAGCACCAAAAAAAATTAAAAAAAATCCTATTCATTTGACAATCCAAAGAACTCGTAATGCACCATCGCTCTGGTAGATTATTGATATGAGTAAACCATTACACCTTACAAAGGCAGCGACAACTCCATAACACATAAACTATAATTTCTTCAAAAAGAAAATTGAACCAACAACAATTTGATTTCGCAAGTCGATTTCTAGCTATGTCGTAAGTTTTATGACTAAAAAACATTATAGCAACTGTTTCTCTCTCGACGTCTGCAAATAGCGAAGACAACAGATAATATGTTGCTTTTATGAGATTAATAATGAAAAAAATGACATGTCTCCTTTAAAGATAGAATATAACTTTTACCAAGTTAGTTGTCATATGACTATGTTGATACATCATCATAATTCATATGTTTGAGTCTAGAGGCAAAATCAGAAATTTATCTAAAGAATGTTATCTTTTCGAATGATAATTAAAAGAAATTAATTATTTATAAAAAAAGTATTATTTTATTTATAAAGGGTGTTAATTCTAAATATTTTTACTTTTTATATATAAATTATATAAACAGACACCACATTTGTACATGTGGCTCCGCCCATATTTGAGATGATAGCTTTGTAATCATAGTTGTGTTTATTTACTTTTTTCAACTCTTCTAGCATCTTTTGAAACTGATGCGGTAACAACCCTCTAAAATTTAAAAATTTTATAATTAGTCTTTTATTTTTTGAAAATTTTAATTTGAACCTTTAATTTTTAGAAATTTATATTAAATATTATAGTTTTAATATTGTTAACTAAATTCTCTAAAATTTTATTTTGGTCCTTTTAATTTTTTGGGGGTCTAATGACGATTTAAGTCATTAAGAATTTAAATATTAGATAAATTTAAACATTATTCTTTAATTTTAAGTTTAAACACTTAATAAATTTTTATATTTTAAAATTAAATGTTTTAGTCTATCTTTATATTAGATTCTGGCTTCGTCCCTATAATCAATTATGATCAATTTATTATAGAAAAACAATTTTATTACGATGATTCATATTCGAAATAAAAGTACTCGTGTGTATAGCATGTTGAAAACTACCAATATAAACACTAAAACGATCTCGTCTTTAATTTGAGACTTCATTCAACAACAAGAATTATGGTTAAAATCAAGTAAAGACACTTTAATAAGAAAATTCAAAAGAAAAAAAATGCAAACCCCTCTCAATATTCTACTGTACTCATTTCACTCCTATACGTGAATATAATGTTCGTTTAACCAAGAAACAATTTCGAATGTGAGGAACTGAAAAGGTTTTATGCCTTTTTCTTTTAAATTTTTCTAAGCATTTAAGAGCGTTAAATGAGTTTGGTGAAAAATTTTGAGACTCATTAACTGTCGTCGATAAAGGAAGAGAAATGAAAAGTAAAAAGAAGAAAAGTGAAAAAAAAAATTTTATATGAATCTAAAACGACGTTGTATTAATATGAATTTGACTTACCAAAAAGATGCCGTTTTGATGTCTTCCGTCATGTCATACCAACAGTGACCAACGCATGAGCAATGTCAAAATTGAGTATTTTTAAAAATTAATGACTAAAATAGGATTAAAATAATGTTGAGTGACGGAATTTGTAGTTTACCCCAATATGATTCTATGATGTTCGTAACGTCTTGACCAGTGCTGGGTCGGAAGTTTGAGGTCAGTTGGGCCGACCCGAGCCTGTGTGACCTAATGTAGTCGTTTCAACTTTCAATAGGATGTTTTGGTCATAAAAACAAAAATCGAATCCAAAATTGTAGCTTTCTTATTGTCAGTGGAACTCAATGGCAAACAATCCCTCGCAGCTTCTTCCCTCAGGTGACAGTTCCCCGGCCCCCGTTTTTTCCTTCATTTTCTCGAGAAAACCAGACAAAATACCAATTTTGGGTGTGTGTTTTTTCCTTGCAGAGTTGATAGACAGGTGCATAGGGTCCAAAATATGGGTGATAATGAAAGGGGACAAGGAGCTCGTGGGTACTCTAAGAGGCTTCGATGTCTACGTCAATATGGTCCTCGAAGATGTCACTGAATAGTAAACTTCTTCCCCCTTTTCTTTGAATGTTTAGATTTGGATATAGCAGCTCAAACTTCCCCTGCAATGTTCTATTTTGTTCTGTGTTTTAGGGTTTTATGCTTCGGTCGCTAGTAAATAGGGCTACGAAATTGATAAGGAAGATATAAAGTTTTCTGGGTTTTAGTTTGCCTTAAATATACATTTGGTATTAAACCAGATAACTTCTCCTAAGTTGGGTACCTTCTTCCAAGTTATACAAAACTTATACATTCTATTAATTTGGTCCCAATTCAAAATAATTCTATAAATTTAACCCTCTATATTTAAAAATCCTATCAATTTACTCTTCGTTCTTCTCCTGATCTAAAAAAATTAGCAGTAACGTGTTGTTGTTTTATGGTAGAATGCAATCATCTCATTGTTGTTATGATATGTTAGTCTTGCTTGATTTGGTAGTATCAAAAAGATGACTAAATTGATGGGGGGTTTTTTTAATATGAAGGTTAAATTTGTTGAATTATTTCAAATTAGGGCCAAATTGATAGAATGTACTATAAGTATTGGGACTAAATATGTTAATAAAATCATCAAAATAGTCGATGAAATTAAAGTTTGGGTACCAAATTGGGAGTTAATATTCTTTAGGTGTTGACTTAGAAGAAAGTGCTTAGTTTGGGTACCAAATGTATATTTAAGCCTATTAGTTATGTTGTTTGTATTTAACAAATGTCATATTTTGGGTAGCCTTTATTTCCCCATTAATTTTCTTCGAAGTAACTTTAACTTCAGGGTTTCCAGCAACCATTTTCATTACTGTTGATGTTGCATTAGTTAGAATCCTCATTACTAAAGGGAAATGTTGAGAACCAATTGTCCGTATAGAGAAAAGAATGTGTTGGGCTGGAAATCCACTCACTTTGCCAGCTACACTGCTATCGGCTATCCCAATTGAACATAATCGCCTGATTTCATGATATTTCGCATTTCGTTTACTAGGTGGCGATGATTATTTCTTTCGAGAGGACATGTTTGATTTGTTTTTCTTGCATTGATTGAAAAATAATAGTGCTATACAAGAATATGTATATACACAACATGTCTGCTCCATGCTGGACTGCATGCATAAGTAATTTCTGAATGTTTCCCCCCTTAATTAGAACATCCATTATAGCTCGTGGCTCGTGCTGATCTTGTTTGCTTCTCTGCTTCTTTTTCCATGTTACAGTGAGATCACTGCTGAAGGAAGACGGATCACAAAGCTTGATCAAATTTTGCTTAATGGAAACAACATTGCCATTGTAAGATTAACTGTTTCCCCCCGTGATTTAGTTGATGCATTTTTTGTTAGAAGTTAAAACCCTAATTTAGTTAGGATTGGTATATGAGTTATTACTTCATGGATTGAAACAAATTTCTGCTAGAAACCAAAGTCTACGCATTGTAACAGACGCCAGTATTAAATTTTTTATACTATTTCATTTTTCGTGCAATGCAGCTGGTCCCGGGAGGCTCACCTGATCCGGAATGAGAGTGTCGGCTCCTCTTTGTTTCTTTTAATGATATTAGTTCCAGGCCATATTCTCTGTTTTAATGAGAAATCTGGCGCAGAAAGCAATCTCTTATTATTTAACTCGATTCACTGTAAGATACTTGAATTTGTTAGGACAGATTGCCACAGTTACTGTAATGGTTAATGATTGATTATGGTTATCATACAATTTCAAATGCCTTCAGTTATATATGCTTCATCATTGTTAACATATATGATGGATCTGAATGCATTCACTTCTCAGAGACTGATGCAGTTAAAGTGATTATGAAAGCTAGCATTCGATTATGCCAATCACATTTTCCCTGGGAAGGTATGCAACAGTTTGCATGTACTTGTTTCACAGGTGACAGGAATATGAAAAGTCATACACCTAATACAAATAATAAGATCCAAACATTGAGATCATCACTCTCCCCTTTCAATGACAGCTGATGAACCCATTCCTGTGCCTATGCACATTGAGATCACTCCGAACCGACAGTCCTTCCCTTGACGCTTCATCTCGTACAACAGGGTACTAACACAACGAGCCCCTGGTACACAAAAACGATATATATCATAATGAATACCAGACCATCCTAAAGACCAAGCTTATCCTCTGCAAAAGTTTGAACATGTAATATAGTATTTGTTTTTTAGACAGTCGAGCAAATTGACAGAATATCAAACATACACAAAGTGGTTACACCGACGATTAACAATGGTAGATTGAAAAATTATTTTTAATTCAATTGGATTTTTTAGTTTTGATTCACCACCATAGGAATTGATCGACGGTTGTTCCGTTAAACGTAATTTGGCCATGACAATAGATAAAATTTTGGGAAATTATGATTCTTTTTTAAGAAGAAGACTTCAATGTGTCACATCAATATTTCTTAATGGGGTTAACAATAATGATCATAATGAAAGTAAATTAAAATTTTAGTGATTGTAATGAAACTTTTTCGATTTTAATGACCAAAGTAAAAGCACCCTAATAATTCAATGATTGTCAATGTAGTTTATCTTATTTTTTAATGGTAGG
Source organism: Hibiscus mutabilis (assembly GCA_019671005.1). NCBI lineage: Eukaryota > Viridiplantae > Streptophyta > Magnoliopsida > Malvales > Malvaceae > Hibiscus > Hibiscus mutabilis. The sequence continues at coordinate 15,869,969 of CM033717.1, read as the reverse complement.
TACCTACCATGCACAAGGGTACATCAGCCCTTGGTCACCACAATACTGAAATCTATTCCTCCTGCCGCAAAAGCCACAAAATCTAATAATTGTTTGTCGTGTTCGTTGTTTATAGAACTTATTTTGAATTCATTATTCAATGTTTAATTGACACCTTATTCGTTGATTTATGACGACGAAAGATAGAAAGAATGGATGGTGGTTGATCCAGTAGCGACAAAATGATAGATTTTAAGATTTGAGACCTTTATGAAAAAAAAATAATTCTTGGGTATTTTGAGAAAATCAAAGTTTTTTTATGATTTTCTTTTAAAAAAATAAATAAAATAAAAAATAGACTATGTGTTATGCATTTATTAAATAACAAATTTTTCAACTATAAATAATGAGTAAATCTTAAAATATAACGAAATAAAACTTTATATAAAGTGGAAATAAAAAAATAAATAAACATTAAAACTAAGTAGGTTGAGGATGGTGTCTTCAATTATTCCTCAATAATTATTGAAGAACCTTACCTACTCGGTACCACACTATTACCCACTCTTGGCATCTCATACACCATTCCTTAATAATGAATGTTTTTCTTAAACCTTCTTTACTATTAAAGACGTTTTTCTTTTTTCTTTATTAAATACTTCAATAATTGAATTCTACCTATTAGTAGAGTGATTAATAATGCTCATATTGTCTCATCTGCGGTTCGAATCTTGACATTTACTTTAGGAATACAAATATTTCTCTACTAAATCAAAAAAATACTTCAATAATTAAACATGTCCTCTCTTTTTTATTAAAATACTCCAACAATCCCTTCATATTTCAATTAAAATATTTAAGTACTAACTTATCATGTAACCATAGAAAGGAACGCAAAATGAGTGTCAACGGCTTCAATCTACATTTAGTGTTAAAAAACATATGTTACACACAGATTTTTAGTGCCCTATAATAAGCTTCGTACTCCAAGCTATTATGGCAAGACCTGTTTGTGAGTCAGACCGAGCTTAAGTCTTTAAGACGCACTACAATCACATTTGCTTCGACAGATTCGGCGATAAACAGTCGAGGATAGTCAGGGTTGCATTGTTTGCAGTTTAGACCATCTTCAAACTACTTTGGTTGTTCAAGGCTTGAAGGGGTTAAAGTTCGAAACAACCTGGTTTTACTAAACATGGTTCTCGAAGCTCCAGCATTCTTTGGCCAAGAAAAAGAAGATATAATTCCAATCACAACTCTTGATGTGTTGTAAACATATTGATTTTGATATTCACGGTTGCAGCTTTTACAACTCACAATTATTCAATGGTATGGGAATATGAAAAGTCATACACCTAATACAAATGATAAGATTCCAACAAACACATCCATGGAGGATGGAGCTTCCTTTGATAGAAGCTCCTTAGTTTTAGACAGCTCCAGCATCGCACAGTCCGTCAATAGTCTCCCCTTTCAAAGACAGCTGCTGCACCCATTCCAGTGCCTATGCACATTGAGATCACTCCGAAGCGACAGTCCTTCCCACGGCGCTTCATCTCATACAACAGGGTACTAACACAACGAGCCCCTGATACACAAAAGACAATACATATCCTAAATTAATACCAGACCATCCTAAAGATCAAGAATTTCGTCTGCAAAAGTTAAAACATGTAATATAGTATTTTTTTTAGACAGTAAAGCAAATTGGCAGAATGTCAAACATACACCAACTGTGTCCTGAATTGTTTGCACTTCTCATTATTTATCATGGCCTCAGTTTTTTAGGTACTCATATTTCTGTAAGATAAGTACCTGTACAACCCAAGGGATGCCCAAGGGCCATTGCACCTCCATTAACGTTGACCTTTTCACGATCAAGTCCCAGTTTCTTACAAGAGTATACAAACTGAGATGCAAATGCCTGTGGAGAAAAACATATACATATAGCTTACTTAGAAAAGAAAAGAAAATTCAAATGGCATTCATCGTTCAACTAAAGAAACCCATTACCTCATTGACCTCAAACAAGTCAATATCATCAATCTTAAGACCTGCAGACTTGACTGCAACCGGTATAGCAACCGCAGGACCGATGCCCATCACAGCAGGATCCACACCAACAGCAGCAAAGCTTCTACAAAATGGAGCATACGAAAGCAATGTGAGGAACTCGACCTTTTAAGCCAACAAAAGAGTAGAAAAAAAAAAAGAACAACTGATCATCTCGTGCTGCCGTGCAGCAGAACATATAGATGAAGCCAAGCTAAACTTGTAGCAGTTCTGATTACCTGAAAACACCAAGGACTGGAAGCCCTTTCTGTGTAGCCAAACTTCGCTTCATAAGGAGGACTGCTCCTGCACCGTCACTCACCTGGCTAGCATTTCCTAAAAAAATCGGGACACGAATTTTCATTCAGATCACATACTGTTCTGGTCATAGGAAAAACTTTTCACAGATTTGATTTGTATATATGTATATACCAGCAGTTGTGGTTCCGTCCTTCTTAAATGCAGGCTTCAATTTGGCTAAACCTGCCAAGTTTGTGTCTGGGCGGATGCCATCGTCCACTGAAATTACGACTGGCTTCTCTTCTCCAGTTTTAGGATTCACAATCTTTGCATATTAACAATGTAAGTTAATAAAATATATTAAAAATTATAAACCGGAATAATTTACTACCCGAAATTACCTTTGTGGCAACAGGGATAATTTCTTCTTTGAATTTACCAGATGCTGTTGCAGCAGCAGCACGCCTATGCGATTCAACCTATGTTTACATAGGCGTGTCAAACTAACAATGATAAAGTTTACATCAATAGGTAAAGGCAAATTGAAAAAGAAAGAACTTACAGCAGCCTGGTCTTGCTCTTGCCGTGTGATACCATAGCGTTGTGCAACATTTTCGGAAGTAATGCCCATAGGAAGAAGGCAATCCCGGGCTTGGACAAAGCTATCCGTCTGTAAAAATAAATGCAGCTGAATATTAAGCTTCTTATGTGAATTGTTCACTAAATAGTGAAAACAAACTGAGTGTTTGACATGCCTTTGGGTTAACTTTGTTGAACCCAGCAGCTAAACCATCAGTTGTCATGCTCTCCAATCCAGCACCAATGCCTACATTGAAAACCAAGAAGGTTAATACCAGATCCAAGGTGAAGGTTGCTCGAATAACCGAATAAATCTTTCTCAGCATTCAAATATATAGATGAGATAAAAGATCCTCACCAATATCGTAAAATCCTGCTTTTATGCCAGCAGCAACATCGGCAACTGCTTGTAGGCCCGATGAACATTGCCTGTTGACAGTTCTAATAGGCACCGTATCTGGTTGAGACAGGTAACTATATTAGCAAAATTTATACACAAAAGGCATAGTTAAGGAATGAAATTGAGTAGAAAGTTGAAATCAAATAGTAATTGTCTCAGAAAAGACTAAGAAACAACAAAGGGTGAAAGAATAACTCTACCAGGGAAACCGGCATAGAATGCGGCCATCCTACACTCGGTTGCTCGTAGTGCACCGGGTGCCAACACTGTACCAACAACTATATCCCCCACTTCACTTGGGTTCACCTTTGTTCTATCAAGCACAGCCTGCATGCAGAATTAACTTAGGATTGGAACCAAAATGAATCTGATTTCAAAGACAACTGAAGTTGAAAAGCAAGAGCATTTTTAACCTTCAAGACAGGGGCAAGCAAATCATCTGCAGGAGTATCCTTGAATCCTCCACGCTTTGACTTGCAAATTGGAGTGCGGCATGCCCTGTGTCACAACAACATTTCCCTTATCAACACATCATCAAAGGACAATTAAAATGCAGATTAATTGACTTGTAATTGTAAAGGGATGAAAAATCCCCAAAAGACTTACGCCACAATCACAATATCATCCCCAAAAGCAGCGCTTCCCCCCGCCGAACAAATTGAAGGCTGATCAAATGAAAACAAACCCACTTTTAGAGATCAGAGAGACCAAAGTAAAAAGGAACAAAATCCAAGAAAACAAAGATTAAACTAACAACGAGAGTAGCAGCAGCAGAAGAAGACTGATGGGATTGTGAAGAGGGCCTTAAGTGATCAAGCAAAACTTTCTGCCTGTTGATTGCCTCCTCCATTTTCTATCAAAAATTAAATCTTTGTTTTTTTTTTTCTCACGAAAGTTAAATCCTTTCACTTGGTTGTTGCTTCGATGATAGAAATGCAGAAATGGGTTAAACATATATATAGTGCAAATAACTTAACCACCATGGCTGCGTTTTTGGTCTGCTTGGGGCAGTTGGGTCAACTTTTCAAGCGGCCATTACAAATCGCACCTCATACTCATACAACAACCAATAATGTGGATGGACGTTGAAAAAATAAATATATAGACCTTGTTTGGACATTGAAATTTTCCACGTTTGGTGTTCTGTTTTTCATAATACAAATTGAAAAATAAATTCATAAATTATTTATAAATAATCATCATTTCTATATTAAATAATTATTCATATAAAATATTATGAAAAACTCCACGTTTTTTCTATTATTATTGTTGCTGTTTTATTTTATTTGTGGTTGTTGTGACCGTGCTTCATTTTCTCTTCTTTATGACCATTTTAAAAACTCAAACCCATTAATATATAACAAAAGATAAAATAAGATTAAAAAAAATCTCTCCTCGAGTTTCAGTTATTATCTGAAAATATCTATATTATATTTCAATTCAAAATCTTACAATAATCTCAACCTAAATAAATTATTTTAAAAAATAGTAAAGCAAAAAATGATGTTTCAGGGAAGAGAAACCTTGGATTTGTTCTTATAGAAGTGATTGGGTGAGATTCTATCTAAGAAAAGGTGGCCAAAAAATTCTTTTTACCAAACACAAATCTGTTTTATTTTAAAGATTATTTTAGACATCTAAAATTATATTAATTATGAATCAAATATAAATTAAGGAATGCCCATTATTCTTTGAATAATTTTTGCTTAGAAAAGAGGACAAGGAATTTGTTCCTATTAATTTTTGCTTAGAAAAGAGGACAAGGAATTTGTTCCTATTACTTTGGCCATCGTATTTCAAAAAGCCACTATTGAATCACTCAGCTTATTAATTGTAGCAATTTGATCACTTTGCCATTAAGTGTGTAACATACGTTAACTTGTAGTTACCTTTGATTGACATGATTATTACAATTGATAAATAGAGTGGCCAAATTGCAACTAAAAAGTTAACATTCATCATACACTAGATGGAAAAGTGATTTGATTGTGATAATCGATAAATATAGTAACTTAATTGTGACTTTTTGAAATATGATGACCCAATTTTAAATTTACCCATAATGCAATGAATTAAAATGTTATTTACCCTTAAAATATTATACGAGAAACAATGTATATTTTTGTTTTGGGTAAATCAAACCACACGTCATTCGATTATTAGTATGATTACAAATGAGTTACTCAATTAATTGATTGTCACTAAGACGTTAAATAGCCTATGGCATTTTAACATGAAATATTTTATTCATTATAAAATAGATTTCATAGAGTTACAATAAAGCCACTCAATTAATTGAAAAAAATTAGGTTCATATGTCTTTGCCCCTACCTTCGTCAATTGTCATATACTATGACCGATTAACCTCAAATTTTACTATAAGATATACCTCGACTATGCATTCAATTCATCGAATTACATTATTTAAAGTCTCTCTAAAAATCATGAAATTGCATCAAAATTTTCAAACCTTTTAATCTTCGATTTACATCGTCCACCATTAGATGGTCTCCATCTCGCGGCATGTTTTCCCCCAACCAACGCCGGTCTCTCTACCATACGAATCGTCAAATGGAGCCCTCTATCTTTGAGAATTCCAAAACCTGAAATGGATCTTCTTTTTCAATAACTAAGCGACTCATTTGACTTTTTGAAATTAAGTGACTCATTTAGAATCTTATTAATAATTGGGTGACTTGTGATGTAATTTACCCAATATAAATCATTAAAAATGTTTCATAAGAGCACCTTCTAACTTTAGTTTATTTTTAACGGTCTAATGACATGTTTGTAACAATCAATTAATTGAATAACTCATTTGTGACATTTTAAAATTGAATTGACTTATTTACAAACTTATTAATAAATGAGTGACAATATGATGTAATTTACCTTTTGTTTTTATTGGCGTTTCCTCTCTTCTCACGCCTGAATTCTTTTCTCACTTATTTTAAAGAAATTTAAACTGAAATTGACATTGACGAATTATTGAGCTAGTTCAATAACTAAGGCTGGAATTAATGTTATATATACATACACGATTATTTTTTGGAGTATTATTTCTCCACTAACGATATCAATCTACGGCCACATATTATTAATTTATATTTTAAATAATTAAAAAATTTATGACAATGTATTAAAATAGTTTGCCAAAAAATCTTCATTTCTGTATTAAATAATTTTTAAATGAATTCTAATAATATATTAATTACAAAGTAATATTTGTTCATACATATTTTTAGGCTTTTGACAATGCGTACACTTTGCAGACTGAGACTATTTGTTGAGTTCTTCTATATTAAATAATTACTCATATAAATTATTAAGAAAAACTCCACGTTTTTTCTATTATTATTATTATTGTTATTATTATTAGTGTTTTTGTCTGATTCTTGAATATATATGTTGCATTTTATTTGTGGTTGATGTGTTCGTGCTTCATTTTCTTTTCTTTAGGATCATTTTAACAACTCAAACCTATTAAAAGACAAAATAAGATTCAATAAATCTCTCCTCCAGTCTAAAAATATGTCTATTATATTTCAATTCAAAGTCTTAGATAATCTCAACCTGATTAAATTGTTTTAAAAATAGTACAGCAAACAATGATGTTTCATGGAAGCGAAACTTTGGATTTGTTCTTATAAAAGTGATCGGATGAGATTCTGTCTAAGAAAACGTGGCAAAAATAGTTCACTTATCCCCCAAGTTTGATTAAAAATGCACTAATTTTCTTTACTTTACTTTTAGCATAAATATGCACTTGTTATTTGGATTAGACATCTTCTTTTAAATTAGTACTTAAAAAAGTTTTACTCCCAAATTAATACATGAGCTAGATATTTCTCCAAGTTGGCATCTAAAGAATTTTCCCCCCAAAATAATACCTGAACTAGACATTTTCTCTCAAATTGCTACCAAAACTTATACATTATGTCAATTTGGCTATAATTCGAAACTATTCAATAGAATAAACCCTCTATATTTAAAAATTCTATCAACTTATTATTTGTTATTCTCCTAAATTGTTTATTGTTCTCCCAAAAATGTTATATTACTTTCATAATATAATAAAAGCTTAACAATAACTTCTTGTTGCTTTGTGGTAGAATGCAATTATCCAACTTGTGTTTTGATCCGATAGATTCGTTTGGTTTCACAATATTACAAAAACTACTAAAATGATGATTTTTTTGGATATGAAGGGTTAAATTTACTGAATTATTTCGAATTAGGTCCAAATTGATAGTGTATAAGTTTTAGAGACTAAAACTATTAATAAAAGTATCAAAATAGTAGATAAAATTAAAGTTTGGGTACCAACTTGGGAGAATATGTCTACTTTTAGGTATCAACTTGAGAGTATTTTTTTTAAGTACTAACTTTGGAGAATGTGTACAATTCAAATACCAAATGTATATTTTAGTCTTTATTTTTAAATTAAATTTCAAATAAATAAATTTGTCCTTTAATATTAATGACTTATTATTCTACATTTATTTTATGTTTTTATTCAATTATCTTCAATTAGCAATAAAATCTAATTTAAACCAACAAAGGAGTTTGAATTCTGGCGTTGTAAATAAAAAAATTGAATTGGGAGGGCCACCCTCATATAGGTATCCGCAAAATCCGATCCAGATTAGTCGGCCAATGAGTTGGATACTGATGGTTAAACCCCAAAAATATAATTAGTTGTGAACCCAATAAGTGGTCTTAATGAAAAAAACATGATGTTAAAAATAAAAAAATTCGAGTTCTAGCAGCTTTGTAATCACTTTAAAACTATTAGAAATCTAATTTGTTATACTTTTTCTAATCATTATCAAGTTAAATTATAAATTATAATTTTTAATCATTATCAAAATAAATTATAAAATACATTATATTCTAATATAAGCATAACTTAAAATAGAATGCATATTTTCAATTTGATATAATTGTACCCGCAATCCTTGTATTCTTTGTTTAACTTTAATGAATTCCATTCATCTACTTGTTTGATTTAAAAACACCAAGAACTAATAGCAGAGGGATTAACTTTTAAAAGTTTGAAGAGTACATGGATTGGAGTCATAATTTGACCTTTCAATAATATAAATTTGATTTGAGAAAAAATATGTCATGAATGATAATTATATTTTTCTTTTATCAGTTCTGTTAACTTTTTTAATATTTTATGCAAATTCTTATTAAATAATTATTATATATACATTAACTTTGAGATAAATTTATTTTTTTCTTTTTTATTTCTTTATTTTTATTCTAATCATTTTATTTTTCATTAAAATCTTCTAAAAATTGTAATTGCTTAATTTTAAATAAAAATAATGTAATAAATTCATCTTAAAGGTGACGCATAATTCAATTAAATATAAGTTTAAAAATATTTTTTTAACATACTATAAGTTTAAAAGCATTTAACTTTAGTTGATCTCAAATATAATTTCATTAGACTTCAATTTTATAGTACTTAAAATTAGTTTAAAGTAATTATTTTTATTTTTAATTAAAATAAAGAAAAATAAATAAAATACATGCTAAATAAAAACAAGCGTATAATTGTGATTTTATTTAAAATTTATATTATAAATAGACTTCAAGGAGGTTTATGGGATTATCTTAAAATCGGAATAAGTGGATGTTTTTCAAACCATTAGCGGTGAGTGTACTTTTTACACCGTGCCATAGAGGTAAGTGTCTTTACTTAATATTTTTTAAAAATATATATATTCTTTTTCTTAATCATCAGTATTTGACTTATTGATCGATTAATATAATCAGATTTTATAGATGTTTAATATGAACGTGATCCTGCTAATTTAATTTGTTCTATTCACAACGTCGAAATTCAAATTATTGACCTTATTTAATGGACTTAACACTTCATCTCCCTGTACCAAATAAAAAATTATATTCTAAACGAAAAGTATTCAATTTCGCCTAGGTTTGATAAAAATTCCACTTATCCCTTGTGATTTGGAAAATGTTCACTTACTCTCATGAGGTTTGGTAAAAAAAAATACCTCTCTCAAAGACTTATTCATTAATTGAATTTAAAGAAATAGACAGATAAAATTTTTATTTTTATGAATAAAGGTTTTATCAACTTAAAAAATTATTAGCAAGATGTTTCACAGTTAATTTGTAACAAATTTCAAAATAAAAAGAGGATCAACAAATATACGAAAATTTAAAGAATTTAATAAATCTTGACTTAAATAAATTGTCGGCAACTACATTCGCCTTCCTAAAAATATGTGTAAACTTAACGGTAAATATAATGTAATATAGACATCGAAACGCGAACGTTGGGAAATCAAACGAATCATTGTTGTATTATCAACCTCCATTCAAACTTGTTTCTCACCAAGCACACAGGCTTGAACTAGTCCCTCATGAACCGCCCATAGCTCTGCCTCAATAAGCGAGCAAATGCCTACTGAGTGACCGAAACCCCGCTGCTAAGTCCCTCCTTGGCCACGAATCAGCCCGCCACAAGAAGCAAATCCCGACGAGTGATCACGTGCTCCATCCACGTTCAAATTAACTCTTTATTAATTACATATTGTTCTATTTATTTATTTCTATCTTTCTTTTTATTCAATTCTTTTTAATTAAAATAAAAAATCCAATTAATTATAAAATTACTTAATAATTATCAAATTAAATTATAAAATAAATTATATATTCTAATATAAGAATAAAGCACAATGCATATCTCAATTAGATTTAATCATACCCCAGTCCTTGTATTCTTTAAACTTTTGAAATTTACTCAACTTTTTTATTTTTCATGAATTTAATCACGAAAGGAACCTCATTTGATCAGTTAACATCCAATTTCTTATTCCTTCTTGTACTAGAAAGCTCCCAACTATGCCGGTAAACGAACCGATCGAACACGAACGAGAGTATATTTATGTCCATTCGTTTAATTTTGACCGAAGAATCGAACGAACACGAACAACTATGCCGGTAAACGTTTGATTTTCATTCAACTTTCGCATTTAGTGGATGAAAACCGTCAGTCAAAGTCAATAGGCGTTGACCGTTTGAGGTTGATGTGTCAAGTGACGTGGCAGTGATAACACGTGGCAGCTTCTAAAAGGCTTGGTTTTGCATAATCCAAAATTATGCTTGCAAAGGGGCTCAAAACCCAGGTTGTTGGGATTGAAAGTCATCCCCTAAACCACCAGGCCAAGTCACTCATTTGAGACGTGGTGTTACAGAGATTACTTTTAATGTTATTTTTAAATTTGAAATTAATAATTAAAATAATCATTAAAAGTAACAAAACACGGGCTATAATACAATCGATCACCTCCATTATCCCCTAATTTCTTTTCATCTGAAATCGACAAAAACCTGAACCCTAAATTTTTTCTTTCCCTCTCTAAATTTTCGAGTTTCAAAATATTTTTAGTCGATCCAAGGTGAGGAACACATGGTTTGAAAGAAATATTTGTCGACTCGTTCAATGGAAAGGTTGGGTTCTATAAAAATCTTTAGTTCATCTCATTGAGATTTCGTGTATGATGGAGAACAAAAAAGGTGCTATTGTGATAAACTGGTTCCTAAAGAAATTGCATGGAGCGACTTGAATGCGGGCAGAAGGTATTATGGTTGCCCAGATTTTCTGGTAAGATTTCTAATTTTTTTATTATTTAGGGTTCTAAAAATTATGCTTGATTATTTAGGTTTCTAATAATTAGAGTTATAATATTTGATGCTTCTAACAATTCTATTTTTGATTTTATTTAGGATATTGATTTAGTGTATCATGGTTGTTGATATTTGATGCTTCTAAGAATTTTGTTTTTGATTTTATTGTAGAATGGTTGTGGATTTTTTGAATGGTACGATGGTAGTATGCCAGATCGAGCAAATTATGTACTACGACAATTATGTGATAATGAATGAAATCTAGTGAAAGAGAATGTGAGACTTAGAAGACAACTTAAAAATTGTGAAACTAATTCTGTGGATCAAAGTGGCAGACCCTTGTTGGATTCTAGTGACAGTGCACAAAGTGAAGTAAAAGGGAATCATATGTTGAAGATGTTCGGAATGAAAATGAATTAAAGAGCAAGATTAGGAAGTTGAGGGAGAAATCTACAGTTTTGAAGAAAGAAAAAGAATTTTATAAGACATTGTTCATTTTCTCTATGTTGTGTGTCATATGTATGCTAGTGGGAATAGTTGTTGTATTAGTAGTTTAAGATTATGTATGTTGATGTTGAAGACATTTAGTTGTATGTTGAAGACATTATATCAGTAGTTAAGGTTTATGTAATAGTTTTCAAGTAATTATATATCTTGGTATTTTATTTTATTCAAGTAAATGCACTTCATATTTCTATTGAAGTTCGGTTAAAAATACATATTTGTTTTCAAGTATTTATATATCAATTTTCAATTAATTTGTTTTCAAGTAAACTGGTATCAATTTTCACTATCACTCCCATCAAAATAAATGACAATATCTGTCATGTACAAAATAACCTGATATCAATTCTAAATCATCTTACCCATCATAAAAATGACAATATTTGTCATTTACAAAATAAGCTGCTATGGTATGAGGTTTATCCTTTGTCTATCAAGATAACCAATAAAACTTGCATAAAGTTTGGCAAGCCAAAAAAAGTAACAATCTAAAAGAAGCTTTCCATAGTAATTTCAATTCACAAAAGAAGCAAAACTCTAGAACTACTCGAAGTAACTCATTTCTTTATATTTGGTGCCATTGATTCTTGAGTGCTCACAGGTTCTGCAGTTGTCTTTCTCTTCTTGTTTGCAGTCTTTGAAGAAGATGAAGATTTCACATTTCTTTTTTCAATATTTGTTCTGACACTCTACCTTGTGCTTATACCAGATTGCAAAATGGATTACAAACTTAAAGTCAATAATTTTATGGTTTTAAAGGAATTCACAGTTATCATTTACTTACGTAGAAAGTTTGTTCTCCAGTCCTCAAATTAGTGTAGAGGCCTATCCCTTGAATTTTTTCCCTTGTTGCTCTAGGAACAACAGTGTTCACATTTTCCTTTTTTTTTGTGATGCATGTGAAGGAGTTGAAATGTTTGCACTTGCAATGATTCACGAGAGTTAGCAACCTTCTTGTTTCCCTACAATCAAAATTTAAATTGCACTTACTGTAGAAAATATTATTTGAAAATTGATATCAGCAATAAGTATTGTCCAAAGTATTTTATACATGTTTTGTATTTCTTTTAGGTTGAGTGCAAGATCTTTTATTATGACCTTCTTCACCACAATTCCTACATGTCATAATTAGACCAGTCTTGCTAATATGTCTGGGTTTCATTTTTTTGAGTTCATCTTTTGCTTTTCTTATGTTCTTCTTTGGCCTTCCAAGCATATCTTTATCAACTGGTGGAAGAACAGGCTCAATTCTTGACTTTTTTCTCTCATGAGAACCATTGATAGGTTGCAAAGCATATGCATATGCTTTGATGTAAGTGTCTTTGTGATAACAAGAATGCAAAAATTCATCTGGATCCCTACCAGTATGCCATATTGCACAACATGCATGTGGGCATGGAATTCCACACGATTCCCACCTTCTATATGTACATGTTCTTTCATTCAATTTGACAATGTACTGTTTTCTTCCTTTCTTAACCTCACATCCACTTTCTCCGTTCCAAACCATTCTCCAATCAATGCTTTCCTTCTTAATAACATCAAATGTTTTCTTGATTATTGGTCCATAGTTGTATTTCCATGTACTCAAGAATTTTCTCTTCTCAACGATTCTAGTTATGATATTCACTCTAATCTCCTCTAGCATTGTAATGATACTCTTGTACCTTGCTCAACAATACTTGAATTAAAAGCATCACACAAATTGTTATCCACAATATCTGATGTGGCAAACAATCCTTGAAAAGCTTTGGTCCACATTTTCTCTTTTTTTCTTTCAAATAACTCATTAGCCACATCTTTATCAAGCTTGGAAAGTGTTTCTTTGTTCTCTTCCCATTCCCTTTCAGTGGTAGACTTAAAATTTTTCCTAAAGTTAAACTAAAATATTTTTTCTCTCTTTCTTCCAGACCAGTTGGCATAGACATGTCGAGCAAAATTCCTATGTACCACCCATGGTAAAATATCATTTATAGTAATCTCAAGACCTTGTTAAAAAAATTAAAAACATCAATCTCAACAGTTAATGCTTAATAGTAAGTACTTTAAAAACTTAAAACAATATAACAGTTAAAAACATAACAGTTCTTATGGTTTACCATGTGCTAGTCACAAATAATGGTGTAACCGAAGCCATCTTCCATTCCTAAGACTGTTGCAACAAGGCTTAGAAACCAACTCCAAGAATCGGTAGACTCACCCTCAACAATAGCCCATGCAATAGGGTACATTTGATCATTGCCGTCTCTTTCAATTGCTGACAATACTACATCTTTAAATGGGCCCTTAAGGAAGCAACCATTTAAACCTATTATAGGTTTGCACCCTTCCTTCCAACCTCTCTTAATTGCATAAAAAATACATAAAATCTCTTAAAATGAGGTGGAGAATTATTTGACACCCTATTCACTGCTATCTTTTTTGTACTACCTAGATTATTTTCCCTTAACTCACAGACATAGTGTAACACCCCTCGCCCGGGTTAGGAGCGTGGAGTGTCGATGCGAACAATCAAACAAAGACACATAAAAATTAGGGGCCAATTTGAACTTTTCTTGTAGTTTACTTAGTGATCATGTTATCTTTATAATATCAATTCAAATTCAATTTAATCATCCTATGTCTTTCGAACATTCACCTTTACTACTCTAACTATTCCCCTATTCGAAATACTTATGATTCAAGAAACTATGTTTTCCTTTGCTATGTTACTTTCATTCGATTACCATATACCTATTTAGGATTCAATTCATTTGAATACAAATTAAATTAGTCAAATTGTTCTCTAGTATCATTCGATTGGTTTACCTATTAAGCAAGAAAGATTACAAGTTTTTAAAGTTCAATTAGCATATAAGACTAACATCAATAATCCCATATAACATCTCAAACAAACTTTTACTTAAAATTCATTCATATATACATATCAAAAGAGGCTAATATGCCATTCAAGTTCATACTACCATTTGATTACTTATTTACATAACCAAATGTCTTAAACATTATATCCAAGACCTCAAACTTTCATAACAACTACATACAATCCAAAATGCGTGAAACATCAAGTCTAGACACAAAACTATGCCACCATCTAGAAGTCCCATAAAAAGTACCAAGTCATACATTATTTTGCTTGTGTTCTTTCCCGAGCTCAAGGTAAGATAGCTAACAATCGATCTAACCTGAAATTAGGGAAGAAGGAAAATGAGAATGATAAGTACTGTAAGTACTTAGTGAGTAGTTCCTAAATCTATCAATTTATCAAGGTTATTAGCTTATATTCCTTATTCATTTTAATCAAGATTAACCTAGTTAGGCTTCAATTAAGCAAAGTCATGACCTAGCTAGTTCCTCATGTACCATTTGAATAGGCAAGCTTAGGCAATCAAGAGTTTCAAATCCCACATTGAACAATCAAGCAAGTAGGCACTTTCAAATATTAGCTATTCAAGCAAGCAAGATTTGGCAAGTATCAAACAAATCAATCATGGAGATCATAATTTCCAATTCGAATAGGGTCTTATACCATGTGACTTATTTTTCAAGTAAGGTTTAAATCAAGATAATATATTCATCATTCATTCATATAATTCTATTTCATATCAAATTCAATAGCAAGTATCAAATTGCACATTATTCATTCAAGATTACAAGTCTTTCTTTTAAGTTCATTTAATCTTGTTTTGCCTTGGTAGATAGTACGACTAGGTAATCGAGTCACGTGTTAAGGTACTCAAGTACCGGATCATGTTAAGGTGTCTTCCACACCACATATTAGAGTACACAAGGCACTTGATCATGTTAAGGTGTCTGCTACACCACATATTAAGTTACACAAAGTACCATTCATGTTATCGTATTAAATCGATCTCTAGACTCTAAGGCATGCCGTTCTACCTAAGGCCAACTAGCAACCAAGGACTTGTTGAGTCTTTTATTATCAAGCAATCATACATCAAGTGATTAAGCAACAAGCATAGCAAGGTTAAGATCATTTTACAAGCTTTCATGTATTTCCATTATGTACACATTCAAGCAATATCAAGCAACCAAAAAATTCAAGAGCATATTCATTCAATTGAACACAAATTATCAAGCACAACCCATGGCAGCATTCGAATAGGGCATAGAATCATAGAGAACAAACAATTGATCCATTTCCATAATCAAACCATATTGCAAGCATATTGAATTGTCAAATCTTTAATTAGTCCATTCTTCCCTTAATGTAATATTACCAAATATAATTTAAGTTCATTTCATGTTATCAATCATCAAGCAAGTATTTAGACATGCAACTTTGGTTAGAACACCAGTTCCAACCCTAAGAAAGACTACACTCACAAACTCCAAGCAATTCCAAGCTATTGTTGCTCCTTGATATAGATTCCTTTATCCTTCCTTGTAGCTTGGCCAACCCTTTCTTCTTCAACCAAATCCTCTATCCTTTGATCTAAAAAACCATACACAATCATACAAAAACCAAATTAGCATTCAATTCATCAATTAACTATACAACCAAGTACAATTTACATTAGGACACTAAACTATTTTCTTCCCCAAGCAGATTGCACACCTGTTACAATTTTGCTCATATCTTTTGATCTACACACTGGAATTTCAATTGGTTTACACCCTTAGAAATCTAATTCAATTATCTTTTCAACCATGTATGGCTCATATTTTTAGCCTTTCTAGATCAATACTGTTTTCCATTTAAAGTCAAGTCAATTTTTCCAGTGCCTATTCTGCTAGCTTGTAGTTTAATCCAATTTAGTAAGCTTTTTATCCTAGGAACCTTACTAGTTCATTTTAGTCCTTTTTACCATTGATTCCCCTGATTTTCCCCTGTTTTTACAAGTTAAGGTTGGCCCCTAATTAGTACATCTAGGTCCTCAAATTAGCAAATTTTACAGATTAGTCCAGATTCACCTATTATGTCAATTCATCACTTTAAACCATCTATTTAGCTATTAATTAAGCCATTCAAATTATTAAAATTTTCTCCCAGGTCCTCCCCTGTTTTTAGATAACATTACCAGCCCTTAAACTTATCCAATTCAATCCCAAATTTACCAATTTGTTCAAAACAGTCCCTGTTTTATCAATTAAGCCTTCTATGTGACCATTTTCACTCTCAACCTCCATTTTAGCAAATCTAACATCTTTTTCATCAATCCAATACCTCAATTCCGTAGTTAAATCAATTTCCAGCAACTTTCACCTACATCAAATTTTTTCAGATTTGCTCATAACATCATCTATTCAATTAATTATATGAACAACATTTCTAAAGTGGTTCTAAGCATTTTTACACTATTCGGTTAGCATACTAGGTTACCAATTCATTGTTTACACAATTCCAGCATAATACCTAGTGTTCATTCTCCAAATTTACATAATCCTACAACAATTCAATCATCTAACAACATATTCAATAGTTAATTTCATCTACAATCATCAAAACAGCCCAAGTCAATAAGTATAGCTGCCTATTCGATTGAACAAGAATAGAATCATACTTACTTTGCTTCTAGCTTTAATTTCCTTACAAAATCCTATACATGCAAGCTTAATTTCCCTTTAATCAATGGCTGATCTCTCAATTTCCCTCTTCAATTCGGCATAATGAAGAGAATTGATGAAGATGACATCCATTTTAATGGATTTAGGAATTTACTATATTAGCCTTAATTAGCTATTAGTCATAGAATTAATCAAGGGCAAATGTGGTAAGGTAAAATTTTAGCATGCAATCTCTCTATTTACTATTTAATTCAATTTAGTCACTTTAAATTGGTCACTTATTTCATTCATTCTTCTAATTAAGTCCTTAATTGATCTAATTAGCTTAGATTCTAGGTTCAATTAAGCTATCAATTTAAGCAATTGGTTTCAATACTTCTAGGCTAGGATTTAGGGTATTACAACTCTCCCCTTCTTAAAAAGAAAAATTCGTTCTCGAATTTTTACCTGAATTGAACAAGTAAGGATATTGCTTTCTCATTGTATCCTCAGGCTCCCAAGTTGCTTCTTCTACCTTGTGATTTCTCCATAATACCTTCACTAGGGAGATGTTCTTATTCCGAAGTCTCTTGACTTCCCTATCAAGAATTTGAATTGGTTATTCCTCATAGGATAGATCGGGATTCACTTCCACCTCTTTCAGCTCTAGAATGTGGGATGGATTAGATCGATACTTTCTGAGCATCGAGACATGGAATACATTGTGAATCTTATCAAACTCACTACGGAGTGCAAGTCGATAAGCCACCGAACCAATCTTTTCAACTACATCGAATGGTCCAATGAAACGGGGGCTAAGCTTTCCTCTTTTGCCGAATCTGAAGACTTTCTTCCATGGAGAAACTTTGAGAAAGACTTTGTCTCCAACATTGTATTGAATGTCTCTTCTTTTCAAGTCTGCGTAGGATTTTTGCCTATCAAAGGCTTGCTTCAACCGATTGTGAATTATTTGGACTTGTTTTTCAGTTTTCCGGAGCATTTGAGGTCCTAACACTTTGTTTTCTCCAAGTTCAGACCAGCATAGAGGAGTTCTCCATTTTCTTCCATACAATGCTTCAAATAGAGCCATTTGGATCGAAGATTGGTGGCTATTATTGTAGGCAACCTCCACAAGAGGTAGAGATTTCTCCCAATTTTCCCGAAATCAATAACACAAGCTCTAAGCATGTCTTCAAGGACTTGAATCACTCTTTCGGATTGGCCATCACTTTGAGGATGAAAGGCTGTGCTTAGATTTAGTTTAGTTCCAAGAGCTCGTTGCAAAGTTCTCCAGAATCGAGCTGTGAATCTAGGATCTCGACCGGAGACAATTGAAGTAGGGACTCTGTGTAAACGAATCACTTCACGAATATACAAATCAGCTAGAGTTTCCAAGCTAAAGTTCATTCGAACAGGGATGAAGTGAGCCGACTTAGTGAATCGATCAACTATCACTCACACTGCATCATATTTTCTTAGAGTACAAGGAAGACCAGTTACAAAATCCATAGTAATTCGATCCAACTTCCACTGAGGAAATTCAAGAGGTTGGAGGAATCCAATGGGAGCTCGGTGTTCAGCTTTAACTCTCTGACAAGTTAAACATTTTTATACATAATCATTGATGGCTACTTTCATTCCGGGCCACCAATACAAGGGTTTGAGATCTTTGTACATCTTAACCAATCCAGGGTGGATCGAGAAAGAACTTTGATGAGCTTCTTTCAACATCTCTTGCTTTAGTTCCTCATTATTAGGAACACATACCCTATCTTTAGAGTAGAGAATCCCATTCGACTTGATGGAGAAGTTAGAATTAGACTCGGAATCAAGCTTCGAAATGATTTTTTGAAGTTTTGGATCAACTTGCTAGAGTTCTTTGATTCTCGAGATTAAATTGGATTGAACTTGAAGTTCAGACAAGAATTTTCGTCCTTTGCATAGACGAAAATGAGCATTGATAGCAAGGAAGCTACAAAGAAATAAACGAGATTATTAAGGATGATTTTCATTCAATCATTTACAAAAAATAGTGGTTCAATTCAAATAAATAGCTTTTTCATCAAGGGAAATTTCGAATGGTTACTTATGATTCAAGAAAGAATCCGAATGGATGCTTGTAGTTCAAGGAAGTGTTCGAATAGATACTTATGAGACAAGTATGAAACAATTCGAATGGCTATTTCCATTTCAAAGATGGTTTTCAAAAGTTCAAGGCTTAGAATAGCTTACCGAGGGTCAGTTTTCGACTAAGAGCATCTGCAACTACGTTGGCTTTCCCGGGATGATAGTTGAAGACTAAATCGTAATCTTTCAAGAGTTCCATCCACCTTCTTTGTCTCAAATTTAAATCCTTCTGAGTCATGAGGTATTTAAGGCTTTTATGATTAGTGAACAGATGTCATTTTTCACCGTACAAGTAGTGCCTCCAAATTTTGAGAGCGAAAACGATGGCAGCAAGTTTGAGATCGTGAGTCGGATAGTTAAGCTCGTGTGGTTTCAATTGCCTTGATGCATACGCTACCACATTATCTCTTTGCATCAAAACACATCTTAATCCTGAGTATGAAGTATCACTATAAACAGTGAATTTTTTACCCGATTCAGGTTGGATAAGAATAGGGGCATGTGTCAAAGCTTGTTTAAGCTGATCAAAGCTTCGTTGCTGATTCTCGGACCACTCGAATGGTTGATCTTTTCGAAGGAGTTTAGTTAGGGGCAAAGCAATGGTAGAAAAGCCTTTTACAAATCTTCGATAATACCCGGCTAAACGGAGAAAGCTTCGGACCTCGCCAACATTCCTCAGAGGTCGCCAATCAAAAATAGCTTGAACCTTCTTCGGATCCACATTGATCCCTTCAGTTGAGATTACATGACTAAGGAATGAAACTTCCGAAAGCCATAACTCGCACTTGGAAAACTTGGCGAACAACTGACGTTCTCAGAGAGTTTGCAAGACAATTCAGAGGTGTTCGGCATGTTCCTCCTTGTTACGAGAGTAGACCAAGATGTCATCGATAAAGATGACTACAAATTTGTCGAGATATGGCTTGAATACTCGATTCATAAGGTCCATGAATGCGGCCGGAGCATTGGTTAACCCAAAAAGGCATTACAAGGAATTCAAAATGGCCGTAACGAGTTCGGAAGGCAGTTTTAGGCACATCTTCATTTGGTAATACCCGGATCGAAGATCGATTTTAGAAAACACGTCAGCTTCTCTAAGTTGATCGAAAAGATCTTCTATCCTTGGTAAATGATACTTGTTCTTGATGGTAAGTTGATTCAGTTGACGATAGTCGATACAAAGCCGCATCGTACCATCATTTTTCTTTACGAACAGGACGGGAGCACCCCAGGGAGATGTGTTAGGCCGAATAAAACCTTTGTCTTGTAAATTTTCGAGTTGCTTCTTGAGTTCTTTCAACTCTACTTGTGCCATCTGATATGGTGTAATAGACACCGGGTTGGTTCCAGGTTGAACGTCAATCCCGAATTCCACTTCACGGGTCAGAGGAAGACCAGGGAGTTCCTTGGGAAAAACATCGATGATTTCAGATATAACAGGTATAGATGGCAAACCAAAGTCATATTCATCTTTTAGGACCATAGAAGCAAAGATTGAGGTAGGCTTTTATCAATAAGATGGATTCTTTACCTAAACCTCGGAAATACAATCTTTTATTTTGGCAATCGATCCAAGCTTGATGTTTACCCAACCAATCTAGTCCTAACACTAGATCAAACTCACAATTTGGCAAAACATAAATATCTATAGGAAAAGGGATATTTCGAATAGCAATTGGGTAAGATCTGCAAATCAAATTGATCGGCAAATTTCTTCCTATAAGATTTGATACTACTAGGCTTGATTTTACAAGTTTGGGTTTCATATTTAACTTAACAAGAAAGGTGGAACATATAAAGGAATGGGTAGACCCCGAATCAATCAAAGCATAAGCAGGGTTTGAGTTTAGTTCAACGGTACCTACGATTGCATTGGGAGACTCTTCATCCTCCTTACCACGAATGTGGTAAATACGAGCAGGGGCTCGAGACTCTTGATGGGTAGGGGCATTCGAATAGGTTCCTTTGCCTCTCCCTTGATTTCCCGATTGAGTTTGCTTAGACCCTTTATTTTGGTTGGATGATGTCAGACTAGGATTAGAGGAATTTCGAGTTGGAGCTTTATCGACATTTTGAGGACAATCTTTGATGTAGTGATCATCCCCACCATACGCATAACAAAAGTTAGATTGGGCTCGACATTGGCCTCGGTGAAGTTTCTAATAGAACTTGCAAGGAAAGATTTTCTCTGAATTTCCCGTACTATTAACTGGAATAACTGGGACTGAGGGCTTGTTCACCAATTGAGGTCTCGGCGCATAATTGCTTCTCGGAGCAGGAGTATAGGTCGATGGGCTCTCTTTGTGATATTTGGCTTTCTTGGATTGCCATTGAGGTTTATCGTCTCGTTTTTGCTTCTTATCATTTCGATTACTTCCCCTTTTTTCTCTTTACGGCTTTCATTTTCGCTTCAGTTGCAATGGCTCGATTGACTAGAGTTTGAAAGTCTGTGATTCTAGAGCCATGAACATCGGACTTAGCTCATCATTCAAGCCATCTATAAACATTCAACATTTGTTTTTTTCAGTCTTGATGTATCATGAGCCATATTTACAATACTTGTAGAAATTGGCAACATATTGTTAATAGGCCTATTAGCTTGCTTGAGGTACAACAAGATGATCAGCTAAATATTGCTCGCTTATGTACTTCTTCTTGAACTCCTCAACAAAAAATTTCCACGTAATAGTTTCAGCAGGAGTAGTAGGGTAGTGGTCTCCCACCAGCTCGAGCTTCGTCTGCCAACAGGGCTATGCGCATTCAAGTTTATGCTCATCCGAACATTGCAATTGCTTGGTCAGAATTTGAGTTATACGTTATAACCAATATTTTGCATCTTTAGGTTTCTCATCGTTAGCGCCGATAAAGGTATAGGCCCGGTGTTGAGCAAGCTTATTGATAGGGGATCTATTGGGTACAACGGGAGGTGTAACATGAGGTTAATCACATCTAAGATTCATCACAAGCTGATCAAACATCTCCTTCATGCAAAGGAGACATTCTTGTTGTACAAGATTTACAGCAGGGGTTCCTTGTTGAGTAGCAGCTTGTGCTCGAGGTTGAGCTCGTTGTTGTTGTGGAGGATCCGGTTGCATCCTCACATTGTCTCCTTCACTATAGGAGTCCCCGAGACTTTCACTGTCCTAGCCGATTCTCGTCTCTAACATACTACAATTGATTAAACAAAAATGAGTTAACTAAGCAAGAACACAAGCATTTCAAAATACAACTCCTAGGTGGCACAATTCAATCATATATGATGCATGCAAACTCAATCTAGTCCTAGGATCTAGACCTTAGGCTCCGATTACCACTTTATGTAACACCCTTGCCGGGTTAGGAGCGAGGAGTGTTGATGCAAACAATCAAACAAAGACACATAAAAATTAGGGGTCCATTTGAACTTTTCTTGTAGTTTACTTAGTGATCATGTTATCTTTATAATATCAATTCAAATTCAATTTAATCAAACCATTCGAACGAAATTCACCTTTACTATTCTAACTATTTTAAATTCAAAAGACATCCTTATGATTCAAACAACTATGTTTTCCTTTGCTATGTTATTTCATTCGATTATTCAAACACCATTTAGTATTCAATTCATTTGAATACAAATTAAATTAGACTCAAATAGTTCTTAGTATCATTCGATTGGTTTACTATTAATCTAGAAAGATTACAATTTTTCAAATTCATTTAGAATAAAGACTATTATCAATAATCCCACTATAACATCTCAAACAAACTTTTACTTAAACTTTATTCATATATATATATCAAAAAAGAGGCTAATATGCCATTCAAGTTTAACAACTACCATTTGATTACTTATTTACATGACCAAATGTCTTAAAACATTATATCCAAGACCTCAAACTTTCATAACAACTACATACAATCCAAAATACATGAAACATCAAGTCTAGACACAAAACTATGCCACCATCTAAGAGTCTTATAAAAAGTACCAAGTCATACATTATTTTGTTTGTGTTTTTTCCCGAGCTCAAGGTAAGATAGCTATCGATCAATCTAAACCTGAAATTAGGGAAGAAGGAAAATGAGAATGATAAGAACTGTAAGTACTTAGTGAGGTAGTTCCTAAATCTATCAATTTATCACGGTTATTAGCTTATATTCCTTATTCATTTTAATCAAGATTAACCTAGTTAGGCTTAATTCAAAGTCATGACCTAGCTAGTACACTGTACCATTCGAAAAAGAATTTAGGCAATCAAGAATTTCAAATCCCACATTGAACAATCAAGCAAGTAGGCACTTTCAAATATTAGCTATTCAAGCAAGCAAGATTTGGCAAGTATCAAACAAATCAAGCATGGAGATCATAATTTCCAATTCGAATAGGGTCTTATATCATGTGACTTATTTTTCAAGTAAGGTTTAAATCAAAATAACATATTCATCAGTCATTCATATAATTCTATTTCATATCAAATTCAATAGCAAGTATCAAATTGCACATTATTCATTCAAGATTACAAGTCTTTCTTTTAAGTTCATTTAATCTTGTTTTGCCTTGGTAGATAGTACGACTAGGTAATCGAGTCACGTGTTAAGGTACTCAAGTACCGGATCATGTTAAGGTGTCTTCCACACCACATATTATAGTACGTAACGTACTTGATCATGTTAAGGTGTCTGCTACACCACATATTAAGGTACACAAAGTACCATTCATGTTTTTAGCCTTTCTAGATCAATACAGTTTTCCGTTTAAAGTCAAGTCAATTTTCCAGTGCCTATTCTGCCAGCTTGTAGTTTAATCCAATTTAGTGTGCTTTTTATCCTAGGACCCTTACTAGTTCATTTTAGTCCTTTTTACCATTGATTCCCCTGATTTCCCCCCGTTCTTACAAGTTAAGGTTGGCCCCTAATTAGTACATCTAGGTCCTCAAATTAGTAAATTTTACAAATTAGTCCAGATTCACCTATTCTGTCAATTCATCACTTTAAACCATCTATTTAGCTATTAATCAAGCCATTCAACTTATTAAACTTTTCTCCCAGGTCTTCCCTTGTTTTTAGCTAACATTATCAGCCCTTAAACTTATCCAATAAAATCCCAAATTTACCAATTTTTCAAAACAATCCATATTTTATCAATTAAGCCTTCTATGTGACCAGTTTCACTCTCAACCTCCATTTTACCAAATCTAACATCTTTTTCATCAATCCAATACCTCAATTTAGTAGTTAACTCAATTTCCAGCAACTTTCACCTACATCAAAATTTTCCAGATTTGCTCATAACATCATCTATTCAATTAATTATATGAACAACATTTCTAAAGTGGTTCTAAGCATTTTTACACTATTCGGTTAGCATACTAGGTTACCAATTCATTGTTTACACAATTCCAGCATAATACCTAGTGTTCATTCTCCAAATTTACATAATCCTACAACAATTCAATCATCTAACAACATATTCAATAGTTAATTTCATCTACAATCATCAAAACAACCCAAGTCAATAAGTATAACTACCTATTCGATTGAACAAGAATAGAATCATACTTACTTTGCTTCTAGCTTTAATTTCCTTACAAAATCCTATACATGCAAGCTTAATTCCCTTCAATCAATGGCTGATCTCTCAATTTCCCTCTTCAATTCGGCATAATGAAGAGAATGGATGAGGATGGCATCCATTTTAATGGATTTAGGAATTTACTATCTTAGCCTTAATTAGTTATTAGTCATAGAATTAATCAAGGGCAAATGTGGTAAGGTAAAAGTTTAGCATGTAATCTCTCTATTTACTATTTAATTCAATTTAGTCACTTTAAATTGGTCACTTATTTCATTCATTCTTCTAATTAAGTTCTTAATTGATCTAATTAGCTTAGATTCTAGGTTCGATTAAGCTATCAACTTAAGCAATTGGTTTCAATACTTCTAGGCTAGGATTTAGGGTATTACACATAGTCCCACAACAAAGCAAATTCTTCCTTGCAGCTCCCAGCCAACCTTGATGTCACTAAATTCTTTGCCATTCGACATCTTGTGATGGGAACATTGATATGTAACTCATATTGTACCATTCTTTGAATATCCTTGATTTTCATTTTTGGGTGGTCTATTATGGTGTCCTCAAAATGTTCAGCAATGACTTTCTTACTGACCATCTTGTTAGTGAAACTAACATGACAATAATGTTCATCGATGAATGTCTTCACTTGAATGCACCTTGTCTTCCTATTTGTACTAGCATAAATTTTCCATGGACATCTTGTAGATGCTATACATTTTGTAATAACCTTCTTAGGTTTATTCTCCAAAATTTTCAACTCTCTTTTGTTACATCTTGAGTACTTATAGATAGCATCTTTGAATTGTTTGTTGTCTATAAACAACATTCCCAAACAAAATTGAGGCCTGCCTGCCTTTGGGTTATAGCTAGGAAACTTTTTTCTCATCCTGACAAAATCTACTTCTTCCTCATCATCTGAAGCAAAGCAGCTCTCATTGGCATCACTGTCATAGTAATCTCTATCATTTCCATTTTTATTCCCTTCATATCCAACATTCTCTCCTTCATCCTCTACAACATTATGGATCTTAGCTTTAGCTTCACTTTCCTCCCTAGAATCATCATTGTCACTCCCACATTCATTTCTATTTTTAGGTTCTCTAACCACACGATTTTTCTTCTGTGCACCACCTTTAACTTTTTTCATTCTCAACTGTTTCTTGGCAGATTGTAACTCTTCATCACCCTCACTATCAGATAAATATCTAACATGAATACAATAAACATCTTCCCCCTCAAGAGTACCTTGAACATTACCCCTATCAACCCCTACAGTAGCACCATCAGTCTCACCCTCAATCCCCTCAGCATCATCATCAGTAGCACCTTCAACCCCCTTAGCATCATCATCAGTAGCACCTTCAACAGCAATGCTATCCATGACACCCTCAACTCCCATAGCAGCACCATCAGTGGCACTCTCTACCCCCATAGCAGCACCATCAGTGGCACCCTCATCAGCACCCTCAACCCCTACAATCGTAGCATTAGTAGCACCCCCAGCAGCACCATCAGTTAGTAGTAAAATCTCATTAGTGAATATATGGGTGTCTATTTTATGCTCTACATATATATCAATAAATCCCAAATTTTTCCAATAATCTAACATGGAAATAGTACTAGTATCATCCCAAAGAACCCTCAAATTATCTTGTAAACGACCACTACAAGGTTCATGGAAGTATATTATTTTGATAATATTGAAATGTAGATGCTGTTGAATTAATTTTCATACCTCCCAATACGATATGGCATATGGATCTTCTTTGATCCTAATCGAAGTTCCACCCACATACCTCACATATGGGTCTCTCACAAATCTCCCACCAACATGCAAAATCATCCAATATTCCTTGCCTTCACTCATCTGCAATTCAATAACATAAAGAATATTGAGTTAAACAATATGGAGGGACCACTGCCGCTAAACAATTGAACATAAAGTTCAAATAGAAAAGCAAAAAACTATATATAAATTAAATACCAAATTTAATATTGCTGCTGTGGACCTATAGTGTTGTGTTCACATGGAAATTGCAAGAGACAAATAGAAAAAGTCACTGCAATTCAAAACATGGAGGGACCACAGCCATTAAAATATTGCTATAGACGAAAAATGTATATAATGGTAACACCACCATCATGACTCATCATTCTTCAAATACTATAGTGAAAACTACTTAGAAAACAAAGCAAAGTTTTTAACCACTCATAGAGAAACCATTACTTATCATCTAAAAAAATGGGTTTCAAAATAAAAAAACCCTAATTTTTCCACTCATTCGAAATACATTATTTTCCTTAACTCGTTTGTACAATCTATAAGTACACAAGCATTAACAACGAATTCAAAAGAAACCCACGAACACAAACCTTTCAAATAAACAAAAAAATATTTCTTTCAAAACAACATTTACCTTAGAATATTTCGATTTTCCTCTTCGATGCAATATACTCCTCTGTAGAAAAAGATACCAGACTATATTTTTCGATTTTCTGTTGTATTGATTAAGGAATTTCTCTAGTTAGGGATTTTTTTTCTTTTGGATTTTCTCTAGTTAGGGGTTTTTGTCGATTTTAGATGAAAAGAAATTAAGGGATAATGGGGGTGATCGATTGTACTGTAGTCCGTGTTTTGTTACTTTTAATAATTATTTTAATTATTAATTTCAAATTTGAAAGTAACATTAAAAGCAATTTCTGTAACATCACTTCTCAAATGAGTGACTTGGCCCGGTGGTTTGGGGATGACTTTTAATCCCAACAACTTGGGTTTGAGCTCCCTTGCAAGCATAATTTTGGATTATGCAAAGCCAAGCCTTTCGGAAGCTATCATGTGTCATCCTATTAGTGAATAACATTTCTAAAAAAAAATTACTTGCCATCATTGCCACGTCACTTGACACGTGGCATTACCACATCATCCCTCTATGCCACGTCAACTTCAAATGGTTAACGCCTGTTGACTGACGGTTTTCATCCACTGAGGGCGTAAGTTGAATGAAAATCAAACGTTGGGCGCTTGTTGGCACAAAAAAAAGAATAGGTGGTGAATTGACCAAATGGTGAAACATTAGGAGCTATTTTTGACCTTCTGTCTTTATTTTACATATTAAAATGTCTGGGAATATAAACAAAATTCGTCTTCTTTTTTATGTGTCTTTTTATATGTTGTATCAATAATTTTATATTATATATATTAATAATATTTCATTATTTACTAACTGTTTCTCTTTTATTGATAATACACGTAACATAAAATTTGACATATGCCAAACCAAGATACCAATAGCAACATATATAGAAAGATGCCAATGTTACATAATGAACAAAAACAAAACCAAACAATGATTCTTGAAAACATAAACCACTTTCTCTGCAACAGCAAACATAACTATTCCAAGTTTATTTACTAATTTCCTAGTCCAAAAGAGTTGAGTCCAGCTATGAAATCAGTTCTAAACTCTTATTCTTTTACCTGATTGCAGCTTTCATCTCATTCTCCTTTGCTTCAACTGACCAACGGTGAATTTCGTCGTCTTCTACCTCTTTCCCATCAGATTTGGCAACAAATTTTATGGATTTTGATATTGAAACGACAAATTCCCGCAAAGTGACGTGCATCTTAAATGTTTTGGGCCTCCCTGATGTATTCCTCCTCTCAACTTGAAGCAAGACTCTGCAAATCAACTCGGTTAAGTATCTCTCTGCAACAAGTTCTGGAATTATTTCTTTTAGCAGTTCAACAAAACCTTCAGCCATTCAAAGTCTAATGAGCCTTTCCTGTGTGATCACAAAATCTTCTGGGAATATGGAACAATATAGGAAACATTGCTCAAGTGTGTAAGACAAATCATGATAGCTAAGTAATGGAATATACTTGAGCCTTTCAAAATATGCAACATTTTCGCTTAGCTCTCGATTTAGATTGTTACAAACACCATTGCATTCGGTAATTGAGTTCTTGGAAGCCATCAATCCCCCCAAGGCCACAATAGCTAATGGCAAGCCTTGACATGTTGCAACCAGCTTTCTAGCTGAAGATTCAAGATGTGGTGGGCATTGAATGTCCACCTTTTCCAACAAAAGCTTTCTTGCAAAACAGGGGCATACTCTCTTCAAACGGTAAGTGTTTAAGCGGAAATATTATACTTTATAAGTTAACACCAAATTCAAAGGATGCAACGCAAAGTCTTCCTTCCGTGTAGTGAGCAAAATTCGACTTTGTTCGTATTGGCAGGAAGTGCTACCTACCTATGCTGATATCTCCTGATCTTGTGTCAGCATCTTCAAGGAAAGCTGTAATGGCCTTGAGCTCAAGCTTGATTTCATCAATTTCAGCTTCAACCTCTGTCAGCAAGAAGGCTTCATTTTCTAGAACGGAGATAACCTTGCCCGTTATGAGATCTAGAGAGCTTGATAACTCCATGGTTTCCAATTCAGATAATGGATTAATTATTTCTTTGCTCTTTCATATTCCATTTCTTGCATCACTAATAAATGAACTACCAGATTGGTTATAAATATAATCACAAACCTTACAGCATTTAGACTTGGACAGTAATTGAAACTTGTGGTTGGGTGAGAAGAAATGAAGAATCTGGCCTTTTATTGCAAGATTTAGTTCAAAGTAAACGTGTGGATTAACCTAGTAGGAGACATGAAAGTGATTTATGAGTATAATAAATTTCCGCAAACGTAGAATGTAATAACAAACTAGGAAATAATCTACTAAGAATCAGTTGGTCTAGCATATCATTAACCTCTTTAAAAAATGTCAAGAGATCAAATTCTAGCATTGTGAACGAAAAAACTATGTTGGAAGAGTCATCTCATATTGGATCTCTAAAAACCATAATTCAAATTAATTGGCCAATAGTCATATTGATAATAAAAAAATTAAAAAATAATCTTATTAAGATCCGATAATTGATCTCGTGATTAAAAATATTTATCGTGTTTCATCTTATATGGATTCGAATCTCCACATTAAAATTTAATATCTCTATTAAATAAAAAATACTAATCTTATTTGAAACTTGAAAGGGACAATTCTGAAGGTATTTTTATCTAAAAAAACCCATTTTAAATAGTTATTTAGAATTTTGACCCCCACCCAAAGTTAGATAAAAAAATGATTTCCAAATCGTCAACGTAAGAAGACCTCGTGTTCTACAGAAAGCGAGTTTGAAACTCGCTTTCTGTAGAAAACAAGTCCATGTTAAAAAACGTGAAATTTTTTTTATCAACTTACTCAACACAAAACTTGCGTTTTGTAAAAAACAAGATTTGAACTTGCTTTCTGTAAAAATTGAAATTTTCTTACATGAACGATTTGGATGTCATTTTTTAAATAACTTTAAATAGGAGTCAAAATTTTAAATAACTATTTAAAATGGTTTTTTTTATAGATAAAATTGCCGATTCTGAACTTTGAATAGTACTGTACAACGCGTTTGCCGCGCGGAAAATTGCGACACTTTGTCGGACGCAGGTTTGACGCCATTAACTTTGATAATTGGTACAGTGCTGTGCCGTAAATAAGAGAAATTATTGTACTCTCTATCTCATTAATGATCCATACTCAATCAAATAAAATAATATATTTTTACTTTTGGCATAATATTTTTCAGATTAAAAAGGTATTTTTACTTCTGAATTCAATTTAAATTAATAATTTAATTCCTCGTCAAAAAATGCAGTCCATTAGATCTTTTAGTTCATAAATTACATTAATTTTGTCTCTTGATCGATATTGACCGTTACAATACTAATGTGTCAGTTAACGATGTTGATATGACTGTCTACTGTACTGACCTGGTGGTACACGTGTGGGGATGACGTGGCAAAAAAGTTGAATCGATTGTTTTAACCGACTTTGAGGGCATAATTAATTTTTTTTACTGAATTCATGGGTATAATTATTTTTAATTAAAAGTTCGATAACTTAAGAAATTAATAAATTCTAAAAATATTTAAATAATTTTTGAATATTCATAAAGTCTTAAAAAATAAAATCACTATAATGAATTAAAAATTAAATAAAAACATAAAATTAAAAATAAAAATATCAGAAGTATAAATATAAAAAATATTAAAATTTAAAAATATTTATAAACTATCGGAAAGGTCTTCGATTTCAATGGAATCATCCTTGTATTAGAGTAGTAAAAGATATTTATAAACTAAACCTATTAATATTCCTTAAACATATTTCAATGGAGTCGTCCTTGTATTAGAGTAGTGAAAAATCAAAATTATTCTTCGTTTTCTACATCAAATATTAATGAGCATCAATTTGATCTAGAAAAGCGAAAGAAAATTTGAGTTTTATTCTTACTCTAATAAAAGGTTGATTCCACTAAAAATTTGTTTAGCAAGTGGTAATACTCAAACTGACGAAGTCGAACTTTTTTTCCGATAAAAGTCTTAGTCTTTAATTTTTTTAATACTTTATGAATATTTTCAAATTTCAAATTTATATTTTATCATTTTATAATTTCTAAAACATTTTAATTTTTTATATTCATTCTTATTTTCAATAGTTTTTTGAATATTTTATTTATTTTTATTAAGTTTATGGTTTTTGTTAAAAATTTTGAAGAATATTTTAATTTTTTGTGAGAGTTCTCACTTAGTTTATTTTTAAAATTATCAGAGATCCGAATGATATTCACACCAAAATGTTAATTGATTTTTTATATGCTTCATTTGTAAAATTTTAACTCGAAAAAACAAATTATTTATCCAGATTTATTCAAAAATTAAATAAATTAATTAAATTAACTTGAAATTTAAACAAATTATTAATCTAGTTTTAATATTTTTAAAATTTTAATAATTTCTTTTTTTTAGCTTAAAGATTAAGTAAGTTATCGAACTTTCAATTAAAATTAATTATGTCCTGAACTCGGCAAAAAATAAATTATGCCCCAATTCAGCCTCTCTGCACGTCATCATCACACGTATACTGTCACATCAATATCGTGGACCGCTACATCAACAATGTTAACTACCACATCAGCACTGTTACGGTCAACATTAGTCAGTGGGCAAAATTGATGCAATTCGCGAACTAAAAGACCTAATTGATTGCATTTTTTGGTGAGAGAATAAATTGCTAATTTGAGTCAAACTAAAAAAAACTTTTTAGGCTTATTTTTTGCCTTTATTATATGAAAAACCCCATTTTAAAAGTTAATTAGAAAAAATAACCCATTCCTAAGTTATTTAGAAAAATGACCTCAAATCGGCCACGTAAGGCGACCTCACGCTCTGTGAAACGCGAGTTCTAAACTCGCTTTCCGCAACTAGCGAGGCTCATCCAACGTGGGCCGACTTTTCGTATGCCGTAATTTTTAATTATTGGTTAAGACCTCGCCCTCCCAAAAACGCGAGGTCCGCGAGAAATTGAAGAGGCATAATTTATCGTGGTAATTATTGTACAATGAATTCGCTATTTGTAGGTAGCGAAGTCCCTTAAAAGGTCGTAATGTAAAAGGAATTCATATTTATTAGGATAAAAAAATTCAAAAAAAGATATTATATAAAAGGACATATGATATTTTAATTCTATTAGTAATTGATTATCACAAAAGGAAGTAATAGTAATTGATTATCACGAAAAACATATTTTTTAATTACAATAAGAAATCAAGATCTGATTCTATTAGTATTTAATATGTTGATTTTTAATTACAATAACAAATCAAAAGGTTATACGAATAGACAAATTCGGGAAAAAAATTCAAAAACCCTTGAACTAACTACCTGTCGAATGTGAGTTCCATTCGAATCGCATGGAGCCGTTCTGACTAACTGACGTGTCGTCTCATTTCAAAGGACCTCGTGTTTTGCAGATAGCGAGGTCCCTTAGAAGGTAGTAATGTAAAAGGAATTTATATTTATTAGGCTCATAAAATTTTCAAACAAGATATTATATAAAATGAAGTATGGTATTTTAATTTTATTAGTAATTGATTACCACAAAAGAAGTAATAGTAATTGATTATCACATTTTTTTAATTACAGTAAGAAATCAAGATCTCATTTTATTAGTATTTAATATGTTGATTTTTAATTATAGTAATAAATCAAAAGGTTATACGAATAAAAAAATTCGGAAAAAAATTCAAAAACCCATGAACTCGCTACCTGCAGAACGCGAGTTCCATTCGAATCTCAGGGAGCCGTTCTGACTGACTGACGTGTCGTTTCATTTCAAAGGACCTCACGTTTTGCAGATAGCGAGGTCCCTTAGAAGGTCGTAATGTAAAATGAATTTATATTTATTAGGATCAGAAAATTTTCAAAAAAAGATATTATATAAAAGGTCCATCATATCAAATTCTCTCTTCTCTTGCTCTTCGACTACTATTCTCTATTGTTTTTATTTTTAAAGTGTTCAAAATTTTGATAGTATGGTGGGATTATTGAGGCTCGACGACAGACATGTGTTCGATTTTTGGCGCACAAACCCTGAGGTAATTTTTTAATTAGTTACTTATTTTGTAAAATTATTAATATTCTTTTATTAATTTAGTAATTTTCGAATTTAAAATTTTAATTTGAAGCGGTTTGAACATGTCTTGACCTGTTACGTCAACCGTACGGGACGATCAGATCTGCATATAGTCCCTCATTTGCATCAATTCGGTTTGGCCATGTTTCCCACCTATTTGACAGTCCAAAGTTGAATCGTCCTATGATTAATGCATTGCTGGAGAGGTGGAGGCCCGAGACACACATATTTTATCTTCCCTACGGTGAGGCAAAAATTACCTCGCAAGACGTTGCATTTCATCTCGGTCTGCCCGTTGACGGTGAGGTTATCACCGGCATTGCGGAGGCAGACTGACCTATCGTGTATGAAAATATGCTTGGACTGAGTCCGGTGGCAGACGATATTGATGGTGGGAAACTCAAAATAACCTTCTTGGACAACAATTTGACGAAAAATGCCCATATTCCATTTGAAAATAATTTGACGTTGATAAAAGTTTGACGAGGATGGTATAATTTTTTTGACTGTTTATCATTATTTATATTGTTAAATTGTATTTTATTTGAAAATAATTTGACGTTGATAAAATTGTTTTTGCAGCAGTTTGTTCGTGCCCATATTCTACGAGTTATCGGGGGGTCTTGATGCCAGACAAATCCCGCAACAAGGTCTATTTGATGTGGTTGCCTCATCTGGCCAGTGGTATGGAATCAACAAACAAATGTTGGGGAGGGGCAATCTTGGCATTCCTATTTCGGGAGTTATGCAGAACTGTCAACCTAAACAGACATGCCATTAGGGGGTGTCTTTGGTTGCTGCAGTATTGGGCATGGTTTCGAATGCCCTTTTTAAGCCCGACGCCTAAAAACCTGACCCTATTCAAATTCCCACTTGTTCGAAGGTACGAATAAATATTTATTTAATTTTTTGGTTTTTTAATATTGGAACACTTAGAATTGTTTTTTTTTGAATTATAGGTGGTTGAGTCAATTAACACACGTAGGACTACCGACCACGCAGCGAGATTATCGACTCTTGATCGATAAGAGAGATGGTGTAAATTTTGTTAGTTCGATTGTATTTATTTAATTATAAAATAAATTAAATTGAGTTTATCTAACTAATTTTACATATTTTTTGTAACTCTTGTGGACACCGTACGAGGATCCTGATATTCGGGCATGCATTCCGCATGAAATAATGCAAAGTGAGCACGTTTGGATACTGATGGTCCTGCTTATACACTACGAGATAGTCGAGTATCATCCTACAAACCGCGTGCTACGACAATTCAACTATGTTATTTGGACGCATTGCACAAGTAACGCGACAAGGCAAGATAGAAGTCCATTGGGGCCATCATCACGCGGTGTGGATGCAGCAGTGGTTCACCCGTTTCGGTAGGCGGCCCCGTATTTTGGAACGCATTAGGGACCATAGTGTTACTTTTGAGTATATAGAGTGGTACCATCAAAATAGGAAGCCGTATCTACTAACCCCAGAGGAACGAGAACGAGAAATAGACGTGCCTCCCCCAAATCGTCTGTCGACGCAACGTCCCCCGACGCAATGTTGTACTCGTACAGGTACGGGGGGAGGTGGCGAGAAAAAAGAACACATGCACGGGGCATCGTCATTGGGAACAACGCAAGCACCTGGCCAGTCAGCTGCCCAGCCAGAGACACCGGTGCCAGCACCTGCATTCCAGCACTCGACTTTCTCATCATTTCAGCCCTCCGGTACTAGTCCATCGTTTCAACAAATGGGGAGTCCGACGAAAGGTTTTTTTCACGGACGCGTTTCGTCCGCTTATGATGGTTCCCCTAGTCTACTATCCTTCTACATCTGTTCCACCAGTTTATCAGTTTCCACCATTGGCAACACAGTTCGAATCCGATATTGTTGATCAGAAACCGTCACAAAGCTTGTTCTACAACGGTCCTAGTACGAGTGATGGGACTCTATATGTATTTGGGGATGAAGATGACGATGGCGATGATGGGCTTGTTCGAAGGAATCCAACTCGGGATCGACGTCCACCGTAGTGCAGTACGGGTGGACATAGGCGTCACTAGGATGATTTTGTAATTTCCTTTAATTTATGTAAATATTTGAATTAAAAGAAAAAAATATTTAAAAAATTCCAATATTTTAAATGGAATTTAAAATACTTTAAATATTCATTTTAATTTAAGTATTCAATTTATATTTAGGTAAATGGACCTCGCGTTTTGCAGATAGCGAGGTCCATTTAAATTGAATGGAAAAAAATATTTAATATGTTATTAAATATTAGATTTAAATTAAATGTGAAAAAGAAAAAAATATTCGAATATTTTAAATTGAATTTCTTTTCTTTTAAATCAAATATTGAATATTATAATAAAGATTCGATTTAAGTTGAGTGGTCTACTTGCTTCAATTAGAAGTATAGTGGTCAACTAGAGTCTAAACCCATAGTATAGTGGTCAAATATGTAGTGTATCCTTCAAATTAAAATAAATTAATTTTTTTAGGATCTCGCGTTATGCAGAACGCTAGGTCCAATGTGGCACGTCAAATCTAACTCTTAATTTGGTACAAACACGTCAAGAATCTCTATGGAACTTGGGGTTTGCAAACTCGTACTTAACTACATAACAAGAATTATTATCGTGGTATATCATGTAAAATAACATTTTAGTTTTATTTAACTGCAATAGATTACATATTTTGATTAGAAATACTTAACAACTTAAAAAACTTAAACAACCTAAGTTACGTTTAGTTGAAATGTATAGAAGATGAGTCAGTTTCCATGTCGTCATAGTCCGTAGACAAGTTAGATGTTATGTTTAGTTCCTCAATTTTTGTCTTTTTATCCACTCGTCTGCTGTAGTTACATATGCGAAATGCCTCTTCGTCTTCTGACAACTGAGTTTCTGCTTCGTTTTTTGATGAAGAAGCATATTCATCAAGTTTTACAGTCAACTCGATGTTCGTACCCCCGACACGAGTGTAGTTTCTAAACATCCTTTGAAGGTCCCTACACTTTGATAAGGGGAGCATGTAATGCGCCTCAGGGCCGAGCTCATCAACGCTTATTTTCCCCAACAAACAAGACATTTGGCGTGTTGTAGATTCACGAATGTGCATTGAAATCAAATCATATAACTTGTCTCTACTGATACCGCTGTTGAAGGAAGTATAGAAATAGGTTCTCGAATGGAAAACGGTTGCAGAAAATCTTCCCATATTTTGGACACGTTCGACTGATTGTAGAGGAATGCGTAGAGCTAAAATAATGCCATTGCAGTTGCGACGAATTGACGTATTTATATAGATGGGGCAGGAACCACAAAAAAATAGAACTCTCTTTTTGTAAATAGCGAGTTCAACTGACATGTCAAGCCTGCCACGTCAAGAATCTCAGGACCCCACGCTCTGTATATAGCGAGTTCCTGCTTCCTCGCACGCGTTTATTTCGGGTGATCTTGGCACCTTTATAGCAGACAAAAAGGAAGTGAATGGCCTGAAGAGAAAACAATTACAGCGATTCGTGGAAGACAGGGATAACGGAGTCGAAGCACACCAACTTAATTTACATGACGAGGCTTTAAGCTAAGTCTGTCAATTGTACGTTTATGCTAGAGTTCTAGATTGTTAGATAGCTTGAATTCATTACAAGGTTGCCAATATTTGTTATACTTTCTGTATAATCGCAGATATTGTCAAAATATGTCGAGACGAGGAAGTATTACTGCACTAATATACTATAATGGCGAAATGGTCGCCCACCCATCGATCAGCGGTGTTTTTCAATCCTCAAATACTGTAACCCTACAGTTGCCAAGGAAATTAACATATAATAAGTTGATGAAGGAAGTGAGGAACAATTTTCCACATGGTCATGGAAAGAAGCTGGAATCGTTGAAGTATAGACTACCGACGTCTTACAAACCCTTAACGTACTCAATATACCATGTGGCGGACAACGGTGATGTGGAGTTAATGCTGGATGCCCACTTGCAGTACTCAATTAGAGGTTCCCTAGAGCTCTATGCAATATTTTCTGATACCGATGACGATACTATACTCTCAAATTGGTGGGCGACGAATTATGACTTTGATCCTAATGCCAATATTCAGAGCCCGACAGCCAATTTGCGCAATGATTTCAATTTATTAACCACACATAGTCCACACAACGACTTCGGTGAGTCATCATCTTATATGGAAAGACATTCTTGTGTAGCCAGTTTTGAATTTAACTTGAACCTGCCACCCAACGTTGACTTTGGTGCATCATCGTCATATAAGCCAACACATTCAACATACAATCCGTATAGTATGGGTGTCGATGCGTCATCATAACAAAACTACATGATGTCGCAAAAGCGTGAAGCGTTTAATCTGTTCGACGATTTCACATATGGACGATATTCAACGTATATCCCTAGGGCGGAGTATATTGAACAACCCGTGGGGTGTAATTGGATGTACACGTGCACCGTCAACAGACTAAGTTAGGATCATCCAAACTTGGATGTACACGTTCTCTACGACATCTTCATTCCAATGTTCAAGGCAAATTCAAGTGTAACGGTTGCCAGGGGTATTGCTGCAGCTAAATATCAACACGGTTATATAGTTGAGTACCATAAAGCATGGTACGCAAGGTGGGAGGCCGTACAGAAATTTTATGGCCAGTGGGAGGAATCGTACAGAGACTTGCGACCGTAGCTAAACCTGATGTATAAACACATACCGGGAACGGTTGTAAAGTTGGACACTGTATCGGTGTACCAAAATGATCGTGCCGTACGAGGAGTGACTCAATTCCACCGACTATTTTGGAAATTTTTGCAGTGCGTTAATGCATTCAAATATTACAAGTCGATGGCTCAGATCGATGACACTTGGTTGTACAGAAAATACACACAAACTTGGTTACTGGCGGTTGCGCAAGACGGCAACAGAAAAACCATTCCCATTGCCTTTGCAATAGTCGAAAAGGAAGATCTTGATTCTGGGTTATTCTTCCTTACAAACTTACGAAGGCATGTGCTATTGCATGTTATGCGTGAAAGAGAAAATGGGTTATGTGTAATTTCTGACAGAGGCACGACGCTCGTATGGGCGATAGAGCGTATGGGTCCGTCTTGGCAAGCTTCATATATTCATCACCAGTTTTGTTTGCACTACATTGCCGCAAACTATTTACAGAGGTTCAAGAATGACGATGAACGTTAAATGGTGCTTCAAATGGGTACATCTTCCTTTACTCTTTTCCGTTTACGATATCTTCCTAATTATTATTATCATTAAATACTTTATCAATTTTATTTGAAGAAACTTCTTCTAAGAAAAAAAAACAGCTATGACTACCTCGTTTCAATCCTGAGGGAAAAATGGCTTCGGTCGTATAATGGTGGTAAACGATATGGCCACATGACAACAAACTTGGCCGAGGCAGTGAATTCGTCACTGAAAGGAGTGCAACATTTGCCTATCACCTCTGTTATCAAGGCGACATATTATCGGTTGGCTACCTTATTTGCAACCTTGGGCAAGCAAGCAGCAGATTATATCAAAGGCGGCCATAGAGTCCATACACACCTTCGCGAAAAATTTCAAGCCTATGCTAGGTATTCAAATGCGATGAGTGTTGTTTGCTTCTCGCGCCGAGAACATGAGTTCTGTGTATCAGAATATTCGAGGCTGTTGGAAGGCATACAACACAATGCATGCATGGTTAATCTGCAAAAGAAAACCTGCGAATGTGGTATATTCTAAACATTCAAGTACCCGTGTTCGCACGTCATTGTTGCTTGTTCGTCTGTACGGGTTCACTACATGTCAATGGTCGACCCAATCTACTTACTTGAAACTGTATCCAAGGTTTATAAGTACGAGTTTCCTGCCATCAGGAATGAAATTTATCCGGCCGTTGTTGATGGTAAACCTAAAATATGGCCAGATTTTTTACTATGACGCAAAAAAACGGTTATCCACGATCAACAAGGATTTATTGTGATGAGGATTTGGTCGACCATCGAGAAAAAACTCAACGGCTGAAATATTGCAGTAAATGTAGGAATCGCAAACACCAGAAAAACAAATGTCCCAATCGCTCAGACCCCCGTATTAATTAAATGTACTTTCATATTGTAGTAATGTTTTCCTAAGTAATAAGATCTTTTCGTTAAGCTTACAGTTTCTAGTGTTTTTTTCCAAACAGTTTAAACGTGATTTTTTCACGGATAGGGAGTTTAATTCCTATGTTCCAATACCAATTAATTACCATTTTACACAACCCTTTAACACCATATTTTCTTCATTTTACACAACCTTTTAACATCATTTTACAGAACCCTTTAACACCAGTTAACAGACGGTGTAATTTCACTTTTAGAAAAAGTAAAATATTTTTGAACCTTGCGCTCTGTAAATAGCGAGGTCCAGTAACATGTCAAATCTATGGTGTACTCTGCTTGTAACACCCTCTTCCCGGCCTAGTCGAGAACTGGGTCGGAGAGTGCTACCGGTGAACGATACGATGATCGATGCGATAAATTTCAAATAATGGATCGACATATTACCTTTCAAATGTTACTCAATGTCAATATTAGCTCAGTAATCACATTTAAAACAATGACTAGCCAATTATGACCAATTTCTAACTTTTACAAATTGTAGGGACTAAATTGCAAATATGATAATTTTAAGGCCCCTTTTTGTAATTAGCTATGCAATACTGAAATTCCATATATTAACAGTGTTCCCGTA
The DNA here is from genome assembly GCA_019671005.1 of Hibiscus mutabilis. Lineage (NCBI taxonomy): Eukaryota > Viridiplantae > Streptophyta > Magnoliopsida > Malvales > Malvaceae > Hibiscus > Hibiscus mutabilis. The sequence continues at coordinate 15,830,087 of CM033717.1, read as the reverse complement.
AATTTTCATGTCATTTCGTTAACATTAACCCATCCAATTAGGCCTTACATCTAGAGTCGTATCGATACCATTTAATTCCCAGACCTTACTGCCCAAGTCCGTATCAATACACCCCTTTCTGTGTATCGATATGCTCTGTTTAACCAAGTCTAAATATGCAAGGCCATATCGATACAGCTTGGCCCATATCGATATGTCTGCCTTGTAATGATAGATTTTAGCTGGTTTTTATTCAATTTAACCTGTTGAACGTTGTCCAAATACCATGAAATTTTACCAGTAAGTTTATATCCATTTAATCTACTAACATTTCAAATCTCATGTCAATATGAATCCATTTACTATGATTTCATCTTTTAAGGCCGTATATGCAGATTAAGTCAAATTAAGCCAACACTAACATACCATTTAGACCCTCTAAGCTCAATACAAAACATGGCCAATATACACATACCAAAATTGCCATGATTAACTAGTTTGACTAGTTTGCCACCATTCTAGGAGTTCATAAGGACAAAACACATTACTCTAAGCTTGTAGTGACTTCCCGAGCTTCCAGCTAGCTCCGATCTCGATTCGATATACTTTATTAACTTGAAATGTGGAAGATGAATGCATTAGACTATATAATCTAAGGAGGTAGCCATAACAATGAATGAGCATGGTATGCATATCAACATGCTTCAATGACAAGTCTAGTTATATTAACAATAGGCATGTGATTCAACTTGGCATATATATCATACTCAACATGTAACATGGCATCAATAATCATCATAACAATAATCAATAGTATATCAATAATTTCATATCAGTGATCAATAACAATAAACGATGGTTTCCTTTGATCGATTTCACGGTATACGGATACCCGAATTCCACCTCTACACCAATATCAATAATGGTCTAGTCGTATTTCCTCCACCGCACCAATTTGACCAATACACATCAACATCCCTCCACCACACCACAATAAAGGCCGTGGCCTATACCGTACCAATGAGCTCATGAATTCTATGGCATGCCAATTGTATCCAATACTCTCGATCCCAAGGTTCAATAATCAATAATATAATGTCGGTGTATCATTAGCAATAATTCAATAACAATAGTTCAATAATGATGATTCGATACGGTGATTCAGTAGCAATGAACATATATCAATATTTCCATAACAATATGCAATAATCGATATTCAATACTTAATAGCTTAACATAACAATGCTTTAATGCTTTCCATGACAACAATAACAATGTTTTTGACACGATTTCAATGCAATACTTACCTGTTCTTACCTATATAGCTTTCAATATGGTTTTATGCAAAACCTTCAATACAATGGTTAGCAATACAATAAGCAATAATCAATTATTCGAGATGGCACCTAGCCAATCCTCGAGACTCCGACCTAATCAATGATTTGACCAATACACATCAACATCCCTCTGCCGCACCACAATAAAGGCCGTAGCCTATACCCGTACCAATGAGCTCATGAATTCTATGGCATGCCAATTGTATCCAATACTCTCGATCCCAAGGTTCAATAATCAATAATACAATGTCGGTGTATCAATAGCAATGATTCAATAACAATAGTTCAATAACGATGATTCGATACGATGATTCGGTAGCAATAAACATATATCAATATTTCCATAACAATATGCAATAATCGATATTCAATACTCAATAGCTTAACATAACAATGCTTCAATGCTTTCCATAACAACAATAACAATGTTTTTGACACGATTTCAATGCAATACTTACCTGTTCTTACCTATATAGCTTTCAATAGGGTTTTATACAAAACCTTCAATACAATGGTTAGTAATACAATAAGAAATAATCAATGATTCGAGATGGCACCTAGCAAACCCTCGAGACTCTAACTACACTCACCTTGAATTCTGATGCTTTCAAGGCTCACGAATAGTAATCCCTTTATTCCTAGCTTGTTTTGAAGATGATAGACTAGCTTCCTCCAATTCTTGAGCTAGGAGAAATCAATAAGAAAGTGTTACAATCGATATAAAACATCGATATATATTTCTAAGCTTGAAATAGCCATTATCTATTCATTAGATTCATGGATTAAAACTAAAAGAATAAGGGCTTAGCTTGGGAATCATAACTCGAAATTGGACATTCAATAGTCAATGGAATCAACAATAGTTTAGGCTTTCACTTACCCAACCGATGGCTATACAATGAAATTCTTGAAACAAAGAAAGCTTGAGTTTAAGGGGTACAATCAGAGAGGTGTGTGCTTGAGCAAGATATTGAAGACAACAATGGAGGTGCTTACTTGTTTTCAAGACAAAATGGTGAATTTTGTTTACGGTGATAGCAAAGCAAGGATAAGAGCTTTCCTTTATTCATTTAGGAAACTATAATTCTTGATTATTTCGTACCTCCCAAAGGAGCCAATGAAAAGCTTTCCCTTTGGTAAAGGTAAGCTTAAACTATTCATTTTCTATCATTTCATGCCTTTTTACAAATCTAAGGCAATCAATTGCTATCTTTCTAACATCTCAGATGATCCCACATGATATGGGTGGCAACCAAGTAGGTGAATCATCCCCAACTTTCAAACTTTTCAATTTAGTCCTTAAAACAGTTTTTGACAAGGACCTGTATCAATACCCTTCTGGCCGTATCAATATTGCTGACTCAGGTTCGGTAAGTTAGGAAACAGTTGGACCGTATCGATACAGGTCTTACTGTATCGATACGCCTAACTAAAAAATCAACATTTTCACATTTTCAATGAAACCCCTAACTATGAATGGACTCAATTAAGGCCCTTTAACAAAAAAAACTAACACATAGTCAATATTGATAAAATATTTAAACTTTTTGGTGTAGGGTTTCCGGTCACCGGAACCAAATTTTGACTAGGCCAGTTTTAGGGATATTACACTGCTGCTGACACGTCAAGAATCTTTGCGGACCTTGCATTCTGCAGAACGCGCGGTCCATTTAAAACGTGCTTAGTTTTGCCTATATAAGGTAGGTAGACAGAATTCCATTCTACACAAACCCACCAGCCATTGGGAAAAATCTATATTAGACGCATAAAGAATATTCAACTGTAGCTACTGATGGCAACAAATCACGTATCAAGAAAATTGTTTTATAAATAGATTTTTCTGATATTGTAATTTGTTGGTATAAGTAGTTGCATTTATACTAGGGGTGAGAGAAAAAACGAAAAAACAACATAGATTCCGAAACCTGAACCGATCAGTTATATAATATATATTAGCGAATGATGTCTTTTGTGTTTTTGTTCAAGATGTACGACAAATTACAATATCAGAGAATGAGTGGTCGTTTTGAAGCACCGACAGACTTTTGAACCTTTTGTTAGAGTCTGCTGCTAGTTTCTTCTTACGCCTTCATTGTGAAGGCTATAGGAAGACCACCACATGTAACGTAGTTGGAGCCTCTAGCATTGTGGAAGATGATGATTATTAGGTACTCATGAAATCCACGAAACTTATCCTCGACTGCCCACATCGTGGAAGCAAGTTTAGGGGTCCAACAACTCGGGTAAACTATGACACATTTTCTCTAAATCAACCAACAACACATCTCTTGGCGGCCAAACAACACAGACAAACAGCTAGAACTATGAAGAAATATGCTCCACATGGTCGTGGGAAACAGCTGGAACTGTTGAAGTATCGAATGTTGACGTCCTTAGAACTATTAACGTACTCATTATACGACATTGAAAATCACTCTGATGTGGCGTTTATGGTGGAATCCCACCTACAAGATTATTTAGGGGAGACTCTTGAGGTTGAGTTGTATGCAACGTTTACAAATGATGATGACGATGTTATCAGAGACTCAAATAATATGTAAATTATATATCTATTTTTTTAATTGCAATTATTTTTAATTACAATTATAGGCCTCCAATAATACGCCTCTAAGCTTAAGGATTACGCGAATGCGGATATTAACTTCCCAGATAAACCCATCAAACATGATTCTCAAGGCATTTTACCTTTTTATTCATGTACAAGAACAAGCTTTGGAACCATTTTCGTGGCCATTTTTATACTATTTACAATGTGTGTTCTGTGCCAATATCAGTCTCGAATGAAAGATAAGTTCCAATACTAGGCCTCTGACCTTAAATATTACGAAGATTATTCTAATAATAACCCGAAAAAACCTTCAAGAGGCCTACCAAGCCATTTCAACTTCTTATTCTTGGACAAAAACTAGTGTTGGAACCATTTTCAACATGCTATTTATACAATATACAATGTCTCGTACGTGCCAATATCAGTCCCAAATGGAAGATAAGTTCCAATACTACGTTTCTAGGCTTAAAAATTACCAAAATTATCGAGCTAATGGCACGATAAAATGCCTCGAACATGCTTATACACCCTTGTTTTTCAGCCTGGATTTAGAGGAACTCGCTCTTAGCAGAACGCGAGTTCCCTTCAATTTCTCTTGCGATATATTCAATTTCTCGCGGACCTTGCGTTTTGGGGAGCGCGAGGTCTTAACCAGTAATTAAAATTTACGGCATATAAAAAGTTGGCCCACGTCGGACGGGCCTTACATGACCGATTTGAGAGCGAGTTTAAAAATCTCGTTTCACAGAGCGCGAGGTCGCCTTACGTGGCCGATTTGAGAGGTTATTTTTCTAAATAACTTAGGAAGGGGTCATTTTTCTAATTAACTTTTAAAATAAGGTTTCTCATATAATAAAACCTTATTTTTTATGAGTTAAAATTTTCAAATATCTTCTTACTTATCCCTCGTATTAAGATTTGAATTTTATTCTCAATCATCATTATTTTTCACAATCTAAAAAAGTCTCCTTTGCTCTGATGTAGAGTCCACCTACAGATTTCGTACACCATACTGTTAATATTGAATTTTAACTTTTCAGCCCTTTAGATAAACTGGGTATAACCGGATTTTTTATATTGCTTTCAAGTAGTGAAAATAATCACGCTTTACCCAAATTTTCATTCTCCCTTTTTTTTTATTCTCGATTGAATTTGAACGTCATTTTCTTTGCTCTTAATAGTTTGGGCAAGTTGATTTTATAACTTCAAGCCAATTGGTCAGGGATACAATCTCGATTGAATGCTTCTAATCTAATCCAATCCATTTACAACGGAGACGTTAATTTTAGAATTTTTTTCTTAATGGTAGATGAACTTTACTGACACTGACATGAGGCTAAATTTTAAAGGCTGTGAGTTAAAAAAAATATTTTAGTTCCGGTCTTTTGATTTGTGGGTTAAATAAGAATATATTTAAAAATTTAAATTTGTAAATAAATATTATGTGAAAAATAAAGATGGTGCGATTTTGTTTAATTAGGAAGGGATCATAAATGAAGTAGTGGGAATGATTCATACAATAATTTTTCATATTTAAGTTATTTTTATATTAGTTTTCAAAAAGTTTAAAAAATTAGTTTTAAAGAAAAGCTATGCTTATATTATAATTTATTGGCTCTGTTTGACAATTAGCGGATAACTGATAGCGGATTATATTAGTTGATAGCGGATAGCTGATTGCATTAGCTGATTTGACTAGCGAATTTGTAATACCCTAAACTATAGCCTAGAAGTTTTGGGACTAGTAACTTGATTTGCTAGTTCAATTGAATTTAATCCTAAGCTAATTAGGATGAGTAAGGACCTAAATGAAAGAAATTGAAAGAATGGTGACCCAATTAAGATGACTAAACCGAATTAAATAAGAAAGTTAAAGCTTGCATGCTAAAATTCATAGTTCCTTAAATGCCCTTGATTAATCCTATAGTTGATGACTAATTAAGGACAAAATAGTAACTTCCTAAATCTACTAAGTTATATCATCTTCTTCAATTTCCCTTATTAGCCGAATGGAGAGAAGAGAAATTAGAGAGAGAGTTTGATAGAAAACTCCATTGAAAGGAATTGGAGCTTGCATGCTAGGAATTTTACTTGATAATCAAGCTAGGAAGGTAAAATCTTGGTTATTCCCTTCTTGATTCAAGTAGTTATTGTGTATAAACTAGAAATGCATGTATGTTAGATGAGAAGGAAGAAGAGTATATGTGATTTGAGTCTAGATCAAAACTTGATAGGTTGCTAAATTGATAATGAATATGTTAACATGCATGGGAGCAATAGCTAACATGAACCTTGGATTTGGGGTATGGTTCGAATGGCATATAAAGTGAAACCAGATTTAATTGAATGAAATATTTGCTGGAAAAACGTGAATAGGAAATGAATTGAGTCATTGAACAATTAGAAATGGTGTTTAAATGCTGGAAATGAACCTAGTAACTAAACTAGTCACACTTGTTGCTATAAACTTGACTAGGGACTGTTTTGAATAAACCTGTGAATTCGGAATTGAATTGAATAAAATGAAAGGCTGTAAAATGAGCTAAAAACAGGGGAGGGGTCAAAATGAATACTTGTTAACTAGGATTGCTTGAATTGTAGTTAAATGAATGGTCTTATAGTGTAATTGGCAGAATTAGTGAAATATGGATTGTTCTGGAAAAACTGTTAAATTGAGGACTTAATTGGACGATTTAAGGACCAATCTTAACTTGTGAAAACAAGGGGAAAACAGGGGAAACTAAGGTAAAAAGGGCTGATTTGAACAAGGGTCTTAGGCTAATTAGATTACTAAAGTGGACCTAAGTGTAATCTGGGCAGTTTTGAAACTGTAAATTGACCTGACTTTAACTAAAAAACTCTATTGATGTAGAAGGGCTAAAAATATGAGCCATATATGGATGGATATATAATTAAGTTATCTTTCCAACGGTATACACGGATTTAAATTCTGACGTGTATATTAAAATATATAGATAATTTAGTGAAGGGTGTACAAACTACCAGAAAACAGTTTTTGTGTTTGTAATAGCATGTATACTTGAAATGGAATGCATGTGTGAATTGAGTTTGATTTGGTTCTAATACATGCTTACATTATTTGAATACTATATTAAGAAAATGATAGAAAGGATGGATAAGTATCGGGATATGAATGAGGATTCGGGTATCCCGTAACTTCGGGATACAAGGTGAGTGTAGCTATACTTAGGGTTAAAACTTAGGTCTTAAACAATTACATTTGTTACCTTGTTGATATGGAATTTTCATGAAATGAACCTAAATTCTATTCGGTAAATGTATAAGGGAAGAATGCTTAAATGGAAATTGGATTAATGAGATATGCTTGATGTAATTCTGGCCATGCAAATGAACTATGTGACCATTGTTTGAATTTACTTGAATTCTTGAATGCTTCTTGATATGTCTAGGATAAACATGCTTGATAACCTAAAACATGAATATATGTACTTCACAATACCATAATGATACATATCACTTGATACTAAAGCTAGACTATGAAATAAATGCTTAATAAGACCATTCGAATACTACATGAATGGTTAAGAAAAATTCTTACTTGATACCTAATGAAAATGAATGAAACGTGCTACCTTGTATTAAATGGCTTGTTCGAATTGCTTGAAGGTTTGAGTGACCTTACTTGATGATTGAAATTCTTGATCACTTGTAAAATGAACTAAGGTTCACATGGCTTAAAGGCTTAAAATGAATTTGATCTTGAATTGCTTGATGCTTAAAAACTTGATGTGTGATTGTTTGATAATAAAAGATTTAATAAGTCCTTGGTTGCTAGTTGGTCTTAGGTAGAACGACATGCCTTAGAGTCTAGAAATCAACTTGTTAGGTACTTTGTGTACCATCTTGCTTGGTGTTATAAACACCTTCTTGTTAGATGTCGTGGGCATCATCTTGCTAGGTACTTTGAGTACCCACTTGTGTGGTGTTGTGGACACCTTCTTGTTTAGGTACTTGTGTACCCACTTGCTAGGTACTTTGTGTACCCACTTGAGACTTGATTACCTAGTCCTACTATCTACCAAGGCAAAACAAGAATAAATGAACTTGAAACATAGACTTGTAATCATGAATGAAGAGTGATCAAACTTGATTCTTGATAATGAAATGGTAAAGTAATGAATTCACATAAGTAAAATGGTAAACATGTTAACTTGAATTGTATGTTACTTGAAAGATAAGTAATAAGGTATATGGTCACCTTGTTCGAATGGATATGATGTCCTTCTTGCTTGATTTGTTTGATCTTTGCTAAAAACAATGGTTACTTGAAATGGTTACTTGCTTGTAATCGAATGATGCTAGATGAACTAGCTAGGACTTGACTTTCCTTGATTAAAGCTTAACATGGTTAAACTTGATTAAAATAAACAAAACATGTCAATAAGAATAAGAATGAGCCAAACTAAACTTGAATGAACATGTATGCTCATGTTTCTTGACAATGACTTGTAAAGTAAGGAATATACATGGTTGAATTAATAAACTTGATAATCTAAGCTTGCTTGTAACTTGAAAACATACATGGTAATATAAGGCACCTATTCGAAAGAAATCATATGATTGCTTACTTGAAGTTGTGTAATCCTTGTGGTTGTGATCTTTGTTTGATTGGTCTTGTGGTGCTAAGAGCTATTCGAATAGTACCTTGTGGACTATCTAAGATTTGCTAAAATTGAATTGAAGCCTAAATAAGTTATTCTTGAAATAAAGACCCTAAAATTTGAAAATAAGTAAGTGAACTAAATTCACCACCTTTGAATATGTTACTTGATTTGCTTGAATTGTTAGAACAAAGTGCATGAAATGAAATTGTGCTTGTGTAAGCACCTATTTTGTCCGCACATGTATATACGATACAAAAGCCCAAAAAATATATAAAATGCAAAACTCAAAAAGAATCCATGTACAGTAGGCTCAATTAGGCCCCATATGCAAAGAAACCCTAGCTTTTCTTGTGCAATACTCTTTCTATTTGAATCCCTACCAAGCCGCCACGTCATCGATCATGCCTTGCAAGCAAAGAAAAGGGGATTAAATACGAATCAATCTTATCCAGCAAATCAGATCATGCAAGATCCTAGCCATCTCAGATATGGGAAGATTACAAGAGATCATATCCAACAAGTATAGAAAGTCAAGTGATGCGCAAGGAATTCTCATTGTGGACTCACGGCAAATTTCCAATAGGATCCAAGCGTTTTCGGGTCAAGGTGTCTTCTTAAGTATTGACCGTCTTTCGATTACCTTTCCAACACATCTTGAAATGCCTCAATCGGACGTAGGGAGTCAAGATCTGCTAATTTTACTGAAGACAGCGCGTGCAGAAAATCGAATACGAGTTCAATACGGGAATTTGAGTTTATTACGAATTTTCAATTATTTTATTGAATATTTGTAATTAAATTCAAGTTTAGACATTCCTTATTTGTTTTAACTCATATTGAATGTAAGGAAAGAGTTTGATGCCCAAGTAATGGCATTATTCTCTTTCCAAGAATGTTGAGCATAAGTAGGGAATATGCTTTTAGGGTTTTTGATTTAGGGTTTCTTGAAGCCTATAAATAGGCCTTATTCCATTGTAATTCACATTCACATACACACACAAAAGCAATTGTAACACAGAAATTGAAGAACAATACAAGCAGTTTCTCTGAGGTATTTTTACCCAAATTTTGTCTTCATATATTTTTTTTATTCTTTTGTTTCCTTGAGTACTTGGTCGTGGGTCAGGAAGAGAAGGGGTACGGGTCCTCACCAAATCAAAACTTTTGAAAAATCCTGCATCACCCAAAGGGAAGGCCGACAACACTACCGAAGCAGCAGCCCCATGGAGGCACGCCGCCGGCATGTTGTGGTTGACGGTGTGTAGCAGCAGCAACCGACATTCAGTAGCGGCAGCGACGGTGGTACCAACAGCCCGTACCCTCTTCGGCAAGCTCGAACTTGATCCCAACGTTTGCGATTTCTTAAGCTTAATTTTTTATTTTAGTTTTTATTGTTTTATGCATTTAAATTCATCATTTGATTTGTGTATATTTACCATGTCTTATGTCTTGTTCATCCTCGTGTATTTTAACTCGGTAAAATATTAAGTTAAGTAAATCTTTAAATAATCAATATTCTTTTAAAAGGAAAGAAGTTATTAAATAATTTAATATGGATACTTTTTAGGTTAGTTTCTTTAATAAATGACTTAGATATTTTATACCTCATTTTAATTGTAAATAGTTAAATAAAACCCTAAGATAAATCTTTAAAAAGAGGTGAATAATTCATTAATTATAATGATGGTAAATAAAAACTAACTTCGTAATTCTTTAAAAATGGGTAAATAATTATTTAATTGTAACTAAAACTTTCTAGGTAGTTTTTTTAAATATAGTAATTTGTAAATACTTTAATAAAGCCTTCTAAGATTAGTTTCTTTAAACTCCTTAGGTAACTTTTAGAAAAGTAAATAATATGTAAATAATTAACTCTTAGGGTAATTCTTAGAAAAGTAGGCAATTTGTAAATAATTAATTTTGAACATTAAATCACCCATAAAATTAAAAAAGGGCTAATAAGACATCATTTAAAAATGATCTTCCTTTGCATCATGAAAACGATGTGTATTTTCAATTAGGGTTAATTCGGTCTTCCCCTAGCCGTTGTGGGAACGATCGAAACTCCTATGTGAAAGTGCATTATCGAATTTTAAGGATTAATAACTTAATCCCTTTGCGTCTAAATTAATTCGGATTTTCTCAGCCATGAGTGAGTTCGAGCCAATTCTAGAACTTCGTGGATTTTCGTATTAACCTTTGCATGCACTCATCCGGGTTATAAAGAAAATATTAGCGATCAAGTAAGCGCCGGTCTCCGGGCGTGATGGGGGTACTAATCCTTCCCCACACGTAACCGTGCCCCCGAACCCTCTATCTGGTTGGTTTTTAGGTTTCTGGTCCGCCTAATACAATAAAAGGGACCGGTGGCGACTCTATTGTTACAGCTTGGCGACTCTGCTGTTACAGCTTGGCGACTCTGCTGGGAACTGTTTAAGAGGGCACAACTTTTACTTGATCATGAGTTATTTTCCTTAGTATTCCGTTGCATTTTTGTGTGTGCATTTTCTTGGTGCTTTAAACTGTTTGCACCATAACATAAGCCTTCTATTCGGGCTTTATCAAACTTAAGTGGAAGAAAATAGCTATGCCTTCGTAAGTAACCCTCCGCATGGGCTAGTGAAAGTCTTTCAGGATCCAGAGTACTTGTGCTTTCATGGGTAACCCTCCGCATGGGCATAACGGAAATGCATCCCCTCGAGCCATGTTCGATTCGTAAGCCTATGATGGGCTAGAATTGAACGTCTTATCCACCTTAGAGTAGGGGATAAGGGCGGTTCGAGCACCCTTTTAGATCCAAACCCGCATGAATATTTGTCTTAGTAAGCCCACCCCATGAAGCCATGTGAAACCATAGGTTTTATCTTTCTACTTTATTAATTGCTTTACTTTTTCCCATTTTATTCTTAAATTTATCTTATTATATATACACTAACACATTTTTTATCCTTTTAGTGCATACATCATATTACGACCACTTGGTATCCTGAGACATTGTGCAATCAGGGATCATGAGTATACGATTCACGTTGTCCAGTTCCGAAATCCTCCGCTCGAACACAGAGGTACAAAGTGAGTCCACGGAGCTTCAACACCAACATGGTGCTAGAGTGCAGAGAAATACCACTGTAGACCTGCAAAAGCAAGTACATATAGGGTTGCCTCATAACCATTTATCAGGACTGATTGCTGTTTGGGAGAGCCTAGAAGCCCAGGACCAAGCCGTGTTCACTAAGAGATATGGGGACATAGCCCTATTGCTTGGAGTGGAAATAGATTAGTCCATGATACTAACAGCTGTTGAATTTTTAGACCCGACTTATCGATGCTTCGTCTTTAATCAGGAAGACATGACTCCCACCATTGAGGAATACATGGTCTTGCTGCGTCTGGATCTAGAAAAGCCTGATAAGATATACTAGAAGAAGAAGAACTCGGGATGTTAGAAGAAATTTGCCAAGCTTACCGGTCTATATGTCGAAGAAGTGAATGTCCATGTTGATGAGAAAAACAAGAGCACTTGCTTCACATGGGAGTTCATTTACGCCCAGATCACGAAAGATATGAAGCACGAGAAAGTCCTTGATCTGCTCATTTTGGCAATCTATGGGTTAGTAAACTTTCCCAAAGTTCTGGGTTACATCGAGATAGCCTTGGCATATTTATTAGTCCAGAAGAATGTGAATCCGGTCCTGACTATTCTGGCAGAAACTTTCAGATCCTTAAACTTTTGCAAAACTCAAGGTAGAGGGTGATTCCTTGGCTGCTCTCAGCTTCTTTATTTATGGTTGCGAAGTCACTTTTGGGGTAGCAAGAAGATAGGCAAACATCCAACGTCCCGAAACTTGGTCCCGATTAGGGAAATCACCAGAAAGCAGTGGCCGCGATATGGAAAGCAAGAACAGTGGGTAATCTTCTTCAAAAATCTCACTGATGTTGATGTGACATGGAGAGCTCTATGTATGTATCCAGTTTCAATCTTGTACAAGTGCGGAAGGGTGGAGTGGGTTCCCCTTATAGGCCTCTGGGGAATTTCCAGTTATGCTCCTTTGTTAGTACAACGCCAGTATGCTTCTCGACAGTTCATCCCAGTGACACATGGGCTACGAGAGGAAGAATTCTACTACACGGAAGCTAATTCTACTAGAAGAGTCATGGATCTAGCCAAAGAATGGAAACAAACATGCCGAATAGAGGTAGCACTATTTGCCAGTATTGTACCCGAGTACGCCAGTTTGAGGAGGCAGTGAGTTGATAACATAAGCATACCAGTCTTGGAGAGTGCATCAGAAAACCCATAGCCTGGCATCCTTCTCACTGAGCTAGAAATCTACAAGCAAAACTTTGAGAAAGAGAAAGGGAAGCTATGGGACAGGGTGACTAAACTTGAAGGTGAACTCCTCGCAGAGCAGGTTGAACGAGAGGGTTATCAGAAAAAAAGTGAAGACTCTGTTGGCAAACCAGGAAATCTACCTAAGAGATGTGCAAGAGTTAACACAACAGAACAATCATTTGAAGGTTCGAGAGGCACGAGCAGGTATTTCTAAGAATTCGAAGGAAGAAAAGGCACAGTTAGAGAAGATGAAGAAAAAATTGAAAGAATGGCGGCATAAAGCCCAAAAGCAGAAGGAAAAAGCAGAACAGCTCGTTGAAGAAAAGCAACACTTGGAGGAACAGTATTCAGATGCACGACACAACCTCAGAGAGTACCAAAATCTGAATCGAGGGCTCCAAGAGAAGTTGAAGGAAGAGAAGGTCAAGGGAGCCGAAGCTGAATTACTCTATTTGGGAGTTCAAGCTTTGAAGAAACAGCTACAGGCTCATAAAGACCATATTCATGTCCTCATTGGTGATTGGGATTATGAAAAGATCCAGTGGGCTGATACAAAGCGTGCCTTGGATGTCGCTTGCCTAGGTCGGCACTTGTATATTGATAATTTGAAACAATAAATTCAGAAAGCGGTCTCCAAGGCTCGAGAAATGAGGGATCATGCTAGGGTCCTAAGATCGAGGTTCCTTCCAGCAGGAGAAGATGGATAGCACCTGTTGGACTTCCTGGATGAGGCAGTGGAGCATTATCAGCAGATCGGCTTTTTCTTTGAGAAGGTTTAGAAGGAAACAACACCAAGAGAAGAAGTTGATCCACTAGCATTGGAAAGGCTCAAGGCAGCGGAATAGAAGATTTTTGTACTTTTCCTTTTTCAGTCAGAAATAATGTGTACTCGAAACTTATATGATCTATGAAGTGCACTATGTTTCGGAATACCATTCGTCTTTTGCATTTGCATTCATTCTATATAACACCCTGTATTAAAATAAATAATTAACTATGGGAAGTTCAAATACAGTTGACAAAATTACTCACTCGTACGGAACTCGTTCTCAAACTCGCAAAATGGATATGGAAAACAGAATGTCCGCAATGGAAGTCGTCTTGAAGGGTACACAGGACAAGTTAGAGAATATTGAAAATGATCTGAAGAACGAAATTACCAATGCTCAAGAGAATACCGTGCTACAGATAGCAGCTATGCTCGGAAGGAGCCCTGAAGTTCTTAAGGCCCTCAAAGATGCAAGGGCAACAACACCCTCATATGAGGCCCTCAAGGGGAAGGTTCAGGTTCACATCCCTTGGACCTCGACTAATGCCTTGGTGGAGTCTGGGGCAGGTTAAGGTGATGAGCAGGATTGTGAGGTGCCTGACCTCGATAAGGTGGCAAGCCAGAGCCGTTTGGATAAGAAATTAGAAGAACACTGTGAAAAGCTTGAAGGAATGGTGAAGGCCATGCATGGAGGTAGCATTCATCGAGGCCTAGATGCTAGAGATCTTAGCATGGTGACAGATCTGGTCATTCCCCCCAAGTTCAAGACACCAAATTTTGAGAAGTACGAAGGAACTACTTGCCCTTGGGCACATCTGACAATGTATTGTAGGAAGATGTCCTATTACTTTGACAACGAGAAGTTGCTTATACATTGTTTTCAAGATAGTTTGTCTGGGTCTGCTGCCCGTTGGTACACTCAACTAAGCCGAGCCAATATAAAGACATGGATGGATCTATCGTGTGCTGCAAGGAATGGAGCAAATGAGCAATGAAAGCTTTCGCCAATATGCACAGAGATTGCGAGACCTGGCCGCCCAGGTTCAACCACCACTGTTGGAAAACGAGTTTACTCCAATGTTTGTGGAGACTTTAAATGGTCCCTTCTATGACCGTATGTTAAACCATGCCATTGAGTGCTTCGCAGACATGGTCATGAATGGAGAGTTGATATTGGCAGCCATAAAAAATAGGAGACTCAAGGAGTATCAGACGGATATGATGAGCACCTACAACCTGAATTACTTGAACAATGGAATCTTGTCATGAGGGCAAGCTTGGCTAGAATTCACTCATACTACTTAACAATTCGACAGTAGAAGATTTTCCTGCTGTTTTGAAATCATACCAAGAATCAACCCTTTTGCTTTTGTCCGTGAGCATTATGGATCTTTTGCAAGGGCAGCTATGTTATTTTACTTGTTTAAAAGATACATTTTTTATTATTTTCTCAAGTGGCAAACTTTTTTTTATTCTTTCATTCATAAATTATTCATTATATCTATATTCTATATTTTTTTGCAGGGCCCCTATTAGTGATTGCATGAATGATTCTTGAATCTAATCCCGCGATAGAGGGGAAACAAAAATGTGCTCGGGATTAAGGGGAAAGATCTCAAATAAAAATTTCAAGAGAATTTTCCTCTCAAACATTGTTGTATAAGGTCTTTGGATTAATTGATAACTCTAAAACATCTACCAATTGAGGACAACTTTTCTTCAATGATATCTATGTACGAGAGAAGATTTGGCATTCCTTCATTTCCCTTCGCAAAAAAAGTATCCCATGTTGCCCCATTTTGAGCCTGATATTTCTTTCAATTGAACCCTAACCAAGGATCGCTTCCCACACTGAGGGGCAAAAGCGATGAAAGATAACTGGTTCTGACCATGCTAAGAAGATAACAAGAATAAGTGCAAGAAACAACATGTGCAAAATAACGTGCAAACCAAGATGGGTATCCAAAGAAAGGAAAAAGAAAAAGAAGAAAAAATGTGTGAAAGAAAAACATTGAAAATATACACATTGGAGGAAGTGCCAAGTTTAAAATTACAAGTTTTTAAGAAAGTATTACATGAACCATGTGTTAGTCGAAGATTCAAAAAGAAAAAAAAAGAGATGAACTCTAGGGTGAAAACCTAAAAATTGGCAGTCTAGAGCGATCCAGGAAGGAAAAGAAAAGAGGAAGTAATAAAAAGCAAAGACTTCATCAAGAAAAATTGATCCTTGGTTTAGTCACCCTCAAACACTTATTTGGGCCTATATACCCTTTCTTTTGTAACCATGAACCTTAGCCACATTACAAGGCTTGAAAGACCATTTTGATCATATAAGGATATCTAAGAAGAGGAGTTTATTTTCAGAACACATTCCCCCTGATTGAGTTCACCTTTTTCCAAGGACTTCAAAACTTCTAATGTTTGTTTGAGATTAGAAAAGAGGGAAAATAAATTTGGGGGAGTGGTGAGTCAAAGAGAGCCACCTAAATGGGTAGAAAATAGGAACGATATCCGGTCGATGGGCTCATGAATCATTCATGCTATGAACTTGGGGGCATATGACTTTGTTTCTTGATTTTAATTTTTTTCATGTTTGCCATGACTTTTTAAATTTCTTTTAAATTCTCATGAGTTTTCATTTCAAGTTTTTACCTTGTTTACTCGCAAGCATCTTACAATTAAATTAACATGGATTCATGAAAAAACAAAAGATTTCTTAGTATGACTTCTGATAAGTGTTCAAAAGTGCTATTTTTCTTACCCTTTTTACTCATATTATTGTTAGACTTAGGCTCATATTAGTTACATAATTAGTCATTCATGCATTAATCCATGTTTCCTTCCAACGTTGAGCTTGACTGCATAACTTGGTTGTTTTTGTAGGAAAATATGCTGCTTTGGTGTGTTTTGTGTGTATGAGCATAATCACTTGCCAAAGCAAGGCTAGAGCTAGTTGCCAGGGCAATGCATGAAGGAGATGTCGAGCTAGTTGCCAGGGCAATGCATGAAGGAGACGCCGAGCCAGTTGCCAGGGCAATTGTCGACAAAGAATAAGGTGATATGGTAGTCGAAATTGATGACTAGACAAGCGCAAGATGACATGGAGCAAAGCTAAATCCCGAAGGAGTTTGATTTCCATGAAGAGGTTAAAGAATAATTAAATTCCAATAAGATAGGAGAAGTTCTAGAAGGAATATAATTATAATAAAGAATTATATTCTTTAAAGATAATTTAATTCCAACTTAACTTCCTCCTCAAATGAGGACTTTGACCTAGCCCTATAAATAGATCACCAAGCCGTCAACTCCAAGGAGAGAGAGAGTAGAGAGAATTTTTGACAAACTTCAAGGGGAGATCTCGACAAGAAGGCTTCATCCATCCTTCATCTTTTTCTTTCTTGTTCAATTAGGTTCATGCTAGGAATTCTTTATCTTGTGTTTCTTTGGAACCTAGCCATGAACTAAATCTATTTGGCTAAGGTTATTGTGTCTTGTGGTTGTGAGAAACAATTGGATTTTGTTTAGGTAATAAAAGTTTGCACTTTTCTATTCAAGGTTTATTCATTCTTGGTTCTTATTCTTGTTTGCGAGTGAATTGGGAGAGGATCTCGTAACTTCATCTATTTATCTAATATCGGGAGAGTTAGATTCAAGAAACGAATGAATATGATCTTTATTCAATCTATTGATGATAAAGATTAATCCGGCTTAGGAATAAGTTAAGGATTTCAACGGCTAAGAAGAGCGCAAGATTGGTTGTTGTCCACCTTTAATTCACGTAGGGATGTATTATCAAGGCATGTACAAGTAGCTAGAGTTTCGACTTAGGGATAAGAAGAAACCATTGAAGAATGCTCTGCCGAACCTTGAAGGTTGCTGCCCAGACGCCCAAGTAGTTGCCCAACTAGTCGCCCAGGTAACCATTGATTAGTTGCCAAGACAACCCCGTTGTGCAAGTTACCATGACAACTAAGTTGCCCTTGCACTCTTTTACCAAGACGATCCAATCGGCTATCACACCTCAACTCACGATAACCTGGCCTATCTATCTCATTTGATCCCATCTATTCTTTTACTTTATTGTTGTCTAGTTTAGTTATTAGTTTAAACTCCTATAATCTTCTACTTGTATTTTCTTTTACTTTTTACAGTACAAGAGATTAGATTCTTGAAGTGGCACCAATCCCTGTGGAGACGATATCTTTTATACTATAACTTGCGACGTGTATACTTGCACAATTGCGTAGCACTTATTACGCGCAACAACTTCCAATTATAGGGATCTAGAAGTAAATGTTCACTCTAGCGTTAATGAGGTGTTGAAAGAATTCATTTGCTATTGAAAACGAAGAACAAGAAATGGTGTAGCCATCATGAACTAAATCAAGAGATGAATTGATCACATTGAAGATAGTTGAGCCCAAGGTTGGATGAGGAATTACCTCGCATAAAGGCCACGAGTGTTAGAAGAAAAGCTCATTGAAATGCAAGAGCGGGGAAGAGGTTTCTTTTACGAGCAAGCCATGATAAAATGCCTAAGTCCAGCCAGATTGAAGAGGTCGGAAGGAGTTCCTCCCATAGTCTTTAGTAGTGGGGCATAATTACCCATGGAATGACAAGATGAGTTCACATGCGAACAGAAAAGATGTGAAGTAGAGCTAGAAAACAACTCGGGCAATGAAAAGCTTGGAAGGTTCAAAGTTCTGGGGCAAGACTCCTTGAACATTAGATGTCATTCCAAGAAATCCAAGGTGGAAATAAGCTTTGCTACAAAGTTTCCCATACAAGAAATTCAGAAGCGTTCATCAGAAGCCTTGAAGAACCGCTACCAATCAAAAGCACAAAATTACTGGATTAATTTTAGAGGAGCAAACCACATTTCTTGCCATCCTTAGAATAAATATGTCATTTTTCGATTCGAAGCCTATCCGTTCAGGCTCATGGCGAATGGAAACCCTTATAGCCTATCCATTCAGGCTTATAGTGAATGAAAATCCTTATAGCATATCCGTTCAGGCTCATGGTGAATGGAAACCTTTATAGTCTATCCGTTCAGGCTCATGGAGAATGGAAACCTTTATGGCCTATCCATTCGGGCCCATGAAGAATGGAAACCTTTTTTTCAGCATATGGCCTATCCGTTCAGGCCCATGAAGAATGGAAGCCTTTTTTTAGCATATGGCCTATCCGTTCAAGCCCATGAAGAATGGAAACCTTTTTTTAGCATATAGCCTATCCGTTCAGGCCCAAGGAGAATGGAACCTTCATATGAAGAATTGTTTTCTGGTTTGTCCATTGCTGCTCCGAAGGGACATACCCGTTTTACCCGATTTGTTTCAGCCGCTCCGGAGAAATAGGTCCTTTCACCAATTGAAGTCATTGTCGCTCCAAAATGATTTAGCAATTTTAATTTGTTTCTGTCGCTCTGGAGAAACAGGTTCTTTCACCGATTGAATTCATTGCCGCTCCGAAATGAATTAGCAATTTCGATTTGTTTCTGCCGCTCTGGAGAAACAGGTTCTTTTACTTATTGAAATCATTGCCGCTCCAGAATGATTTAGCAATCTCGATTTGTTTTTGCCACTCCAGAGAAACAAGTCCTTGAAGTCATTGCCGCTTTGAAATGATTTAGCAATTTGGATTTGTTTCTGCCGCTCTGGAGAAACATATCATTTGAAGTTATTGCCGCTCTGAAGTGATTTAACAATTTTGATTTGTTTCTGTCACTCCGAAGAAACAGATCCTCTAACCGTTTGAAATCATTTGATTTGTTTTTGCCACTTCAGAGAAACATATCCTCTCACCATTTGAAGTCATTTGATTTATTCACTGCCGCTTCGGAGGAATGGGTTAAATGAATCGCGTTGTTCTTTGCCGCTTCGGAAAGATGATTATGTAGTACCTAGTTTGTTTTTGCCGCTCCGGAGAAACAAGCTATGTTCAACCAACCCGGCCGAACAAAATCAGTGTCTTTTTGTTCTTTGCCCTATTCTCGTTTCATCGGAATGGACAAAGAGGGGCAACTGTAGTCGCCTATTTTATCCGCCCATGTATATACGATACAAAAGCCCATATATATATATAAAATGCAAAACTCAAAAAGAATCCATGTACAGTGGGCTCAATTAGGCACCATATGCAAAGAAACCTTAGCTTTTATTGTGCAATACTCTTTCTATTTGAATCCCTACCAAGCCGCCACATCATCGGTCATGCCTTGCAAGCAAAGAAAAGGGGATTAAATACGAATCAATCTTATCCAGCAAATCAGATTATGCAAGATCCTAGCCATCTCAGATATGGAAAGATTACAACAGATCATATCCAACAAGTATGGAAAGTCAAGTGATGCGCAAGGAATTCTCACTGTGGACTCACGTCAAATTTCCAATAGGATCCAAGCGTTTTCGGGTCAAGGTTTCTTCTTAAGTATTGACTGTCTTTCGATTACCTTTCCAACGCATCATGAAATGCCTCAATCGTACGTCGGGAGCTCAATATATGCTCATTTTACTGAAGACAGCGCGTGCATAAAATCGGATACGCGTTCAATACGGGAATTTGAGTTTATTACGAATTTTCAATTATTTTATTGAATATTTGTAATTAAATTCAAGTTTAGACATTTTCTTATTTGTTTTAACTCATATTGAATGTAAGGAAAGAGTTTGATGCCCAAGTAATGGCATTATTCTCTTTCCAAGAATTTTGAGCATAAGTAGCGACGGCGGTACCAACAGCCTATACCCTCTTTGGCAAGCTCGAACTTGATCCCAACGTTTACGATTTCTTAACCTTAATCTTTTATTTTAGTTTTTATTGTTTTTATGCATTTAAATTCATCATTTGATTTGTGTATATTTACCATGTCTTATGTTTTGTTCATCCTCATATATTTTAACTCGGTAAAATATTAAGTTAAGTAAATCTTTAAATAATCAATATTCTTTTAAAAGGAAATAAGTTATTAAATAATTTAATATGGATACTTTTTAGGTTAGTTTCTTTAATAAATGACTTAGATATTTGATATCTCATTTTAATTGTAAATAGTTAAATAAAACCCTAAGATAAATCTTTAAAAAAAGGTGAATAATTCATTAATTATAATGATGGTAAATAAAAACTAACTTCGTAATTCTTTAAAAATGAGTAAATAATTATTTAATTGTAAGTAAAAATTTCTAGGTAGTTTTTTTAAATATAGTAATTTGTAAATACTTTAATAAAGCCTTCTATGATTAGTTTCTTTAAACTCCTTAGGTAACTTTTAGAAAAGTAAATAATGTGTAAATAATTAACTCTTAGGGTAATTCTTAGAAAAGTAGGTAATTTGTAAATAATTAATTTTGAACATTAAATCACCCATAAAATTAAAAAGGGGCTAATAAGACATCATTTAAAAATGATCTTTCTTTGCATCATGAAAATGAGGTGTATTTTCAATTAGGGTTAATTCGGTCTTCCCCTAGCCGTTGTGGGAATGATCGAAACTCCTTTGTGAAAGTGCATTATCGAATTTTAAGGATTAATAACTTAATCCCTTTGCGTCTAAATTGATTCGGATTTTCTCAGCTATGAGAAAGTTCGAGCCAATTCTAGAACTTCGTAGATTTTTGTATTAACCTTTGCATACACGCATCCGGGTTATAAAGAAAATATTAGTGATCAAGTAAGCGCCAGTCTCCAGGCGTGCTGGGGGTGCTAATCATTCCCCACACGTAACCGTGCCTCCGAACCCAATATCTAGTTGGTTTTTAGGTTTCCGGTCCGCCTAATACAATAAAAGGGACCGGTGGCGACTCCGTTGTTACAGCTTGGACTAAATCTAAAATGAATTAGAAGTCAAGATTTAATATAAGGGATTATCCATGCTGGTTTAATGGATTTAAAGTAACCATAACTACATGTAATTGAATTGGCTAAGTCTAGTTGATGGACTGCCCAAATAGTGAATTAAAGAAATATTGTTGATCAAATAGATTAATTCGAACATAGTACTACAATGCTCTATTTTAATCCCATTAATAGGTAAATTGAACTGAACTAGACTAGTACGAATATGTATATATGTTGAATAATAATGTTAGAAGCATGGTCTAGGTAAATAATGAAGCTAAAATCAAGTCTAGTGAAATTTGCCCAGAAAACTCCGTTCTGGGCAGCAACTTTGAAAAATCACCATAAATTGTGTAAGTCAAACTAAGGGCTGAAATTTATATGTAATAAACCTTAATATGTCTATTTCATTAGGAGAAAAAAGAATTGAATTCTAATTTGTGAGATGGAATCTGAAAATGGAAACCTCTGAACAGTGCAAACTGTCCAAAAATGCAATTGCCCTGTCTTTGAACTAAAAACTGTATTAATTGGAAAGAAATTAAAATGAAAGGTCTAAACAGTTGTGAAGAGGGTTAAGTAAGCTTTCAAACGGTGTAAATTAATTAAAATTTCAACGTACAAAATGAAAATTATGTATGTTTAAGTAAACAGTGCACAAGCTGCCTAGCAGTAGCAGTCTAGGTGAATTGGATAATTTTGTAAACTGTTTTGTAAACAGTTTGGACAGTTGGTTACTGCCCTAAATGAAGTCTTGACCCCGAATAGTGAATCTCCTCAGATAATTATACTTGTAACTAAGTCAAGAGTTAACTAAAATGGAATGTTAAGTTTAATCAAATAGTCTAATAAGTTTATATGCTAGTGAAGTAATGTATAAGGTCAATTAAGACACTTGATAAATGGAATGTCAAGATTACTTGTTACTTGAAAGATAAAGCATAAATGAATCTAATTTGAATAGAAAGGTATGACTATCCAGTTTGGATGCCTAATTCGAATTAAATTGAATGAACCTTTGTTGGCTTGCTAGTTACTGCTCATGAGATGTTTGTTGATTGTGTAATGTGTACCCTTGAATTGAAACCCTTGTTCATCGTGTGCTAGAACCTTTGGGTGATAATTGAAATACTAGGCTAAGGCTGGACCTAACATGTTTAAGGCTTGAATAAGTTATAATTGGATTAAAGAACCTTGAAACTTAATAATCTTGATAGATTAGATACTACCTCACTAAGTACATTATGTACTTATCACTCTTGTTTGCATTATTCCCAAACCTCAGGTTAAAGTTATTCCGAACGATACCTTGACCTTGAAGCTATCTTTCTTGGAACCAAAGCGAGACATTCGAAGCTTGAAGTATGGTTTGTAGCTATATTGAATTTTCCTAGTTGGTGGCACATAGGTAGATGTAGAATTGTTCATATGTATCATGTTTTGTTAAAAGATTGTATATATGTATTTTCTTTTGGCTTAATAAACTTGGTATGTGAATATAAGGTTTTCTTGAGATTCGAACATGCCATGGGATGATTAAAATGGACTTGTTTGAAGCTTGTGAATGCCTATGATAATATATGCTTGAAATGCTTGAATGGATATATGATTGAATTGTATGTAAATGATCCCTTGATGTTATGCTTCTTGAACCAATCAAATTGGCTAAGCTATTAGAGATCATGAATTGGTTTAGTTTGATTCTAGATAACTTGATTAGTGGACCATTTGAATAGGACTAAGATCCTAATTGGTTTGCCTAATCCAATTATAATGCCTTTGAAGTCTAAGCTTAACCTAATTGAATTGATCCTAATAATTTAATGGTCTTGTAATGGAGTTGAACCTAACCGAATGAACCCTTGAACCTTGCTTGTAGCCTCATTCGAATGATATATATATATATATATATATATATATATATATATATTGATCTTGTAGGTTACTCTAGTTCGAATAGAAGATTTAAATTGGACTTGAAATTATATTGAACTTAATCTAGTATGGAATTCGAAAGTTTAATAGAAATAGTCTAGTAAGTTGCTTGCTAAACAAGTAAATGTAAAACGCTTTAATTTGATCCTATAAGTAGTAACTAAATTAAATTTGTATTCTATAATGAGTACAAGTTTAATCAAGATTGATCGCAATAATATCTTGCCTGATAAGCAACTCATTTATTAGAAATGAGTTTTAGATAAAAAGAAAAATTTTAATTGACCCGTATTTTCGTTTTGCTTGCTCGTTTTCTCGTCGTAACGCTTCTCGCTCCTAACCCGGGCGAGGGGTGTTACAGAATTACACTAGCTAGTTGTATAAAAGTGTTTGGTAAAATTAACTGATAACTGATATTTGTTGATTATTTGAACAAGCAAAATAATATATAAGGACGTGATTATATTTGATATTTGTTTGAATAATTTATTTGTTATTGACATTTTGTATCTATAATTTTAATTAGATTATGAAAATTATTTTTTAATATCATTACTGAGCATATATGAGGATGTACATATTAATTTTTTATTTATGAAATTATCTTTTTAATATAATTTTAATAATTATTAAATTAGATGTATATATTAATTTCTTATTTATAAAATTATATTTTGAATATTATTTTATTAATTATTAAATATATATGTATTTATTAATTTATATATTAATTTCTTATTTATGAAATTAGTTTTTTAATTTTATTAGTTAATCAAATTTATGTTATTTAGAGTTTTTTTATAATTATCAAAGACAAAATATCTTTACAATTGTTTTATCCAAATCTCTAACTCAAAAAGCTCCTAAAAAGAGTTTTTCAAAATGAGAGGTTTCACCTTAATCCGCTATTATAATATTCTATTTATCAAACATCCAAATTAACGAATTTGACTGGTCATACCTCTAAAAATACTTCAAACCTTTAATTTTAACTTAAAAAGTTATTTACCAAACATGTCATTATATTTTATAATTTAGTTTGATAACGTTTAAAAATTATAATTTATAATTAACTTGATAATGCTTAGAAAAAAATTATATTTAATTGGATTTTTTTGATAATTTTTTTTGGATGAAATAAGAAAAAAGTAACATGCTAGTGCATTAAAATACTAATCTTGCTCCATTAAAAAAAATTACTAATCTTGCTGAGGGGAACCATCCGCCTGTAACAGGACCGCAACTGCTGTCGGAGGTGCAGGGAAAGTGTGAACCACCAGATCCTCCTTCCTTGCCAACGCTGTCATTTTATCTATGCATAAAGTAGAAAAAATAACGTTCGACTGAATAATTAATTTAGTTCCTATTTTTTTTAAATAATTTAATTTTTAACATTTTATTTTGGGTTAAAATAATTTTTTTGTATATGAAAATTGTTAAAAATCTGACGATAAATAGTTTAAAATGACTTGAGAGAATGATAAGTCAGCAAACAAATTAATTTATATTATATATAATTTTATAAAATTATCTTTTGACCGATATAACATTTTTTTTCAAGTCAATACATTTGTCTATATGATACTGTTATGTCAGCGTGCTTTGTCATATAAGTTTGTCACGACATTTCAAGCCATTTCCGTCATTTAACTGACAGTTTTCATTCATAGAGAAACTATTTTGACCTAAAATGAAACGTTGAAAGTTAAATTACTTCAAAAAAAGTCAAAATAACTATTCAGTTAAACATCTGTCGCGCGAAACATATTGAAATATAATGTCCCGTTACAGTGACAGAGTTCAACGATGTGTAGAACAATACTTGGAGATCCCAGTTTCAATGACTTGTTCTAAATCAGTCGAAACACATCGAGGTTATCAACCTCTGGCAGTCAACCGCCGGAATTTTCATATGGTATAGGGTACCGCGTTTCACTAGTGTTTTCGCACATGGTTTAACTAATTAGATTTATGGTATTGCTAATAGAAGATAATTGAATACAAAAGAAAGATTAAATAAAGGCACAAAGTTAAAAGAATGCCTCCAACGTTTAATTGAATAGTTAATTTG
Source organism: Hibiscus mutabilis (assembly GCA_019671005.1). NCBI lineage: Eukaryota > Viridiplantae > Streptophyta > Magnoliopsida > Malvales > Malvaceae > Hibiscus > Hibiscus mutabilis. Next base: position 15,804,609 of record CM033717.1, on the reverse strand, counting down.
ACCCTTGTTTTTTTGGTGCAATTCAATCTTTAATGTTTTATTTTGGGTCAAAATAGCCTCTATGCGAATGAAAATTGTCAGTCAACTAACGGTAAATGATTTGAAATGATGTAACAAACTTATATGGCAATGCACACTGACATGACAATATCATATATATATACAAATGTGTTGACTTAAAAAATGTTACATCAGTCAAAAAATAATTTTATAAAATTATATTACATATATAAAATATTATCATTCTGTCAAATTATTTAAAATGGTTTACTGACAGTTTTTTAACAATTTTCATCCGTGGAGGGGTTATTTTAACTCAAAATAAAACGTTGATGGTTGAATTGCTCAAAAAAAGAATAGAGGCTAAAATTACTATTCAATCAAACGTTGTGAGTATTTTTAACTTTATGCCTAAAACAAGTGTAGAATAACAAGCCATTAATAAATAATAAAGGACAATTTTAATTTAAAAATAAACTTTGGGATATTAGTGTATTTTTCATCGAACTTCGAAGATAAGTGAACATTTCTTAAATGAACAATCTCTAAAGCAATCGGTTGAAGCTCTCGGTTAACATTATATTTTATTTTTTAGGTTGACGGTTTAAAATTAATAGGAACAAATTCCTTGTCCTCTTTTCTAAGCAAAAATTATTCAAAGAATAATGGGCATTCCTTAATTTATATTTGATTCATAATTAATATAATTTTAGATGTCTAAAATAATCTTTAAAATAAAACAGATTTGTGTTTGGTAAAAAGAATTTTTTGGCCACCTTTTCTTAGATAGAATCTCACCCAATCACTTCTATAAGAACAAATCCAAGGTTTCTCTTCCCTGAAACATCATTTTTTGCTTTACTATTTTTTAAAATAATTTATTTAGGTTGAGATTATTGTAAGATTTTGAATTGAAATATAATATAGATATTTTCAGATAATAACTGAAACTCGAGGAGAGATTTTTTTTAATCTTATTTTATATTTTGTTATATATTAATGGGTTTGAGTTTTTAAAATGGTCATAAAGAAGAGAAAATGAAGCACGGTCACAACAACCACAAATAAAATAAAACAGCAACAATAATAATAGAAAAAACGTGGAGTTTTTCATAATATTTTATATGAATAATTATTTAATATAGAAATGATGATTATTTATAAATAATTTATGAATTTATTTTTCAATTTGTATTATGAAAAACAGAACACCAAACGTGGAAAATTTCAATGTCCAAACAAGGTCTATATATTTATTTTTTCAACGTCCATCCACATTATTGGTTGTTGTATGAGTATGAGGTGCGATTTGTAATGGCCGCTTGAAAAGTTGACCCAACTGCCCCAAGCAGACCAAAAACGCAGCCATGGTGGTTAAGTTATTTGCACTATATATATGTTTAACCCATTTCTGCATTTCTATCATCGAAGCAACAACCAAGTGAAAGGATTTAACTTTCGTGAGAAAAAAAAAACAAAGATTTAATTTTTGATAGAAAATGGAGGAGGCAATCAACAGGCAGAAAGTTTTGCTTGATCACTTAAGGCCCTCTTCACAATCCCATCAGTCTTCTTCTGCTGCTGCTACTCTCGTTGTTAGTTTAATCTTTGTTTTCTTGGATTTTGTTCCTTTTTACTTTGGTCTCTCTGATCTCTAAAAGTGGGTTTGTTTTCATTTGATCAGCCTTCAATTTGTTCGGCGGGGGGAAGCGCTGCTTTTGGGGATGATATTGTGATTGTGGCGTAAGTCTTTTGGGGATTTTTCATCCCTTTACAATTACAAGTCAATTAATCTGCATTTTAATTGTCCTTTGATGATGTGTTGATAAGGGAAATGTTGTTGTGACACAGGGCATGCCGCACTCCAATTTGCAAGTCAAAGCGTGGAGGATTCAAGGATACTCCTGCAGATGATTTGCTTGCCCCTGTCTTGAAGGTTAAAAAGCTCTTGCTTTTCAACTTCAGTTGTCTTTGAAATCAGATTCATTTTGGTTCCAATCCTAAGTTAATTCTGCATGCAGGCTGTGCTTGATAGAACAAAGGTGAACCCAAGTGAAGTGGGGGATATAGTTGTTGGTACAGTGTTGGCACCCGGTGCACTACGAGCAACCGAGTGTAGGATGGCCGCATTCTATGCCGGTTTCCCTGGTAGAGTTATTCTTTCACCCTTTGTTGTTTCTTAGTCTTTTCTGAGACAATTACTATTTGATTTCAACTTTCTACTCAATTTCATTCCTTAACTATGCCTTTTGTGTATAAATTTTGCTAATATAGTTACCTGTTTCAACCAGATACGGTGCCTATTAGAACTGTCAACAGGCAATGTTCATCGGGCCTACAAGCAGTTGCCGATGTTGCTGCTGGCATAAAAGCAGGATTTTACGATATTGGTGAGGATCTTTTATCTCATCTATATATTTGAATGCTGAGAAAGATTTATTCGGTTATTCGAGCAACCTTCACCTTGGATCTGGTATTAACCTTCTTGGTTTTCAATGTAGGCATTGGTGCTGGATTGAGAGCATGACAACTGATGGTTTAGCTGCTGGGTTCAACAAAGTTAACCCAAAGGCATGTCAAACACTCAGTTTGTTTTCACTATTTAGTGAACAATTCACATAAGAAGCTTAATATTCAGCTGCATTTATTTTTACAGACGGATAGCTTTGTCCAAGCCCGGGATTGCCTTCTTCCTATGGGCATTACTTCGAAAATGTTGCACAACGCTATGGTATCACACGGCAAGAGCAAGACCAGGCTGCTGTAAGTTCTTTCTTTTTCAATTTGCCTTTACCTATTGATGTAAACTTTATCATTGTTAGTTTGACATGCCTATGTAAACATAGGTTGAATCGCATAGGCGTGCTGCTGCTGCAACAGCATCTGGTAAATTCAAAGAAGAAATTATCCCTGTTGCCACAAAGGTAATTTCGGGTAGTAAATTATTCCGGTTTATAATTTTTAATATATTTTATTAACTTACATTGTTAATATGCAAAGATTGTGAATCCTAAAACTGGAGAAGAGAAGCCAGTCGTAATTTCAGTGGACGATGGCATCCGCCCAGACACAAACTTGGCAGGTTTAGCCAAATTGAAGCCTGCATTTAAGAAGGACGGAACCACAACTGCTGGTATATATATATATATACAAATCAAATCTGTGCAAAGTTTTTCCTATGACCAGAACAGTATGTGATCTGAATGAAAATTCGTGTCCCGATTTTTTTAGGAAATGCTAGCCAGGTGAGTGACGGTGCAGGAGCAGTCCTCCTTATGAAGCGAAGTTTGGCTACACAGAAAGGGCTTCCAGTCCTTGGTGTTTTCAGGTAATCAGAACTGCTACAAGTTTAGCTTGGCTTCATCTATATGTTCTGCTGCACGGCAGCACGAGATGATCAGTTGTTTTTTTTTTTTTCTACTCTTTTGTTGGCTTAAAAGGTCGAGTTCCTCACATTGCTTTCGTATGCTCCATTTTGTAGAAGTTTTGCTGCTGTTGGTGTGGATCCTGCTGTGATGGGCATCGGTCCTGCGGTTGCTATACCGGTTGCAGTCAAGTCTGCAGGTCTTAAGATTGATGATATTGACTTGTTTGAGGTCAATGAGGTAATGGGTTTCTTTAGTTGAACGATGAATGCCATTTGAATTTTCTTTTCTTTTCTAAGTACGCTATATGTATATGTTTTTCTCCACAGGCATTTGCATCTCAGTTTGTATACTCTTGTAAGAAACTGGGACTTGATCGTGAAAAGGTCAACGTTAATGGAGGTGCAATGGCCCTTGGGCATCCCCTGGGTTGTACAGGTACTTATCTTACAGAAATATGAGTACCTAAAATACTGAGGCCATGATAAATAATGAGAAGTGCAAACAATTCAGGACACACTTGGTGTATGTTTGACATTCTGCCAATTTGCTTTACTGTCTAAAAAAAAATACTATATTACATGTTTTTAACTTTTGCATACGAAATGCTTGATCTTTAGGATGGTCTGGTATTAATTTAGGATATGTATTGTCTTTTGTGTATCAGGGGCTCGTTGTGTTAGTACCCTGTTGTATGAGATGAAGCGCCGTGGGAAGGACTGTCGCTTCGGAGTGATCTCAATGTGCATAGGCACTGGAATGGGTGCAGCAGCTGTCTTTGAAAGGGGAGACTATTGACGGACTGTGCGATGCTGGAGCTGTCTAAAACTAAGGAGCTTCTATCAAAGGAAGCTCCATCCTCCATGGATGTGTTTGTTGGAATCTTATCATTTGTATTAGGTGTATGACTTTTCATATTCCCATACCATTGAATAATTGTGAGTTGTAAAAGCTGCAACCGTGAATATCAAAATCAATATGTTTACAACACATCAAGAGTTGTGATTGGAATTATATCTTCTTTTTCTTGGCCAAAGAATGCTGGAGCTTCGAGAACCATGTTTAGTAAAACCAGGTTGTTTCGAACTGTAACCCCTTCAAGCCTTGAACAACCAAAGTAGTTTGAAGATGGTCTAAACTGCAAACAATGCAACCCTGGCTATCCTCGACTGTTTATCGCCGAATCCGTCAAAGCAAATGTGATTGTAGTGCGTCATAAAGACTTAAGCTCGGTCCGACTCACAAACAGGTCTTGCCAAATTTCCGCTACAATAACCGAGCTTGTACCAATAGTCCAACACTACGAGAAACTCCAAAATTCCAAGAGCCTTGGGCATAACGTGAAACCCCTCCCGCAGCAGCCGTGTTTCCTTGAGCACTAACCGCTCCATAATATTTTATTTTCCTTTGCGCAATGAAATAGATAAGTTGGAAGGGACGGATTTAGGCTTTAAAAACATTTTAGAATCAAACTTTAGCTCGGCCGGAACCACAAACAGGTCTTGCCGTAATATGTTGGAGTACGAAGCTTATTATAGGTCACTCTCTCATTAAAAGGTTATTGGTGATAAACGTTCTAGTGACCATAAATTTACACACAAAAATATAAATAACCATAACGTTTAATATTTAAAATTAGTAATAAAAAATGTACACTTATTAAACGTAAGTGGTCATCTCAATAATTTACCCTTCATTTAATTAGGACTTTTAAATATAGAAACGGTACATATATGGAACATACCATGTTTTATTTGTGACAGTGTACATAAATAAGGCCCCGTTTTCCCTTTTCTTGTTTTGGGCTCAGATATCCTTATTGAAGGATGGAAGGCTGCTCTCAAGCCCCAAAGTATAGAAAACCTCATATTACTATACAATATTAGAGACTTTAGGAAATTTTGTGTGTACTTTTGTGAATGTTACATGTATAAAAAAATCACAAACAGAAGTAATACATATTTGAACAGATTATAATTAAAATTAATTGTTAGGAGGAATAGAATTAAGATCAAATATTATAAAAGACTAAGACTCAGTTTAGAAATGATTTTTAAAAGCATTGTAAAAAAAAAGTGATTTTGAAAAGTTTGATTTAAAATTTAACTGTTTAGGATTGTTGTCAAAAAGTACTTTTGAAAAAATAAAATGATTGTTTTGTTGTGAATAAAGTAAAGAATAAGAATAAAATAGATGAACAAGAACAAGATGAGAGAAAGAAAGAGACTTATATTATATTCTCAAAGTAGGATTGTATACAATGCTTTCTCTAAACTCTATATTTATAGGCTCATAAAAAGAAAGGTAGTCCCTAGTGGAGTCGTCAAGCTGTAACAACTGTCCCGCCTTGCTGTTGTGATTGACGTGTTTTTACAAAAAAAATATTTGGGATAGAGTCACCACCAATCTTTTTTATTTAGGTGCGATTGAATCACCTGTAAAATCGGTTATTTTAATAAATTTTGTTTTCATGTCGTCTTATTAAAACAACGAGTTTTGGCCTACGAAACCAGGAAAACAAGTTCAGGAGTCAGTTACGTGTGGGGAATGGTGAGCACCCCACAACGCTCAAAATTAGTACCTGGTCGATTATACATTCTCTAAATGATGGGAATTAATAATTTAAATTTAATTTAAAATTTGTGATCTCTTGAAATATTTAAAAGAATGTTCCTGTGTATGAAAGGAATTTACACCCCCTACACATGTTGCATAATTTCTGTTAGATTCCCGAATGATGAGAATCTATTTTGAAAATTATAGTTTAGAATTAAAAAAAGGGCATTTTGTAATGGAGACTAACGGAAAACGACACCCTTTACGTTCAAGGTACGTTTTTCACAATAATCCCTAAACTGGACGAATGCAAAATTTATATATATATATATATATATTATTACATCAACACCGAAAGAATAGTAATATTAATAAAATAATGATAATAATAGCATGTAACATATAAATATAATAATAATAATAATTTAATAAGATAATAACAATAACATATATTATACTTATCAAGAAAACTAAAACGCAATAATAATAATGTACTATAGTAAATATAATTAATATACATATATTATATATAACACATAAAACATATAATATATAATATAATATGTAAGTGATTTTCCAATAAAAAAGGGGTAATACACGTAATATAAAAAACATATACTTATGTACTATAATAATAATAATAATAATAATAATAATAATAATAATAATAATAATTTTATTACTATTATTATTATTATTATAATAACTTAAAAAACAATGACTAAAATAGAAGGGAAAAAACTAAAAAATAGAAACGTGAAGGATACAAAATGGAAGGACCGGACATGCAATTCTCCCATTTAGTCAAAAATGCGCGAATCTTAGGCTGGGTCGAACTCGCGGGTTAAGAGGGGCATGAAACGACATCGCTTTAATGAGACTTTATATATCACTTTTGTCCAAAAAAAATCATTTATATCGTATAACTAAAAAAGTTTAGTTTTCTCTCAACTCACTCTCTGCTATCTGTATCGGTGGTCGATCGCCCAAGCGCTGTCGCACGCTGTTGTTTGCTGTCGCTTATCAGCAACGGCGAGCTACCGCCTCTGGCTGCCAGAGATGATGAAAAAGAAGTCAACATGTTCATTTTTCTCCCCTAAACACCGATCCAAGGTCGAATTTTTCTAAAACTCCTTCTAATTGTGTAGATCTACAAACCTGAATGGGTTTTATTTTTTTACCTTTTCCGATCTGCCCTTTCCCTTTTCTATAACTTATTTTTTTCGTTTGTATTTTGCTTTGAATCTGAGTCTATCTATGTTTTTCTCTCTATTTTTATGTTGTTCGATTTAAGTTAAGATAAGGATGGTACACTGAATCTTTTTTCTTTTTAATATGGTAAAAGGTCCCCTATTACATTGTTCCTCATCGGCAATGGCGAGCTGCCGCCTCCAGCTGCCAGAGATGATGAAAAAGAAGTCAACATGTTTATTTTTCTCCCCTAAACACCGATCCAATGTTGAATTTTTCTAAAACTCCTTCTAATTGTGTAGATCTACAAATCTGAATGGGTTTTATTTTTATTTTACCTTTTCCAATCTGCCCTTTCCCTTTTATATAACTTATTTTTTTGTTTGTATATTGCTTTGAATCTGAGTCTCCCTCTGTTTTTCTCTCTATTTTTATGTTGTTCGATTTAAGTTAAGATAAGGATGATACACTGCATCTTTTTTTCTTTTTAATCTAGTAAAAGGTCCCCTATTACATTGTTCCTCATCGGCAACGGCAAGCTGCCGCCTCCGGCCAGAGATGATGAAAAAGAAGTCAGCAGGTTCATTTTTCTCCCCTAAACACCGATCCAAGGTCAAAATTTTCTAAAATTCCTTCTAATTGTGTAGATCTACAAACCTAAATGGGTTTTATTTTTTTACCTTTTCCGATATGCCCTTTCCTTTTTCTATAACTTTTTTTCGTTTGTAATTTGCTTTGAATCTGAGTCTCCCTTCGTTTTTCTCTCTATTTTTATGTTGTTAGATTTAAGTTAAGATAAGGATGGTACACTGAATCTTTTTTCTTTTTAATCTGGTAAAAGGTCCCCTATTACATTGTTCCTCTGGGTTTTTATAACCCATTTTACAATATAAAATATTGAGATTTTAGGATAGATATCTGCCAATTTCAAGATAATGATTCCCCTTTTCTGTCTTTTGCAGACCTAAAGAGGTGGAGCATGTGATGGGTAGTGGAGAAGGGAGGTGGCCAGTCGATGGTAACGTGGTGGTGCGCGTGCAAGACACGACAGCTGAAGAGCGGGCGTGTGGCATGCACGCGTTAGGGAGGTGAAAGGGCATGGGTGACGACGGTTAAGGGATAAGGGTATTAGGGTTATCATTTAGGGTTTTTTTGGGCTAGGTTAATTTGGGTCCGATGGGTTTAATTTTGGGTATAATAATTGGGTTTGGGTATTGGGCTCGAGTATGGATTATATTGTAATTGGACTGAAAGTTTAATAAAATGGATCTGGTTTATTTAATTTGTTTAGTTTGGGTTTAGGCCCCGGACATAAAATGGGTATTACAATAATAATTAAAATTATATTAAAAAAGATAATTTCTCAAATAAAAAATTAATGTGTATGACATTGAAAAAGTAGTTCAGGTCTTTAATAGGATAAGTAAACCGAATACAATTATCTGGAGTGCGATAATTTGGGGTCTCGCAATCCATGGTAGAGTTAAGAATATCAATTGAGCGGGGCAGGTGCGAAGAATAATCTTCCCGCACCATTCCGTCAAGAATTTTCATCTCTATCCCCGCCCCACGGCCTGCTGGAAATACAAAATTTAAAACCATCACTGCCCCACAACCCACAAGACTAAAACTATCCCGTCTGATTACCCACGTGGGTGTCGAGACCCACATAATCCTCCTTTTACCCACCCCATGACCGATCCATATAATATATTTATTAATATTATTTAAATAAATATAAATCAAATTTGTTATGAAAAAATATGAAATGTGAGTCATCCGGACTCCCACCACGTTTATGACATTATTCCAATTGTCACCATTTTTAAAAAATAATAATTTACGAAATTAGATTTTGTACAACACAAAAGTTTGGACTAAAAAAATACTAAAGTCTATAGTAAATGACCAGAAAATAGCACAAATAACATGTAAAATAATATTTTAAGTGTCGTAACAAATAAACAATATAGACAGAACTAGAAAATATCTATGAAAAAACAAGAACAAATATTAATAGAATCTAAAAACATACAATATTAAAAAATAAAATTAAAGAAGTAGAAGAATAAGATACCTATGGTGAGAATTGAAGAGAAGAAAACAAACCTTAGCAAGATGGCTTAACGACATGCAACAATAAATAAGAAATTAATAACACATACACATAGAAATATTCAAAGATATGTCAATATAAATTATCTTAAATTTGACTCTGACTCAAACTGATATTTTTAAAAATATTTATATATTTGATCTGATCATTCTCAAACTCAATTATATATGTGTATATTGAAGTTTTCATTAATTTCCAAGACAAGTCAAAATTAATTACCTTACATTTGATTATAATCTATATTTTTAATAATATTTATAATAACATGTTATAAAATGATGCAGGGCTAGTGGAGATGATGTGGGGCAAGTGGGGATGATGCAAGACGGGTAGGGATAAGGCCGATACAAAGTCATATTCACGTCTGCCCCACCACATACGACGAATCTAATTTTTATCTCCATCCCCGCCCCACAACTTATAAAATTTGTAACCATCCCTACCTAATTAAATGCGAAGTGGGGTGAATCCCCATAAAACTCTCTATAATGAGATCCCTAGGTAGAGCAAATGAGGCTCTTGATTATTTTTCGAGGATGGAACGTGAGGGGGTAACTCCTAGTGATGTAGTCTACATGGCCATCTTGAGTTAGAGTGATAATGAGCCTGACCAGCTCGCAAGCTACTCGAGCTCAGTTCGGTCAAAATACGAATCGAGACCTTAACAAACTTGGTCGATCCAAACTCAACTCGAATATATATATATATATATATATATATATATATATATATATATATATATATATATATGGATGAGATCCACTTGCATGATGTAAAACTCATTTAGTTTTACACTAATCCATGCCCATTGGATTAGTGGAACGAATGGATGGGATTAAACATTCATATTCTTTTTCTTCTAAAAAATCTCTTGCTTTTCAACTTTTAATCTCGTCCATTCATTCCACTCATCCAATGGCCATGGATTAGTGTAAAACTAAATGAGTTTTACACCATGTAAGTAGATCCTAACTGTAGCGACCTAAATCACTTCTTTGAAATCTTGGTTTAAAAATAGGGATTTTATTTTTAAAAATCTCTTTTTCTTTAGAAAATCGATAAAACTTGGAGTCGCCACCGGCCACTTGGATAAGGTAGGCCGAACACCAGAAAACCAAAGATTCAAATTAAAAGGGTTCGGGAGTTGGTTACGTGTGGGGAAGGATTATCACCCCCATCACGCCCGGAAATCGGTACCAAAATATTTGTTGCTTTCAAAAGGATGGAAATTGTTGAAATTTAAATTGAATTTAATTTGGCGTTCTGAAATGAAAATTGACTTTAATCGGACGAGATTTATCAAATTGGTGAGTTCAAATTAATTGGACATTTAATTAATAAAGATGACGATACCTCGGACCGTAGATTAAACCGACATCGAATAAGGTCGACTATCGTGTGAATTTATGTTTCGAATCTCGTACGTCACCTTTATGCATGATGCAAGCAGTTAAGATATGATGGAATGATCTTGTCAAATTTTAATTTTAACCCGAGTCGGTAAGGATTAATCCAAATATTCGGTTAACATCCATTGAGGCAAGACTATTACGACCCGAATATCCGGATTAATAAATACCTGATGTTCTAATATTTAAATTAATTAATGTAAGATTAATGGGGTCAAATGAATGATAATTAAGGAATGATAAACAAAAGGCTTAAAAGATAAACACACAAAAAGAAGCCCACCCAAAGTCCTAACCTAAAAGACCCAAGTTATAAAAACTTAATTAGTGATCTAATTATGAGCTAAGTGAACCTAGCATTAGTCCTAAATTAATTAGCCCTAGATAACTAAACCCTAACAATTTATGATAATTAATTTAATGTTAATCTAAACTTTGAAGTTAATTTTATCTTAAAAGTAATTAAGAAACGTTCGGTTAATTTAATAAATTTAACATTCACCCAAATAAGAAAAGAGAAAATTTAACTTCACTAAATTAATTTGAACCATAATCTAACTAAGGCTCTGAAGAATCTAATCCTAAAATTAATTTAATTAATTTAGGGATCGTGCCCCTATGAGGTGAGCACAAGATGAAAATTAATTAAACTAATTCACCTAAACTTAATCTATAGCCCTAAAGCCCAAAAACGCTAAAGCTAGGCTTAAACTAGAAAGCCCAAGCCCACAAACCACAAATATATTATAAAAAAACTATAGATTAAAAAAACCAAATTATGTATGTTAAAAGAAAATATATATTATACAAATATTATAAAAAAGGACTTTTAGCCCATATATTTTTTAAAAACTATATATATTACACATTATGAAGAAGCTACATGTTATATATAAAAACTATATACTATATTATATATAAAAATCCTTATATTATATTCTTTGCAAAATACATATTATATGTAAGGAAAACCATTTACATATTATAATCCTTAAAAAATGTTTTGAAAACAACAACCTTGTAAAACTATATACTATAAACCTTAATAAAAATTATATATTACATATATTTCATAAAACTATATTTTATAAATTTTATATACATATATATATATATATATATATATATATAATAAGATATATCAACCACATGCCACATTTCAACCAAATAACATATAAACTAGTAACATGAAATTAAAAAAGCTGGGGATTAAATGAAATAAGATGCAAAACATAAAATAAACATGTTTGATTCAAGGGGTGGATTAGGGGGTTAAAACACTGGATTTAGGACCGATTTTAAAAGAAACATAATAAAAGGCCGAATTTAAAGAGGAAACGAGGGACGGAATTGCAAAGGTTTGGAAATTCACAAGGATCTAGAGGGTGATTAACAGAGGCAGAATTGTAACACCCCAAAATTTATTAAGTTGATTAAGGGTCATTTAGTACTAAGATAATAGCTTAAAAGCTAACTTAGTGACTAAAATGACAAAAATGCAAAAGTTAGGATTTCTTTAATTATGGGTTTTGGAAAGGAAATTTCTAAGGTTTAAAGGTATAATGTGATATATAGTGAATTGAATAAGGTATTATTAAAGTTTTGTTGAATACCAAGGAAAATTGGAATAGAAATTGAAGTTTAAAAGTTTAGTGACCAAAATGTAAATTTTGAAAATGTTATGGCTAAAGTATAAACTTTGGAAACGTTTGGGAACTAAAGTTGTAATTTCCTAAAAGTTAAGGGATTTTGTTTTATAAATAAATAGATCAACTAAGGCTGTGAATCAAATGTGGAATTTTTTGTTCGATCTAATACTTCGATTATTGGGAAAATCGTAGTTAAAGTTTAAGTGGAATTCAGATACCCGAATCGAACTGAAATTTTTTGAAGTTTTGCAATATGATAGAGAAAGGTTATAAAAGTCATTCCAAGTGTTGGAAATATTTTTAGTTTGATTCAAGATGAATCCTACAGTTTATTTTTGAGTAAAGGATTATTTATCGGTATATTGGACCAAATCGAAATTTTGAAGACTGATCCAAAAGCTATGGAAAAGTCATAAAATGTTATTTTATGAATATTTTATTATTGTTGGTTGAATTCTAACTAGATTTAGTCAGATTGTAATGGAATGACATTTTGGAAACAAACTAGTAAATAAAGACTAGTTGTAGGGCAAATTGGTCATTTGCCCCCAATGGCAATTTTGAAATATTTAAAAAGTTATAAGAGAAGTTTTGGAAAGTGGAAATGGAGATTAAATCTCGGCCCTTGATTGATGATAAAATCAATCTCAGCCATTGGATAAAAGCGGCAAAACTGTAATTTCACTAATAAATGAATTTAATATTCATTTAATAGATATATGTTTAAAATAATGGTGAAAAGATGAACAAAAATCTTTTCCGGCCTTGAAATGTGGAGAAAGAAGAAGAAAATTTTCCAAGCTCGATTTAAGCCCCGAAACTCAATTTTCAGGTAATCTCTTCAACTACAAAGTTGTTCTACTCTTCAAGCTCTATCTTTTGATATCAATAATTCATGGAATCCATGCTTGATTAATGAGAATTTACATGAGAAATAAATTAGGGTTTATGGATCAAATTGGGGCTTTTGAGATTTTATGATTCCATGATTGAATTCAAGTTGAAATCAAGCTAGTATGATGTTAAAATCATGATATCGAGTTGGCATTTAATTTTTACATGTTTTGATTATTATGAAGTTGATTAGGGTTTATGGGTTCAAGTTTAATTTAGGGTTTGTGATGTTGAAATAATGATCTAGTAAGCTTAAATTGTTGTTTGGAAGCAAAACCCTAAGTTAAATTGTGTAGGGACCATTTCGGCAACTTGAAAAGTTGAAGGAGAAAATCTAAATTTTTATACTTTGGAGTGTACTTACGTTATTAATGATGTTAGAGATAAGAAAATGAAGTTAGAATGCCAAATTGATGTTGAATTGAATTAGTGACCATTTTGACAATTTGTCAAACATAAGTGACCAAATCGAATTTGAAATTTTGTATGGGGGCTAAATCTGATTTTTAGTTGTAATGATGGAATTAAGGTAGTAATGTTGAATTGAGGACTAATTTGCAAAGTTAAGAAGCTTGAATCCTTATCTTTGCATTTTAGTGACTATTTCGGCAAGGAAGGAAAATTAAGGAGAATTATTGTGAATAATTATTTGATGAAGAAGGTTATCAGATGATGGTTTACAGCAAGTAATTGGACTAAATTGAAAAGTAGAGAAATAATGAGAAGTTAGTATAAAAGTTGAAGTTGTTTATGGAAGCTGTGTAGAAAAACTGGTTTATGCCAGTAACTTTGAAAATTCACCATAAATTATACAAAAATGGTTAGAAGGTGAATTATATACCAATGTAAAGATTTGTTAGTCTAGTTTCGTGTCCAACAAACAGAAACTAATTTCGAGTTCCGAGTAAAAAGATATGATTTTTTAGTTGTGAAAGGTCAGAAAACAGTATAGCAGGCTGTTCCAAAATTCAATACTGGAAATTGACTTTGAAAATTCTCCATAAATCGTACAAGTTGAATTTGGGCTATATATTTATATGGTTGAAAAGCTTATTGAATCTAATTTCTTTCAGAACAAATGGAATCGAATTCTGAGTTGTAGATTATTTTATAGAAATATTTCTTTGGAGGTACTGCAAACTGCCTGAAAATGAGAATTGATACACTTTGTATCTAAGGTTGATTAGTAAGCTTGAAAAGGGTTAATAGAAGTTCAAATTGGTCACTAAGGACCATAATGAGTTTTTGAACAATACAAGGAAGAAAAGAAAATGTTTGGAGATTTTGTATTCAAATGATTATATTGGACAATATAGCTAAGAGATTGTTAGATTGGGATCTAACAAATCTTTACTTATTTGAATTATGAAGTTAAGTTCGAATCAATGGAGGTTCGAGGTGCGATGAAGGAAAAAATCAAAGAGGACTTAGTGAGGCATATTAATACATGGCCCAGGTGAGTGTGAGACATACATAACATTATACATGGATGTTTCGTACATCACCAATAGAACTTTGGATGAGTCTACCTGGTTTATATATTGTCATGATAATTATGTCATTGATCATATTAAATATGTCAAAGGTTGAAAATAAATGCATTGATTACTAGTATTGATGATGGTATAATATGAATGTTATTTTCGTTATGAACTGTTAAATGTTGATATATGTTGCGATTGATAACTTAAATGATGAAATAAAGCCCATTGTATGATATAGATGTTCGATGGTATAGTTGGATATCCATAGGGTCATAAACAGCTGTATAAATATTCTAAGCACTTCGGTGCAATATTCATAAATACTCATTGAGGGTATACTCATGCAAGGTTTGGGTATACGGAAACACTTAGGGTGTTAAGCACTATGGTGCAATTTTATTAATACTAAATGAGGGTATACTCATGCAAGGTTTGGGTATACAGAAACACTTAGCGTACTAAGCACTACGGTGCAAATAATATACATACTCAAGAAAGGTTGGGTATGGGGGGATGACTCGTGTACATAGAATCTTTTAATTTGATACCTTGGGCGAAATAAATTGAAAAGAATAAAAAAAGAAACATGAAGATAAGCTTGAAAGCTTGCAGATAGAAATGGAAGGAGGTATTGGTAAGCATTGAAAGCTTACGTATGGAAATGGCAATGGTATTGGTAAGATCTAATCTTATCACTTTGATATACATATTTATTTATGTTAACGAGCATGTCATGGTAAGGTGATTATATGCATTGTTAATCATTAATATTGATATTATGACAGTTGCACTTGAATTTGAATTATTGTCTCACTAAGTAAATACTTAGCGTGTAACTGTTTTACACGTAGGAAAGAAGAAATGGTTGGAGTAAGGAGCTTATTTGGACATCATCAATCAATAACATGTACATCATTATCAGTAAGATATCTTTTATTAATTATATCAAGACAAATTAAATTGATAAGTTGCTGCCTGAAAATAAACTCGATTTGAAGATGAAAATATTATTTTTAAACTTTACTCGAATAACTAGATTTGTAAATAAAAACTAAATACATTGTAATATTTTTTTTAAGAAACAAAACTTTACTGAATTACAAATGTAGAGGGTTTTACAAATGTTTTGTGATACCTCTGACTCGTATTCAGTGTTGGATACGGGAAAATGGGTGTTACATTTATTGGTATCAGGTATTCTTAAAGAAAGGATGAGAAATGTTGTCAAGGTTCAAACAAGTGGAAAAGAGTGAAACTGGAAACTTGGAAGTTAGGTTTGATAGATATTTGTATTATCAAGGAAGAAATTCTATCTCAATGATGGAAACTATATGTTGACCCGGAAAGAAAAGATATTTAAAATGAAGTTAAGGATAAATTATTCCTTAAAAGTTTCACCTTGGAAGAAGGTATTATGGTTTAGACAAAGAGAAAGTTAAGTTCAAAATTTATTGGGCTATAAGAAATTGTGAAAGGAGTTAGTCTGATAGTTAATCTTAATATTTAGCTTTTTCTTTGGAAATGAACAGGATTCATAATGTATCGATGCTTTGGAAATATTGATTAGACCCTTCACATGTTGTTACTTCGGAGAAATTAAAGTTTCAGCCAGATTTAAGCTATGAAAAAAAAACTGGTAAAGATCCTAGCACATGGAGTCAAAGAACTAAGAAAAACAAGACAATCTCGTTTGTTAAAGTTCTTTGACAAAAATCATAAGGTTAAAGAAACAACTTGAGAGAAATAAGAAGAAAATATGAGAAAATAGTTTCCTTACCTTTTGGAACTAAGTACGTATTAAAAAAATTCGAGGACGAATTTTCTTAAGGGGAGAGAATTGTAATACCTAAAAATTTACTAAGTTGATTAAGGGTCATTTAGTACTAAGATAATAGCTTAAAAGCTAACTTAGAGACTAAAATGACAAAAATGCAAAAGTTAGGATTTCTTTAATTATGGGGTTTGGAAAGGAAATTTCTAAGGTTTAAAGGTATAATGTTATAGATAGTGAATTGATTAAGGTATTCTTAAATTTTGGTTGAATACCAAGGAAAATTGAAAAGTTTAGTGACCAAAATGTAAATTTTGAAAATTTTATGGCTAAAGTATAAACTTTGGAAAAGTTCGGGGACTAAAGTTATAATTTCCTAAAAGTTAAGGGTTTTTATTTCATAAATAAATAGATCACCTAAGGGTGTGAATCGAATGCGGAATTTTTGGTTCGATTTGATACTTCGATTATTGGGGAAATTACAGTTAAAGTTTAAGTGGAATTCGGATACCCGGATCGAACTGTAAATTTTTGAAGTTTTTCCATATGATAGAAAAAGGTTATAAAATTCATTTCGAAGTGTTGAAATAATTTTAGTTTGATTCAAGATGAATCCCACAATTTATTTTTGAGTAAAGGATTATTTATCGGTATATTGGATCGAATGGAAATTTTGGTTGGTTGAATTCTAACTAGATTTAGTTAGATTATAATGGAATGGCAATTTGAAACAAACTAGTAAATAAAGACTAGTTAGAGGGCAAATTGGTCATTTGGCCCCAATGGCAATTTTAAAATATTTAAAAAGTTATAAGGGCAATTTTGGAAACAGGAAATGGAATATTAAATCTTGGCCCTTGATTAATGACAAAATCAATCTCAACCATTGGATAAAAAAGGAAAAATTTAATTTCACTATTAAATGAATTTAATATTCATTTAATAGATATATGTTTAAAATAATGGTGAAACGATGAACAAAATGTTCATCTTTTCCAGTCTTGAAACGTGGAGAAAGAGGGTAAAGAAGAAGAAATTTTTCCAAGCTCGATTTAAGCTCCGAAACTCGGTTTTAAGGTAATCTCTTCAACTACAAAGTTGTTCTACTCTTCAAGCTCTATCTTTTGATATCAATAATTCATGGAATCCATGCTTGATTGATGAGAATTTACATGAGAAAGAAATTAGGGTTTATGGATCAAATTGGGGCTTTTGAGATTTTATGATTCCATGATTGAATTAAAGTTGAAATCAAGCTAGTATGATGTTAAAATCATGATATTGAGTTGGAATTTAAGTTTTACATGTTTTGATTATTATGAAGATGATTAGGGTTTGTGGATTCAAGTTTAATTTAAGGTTTGTGATGTTGAAATAATGATCTAGTAAGCTTGAATTGTTGTTTGGAAGCAAAACCCTAAGTTAAATTGTGTAGGGACCATTTTGGCAACTTGAAAAGTTGAAGGACCAAATCTGAATTTTATAATTTCGAGTGTTTTTATGTTATTAATGATGTTAGAGATAAGAAAATGAAGTTAGAATGCCAAATTGATGTTGAATTGAATTAGTGACCGTTTTGACAATTTGTCAAAGTTAAGTGACCAAATTGAATTTGAAATTTTGTATGGGGATAAATCTGATTTTTAGTTGTAATGATGGAATTAAGGTGGTAATGTTGAATTGATGACAAATTTGAAGTTAATAAGCTTGAATCCTTCTCTTTGCATTTTAGTGACTATTTCGGTAAAGAAGGAAAATTAAAGAGAATTGTTGTGAATAATTATTTGATGAAGAAGGTCATAAGATGATGGTTTACAACATGCAATTGGACTAAATTGAAAAGTATAGAAATAATGAGAAGTTAGTATAAAAGCTGAAGTTGTTTATGGAAGCTGTGTAGTAAAACTAGTTTATGGCAGTAACTTTGAAAATTCACCATAAATTCTACAAAAATGGTTATAAGGTAAATTTTATACCGATGTAAAGATTTGTTCATCTAGTTTCGTGTCCAATAAAAGGAAACTGATTTCTAGTTCCGTGTAAAAATATATGAATTTTTAAGTGGTGAAAGGTCAGAAAACTATATAGCAGGTTGTTTCGAAATTCAATAATGGAAATTAACTTTGAAAATTCTCCATAAATCGTACAAGTTGAATTTGGGCTATTAATTTATATGGTTGAAAAGATTATTGAATCTAGTTTCTTTCGGAACAAACAGAATCGAATTCCAAGTTTTAGTTTATTTTATAGAAATATTTCTTTTGAGGTACTGCAAACTGCCAGAAAATGAGAATTGATACACTTTGTATCTAAGGTTGATTAGTAAGCTTGAAAAGGGTTGATGGAACTTCAAATTGGTCACTAAGGACCATAATGAGTTTTTGAACAATACAAGGAAGAAAAAAAATGTTTGGAGATTTTTTATTCAAATGATTAAATTAGACAATATGGCTAAGATATTGTTAGATTGGGATCTAACAAAAAATTTACTTATTTGAATTATGAATTTAAGTTCGAATCAAGGGAGGTTCGAGGTGCAATGAAGGAAAGGATCAAAGAGGACTTAGTGAGGCATATTAATACATGGCCCAGGTGAGTGCAATGCATACATAACATTATAAATGGATGTTTCATACATCACGAGTAGGAATTGCGATGAGTCTACCTAGTTTATATATTGTCATGATAATTATGTCATTGATCATATATTTGACATATTTTAAATATGTCAAAGGTTGAAAATAAATGCATTGATCACTAGTTATTGATGATGGTATAATATGAATGTTATTTTGGTTATGAACTGTTAAATGTTGATATATATTGATATATGTTGCCATTGATGACTTAAATGATGAAATAAAGCCTAGTGTATGGTATAGAGGTTCGAAGGTATAGTTGGATATCCATAGGGTCATAACCAGCTGTATAAATATTCTAAGCACTTCGGTGCAATATTCATAAAGACTCATTGAGGGTATACTCATGCAAGGTTTGGGTATATGGAAACACTTAAGGTGTTAAGGACTACGGTGAAATTTTATTAATACTCGATGAGGGTATACTCATGCAAGGTTTGGTCATACGGAAGCACTTAGGGTGGTAAGCACTACGGTGCAAATAATATACATACTCAAGAATGTTTGGGTATGGAGGGATGACTCATGTACATAGAATCTCTTAATTCGATACCTTGGGCTAAATAAATGAAAAGAATAAAAAAAAAAAAGCAGGGAAGATAAGCTTGAAAGCTTACAGATAGAAATGGAAGGAGGTATTGGTAAGCATTGAAAGCTTACAGATGGAAATGGCAAGGTATTGGTAAGATCTAAACCTATCTCTTTGATATACATATTTATTTATGTTAACGAGCATGTAATGGAAAGGTGGTCATATGCATTGTTAATAATTAATATTGATATTATGACAATTGCACTTGAATTTGAATTATTGCCTCACTAAGTAAATGCTTAGCGTGTAAATCTTTTTTTTACGCAGGAAAGAAGAAATGGTTGGAGTAAGGAGCTTATTCGGACATCATCTATCAATAACAGGTACATCAGTATCAGTAAGATATCATTTGATACTGTTTGATATTTACTAGCTGGCATGTATATTAAAAGGGTATGTGTGCTCCAATAGAATTTGTATTTTATTTAGTATCTGGATGAATTTTAAATCATGCAATTTTATTAATTATATCAAGACAAATTAAATTGATATGTTGCTGCCTAAAACTAAACTCGATTTGAAGATGAAAATATTATTTTTAAACTTCATGCGAATAACTAGATTTGTAAATAAAAACTAAATACATTGTAATATTTTTTTAAGAAACAAAGCTTTACCGAATTACAAATGTAGAGGGTTTTACAAATGTTTTGTGATACATCTGACTCATATTCAGTGTTGGATACGGGAAAAGGGGTGTTACATTTATTGGTATCAGGTATTCTTAAAGAAAGGATGAGAAATGTTGTCAAGGTTCAAACAAGTGGAAAAGAGTGAAACTGAAAACTTGGAAGTTAGGTTTGATAGATATTTGTATTATCAAGGAAGAAATTCTATCTCAATGATGGAAATTATATGTTGACCCTGAAAGAAAAGATATTTAATATGAAGTTAAGGATAAATTATTCCTTAAAAGTTTCACCTTGGAAGAAGGTGTTATGGTTTAGACAAAGAGAAAGTTAAGTTCAAAATTTATTGGGCTATAAGAAATTGTGAAAGGGGTTAGTCTGATAGTTAAGGTTAATAGTTAGCTTTATCTTTGAAATGGACAAGATTCATAATGTATCGACGCTCTGGAAATATTGATTAGACCCCTCGCATGTTGTTACTTCGGAGAAAATAGAGTTTCAAATAGGATTTAAGCTATGAAAAAGAAATGGTAAAGATCCTAGCACATGGAGTCAAAGAACTAAGAAAAACAAGACAATCTCGTTTGTTAAAGTTCTTGGACAAAAATCATAAGGTTAAAGAAATGATTTGTGACAAATAAGAAGAAAATATGAGAAAATAGTTTCCTCACCTTTTGGAACCAAGTACGTATTGAAAAAATTAGAGGACAAATTTTTTTAAGGGAGAGAGAATTGTAATACCCCAAAATTTACTAAGTTGATTAGGGTCATTTAGTACTAAGATAATAGCTTAAAAGCTAACTTAGTGACTAAAATGACAAAAATGCAAAAGTTAGGATTTCTTTAATTATGGGTTTTTGAAAGGAAATTTCTAAGGTTTAAAGGTATAATGTGATAGATAGTGAATTGAATAAGGCATTACTAAAGTTTGGTTGAATGCCAAGGAAAATAGGAATAGAAATTGAATTTTAAAAGTTTAGTGACCAAAATGTAAATTTTGAAAATTTTATGGCTAAAGTATAAACTTTGGAAAAGTTTGGGGACTAAAGTTGTAATTTCCTAAACTTTAAGGGTTTTTATTTCATAAATAAATAGATCACCTAAGGGTGTGAATCGAATGCGAAATTTTTGGTTCGATCTGATACTTCAATTATTGGGAAATCGTAGTTAAAGTTTAAGTGGAATTCGGATACCCTGATCGAACTGAAAAATTTTGAAGTTTTTTCATATGATAGAGAAAGGTTATAAAAGTCATTTCCAAGTGTTGGAAATATTTTTAGTTTGATTCAAGATGAATCCTACAATTTATTTTTGAGTAAAGGATTATTTATCGGTATATTGGATCGAATGGAAATTTTGGAGACTAATCCAAAAGCTATGAAAAAGTCATAAAATGTTATTTTATGATTATTTTATTATGGTTGTTTGAATTCAAACTAGATTTAGTTCGATTGTAATGGAATGGCAATTTGGAAACAAACTAGTAAATAAAGACTAGTTGGAGGGCAAATTGGTCATTTGGCCCCAATTGCAATTTTGAAATATTTAAAAAGTTAAAGGGCAATTTTGGAAAGAGGAAATGAAAGATTAAATCATGGCCCTTTATTGATGATAAAATCAATCTCAACTATTGGATAAAAGGGCAAAATTATAATTTCACTATTAAATGAATTTAATATTCATTTAATAGATATATGTTTAAAATAGTGGTGAAAAAAGATCCAAAATCTTTTGAAACGTAGAGAAAGGGAGGGAAAGAAGAACAAATTTTTCCAAGCTCAATTTAAGCCTCGAAACTCAATTTTCAGGTAATCTCTTCAACTACAAAGTTGTTCTACTCTTCAAGCTCTATCTTTTGATATCAATAATTCATGGAATCCATGCTTTATTGATGAGAATTTACATGAGAAAGAAATTAGGGTTTATGGATCAAATTGGGGCTTTTGAGATTTTATGACTCCATGATTGAATTCAAGTTGAAATCAAGCTAGTATGATGCTAAAATCATGATATCGAGTTGGCATTTAATTTTTACATGTTTTGATTATTATGAAGATGATTAGGGTTTATGGGTTCAAGTTTAATTTAGGGTTTGTGATGTTGAAATAATGATCTAGTAAGCTTAAATTGTTGTTTGGAAGCAAAACCCTAAGTTAAATTGTGTAGGGACCATTTCGGCAACTTGAAAAGTTGAAGGACCAAATCTAAATTTTTATACTTTGGAGTGTACTTACGTTATTAATGATGTTGAGATAAGAAAATGAAGTTAGAATGCCAAATTGATGTTGAATTGAATTAGTGACCATTTTGACAATTTGTCAAACATAAGTGACCAAATCGAATTTGAAATTTTGTATGAGGGCTAAATCTGATTTTTAGCTGTAATGATGGAATTAAGGTAGTAATGTTGAATTGAGGACTAATTTGCAAAGTTAAGAAGCTTGAATCCTTATCTTTGCATTTTAGTGACTATTTCGGCAAGGAAGGAAAATTAAGG
Organism: Hibiscus mutabilis; assembly: GCA_019671005.1. NCBI lineage: Eukaryota > Viridiplantae > Streptophyta > Magnoliopsida > Malvales > Malvaceae > Hibiscus > Hibiscus mutabilis. The sequence continues at coordinate 15,781,817 of CM033717.1, read as the reverse complement.
AGAATTATTGTGAATAATTATTTGATGAAGAAGGTCATAAGATGATGGTTTACAGCAAGAAATTGGACTAAATTGAAAATTATAGAAATAATGAGAAGCTAGTATAAAAGTTGAAGTTGTTTATGGAAGCTGTGTAGAAAAACTGGTTTATGGCAGTAACTTTGAAAATTCACCATAAATTATACAAAAATGGTTAGAAAGTGAATTTTATACCGAAGTAAAGATTTGTTCGTCTAGTTTCGTTTTCAAAAAATGGAAACTGATTTCGAGTTCCGAGTAAAAGATATGAATTTTTAGTTGTGAAAGGTCGAAAAAAAAGTATAGCAGGTTGTTCCAAAATTCAATACTGAAATTGACTTTGAAAATTCTCCATAAATCGTACAAGTTGAATTTGGGCTATTAATTTATATGGTTGAAAATCTTATTGAATCTAGTTTCTTTCAAAACAAACAGAATCGAATTCCGAGTTGTAAATTATTTTATAGAAATATTTCTTTGAAGGTACTGCAAACTGTCGGAAAATGAGAATTGATACACTTTGTATCTAAGGTTGATTAGTAAGCTTGAAAAGGGTTAATGGAAGTTCAAATTGGTCACTAAGGACCATAATGAGTTTTTTAACAATACAAGGAAGAAAAGAAAATGTTTGGAGATTTTGTATTCAAATGATTATATTGGACAATATAGCTAAGATATTGTTAGATTGGGATCTAACAAATCTTTACTTATTTGAATTATGAAGTTAAGTTCGAATCAATGGAGGTTCGAGGTGCAAATGAAGGAAAAAATCAAAGAGGACTTAGTGAGGCATATTAATACATGGCCTAGGTGAGTGTGCAAGACATACATAACATTATACATGGATGTTTCGTACATCACCAATAGAACTTTGGATGAGTCTACGGTTTATATATTTTCATGATAATTATGTCATTGATCATATATTTCACAAATTTTAAATATGTCAAAGGTTGAAAATAAATGCATTGATTACTAGTTATTGATGATGGTATAATATGAATGTTATTTTGGTTATGAACTGTTAAATGTTAAATGTTGATATATGTTGCCATTGATAACTTAAATGATGAAATAAAGCCCATTGTATGATATAGATGTTCGATGGTATAGTTGGATATCCATAGGGTCATAAACAATTTGTATAAATATTCTAAGCACTTCGGTGCAATATTCATAAATACTCATTGAGGGTATACTCATGCAAGGTTTGGGTATATGGAAACACTTAAGGTGTTAAGCACTATGGTGCAATTTTATTAATACTAAATGAGGGTATACTCATGCAAGGTTTGGGTATCTGAAACACTTAGTTTGCTAAGCACTACGGTGCAAATAATATACATACTCAAGAAAGGTTAGGTATGGGGGGATGACTCGTGTACATAGAATCTTTTAATTTGATACCTTGGGCTAAATAAATTGAAAAGAATAAAAAAGAAACATGAAGATAAGCTTGAAAGCTTGCAGATAGAAATGGAAGGAGGTATTGGTAAGCATTGAAAGCTTACGGATGGAAATGGCAATGGTATTGGTAAGATCTAATCTTATCACTTTGATATTAATATTTATTTATATTATGACAATTGCATTTGTCATGGTAAGGTGATTATATGCATTGTTAATCATTAATATTGATATTATGAGCTTATTGCATCTTGAATTTGAATTATTGTCTCACTAAGTAAATACTTTTGATATTTTGATATTTACTACGTAGGAAAGAAGAAATGGTTGGAGTCTACGATAGCTTATTTGGATTTCATCAATCAATATGGATGTACATCATTATCAGTTAAGATATCTTTTATTAATTATATCAAGACAAATTAAATTGATAAGTTCTTTGCCTAAAAATAAACTCGATTTGAAGATGAAAATATTATTTTTAAACTTTACTCGAATAACTAGATTTGTAAATAAAAACTAAATACATTGTAATATTTTTTTTAAGAAACAAAACTTTACTGAATTACAAATGTAGAGGGTTTTACAAATGTTTTGTGATACCTCTGACTCGTATTCAGTGTTGGATACGGGAAAATGGGTGTTACATTTATTGGTATCAGGTATTCTTAAAGAAAGGATGAGAAATGTTGTCAAGGTTCAAACAAGTGGAAAAGAGTGAAACTGGAAACTTGGAAGTTAGGTTTGATAGATATTTGTATTATCAAGGAAGAAATTCTATCTCAATGATGGAAACTATATGTTGACCCGGAAAGAAAAGATATTTAAAATGAAGTTAAGGATAAATTATTCCTTAAAAGTTTCACCTTGGAAGAAGGTATTATGGTTTAGACAAAGAGAAAGTTAAGTTCAAAATTTATTGGGCTATAAGAAATTGTGAAAGGAGTTAGTCTGATAGTTAATCTTAATATTTAGCTTTTTCTTTGGAAATGGACAAGATTCATAATGTATCGATGCTTTGGAAATATTGATTAGACCCTTCACATGTTGTTACTTCGGAGAAATTAAAGTTTCAGCCAGATTTAAGCTATGAAAAAAAAATGGTAAAGATCCTAGCACATGGAGTCAAAGAACTAAGAAAAACAAGACAATCTCGTTTGTTAAAGTTCTTTGACAAAAATCATAAGGTTAAAGAAACAACTTGAGAGAAATAAGAAGAAAATATGAGAAAATAGTTTCCTTACCTTTTGGAACTAAGTACGTATTAAAAAAATTCGAGGACGAATTTTCTTAAGGAGAGAATTGTAATACCTAAAAATTTACTAAGTTGATTAAGGGTCATTTAGTACTAAGATAATAGCTTAAAAGCTAACTTAGAGACTAAAATGACAAAAATGCAAAAGTTAGGATTTCTTTAATTATGGGGTTTGGAAAGGAAATTTCTAAGGTTTAAAGGTATAATGTTATAGATAGTGAATTGATTAAGGTATTCTTAAATTTTGGTTGAATACCAAGGAAAATTGAAAAGTTTAGTGACCAAAATGTAAATTTTGAAAATTTTATGGCTAAAGTATAAACTTTGGAAAAGTTCGGGGACTAAAGTTATAATTTCCTAAAAGTTAAGGGTTTTTATTTCATAAATAAATAGATCACCTAAGGGTGTGAATCGAATGCGGAATTTTTGGTTCGATTTGATACTTCGATTATTGGGGAAATTACAGTTAAAGTTTAAGTGGAATTCGGATACCCGGATCGAACTGTAAATTTTTGAAGTTTTTCCATATGATAGAAAAAGGTTATAAAATTCATTTCGAAGTGTTGGAAATAATTTTAGTTTGATTCAAGATGAATCCCACAATTTATTTTTGAGTAAAGGATTATTTATCGGTATATTGGATCGAATGGAAATTTTGGTTGGTTGAATTCTAACTAGATTTAGTTAGATTATAATGGAATGGCAATTTGGAAACAAACTAGTAAATAAAGACTAGTTAGAGGGCAAATTGGTCATTTGGCCCCAATGGCAATTTTAAAATATTTAAAAAGTTATAAGGGCAATTTTGGAAACAGGAAATGGAATATTAAATCTTGGCCCTTGATTAATGACAAAATCAATCTCAACCATTGGATAAAAAAGGAAAAATTGTAATTTCACTATTAAATGAATTTAATATTCATTTAATAGATATATGTTTAAAATAATGGTGAAACGATGAACAAAATGTTCATCTTTTCCAGTCTTGAAACGTGGAGAAAGAGGGTAAAGAAGAAGAAATTTTTCCAAGCTCGATTTAAGCTCCGAAACTCGGTTTTAAGGTAATCTCTTCAACTACAAAGTTGTTCTACTCTTCAAGCTCTATCTTTTGATATCAATAATTCATGGAATCCATGCTTGATTGATGAGAATTTACATGAGAAAGAAATTAGGGTTTATGGATCAAATTGGGGCTTTTGAGATTTTATGATTCCATGATTGAATTAAAGTTGAAATCAAGCTAGTATGATGTTAAAATCATGATATTGAGTTGGAATTTAAGTTTTACATGTTTTGATTATTATGAAGATGATTAGGGTTTGTGGATTCAAGTTTAATTTAAGGTTTGTGATGTTGAAATAATGATCTAGTAAGCTTGAATTGTTGTTTGGAAGCAAAACCCTAAGTTAAATTGTGTAGGGACCATTTCGGCAACTTGAAAAGTTGAAGGACCAAATCTGAATTTTATAATTTCGAGTGTTTTTATGTTATTAATGATGTTAGAGATAAGAAAATGAAGTTAGAATGCCAAATTGATGTTGAATTGAATTAGTGACCGTTTTGACAATTTGTCAAAGTTAAGTGACCAAATTGAATTTGAAATTTTGTATGGGGGATAAATCTGATTTTTAGTTGTAATGATGGAATTAAGGTGGTAATGTTGAATTGATGACAAATTTGCGAAGTTAATAAGCTTGAATCCTTCTCTTTGCATTTTAGTGACTATTTCGGTAAAGAAGGAAAATTAAAGAGAATTGTTGTGAATAATTATTTGATGAAGAAGGTCATAAGATGATGGTTTACAACATGCAATTGGACTAAATTGAAAAGTATAGAAATAATGAGAAGTTAGTATAAAAGCTGAAGTTGTTTATGGAAGCTGTGTAGTAAAACTAGTTTATGGCAGTAACTTTGAAAATTCACCATAAATTCTACAAAAATGGTTATAAGGTAAATTTTATACCGATGTAAAGATTTGTTCATCTAGTTTCGTGTCCAATAAAAGGAAACTGATTTCTAGTTCCGTGTAAAAATATATGAATTTTTAAGTGGTGAAAGGTCAAAAAACTATATAGCAGGTTGTTTGAAATTCAATAATGGAAATTAACTTTGAAAATTCTCCATAAATCGTACAAGTTGAATTTGGGCTATTAATTTATATGGTTGAAAAGATTATTGAATCTAGTTTCTTTCGGAACAAACAGAATCGAATTCCAAGTTTTAGTTTATTTTATAGAAATATTTCTTTTGAGGTAATCGCAAACTGCCAGAAAATGAGAATTGATACACTTTGTATCTAAGGTTGATTAGTAAGCTTGAAAAGGGTTGATGGAACTTCAAATTGGTCACTAAGGACCATAATGAGTTTTGAACAATACAAGGAGGAAAAAAAAAATGTTTGGAGATTTTTTATTCAAATGATTAAATTAGACAATATGGCTAAGATATTGTTAGATTGGGATCTAACAAAAAATTTACTTATTTGAATTATGAATTTAAGTTCGAATCAAGGGAGGTTCGAGGTGCAATGAAGGAAAGGATCAAAGAGGACTTAGTGAGGCATATTAATACATGGCCCAGGTGAGTGCAATGCATACATAACATTATAAATGGATGTTTCATACATCACGAGTAGGAATTGCGATGAGTCTACCTAGTTTATATATTGTCATGATAATTATGTCATTGATCATATATTTGACATATTTTAAATATGTCAAAGGTTGAAAATAAATGCATTGATCACTAGTTATTGATGATGGTATAATATGAATGTTATTTTGGTTATGAACTGTTAAATGTTGATATATATTGATATATGTTGCCATTGATGACTTAAATGATGAAATAAAGCCTAGTGTATGGTATAGAGGTTCGAAGGTATAGTTGGATATCCATAGGGTCATAACCAGCTGTATAAATATTCTAAGCACTTCGGTGCAATATTCATAAAGACTCATTGAGGGTATACTCATGCAAGGTTTGGGTATATGGAAACACTTAAGGTGTTAAGGACTACGGTGAAATTTTATTAATACTCGATGAGGGTATACTCATGCAAGGTTTGGTCATACGGAAGCACTTAGGGTGGTAAGCACTACGGTGCAAATAATATACATACTCAAGAATGTTTGGGTATGGAGGGATGACTCATGTACATAGAATCTCTTAATTCGATACCTTGGGCTAAATAAATTGAAAAGAATAAAAAAAAAAGAAACAGGAAGATAAGCTTGAAAGCTTACAGATAGAAATGGAAGGAGGTATTGGTAAGCATTGAAAGCTTACAGATGGAAATGGCAAGGTATTGGTAAGATCTAAACCTATCTCTTTGATATACATATTTATTTATGTTAACGAGCATGTAATGGAAAGGTGGTCATATGCATTGTTAATAATTAATATTGATATTATGACAATTGCACTTGAATTTGAATTATTGCCTCACTAAGTAAATGCTTAGCGTGTAACTGTTTTACACGCAGGAAAGAAGAAATGGTTGGAGTAAGGAGCTTATTCGGACATCATCTATCAATAACAGGTACATCAGTATCAGTAAGATATCATTTGATACTGTTTGATATTTACTAGCTGGCATGTATATTAAAAGGGTATGTGTGCTCCAATAGAATTTGTATTTTATTTAGTATCTGGATGAATTTTAAATCATGCAATTTTATTAATTATATCAAGACAAATTAAATTGATATGTTGCTGCCTAAAACTAAACTCGATTTGAAGATGAAAATATTATTTTTAAACTTCATGCGAATAACTAGATTTGTAAATAAAAACTAAATACATTGTAATATTTTTTTAAGAAACAAAGCTTTACCGAATTACAAATGTAGAGGGTTTTACAAATGTTTTGTGATACATCGACTCATATTCAGTGTTGGATACGGGAAAAGGGGTGTTACATTTATTGGTATCAGGTATTCTTAAAGAAAGGATGAGAAATGTTGTCAAGGTTCAAACAAGTGGAAAAGAGTGAAACTGAAAACTTGGAAGTTAGGTTTGATAGATATTTGTATTATCAAGGAAGAAATTCTATCTCAATGATGGAAATTATATGTTGACCCTGAAAGAAAAGATATTTAATATGAAGTTAAGGATAAATTATTCCTTAAAAGTTTCACCTTGGAAGAAGGTGTTATGGTTTAGACAAAGAGAAAGTTAAGTTCAAAATTTATTGGGCTATAAGAAATTGTGAAAGGGGTTAGTCTGATAGTTAAGGTTAATAGTTAGCTTTATCTTTGGAAATGGACAAGATTCATAATGTATCGACGCTCTGGAAATATTGATTAGACCCCTCGCATGTTGTTACTTCGGAGAAAATAGAGTTTCAGCCGGATTTAAGCTATGAAAAAGAAATGGTAAAGATCCTAGCACATGGAGTCAAAGAACTAAGAAAAACAAGACAATCTCGTTTGTTAAAGTTCTTGGACAAAAATCATAAGGTTAAAGAAATGATTTGTGACAAATAAGAAGAAAATATGAGAAAATAGTTTCCTCACCTTTTGGAACCAAGTACGTATTGAAAAAATTAGAGGACAAATTTTTTTAAGGGAGAGAGAATTGTAATACCCCAAAATTTACTAAGTTGATTAAGGGTCATTTAGTACTAAGATAATAGCTTAAAAGCTAACTTAGTGACTAAAATGACAAAAATGCAAAAGTTAGGATTTCTTTAATTATGGGTTTTTGAAAGGAAATTTCTAAGGTTTAAAGGTATAATGTGATAGATAGTGAATTGAATAAGGCATTACTAAAGTTTGGTTGAATGCCAAGGAAAATAGGAATAGAAATTGAATTTTAAAAGTTTAGTGACCAAAATGTAAATTTTGAAAATTTTATGGCTAAAGTATAAACTTTGGAAAAGTTTGGGGACTAAAGTTGTAATTTCCTAAACTTTAAGGGTTTTTATTTCATAAATAAATAGATCACCTAAGGGTGTGAATCGAATGCGAAATTTTTGGTTCGATCTGATACTTCAATTATTGGGAAATCGTAGTTAAAGTTTAAGTGGAATTCGGATACCCTGATCGAACTGAAAAATTTTGAAGTTTTTTCATATGATAGAGAAAGGTTATAAAAGTCATTTCCAAGTGTTGGAAATATTTTTAGTTTGATTCAAGATGAATCCTACAATTTATTTTTGAGTAAAGGATTATTTATCGGTATATTGGATCGAATGGAAATTTTGGAGACTAATCCAAAAGCTATGAAAAAGTCATAAAATGTTATTTTATGATTATTTTATTATGGTTGTTTGAATTCAAACTAGATTTAGTTCGATTGTAATGGAATGGCAATTTGGAAACAAACTAGTAAATAAAGACTAGTTGGAGGGCAAATTGGTCATTTGGCCCCAATTGCAATTTTGAAATATTTAAAAAGTTAAAAGGGCAATTTTGGAAAGAGGAAATGAAAGATTAAATCATGGCCCTTTATTGATGATAAAATCAATCTCAACTATTGGATAAAAGGGCAAAATTATAATTTCACTATTAAATGAATTTAATATTCATTTAATAGATATATGTTTAAAATAGTGGTGAAAAGATCCAGCCTTGAAACGTAGAGAAAGAGGGGAAAGAAGAACAAATTTTTCCAAGCTCAATTTAAGCCTCGAAACTCGGTTTTCAGGTAATCTCTTCAACTACAAAGTTGTTCGACTCTTCAAGCTCTATCTTTTGATATCAATAATTCATGGAATCCATGCTTTATTGATGAGAATTTACATGAGAAAGAAATTAGGGTTTATGGATCAAATTGGGGCTTTTGAGATTTTATGACTCCATGATTGAATTCAAGTTGAAATCAAGCTAGTATGATGCTAAAATCATGATATCGAGTTGGCATTTAATTTTTACATGTTTTGATTATTACGAAGATGATTAGGGTTTATGGGTTCAAGTTTAATTTAGGGTTTGTGATGTTGAAATAATGATCTAGTAAGCTTAAATTGTTGTTTGGAAGCAAAACCCTAAGTTAAATTGTGTAGGGACCATTTCGGCAACTTGAAAAGTTGAAGGACCAAATCTAAATTTTTATACTTTGGAGTGTACTTACGTTATTAATGATGTTGAGATAAGAAAATGAAGTTAGAATGCCAAATTGATGTTGAATTGAATTAGTGACCATTTTGACAATTTGTCAAACATAAGTGACCAAATCGAATTTGAAATTTTGTATGAGGGCTAAATCTGATTTTTAGCTGTAATGATGGAATTAAGGTAGTAATGTTGAATTGAGGACTAATTTGCAAAGTTAAGAAGCTTGAATCCTTATCTTTGCATTTTAGTGACTATTTCGGCAAGGAAGGAAAATTAAGGAGAATTATTGTGAATAATTATTTGATGAAGAAGGTCATAAGATGATGGTTTACAGCAAGAAATTGGACTAAATTGAAAATTATAGAAATAATGAGAAGCTAGTATAAAAGTTGAAGTTGTTTATGGAAGCTGTGTAGAAAAACTGGTTTATGGCAGTAACTTTGAAAATTCACCATAAATTATACAAAAATGGTTAGAAAGTGAATTTTATACCGAAGTAAAGATTTGTTCGTCTAGTTTCGTTTTCAAAAAATGGAAACTGATTTCGAGTTCTGAGTAAAACGATATGAATTTTTAAGTGGCGAAAGGTCAGAAAACAGTATAGCAGGTTGTTCCGAAATTCAATACTGGAAATTGACTTTGAAAATTCTCCATAAATCGTACAAGTTGAATTTGGGCTATTAATTTATATGGTTGAAAATCTTATTGAATCTAGTTTCTTTCAAAACAAACAGAATCGAATTCCGAGTTGTAAATTATTTTATAGAAATATTTCTTTGAAGGTACTGCAAACTGTCAGAAAATGAGAATTGATACACTTTGTATCTAAGGTTCATTAGTAAGCTTGAAAAGGGTTAATGGAAGTTCAAATTGGTCACTAAGGACCATAATGAGTTTTTTAACAATACAAGGAAGAAAAGAAAATGTTTGGAGATTTTGTATTCAAATGATTATATTGGACAATATGGCTAAGATATTGTTAGATTGGGATCTAACAAATCTTTACTTATTTGAATTATGAAGTTAAGTTCGAATCAAGGGAGGTTCGAGGTGCAATGAAGGAAAAGATCAAAGAGGAATTAGTGAGCATATTAATACATAGCCTAGGTGAGTGCAATGCATACATAACATTATACATGGATGTTTCGTACATCACCAGTAGAACTTGCGATGAGTCTACCTGGTTTTTATATTTTCATGATAATTATGTCATTGATCATATATTTCACAAATTTTAAATATGTCAAAGGTTGAAAATAAATGCATTGATCACTAGTTATTGATGATTGTATAATATGAATGTTATTTTGGTTATGAACTGTTAAATGTTGATATATATTGATATATGTTGCCATTGATGACTTAAATGATGAAATAAAGCCTAGTGTATGATATAGAGGTTCGATGGTATAGTTGGATATCCATAGGGTCATAAACAGCTGTATAAATATTCTAAGCACTTCGGTGCAATATTCATAAATACTCATGCAAGGTTTGGGTATATGGAAACACTTAAGGTGTTAAGGACTACGGTGAAATTTTATTAATACTCAATGAGGGTATACTCATGCAAGGTTTGGGTATACAGAAGCACTTAGTTTGCTAAGCCCTACGGTGCAAATAATATACATACTCAAGAAAGGTTAGGTATGGGGGGATGACTCGTGTACATAGAATCTCTTAATTCGATACCTTGGGCTAAATAAATTGAAAAGAATAAAAAAAGAAACATGAAGATAAGCTTGAAAGCTTGCAGATAGAAATGGAAGGAGGTATTGGTAAGCATTGAAAGCTTACGGATGGAAAAGGCAATGGTATTGGTAAGATCTGTAATGGTAAGGTGATCATATGCATTGTTAATCATTAATATTTATATTATGACAATTGCACTTGAATTTGAATTATTGCCTCACTAAGTAAATACTTAGCGTGTAACTGTTTTACACGTAGGAAAGAAGAAATGGTTGGAGTAAGGAGCTTATTCGGACATCATCAATCAATAACAGGTACATCAGTATCAGTAAGATATCTTTTGATATTGTTTGATATTTACTAGCTGGAATGTATATTAAAAAGGTATGCATGCTCTGATAGATTTTGTATTTTATTTAGTATATGGATGAATTTTAAATGAGGCAGTTTTTAGGCAGTTTTATTAATTATATCAAGACAAATTAAATTGATAAGTTGCTGCCTAAAACTAAACTCGATTTGAAGATGAAAATATTATTTTTAAACTTCATGCGAATAACTAGATTTGTAAATAAAAACTAAATACATTGTAATATTTTTTTAAGAAACAAAGCTTTACCGAATTACAAATGTAGAGGGTTTTACAAATGTTTTGTGATACATCTGACTCATATTCAGTGTTGGATACGGGAAAAGGGGTGTTACATTTATTGGTATCAGGTATTCTTAAAGAAAGGATGAGAAATGTTGTCAAGGTTCAAACAAGTGGAAAAGAGTGAAACTGAAAACTTGGAAGTTAGGTTTGATAGATATTTGTATTATCAAGGAAGAAATTCTATCTCAATGATGGAAATTATATGTTGACCCTGAAAGAAAAGATATTTAATATGAAGTTAAGGATAAATTATTCCTTAAAAGTTTCACCTTGGAAGAAGGTGTTATGGTTTAGACAAAGAGAAAGTTAAGTTCAAAATTTATTGGGCTATAAGAAATTGTGAAAGGGGTTAGTCTGATAGTTAAGGTTAATAGTTAGCTTTATCTTTGGAAATGGACAAGATTCATAATGTATCGACGCTCTGGAAATATTGATTAGACCCCTCGCATGTTGTTACTTCGGAGAAAATAGAGTTTCAGCCGGATTTAAGCTATGAAAAAGAAATGGTAAAGATCTTAGCACATGGAGTCAAAGAACTAAGAAAAACAAGACAATCTCGTTTGTTAAAGTTCTTTGACAAAAATCATAAGGTTAAAGAAATGATTTGTGACAAATAAGAAGAAAATATGAGAAAATAGTTTCCTTACCTTTTGGAACCAAGTACGTACTGAAAAAAATTTAAGAACGAATTTTCTTAAGGGGGAGAGAATTGTAATACCTCAAAATTTACTAAGTTGATTAAGGGTCATTTAGTATTAAGATAATAGCTTAAAAGCTAACTTAGTAAAGGATTATTTATCGATATATTGGATCGAATGGAAATTTTGGAGACTAATCCAAAAGCTATGGAAAGTCATAAGATGTTATTTTATGAAAATTTTATCATGGTTGGTTGAATTCTAACTAGATTTAGTTAGATTATAATGGAATGGCAATTTGGAAACAAACAAGTAAATAAAGACTAGTTGGAGGGCAAAATGGTCATTTGGCCCCAATGGCAATTTTGAAATATTTAAAAAGTTATAACGGAAATTTTGGAAACGGGAAATGGAATTTAAAATCTTGGCCCTTGATTAATAACAAAATCAATCTCATCCATTGGACAATATGGCTATGATATTGTTAGATTGGGATCTAACAAATATTTTACTTATTTGAATTATGAAGCTAAGTTCGAATCAAGGGAGGTTCGAGCTGAAATGAAGGAAATGATCAAAGAGGACTTAGTGAGGCATATTAATACGTGGCCCAGGTGAGTGCAATGCATACATAACATTATACATGGATGTTTCATACATCACCAGTAGGACTTGCGATAAGTCTACCTGGTTTATATATTGTCATGATAATTATGTCATTGATCATATATTTGAAATATTTTAAATATATCAAAGGCTGAAAATAAATGCATTGATCACTAGTTATTGATGATGGTATAATATGAATGTTATTTTGGTTATGAACTGTTAAATGTTGATGTATATTGATATATGTTGCCATTGATGACTTAAATGATGAAATAAAGCTCAGTGTATGATATAGAGGTTCGAAGGCATAGTTGGATATCCATAAGGTCATAAAAGGTTGTATAAATATTCTAAGCACTTCGGTGCAATATTCATAAATACTCATTGAGGGTATACTCATGCAAGGTTTGGGTATACGGAAACACTTAGGGTGTTAAGCACTACGGTGCAATTTTATTAATACTCAATGAGGGTATACTCATGCAAGGTTTGGGTATACGGAAGCACTTAGGGTGCTAAGTATTACGGTGCAAATAATATACATACTCAAGAAAGGTTAGGTATGGGGGGATGACTCGTGTACATAGAATCTCTTAATTCGATACCTTAGGCTAAATAAATTGAAAATAATAAAAAAAAACAGGAAGATAAGCTTGAAAGCTTGCAGATAGAAATGGAAGGAGGTATTGGTAAGCACTGAAAGCTTACGGATGGAAATGGCAATGGTATTGGTAAGTTCTAATCTTATCACATTGATATACATATTTATTTATGTTAACGAGCATGTAATGGTAAGGTGATCATATGCATTGTTAATCATTAATATTTATATTATGACAATTGCACTTGAATTTGAATTGTTGCCTCACTAAGTAAATACTTAGCGTGTAACTGTTTTACACGTAGGAAAGAAGAAATGGCTGGAGTAAGGAGCTTATTCGGACATCATCAATCAATAACAAGTACATCAGTATCCGTAAGATATCTTTCGATACTATTTGATATTTACTAGTTGGAATGTATATTAAAATGGTATGCCCGCTCTGATAGAATTTGTATTTTATTTAGTATATGGATGAATTTTAAATCAGGCAGTTTTATTAATTATATCAAGACAAATTAAATTGATAAGTTGCTTCCTGAAAATAAACTCGATTTGAAGATGAAAATATTATTTTAAACTTTACGCGAATAACTAGATTTGTAAATAAAAACTAAATACATTGTAATATTTTTTAAGAAGCAAAACTTTACTGAATTACAAATGTAGAGGGTTTTACAAATGTTTTATGATACCTCTGACTCGTATTCAGTGTTGGATACGGGAAAAGGGGTGATAAATTTATTGGTATCATGTACTCTTAAAGAAAGGATGAGAAATGTTGTCAAGGTTCAAACAATTGGAAAAGAGTGAAGCTGAAAACTTTGAAGTTAGGTTTGGTAGATATTTGTATTATCAAGGAAGAAATTCTATCTCAATGATGGAAACTAGGGTTTATGGATCGGATTAGGGCTTTTGAGAAATTCTCTTCAACTACAAAGTTGTTCTACTCTTCAAGCTCTATCTTTTGATATCAATAATTCATGGAATCCATGCTTGATTGATGAGAATTTACATGAGAAAGAAATTAGGTTTTATGGATCGAATTGGGGCTTTTGAGATTTTATGATTCCATGATTCAATACAAGTTGAAATCAAGCTAGTATGATGTTAAAATCATGATATTGAGTTGGGATTTAAGTTTTACATGTTTTGATTATTATGAAAATTATTAGGGTTTATGGATTCAAGTTTAATTTAGGGTTTGTGATGTTGAAATAATGATCTAGTAAGCTTGAATTGTTGTTTGGAAGCAAAACCCTAAGTTAAATTGTGTAGGGACCATTTTGGCAACTTGAAAAGTGATAGACCAAATCTGAATTTTTATAATTTGGAGTTTATTTATGTTATTAATGATGTTAGAGATAAGAAAATGAAGTTAGAATGCCAAATTGATGTTGAATTGAATTAGTGAGCATTTTGACAATTTGTCAAAGTTAAGTGACCAAATCGAATTTGAAATTTTGTATGGGAGCTAAATCTGATTTTTACTTGTAATGATGGAATTAAGGTAGTAATGTTGAATTGAGGAAAAATTTGCGAAGTTAAGAAGCTTGAATCCTTATCTTTGCATTTTAGTGACTATTTCGGTAAAGAAGGAAAATTAAGGAGAATTATTGTGAATAATTATTTGACAAAGAAGGTCATAAGATGAAGGTTTAAAGCAAGTAATTGGAATAAATTGAAAAGTAGAGAAATAATGAGAAGTTAGTATAAAAGTTGAAGTTCTTTATGGAAGCTGTGTAGAAAAAATGGTTTATGCAGTAACTTTGAAAATTCACCATAAGTTCTACAAAAAATGGTTAGAAGGTGAATTTTATACCTATGTAAATATTTGTTCGTCTAGTTTCGTGTCCAACAAACGGAAACTGAGGTCGAGTTCCGAGTAAAAAGATATGAATTTTTAAGTGGTGAAAGGTCAGAAAATAGTATAGCAGGCTGTTTCGAAATTAAATACTAGAAATTGACTTTGAAAGTTCTCCATAAATCTTACAAGTTGAATTTGGGCTATTAATTTATATGGTTGAAAAGGTTATTGAATCTAGTTTCTTTTAGAACAAACGGAATCGAATTCAAAGTTGTAGATTATTTTATAGAAATATTTCTTTGGAGGTACTGCAAACTGCTAGAAAATAAGAATTGATACACTTTGTATCTAAGGTTCATTAGTAAGCTTGAAAAGGGTTAATGGAAGTTCAAATTGGTCACTAAGGACCATAATGAGTTTTTTAACAATACAAGGAAGAAAAGAAAATGTTTGGAGATTTTGTATTCAAATGATTATATTGGACAATATGGCTAGGATATTGTTAGATCGGGATCTAACAAATATTTTACTTATTTGAATTATGAAGCTAAGTTCGAATCAAGGGAGGTTCGAGGTGCAATGAAGGAAAGGATCAAAGAGGACTTAGTGAGGCATATTAATACATGGCCCAGGTGAGTGCAATGCATACATAACATTATACATGGATGTTTCATACATCACCAGTATGACTTGCGATGAGTCTACATGGTTTATATATTGTCATGATAATTATGTCATTGATCATATATTTGACATATTTTAAATATGTCAAAGGTTGAAAATAAATGCATTGATCACTAGTTATTGACGATGGCATAATATGAATGTTATTTTGGTTATGAACTGTTAAATGTTGATATATATTGATATATGTTGTCATTGATGACTTAAATGATGAAATAAAGCCTAGTGTATGATATAGAGGTTCGGTGGTATAGTTGGATATTAATAGGGTCATAGTATAAATATTCTAAGCACTTTGGTGCAATATTCATAAATACTCATTAAGGGTATACTCAATCAAGGTTTGGGTATAAGGAAACACTTAGGGTGTTAAGCACTATGGTGCCATTTTATTAATACTCAATGAGGGTATACTCATGCAAGGTTTGGGTATACAGAAGCACGTAGGGTACTAAGCACTACAGTGCAAATAATATACATACTCAAGAAAGGTTGGGTATGAGGGGATGACTCGTGTACATAGAATCTGTTAATTCGATAGCTTGGGCTAAATAAATTGAAAGGAATAAAAAAAAGAAACAGGAAGATAAGCATGTAAGCTTGCATATAGAAATGGAAGGAGGTATTGGTAAGCATTGAAAGCTTACGGATGGAAAAGGCAATGGTATTGGTAAGATCTAATCTTATCACTTTGATATACAAATTTATTTATGTTAACGAGCATGTAATGGTAAGGTGATCATATGCATTGTTAATCATTAATATTTATATTATGACAATTGCACTTGAATTTGAATTATTGCCTCACTAAGTAAATACTTAGCGTGTAACTTTTTTACACGTAGGAAAGAAGAAATGGTTGGAGTAAGGAGCTTATTCGGACATCATCAATCAATAATAGGTGCAACAGTATCAGTAAGATATCTTTTGATACTGTTTGATATTTACTAGTTGGCATGTATATTAAAAGGGTATGTCTGCTTTGATAGAATTTGTATTTTATTCAGTATCTGAATGAATTTTAAATCAGACAATTTTTAGGCAGTTTTATTAATTATATCAAGACAAATTAAATTGATAAGTTGTTGCCTGAAAATAAGCTCGATTTGAAGATGAAAATATTATTTTAAACTTTACGCGAATAACTAGATTTGTAAAGAAAAGCTAAATACATTGTAATATGTTTTAAGAAACAAAACTTTACTGAATTACAAATGTAGATGGTTTTACAATTGTTTTGTGATACCTCTGACTCGTATTCAGTGTTGGATACAGGAAAAGGGGTGTTACATTTATTGGAATCAGGTATTCTTAAAGAAAAGATGAGAAATGTTGTCATGGTTCAAACAATTGGAAAAGAGTGAAGCTGAAAACTTTGAAGTTAGGTTTGATAGATATTTGTATTATCAAGGAAGAAATTCTATCTCAATGATGGAAACTATATGTTGACCCTGAAAGAAAAGATATTTAATATGAAGTTAAGGATAAATTATTCCTTAAAAGTTTTACCTTGGAAGAAGGTGTTATGGTTTAGACAAAGAGAAAGTTAAGTTCAAAATTTATTGGGCTATAAGAAATTGTGAAAGGAGTTAGTCTAATAGTTAAGCTTAATAGTTAGCTTTATCTTTGGAAATGAACAAGATTCATAATGTATCGATGCTCTGGAAATATTGATTAGACCCTTCACATGTTGTTACTTCGGAGAAAATAGAGTTTCAGCCGGATTTAAGCTATGAAAAATAACTGGTAAAGATCCTAGCACATGGAGTAAAAAAACTAAGAAAAACTAGACAATCTCGTTTGTTAAAGTTCTTTGACAAAAATCATAAGGTTAAATAAACGACTTGAGAGAAATAAGAAGAAAATATGAGAAAATAGTTTCCTCACCTTTTGGAACTAAGTACGTATTGAAAAAATTCGAGGACGAATTTTCTTAAGGGGGAAAGAATTGTAATACCCCAAAACTTACTAAGTTGATTAAGGGTCATTTAGTACTAAGATAATAGCTTAAAAGCTAACTTAGTGACTAAAATGACAAAAATGCAAAAGTTAGGATTTCTTTAATTATGGGTTTTGGAAAGGAAATTTCTAAGGTTTAAAGGTATAATGTGATAGATAGTGAATTGAATAAGGTATTCTTAAATTTTGGTTGAATACCAAGGAAAATTGGAATGGAAATTGAAGTTTAAAATTTTAGTGACCAAAATGTAAATTTTGAAAATTTTATGGTTAAAGTATAAACTTTGGAAAAGTTTGGGGACTAAAGTTTTAATTTACTAAAATTTAAGGGTTTTTATTTCATAAATAAATAGATCACCTAAGGGTGTGAATCGAATGCGGAATTTTTGGTTCAATCTGATACTTCGATTATTGGGAAAATAACAGTTAAAGTTTAAGTGGAATTCGGATACCCGGATCGAACTGAAAAATTTTCAAGTTTTTCCATATGATAGAGAAAGGTTATAAAAGTCATTTACAAGTGTTGGAAATATTTTTAGTTTGATTCAAGATGGATCCTACAATTTATTTTTGAGTAAAGGATTATTTATCGGTATATTGGATCAAATGGAAATTTTGGAGACTAATCCAAAAGCTATGGAAATGTCATAAAATGTTATTTTATGAGTATTTTATTATAGTTGGTTGAATTCTAACTAGATTTAGTTAGATTGTAATGGAAAGGCAATTTGGAAACAAACTAGTAAATAAAGACTAGTTGGAGGGCAAATTAGTCATTTGGCCCCAATGGAAATTTTGAAATATTTTAAAAGTTATAAGGGCAATTTTGGAAAGAGGAAATGGAAGATTAAATCTTGGCCCTTTATTGATGATAAAATCAATCTCAACCATTGGATAAAAAGGGCAAAATTGTAATTTCACTATTAAATGAATTTAATATTCATTTAATAGATAGATGTTTAAAATAGTGGTGAAAATATCATCTTTTCCAGCCTTGAAACGTGGAGAAAGAGGGGAAAGAAGAAGAAAATTTTCCAAGCTCGATTTAAGCCCCGAAACTTGGTTTTCAAGTAATCTCTTCAACTACAAAGTTGTTCTACTCTTCAAGCTCTATCTTTTGATATCAATAATTCATGGAATCCATGCTTGATTAATGATAATTTACATGAGAAAGAAATTAGGGTTTATGGATCAAATTGGGGCTTTTGAGATTTTATGATTCTATGATTGAATTCAAGTTGAAATCAAGCTAGTATGATGTTAAAATCATGATATTGAGTTGGGATTTAAGTTTTACATGTTTTGATTATTATGAAGATAATTAGGGTTTATGGATTCAAGTTTAATTTAGGGTTTGTGATGTTTAAATAATGATCTAGTAAGCTTGAATTGTTGTTTGGAAGCAAAACCCTAAGTTAAATTGTGTAGGGGCCATTTCGACAAGTTGAAAAGTTGAAGGGCCAAATCTGAATTTTTATAATTTGGAGTGTATTTACGTTATTAATCATGTTAGAGATAAGAAAATGAAGTTAGAATGCCAAATTGATGTTGAATTGAACTAGTGACCATTTTGACAATTTGTCAAAGTTAAGTGACCAAATCAAATTTGAAATTTTGCATGGGGGCTAAATCTGATTTTTAGTTGTAATGATGGAATTAAGGTAGTAATTTTGAATTGAGGACTAATTTGTGAAGTTAAGAAGCTTGAATCCTTATCTTTGCATTTTAGTGACTATTTCGGTAAAGAATGAAAATTAAGGATAATTATTGTGAATAATTATTTGATGAAAAAGGTCATAAGATGATGGTTTACAGAAAGAAATTGGACTAAATTGAAAAGTAAAGAAATAGTGAGAAGTTAGTATAAAAGTTGAAGTTGTTTATGGAAGTTGTGCAGAAAAACTGGTTTATGGCAGTAACTTTGAAAATTCACCATAAATTATACAAAAATGGTAAGAAGGTGAATTTTATACCTATGTAAATATTTGTTCGTCTAGTTTCGTGTCCAACAAACGGAAATTGATTTTGAGTTCCGAGTAAAAAGATATGAATTTTTAAGTGGTGAAAGGTCAGAAAATAGTATAGCAGGCTGTTCCAAAATTTAATACTGGAAATTGACTTTGAAAATTCTCCATAAACTGTAAAAGTTGAATTTGGGCTATTAATTTATATGGTTGAAAAGATTATTGAATCTAGTTTCTTTCAGAACAAACGGAATTGAAATTCGAATTGTAGATTATTTTATAGAAATATTTCTTTAGAGATACTGCAAACTGCCAGAAAATGAGAATTGATACACTTGGTATCTACGGTTGATAGTAAGCTTGAAAAAGGTTAATGGAAGTTCAAATTGATCACTAAGGACCATAATGAGTTTTTGAACAATACAAGGAAGAAAAGAAAATGTTTGGAGATTTTGTATTCAAATGATTATATTGGACAATATGGCTAAGATATTGTTAGATTGGGATCTAACAAATCTTTACTTATTTGAATTATGAAGTTAAGTTCGAATCAAGGGAGGTTCGAGGTGCAATAAAGGAAAAGATCAAAGAGGACATAGTGAGGCATATTAATACATGGCCCAGGTGAGTGCAATTCATACATAACATTATACATGGATGTTTCGTACATCACCAGTAGGACTTGCGATGAGTCTACCTGGTTTATATATTGTCATGATAATTATGTCATTGATCATATATTTGACATATTTTAAATATGTCAAAGGTTGAAAATAAATGCATTGATCACTAGTTATTGATGATGGTATAATATGAATGTTATTTTGATTATGAATTGTTAAATGTTGATATATATTGATATATGTTGCCATTGATGACTTAAATGATGAAATAAAGCCCAGTGTATGATATAGAGGTTCGATGGTATAGTTTGATATCCATAGGGTCGTAAACAGCTGCATAAATATTCTAAGCACTTTGGTGCAATATTCATAAATACTCATTGAGGGTATACTCATGCAAGGTTTAGGTATACGAAAACACTTAGGGTGTTAAGCACTACGGTGCAATTTTATTAATACTCAATGAGGGTATACTCATGCAAGGTTTGGGTATACAGAAGCACTTAGTGTGCTAAGCACTACGGTGCAAATAATATACATACTCAAGAAAGGTTGGGTATGGGGGGATGACTCGTGTACATAGAATCTCTTAATTTGATACCTTGGGCTAAATAAATTGAAAAGAATAAAAAAAGAAATAGGAAGATAAGCTTGAAAGCTTGCAGATAGAAATGGAAGGAGGTATTGGTAAGCATTGAAAACTTACAGATGGAAATGACAATGGTATTGGTAAGATCTAATCTTATCACTTCGATATACATATTTATTTATGTTAACGAGCATGTAATGGTAAGGTGGTCATATGCATTGTTAATCATTAATATTGATATTATGACAGTTGCACTTGAATTTAAATTATTGCCTCACTAAGTAAATACTTAGCGTGTAACTGTTTTACACGTAGGAAAGAAGAAATGGTTGGAGTAAGGATCTTATTCGGACATTATCAATCAATAACATGTACATCAGTATTAGTAAGATATCTTTTGATACTGTTTGATATTTACTAGTTGGCATGTATATTAAAAGGGTATGCCTGCTCTGATTGAATTTATATTTTATTTAGTATCTGGATGAGATCACACCTATGTTCGTGAACACCTTAAAAGGTGCTTTGTTTGACTGTTTGATAAATAATACCACTTAGACTTTTGCTGACCTGGTGAGAACAAGAGAATCAATCGAAGTGGCAATAAAGAGTGGAAGGAACGACAATGGAGAGAATTCTCGAAAAGTTACAAAAAGAAGGATATCGAGGTGAACACTACAAGCACCTACTGTGTCTCGGCAAACATTACCATTTCACAAACACAAGCTTCAACTGGAAACGTGCAAAGCTCGAGTAAGAAAGAGGATAGAGCCCTTAAGAAGGAAATGGAGAAGTTGTCGTTTACTCCTTTACTGGTGTCTTATGCTGAGTTGTACTCTCAGTTATATAAGGTTGATTTGATCCGACCATATCATGTTACTCTGTAAAAACCCTCTTTCCCTTCATGGAATAATAAAAAGGCACATAGTGACTATCACGATGGTTTCTCCGGTCATTCGATAGAAAACTATGTTGCCTTTAAGAAGTTTGTCGAAAACTTGATAAACACTGGGGTTTTAAAATTTGATAAACCAAATGTGGCTGCTAATCCATTACCAAACCATGAGGGCTGTGGTGAGAACGCCATCGAAGATGACGGTGGTAGAAGAGCTAAAGAAAAAGTGTCTGAAGTTAAGTCCCCTCTTAGTGGGTGTTTCAACAGTTGTGCATGGCACGTCTGATAGAGAAAGGTATAGAAATATTACATGAAGAATGTAGAACTTATTGTGAGTTTCATCAAGAAGGAGGGCACGAGATCCAACATTGTGAAGAGTTTAAACAGCTGATCTAGAGAATGATGGACAACAAAGAAATTTAATTTTTTCGAGAAAGTTGAAGGGGAAAAGAACTGGATGTGTGTACATCGAATAACCCTAAATACGGAGTGGATAGGTCATTTGTCATTTTTTCCAAGAAGAAAGAAGATGGCTCGTCCCAAGGGGAAAGTTTGAAGGTGTCTTCTAAGCTTGTCATCTCAGCCCCAACTCCTTTCGAGTTCAAAGACACACGAAAGGTTCCTTGGCTTTACACTACCAATGTCTTTGTGCTGGAAGGATCAAAACCATAAAGAGATGAAAAGTCTCCTAAAGGTGCGAAACCCATAAAAGAGGAGGAACCGATGGAGTCAAAAATTGAAGCTATGAATGAAGTAGGACACTTCACTAGAAGCGGTAGATGTTATCTACTAGAAGCTTCGAAGATAGTGGATGCGGTAAAAGAAAAAGAAAATGATGCGACGATTGGGCCTGATAAGATATTTGGTGAGGAGCCTCATATAAAAATCAATGAGCCTGTGACTGAAGCACAAGCGTAAGAATTTTTTAGGTTTTTAAGGCACATCGAGTATAATGTTGTCGAGCAAATTCATAAACAAGCAAGGATTACGATACTTGAGTTTCTACTAAGCTCAGAAAAGCATCATAATGCATTGCTGAAAGTGTTGAATCAAACGTTTGTTCTAGATGATATCTCTGTGACCAAGTTGGATCGAATAGTGGGGCATATTGCAACGGGTAACTATATCACATTCAATGATGATGAAATCCAAAAAGGAGGTATGAGGTCTACCAAAGCTTAAAACATCACTGCCCACTATAAATGGTACGTCTTACCTGGGGTGCTCATTGGCAGTGGGTTCGCCTTGAATATATTGCCAATGGTAACTCTGCAAAGGTTACCCGTAGATAGTTCCCACTTGAAGCCATGTTAGAATTCTATGAAAGCCTTTGATGGAACTTAAAGAGAGGCGGTGGGAAAAATCGAGATACCTTTGTTGATTAAACCGGTAGAATATACCATTGAATTTGTGGTGATGGATATTAAGCTGACTTATAACTGCTTACTAGGAAGACTCTATATTCATTCTACCAATGTTATTCCTTCATCGTTGCATCAGAAACTAAAGTATGTAATCGAAGGAAAATTGGTGAGTGTTGGATCCGAGCAAGACATTATTGCTTCAGTAACATCTGATGTTCCCTATATTCCACCTGATGAAGATGTCGTAGAATACTCCTTTCGAGCTTTGAAATTTTTGACCGCGACCTTTGATGTAGAAGGAAGTAAGATCCCATGCCCCAGGTTATTCAATTGTACCAAGATGACTATCTGGGAGACCCTAGGGCGGGGAGCTAAAACTAGAAAAGGTTTTGGGAAGAAATTACATGGGAGCTTACAAGCAAAAAAGTGTTATCGTCAAGAAAGATCGATACGTGCTTGGTCATAAGCCCAGTTTGCTACAAAGGAAAGATGAGTACAGAAAGATGGAAGAACGAAGGAGAGTTAGATTCAAGGAAGAAGATGTCTTGTAGAAGCCGATGACTTTTCCTCACCTAAGAGACACCTTTGTGTTTGGTGGGATTGTCAATACCGAACAAAGGGTACATGAAGCAAACCAAGTGAATGACAAGCTCAATAATGATGAGATGTTCAATGAATCACTTGAAGGGATGCTTGTCAACATGATATCTGAAGGTGAAAATGACAACAAGTTTTTGGCCGGTATCCGCCCTTGCCTTCCGGAGAAATGCTTGATAATTGAAGCCATATTGACCTGCCAATAGTTTTTAGGACAGAATCAGAGTAATGCTCCGAACCAATCCTCTTGCTTTCGCGCGTAAGCGTTAGGGATCTTTTGTAAAGGGCTACAATGTTAATCTACTTGAAATACAATGAAAATGACGCTTTCCACGCTTTCTCAAATGGAAAACATTTCATACATTTATTATTTATTATTCTTTTTCTATTATTTATTTATTCATTTCATATGAGCATTCTTCTTTTCTGAATACTTTTTCTTTTAATTTTGTGCAGGGTCATTACTATTAACCGTATGAATGGTTCTGAATCCGATCCTGAGATAGACTTTGAGCAACCTTTGTGTTTAGAAGAAATCAATATGGGGAAAGATGAGATAGAATACGAAGTTCCAGAGGAACTGCTAAGATTGATGGCAAGTGAAGAAAAACAAATCTTGCCTCACCAAGAGAAAGTAGATACTCTTAATTTGGGGACTGATGAAGATAAAAGGGAAGTGAAGATTGGCACCAACCTCTGCTCAAAGACTAGACATGATTTGATAATTCTGCTTCAAGAGTTCAATGAAGTATTCGCTTGGACTTACCAAGATATGCTGGGGTTGAATACGGATATTGTGGTACATAGGTTGCCAATGAGGCCTGAATGTAAGCCGATACAACTAAAGCTCGGTAGAATGAGGACCGATATGCTACTGAAGATTAGAGAAGAAGTAAGGAAACAATTTGATGCCGATTTTATGAAGGTTGCCAAGTACCCAGAATGGGTCGCGAACATAGTCCTAGTACTGAAGAAGGACGAGAAGGTTCGCACGTGTGTAGATTATAAAGATCTTAATAGAGCGAGCCCAAAGTATAATTTTCCTTTACCCCATATTGAAACTTTGGTTGACAATATGGAGGGGAATTCATGGTTCTCTTTCATGGATGGTTTTTCGGTGTATAATCAAATAAAAATGCACTTAGAAGATATGGAGAAGACTACATTTGTGATCGAGTGGGGAACGTTTTATTACAAAGTGATGCCCTTCGAAATTAAAAATGCTGGGGCAACCTATCAAAGGGCCATAGTGACTCTCTTTCATGACATGATCCATAAGAAGATTAAGGTGTATGTGGATGATATGATTGCTAAGTCTCGAATCGAGAAAGAGCACATTCAGAACTTGAGAAAGTTGTTCCAAAGATTGAGAAAATATCAACTAAAGCTTAACCCTGCTAAATGCACATTCACAGCTACGTCCGGAAAGCTATTGGGTTTCGTGGTTAGTAGAAAGGGAATCGAGATTGACCATGACAATGTGAAAGCTATTCAAGATTTTCTGCCGCCTCAAACACAAAAAAAGTTTGAGGTTTCTTGGGAAGACTCAATTATATATCTCGGTTCATTTCCTAGTTAACCGACAAGTGCGATCCTGTCTTTAGATTACTTCGGAAGAACAAACCAGGAGTTTGGGATGAAGAGTGCCAATAAACTCTAGAAAAGATCAAGAAGTACCTAACAAGTGCTCCAATTTTAGTAGCATCGGTGCCGGATAGGCCGTTGATCTTGTACCTAACCATTCACGAGAATACAATGGTTTGTTTATTGGGACAACATGATGAATCTAAAAAAGAAAGAAAAAAGAGACATCTACTATTTAAGCAAGAAGTTCACTGATTACGAAACACGGTATCCGGCGATTTAGAAATTGTGTTGCGCTCTAGTTTGGGTTACCAAAAGGCTCAGGCAGTACATGTTTTATCACACCACCTGGTTGATATCCAAATTAGACCCTATAACGCCCCGATTTTGGGCCTAGGAGTTAGCCGGGTTAGGCTAGGTGGTCTGTTTGAACCGTTTCGGCAATTTAGACTAGTTTCGGGAAAAATGCAGTTTAAATGGTTTTTGAATGAAATAAATTATGGAAAAATGTTTTTAAATCATTATTTAATATATATGTTATTTTTGTGGAATCAATTGTGGAAAATGCAACTTGGAGGATTGACATTTTGGAACTAGTGACCAAAATGTAAAATGTACAAAACTATTTTTAGTGACTAATTTGTAAAAAATCAGGACTTAGAATATTTATGGAGCTTTGACCAAGAGTCTCATTTAGAATTTTTCCCTTAATTGACTATTTTTAAATTATTTTAATAAACAAAACAAGTTGGAGAGAATTAATTGGTCATTATTTCTTAAAATATATTTCACGTAACTAACTTTTCTCTCAACTATTTTCCTCTCAATTTCTCTCCAGCCAAACATCAGATTTTATTCAAATATTTAAGGTAAACTTTTGATTTAGTTCATTCTTTTAACATCAAAAGATTTCTTATTGATTTCCTTTTAAAGCCTTATGATTTTACCTTTGTTTTCTCATGAAAAATCATTGCAATTGGGGGGAAAAAGCATCATTAGAGGTAAGGTTTCGTTCTTCTCCTCTAATGAAAGGTTCTTTATTGAAATTCCCAAGTTCTTGACCTTTTATGAATGTTTTCTAATGGGTTTTGATGGTATAATTATGGAAAGATAATTTAATTGAGGCTTAATTGCTTTAATTGATGGATCTTTGTTTTGAATCTGATTTGCTGGGTTTATAATGAGTTAATACTATGATTATGATGTGTTGATATGTTGATTTAAGTGATTTTAACAATAGAATCCCGAAACTAGGTGAATTAATAGGTTTTGATGTTGATATCTTTGGGTTTGTAGCTTGTTTATAGGGTTAATTGTTTGCTGGTGGTTCTTTGGTGTTGAAGAGATGTTTTTGGATGTAAATTGATGTTGTTTTAGTGTTAATCTCGCTAGGTAATAGCTAGAAAATATTTAGTAAGGTTTCACCGATGATTTCGGTTGTTGACAGAAGCTTGGTTATTGTGGGAGGAAAATGTTGTAGTGTGTTGCTGGGGATTTTGATGCAAAGAAATGCATTAATCCTCTATTTTTATTTGGTTAGAAGTAGGGGACGATGATCCGATAGCTTCAGAAGGATTTGTGGTTGATCCGAAAGCTTAATTTCGCCTTGGCAAGGCAAGTGAGGTGTAGTTGGTTTTTGGCACTGGTTTTAAAGCTTTTCAAAGAGGTTTTAAAGTGATTTTGGGGAGTTTAAATTAAGATTGAAATGCTGGTTTAATATCAGAAGTAGGTATGATCGAATTCGCTCTCGGTTCTCAGATTTTTCCATTATTTTGATAAATCATGCTCATGTTTGAAGATAAAATTTGTTACCAACTGTTATGCATGTTTTTATGAATTGAGAAATGATTCATGTTATCCCATGAGATTGATTTATGGTTTTTAAGAGGCTGCATCTTGATGAGAAAAATGCTATGCATTGATTATGTTTTAAAATGGGATATGCTATGGTTTATGTTGATACATTGAAAAACAGTAGGTTAACATGGTTTTAAAGTGTATATTGGCAAGTGACGGAGCCTTTAATAATCGGATATAACTGGTCGACCAATAGGATGAGAGTGCACTATAATATGTAGCAAAATCGTGCGTGAGCCACCTCCATGATGCCCAGAAACATCATGTGAGTCATCTAAGGTGCGAAGCAACACCTTACGGGCATTTAAGGTGCAAAGCAACACCTTGTGAACCTTGTTGCGAAGCAACACCATGTGTTCTGCCGTTCTTATGGTGCGCAGCCACACCATGAGATGTATCTGCATATCTGATGTGTTGGGACGTAGCCCTCCCACGTGTTGTTTGGGACATAGCCCTCCCATGTGTTTGATCGGGACGTAGCCATCTCGGGTCACTTGAGTGACAATGTAAAAGATTACATGTATCTTTGATTTAAATGGTTTTGTATAATGAGCTCTATACATGAGATTTTATTTTTGAACATGGTAGCAAATGTTCATGATTTGAAAATCTAGCTTGAGATTTGCATTGGTTTAATGCATGAGCCTTAATGATACATGTGTTAAAAGCTAAATGATAGTGAGTTTTAAAGCATAAGCCTATTTTGAGAATGATGAGAAATGATTTATTGAGGAAAAAGGTTTTCAAAGGCATTGTTAATGGTTTGTTTTGAGCATCCCTCACTAAGCATATTTCTTACGCTCTCTTTTCTTAACAATACAGAAAAATAGATTGTTCGGGCTGCAAGAAAGCAAGTGAAGAGGTTCAAGAGTAGATCAAGCTCAAGTATGATTTTAACCCTCCAATAGTAATGAGTTTGGCGATGGGTGGATAGCTTAATGATTTGGGAGTGTATGTTGTGAACTCCCTAGTTTTGGCACAAGTTTGAAGTGCCTAAATGGTTGTGTAAATGGCCTTTAATGTTGGTTTGAGCTTTGATATGGTTTTTGATGTTTAACATGGTTTGGCAATAGGGTGCATGCCTATAGATTTCCTTTTTAGAATATGAACATGCTTGATGATGTTTCTGATGCTTTTGACAGCGGTTTGATCCTTGAATATATTATGGTTGCCTAGGAAGCATGTTATAATGGTTTGGCTATCTTTATGGTGTGTTTAAGCATCAATTTGAGACATTGCAGGCCCAAACGTATCGGTACGCGGGGTACCGTATCGGTACGGGTAGGCCAAATCAAGCTTAGCGTATTGGTACGGATAGACCCGTATCAATACGGTCTTAGAGAAAAATAGCTGGGCGTATCGGTACACTGGGCCGTATCGATACGATATTGTGTTATCTTTGAATCTTCCAAGTTGCGTACCGATATGGAGTGCAGGTGTACCGATACGGTGTTAGGTAAATTGGTTATTTAGAATCTTCTAATGTTCTGTTTCCTTACGTTTTGGTCCCTGAATGTTGTAAATGCAATTAAATGAGTTTGGGTGATCAAATCAAGTTGAATTTTGACATGTGAGCATGAAACCTGATTAATTAAATATTGGTAACTTAAATTTGGTGATTAGTCCCTGTAAAATGTTGGTTTTGCAAATTGGTCCCTAAACTCATAACGGGATAATTAGATGTCAATTCGACGCCCAATCAAGTCGTAATTTCACACGCTTCCAGCATGTACATGTAGGATAATAATTAAGCATCCATGAAAGATAAAAAGAAAAAAAATATACAAGGGTTGTTTATTGGGTAAACCTTCTTAGTTTACTCTAATATTCCCCGTGTGACTCGTTCGGTTCGGTCTTGCGACTAGACCGAGTCGAGGAATTACATTTGTTAGTATCAGAGCCAGGTTTACGAAAAATTGGGAGGTAAGATGGTTGATTTCTTGATGTTTGATATGTACAGTGTTTGATAGCATGTTGTCTGTTATGTTATGTGATGATTTAGGGATCGACATTGGGGTACCCATTGCCATTATTACTATTGATGTAAAGAGATTTTTTTAAAGAATTGAGCATCATGGACCCTTACTTCTTGTTAGCCTAACTGTTTCCATTGTTGCATTTTATATGTTAGAGATTCATTATGTTTTCTTAATGGGGCCGAGACGAGAGCAAAGGGTGAATGTACGTAATGTGGTTGAAGAAGAACATAATAAGGATATACCACCCCCTCCTCCTCCTCATTTGGGTGGTGATAGAGTCGAAGCTAAAGTTGGTACGGAGGTGCTGGACCTTCGGGAGCCCAGGTTCATGCTATGGGTGACATGACACCGTTGATTCGGGCCATTGCGGGAGCATTTCAGGTTGTAGTGGCGGGTATACATGTAGTTGTGCCACAACATGCTATGGGTGATATGGCACCATTGATTCAGGCCATTGTGTGAGCATTCCAGGCTACAGTGGCGGGTATGTATGCAGTTGTGCCACAACCTATGACTAATCCTGGTTTGCCTTTGAAGCGCTTACGTAGCTTAAGAGGTACCGAGTTTTGAGGTTTGTCTCTGGAGGGTTCCGCGGCATGGTTTAAGAGTACTCAAAGGATTCTTGGACAGATAGGGTGCATGGTGTAGCGACGTTTTTTTTGAAAAACCTTTAGAAAAATTATAAGTTTGGCGCTACGGGTTATCCCAAAAATCATTTCTTTGTAATCTTAGTTTAAAAGGATTTCTTTTGATTTTTTTTTTCTTTCGAAAACTGATTGAAAACTGGGAGTCGCCACTGACCATTTGGATAAGGTAGGCCGGACACCACAAAACCAGAGATTCATTTTGAAAGGGTTCGAGAGTTGGTTACGTGTGGGAAATGATTAGCACCCCCATCACGCCCGGTAATCGGTTCCAAAATATTTGTTGCTTTTAATCGAAGGAAATTGTTGAAATTTGAAATGAATTTAATTTGATGACCTTAATTAAAAATTAACCTTAATTGAACGGGCTTTATCAAATTGGTGGGTTTAAGTTAATTAGACATTTAATTAATAAGATTGACGATACATCATCCCATAGATTAAATTAACATCGAATAAGCCCGACTGCTGTGTTAATTTATGGTTCGAATCCCGCACGTCACCTTTATGCATGATGCAAGCATTTTAAAATATGATGTAATGATTTGGTTAAGTTTTAATTTTACCTTGAGTGGGTAAGGATTAATTCAAATATTTGGTCAACATCCTTTAAGCTCGGACTGTTGCGACACAAATATTGGAATTAATGAATACCTCCCTTTTTATGATTTAAATTAATTAACATGTAAATCAAATGGGCCAAATGATCAAAAATAAAATGAATGTCAAACAAAGACTTAAAAATTAAACACATAAAGACCCACTAAAAGTCCTAACCTAAAAGGCCCAAATTATGAAAATTTAATTAATGATATAATTTAAAAACTAGGTGAATCTAATATTGACCCTAAATTAATTAATCCTAAAAAGGCTAGAGAACCCTAATAAATTATGATTTATCTTGTAACATGACAATTAACTCGATCAATCTTAAACTAGTATTCCAATAAGCCAAGAATACTATTTAAATTAAATCAAATTAATTAATCATGGTTTTAATTTAAATGTCAATTTAATCTCCATGTTAATTTTATCATTAAAGTAATTAAGAAATGCCCAATTAGTTTAATGAACTTAACATTTATCCCAATAAGCCAAGGGTAAATTTAAATTCACTAAATCAATTTGAACTTTAATCTATCTAAGGCTCTAAGCTAAGCCTAAATTAATTTAAAGATCGCGCCCCTATGAGACGAGCATACGATTTTAAATTAATCAAATTAATTTTACCTAATTCTAATCTAGAATTAATCTATTAAACTCAAAGCCCTTCTAAACTAAGCAAGCCCTAAACACAAGAAGGCCCAAACCACTAAGCCCAAAACATAAAAAGGCCTAAACTTCTAAACTAAACCCAAATGAAAGACCACATGCATACTTTTAAGAAAATATACTTTAGTTATATATTATATACCATATACAAAAAAAATTATAAAAGGGATAATATGAAGTCATGATAATAAAGTAAAAAAGTTAATAATAAATTAAACAACATTCAACAAGTAAAATAACATACATATCGCAAGCAAAAAATAAAATAAAATAGAACACATAAAAAAGAGACTAAAATAAATAACAAAGGTTACCAATAAAATCATCCACATTTTCATTGAACTATAAAAAAATGATTATACATAAATAAAAAGAAAAAGGAAGAATGTACCCAAAACCCAAATATTTATGCTCGATCAACCAAATTCCACATGTTGTTGTTAGGGTTGAGAAGTTCGATTCAAGGGTTTAATAATGGTAGAAAATGATTTCGATTAGGGAAAATTATAGTGGATAAGGGAATCGAATAGTCAAGAAAAAAAGAAAATGGCCATGAAAAACGGTTGGGGAATTGGGGTTTCAAAGAAATGAAAAGAACGGCTTGGGGGGTTTGCCGAATGCAGGGAAAAAAACTAGGTTAGTTGTTCCTTTTTTTAGGGTAGAAATATATGTATATATATATATATATATATATGATGAAATGTATTTTTGGTTTATCCCCTTAAAATAAGAACCAATGAAAATTAAGACCTTGGTCACCAAGTAGTTTTTTTAACCAATGGGAATGAGGCATTGATTCATCCAATGAGAACCAAGCCTTGGTGAGTAAGGAGTTGGGATTTTTTTGTATATATTTTTTTAATATATAAAATTATATACAATGGGCCATGAAATTTTGGGCTTAGGGTATAAGGTAAGGTTTTTGGGTATTTAAAAAAAGGTAATGTAGATTTATTTTATTTCGAGCATTTAATTTAACTCGGACAAAATTTAGTGTCTACAACTGCCCCTCTTTGCTTATACTTGTGGAACAAGAATAAAACAAAGACTATAAGCACTAATTTTGTCCTACTTCCCTGTTAGGAGATTTCGAGCTTTGAGTTCCTCTTATATAGAACTGTTCACTCTTTCTCTCCCTACAGCATGGAGCTATGAGTATCTGCCTCCTTTTCCCCAAAGTCCTTGAGCTACGGGTATCTGCCCCTTTCGCTCCAAAATCCCTGAGCTATGAGTATCTACCTCATCCGCTCGGTAGTTCTAGTACGGCGAGTTTGAAATCCTTCACCTAAAATCCTTGCGCTTTGATTATCTACCTCCTTCGCTCTAAAAATTCCGAACTATGAGTATTTGTCTTCTCTGCTCGGTAGTACTAATACGGTGAGTTTAAAATCCTTCGCCTGAAATCTTTGAGCTTTGAGTGTTTGCCTCCTCCGCTCGGTAGTTCTAATACGGCGAGTTTGAAATCCTTCACCTAAAATTTTTGAGCTTTGAGTATCTACCTCCTTTGCTCTAAAATCTTGGTGTAGTGAGTTTGAAATCCTTCATCTGAATTCTTTGAGCTCTGAGTATCTGTCTCCTTCACTTTAGAAATCCCGAGCTATGAGTATCAACCTCTTTCGCTCAGTAGTCCTTTATGTCCTTTCTTTTTCTTGACTTTCTGAATCTCTTGCTCTAAAGCGCCTTTATAGGTTTTCTCTCTAGAGATTGTTTTTCTTTTTTATTTCGTCTTCTTTTTCTTTCTTTTCTATTTTCTATTTTCTCTTTTTTCTTTCCTTTTTCTCTATTTTCTATTCTTTTCTTTTCTTCTCTTTCTCTCTCTCTTTTTCTTTTTTCCCTCTTTTACCTTTTTCTTTTGCTCTCATTCTTTTCTCTTTTCTGTTTCCCCTTTTCTATTTCTTTCTCTCCTTCTTTTTTTCTTTTTTTTTCTGGAGGCCCTTACGAGTTTTCGCCTCTAATCCCTTTGGGTTTCTTCATGAGAGACTGTTGCGCATAATAAGTGCTCCGCAATTGTTCAAGTGTACACGTCACAAGTTATGGTATAAAAGATATCGTCTCCACAGGGATTGGTGCCACTTCATGAATCTAGTTTCTTGCACTATAAAAGTAAAAGAACACAAGTAGATGATTGTAGGAGTTTAAACTATCAACTAAACTAGAAAGCAATAAAGTAAAAGAAGATGTAATCAAAAGAGAGGGAATAGGCCAGGTTATCGTGAGTTGAGGAGTGATAGCCGATTGTCTTGGCAAAAGAGTGCAATGGCAACTCAGTTGCCGTGGCAACTTGCGCAGTTGGGTTGCCTTGGCAACTAGTAGAACGGTTGCTTGGGCAACTTTTGGGCGACTGTGCAACAAACTTCAAGGCTCGGCAGAGCGTTCTTCAATGGTTTCTTCTTATCCATAAGTCGAAACTCTAGCTAATTGTGTATTCTTTGACAATACATCATTGCGTGAATCAAGGGTGAACAACAACCAATCTTGCGCTCCTTTTTAGCCGTTGAAATCCTAAACTTATTCCTAAGCTGGATTAGTCTTCATTATCGATAGATTGAATAAAAACCATACTCATTCGTTTCTTGAATCTAACTCTCCCTATATTAGATAAATAGATAGAATTACGAGATCCTCTCCCAATTCGCTCGTAAACAAGAATAACACCCAAGAATGAGTAAACTTTGAATTGAAAGTGCAAACTCTTATTACCTAAACAAAATCCAATCGTTTCTCACAACCACAAAACACAATAACCTTAGCCAAATAGATTTAGTTCATGGCTAGGTTCCAAAGAAACACAAAACAAAGAATCCCTAACATAAACCTAATCGAACAAGAAAGAAAAAAGGTAAAGATGGTTGAATCCTCTTGTCGAATTCTCTCCCCGTTGCAGATACATGGAGTTGACGGCTTGGTCTTCTATTTATAGGGCTAGGTCAAAGTGTTTCTTGAGGAGGAAGTTAAGTTAGAATTAAATACTTTTAAGAATATAATTCTTTATTATATTTAAATTCCTTCTAGATCTTCTCCTATCTTCTTGGGATTTAATCTCTCTTTAACATCTTCATGGAAATCCAACTCCTTTAGGATTCATCTTTGTTCCACGTCATACCGGGCTTATCTAGTCATCAATTTTGACTGCCATATCATCTTATCCCTTGTCGACAATTGCCCTGACAACTAGCTCGACATATCCTTCATGCACTGCCCTGGCAACTGCGTCGACATCTCTTTCTTGGATTGCCCTGGCAGCTAGTTCCAGCCTTGCTTTGGCAACTAATTCTGCACACACAAAAACAACTACCGACAGCACCTTTTTTTCCACAAAATTAAGCAAAATATGAAATCAAGCTTGTCCTCTAAGGAAACAATGCAAACATTCATGAATGGCTAATAATGCAACTAATATGAGCCTAAGTCTAGCAATAATATGAGTAAAAAGGGTGAATAAAACAGTACTTTTAGACACTTAACACGCCCCCAAATTCAAACTATTGCTTGTCCTCAAGCAATGCAAACTAATAATTATCCGCCAAGACTTCAATTTTCACAAACTTAGCTTTGAACTTGATTTCAATCCTCAGAACCGTGGCACAAAGTATGATCGACTTTTCATTTTTCGGACAACTTAGGAATTACTCAGAATCAAACTATAATGCTTGTGAGTATGTGCAGAGTTGTGTGCAAGTTGATTTTTCGAATTCTATGCAAACAAGAGGTTTTCAAATTACTTCATTGGGTTCTTTTAACATATTTTAACTAGAACCGATTTTGGGCACCTCTAGTGTTTTGTTTTTAGTTTTCTTAAGTTTATTAAATTTTTTATTCAAATTGAGCCGGTTTTGGGCACTAGCGATCAATTTTAAGCACATACTAGAGCCAGTTTTAGGTACCTCTAGCATTCATCCAATTTTTATTTTAATCCCCCAATTATTTAACTATCAACCTAAGTTCTCTAGAATTCCTTAAATCAATCAAGCCACAATAGTTTTTCATCAATTTTAGCATCATACTAGGATTCTAAGTGTTTACATAGTATCAATTAAGTGCATTGGCAAAGTCATCATCGTATATTCATCAAATCTAGGCAATTCTTGTTCCAACTAAAGGCATGGCAAGCAATTTATGTATCCTAAATGCAATACTTAAAATGTATGCAACTAAACATGATAACTAAAATCCCCCCAAACTCGAGTGAGGCGTTGTCCTCAATGCATGTAACAAAGAAAAATAAAAATAAAAATAAAGAAAATTAAAATGCAAACGAGGACTTACTCTGAGAGTTCGTCGTCGTGGATCATTAGTTTCCTTTTGGCCGGTGTCTTGATTCTTTTGCTTGAACGCGGTGGTTGCTTCCTTGTGGCCTATGGTGGAATTGATCCTCGTACGGGGTGTCCTCATCATCCTCTTCCTCAATCTCATTGGCTTTTTGCTTGGGCTTGGAGGATTAGACTGGTGTGGTTTTCGTTGGTGCAATGGAGGACTCGTCCGAATCTGAAAATTGGACAATGATTCAGTACGAGTTGATTCGGGCATAGGCACTTTACCTTTGGCTTTTGCAGTGGTTGCCGGGGCTTCTTTAGTTTTGGTTGCCATGTCATCTTCAGTGTTGGTTGCCGTGGCAACTGCTATGGCAGGCGCTGTGTAGGTTGCTGCAAAGATTGGAGATTAAGCAAGGGAAGAAAAGAGAACCCCTGTCTTTCATGCTACAAATAAAAATCTCATCGCAAATAATTTTGCCAATGTTAATGATGCGATTATGAAAAATATAATGTATGAGCAAAAGACGAGGTGTATCAACGGTAGTATTGTGTGTGGTGGGCATTAAAGAAGTTTTAACAAACTTATTCCATAATTTTGCCTCGGGTTTAAGCTGAAGGCGGTTTACCGTTCCCTTGTATTTATCGTCATTCCAATGAGTCCCTGGTAGAGTGAATTCTTGAAGCACCTTGTCGAGTTGCTTGGGCGTGAGTTGATCAACAAAGGCTTGATGCTCGTCCTTCTCAACGTAGAGCCTGTAAAATGTGTTGATGCTTTTGGGGCTTATGAGGATAGCCTTGTCACGAACAAACACATAAGGATTATTTGGGTTAGGCGAGTGAGCATAGAATTCTCTTACCCATGAGATGTTGCCCGGCTCCGGTTGATGGCAAAAGATTTGCCACTTTTGGTGTGCAATCTTTTCGAAGATGAAGGGCTCAAGACCGAAATCTTGATGAGAGTTGGAGTATTCGAAGCCTTGTTCTTCGTAAATCTTCTGGCTTTTAAACTTGGAGTAAAATCGTTCTTGAACTGTCGGTGTAGCAAATTTATTGTAGCTTGGTTCTTTGGAAGAGCTTGGGTGCGCCAAAAACTTGATTTTGGATGCCATGGATGATCTTGGTTGTGAGTTGGGTAGAAACAAGGAAAATAAATCAAAAGAAACTAAAGAGTTGCAAGGTTAAAAGTAGGAATAGGTTTCTTGGAAGTTAAAGGTGATGGGTTAAATAGAAAATATATGTAGTAAATATGATGGGTGGGATTGCTTGGAAAGAAAGAATGCAAGGGTTTTAATCGGGGGAAGGGGGCGGGAAAGGGAATTGGGAA
Source organism: Hibiscus mutabilis (assembly GCA_019671005.1). Taxonomy (NCBI): domain Eukaryota; kingdom Viridiplantae; phylum Streptophyta; class Magnoliopsida; order Malvales; family Malvaceae; genus Hibiscus; species Hibiscus mutabilis. The sequence goes on along the minus strand of CM033717.1, from coordinate 15,745,488 downwards.
AGGGGAAGGGGTTTGGCCGCTATGTAGGAGAATTAGGGTAAATTGGAGGCTTAATCTAAGCCTTAGATTTAGCCCCTTAGTTTCCTTGTTGAAGAAACTTCCTTCTTGAATCCAATTCCTCTTTATCTTGAACTCTTTTCCTACAATTCAAAACAAATAAAATAAGGATTAAAATTAAAGATAAGCTAGTAAATAAAATAAAAAGAAATAAATAAATATGTGCAAAGAAATTCTTAAACCTAAAATTAAAAAATAATTAAATAAATATGAAAGAAAGATGTAGTCTTAAAAGAAAATAAATAAATCTATCCTAAGAATAACTGAAATTAATAAAATAAAATAAATATAAAAATAATAATAAGTTTGAATAAAAGAAAACTAAAAGTAAAAGGAAAATATCGAAAGGAGAGCATGCTCATGCATCTCCTAAGGTGACCATTTCTTTGTTACGTTCCACATGGGCACCGTTAAGTGCTTCAATCTTTTTCCATTAACTTTGAATTCATGTTCGTCAGTTGTGGACTTGATTATCACGGCACCATGGGAGAATGGTTTGACAACTTCAAATGACCCCGACCATCTTGATCTCGATTTTCCCGGGAAAAGTTTCAGTCGAGAATTGAATAAGAGAACTAGTTGCCCTGGCATGAATTGCCGCGGCAATAGTTTCTTGACAAGCCATTACTTTGTTTTCTCCTTGTAGATTCGTGCATTGTCATAGGCAAGTGCACGAAATTCTTCTATGTCGTTGAGATCTAGTAAACGCTTTTGTCCGGCACTCTCCCAATCCATATTCACGGTCTTGATTGCCCAATATGCTTTTTGTTTGATTTCCACCGGTAAGTGACAGGTCTTACCATAGACAAGGTGAAACGGGGACATTCCCAGGGGTGTTTTAAATGCGGTTCGATAAGCCCAAAGTGCTTTGTCTAGTCTTGTATACCAGTCTTTTCGGGAAGGATTGACAACCTTCTCAAGGATATTCTTCAATTCCCGGTTAGAAATTTCTGCTTACCCATTAGTTTGTGGATGATATGCCGTGGCAATTTTGTGTGATACTCCGAAGCGTTGCAACATCTTTGCAATAAGTCTGTTGTCAAAGTGCTTGCCTTCATCACTGATAATTGCTCTTGGCATCCCAAACCATGTAAATATATTTTTCTGCAAGAATCGTTACACGGTCTTGGAATCGTTGGTGGGAACTGTAGTTGCCTCAAACCATTTAGAGACGTAGTCGACGGCAAGTAGAATGTAGAGGTTGTCGAATGAATATGGGAAAGGTCCCATAAAATCAATCCCCCATACATCAAACAATTCCACCTCAAGGATGTTTTGGAGCGGCATCTCATGTTGTCTAGATATATTGCCCGTCCTCTAGCAACAATCACATTGCTTGTAAAACTCTTGGGCATCTTTTTAAAGTGTGGGCCAATACAAACTGAATTGCAAGACTTTGACCGCGGTACGTGTTCCTCCAAAACGTCCTCTATAGGGTAAAGAATGACATTACCGGAGTACATTCTGTTTCTCCTCTTTAGGGACATCGACGTATAATCTTATCTGCACATTGTTTAAACAAAAGAGGCTCGTCCCAGAAATAATGCTTAGCATCATGGCGGAACTGCTTCTTTCCTTGATGAGTAAGGCCATAGGTAAAATACCACAAACAAGGAAATTAACTAAATCTGCGTACCAAGGTATTGGTGAGGCATCTGTGGTTGCCGAGGCATGTGTTGTCGTGGCAACTGCTTCAGTGGTTGCCGAAGCATGTGTTACAGAGGCATACAGGTCTAGAGTTGTCGAGGCGTGCGCATCTAGAGTTGCCAAGGCGTGCGCATCTGGAGTTGCCGAGGCATCAAGGGTTGCCGAGGCAACTAATAGTTGCTCATCCGGGAATGCATCACATATCTCTAAATCCGCGTCCTCCTTCCTATTGCGTTCCAAGCGTGATAAGTGATCGACAACTTGATTCTCTGTTCTTTTCCTGTCCTTAATTTCAATGTCAAACTCTTGTAAAAGCAATATCCAACGAATCAAACGAGGTTTGGCATCCTTTTTAGCAAATAGATACTTAATTGCCGAATGGTCTGTATGGAAAATTACCTTTGTACCAATCAAATAGGACCGAAACTTGTCAAATGCAAAAACTACGACTAGTAACTCTTTCTCCATTGTCGTGTAATTCACTTGAGCACTATTAAGAGTTTTACTAGAGTAGTATATCACATGAAAATTCTTACCTGTGCATTGGCCTAGGACTGCCCCTACTGCAAAATCACTCGCATCACACATGAGCTCAAAAGGTAATGTCCAATCGGGTAGAACGACAATGGGTGCCGAGGCAAGCTTTTCCTTTAGGGTTTTGAAAGCTTGGGCACAAGAATCATCAAAATTGAAGACTTTATCCTCTTCAAGCAAATTGCACAAGGGTTTAGTAATCTTAGAAAAATTATGAATGAACCTCCTGTAAAAACCTGCATGTCCAAGAAAGCTTCAGATTCCTTTAACCTAACTTGGTGGCAGTAATCTTTTGATCATGTCCACCTTGGCTTTGTATACTTCGATTCCCTTGGATGCAATCTTGTGGTCGAGCACAATTCCTTCATCTACCATAAAATGGCACTTCTCCCAATTAAGGACTAAATTGGATTCTTCGCATCTTGCCAACACTTTCTCCAAATTGATGAGGCAACTGTCGAAGTCATTACCAAATACAAAAAAATCGTCCATGAATATTTCAAGGAAGTCTTCAACCATGTCTAAAAAGAGTGCCATCATGCATCTTTGAAAGGTTGCTGGGGTATTACACAATCCGAACGGCATTCTTCAGAAAGCATAAGTACTATATAGGCATGTGAAGGTTGTCTTTTCTTGATCTTATGGTGCTGTGGAAATTTGATTGTAACCTGAATAACCATCAAGAAAACAATAAAAGGGTTTACCTGCAAGACGGTCAAGCATTTGATCAATAAAGGGTAAGGGAAGTGATCTTTCCTAGTGGCCTTGTTTAACTTTCGGTAATCCATACAAACCCTTGAACCGGTCACAGTCCTGGTGGAATGAGTTCATTGTTTTCATTATTTACCACCGTTATACCTCTATTTTTCGGTACACATTGTACCGAACTTACCCATGTACTATCAGAGATATGGTATATGATGCCGGCGTCAAGCCACTTGATGATTTCTTTCATTACAACCCCTTTCATGGCATGATTCAGTCTCCTCTGGGCCTCAATCGAAGGTTTGTGATAATCTTCCAACAAAATCTTATGCATGCACTCTGCCGGGCTAATTCCCTTCAAGTCGGCAATTGTCCATCCTATTGCCTTCAAGTCGGCAATTATAGGCAGTGTATTGTCGGTTCCCAAGTAAGCATATTTTAGTTATCCTGGCAATTGTTTCAACTCAATAATTGGCAGTTGTTCAGTAGAGGGTTTTTCGAGTTTACCTTCCTTACTTAAGTAATCCAGTGGTTCAAAATATGTACCTAGTCAATTGACTAACCAATTTGCCTCTTCTTGTTGTTCCTCATCGATCGGTTCTTCATACTCCTCAGATTCCTCTAAATTGACAATGTAGTTGCTGAGGCAACTAATCTCCTCGTCGAAGTCAAACTCTGCCGTGGCGTGAAGAAGTTGGCATTCTTCTGGATCATCGACATGCCTTAGAGTTTGGAACATATTTAGTTTAACTTGCTGGTTATTCACCCTCATTGTGAGCTCTCCCTTTTCAACATCGATCAATGTTCTTCCTGTTGATAGGAAGGGTCTCCCGATAATGATAGGTGCATGCTCATCTGCTTCACAATCTAAAACAATAAAGTTAGCGAGAAAAATAAATTTATCAACTTTTACCAGTATGTCTTCGATTTTTCCCTCTGGATGCACATAAGATCTGTCGGCTAGCTGTAGCATAACTATTGTAGGTCTACCTTCCTGATTCCTAGTTTCTGGAAAACCGATTTTGGCATCAAGTTTATGCTTGCTCCAAGGTCACATAATGCTTTCCCGACATAGTGGTTTTCGATGGAAAAGGGTATTGTGAAACTTCCAGGATCTTTCAACTTGGGTGGCATGCGATTATGCAACATGGCCATGCATCCCTCTATTGCGGTAACTGTTTCAAACTCTCTTAGCCTTGTTATTTTGGACACAATGTCTTTAAGAAACTTGGCATAGTTCGACATTTGTTCAATTGCCTCAACCAACGGCATGTTGATGTGGACTTGCTTTAGAATATCAAGAAACTTCTTGAATTGATATTCTTGCTTTTGTCGCTTCAACCTTTGTGGGAATGGTGGTGGAAGTCGGATATCTTGAATCCTTTCATTGGTCTAGAACCTGGTTGACGGCATTGTCAGGGTAACTAGAGTTGCTGAGGCATCGTTAAATGGGGTTGCTGTGGCATGCTTATCGTTGGTTGTCGCATCGTCATCAACTAGGGTTGCCGTGGCATTTCATGGTTCAGCATCTGAGGCTTTGTCGCTGAGTTCATCATGTTCTTTTTGTGGACTTTTGTTTGATGAGCGAGCTTGAGCCTCTTTAAGTTGTCGGCCACTTCTAGTGGTGATCGCCTTACATTGCTCGTGGCCAGTTCCTATTGTGAATTCAGTATCGCTAGGTAAACCTCCTTGCGGTCTAGTATTCAGGTTTTGAGAAAATTGTCCGACTTGAGTTTCCAATGATTTGATTGCCGCCTCTTGGTTTTGCAATCTCATCTCAGTCTTGTTAATAAAAGCATCAGTTCTTTTTATGAAGTTACTATTCTCAGCCATATAAGATTCAGTTTTTAACATAAAAGCATTGAGATAATTTTCCAAAGAACTAGATGTTGTTGATTGTTGCTGCGACAATTGTTGTCGTGGCATATTCTGCTGGAATTCTGACGTTTGTGCATTTTGATTGTTCTGGTTCAGAGCGTTGTTGGGATTACTCCATGAAAAATTTGGGTGCTTCTTCCAAGCTGGATTGTATGTGTTGGACATCACATTGTTCCAGTTGTAATTCCCCACATAAAAGCTAGACTTCGGATTCTGCATACATTCAGAAGAATTATGGTTACCACCACATAACTCACAAACGAAATCTACTACCTTGACCTCCTGTGTGTTGTTTTGTTTCTGCATGTTCTGGACCATCTTGGTTAGAGTGGCCAATTGTGCCGAAATTGAATCTGATGATCCTAGTTCATATATTATGACTTGGCATCTAACTCCTCTTCTTCTAGCAGATGGGAACTGATAGTCATTCTTGGTAAGCCTATTCAGAATTTGCATTGCTTCTTCCGGTGACTTGTCTAGGAGTATGCCGTTTTCCGAGGCATCTAGCATCTTCCTTGTTGGTGTATTCACAGCATCGTAAAACATCGTCACTTGTGTCCACATTGGGAATCCATGTATAGGGCATTTGTGTAGAAGTTCTCTATATCGCTCCCAAGCCTCGTACATGGATTCATCATCTGCCTGCCGAAAAGAAGTAATTTCATTACGAAGCTTATCAGTCAAATTTGTAGGATTAAATCGAGCAAGGAAATCACGACGTAGATCAGTCCAAGATCCTATTGATCCGGCAAGAATACTATTCAACCATACTTTCGCCCTATCCTTCAGTGAATAGGGGAATAATTTTATCCGTAAAACATCTGGGGTGACTCCTTGTATTTTGAATGAGTTGCAAATCTCGAGGAAATATTTAAGATGTTGTCGCGCATCTTCAGTTGCTGAACCACCGAATTGACCAATTGTGTTGATCATATTGAACATCATCGGTTTTAACTCAAAGTGGTCGGTTTTACTTTCAGGTGTGACAACTCCTGGATTAAGTCCTTCAAGATCTTCCTCAAGATAGTCTCGAATAGTTCTATTTTGTGCGAAAATCACTCCACCTCCTGTTGGAACATCCTGGTTGTTGTTGGCATTCATATTGCCGTCTTGATTAGCCATTGCTACTCTTAACCTTTGTCTGATTCTTTGCAAGGTTCATTTGATTTCTGGATCAAAGGGATATTCTGCTGTAGTTGGTCTCGCCTTGGTCATATACCAATGAAAAACCAAAGTTTGTTAACCCTTCGAATCTTAAACAATAAAAATAAAAAGTGCAAGAAAAATAAAAACAAAGTCGCTATTGCCAATCCCCGTCAGCGGCGTCAAAAACTTGTTGCGGGTAATAAGTGCTCCGTAATTGTGCAAGTGTACTCGTCGCAAGTTATAGTATAAAAGATATCGTCTCCACAGGGATTGGTGCCACTTCAAGAATCTAGTTTCTTGCACTGTAAAAGTAAAAGAACACAAGTAGATGATTGTAGGAGTTTAAACTAACAACTAAACTAGAAAGCAATAAAGTAAAAGAAGATGTAATCAAAAGAGAGGGAATAGGCCAGGTTATCGTGAGTTGATGAGTGATAGCTGAATGGATTGTCTTGGTAAAAGAGTGCAATGGCAACTTGCACAGTTGGGTTGCCTTGGCAACTAGTAGAACGGTTGCTTGGGCAACTTTTGGGCGACTGGGTAGCAAACTTCAAGGTTCGGCAGAGCGTTCTTCAATGGTTTCTTCTTATCCCTAAGTCAAAACTCTAGCTAATTGTGCATGCCTTGACAATACAGCCATGCGTGAATCAAGGATTAACAACAACCAATCTTGCGCTCCTCTTAGCCGTTGAAATCCTAAACTTATTGCTAAGCCGGATTAGTCTTCATCATCGATAGATTGAATAAAAACCATACTCATTCGTTTCTTGAATCTAACTCTCCCGGTATTAGATAAATAGATAGAATTACGAGATCCTCTCCCAATTCGCTCACAAACAAGAATAAAAACCAAGAATGAGTAAACCTTGAATTGAATGTGCAACCACTTATTACCTAAACAAAATCCAATTGTTTCTCACAACCACAAAACACAATAACCTTAGCCAAATAGATTTAGTTCATGGCTAGGTTCCAAAGAAACACAAAACAAAGAATCCCTAACATAAACCTAATCGAACAAGAAAGAAAAAGATAAAGATGGTTGAAGCCTCTTGTCGAATTCTCTTCCCCTTGCACATACATGGAGTTGATGGCTTGGTTCTCTATTTATAGGGCTAGGTCAAAGTCTTTCTTGAGGAGGAAGTTAAGTTGGAATTAAATACTTTTAAAGAATATAATTTTTATTATATTTAAATTCCTTCTAGATCTTCTCCTATCTTCTTGGGATTTAATCTCTCTTTGACCTTTTCATGGAAATCCAACTCCTTTAGGATTCAGCTTTGCTCCACATCATACTAGGCTTATCTAGTCATCAATTTTGGCTTCCATATCATCTTATCCCTTGTCGACAATTATCCTGGCAACTAGCTCACCATATCCTTCATGCACTTCCCTGGCAACTGCGTCGGCATCTCCTTCTTGTATTGCCCTAGCAACTAGTTCTAGCCTTGCTTTGGCAACTGATTCTGAACACAGAAAAACAACTACCCACAACACCTTTTTTCCACAAAATTAAGCAAAATATGAAATCAAGCTTGTCCTCCAAGGAAACAATGCAAATAAACATGAATGGCTGATAATGCAACTAATATGAGCTTAAGTCTAGCAATAATATGAGTAAAAAGGGTGAATAAAACAGTACTTTTAGACACTTAACAGAGATCTTCGTTCTCCTTTCTCGGTAAATTTTATCCATTTTGCATCCGATGTCCTCCTGCCTTAGCCTTGGCAAATTCCTTTCATGTCTTGGAACAAACGCTAATCTTATGTCGCTTTCTTGCAAGTTCTTTCGAAACTCTCACTTTTCTCCGGCTGACTCTTCCAACTACGGGTTTATCTATGCCCTAATTTCTATTACGTTGGCGCTTTGGCATCATTTTTAGATAATTTACTCAATGCCTAAAAGTCTTGACGAGAAAACGTATTGGATTCCGAAGGTTAAAAGTCGCTCTCTTTGCTATGAAATTCTTTGATCTCCTACTAAAATTCGAAGCCTGGAGTTGTGCTTCTCATTCCAAATTTCTTCAACCTTCACAAATGCTGGCGAAGTCTTTCTTATCATGGATTCAGGGGCTAGTCATCTCCACTAAGATCTACTTCTCCAACCGGGAAGTTTTAGGTCAAAATCTCTCTCAATCTTTGTATCAAAATTTGAATCCTGGAGTTGTGCTTCTCATCCCAAATTTCTTCAACCTTCGCAATTACTAGTGAAGTCTTCTTATCATGGATTCAGGGACTAGTCATCTCCACTTAGATCTACTTCTCCAACTGGGAAGTTTCAGGTCAAAATCTCTTTCAATCTTTGTATCTGTCAAAAATAATCAAAATAATTTGATGATATGAGTTAACATGTTCCTAACCTAGGGATGTCTAGCTAAATATGATGCATGAATGATGATATTTCTAGAACTGCTGGGAAGATCTTGATTTCCGGTCGATCACCCTTAATCTCACTGGGCCTCATGCCTTTGCCAAGTCTTCATTTTTTTCTTATCTTGAAAGGATGTGGCTGGCCCATACCATTCTGACTAAAATCTGTGACCTTCTAAGGTACATCTTCGAAACACTGTCCCACTAAACTTAGGCTTCGTTATTTTCTCTTTATTGACTCTTCATGGTGAGTCCTCTTTACTCTCGTCATTGGGGTGAACTCATCCCCCAAAAATCTTTCAACCCTTCACTTACCCAAGGTCTGATCTTCATTTTTCTTTACTAAACCTTCCTCCTTTATTTCCTCTTGAAGGAAGGTACTGACTTTCATTGGTCGGAGTAACATTACTCACAGGCTTAACTCTTGCCTCTTCATGGGGTCTTTATGATGATCCTTCTACAATTTCAACCTTGAGGTGTACCCATGCCCCACAGATTTTCAAGTTCTCCTCATTCCCAAATCTTCGAGAGATCTAGCGTACGTGGTCTTACAATTGCTCTTTTCGTAGTCACTGACAAATTATGTTATGCCAACCAATTAGGCCCTTGATCTAAAGCTATACCGGAAAGCCTTCTTATTCAAATGGTCGAACAAATTCAAGGTACCACCCTTAATACCACCCAAGATTCTTTAAGGAATATGATTGAGCCATGAATCCCCACTGTGAACAGATCCATTTCCATGACCTTCTTCAGGTGTGCAGACACATTCCTATGACAAGATGGTGATATCTCCACGATTCTGAGTCAAACCTTTTCCCCAATCTTCACTCATTCTAGCTAAAGTTCTAAGCTTCAAAGGATAATCATGGGACTTCGACAGCTTTATGGAAACCCGACCCTTGTTAACACTCTTTGATAAGTGTTCAAAAGTACTATTTTTCTTACCCTTTTTACTCATATTATTGTTAGACTTAGGCTCATATTAGTTGCATAGTTAGCCATTCATGCATTAATCCATGTTTCCTTCCATCGTTGAGCTTGATTACATAACTTGGTAGTTTTTGTGGAAAATATGCTGCTTTGGTGTGCTTTGTGTGTATATGTGCAGGATCACTTGCCAAAGCAATGCCGAGCTAGTTGGCAGGGCAATGCATGAAGGATATGCCGAGCTAGTTGCCAGGGCAATGCATGAAGGAGACGCCGAGCCAGTTGCCATGGCAATTGTCGACAAAGAGAAAATGCAATAGGGATGTCGAAATTAATGACTTTACAAGCCCAAGATGACATGGAGCAAGGCCCAAGCCCAAAGGAATTTGATTTCCATGCAGAGATTAAAGAATAATTAAATTCCAAGAAGATAGGAGAAGTTCTAATAGGAATAAAATTATAATAAAGAATTATATTCTTTAAAGATAATTTAATTCCAACTCAAACTCCTCCTCAAAGAAGGACTTTGGCCTAGCCCTATAAATAGCAAGGAGATTTCGACAACTTAGAGAGAGAGCAAGAGGGAAATTTTGACAAGTCCAAGTAGGGCAAGAGGAGAGAATTTTCGACAAGCATCAAGGGCAAGGAGGATTTCGACAAGCCTCCTCCTTCATCTTTTTCTCCTTGTTCGATTGGGTTCATGCTAGGGATTGTTTGTCTTGTGTTTCTTTGGAACCTAGCCATGAACTAAATTTACTTGGCTATGGTTATTGTGTTTTGTGGTTGTGAGAAACTATTGGTTTTTGTTTAGGTAATAAGAGTTTGCACTTTTCTATTTCAAGGTTTATTCATTCTTGGTTCTTATTATTGTTTGCGAGTGAATTGGGAGAGGATCTCGTGATTTCATCCATTTATCTAATATCGGGAGAGTTAGATTCAAGAAACGAATGAATATGATCTTTATTCAATCCAATGATGGTGAAGATTAATCCGGCTTAGGAATAAGTTAAGGATTTCAACGGCTAAGAGGAGCGCAAGATTGGTTGTTGTTCACCCTTGATTCACGCAGGATGTATTATCAAGGCATGCACAAGTAGCTAGAGTTTCGACTTAGGGATAAGAAGAAACCATTGAAGAACGCCCGCCGAACCTTGAAGTTGCTGCCCGGACGCCCAAGTAGTTGCCCAACTAGTCGCCCAGGCAACCATCAATTAGTTGCCAAGGCAACCCCACAGCAAGTTTGCCATGGCAACCGAGTTGCCCGTGCACTCTTTTACCAAAACGATCCAATCGGCTATCACACCTCAACTCACGATAACCCGCCTATCTCTCTCAATTGAATTCATCTTTTCTTTTACTTATTTGCTTTCTAGATTAGTTAAACTTCTATAATCTTTTATTTGTGTTTTTTTATTTTACGATTGCAAGAGACTAGATTCTTGAAGTAGCACCAATCCACGTGGAGACGATATCTTTTATACTATAACTACGCGTGTATACTTGCACATTTATGTAGCACTTATTACGCGCAACAAGTTTTTGGCGCCGTTGCCGGGGATTGGCAATAGTGACTTTGTTTTTACTTTCTTGCACTTTCTTTTTATTTTTCTTGTTTAAAATTTAAAGGGCTAACAAACTTTGGTTTTGCATTGGTATATGACAGGCGAGACCGACTTCACGTAATATCCCTTTGATCCGTAAATCGAACGAACCTTACAAAGACTTAGACGAAGGATAAGAGAAGCAATGGCAAATCAAGACGGCAATATGAATCAAGATGTTCGAGCAGGAGGAGGAGTGATTCTTGCACGAAACAGAACTATTCGAGACTATCTTGAAGAAGATCTTGATGGACTTAACCCAGGAGTTGTCGCACTTGAAATTGAAGCCGACCACTTTGAGTTGAAACCAGTAATGTTTAATATGATCAACACAATTGGTCAATTTGGCAGCTCAGCAACTGAAGATGCACGGCAACATCTGAAATCTTTCCTCGAGATTTGCAACTCGTTCAAGATACACGGAGTCACCCCCGATGTCCTACGATTAAGATTATTCCCCTATTCACTGAGGGATAGGGCGAAAGCATGGCTGAATAGCATTCCTGCCGGATCCATAGCATCTTGGACTGATCTTTGTCGTGATTTCCTTGCTAGGTTTAATCCTACAAATTTGACTGATAAGCTTCGTAACGACATTACTTCTTTTCGGCAGGCAGATGATGAATCCATGTACGAGGCTTGGGAGTGATATAGAGAACTTCTACACAAATGCCCTTTACACGGATTCCCAGTGTGGACTCAAGTAACAATGTTTTACAATGCCGTGAATACACCAACAAGGATGATGCTAGATGCCTCGGCAAACGGCATACTCTTAGATAAGTCGCCGGAGGAAGCAATGCAAATCTTAAACAGGATGGCCAAGAATGACTATCAATTCCCATCTACTAGAAGAGGAGGAGTTAGACGCCAAGCCACAATACATGAACTAGGATCATCAGATTCAATTTCGGCACAATTGGCCACTTTAACCAAGATGGTCCAGAACATGCAAAAACCAAACAACACACATGAAGTCAAGGTAATGGATTCTTTTTGTGAGTTATGTGGTGATAACCATAATTCTTCTGAATGTATGCAGAATCTGGAATCCAACTTCTATGTGGGGAATTACAATCAGAGCAACAACATGATGTCCAATACATACAATCCAGCTTGGAAGAAGCACCCGAATTTTTCATGGAGTAATCCCAACAATGCTCTAAACCAGAACAATCAGAATGCACAAGCATCGGGATTCCAGCAGAATATGCCACGGCAACAGATGCCGCAGCAACAACCGACGACATCTAGTTCTTTGGAAAATTCTCTAAATGCTTTTATGATGAAAACTGAATCTTATATGGCTGAGAATAGTAATTTCATAAAAAGAACTAATGCTTTTATTAACAGGATCGAGATGAGATTGCAAAACCAAGAGGCGGCAATCAAATCATTGGAAAATCAAGTCGGACAGTTTTCTCAAAATCTAAATACTAGACCACAAGGAGGTTTACCTAGCGATACTGAAGTCGCGAGAGGAACTGGCCATGAGCAATGTAAGGCGATCACCACTAGAAGTGGCCAACAACTTAGAGAGGTTCAAACCCGCTCGTCAAACAAAACTCCACAAAAAGATCAAGACGAACCTAGCGGCAAAGCCTCAGATGCTGAACCAGGAATTGCCGCGGCAACCGGCAATAAGCATGCCTCGGCAACTGACGATAAAGACGCATCGGCAACTTGCGATAAGCATGCCTCGGCAACCCCAGTTGATAATGCCTTGGCAACTCTAGATGTCCCGGCAATGCCGTCAATCAGGTTTCAAACCAATGAAAGGATCGAAGATATCCGACTTCCACCACCATTCCCACAAAGGTTGAAGCGACAAAAGCAAGAATACCAATTCAAGAAGTTTCTTGATATCCTAAAGCAAGTCCACATCAACTTGCCATTGGTGGAAGCAATTGAACAAATGCCAAACTATGCCAAGTTTCTTAAAGACATTGTGTCCAAGAGAACAAGGCTAGGAGAGTTTGAAACAGTTGCGCGATGGAGGGATGCATGGCAATGTTGCACAATCGTATGCCACCCAAGTTGAAGGATCCCAGAAGTTTCACAATACCCTGTTCCATTGGAAATTACTATGTCGGGAAAGCATTATACGACCTTGGGGCTAGCATAAACTTGATGCCTAAATCGGTTTTCCAGAAACTAGGAATCGGGAAGGCAAGACCTACAACAGTCACGCTGCAGCTAGCCGACAGATCATATGTGCATACAGAGGGAAAAATCGAGGACATACTGGTAAAAGTTGATAAATTTATTTTTCCCGCTGACTTTATTGTTTTGGATTGTGAAGCAGATGAGCATGCACCTATCATTCTCGGGAGACCATTCCTAGCGACAGGGAGAACCTTGATTGATGTTGAAAAGGGAGAACACACAATGAGGGTGAATGACCAGTAAGTTAAACTAAATGTGTTCCAAACACTAAGGCATGCCGATAATCCAGAAGAATGCCAACTACTTCATGCCACAACAGAGTTTAACTTCGATGAGGAATTTAGTTGTCTCGGCAACTACATTGCCGATCAAGAGGAACCGGAGGAGTATGAAGAACCGGCCGATGAGGAACAACAAGAAGAGGCAAATTGGCTAGTCAACCGACCAGGTACATACTTTGAACCACTGGATTACTCAAGTAAAGAAGGTAAGCTCGAAAAACCCTCTATTGAACAACCACCGACTCTTGAGTTGAAACAATTGCCAGAGCAACTAAAATATGTATACTTAGGGACCGATAATACATTGCCTGTAATTATTTCTTCTAAGTTACAGCCTGAGCAGGAAAAGAAGCTGATCAAGATGTTGAAGCTACACAAAAAGGCAATAGGGTGGACAATTTCCGACTTGAAGGGAATTACCCCGGCGGTGTGCATGCACAAGATCTTGTTGGAAGATGATCACAAACCTTCAATTGAGGCCCAGAGGAGACTGAATCATGCCATGAAAGGGGTTGTAATGAAAGAAATCATCAAGTGGCTTGACGCCGGCATTATATACCCTATCTCTGATAGTACATGGGTAAGCCCGATACAATGTGTACCGAAAAGGGAGGTATAACAGTGGTAAGCAATGAAAATAATGAACTTATCCCAACCAGGACTGTGACCGGTTGAAGGGTTTGTATGGACTATCGAAAGCTAAACAAAGCTACTAGGAAAGATCACTTCCCATTACCCTTTATTGATCAAATGCTTGACCGTCTTGCAGGTAAACCCTTTTATTGTTTTCTTGATGGTTATTCAGGTTACAATCAGATTGCCATAGCACTAGAAGATCAAGAAAAGACAACCTTCACATGCCCATACGACACTTATGCCTTCCGAAGGATGCCGTTCGGATTGTGTAACTCCCCGGCAACCTTCCAAAGATGCATGCTGGCACTCTTTTCAGACATGGTCGAAGACTTCCTTGAGATCTTCATGGATGATTTTTTTGTTTTTGGTAATGACTTCGACAGCTGTCTCGGCAATCTAGAGAGGGTGTTACCAAGATGCGAAGAAACGGATTTAGTCCTCAATTGGGAGAAATGCCATTTTATGGTAGATGAAGGAATAGTGCTCGGCCACAAGATTTCATCCAAGGGAATTGAAGTAGACAAAGCCAAGGTGGACGTGATCGAGAGATTACCCCCACCAAATTCGGTTAAAGGAATTCGAAGTTTTCTCGGACATGCAGGTTTTTACAGGAGGTTCATTCATAATTTTTCTAAAATCACTAAACCCTTGTGTAATCTGCTTGAACAGGATAAAGTCTTCGATTTTGATGATTCTTGCACTCAAGCATTCGAAACCCTAAAGAAAAAGCTTGCCTCGGCACCCATTGTCGTTCCACCAGTTAGGCGCTACCTTTTGAGCTCATGTGTGATGCAAGTGATTTTGCGGTAGGAGCGATCCTAGGCCAACGCACAGGTAAGACCTTCCATGTGATATACTACGCTAGTAAAACTCTTAATGGTGCTCAAGTGAATTACACAACAACGAAGAAAGAGTTACTAGCTGTAGTTTTCGCATTTGACAAGTTCCGATCCTATTTAATTGGTACAAAGGTAATTGTTCATACGGACCATTCGACAATCAAATACTTATTTGCTAAAAAGGATGCTAAACCTCGTTTGATTCGTTGGATATTACTTTTACAAGAATTTTATATTGAAATTAAGGACAGGAAAGGAACAGAAAATCAAGTGGCCGATCACTTATCACGTTTGGAACGCAATAAGGAGGAGGACGCGAATCTTGAGATATGTGATGCATTCCCTGATGAACAAATTTTAGTTGCCTCGGCAACCCTCGACGCCTCGGCAAACCTTGACGTCTCGGCAACCATGGATGCACATGCCTCGACAACTCTTGACGCCACAACAGTCTTTGACGCGCACGCCGCGGCAATTCTGGGAGCAGTCACTACGGCAGCACATGCCTCGACAATACCCTGGTATGCGGATTTAGTTAACTTCATTGTTTGTGGTATTTTTCCTTATGGCATTACTCACCAAGGGAAGAAGCGGTTCCGCCATGATGCTAAGCATTACTTTTGGGACGAGCCTCTTTTGTTTAAACAATGTGCAGATCAGGTTATACGCCGATGTGTCCCTGAAGAAGAGCAACAGAGTGTACTCCGGCAATGCTATTCTTTACCCTATGGAGGACATTTTGGAGGAACTCGTACCGCGGCCAAAGTCTTTCAATCCGGTTTGTATTGGCCAACATTGTACAAAGATGCCCAAGACTTTTACAAGCAATGTGATCGTTGCCAAAGGACGGGCAATATCTCGAGACGACATGAGATGCCACTCCAGAACATCATCGAGGTGGAACTGTTCGATGTATGGGGGGTCGATTTTATGGGACCTTTCCCATCTTCATTCGACAACCTCTACATCTTACTCGCTGTCGACTATGTGTCTAAATGGGTAGAGGCAGCTGCAGTTCCCAACGACGATTCTAAGACCGTGCAACGATTCCTACAGAAAAACATATTTACACGGTTTGGGATGCCGAGAGCAATTATCAGTGACGGGGGCAAGCATTTTGACAACAGACTAATTGCCAAGATGTTGCAACGCTTCGGCATATCACACAAGATTGCCACGGCATATCACCCATAAACCAACGGGCAAGCAGAAATTTCCAACCGGGAGTTGAAGGGAATACTCGAGAAAGTTGTAAATCCCTCAAGGAAGGATTGGTCATTAAGACTAGATGACGACTTTGGGCATATCGTTTGCATTCAAAACACCCTTAGGTATGTCCCCTTCCGACTTGTCTATGGTAAAACATGTCATCTACCGGTGGAAATCGAGCACAAGGCGTCTTGGGCAATCAAGACCGTGAATATGGATTGGGAAAGTGCTTGGGACAAAAGCGCTTGATGGATCTCAATGAGATAGAAGAATTTCGTGCACTCGCCTATAACAATGCACGAATCTACAAGGAGAAAACAAAGCGATGGCACGACAAGAAACTATTGCCACGACAATTCACGCCAGGGCAACTAGTTCTCCTATTCAATTCTCGGCTAAAACTTTTCCCGGGAAAGCTGAAATCAAGATGGTCGGGACCATTTGAAGTCGTCAAACCATTCTCCCATGGTGCCGTGATAATCAAGTCCATCTCTGACAACCATGAATTCAAAGTTAATGGACAAAGATTGAAGCACTACAATGGTGCCCATGTGGAACGTAACAAGGAAGTGGTCAATTTAGGAGATGCATGAGCATGCTCTCCCTTTTTATATTTTTATTTTTATTTTTATTTTTTATTTTTATTTTTATTTTTCGACTATTTAAGTATTTTATTTTTTTCGATTTTTTTTATTTTTTCCGATTATTAGTAGTTTTAGGATAGATTTTTTTTAAGTTTAAGAATCATATTACACATCTTTATTTATTTTCTCTATTAGTTTATATTTAATTTTAATCCTTATTTGATTTGTTTTTGAATTGTAGGAAAAGAAGTTCAAGATAAAGAAGGAATTCTAAACCAAGTAGGAAAACATCTTCAACAAGGAAACTAAGGGGCTGAATATAAAGCTTATATAAAGCCTCCAATTCATCCTAACCAAAACCCCTTTGTCGAAAATTCCTACCAAACCCTAAACCCTTTGTCGTTTTCCCCCAATCCCAACCACCTATCTTTTCTATAAAACCCATCACCCTTAACCTATTCCTACTTTCTATCTTGCAATTTTTTAGTTTCTTTTCTTTTCTTTTCTTGTTTTTACTCACAACCAAGATCATACATGGCATCCAAGATTAAACTTTTAGTTCATCCAAGTTCCTCCAAAGAACCAAGATACAAGAAGTTTGCTACACCGGCGGTTCAAGAAAGATTTCAATCCAAGTTTGAAAGCCGGAAGATTCATGAAGAACAAGGCTTTGAATACTCCAACTCTCATCAAGATTTCGGCCTTGAACCATTCATCTTCAAGAGGATTGCACATCAAAAGTGGCAAATCTTTTGCCATCAACCGGAACTGGGTAACATCTCATAGGTAAGAGAATTCTATGCTCTCTCACCTAACCCGGATAATCCTTATGTTTTTGTTCGTGACAAGGCCATACTTATAAGTCCCGAAAGCATCAACACCTTTTACGGACTTTACATTGAGAAGGACGAGCATCAAGCCTTCGTTGACCAAATCAATCCCAAGCAACTCGACAAGGTGCTTCAAGAACTCACTCAACCGGGAACTCATTGGAACGACGGTAAATACAAGGGCACGGTAAATCGCCTTCGGCTTAAACCCGAGGCAAAACTATGGAATAAGTTTGTTAAAACTTCTTTAATGCTCTCCACACACAATACTACCGTTGATATACCACGTCTTTTGCTCATACATTCTATTTTGCATAATCGCATCATTAACATTGGAAAAATTATTTGTGATAAGATTTTTGTATGCAGCTCAAAAGATAAGGGTTATCTTTTCTTCCCTTGCTTAATTTCTAATCTTTGCAAGGAGATGCATGTCCCGAGTGAGTCCACCGATGAAAAGGCCCTACCCAAGTCTGGGTGGAATCAAGCACTAATCCGAAAGCTAATGGGAGAGGCACCGGGAGATTCTTCAAGGCCTCCAATTGTCACGGCAACTCCTGCCGCAGCGGCAATCCCTAATGCCCAAGCACCTAACGCCAGGGCAACTCGGCCATTAATCCCGGGACACTTTGAAGCACTTTTGAACCCAATGGCAAGCCGTCTAAGGCAAATTGAAGATCGACAACTAATGTTCATGCGGTACATGAAGGAGCACAACAATGCCATCACCCAAGTCATCCTAGGAAAGTACCCGGACAATCGCGTGCCATTCCCAATCTTTCCCGCCGAGATCCTTGCCCCGGCAACCAAGGAAGCTGACGCCACGGCAACCAACCCTGAAGATGCCACGACAACCAAAACTAAAGACATCCCGGCAACCACTGCAAAAGCCAAAGGTAAAGCACCTATGCCCGAATCAACTCCTACGGAATCATTTTCTGATTTTTCAGATTCGGACGAGTCCTCCATTGAACCAATAAAGACCGCACCAATTGAATCCTCCAAGCGAAAAGCCATTGACATTGATGAAGAGGACGATGAGGACAACCCCGTACGAGGATCGATTCCACCACCGGCAATAAGAAAACAACCATCGCGTTCAAGCAAGATAATCAAGACACCGACTAGAAGGAAACTAATCATCTACGATGACGAACTCTCGGAGTAAGTCCTCGTATGCATTTTTATTTTTATTTTTTTCGGTATTTTTATGCATGCATTGAGGACAATGCTTCACTCGAGTTTGGGGGGATTGTTATTAGTAGTTACCATGTTTAGTTACATTCACTTAAGTATTACATTTAGGATACATAAATTGCTTTCCATGCCTTTAATTGAAACAAGAATTGCTTAGATTTGATGAATATTCGATGATGACTTTGCCAATGCACTTAATTGATAGAATTTTTATTCTAGGATAACCATGGAAAAACTTAGAATTTTACTATGATGCTAAATTTGATGAAACACTATTGTGGTTTGATTGATTTAAGGAGCTCTAGTAAACTTAGGTTGATAATTAACAAATTGGGGGATTAGAATAAAAATTGGATGAATGCTAGAGGTGCCCGAAATTGGCTCTAGCATGTGCTAAAAAAATTGATCACTAGAGGTGCCCGAAACTGGCTCTAGGAGTGTTAAAATTTTTTTAACTAGAGGTGCCCGAAACCGGCTCTAGTCGATTAAATTAACTTAAGAAAACTAAAAACAAAACACTAGAGGTGCCCGAAATTGGCTCTAGTTAAAACATGTTAAAAAGAACCCAATGAAGTAATTTGAAAACCTATTGTTTGCATAGAATCCGAAAAATCAACTTGCACACAACCCCGCACACACTCACAAGCATTATAGTTTGATTCCAAGTAATTCCTCAGTTTTCTGAAAAATAAAAAGCCAATCATACTTTGTGCCCCGGTTCAGAGAATTGAAATCAAGTTCAAAGCTAAGTTTGTGAAAGTTGAAGTCTTGGCAGGTAATTATGAGTTTGCATTGCTTGAGGACAAGCAATAGTTCAAGTTTGGGGGTGTGATAAGTGTTCAAAAGTACTATTTTCTTACCCTTTTTTACTCATATTATTGTTAGACTTAGGCTCATATTAGTTGCATAGTTAGCCATTCATGCATTAATCCATGTTTCCTTCCATCGTTGAGCTTGATTACATAACTTGGTAGTTTTTGTGGAAAAGATGCTGCTTTGGTGTGCTTTGTGTGTATATGTGCAGGATCACTTGCCAAAGCAATGCCGAGCTAGTTGCCAGGGCAATGCATGAAGGATATGCTGAGCTAGTTGCCAGGGCAATGCATGAAGGAGACGCCGAGCCAGTTGCCATGGCAATTGTCGACAAAGAGAAAATGCAATAGGGATGTCGAAATTAATGACTTTACAAGCCCAAGATGACATGGAGCAAGGCCCAAGCCCAAAGGAATTTGATTTCCATGCAGAGATTAAAGAATAATTAAATTCTAAGAAGATAGGAGAAGTTCTAATAGGAATAAAATTATAATAAAGAATTATATTCTTTAAAGATAATTTAATTCCAACTCAAACTCCTCCTCAAAGAAGGACTTTGGCCTAGCCCTATAAATAGCAAGGAGATTTCGACAACTTAGAGAGAGAGCAGGAGAGAAATTTCGACAAGTCCAAGTAGGGCAAGAGGAGAGAATTTTCGACAAGCATCAAGGGTAAGGAGGATTTCGACAAGCCTCCTTCTTCATCTTTTTCTCCTTGTTCGATTGGGTTCATGCTAGGGATTGTTTGTCTTGTGTTTCTTTGGAACCTAGCCATGAACTAAATTTACCTGGCTATGGTTATTCTATTTTGTGGTTGTGAGAAACTATTGGTTTTTGTTTAGGTAATAAGAGTTTGCACTTTTCTATTTCAAGGTTTATTCATTCTTGGTTCTTATTATTGTTTGCGAGTGAATTGGGAGAGGATCTCGTGATTTCATCCATTTATCTAATATCGGGAGAGTTAGATTCAAGAAACGAATGAATATGATCTTTATTCAATCCAATGATGGTGAAGATTAATCCGGCTTAGGAATAAGTTAAGGATTTCAACGGCTAAGAGGAGCGCAAGATTGGTTGTTGTTCACCCTTGATTCACGCAGGGATGTATTATCAAGGCATGCACAAGTAGCTAGAGTTTCGACTTAGGGATAAGAAGAAACCATTGAAGAACGCTCCGCCGAACCTTGAAGTTGCTACCCAGACGCCCAAGTAGTTGCCCAACTAGTCGCCGAGCAACCATCAATTAGTTGCCAAGGCAACCCGTTGTGCAAGTTGCCACGGCAACTGAGTTGCCCGTGCACTCTTTTACCAAAACGATCCAATCGGCTATCACACCTCAACTCACGATAACCTGGCCTATCTCTCTCAATTGAATTCATTTTTTCTTTTACTTATTTGCTTTCTAGATTAGTTAAACTTCTATAATCTTTTATTTGTGTTTTTATTTTTACAGTGCAAGAGACTAGATTCTTGAAGTAGCACCAATCCCTGTGGAGACGATATCTTTTATACTATAACTTGCGACGTGTATACTTTCACATTTCCGTAGCACTTATTACGCGCAACACTCTTCTAATTAAGCAAAGTGGAATACTACTCAACTGTAGACGTCTGATCCTTCCTGTTGACAGAAAGCGGGATTCCAAGACTGAAAGACGACTCGGAACGATGGCTGATTAACTTGGACATTCATTAAGCGTGTGATACACTACAATTCATACATGACCAACTTCGTGATCGTCAACCCCATCTTTACCGAATTTGTTTCATCTTTCACAACTCGTTTTGCTGTAAGCGAATGTAAGTATACCCCGCTCGCTTGATAAATTGTCACCTTGTACGCTTTGGTTATCTTTAGACCAACTTCGGATGGCTAAATCGATGCCACCTTTTTCCTAATCTAAGTAGTACTTCATCTCTTCCTCAGTTTCAACGGTTACTTACCCTTGACCCATTGGTATGGTCCTTCTTCCTTCTCAATACTAGGCTGAAGACATGCCCCATGAGTCTCCCAATTTTCAAGAGATTTCAACATCTTTCTAAACCAACTAAGGCCTTGCAATAGATACTTATTTCGGCTTCTTGAATCATGTAACATGAAGGCCTGCTATTATTCCCTTCAAAAGCAATGATATGTTTGCATTAGGTCGATCATGTACATACTTAACCTTGCATCCTAAACTTCATTCTAAAAAGCACGGAGATACCTTATTCTTCTATTTCTCTCTTTTCTTCTTTTTATTTCCTTCATTTTTTCTCTCTCTATCCTTTTGTCTATACATCGGTTTGCTAATCATCATTTCAACAAAGGATGCCCCTTTTTAGGTTAATATACAAAATCAAAATCAATAAAAAGAAAAAGAATAGAATCCTCGGATATCAAATGCAAGAGCGTTTTTGATTCAATCCTTCTAGTGATCAACAGTTTGCCTTGGAATGTTGTGGCGATATTTACGAAATTCCTCCTAGATTGCTCGGTTCATCCTTATGATTATGGTACTTGCTTCCTTCTAGTTCTCACCATCTCTCTATTTAAAAAAGTTTGAGCTTTTCGACTTTTATTTAGCCCATAGAGCGTAGAAAATGTCATTCTAATAACTCAAAGTGTAAGTGTGTTTCCCTGATTTTAATCAATATGGTGTTAGTGTCCTCAAGGATTCATCACTGATGTTAGGGTATTGAACAGGTGAAGCATAGCTCCTTATTAGATTTGTTCTCCCCCACAACTCCATCAGGATGCTCCGAGACTTATTCAACTTATTCATTCATTTCCTTTTTCTTAGGGGAATTCAACTCATCACAGTCCTTTGTCTTGAGAATAATGATGGAGCATACAACAATACTCTGAGTTACTCAGCATAGTCATGATTTGAAAACTTACTCATATAGCTAAGGCTTTTAACCTAATTAGAGTAAGTGGAGCAAGGCATCCTTATTTAGCCTTTTTTCTATAGCGGAGTACCCCTCTATTTTTGTGTTTCTTCTTTTTTATTATTATTTTTATTTTAATTTTTCTACTTTTAAGCACTATATTTTTTTGTCTTGAAGCATATTTAAGCGACTCTATTGGGCTTTTCTAGGAGATTTTCTTATCATCGAACATCCTTGAAGGAGTAATAATCTTGCTTCTCACGCTTTACCGACTAGAGCAAACTGATGGCAAATCACGCTTCATCATTATCACAACATTCAATTGATCTCTTTCATTAGAATCAATGCCACATCATGCACGTAATATCCGGGGGTCTACAAGGGGAAGAAAGGATATATACATATACCTATTTAAGAAAAGAGCATCCTTTCATTGAAATAACAAGAGCAAACATAACATGAGTATTTACAAAAGATCACTACTACTATCTTTGGGTAAACAAAAGCAAAATTAACACACATAAAAGTAGGTAAAACAAAAAACTAAAAATATGGATATGATGCCCTAGAAACCCCTGAACCTTGCAACGTAGGTCAATCATCCAGACGGCTCGAACTTTCCAAAAACTTGGCCTCTTTCTCTGAACTTTGGTTTTCCATTCTCAAAGGAAAACACTCCATTCTTAACAAGTTCATAGATCTTGCCCTTCAAAAACTCGCACTCTTCCGTTGTATGGCTGAAGTCTCCGTGATGATATTCACACGGAACCTTGGCACCAAAGATATTGGTATTGAAATAAGCATACCGTTTTGGAGGAGGTGGCCTCAAGAGTTTGTTCTGTACTAACAAAGGTAACAGCTCTAAATTTGTCATTGGAAGTATCATCTTTTTCCTCTTGTCACTCCCTCTTGCATCATGTGCTTTATCTTTTCTTTCCCCCTTTTCCCTTAAGCAAGGCTCTCCTCCTTTGAAGACATCACTATTATCAAGGCCTATTACTTTTGTGGACTCTTTTAGAACTGTTTCAGACCTTTTAAGCGGGTTCAGGACCAAACTTCCCTTGGAACGGTCGTGATTGCGATGGTCACTGATGTTTTCAAATTTTGTCGACGTCGGCAACTTTGCCTCATCCAGCCCTTCCATCACGGCAACCCGACCTTCTCCTAATTTCATAGTATTGGCCATGTCTGGAAAATTAATCTTCAGACCTGGACTCATCATCTCAAACTCTAACACCCCGATATCTAGGAGATGTTAAACTTTACGTTTAAAACTTACACACCTCTTGATGGAATGCCCCTGAGTTCCGACATGGTAATCGCAATGGTCTTTCTCACTAAACCAACTCGGATATAGAGGTGACAGGGCTTTGAAAAAGCAAGGTGCCACCAATCGAGCGTGTAGCAGCTTGGAATATAGGTCTCGGTAGGTGAAAGGACTGGGAGTGAACTGGAAGTCCTTCGATTCTTCCTTTCTTTCTTGAGCCTAGAAAGCCTGGCTAACCGACAACAGATGAGGTTTTGGAATCACAGACACCATAGGCTGATCATGTGATTGCAGGAATGAAAATTCAGAAGATAGTGTAGTCGGCATGTTTATCCTCTCGTTGCATATTGTACCTTTCTTATATTGTGGCTCTGACTTATTCGGTTATTTGTTTGCTGGCAATGACAAGATTTCTGAGAGAGAGTCATCGGTCTTATCCAACACTAATTTGGTAGGGCACTCCGAAGCGATGCATGCTACCTCATATTGGTTGATGATAGCTTGGTCTTCACCAGTTAAAATCTACTCCGCTGTGAAGTCACAATCCCAATTCTCACCTTCTTCTTGCACAAAAAGGTCTTTTTTCATGCCATCTTCTTTGGCCATCATACCCATCAGTTCATCGATTTGCCCCTTTGCTTCTTCTTGGAACTTTTTCACATATGATATTGTCTCCCTTTGATTCTAAACCAATTGTTCATGAAGCTGTTCAAGTTTAACTACCCTATCTGCTAGGTCATTCATATTTCTAGAGTCGAACAGGTCAAAATTTATTCCCTCCTCACTCATACTTTCTGAGGCAAATGTTTTCCCTGATTAGTGATGTATATGATGTATGTGAATGTACAAAAATATATTATACGTCACAAAATAATGCTACTATGAAAACATGAATGAATGCAAAAAGTGACATTGAGTTCAAAAAATATCATCGTTAAACGACTCATATTAATGGGAATGTCATTTCGTTACAATAGCCAAAGAAAATCCGCTTTGCAAACGGTCCTAAGCTAGCATATAGGTCAACAGTCTTTTCTCTCTAATTAGATTCATCATTCATATAGTCCTGAAGCTTGGTACATCTTCCCCTAAGAATTGTGACTTCCGGGTGGCCTCTTGTATCGGAGTTAACAAATATGCCAATTCTTGTTCTTTCCCCCAAGTGGTGTAGGCGGCGAATTATAGTCGCTCCAATGTCGGCATTTGGTACACTTGACTTGTTCTTCGAAAAGGGTCCTACTGAACTCGACCCTCAGGTGTGCTAAAGTTAAGGCCAGAATTCCTTCATTCCCGAAATATTCTTTCTCATTCTAAGTTGAGACTTGATTGTCGACCCAAGATGGTAAAGTGCTCGGGAAACCTTCGAGCTTACCCCGAAAAGTTTTGTTCTTTGAGTAGATGCGGTTTTCGCTGATCTTTTTGCAGGGGTTTGAGACTCCTCAATTATCAGGGTCAAATCAAAGTCGTCAATCGTGAAACAACCATAGGCGGTAGTTCCAAAACTCTACCACTGCTTGAAGTGGCGGTTGGTCGATCAGAACATCAAGTGAATATAAGATGTCACTATACTCATCTTTGAAAGCACTTCTTTCCTCGGAATCCCAATTATTCCACACTAACTTCCACTCGGACACATCATTAACTTTTGTGTTCATAAAGGTTTCGGCTGACGCTGTTGACTTGAACCTCTGGCTGAAATATTGCGTGCGTCATGTAAATGCTCCCCTTCTGACCATATTTGTACGTCGTGATTCTTTTCATCATTGTTTCGAGCCAAACCTCTCATTAATCTAGTCTTTAATTTTAGACTATTTCCGACTCAATGTGCTCTTTATGATATGACAAAGTATGCAGAACAAAAAGGTACAAAAGGAAAGAGAGAAGACAAGGAAAAGGGTTAGTCAATTGATGGATAATGAATTCAAAAAAGAGAAGAGATAAATACGAGGAAAATAAATGAAAGGCATTCACATAAAGGAAATACCCTAACCGCATGAATTCTAGTTCGCTAAGATTATCCGTATGGCTCTAATAGGGGTAGGCTTTTTAAATTCACACACATGGGTTCGATTCTAATTGGGGTACCCGAACCTATCTTATTACCTACTAAGGAAACAAGAACCCCAATTTTGGCCCATTACAAGATTGCGAATTGGTTTCAGTTCGAGGAAAAGCACGACCTAATGATATAGAGGGCTGCTCACATGTCAAGAGGTGTGGATTCTGAAAGTAAATTACCGACCCGTGGAGGGCTACTCACGTGGGTATATGGCGTTTCACTCCCACTTAAGTGATGGATCTCGGGCATAAAGCTTGATGAAATTGTGCAACACATGTCGGTGATTCCTTAGAAATTAAATGAAAAATTAATTCGAAGGCCAACAATTATCAAAGCCCGTACAATTGTAGTCACATTTTCAAGAAAGGTTCAACCTCACTAGAATCGATTGAAATTCCGACAATTTCCCACCATTAATAAGCAACAAATATTTTATTTGGCCTAACTATCTTTTTATTTTTTTAAAAAAACAAAACTGATCCCTAGCGGAGTCGCCATGCTATAGCGATTTTTTTTTTAAAAACCTTTAGAAAAATTATAAGTTCAGCGCTACGGGTTATCCCAAAAATCCTTTCTTTGTAATCTTGGTTTAAAGGGATTTCTTTTGAAAATTCTTTTTCTTTGGAAAACTGATTGAAAACTGGGAGTCACCACCGGCCATTTGGATAAGGTAGGCTGAACACCACAAAACCAGAGATTCATTTTGAAAGGGTTCGGGAGTTGGTTACGTGTGTGGAAGGATTAGCACCCGCATCACGCCCGGTAATCGGTACCAAAATATTTGTTGCTTTTAATCAAAGGAAATTGTCAAAATTTGAAAGGAATTTAATTTGGTGACCTTAATTAAAAATTAACCTTAATTGAACGGGCTTTATCAAATTGTTGAGTTCAAATTAATTAGACATTTAATTAATAAGATTGACGATACATCAGACTATAGATTAAACCGACATCGAATAAGCCCGACTGCCGTGTTAATTTATGGTTCGAATCCCGCACGTCACCTTTATGCATGATGCAAGAATTTTAAAATATGATGTACTGATTTGGTTAAGTTTTAATTTTACCTTGAGTCGGTAAGGATTAATTCAAATATTTGGTCAACATCCTTTAAGCTCGGACTGTTGCGACACAAATATCAGAATTAATGAATACATCCCTTTTTATGATTTAAATTAATTAACATGTAAATCAAATGGGCCAAATGATAACAAATAAAATGAATGTCAGACAAAGACTTGAAAATTAAACACATAAAGGTCCACTAAAAGTCCTAATCTAAAAGGCCCAAATTATGGAAATTTAATTAGTGATCTAATTTAAAAACTAGGTGAATCTAATATTAACCCTAAATTAATTAATCCTAAAAGGCTAGAGAACCCTAATAAATTATGATTTATCTTGTAACATGACAATTAACTCGATCAATCTTAAACTAGTATTCCAATAAGCCAAGAATACTATTTAAAGTAAATCAAATTAATTAATCATGGTTTTAACTTAAATGTCAATTTAATCTCCATGTTAATTTTATTATTAAAGTAATTAAGAAATGCCCAATTAGTTTAGTGAACTTAACATTTATCCCAATAAACTAAGGGTAAATTTAAATTCACTAATTTAATTTGAACCTTAATCTATCTAAGGCTCTAAGCTAAGCCTAAATTAATTTAATTAATTTAAAGATCACGCCCCTATGAGACGAGCACACGATTTTAAATTAATCAAATTAATTTTACGTAATTCTAATCTTGAATTAATCTATCAAACTCAAAGCCCTTCTAAACTAAGCAAGCCCTAAACACAAAAAGGCCCAAACCATTAAGCCCAAAACATAAAAAGGCCTAAACTTCTAAACTAAACCCAAATGAAAGACCACATGTATACCTTTAAGAAAATATACTTTAGTTATATATTATATACCATATACAAAAAAAATTATAAAAGGGATAATATGAAATCATGATAATAAAGTAAACAAGCTAATATAAATTAAACAACATTCAACAAGTAAAATAACATACATATCACAAGCAAAAAATAAAATAAAATAGAACACATAAAAAAAAGACTAAAATAAATAACAAAGGTTACCAATAAAATCATCAACATTTTCATTGGACTATAAAAAAGGATTATACGTAAATAAAAAGAAAAGGGAAGAATGTACCCAAAACCCAAATATGTATGCTCGATCAACCAAATTGCACATGTTGTTGTTGGGGTTGAGAAGTTCAATTCAAGGGTTTAATAATGATAGAAAATGATTTCGATTAGGGAATTTTATAGTGGATAAGGGAATCGAATAGTCAAAAAAAAAGAAAAAGAAAATGGCCATGAAAAACGGCAGGGGAATTGGGTTTTCAAAGAAATGAAAAGAACGGCTTGAGGAGGTTTGCCGAATGCAGGGAAAAAATTAGGTTAGTTGTTCCTCTTATTTTAGGGTAGAAATATATATATATATATATATGATGAAGGGTATTTTTGGTTTATCCCCTTAAAATAAGAACCAATGAAAATTAAGACCTTGGTCACCAAGTAGTTTTTTTAACCAATGGGAATGAGGCATTGATTCATCCAATAAGAACCAAGCCTTGGTGAGTAAGGAGTTGGGATTTTTTTTTGTATATATTTTTTTACTATATAAAATTATATATAACATGCCATGAAATTTTGGGCTTAGGGTATAAGGTAAGGTTTATTGGTATTTAAAAAGGGGTAATGTGGATTTATTTTATTTCGAGCATTTAATTTAACCCGGACAAAATTTAGTGTCTACACACGGATGTGCGTAAGCTGGGTTGTATAGTATCTTTGCTTTAGGGTGATGCTTAGTCGTGGTGGACTACCACTATCGCGGGGATAAAACCTGATCAGGTGATATGGGAGTTCTTTGGAGCTGTTTTCTGAAGGAAATTTCTGGGTGCTCGTTATCAAGATGAGAAGAAGCGAGGGTTTATGGCTTTGGTGTAAGGTAACATGTCTATTTCGGAGTATGAGGTTCAGTTCGTCAGGTTGAGCCAGTATGCATCTGAACTGGTTCTCGATGAGCAGAAAATGTGTGATTGCTTCCGTTATGGTTTGATGAAGGAAATGAAGACTTATATGTTGACCTCCGAGTATACAGATTTCGATGTCTTGGTCACTCATGCCAAGGACATTGAGTAGAGCTTGGGTTTGTCCTTTTGCCTAGTGAATTCTAGTTTTGGTAAGAGAGTTGCTGAGTTTGATGGTGGTAGAGATCGTTGTAAGAGGTAGCGAGATAAGAGGTTCTATCCGGATCAAAGGCGTAGTGGTGGTGGTAATATGGGCCACGGACAGTAGGGCTAGAATGCAGTGGTTCGTGTACCTGAGTGTGGTTGTTATGGGCGGTGACATTCTGGAAAGTGCTGGGGTAATCGGGATGGTTGTTGGGGTTGTGGTTTGTAAGGCCACATGAGGCGTGATTGTCCTCAGTTAGCTAGACAGGCACCGATGCGTGTTGTCGAGCTTTAGAGGGGTCGTGGGTGCGACCGAGGTAATTTTCAGCGTAGGGAAGATGGTCAGAAAAAGTGGCTCATGTTGTGGTAGTTCAACCTGAAGGAGGTGGACCAACTAGGGTGTATGCACACCGTGAGGGTAGGAATAACACGGATGTGATTGCAGGTACCTTTACTTTGCAATCCTTATCATTACTTTCTTTGATTGATTCTGGTTCCACGCATTCATACATCTTGCACGAGCATGCACAGTTGCTTGATATACTGGTTGAGTATATAGATGTGGGTATGCAAGTGGCGAGTTCTTTTGGTGAGACAGTTATGGTTAGGAAGTTGTATTAGAGGTGTTCGTTGATGGTTTAAGGCCATGTATTTGCTGTGGACATGATGAAGTTACCTTTCTATGGTTTTGATGTTATTCTTGGGATTGATTGGTTGACTGAGCATAGGGATGTGGCAGATTGTGAGACCAAGCGTGTATCGTTGAACCTGGCCGATGATTATGAAGTTATAGTGGTGGGCAAAAATGTAAAGTTCTTGTCCAATGTTATTTTGACAATGGAAGCGCAAAAGTTGATGAAAGGAGGATGTCATGCATATTTGGCGTATGTTATGAATCTGAATATGAAGGAGGCACGTCCCCAGGATATCCGAATAGTTTGTGATTTTCTGGGGGTGTTTTCGAAAGAGTTGCTTGGTTTGCCGCCGAATAGAGAGGTAGAGTTCTGTATTGAGACGTATGCGGATATGGCTCTGGTGTCTATTGCTCCGTATCGTATGGCACCCAAGGAGTTAAAGGAGTTGAAGATGCAACTTCAGGAGTTGCTAGACTGTGGGTTCACTTGGCCTAGTGTGTTGCCTTAGAGAGCTCCGATGTTGTTTGTAAAAAAGAAAAATGGCACGATGAGAATGTGCATTGATTATCAGTAACTGAACAAGTTGACGATAAAGAACAAGTATCCCTTGCCGCAAATTAACGACCTATTCGATCAGTTCCGTGGTGCTACAGTGTTTTCCAAAA
Source organism: Hibiscus mutabilis (assembly GCA_019671005.1). Lineage (NCBI taxonomy): Eukaryota > Viridiplantae > Streptophyta > Magnoliopsida > Malvales > Malvaceae > Hibiscus > Hibiscus mutabilis. The sequence continues at coordinate 15,715,369 of CM033717.1, read as the reverse complement.
TAGATTTGAGATCAAGATATTACCAGTTGAAAGTGAAAGATAAAGATGTGCCGAAGACAACATTTCGCAGCCGCTACAAGCATTATAAATTCTTAGTGATGCCTTTCGGGTTGACAAATGCACCTATAGCTTTCATAGATATGATGAATAGAGTGTTCCATGAATTCCTAGATCAGTTTGTTGTGGTGTTTATTGATGACATCCTTGTGTACTCTCATACCGAGGAGGATCACGATAGGCATTTGTAGATTGTTTTGCAGACCTTGTTAGACAATCAACTTTTGCTAAGCTAAGTAAATATGAGTTTTGGATTAAGGAAGTGGTGTTCCCTGGTCATGTTGTTTCAGCTAAAGGGATTCGTGTGGATCCTTAGAAAATTGAAGCGGTTGTGAGTTGGAAGCAATCTAAGTCGGTGACAGAAGTACACAATTTGAGTGGATATTATCGTCGTTTTGTGGATGGTTTCTCTAAAGTTGCTGCCCCGTTAACAAAGTTGTTGCAAAAGGATGTTAAGTTTGAGTGGTCAGAGGCGAGGCAACAAGCTTTTGAGAAGTTGAAGGAAGCTTTGACACGAGCTCCAATCTTGATTCAACCCGAGTCAAGAAAAGAGTTTGTGATTTATAGCAATGTATCCTATGTAGGGTTAGGGTGTGTGTTGATGCAGAATGGAAGAGTGGTAGCTTTGCATCGAGACAGTTGAAGGTGCATGAGCGCAATTATCCTACACATGACATTGAGTTGGTTGTGGTGGTGTTTGCACTAAGGATTTGAAGACATTACATTTATGGTGAGAATTGTGTGGTGTATACGGACCATAAAAGCTTGAAATATTTAATGTCGCAGAAGGATTTGAATCTTAGGCAACGAAGGTGGTTAGAGTTGCTTAAGAATTATGATTCATCGATCGAGTATCATCTGGGTAAGGCTAATGTGGTGGCCGATGCTTTGAGTAGGAAAGTGGATGTAGAGTTAAGGGCCATGTTTACGCGATTGAGTGTATCGCGAGATGGCGGGTTGGTGGCTGAGTTGCAAATGAAGCCTTCCTTGATCCAATTGATTAAGGAGAAGCATTTGCTTGATGATTCGTTGGTACCACATGTTACGGACATTGTGGAAGGTAATCCAACAGAGTTTTTCTTTAATGATGATGGTGTTTTATGCTTTAAGGGTCAAATAGTTGTGCCGGGAGATGTTGAGTTGAGGCGCACTATTTTGACGAAAGCGCATAGTAGTCCTTTTGCTATGCATCCCGGCAGTACCAAGATGTATCGTGGGTTGAAAGATGAGTACTATTGAGTTGGGTTAAAAAGGGATGTTGCAGAGTTTGTGAGTAAGTGTATGGTTTGTTAAAGGGTAATAGCTGAGCATCAATTTCCATCCAGGTTGTTGTAACCGTTGAGGATACCAGAGTGGAAATGGGAGAGAATCACCATGGATTTTGTGTCCAGTTTGCCTTTGACCCTGTAAAGAAGAACTCTATTTGGGTGATTGTGGACTGTTTGACGAAGTGTGCACATTTTGTGCCGGTGCATACGATGTATACCTTGGATAGGTTGGTGAATTTGTATATCGCTGAGATTGTGCATTTGCATGGTGTGCCTAAGTCTGTAGTGTCGAATAGGGATCTGAGGTTTACGGAAAGGTTTTGGGAATGTTTGCATTGAGCCTTGGGTACGCAGTTGAGTTTTAGTACATCTTATCATCATCAGATGGATGGACAGCCTGAGCGAGTTATCCAAGTGTTGGAAGATATGTTGCATTGTTGTGTTATCGAGTTCCAAGGTTCTTGGAAGAAGCAGTTGCCTTTGGTGGAGTTTGCTTATAATAACAGTTATCAGGCTAGTATACATATGGCAGCTTATGAGGCTTTGTATGGAAGAAAGTGTAGAACGCCTTTGTGTTGGGCGAAAGCGGTGCAAAAGTTGGTTTCTTTGCCGGATTTGCTTAAGGTAACAACGGAGAAGGTAAAGACCATTTGTGATCGTTTGAGAGAGGTTTTAGATCAGCAAAAGTCTTACGCGGATTTGAAGCATAAGGAAGTTAAATATGGACTGGGCGATAAAGTGTTTTTGAAGGTTTCACCTTGGAAGAAGGTGATGACGTTTGGTCGGAAAGGCAAGTTGAGTCTGAGGTTTATTGGACCACATGAGGTATTGGAATGTTTTGGTCCCGTTGCTTATAGGCTAAGGTTGCCACCTGAGTTGGAAAAGATATATGATGTTTTCCATGTATCCATGCTTCGGAGGTATCGGTCGGATCCATCGCATGTTATGTCTATTGAGGAAGTTGAGTTGAATCTAGATTTGACCTATGATGAGGAACCGATCAAAATCTTGGATGTGGACAGTAAAGTGCTTCGTGAAAAGGCCATTGAGCTGGTTAAAGTGTTGTGGAGATACAGAGGTGTCGAGGAAGCTACGTAGGAAAGAAATGGTGACATGAAGAAGCAGTTTCTTTATCTTTTCCCATCAGGTAAAATTTCAAGGACAAATTTTCTTAAGTGGGGGAGAGTTGTAACGCCCCAATTTTGGGCCTAGAAGTTAGCCGAGTTAAGCTAGGTGGTATGTTTGAACCGTTTTGGCAATTCTGATTAGTTTCGGGAATAATGCAGTTTAAATGGTTTTTGAAAGAAATAAATTATAGAAAAAATATTTTAAAATACTTATTTAATATATATGTGATTTTGGTGGAATCAATTTTGGAAAATGTAATTTGGAGGTTTGACATTTTGGAACTAGTGACCAAAATGTAAAATGTGCAAAACTATTTTTAGTGACTAATTTGTAAAAGATCAGGACTTAGAATCTTTAGGGAGCTTTGACCAAGAGTCTCATTCAGGCTTTTTCCCCTTAATTGACTATTTTTAAATTAGTTTAATAAACAAAACAAGTTGGAGAGAATTAATTGGTCATTATTTCTTAAAACATATTTCACGTAACTAACTTTTCTCTCAACTATTTTCCTCTCAATTTCTCTCTAGCCAAACATCAATTTTTCTTCAAATATTTAAGGTAAACCTTTGATTTAGTTATTCTTTTAACATCAAAAGATTTCTTATTGATTTTCTTTTAAAGCCTTATGATTTTACCTTTGTTTTCTCATGAAAAATCATTGCAATTGGGGGAAAAAGCATCATTAGAGGTAAGTTTTCGTTCTTCTCCTCTAACGAAAGGTTCTTTATGGAAATTCCCAAGTTATTGATCTTTTATGAATGTTTTCTAATGGGTTTTGATGGTATAATTATGGAAAGATGATTTAATTGAGGTTTAATTGCTTTAATTGATGGATCTTTGTTTCGGATATGATTTGCAGGGTTTATAATGAGTTAATACTATGATTATGATGTGTTGATTTAAGTGATTTTAACAATAGAATCCCGAAACTAGGTGAATTGCTAGGTGTTGATGTTGATATGTTTGGGCTTGTAGCTTGTTTATGGGGTTAATTGGTTGCTGGTGGTTATTTGGTGTTGAAGAGATGTTTTTGGATGTAAATTGATGTTTTAGTGTTAATCTCGCTGGGTAATAGCTGGAGAATAGTTAGTAAGGTTTCGCCGATGATTTCGGTTGTTTTTGTTAGGCGGAAGCTTGGTTGTTGTGGGAGGAAAGTGTTGTAGTGTGTTGCTGGGGATTTTGATGCAAAGAAATGCATTAATCCTCTATTTTGCTTTGGTTAGAAGCAGGGGACGATGATCTGATAGCTTTAGAAGGAGTTACGGTTGATCCAGAAGCTTGATTTCGCCTCAGCAAGGCAAGCGAGGTGTAGTTGGTGAGTGGCACTGGTTTTAAAGCTTTTCAAAGAGGTTTGAAAGTGATTTTGGGGAGTTTAAATTAAGCTGAAAACAATGGTTTAAACTTGGAAGTAAGTATGATCGAATTTGCTCTCGGTTCTCGACTTTTTCCATTGTTTTGATAAATCATGCTCATGTTTGAAGATAGAATTTGTTACCTACTATTATGCATGTTTTTATGAATTGAGAAATGATTCATGTTATCCCATGAGATTGATTTGTAGTTTTCAAGAATTTGCATCTTGATGAGAAAAATGGTATGCATTGATTATGTTTTAAAATGGGATATGCTATGGTTTATGTTGATGCATTGAAAAATAGTAGGTTAACATGGTTTTAAAGTGTATATTGTCAAGTGACGAAGCCTTTAATAATTGGATATAATTGGTCGACCAGTAGGATGAGAGTGCACTATAGTATGTAGCAAAATCGTACGTGCGTGATCCACCTCTATGATGTACAGCAACATCATGTGAGTCGTTGTAAGGTGCGAAGCAACACCTTACGGGCATTTAAGGTGCAAAGCAACACCTTGTGAACCTTGGTGCAAAGCAACACCATGTTTTTTGCCGTTCTTATGGTGCGCAGCCACACCATGAGATGTATCCGCATATCCGATGTGTTGGGACGTAGCTCTCCCACGTGTTGTTTGGGACATAGCCCTCCTATGTGTTTGATCGGGACGTAGACATCCCGGGTCACTTGAGTGCCAATGTAAAAGATTACATGTAGCTTTGATTTAAATGGTTTTTGTATAATGAGCTCTATACATGAGATTCTATTTTTGAACATGATAGCAAATGTTCATGATTTGAAAAGCTAGCTTGACATTTGTATTGGTTTAATGCATGAGCCTTAATGATACATGTGTTAAAAGATAAATGATTTGCTTTAGTGAGTTTTAAAGCATGAGACTATGTTGAGTGTTGCGCGTAATAAGTGCTCCGCAATTGTGCAAGTGTACACGTCGCAAGTTATAGTATAAATGATATCGTCTCCACAGGGATTGGTGTCACTTCAAGAATCTAATCTCATGCGTGTAATAAGTGCTATGCAATTGTGCAAGTATACACGTCGCAAGTAATAAAGTGATATGAGTATCGAGTATCGTCTCCACAGGGATTGGTTTGGGCCACTTTGCTTAAGTTACTGCACTATAAAAAGTAAAAACACAAATAGAAGATTATAGGAGTTTTAACTAATAACTAATCTATAAAGCAAATAAGTAAAAGAATAGAAGAGATCAAATGAGAGAGATAGGCCAGGTTATCGTGAGTTGAGGTGTGATAGCCAATTGGATCGTCTTGGTAAAAGAGTGCAAGGGCAACTCAGTTGCCGTAGCAACTTGCACAACGGGGTTGCCTTGGCAACTAATTGATGGTTGCCTGGGCGACTAGTTGGGAAACTACTTGGGCGTCTGGGCAGCAACCTTCAAGGTTCGGCAGAGCGTTCTTTAATGGTTTCTTCTTATCCCTAAGTCGAAACTCTAGCTACTTGTGCATGTCTTGATAATACATCCTTGCGTGAATCAAGGGTGAACAACAACCAATCTTGCGCTCTTCTTAGCCATTGAAATCCTTAACTTATTCCTAAGCCAGATTAATCTTCACCATCAATAGATTGAATAAAGATCATATTCATTCGTTTCTTGAATCTAACTCTCCCGATATTAGTAAATAGATGAAGTTACGAGATCCTCTCCCAATTCACTCGCAAACAAGAATAAGAACCAAGAATGAATAAACCTTGAATAGAAAAGTGTAAACTCTTATTACCTAAACAAAATCCAATTGTTTCTCACAACCACAAGACACAATAACCTTAGCCAAATAGATTTAGTTCATGGCTAGGTTCCAAAGAAACACAAGATAAAGAATTCCTAGCATGAACCTAATTGAACAAGAAAGAAAAAGATGAAGGATGGATGAAGCCTTCTTGTCGAGATCTCCCCTTGAAGCTTGTCGAAAATTCTCTCTTCTCTCCCCTTTGGAGTTGTCGAAATTTTCCCTCTTCTTGCTCACTTGGTGTTGACGGCTTGGTGATCTATTTATAGGGCTAGGTCAAAGTCATTCTTTGAGGAGGAAGTTAAGTTGGAATTAAATTATCTTTAAAGAATATAATTATTTATTATAATTATATTCCTTCTAGAACTTCTCCTATATTCTTGGAATTTAATTCTTTTTTAACCTCTTCATGGAAATCAAACTCCTTTGGGATTTAGCTTTGCTCCATGTCATCTTGGGCTTGTCTAGTCATCAATTTCGACTACCATATCACCTTATTCTTTGTCGACAATTGCCCTGGCAACTGGCTCGGCGTCTCTTTCATGCATTGCCCTGGCAACTGGTTCTAGCCTTGTTTAGGCAAGTGATTCCGCACACACACAAAAACACACCAAAGCAGCATCTTTTTCCACAAAAATCACCAAGTTATGTAATCAAGCTCAACGGTGGAAAGAAACATGAATTAATGCATGAATGGCTAATTATGCAACTAATATGAGCTTAAGTCTAACAATAATATGAGTAAAAAGGGTAATAAAAATAGTACTTTTGAACACTTATCATTGAGCATGATGAGAAATGGTTTATTGAGGAAAAAGGTTTTCAAAGGCATTGTTAATGGTTTGTTTAGAGCATCCCTCACTAAGCATATTGCTTATGCTCTCTTTTCTGAACAATGCAGAGAAATAGATTGTTCATGCTGCAAGAAAGAAAGTGAAGAGGTTCAAGAGTAGCTCAAGCTCAAGTATGATTTTAACCCTTCAATAGTAATAAGTTTGAAAATGGGTGGATACCTTAATGATTTGGAAGTGTATGTTGTGAACTCCCTGGTTTTGGCACAAGTTTGTAGTGCCTAAATGGTTGTGTAAATGGCCTTTAAAGTTGGTTTGAACTTTGATATGGTTTTTGATGTTTAATTTGGTTTGGCAATAGGGTGCATGCCTATATATTTCCTTTTTAGAATGTGAACATGCTTGATGATATTTCTGATGCTTTTGACAGTGGTTTGATCCTTGAATATGTTGTGGTTGCCTAGAAAGCATGTTAGAATGGTTTGGCTATATTTATGGTGTATTTAAGCAGCAATTTGAGACATTGCAGGCCTAGACGTATCGGTACACGGGGTGCCGTATCGATACGGGTAGGCCAAATTAGGCTAGCGTATCGGTACGGATAGACCTGTATCAATACGGTCTTAGAGAAAAATGGATGGGCGTATCGGTACACGGGGCCGTATCGATACGCTCTTGTGTTTTCTTTGAATCTGCCAAGTTGTGTACGATATGCAGAGCAGATGTACTGATACGGTGTTAGGTAAATTGGTTATTTGGAATCTTCTAATGTTTTGTTTCCTTACGTTTTAGTCCCTGAATGTTGTAAATGCAATTAAATGAGTTTGGGTGATCAAATCAAGTTGAATTTTGACATGTGAGCATGAAACCTGATTAAATAAATATTGGTAACTTAAATTTCGTGATTAGTCCTTGTAAAACGTTGGTTTCGCAAATTAGTCCCTACACTTGTAATGGGACGATTGGATGTCAATTCGACGCTCGATCAAGTCGGAATTTCACACGCTTCCAACATGTACATGTAGGATAATAATTAAGCATCTAGGAAAGATAAAAAGAAAAAATATATACAAGGGTTGTTTATTGGGTAAACCTTCCCAGTTTACTCCAATATTCCCCGTGTGACTCATTCGGTTCGGTCTTGCGACTAGACCAGATCGAGGGGGTTACAGACCCTTTGAAATTCTTGATGGAAACGCCAACAATAACTGGGAAGATGTCCCATTGGAAAATGCTTTTGTCCGAGTTTGACATTGTATATATGAGCTAGAAAGCAATAAAAGGGAGTGCTATAGCAGATTTCTTAGCAAGACGTACCTTAGATGATTATGAACCCCTGAACTTTAATTTTTCCAAATGAGGACTTGATGTGTATCACATTTGAAGAAGAGATGGTTCCAGAAGAAAAGTCATGGAAGCTTTATTTCGATGGAGTATCCAATGCCCTAGGTCATGGAATAGGGGCAGTGTTAATTTCTCCAGAGAATGTCTACTACCCTTTCACGAGTAGATTAGAATTCTTTTGTACAAACAACATGGCCGAGTAAGAGGCACGTGTTATGGGATTGTATGTAGCCATTGAGAGAAAGATCAAGGTGCTTCGAGCCTTCGAAGATTCATCCTTGGTAATCTATCAGCTCCGAGGAGAATGGAAAACAAGAGACCCAAAGTTAGTCAAGTATTAAGACTCGATCCAAGAGTTAATTAAAAAAATTAAGAAGGTCAGTTTTATATATCTTCCAAGGGTGGACAATCAAATGGTTGATGCTTTGGCAACCTTGGCCGTGATGTTTAGAACAAGTACAAAGGCAAAAACGAAACCGGTCGAAATGCAAATTTTTGAAATGCCGACACATTGTTGTATCTTAGAAGAGGTGGATGGCAACCCATGGTACTATGATATCTTGTAGTATATCAAGTTCTAAGCCAACGAAAAGAAGCAAACGAGAATAATAAGAGGACTATTAGAAGAATGACAACTAGTTATGTCCTAGATGGTGAGATCTTGTACAAAAGAAGCAGAGACCGAGTGCCGTTGAGGTGTGTTGATGTTCGAGAGGCCGAAAATATTCTCGCAGAGGTACATGATGGGTTGTGTGGGACACATGCCAATGGCTTCTCAATGGCCCAAAAAATTATGAGATATGGCTATTTTTGGTCAACCATGAAAGGATATTGTATCGACTACACCAAGAAATGCCACAAATGTCAGATATACGTCGACAATATTTATTCTACACCGCTACCTTTGCACACCATGAATTCACCATGGCCTTTCGTAGTCTGGGCATGGATGTTATCAGACAGGTTCACCCAAAGGCTTCCAACGAGCATCGTTTCATTCTAGTTGTCATTGACTACTTTACTAAGTGTGTAGAGGCAGCCTCCTATGCCAGCATCATAAGGGCGACAGTTGGCAAGTTCTTGAAGAAAGAGATTATTTACTGGCATGGATTACCAAAAAGGATCATTACCGAAAATGCTTCCAATTTAAACAATACAATGATAACTGAGGTGTGTGAACAATTTAAAATAAAGCATTATAACTCCATCACCTATAGTCCTAATATGAATGTGGCAGTGGAAGCAACAAACAAGAACATCAAGAAGATCATATCTAAAACAACAGACACCTTTAAGGATTGGCATGAGAAACTACCGTTTGCTCTGTTTGCCTACTGAACGTCTGTACGTACATTGATAGGGGCAACACCATACTCTTTGGTCTACGGCATAAAGTCAGTACTACCTATTGAAGTAGAGATTCCATAACTTCGAGTATTGAACGAAGTGAAGTTGGATTAAGCTGAATGGATACAAGCCAGGTTTGATCAATTGAATCTTATTGAGGAAAAAAGGTTAAAAGCTATCTGCCATGGTCAGATATATCAAAAGAGGATGATGCGGGCTTATGACAAGAAGGTTCACCCTAAAGAATTTCGAGAGGGGAATCTAGTGCTTAAAAAGATCTTGTCAAATCATAAAGATTCTCGAGGGAAGTGGATGTCTAATTGGGAGGGATCGTATGTCGTCAAGAATGTTTTTTCTGAGGAAGCACTGATCTTAACAAAGATGGATGGGAATGAGTTACGAAATACAATAAACTCTAACTCGGCTAAAAAAAAGCTATGCTTGAAGAAACAAAAAAGAGACAAAAAGACAAAAAAAAATAATAAAAAAGGAAAATTTCAATAAAAGAGAAAATGGGGGGTTCAAGATGAAAACTCGAAAAGGGCATCTTGAAACCAATGGAGGATTTAAGTTGAAAACCCATAAAGGGCGGCACAAGTGAATTTTGAAGAATAGGCACCTGACAAACATACCCTCTCGAAAATCAGATATCTCAGTGAAGAGCTTCAAGCAAAGATTCTACCTTGGTCGATGGGCTCACGCATCATTCATGCAGTGGATGTTTATGACATTGTATAATGTTTTATTTTCTTTTCATGTTTGCCATGATCTTTCAAATCATTTCAAAATCTATCAATCTTAATGAAGTACTATTTTGTGCCTTCTCTTATTGTTTCTATAAGCATCCTGCAAGTAGGTTAATATAGATTCATGATAAACAAAAGATTTCTTGGTATTACTGTGTTCTAGCCTCTAAAATGTAGGTGATCCAAAGACAAAATTAGCCCCCACATTCATGTTTCCTTTGGTATGCCCAGAAGAAGACCCCAAATACTGAGACATGAGATTGCCCTGAGATCAGGCGGCAAGTGTCGCCGACACCGAAGCTCAAGCTTTCAGAGAAAAGTAAGAGAATCGTGAAAATAAAAGAACTACAAGGCAAAAACCTGAAAGGGTGTCTAGAAAAAAAGAGAGAGAAAAAAGGAAAAAGAAAAGAAAAAAATAAAAACCAAAGTGAAAACTCGAAAGAGCACTTTGAGAAGCAAATCTAAAGTGAAAACCTGGAAAGACGCTTTAGAGCAAAATTTCAGAAGCTCGAAAGGAAGGAGCTAAAGTGGTTGAACCCGAATGTGATATGTAGTACTGCCGCTACAAAGAGCCATAAGAGTGAAGGACATTGGTCGATCAAAAAGTGAAAACAGCAGAGCAATCTGGAAATTCTACTAACCATACATCATATGTAGTTAGACATCCCTAAGTTAGGAGCATGCTAACTCATACCATCAAAACATTTTTTCTATTTTCTTGACAGGCACTAAAGAAATTAGCAAAAGACTGGATCTTTCACTCCACGTCCGAATAAGTAGATCTCAAGCAATAAACATTTTACCATGCTAACACGACAAGAAATTGGAACATTGTCTTAATACTTTCCAAGATTCAGCCTTTTGGGAAGAGAAGGAAAAGTTTTTTAGTACTCATGACGTAAGAAAACGGGTGCCATTTCGGAGTGAAAAGTTCTATACAGGAAGAACCTGAAGCTCCAAGATTTCATAGCAAAAGGTTCTATATAGGAAGAACCTGTAGCTCAAAGACTTCAAAGCGAAGAGTTATATATAGGAAGAACTCCTAGCTTCAAGACTTGAAGGTGAAAAAGTTCTATCCAGGGAGAACTTGCAGCCTGAAGATGTGTCACCAAGGACAAGCTAAAAGTTCTATATAGGAAGGGCTTGCAGCTCCAAGGCTTTAGATAGAGGAATAGTGAACAGTTCTATATAGGAAGAACTCGTAGCTCTGAATCTTTAGACAAGGAAATAGGATAAAATTGGTGCTTATGATCTTTGCTCTATTCTTGTTTTACAAGAATGAGCAAAGAGGGGCAACTGTAAACACTAATTTTATCTGTGTATATTGACCCAGGTTTTAATGTTATTATTGTTATCTTTATCAATTATTGTTATTCTTATTACTATTATATTTGTTATTAAAATAAATAAATAGACCATAGAAAATGAAAGCGCATATAAATTAAAAATAGTTCAATCCATTTATAAACTACATAACCCAAAAAAATATTACAAGTGGCCTGTTTTGGCCCAAATATGGATAAACCCTAATCTAATCTAGTGTTTTTTGCGTAGCCAGCTAAGGACCGTTAGATCATATTCGATCTGACGGTCTAGATCAAGCCTGAGAGACACATAAAACACACATCTATCTATCTGTCTCCTTCACGCGCGTGTAGTAGATTGCCCGAGGCTGTTGGATTCCACGCGCCACATGTCTACTTCCGGCGCTGCCACATCATCCTTTAAGAGCCATCTAGACCGTCTATTTTTTGAGCGATCTCATCCGTTGGATCAAATTTGATCCAACAGCCCAGATCTCATCTGACCAAGAGAAACTCTTTGCCCCTTCATCCGATGGCCGCCACGCGTCTTCATCAAACGGCCGCATGTTTATCATGGACTGAGGACCACCATCCCACCGGCTCTCCAGTAACCGTACCAGTTAAAAATGATAAAGAATAAAGGGGCATCAGAACAACAAATCATCAACAGTATTCGAATTAAATGTAAAGCAAAGTGAAATTGGATATAAAACAATGTAAAAATCCAGTTTGTAATGAGTTTTTTTAATCAATTGAAAAAAGAAAATTCAGAAAGTATTCTTCTTTCTATCTACTTCTCTTGCATATTATGAATATAAAATAAAAATGAAAGAGTTCAGGGTTACTAGCTTCCCGGCGTTTTTGTTTTGGTGACAAGCCTCTCAGTCTCTTCTTGAGCTGTGAATGGTGAACTAGATGGGTTTCTAAAGTTTTTTTAGGTTTCGGTTCTTTCAAAAAGGGGGTTTTGATTTATTTTTCTCGAAAATCAAGCTTTAGATATGGTTTTAGGGGTAAAAATGATGGTTTTGGTCTGGTTTTGGTGTTCGCTGGTGCTGGCAAATGGCGACTAGCGATGTTGGGCGGCGGTTGATACGGTAGGGGAGTCCGCCGAAATCTGGGTTTGTCACCAGATTTGGATGAACACACGGTGGTCTTCATCCATTTTCCAGAAAAAATAAGAGGTTTTCAGATAAAAGCCTTAAAAATGAATAGGGTCTGATTTTTTTGGTTCAAAGGTGTGGTTTATACTTTTCTTTAAAAATTAAAATGGGTTTATTACATTATAAATCCCTCCGCCCCAAAGTATTAACGCCATAAAGACCTCCGCTTTGTTTATTGCTCTGCTACCCTTCCGTGTGGGCTAATTGCCTTCTTAGTCCTCCAAAATTTTTACTGCTTTCAAATTAGGTACCGTTATCAAATTAGAACTGTTTTAGTGGTTTAATTTCCTTTTCGATCCTCAAAGTTTTATTTCCCTTTTAATTAAGCCCCAAGTCCAATGATTTTTTTCTTAGTTAACCCTATTAATCATGCATATTTAATTTTAGTACTGTTAATTTATTTTATTTAATTTCAGTTCTTTAAATTTTGGTATTTGATGTGGTTGATGTCTTGTATAATGCTCTCTTTTGCTTTAAATATATTGCGTTATATGTAGTATATGATACGTATAGTAATATGTGTTAAATATATATGGTATTTAAAGAATAATATATATATATATATATTATATGTGAAGTAAATATACGTATAGTATATAATGTATAGTTTATATGTGCATAGTGCTTAGAATGTATATTATATGTATTATGTTATGTAACTAATAAAAAATGTATTATGTTATGTATATGTTTGTTCTTTCTTTATTTCATTTATGTTACCATTAATACATTCGTTCATGCATAATTAAAATGCTATTTTTATTTATCGCACTAGTCTATTTTTGTACTTGAGGCCCCGATATTCTGGTAGGAGTGTCATCCCGAGTCTTCGAGCATCATCTCTTTTGGTATCATGGGTTGTGAGTTAGGTTGTTCGATTTGCATGTCCATGCATTCATGCATCTTAAGGATTATTAATTAAGTTAGGTCAAATTTTAAATTTTCTTAATAAATACGATATGAACCCTTACGTACCGATTTACGACGTTATGGGGTGCTAATCCTTCCCCACACGTAACCGACTCCCGACCTTTTTTTTTTAAACATTGGTTTACTTTTTTCGGTGTCCTATCTACCTTATCCAAGTGACAGGTGGCGACTCTAAATTTTATTTCAAAATACGAGTTTTTTAAGAATTTCCCTCATATGTCATCTTTTAATTAAAAAGGGATTTTCCAAATATACCTCGGATTTTTTAGTCGCTACAATAACAAGATTTGTATCCATAGAAATTTCAATTTTTCATATATAACAAGTAAAAATATCGAATATAATAAGATTTATATTGTAATCACTAATTTTGTCGGGGTGTTAACCCGTTTTTATATTTTGTAATAAAGGGCATCACTTTATTTATTAAAACCCCAAAACACCAAAAAATATTACTAGTATTATGTTAAATACTATTAATAGAGAAATTTGGTTTGGTTATTATATATTAGTAATGTATCTGGCCCGTTTGACCCAAACCCTAATATGCCTCTTTTGTTTGTAGCCCCTTCATCTGCCCCGACGCGCACGTGCAATCCACGTGTGGCTCTCCATGTCCCCACGCGCCCATGCGCGATCTTTGGTAACCCACGCGCTCGACTCCTCAGCTTTCAAGCATCGCGACGTTCGTCTCCAGCTGCCTCACCGTACTGGTCCCCTCCCCCTTAGCAACAACACATACAAGCAAGACAAGGGAGGTTAAGAATCATTTTCAGAGACGAACCAACATTTGGTAGATAATAGATGAATACAAACAAATAGGAGCAGCCAGTAGGGATTATTAGAATTTTTTCCCTATTCTAAATACATGTAATTTCGGCTATAAAGCAGTAACTTAAAGATTGTAAATCCTAAGTGCAAACAAGGAAAAAAGATTCAAACAACGAAAAAAAGATTCAAATCAATACAATCAAAAAACTTTCTGAGGTATTCTTTCTCTTCTTTGCATTTTATTTCGAAGTATAGAATTAAAAAAAGAGAGAAAAAGGCTAGGGTTTCATTTTTCTTTTACCTTCAAAGCTTGGCCATCGTGGTAAAGTACTTCTCGCCGGTAACAAGCCCCCTCGGCTTCTATTCTAAAGTTGTGCACGGTGAATCGGTGAGAAGGTCTCCTTTAGGGTTTCAAGTTTGGCTTTCAAAAAAGAGGTTCCGATTAAGCTTTTTCTTAGATTTAGGGGGTTTGGTCATTTTTTAGAAAATCGTTGGTTGGTTTTGAAATCAGGGAGAAAAGTGGATCATTTTAGGGTTTTCTCCAGGTTCGCCAGCCATCGGCGAGCGACGTGCGGCCGGTTTTTGAAAATGGTGGCAGTGTGGATGAAAACCGCGACGTTGTTCATCCGATTTTCAGAGGGTTTGAGAGCTTTGGGAGTTTTTCGGTTTCGAAAGAAAAAAATGGCTGATTTGTTTTAAAATTAAGTTTTATACTTGGGCAAGTTTTAAAAATGGGCTAATCACGATTTGATTCCCTTCACCCGACGATAATCTTGCCCACAGGGTTTCTGCCTTTCTAAATCACATCTTTAGTCCTTCCGTATGGTATAATCACGCCCGTTTAGTCCTTCTGCCTTTTTAAAACCTCCCTGTGGTCCTTGAGTTTTCATGACCTTTGCCATATCGCTCTGTTTATATGCCTGTTTTTGTTTCAAGCATTGTAATTTAGTTTCTTTTTCATTTCAGTCATTTTTTTTTGATATAATATGTGTATGACGAGGTTTAACATGTATAGTTTATGTAGTATATAGCGTATGATTTCTATAATATATAATTTTTATATAATATATATAACATATGGTTTTTTATAATATATAATATATAGCTTCTATAAATATATATAATGTAGTGTTTATATAATACACAATATATGTTTTTTTTATATAATATATAGTTTTAATATACATTATAATATATAGTTTAAATATATATAATGTATGGTTTTAACACATATATAATATGTTTGTTATGAATATATATAATATAGTTTTAATGTACATTATATGTTTTACAAATTATGCATAATATATAGTTTAGAAAGATATATTTATATGTAAATATATATATGTATCTTATTATATATAATATAGTTTCCATGTAACGCTTTGTTTTAATGTTTGATGTTTGGGTGATTTTTGTGTTTGTTAGATTAGGTATTTTAGGATAGTTTAGTTAATTTAATTTAATTAATTTAAATTGTACGCCCGATTTACAGGGGCATAAGTTTTAAATTAATTAAATTAGATTTAGGGTTAGTTTTTGGAGCCGTAGTTAGGCCTAAGTTTTGAATTAGTTTAGTGAATTTAAATTTACCCTTAACTTATTGGGATAAATGTTAAATTCATTAAACTAGTCAGACATTTCTTAATTGCCTTTAAGAAAAATTGACATTGATATTGGATTGACATTTAAAATAAAACCATGATAGATTTACTTAATTTGTTTTAAATAGTATCCTTGACTCATTGGAATACTAGTTTAAAACTGATCGAATTAATTATCATGTTACAAGATAATCCATAAATTGTTAGGGTATTCTAGTTTTTCAGGGTTAATTAATTGAAGGTTAATATTAAACTCATTTAGTTAAAAATTAGATTGCTAATTGAATTTTCATAATTTGAGCTTCTTAGGTTAGGGCTTTAGTGGGCTTTTATTTGTGTGTTTAATTTTAAGCTTTTAAATGGCATCCATGTTAATTGTCATTCATGTGGCCCATTTATTTTTGAATTAATTTAAATCATGAAAAGGGAGGTATTTATTAATCCCGGTATTTGTGTCGTAACAGTCTGAGCTTAAAGGATGTTGACCAAATACTTGAATTAATCCTTACCTGCCCAAGGTAAATGATAATTAAGGATAGACAAATCATAACATCATACCTTAAATGTTTGCACCATGCATAAAGGTGACGCACAAGATTCGAACCATAAATTAACACGACAGTCAAGGTTATATGATGTCGGTTTAATTTATGGTCCGATGTATCGTCAACCTGATTAATTAAATTTCCAATTAATTTGAACCCACCGATTTGATAAAGCCCATCCAATTAAGGTGAAATTTTCATTTAAGTACGCCAAATTAAATTCAATTCAAATTTCAATTAATTCCATCATTTTAAAAGGAACGAATATTTCGGTACCGATTTCCGGGCGTGATAGGGATTCTAATCCTTCCCCACGCGTAACCAACTCCCGGACCCTTTCAAAAATGAATATCTAGTTTTGTGGTGTCCTGCCCACCTTATCCAAGTGGTCGATGGCGACTCCAAGTTTTCAATCGTTTTTCAAAAGAATAAGAATTTTCAAGAGAAAACCCATTTTCAAAGAATGATTTGGGGATAACTCGTAGCACCCGAACCATACCACTTTAAAAGATAAAAAAAGTTGCTACAACTTGGCGACTCCGCTTGGGATAATTGTATTTTTACAAAACAAAGAGAGAGTTAGGCCAAGAAAATATTTGTTGCTTTTAAATGATAGAAAATGTTGGAATTTTAATTGACTTTAATGAGGTCGATTCTTTCTTGAAAATGTGACTATGATTGCACGACCTTTGATAATTGGTGGTCTTCGAATTAATTTTTCATTTAATTTCTAAGGAATCACCGACATGTGTTGCACCATGTTCATCAAGCTCTATACTCGAGCTCCGTCCCTTAAGTGGGAGTGAAACACCACATACCCATGAGAGTAGCCCTCTACGGGTCGGTAATTCACTTCCGAAATCCGTGCATTTTGACACGTGGACAGCCATCCACGTCATTAGGTCGTGCTTTCCCTCGAACCGAATATAATTCGCAAGCTTGTAATCGGCCATAATTGGGGTTCTTGTTGCCTCAGTAGGTAATAAGATAGGTTCGGGTACCCTTAATTAGAACCGAACCCATGTGTGAGAATTTAGGAAGCCCACCCTGATTAGAGCCATGCGGATAACTGTTGCGCGTAATAAGTGCTCCGCAATTGTGCAAGTGTACACGTCATAAGCTATAGTATAAAAGATATCGTCTCCACAGGGATTGGTGCCACTTCAAGAATCTAATCTCTTGCACTATAAAAAGTAAAAGAAACACAAGTAGAAGATTGTAGGAGTTTAACTAACAACTAAACTAGAAAGCAATAAAGTAAAAGAATATATGAAAGCAAATGAGAGAGAATAGGCCAGGTTATCGTGAGTTGAGGTGTGATAGCTGATTGGATCGTCTTGGTAAAAGAGTGCAAGGGCAACTCAGTTGTCGTGGCAACTTGCACAGCGGGGTTACCTTGGCAACTAATCAATGGTTGCCTTGGCGACTAGCTGGGCAACTACTTGGGCGGCTGGGCAGCAACTTCAAGGTTCGGTGGAGCGTTCTTCAATGGTTTCTTCTTATCCCTAAGTCGAAACTCTAGCTACTTGTGCATGCCTTGATAATACATCCCTGCGTGAATCAAGGTGAACAACAACCAATCTTGCGCTCCTCTTAGCCGTTGAAATCCTTAACTTATTCCTAAGCCGGATTAATCTTCACCATCAATAGATTGAACAAAGACCATACTCATTTGTTTCTTGAATCTAACTCTCCCGATATTAGATAAATAGATGAAGTTACAAGATCCTCTCCCAATTCACTCGCAAACAAGAATAAGAACCAAGAATGAATAAACCTTGAATAGAAAGTGCAAACTCTTATTACTTAAACAAAATCCAATTTTTTCTCACAACCACAAAACACAATAAACATAGCCAAATAGATTAAGTTCATGGCTAGGTTCCAAAGAAGCACAAGATAAAAAATTCCTAGCATAAACCTAATTGAACAAGAAAGAAAAAGATGAAGAATGGATGGAGCTTTGTCGAAATCTCCCTTGCCCTTGATCTTGTCAAAAATTATCTCCTCTCTCTCCCCTTGGAGTTGACGGCATGACCTTCAATTTATAGGGCTAGGTCAAAGTCTTTTTTTGAGGAGGAAGTTTAGTTGGAATTAAATTATCTTTAAAGAATATAATTCTTTATTATATTTAAATTCCTTCTAGAACTTCTCCTATCTTCTTGGGATTTAATTTCTCTTTAACCTCTTCATGGAAATCAAACTCCTTTGGGATTTAGCTTTGCTCCACGTCATCTTGGGCTTATCTAGTCATCAGTTTCGACTACTATATCATCTTATTCCTTGTCGAAAATTGCCCTGGCAACTAGCTCGGCATCTCCTTCATGCATTGCCCTGGCAACTAGCTCGGCATCGCCTTCATGCATTGCCCTGGCAACTGGTTCTAGCCTTGCTTTGGCAAGTGATTATGTACACACACACAAAAACACACCAAAGCAGCATCTTTTTCCACAAAAATCACCAAGTTATGTAATCAAGCTCAACGATGGAAAGAAACATGAATTAATGCATGAATGACTAATTATGCAACTGATATGAGCCTAAGTCTAACAATAATATGAGTAAAAAGGGTAATAAAATAGTACTTTTGAACACTTATCAATAACCATAGCGAACTAGAATACATGTTGTTAGGTCTTTTTGTTGTTAATCTGTTTCGGTGTTGTTTGTTTGTTTTATGTTCATTATATCTGTTACTAACTTATTACTTCTCTTGCCTTGTCTGTTCTATTATTTTTGTGCATATTCAAGCATTTATATAATGAAGTGTTGATTCGAGAACAGTCCAAAAATTAAAGGATTTTGTAATGGGGAAAGAGTCTATAACAACGAGTTGAAGAATCTCGAAGTTCAAGAGTGAGCGGGGAAGGAACAAAAACAAAGGAGGTGACGTCTCACATGACTATGTGATAGACTTAGCAAATTTATTCAACACTGGCCAATTTATGTGCTACCAATGGGTGAAGGATCAAGTCGATCAAGATTATTTCAAGCCCCTAAAAGTCGAATAGTCCAATTAAGGAAAGCAAGGCGTACCTTAATATATCTAAGCTTCAAGAATGTGTTGGTTGTACATTATGTGTAGTTAATTTCTTTTCTTGTTGTGATGAAACTTGATCTCCTTTATGGAAATTGTTTAATGAAGATGTTCGTCGATTAACACTTCTTTGCATTCCTTCACGCTTTCATAAGTAGCATTATTTCATGATGTTTTTTGTTCAAATAATGCATTTTGGTGAATTCACAACATCATATGCCTCACTAATCAGTGAAAACATTCGTTTTGAAAGTAAAACTGAAAAGAGAGTCACTTCAAGCCATCTCAACTCCGGCAATATGAATGACCTAGTGGCTAGGGTGGATAAGCTCGAACAGCTTCAAGAATATTTGGTTTGGAATCAAAAAGAGATAATATCTTATGTGAAGAAGTTCCAAGAAGAAACAAGGGGGCAAATCGATGAACTAATGGGTATGATGGCCACCATGACCAAAGAAGAGTGTGTGAAGGAAGACACCTCTATGCAAAAAGAGAGTGGGAGTTGGGATTGCGACTTCATGGCAGAAAAGATTTTATCTGATAAGGACCAAGCCATCATCAACCAATACAAGATAGTCTACATCATCTTCGAATGCCCTACCGAATTGATGTTGGGTAAGACCGAAGACTCTCTCTTGAAAGTCTTGTCCTCGCCAGCAAACGTAGAGCCGAATAAGTCAGAGTCACAAGATGAGCAAAGTATAATGTGCAACAAGAGGATGAGGATGTTGACTACATCGTCTTCTGAATTGTCATCCCTTCAAACACATGATCAGTCATTGGTGTCTGTGATTACAAAACCTCATCAGCTATAAGTTAGCCAGGCTTCTAATGCTCAAGGAAAGAAGGAAGAATTGGACTTCCAATTCACTCCTAGTCCTTTCACCCACCAATAACTGTTTTCCAAATTGCTAAATTCCTGACTGGTTGCACCGTGCTCTGTCAATCCTCAATCACCCCCGTATCCGAGTTGGTTCAAAGATAAGGAATATTATGAATTCTACACCAAAATTCAAGGCCGTTCCATCGAGAAATACATAAACTTTAAGCGTAAAGTTCAACACCTCCTAGATATCAAGGTATTAGAGTTTGAGCCAACAGTTCTAGGTCTAAAGATCAATCATCCAGCTATGAAATTAGATAAAGATCAAGACAAATATGACAAGGGGAAGATGCGTTCGGTCGAAAGGGTCGTGAAACAAGTGAAATTGCTTGAGAAGTCAGGAATGGATTTGAAAGATTCCATAGAGGGGACAATGATTGGGAACAAAGAGGTCCCCAAGGAAAGTTAATTACAGTCAAAGAAAAGAGAAGCGGAGAACGGAGAAACGCATATTGAGGACACTAAGAGGAGTGACAAGAAGACAAAGAGGGCAATCTCGATGACATATTCTGAATTTTTACCCATGTTAATTTAGAACAAGCTCTTGAAGTTACCCCCATCGAAGCGCTACCTTTATTTTAACCCTAAAGTGTATGGTACCAAGATTGTGTGTGGTTTCCATTATGGTGATTGTGGTCACACAATAGAAGATTGTGTGTTTCTGAAACATAGGGTTTATAACCTTATCAAAAGGGGATTACTTTGCTTTGAAGGTGGAAAGCCCCGGTTCCATCGAGGATTGGGGCATGCTGGAGAGTTGACAAGGGAACGAAATCAGTGTCACAATCTACTAGTGTCAACAGTTTATCAAGGTTAGAATTCTCTACAGGCTGAAGAGGAGAACAAGAAGACAGCTACAACCAAGAAGGAAATAAACAAGGAGAAATTAACAAAGGGGCAGCGTCCAGCAAGAACACCTCTCAGGGTTCTCAAGATGTCAATTGCGTTATTGCTTCCTCATCTAATTCAAGGGAGATATATCGCCCCTAGGCCGATGGGGAAGATGTCAGATCCATCTATTTTACACAATCCAGAGAGTGTTTGCAATTTCCATACGAGGGTGTCAGGGCACCCTACTAGGAGGTGTTGAATTTTGAAAGAAGAAATAGAGATGCTCATCGATAATGGGACACTAACACTTGATATGTTACAGTATACCCAAAGACCAATCATAAGATGATTGTAAATGATATTTGTTTTACCTTGTTTATTCATAAAGAGGCTTTGCCATTATTATTTTCAGTTACAATTCTGCGTGCATAAATAAACTAAATTATAATAAAGTCCTTAGAATAATATGGTTATTCTAAAATGTCCTTAGTCGAGTATTATTGTGAGCATGGACAACAATAATGCATTAAGACTACTATGTAGTTGATTAATGACAAAGTGTTGTCATTGACATGGAGATGTCAAAATCAATACATAAGTTTGTGTTAGAGATGACATACTGGACTGACTCGCTATGAGCATATTTCTTGGATTATTATGTGACAGTCATAACATTTCGCATAGTGATAACTACATGTATGATCCTCAAACTTGAAATCATCATTATTTCAACATCATGAGTGACATATTTTGATACGGTCAAACGTGTGTCGCAACTGACTACACTATAAAGACTGATATTGGATGTGTCACAATCTATGTAGTGGAATATGGTTGATCAAGATAGGATTTGTCCCTCCTACATAATAGGAGTAATATCGTAGGCCACTTGATTAAGTGAGACTAGAAATACATGGCCATGCTCGAATAAGTTGATATGAGATATCATAGTTATTCGTTTATAATAGTCTACTCAAGATATCAGAGAACATTAGATGGACTATGCAAGTGTGACTGTTCCATGACTTGTGTCCAATCTAGATATAAAGGACAAACGGATGTAATACATAAATAGAGTTAATCACGAAAAGGTTATGTCGAATCATGATTTCTTGTAACTTAGGTGACAATGACATATTGCTAGATGTCACTCATTGTTTGTAATATTAGAAATGTTCTAATATTTACTACTAAAATTACATGAACCTACAGGGTCACACCCACAGTTGAAATGAGCATATATTAAACGAATTATATATGTACAAATTTGTTATACACGGATTTAGTTAAATTAATATATATTTGATATATATAATTTAATTATTGGGCAAATATTAAAAGAAACATAATTACTGTAATTATGAATCTTTTAATATATAAATAATATAATTAGATTTAAATTAATATATATATATTGAAATCCTAGTTAAGTTGAATTGGAATTATATATATTTAATATATATATATATATTGAAATCCTAATTAAAGTTGAATTGAGATTATATATATTAAAATTCTAATTAAAATTGAATTGTGATTATATATATTTAATATATATATATATGAAATCCTAATTAAGTTGAATTGAAATATATTGAAATTCTAATTAAGTTGAATTGAGATTATATATATATATATTAAAATCCTAATTAAAGTTAAATTGGGATTATATATATTTAATATATATATATATATTGAAATCCTAATCTGAGTTGAATTAGGATTACAAAGGCTATATAAAGGCATGAGAGATCTAGCAGTCATTAATGTTTTTTGGGAAAAACCCTATAAATAGTTTAGAGGGTTTTTATATGCTCGTTCCCTTCTAAATGGTTTAGAGAGTTTTTATATACTCATTTCAACTGGGTGAACTATGTAGAGGTCGAAGAGTTATTGTTGCGGTTTAAGAATCGACATCATGGAATCGTGATTGAATATCTATCTCCTCCAAACCTAGAATTCCAGATTTTAAATAGGTAATTCTTCACCCTTATTCACCCCGATTCGTTCCTCGTACATGGATCTCTGGTGGTAATCGCTGGATAATTTTTTTCGCTGCGCCATGGGGTGTACCAGCGTAACCCAACAGTGGTATCAGAGTCACTTCTATGATACAGATTCAGGTTTTAATTACTTGGGTGATGTAATTGTTTGAGATACATGTTATTTTTTTTATTTATTTAGCGAATATATGATATTTGTACGAGCAAATCTATTCAATCACGGTTAATCTGTTAATCCAATTAAAAGATGTTCCTAAGATTGATGATTAAGAGTTAATCATCAAGATCTTTGTCGATAGGGTTTGAAATATTATATGTTAATTGTTAACATATTCAATATGGAGTTTTAAGGTTTTAGATGTTAAGTGTTAACATACGCGGATTATAGTTATTTATTAGACTAATGGTTAGTTTATAGATTTCGTGCGGGGAAGTAACAAGAGTTGTTCTAGTAAAATTCTCATAGATTTTAAAATCCTGAAAAAACGCGATAATGTTAATAAAAGTTATCAAATCGTGAGGTTTTTACACAGCAATTAAGATGTTGATCTTAAAAAAATCATTGCCGTTGACCGGGTAGTGGTAACGCCGCCAGCAACTACAAGCCAGCCGAAACCCCGCAAAGGGCTTAACCTCTGCATAGGAACAATCTAGAAATACCTCAATTACAAACCTCGTCGTTACTATGTTTGTTTATGCACGGTGTTTGGAATGCATGTTATAGCCTAATAACCCATTTAGTTTTATTTATAAGGTCTTATAAATACGGCCTGCGTGTCGTGTCTTTCTCTACTCCTATTGAATTCTCTTCTCATTTTACTCCCTCATATGTAAAATGAGTTTCTAAAATTGTAATCTATACGAAGAAGCATGGACTAGAGGAACAGGAGTGTAGGCCGACAAAAAGATGCTTGAGAATTTTTTTTATCCTTAGAATAATTTGGTTCTCCCAATGGCTTGGGACGGGCCACCTCAGGATATGGGCTATAACTATTGCATTCATATTTACTGCTTTTCATGTATATGATAAAATGAATGTATGAGATGCATGTTAGTTAATTGATAAGATCAAATGTTAAACGGTGAGATAATATTCACAAAAACCCTCCATATTTAATTAAAATTAGTCATCCAATATTAGCCCTCATTCAAACCTCGATCGGTACTATGTAGGTTTTGCCAAAGCAAAATACTTAGATCTATCTTGGTTAAACGCAAAGAATAAGCAAGTGATATTCAGTGGTAGTAATATTGGTTAAACTAGGTTGTTCTAATAAGATTAGAAACCTAAAGACTAATGATTGTTCAAGAACTTTGGTGATTGAAAAACAATATGAAAGTTCATGTCTAAGATTGGTTCTTTGAAAGACTTGGTATTTAAGCATGCCCAGTACACCACCTCTCTTTCCATAAGTTACCTACCTAGTGCACTGTTCACTATTGTTCTTTCTATTAGACCATATGAACTTTTGTTTTAGACAATAGTTGTTCATCAAATATAGGAATTACATGAGATGTAATTAGCAAGTGTTGCTTACCTAAATAATTGAATTCTAGGAGTAAAGCCAAAGCTGACTTAGAATGAAATGAAATATGGATCTTTACCTACTAGAAATACTTTTAGCAAGTTTTTCGATTTTGAGGGTTTTTAATAGTGAAAATGTTATTACTTTATAAACATGATAAATAGGTACTTATAAAACATATTTTTATTGTTGTAGACTTATTATACAAATTTGTTATCATTGCAATCGGTCCTTGAGAAGGACAAGTTGAATGGCGTAAACTACCTTGACTGGTCACTGGAAGGAAAAATGTTCCCATTAGTAATAAGACATGTCATTGTAAAAGGAACTGCCCCATTTATCTTCAAAAGTCAAGAAGGCAAATGAAAGCGGAGCGTCCGCCTCAAATATTTATGTTATTTATATTAAATTATCAACACCTACTTCTTGGGTATTGGATACCGGTTGTGGTTCTCATATTTTTACATTTGTATAAGGACTACAAAAGAATTGAAATCTGAGAAAGGAAGAGGAGGACCTATGGTTTGGTAATAGAGCAAGAGTTGTTGCATTAGTTATAGGAACATATACTTTATCGTTGCCTGGTGGACTTAATTTATGTTTAGAGGATTATTATTTTGTGTCTAGTTTGACTAAAAAAACAACATTTCGATTTCTTGTTTAGACAAGATTGGTTTTGAGATAATTATTAAGAATACATGTTGTTCTTTTATCTCGATAATATTTTCTATGGTGTGACACAATTAATAAATGACCTCTATATTTTGAATCAAGAGAATTCCATTTACAACATAAATACGAAAAGATCAAAACAAATGACTCTAATCAAACTCATCTTTGGCATTGTCAGTTGGGTCACATAAGTGAAAAACACATTTCAAAACTTCATAAAGATGAATTTTTGGATTCTTTTATTTTCGAACAACTTGGTATATGTGAGCCTTGCTTATTGGGAAAGATGACCAAAGCTCCTTTTAATGGTAAAAGTAAGCGAGCAAGTGATTTATTAGGATTAATACATAGTGATGTTTGTGGTCCAATGAATACACAAGCCAGAAAAAGGTTTTCAATACTTTATTACTTTAATAGATGACTTCAGTGCATCATAAATCTAAACCCTTGAAAAGTTCAAGGAATTTAAAAATAAAGTATAAAACCAACTAGGAAAAAACATTAAGTCTCTTCGATCAGATCGAAGAGAAAAATACTTAAGTTTGGAGTTTGGTGACCTTCTTAAGGAATGTGGGATTGTCTCACACCTCCTGGTACTCCACAATGGAATAGAGTTCTTGAAAACAAGAAACCGAATGCTGTTAGACATGGTTCGATCAATGATGAGTCATGCTAATCATCCAGCTTCTTTTTGGGGACATACGCTAAAAATATATGCTTTCACACTAAATCGTGTTCAATCTAAACCAGTTCAAAAGACACCATATGAGATATGGATTGGGAAACGTCCTAGTATGTCTTTTATGAAAATTTGGGGATGCGAAACTTATGTTAAACATAAGATGTCTACAAAGCTCAAACCCAAATCTCAAAAATGTAATTTTGTGGGTTATTCTAAAGAGACTAAAGGATATTATTTCTACAATCCTAGAAAGATAATTTTTTTTCCGAAAAGAAAGTGGGAGAAATATTGAATTCAATAAAATTCGAGATCAACCACATATCATTGAACAAGAGATTGAACAACAAGTTCCACAAGTTGTTGAGGAATATTCAACAGTTTTGGAAGCACAACCACTGCGAAGATCTTTGAGAGAATGCAATACGCCTGAGAAATATGGATTTCTTGTCACATTGCATGGTGATGTTGTAACACCCTCTTCCCGGTCTAGTAGAGATCCGGGTCAGATAGTGTTATCGGAAGACTAATCAGAGGTTTGAAAAAGATTTCAGAGTTCAAAATCTAATCTACGTATCATATTGATTATTCTTAAGACTTATCCACTTGTTGGTTACTAAACTTAATCGGAGTTGGGGTCAATTATAAACTTTTTTATCTTAGGGACTAAATTGTAAATTTTACAAATTAAAGGTCCTTAGCCAAAATTCAGGTTATCATACTAAAATTAATCTTACTAATTATTAGCCTGTGAAATTTCATCACTAACGGAGGTCATTTACCTATCTGATTAAACGGTACAATATTTAGTGACCATTTTGTAAACTGTTCAAAACTGTTATGTTATTCGGATTAACCTGTCGGGTGATTTCCAAACCTTACCAAATTTTACCAGTACACTTACAAATCGTGTTTCTATTTACCAAGTTTTCACCTTAGGATCATTTTAGGCACTTTTTAACCTATTCAAATTTAGTCATTATAAGCATACAACAAAACCACGTTACCAAGTCATCAGATAATTCTAGAAACGCTTATACAAAACAAGTTGGTCCATAAGCCACTTCACTAGGAGTTTAAAGCAAAAGATAACATACATATATGGTAGGGACTTGACTTGCAACCGCAACAACACGATCAAAGCTCGGAATTGTTCAATGTCCTAAAAATGCATGAGACACACATGTTAGGCTTACATAGCCTAGTGAGGTAGTTATAACATTTACAATGAAATGCATGATAATCAAATATACAAGTAGTCATATTATACTATGCACAATTCATGCTTATTACACATATTATCATGCTTTCATATTCACATATTACATGTCACATAGTCATATCATAATCACATGGTCATAACATAATTCATAGGCACATACCACATTAGGTACCATTGGATACACGGGTTCCCCTGTACACTAGCACATATAACGGAGAGTGGGCTATAGCACCGGAGATATATCCCTTACACAACCGACCTTATTTCCCCCACATATAGGCCGTAGCCCTGGATCGTAGTCCTCCCTTACATAACCGAGCTCAATAATCCTATGGCATGCCAATTGTATCCAATGTCCATAATTACACAAATTCATATAGTCCATATTTATCATATCAAATATCAAAATGAGCCTTAGTTCCATATCATGTCATATTTCATATTAATTTCATATATCATATACGTATAGAATATCATAGTCATATTTGCACATATCAAAGTAATGTAGGTACTTACCGGATTTGCCAATCGAATTCAACATAGGTGCTTTACGTGATCCCTTAAAAAAATACAAACATAATCACAAAATAATGCAACGGGATGGCACCGAGCCTATCCCTTGACACAACTACACTCACCTCGACAAACTGATGCTTTTTAAGACTCACGAATAACAACGCCTTTATCCTTGACTTTCGGAAGGGGTGACGGTTGTTCTTTATCAACCCCAATCGATAGCGAGGATTTGAATTATCGATCCGGAAAACTCGGGCTTACCAACCTATCACTAAATCGATTTGTTCATTCCTTATTTTTTCTCCACCTTGCGCATAAACCATCTCCCCATTTATAATCAAATGACCGGCCCCCAATGGCCTTCTCCATACTCCATGTATGTTCGAGTGGTGACCATTCCTTTGGGGCATGATGCCCACGTGGTGGAAGGAACAAGGCATTTGGCCACCTTGTGCCCACGTGGTGGAGGGCAATTAAAGCCCATGGCCACCTTGCGGAGTTTCCCAATTGTGGAATTGCCCACGGCCTTTATCTTTTCTATTTTTTAAATAATAATAATAATAATAAACTAATACGGTTAGCCTGAATAACCTTTATTGCTTCAAATTAGGTACAAGATCGAGCTAATTATTTAACCGGTACAAAATATTTGATCACCAGAACTTAACCCTAACTAGACCAATTTTTAGGGTGTGACAACTCTCCCTCCTTTAAGAAAATTTGTCCTAAAATTTTCACTTTAGGCGAACAGATAAGGATACCGTTTCTGCATAGTCTCCTTAGGTTACCATGTTGCCTCTTCAACGGAATGACTTCGCCACAAAACTTTCACTAAGGGCACAGTCTTGTTACGAAGCCGTTTAACTTCTCGTGCAAGGATCTAAACATGTTCTTCCTCGTATGTCAGATTAGATTGGATTTCCACAAATTCTGGTTCAATCACATGGGAAGGATCTGATCGGTACTTGCTTAGCATAGATACATGGAAGACATTGTGAATCTGACTTAACTCCTCGGGGAGAGCTAATCGGTAGGCAACAGGTCCAATCTTTTCAGTCACCTCGAATGGACAACTGAAGTGGGGACTTAGCTTTCCTTTCTTTCCGAAACGAAGAATCTTCTTCCACGGAGATACTTTGAGGAATGACTTCTCACCAACCTCGTACTGAATATCTCTCTTGCCCAGGTCAGCATAGGACTTGTGTCGGTCAAAGGCAGCTTTAAGCCGATCATGAATAATGGTAGTCCTTTCTTTAGTTTCCCGAAGTAAGTCATGACCTAGCATCTTTCCTTCACCGAGTTCAGTCCAACAAATAGGAGTTCTACACCTTCTTCCATAGAGAGCTTCATACGGAGCCATTTGAATTGAAGCCTAGTAACCGTTGTTGTAAGAAAACTCGACCAAGGGTAGAGATTTCTCTCACGTATTCCCAAAGTCAATGTTATAGGCTCGGAGCATATCTTCCAGAATCTGAATAACTCTTTCAGATTGGCCATCAGTTTGAGGATGGAAAGTAGTGCTAAGATGCACTCGCATTTCCAAGGCCACGTGTAAGGTTCTCCAAAACCGAGACGTAAATTATGGGTCACGGTCGAAGATGATAGATACCAGAATTTCGTGTAAATTAATAACTTCACGGATGTACAACTCTACAGCCTAGGCAGGCTGAAATCCATTCTTACTAGAAGGAAGTGAGTAAACTTGGTGAATCGGTCCACAATGACCCAAATGGCATCATTCTTCTTCGAAGTCAAAGGTAGGCCACTTACGAAGTCCATCGTGATGCGCTCCCATTTCCATTGTGGAAGCTCGATAGGCTGAAGGAGGCCAGTAGGCACTTTGTGCTCGGCTTTGACCCGTTGGCAAGTCAAACACCTAGCTACATAGTCCGTGATTTCATTCTTCATACCGGACCACCAATAGATCTCCTTTAAATCTTTGTACATTTTGATAGCTCCAGGGTGAACAGAGAAAGGGCTAGAATGAGCTTCACTTAGGATTTGGTTTCAAAGATCATCATTGACGGGAACACAAATGCGGCTGCGGAAACACAATAACCCTTCAGAATTCAAAGCAAAGTTAGGATCTGAGCTATCCTTGACCTTAGCAATAAGGAGTTGCAACTCCTCATCAGTTTCTTGGACTGCCTTAATTCGAGACACAATGGTTGAATGAACTCTTAACTTGGCTAGCAATTTACCATGCTTTTTGAGCTGGAAGTGAGCATTCAAGCATTTCGAGGAAGAAGTGGGTTTTCGGCTAAGAGCATCAGCCATCATATTGGCTTTACCGGGATGGTAGTTAATGACTAAATCATAATCTTTTAATAGCTCCATCCATTGGCGCTGACGAAGATGTAACTCTTTCTGGGTCAAGAGGTACTTCAGGCTTTTGTGATCAGTGTATAGGTAACACCTCTCACCATAGAGATAATGCCGCCAAATTTTCAAAGTAAACACAACTACGGCAAGTTCTAGATCATGAGTTGGATAGTTCAACTCGTTAGGCTTGAGTTAACGTGAGGCATAAGCTATGACTTTGCCTTATTGCATCAGAACACAGCCGAATCCCAGGTGGAATACATCACTGTATATAGTAAAGTCTTTGCCCGACTTAGATTGCACTAACACAGGGGCATGAGTAAGGACTTGCTTGAGCTGGTCGAAACTCCTTTGCTGAACAACAATCCCCACAAAAGGAGTATCCTTGTGGAGAAGCTTCGTTAAGGGTGCTGAAAGCAATGAGAACCCCTTAACGAATCTACGGTAATAGCCTGCAAGGCCCAGAAAACTACGAACTTCTCTCACATTCTTCGAAGGAGTCCAATCAAGGATTGCTTGGATCTTCTTTGGGTCTACCTGGATTCCCGCAGATGAGATCAAGTGGCCAAGGAAGGATACTTTGGATAACCATAATTCACATTTACTGAACTTGGCGTAGAGTTGTTTTTCTCAGAGGGTCTGAAGCACAACCCGGAGATGTTCTTCATGGGAAGCTGAGTCTTTGGAATAGATCAGAATGTCGTCTATAAAGACAACCAAAAACTTATCGAGATAAGGCCAAAATACATGATTCATCGGGCCCATGAAGGTTGCAGGTGCATTCGTGAGCCCAAAAGGCATTACCAGAAATTCGTAGTGACCATATCTGGTTCGAAAGACAGTCTTTGGAACATCAGACTCTTTCACCAACATTTGGTAGTATCCAGATCGAAGATCTATCGAAGATAGAGGCATCTTTTAACTGATCAAAGAGGTTATCTATCCTCGGAAGTGGGTACTTGTTCTTGATCATCACTTTATTCAATTGACGATAGTCAATACATAGACGCATTGATCCATCCTTTTTCTTGACGAACAAAATCGGTGCGACGAACTCAGTCGAATGAATCCCTTATCTTGGAGGTCTTGAATTTGAGATTTTAACTCCTTCAACTCTACCGGAGCCATTCTATACGGAGTAGTGGAGACCGAAATAGTTCCAGGATGCACTTCTATCCCGAATTCTACTTCACGGGTGGGAGGGAGTCCCAGAAGTTCATCGGGAAACACATCAGGAAATTCTTTTACTATGGGTACATCTTCAATTTTCAAATCTTTCTTAGACTCCATGGCATACATAAGACTCTTTTTAGGCTCGGGTTCGGACTTCATCAAGGTTATGCTCTCCTTATCGAGTCCACGAAGATATAATTTCTTCTTTGAACAATCCACCCACGCTTGATGTTCAGCTAGTCAATCGAGGCCTAGAATAAGATCGAACTCATGGAATGGCAAAGGCATCAAGTTGGCCAGAAATGGGATCCCTTGGCTCCTTAGGGGACAAGTTTTACAGATCAATCGTATAACCACACTGTCTCCTACTGGTTAGAGACAATAGCCTTAGAAGTAACTGGTTCAGATTCTAGAGCATACTTTTTTTAATCAATGGTTCACTAAAAAAAGGGATACGTAGAGCCTGGACGTGTTTCTATTGCAACAAGTCTATCGTTAGCCGCATACATTTTTAGATCTAATCATACATAAAGAATTTAAATCGTGTAAGTTGCAAGTCACATATAACATATACAAATAAACTCCTAGGTGGCATATGTAGACACAGACTCATAACGGATGCCTAGTTAGTCCTAGAATCGACTAAACCTAGGCTCTGATACCACAATTGTAACACCCCCTTCCTGGTCTAGTAGAGATATAGGTAGGATAGTGTTATCGGAAGACTAATTAGAGGTTCAAAAAAGGTTTTAGAGTTCAAAATCTAATATAAGTGTCATATTAATTATTATTAAGACTTATCCACTTGTTGGTTACTAAACTTAATCGGAGTTGGGGTCAATTTTAAACTTTTCTTCACCTTAGGGAATAAATTGTAAATTTTACAAATTAAAGGTCCTTAGCCAAAATTCAGGTTATCATACTAAAATTAATCTTACTAATTATTAGCCTGTGAAATTTCATCACTAACGGAGGTCGTTTACCTATATTATTAAACGATACGATATTTAGTGACCATTTTGTAAACTGTTCAAAACTATCTTGTTATTCGGATTAACTTATCGGTTGATTTCCAAACCTTACCAAATTTTACCAGTACATTTACAAATCATTTTCCCATTGGTACGTCACATTTTTGGGGCATTCGGAATCCATTTACCAAGTTTTCACCTTAGGCTCATTTTAGGCACTTTTTAACCTATTCAAATTTAGTCATTATAAGCATACAACAAAACCACGTTACCAAGTCATCATATAATTCTAGAAAGGCTTATACAAAACAAGTTGGTCCATATGCCACTTCACTAGGATTTTATAGTAAAAGATAACATACATATATGGCAGGGACGTGACTTGCAACCGCAACAACATGATCAAAGCTCGGAATTGTTCAATGTCCTGAAAATGCATGAGACACACATGTTAGGCTTACATAGCCTAGTGAGGTAGTTATAACATTTACAATGAAATGCATGATAATCAAATATACAAGTAGTCATATTATACTATGCACAATTCATGCTTATTACACATATTCTCATGCTTTCATATTCACTTATTACATGTCACATAGTCATATCATAATCACATGGTCATAGCATAATTCATAGGCACATATCACATTAGGTACCTTTGGATACAATGGTTCCCCTGTACACCAGCACATATAACAGAGAGTGGGTCGTAGCTCCAGAGATATATCCCTTACACAATCGACCTTATTTCCCCCACATATAGGCCGTAGCCCTAGACCGTAGTCCTCCCTTACATAACCGAGCTCAATAATCCTATGGCATGCCAATTGTATCCAATCTCCATAATTTCACAAATTCACATAGTCCATATTTATCACATCAAATATCAAAATGAGCCTTAGTTCCATATCATGTCACATTTCATATTAATTTCATATATCGCATACGTATAGAATATCATAGTCATATTTGCACATATCAAAGTAATGTAGGTACTTACCGGATTTGCCAATTGAATTCAACATAGTTGCTCTACGTGAGCCCTTAAACAAATACAAACATAATCACAAAATAATGCAACGGGATGGCACCGAGCCTATCCCTTGACACAACTACACTCACCTCGACAATCCGATGCTTTTTAAGACTCTCGGATAACGACGCCTTTATCCTTGACTTTCAGAAGATATGACAGTTGTTCTTTATCAACCCCCAATCGATAGCAAGGATTCAAATTGTCGATCCAAAAAACTCAGGCCTACCAACCTATCACTAAATCGATTTGTTCGTTCCTTATTTTTTCTCCATCTTGAGCATAAACCCTCTCTCCATTTATAATCAAATGATCGGCCCCCAATGGCCTTCTCCATACTCCACGTATGTTGGAGTGGTGACCACTCCTTTGGGGCATGATGCCCACTTGGTGGAAAGGCACAAGGCCTTTGGCCACCTTGTGCCCACGTGGTGGAGGGCAATTAAAGCCCATGGCCACCTTGTGGAGTTTCCCAATTGTGGAATTCCCCACGGCAATTCCTTCAATTTGAAGGAATTTACCGTGGGTCCCACGACCTTTATCTTTTCTCTTTTTTTAATAATAATAAACTGATACGGTTAGCCTGAATAACCTTTATTGCTTCAAATTAGGTACAAGATCGAGCTAATTATTTAACTGGTACAAAATATTCGATCACCGGAACTTAACCCCGACTAGACCAGTTTTCGGGGTGTGACAGATGTTCTCTTCATAGATCAAGTTGAGCCTAGGACTTATCAAGAAGCAGTGACAGACCCAGACTCTTAGAAATGGATAGAGTCCATGAAATTCGAGATGGATTCCATGTTATAAAACCAAGTTTGGACCTTGGTGGACCCACCTCTAGGGGTTAAGCCCATTGGGTGCAAATGGTTTTTCAAAAAAAAAACCGACATGGATGGTAATGTAAAAACATACAAAGTGCGATTAGTCGCTAAGGGTTTTGGTCAAATTAATGGTATAGACTGTGATGAAACCTTTTCACCTGTTGCTATGTTTAAATCCATTCGGATCTTACTTGCGATAGCTGCATCTTATGATTATGTGATATGGCAAATGGATGATAAAACTGCTTTCCTTAATAGAAAACTAGATGAGGATGTGTACATGACACAACCTAAAGGTTTTTTCGATCCAAAAGATGGCGAAAAAATATACAAGCTACAAAGGTCCATTAATGGATTGAAGCAAGCTTCTCGAAGTTGGAATCTTTGTTTTAACGATGCAATCAAAGAGTTTAATTTTATCAAAAATGAAGATGGGTCATGTGTTTTCAAGAAAATTAGTGGGAGCAGTGTCATATTCTTGGTAATGTATGTGGATGACATACTGATAATAGGAAATGACATATCTAGCTTACAGTCCATGAAAACTTGGTTAGGAAAATGTTTTTCCATGAAAGACTTGGGTGGGGCAACATACATATTAGGAGTCAAGATCTATAGAGATAGATCAAGATGACTTCTAGGACTGGGTCAAAATACATATATAGAAGAAGTACTAAAAATATTCAGTATGGAAGAATCCAAAAGAAAAGGGTTCTTACCTATGAGACATGAAATTTCACTCTCGAAGGAAATGTGTCCTTCAACATCTTAAGAAAGAAAGAAAATGAGTAAGATTCCATATGCTTCAGCAATTGGATCTATCATGTATGCCATGTTATGTACTCGTCTAAATGTATCATACGCTTTAAGTATGACAAGTCGATACCAGGTAGATCCCGGTAAAGGTCACTGGGTCGCAGTTAAAAACATCCTTAAGAAGAACTAAGGATACATTCCTTATATATGGAGGTGAGGAAGAGCTAAGTATAAAAGGTTATACTGATGTCAGCTTTCAAATCAATAAGGATGATTCACGATCGCAATTGAGTTTTGTGTTATGCATTAATGGAAGCACTATGAGCTGGAAAGGTTCAAAGCAAGATACAATAGTTGATTATACAACAGAAGCCAAGTATATTGTAGCATACGATGCTGCAAAAGAGGGTGTTAGGATCAAGAAGTTCATATCTGAACTAGGGGTTGTGCCAAGCATTTTGAATGCTATAGATCTACGTTGTGATAACAACGGAGCCATCGCACAAGCAAAGGAACCCAGATCTCACCAACGATCCAAACACATACTTAAGCGCTACCATCTCATTCGAGAAATCATAGATTGAGGAGATGTGGAAATATGTAGGGCACCAACAAATGACAACATTGTCGATCCACTGAAAAAGCCTCTGACGCAGCAGAAACACGATCATCACACTAAGTCACTTGGTATTAGATACATTAGTGATTGGTCTTAGTGCTAGTGTGAGATTGTTAGAGTATGCCCAAAGACCAATCATAAGATGATTGTAAATGACATTTGTTTTACCTTGTTTATTCATAAAGAGGCATTGCCATTATTATTTTCAGTTATAATAAAGTCCTTAGAATAATATGGTTATTGTAAAATGTCCTTAGTCAAGTATTATTGTGAGCATGGACAATAATAATGCATTAAGACTAATATGTAGTTGATCGATGACAAAGTGTTGTCATTAACATGGAGATGTCAAAATCAATACATAAGTATGTGTTAGAGACGACATACTAGACTGACCCGCTATGAGCATATTTCTTGGATTATTATGTGACAGTCATAACATTGCTCATAGTGATAACTACATGTATATCCTCAGACTTGAGATCATCATTATTTTAACATCGTGAGTGACATATTTTGATATGGTCAAACGTGTGTCATAACTGACTACACTATAAAGACTGATATTGGATATGTCACAATCTATGTAGTGGAATATGGTTGATCAAGATAGGATGTGACCCTCCTACATAATAGGAGTAATATGTAGGCCACTTGATTGAGTGAGACTAGAAATGCATGGCCATGCTCGAATAAGTTGATATGAGATATCATAGTTATTCATTTATAATAGTCTACTCAAGATTCAAGGAACATTAGATGGACTATACAAGTGTGACTGTTCCATGGCTTGTGTCCAATCTAGATATAAAGGACAAACGGATGTAATACATAAATAGAGTTAATCACGAAAAGGTTATGTTGAATCATGATTTCTTGTAACTTAGGTGACAATGACATATTGCTAGATGTCACTCATTGTTTGTAATATTAGAAATGTTCTAATATTTACTACAAATGTTACATGAACCTATAGGGTCACACCCACAGTTGAAATGAGCATATATTAAATGAACTATATATGTACAAATTTGTTGTACATGGATTTAGTTAAATTAATAAATATTTGATATATATAATTTAACTATTGGGTAAATATTAAAAGAAAAATAATTATTGTAATTATGACTCTTTTAATATATAAATAATATAATTCGATTTAAATCAATATATATTGAAATCCCAGCTAAGTTGAATTGGGATTATATATATTTAATATATATATTGAAATCCTAATTAAAGTTGAATTGGGATTATATATATTTAATATATATTAAATCCTAATTAAAATTGAATTGGGATTATATATATTTAATATATATATATATATATATTGAAATCCTAATTAAGTTGAATTGAAATATATTGAAATTCTAATTAAGTTGAATTGGGATTATATATATTTAATATATATATATTAAAATCCTAATTAAAGTTACATTGAGATTATATATATTTAATATATATATTGAAATCCTAATCTGAGTTGAATTAGGATTACAAAGGCTATATAAAGGCATGAGAGGTCTAGCAGTCATTAATGCTTCTTGGGAAAACCCCTCTAAATAGTTTAGAGAGTTTTTATATGCTCGTTCCTTTCTAAATGGTTTAGAGAGTTTTTATATACTCGTTTCAACTGGGTGAACTATGTAGAGGTCGGAGCGTTATTGTTGCGGCTTAAGAATCGACATCGTGGAATCGTGCTTGAATATCTATCTCATCCAAACTCAGAATTCCAGATTTTAAACAGGTAATTCTTCACCCTTATTCACCCCGATTCGTTCCTCGTACATGGATCTCTGGTGGTAATCTTCGGATAATTTTTTCCGCTACGTCATGGGGTGTACCAGCGTGACCCAACAGTGGTTAGGAAATGGAAAGCAAAAGAGATAGGGGAAACTGCTACCTTAGGTGAAGGACTGAAGAAATAGAATGAATGAGAAATCAGTTCCAAAGTTGTTTAGAGTTTCGATGCATCTTACACATGTTTTTCCATGTTTATGTTAGGGGTTTGTGTTTAAGTTTCTGTGCACTTTAATTTTTCTCTTGAAGTAATGTGTGGAGTCAACTTTGCTACCATTTGCCTAAAAGTAGCATAGATCTTTTTGAAAGGGCCTATGTTATTTGCATATTTATATTTCAATGAAAGGATACATCATTTTTTTCAAAATGACTATCCTATATATGTATATATCCCTTCTTACTCTCGTAGGTCCCTGGATATCACGTGCATGATATGAAATTGATGTAAAGATTAATCGAATATTGTGATAACAATGAGATGTGATTTCTTACTCAGCCTACTCTAGTCAGTAAAGCATGAAAAGCAAGACTACTACTCATTTGATGATGTTCGATGATGAAAGAATCTCCAAAATTCATAAAAAGTAAAGTGAACTAGGCAGGTTTAACTAAGTGGAGTCGCTTGAAATTGAGTTTCTAAGCCTAGTTTTCTATGCCCTAATAAAATACGTGGATAAATAACAAAAAGGAAAAGAAAAATGATGAAAATGAATGAATAAGAAAAAGAAAAATGATGAATGAATGAAGTAATTAATGAATGACCAATTAAATAAGTCTCGGATCCATCTGATGGAGCTGTGGGCGATGAAAAATCTAATAAGGAGCTATGCTCCACCTGTCCAATACCCTAGCGTCAGAGGTGACCTTTGAAGACATGAATATAATAATAATTTAATACAAACTAGTTATAGCCAAAAGCACACACATTCACTTGTAGAATTTTATTCTTAGAATGATATTTTTGCCCTTCACCGATTAAACAAGTCCGGAAAGCTTGAACATATTTATGAATGGAGAAAAATAATGAGAACTAAAAGGAGTAGTTTTCAAGTGAATCAAGTAAAACGGTAATCATGAGGATGAACCGAGCAGTTTGGGGACGATTTTCACAACTTCGAATATCGTCACAACATCTAGTGTCTTCCTAGACACGAGTTGAGCTTGAAATGATCGTCAAAGGGTTGAATCTAAGATGCTCGTGCATTTGATATCAAGGGCACCATATGCCGTTTTCTTTCATTTATGATTTTGGTTTGCTAGGGCTTGTACAACTTGTAGCGATGTCCCTCTCGCTAAAAAAGTGGTGTTTTTTTGTTTTATTTTGAAAATGATGTCTTCCGTGGGATTTTGCAAAAACCGTTTTTTATTTAAAAATAGAGTCGCCACCGGCCACTAAAGGTGGACCGGACACTGTAAAAACCAGAGATCTAAAACTTTGGGTTCGAGAGTCGGTTACGGATAGGGAAGGATTAGCACCCCCAAACCGCCTAAAATTGGTACTTTAATAATTACCGCTTTATTAATATTAAACTTTTCGGATTAAAGTGACGATTAAATTAAAATTTGGTTATAAGTGCGAGTAGATTTTAAAGTCCCGTTATCCGAGAGTAAACGCCCAACCATCATCACTACGCCTGATACTGGCCCCGTTTACGCTCGAATAAAAGGGTACCGCATTGACAATTAATATTTAGTTATGCAATCTTAGAACACAAATATTAAACATTTATATTGACATGATATAAACACATGAATTTTACAAAATTAAATAAAATTAATAAAGTATATGAATAAGAAGAAACATAACATACCCTAATGAGCACAAAGCATAAGCACAAATATGGGAAAAGAAAAAACATGCTTCCAAAATTTAAACAAACTAATCCTAACATGCTTGAGCATATGTACATAAAAAACCACAAAAACAACACGTGCATGACATGCATGTAATATGATATTAAACTAATTAAATCTAATCAATAAGCTAAAAACTAATACTTAACATATGACACAACTTAAAATAAAATAAAACATGCCGTTAGCTAACATATATCATAATGTACAAAATGAACAAAGAAATAAAACATGCTAACATGGACATGAATGCACGAATTAAATTAACCATAACAATGAAGACATATAATAAGAACACATAAATTAAAACCCAAAACATAATTCACAAATATGAAAACATACTAAGACAATGCAAACATACTAAAAAGAAGTAAATGACATGAATATTTAGAATAACAAAAAGGGATTAAAATGAACAACATGTGAAACTTAAAGAAATAAACATAAATTAACAGAAATTAAAAGGTGGAAATTAAATGGTAAAACGAAGTGACTAAATCGAAATGAAACGAAAATTAAAAGCTAAAAGAAATAAATAAACGGACGGTTTTTAAAAGCATAAGAATAAGGAAGGACGAAAGTCGTAATTATCCATTAATTTTTAAAACCAAAATGATAAGAACAGAACTCTAAAATTATTTTCTCCTTTCATCCCTCTCTGCCACTCAGGGTTCGAACGGCGGCCATAACCTTCGCTCAAGCTCGCCCTTCATCGGAGCAAAGCCTCATGGTGGAGGAGCAGCAACACCAACGACCTCGACGGCAGGTAAGCTCTCGACTCCTTTTTTTATGTGAAATAAAAGAAAATAAAACAATGAAAATCAAACAGATTTTGAAAGAGAAAAACTTTTAAACCTTCAAGCTTCTTATATCTCTTTCGAATATCTTACAAAAAAATGCCCCTTTTTTTATAGATTTCACTCGTTTTTCTTTGATTCCCCCCCAAATGAGTGTGAAAAAATGTCGGCCCCCTCCTTGTGCTTGAAAAAATGGCTGGCTTCCTCCAAAATGTTTCCAATTTTTTTGTTCAATTTGTAGTGTGGTCCAAATGGATTAGGGGGAGGGGAAATAAGGTGATGGTGGGTTAGCATGGAGAGGGGGGAAATGCAGGGTATGGGTTGTCGGTATAGTGAGGGAATGGGGAATAGGGGAATGGGCATAGGGTGAGGTATGGGTGATGCGTGCGGGGGAAAGGTGAGGCAGGGCATGGTTCTCTGCGTGGAGACCATGCCTTGCTTTTATATTATTTTTTTTTTGGAAATTTGGTTTAAATAGGGTAGACGGTTCGAATACAATTTGGGGTCTGAACAAAAATGGGTATTACAGCTGCCCCTCTTTGCTCATTGCTGTGTAACATGAATAGAGAAAAGACAAAAGAATAACCATTTTTGTCCGATCTAGATGAACTTTTCTCCTTTTGACGCATGTCGTCTTTCTTCAGTAGATCTTCTTTCTCTTCGGCACAAGTCTTCTTCCTATACTTGACGGATCTACTTTGTCACTCTTGGAGGAAGCAAAATCTTCAAAATAAGGTTGAGGAAGAAAAATAAGAGCAACTCACTACATTATTCATGACGATGTGAATCCTAAGAAAACTTGACCCAGCTGCAACACCGACGAAGAGGCAGGGTCTACAAAATTTGATCCAGCTACAACACTGACGAAGAAGTAGGATCGGTGAATGATGGTTCTGATATCTGATCCAGCTACAACTCTTACGAAGAGGCAGGATCGAAAGATTGACAACTCATTTTGATTTTCTTTCTTTTTCTTTATTCTCTCTTTTTTTCATTTTCTTTCCTCTTTTTTTTAGAAATCTCTTTTCTTAGATACAACATTGATAAAACTTGAAAGTTGGTAAATTTTTGACCAAGCTACAACACCGACGAAGAGGCATGGTCTAAAGTTAGTAATGTTGATCCAGCTACGACACCGACGAAGAGGCAGGATCAAGAGTTAGTGAATTTGGTCTAACTACAACAGCGATGAAGAGGCAAGACCAGAAGTTAGTGAATTAGGTTTAGCTACAACACCGACGAAGAGGCAGAACCGAAAGTTGTATTTGACCGAGCTACAACACCGACGAAGAGGCAAGGTCTGAAGATTTGATCCAACTACGACACCGACGAAGAGGCAGAATCAGATAGTTGATTTCTTTGCGATCAAGCTACGACTCTGACGAAGAGGCATAATCGGAATTTGGCAAATTTGGTTCAGCTACAACAGCGACAAAGAGGCAAAATCGAAAGTTATATTTGACCAAGCTACAACACCGACGAAGAGGCAAGGTCTGAATATTTGATCCAGCTACGACACCCACGAAGATGCAGGATCGGATAGTTGATTTATGTTTGTTGGATCTATCCACACTATCAACGGAGAGATAAGATCGTATTTCAGCATTTGGACTCCACTAGACCCTCAACAAAAAACCAAAATCGGATGACATCAATTTGAACATAGCCACACCATCAACGGAGGGACATGATCAGATAACACTTGAATATTTTTTCTTTCTTCCTTTTTTCTTTTTCTCTCTTTTTTTCTTTTTCTATTTTTTCTTCTTTTTTTGTTGTTTTGTTTGTTTGTTTGTTTGTTTTTTTATTTTTTCTTGATTTTTTGATCTTTTTCTTGTAACTAAAAAACAAATTCCAAGGAAAAGTTTGGTCTAGCTGCAACACCGACGAAGAGGCAAGACCTGGAGAGGATTTGATCTGCTACACCACTGACGGAGAGACTAGATCAGCAAAATGTGAGACCCGCTACACCACCGACGGAGAGGTAGGGCCGAATGGAAAATCTAATCTGCAACACCACCAACGGAGGCAAGATCTGGATAGGATTTTATCTGCTACACCACTGCTGGAGAGACTAGATAAGCAAAATGTGAGACCCGCTACACCAATGACGGAGAGACAGGATCTGGATGGAAATTTTGATTTGCAACACCACAAACGGAGGCAAGATCTGGATAGGATTTGATCTGCTACACCACTGCAGGAGAGACTAGATCAGCAAAATGTGAGACTCGCTACACCACTGACGGAGAGACAGGACCAAATGGAAATCTGATCTGCAACACCACTGATGGAGGCAAGATCTACATTAAGTTGGCGTACCACCACTGACGGAGGCATGATTTGCAAGATGTTGTGCCATTGTCAACGAGATAATTTTATTGGAAAAAATTTATCGGCTCCTCTATCGATAGAGGGCAGGATCTAAAAAGAATTTCTGTTGGTAGGAGTGATAGTCGGGAAATTGTTAGGGTCCGTCATGCCATCGTTGGAGGAATCAAATCATACAAATGAGAAAAGCATTTATTAGTAAATTGTTCACAAAATTTGTCACTGGTACCTTTTATTTAGATATTTCAGCATATTTTGTTTGGCCTCTTCCATGAATAAGGTTGGCCATGATGTCGTTGCCCCCATGTTGAGGATGTTTAGTCTCTTTCAGGAATCTATTTATATGTACAAGCAAAAATGTGTGATGCATCTAATTTTATGCCTAAATGCTTGTCTCTATCCTAAATGCATGGTGATTTTGGTGTATGCATTTAAACTAAATGTACGACGTATGCAAAAATGATTCAATGCAAGATGAATGCAACTAAATGCATGAATGTGACATGAATTTTTTCTTGCCCTCAATGGGATGCCCCTGACTCCTCATTGGTCCTGTCAGGATCTTGGTCTTTTGCACATGACAATGCCCCAACCTCTTCTTGGGTTCGATTACCTTTCTTTGAATCTTTCATCAGGGTGCATGCCCCAACATTTTGTCTGTTCTTATACTATCGTCTAAAACTGCTCTTGAATTTGACACTTTGAGTGCTGATTCTGTTGCCCCCTAAGTTGGGTTCATAAATTGTGTGTTGGTTCATGGCAGCTCTTGGATTGGGTGCAGTTTTGAAGAATGTGGTCAAGGATGCAAGAGTTTGACTTGACAATGAAGGTTGGACCTTGGCAAAGAATGCCCCCGGACTGGGACCTTATTAGAGGCACAATTTTTGTAAAAATGTAGAGGGTGCTTTTGGACATGTCCCAAGATCAAACTCTTGTAAGAGCCTCTGTAAGGTGCTAGATTAACCAACTCCATTGTATTTAATGGGGCAACCCGGGGACCGGTTTTAAAATTTTCAAAATGTATGCATGTAAATGTGAGGTGCATGTCTTAGATGCGAAAGTACTGATTCAAAAATGGTTCTTGTGGCTCAACTTTCCGAACTCACGGGATTCATTTGCAACTTTGAATATTGCCTTGATATCTAGAGTGCTAGATTTTCTCCCAATGATAATTTTTCAAATTGAGAACCAGTCGTGAATCAACATTTCATGCTGGTAAAATGCAAAAAATTAAAGTGTTATGATATGCCATGCAGTGAATGCCAAAATGAGCAGATATGATGTGATCACAAAAATGGGTCAATTTGAAATTAGGGTAAAAATGAAAGATTTATGATCGGGTAAACCACTTGAACCAACACCCCAATGTAATGCAAATGCAATGATGTATGCAAAAAAGGGTAAAACAAAAAAGAAAACAAGTCAGTACCGGATAAGATCACTAACACATAAATAGAAGAACAATTTAGATAAGGTAAACAAACAAAACAACCCTATTTACATCCCGTCTAAAACACCTAAGTTATCTGCATGACTCTAAAATGGTGGGCTTTCTATATTCTCTATGTGCAGTTTTGGTGCTAAAAGGTACTCGAATTGTCCTTGTTGTCCCCTACTAAGAGTAGCAAGGCCCCCGGTCATCACCCATTATAGGCTCCTTTCAACCAGGTTCAACTCAGGGGGACCCATTCGCTTATTCCTGCATGAAGGAATGGTGTCCTTACGAAAGCATAAGGTACTCGAGCCCTGAAGGTACTTGCTAGGCTTACACAGAGGAACGATATCCTCATAAAAGTATTAGCTTTTTCCCTCCACTTAAAAAATACGGGTTTATACGCCAAATTTTAAATACGTTAGAATAAACGCGCAATTATAACCGAATGTTAGTTTAATAGTCACTTTAATCTGGAATTTCTTATATTAATAAAGCGGTAATTATTTGAAAAAGCTCGACTCTCTTATTTTTTGAAAAAAAAAATTCCCCAGCGGAGTCGCCATCTGTAGCGATGTCCCTCTCGCTAAAAAAGTGGTGTTTTTTTGTTTTATTTTGTTTTATTTTGAAAATGATGTCTTTCGTGAGATTTTGCAAAAATCGTGTTTTATTTAAAAATAGAGTCACCACCGGCCACTAAAGGTGGACTGGACACCGTAAAA
The DNA here is from genome assembly GCA_019671005.1 of Hibiscus mutabilis. Taxonomy (NCBI): domain Eukaryota; kingdom Viridiplantae; phylum Streptophyta; class Magnoliopsida; order Malvales; family Malvaceae; genus Hibiscus; species Hibiscus mutabilis. The sequence goes on along the minus strand of CM033717.1, from coordinate 15,671,241 downwards.
ACTAGAGATCTAAAACTTTGGGTTCGGGAGTCGGTTACGGATGGGGAAGGATTAGCACCCACACACCTCCCAAAATTGGTACTTTAATAATTATTGCTTTATTAATATTAAACTTTTTGGATTAAAGTGATGATTAAATTAAAATTTGGTTATAAGTGCGAGTAGATTTTAAAGGCCCTGTTATCCGAGAGTAAACACCCAACCATCATCACTACGCCTGATACTGGCCCCGTTTACGCTCGAATAAAAGGGTACCGCATTGACAATTAATATTTAGTTATGCAATCTTAGAAAACAAATATTAAACATTTATATTGACATGATATAAACACATGAATTTTACAAAATTAAATAAAATTAATAAAGTATATGAATAAGAAGAAACATAACATACCCTAATGAGCACAAAGCATAAGCACAAATATGGGAAAAGAAAAAACATGCTTCCAAAATTTAAACAAACTAATCCTAACTTGCTTGAGCATATGTACATAAAAAACCACAAAAACAACACGTGCATGACATGCATGTAATATGATATTAAACTAATTAAATCTAAGCAATAAGCTAAAAACTAATACTTAACATATGACACAACTTAAAATAAAATAAAACATGCCGTTAGCTAACATATATCATAATGTACAAAATGAACAAAGAAATAAAACATGCTAATATGGACATGAATGCACGAATTAAATTAACCATAACAATGAAGACATATAATAAGAACACATAAATTAAAACCCAAAACATAATTCACAAATATGAAAACATACTAAGACAATGCAAACATACTAAAAAGAAGTAAATGACATGAATATTTAGAATAATAAAAAGGGATTAAAATGAACAACATGTGAAACTCAAAGAAATAAACATAAATTAACAGAAATTAAAAGGGTGGAAATTAAATGAAAAAATGAAGTGACTAAATCGAAATGAAACAAAAATTAAAAGCTAAAAGAAATAAATAAACGGAAGGTTTTTAAAAGCATAAGAACAAGGAATGACGAAAGCCGTAATTATCCCATTATTTTTGAAAACCAAAATGATAAGAATAGAACTCTAAAATTATTTTCTCCTTTCATCCCTCTCTGCCACTCAGGGTTCGAACAGCAGCCATAACCTTCGCTCGAGCTCGTCGTTCATCGGTGCAAAGCCTCACGGCGGAGGAGCGGCAACACCGGCGACCTCGACGGTAGGTAAGCTCTCGACTCCTCTTTTTATGTGAAATAAAAGAAAATAAAACAATGAAAATCAAACAGATTTTGAAAGAGAAAAACTTTTAAACCTTCAAGCTTCTTATATCTCTTTCGAATATCTTACAAAAAATGCCCCCATTTTTTTACAGATTTCACTCGTTTTTCTTTGATCCCCCCCCAAAATGAGTATAAAAAAATGCCGGCCCCCTCCTAGTGCTTGAAAAAATGGCCGGCTTCCTCCAAAATGTTTCCAATTTTTTTGTTCAATTTGTAGTGTGGTCCAAATAGATTAGGGGAAGGGGAAATAAGGTGATGGTGGGTTAGCGTGGAGTGGGGGGACATGTAGGGTATGGGTTGCCGGTATAGTGGGGGAATGGGGAATAGGGGAATGGGCATAGGGTGAGGTATGGGTGATGCGTGTGGGGGGAAGGTGAGGCAGGGCATGGTTCTTTGCGTGGAGACCATGCCTTGCTTTTATATTATTATTTTTTTTGGAAATTTGGTTTAAATAGGGTAGACGGTTCGAATATAATTTGGGGTCCAGACAAAAATGGGTATAACACAACTATCCAAAAGCATCCCCATTGAAATGCTGATCAGCAACTAGCAATTATAAATAAAAAGATTTCTCTGCATTGCTTTAGAGATAAAGTTTAGAATGTAAGGTTTAGTATGTACATGGTCAAACTAATACAAACCTGACAGTGATCCTGAAAAGAATAATAGCAAGCCTTATGCTACACGGTTCAAAGACTCGAAAAGAGTATCTACCATAAGGCATTAGTTGGCTCAGAAAAATAAAGATTGAATACTATTGAAAATTTAGAAACTCATGGTGCATGTCTTCGGCCTAGCATTGAGATGGAAGAAGTACCATACCAATGGGTCAAGGGTAAGTAACCGTTGAACTCGAGGAAGAGATGGGGTACTACTAAGATCAGGAAAAAAGGTATCTTAAGAAGGAAGGCATCGACTCAGCCGTCCAACCTTGGTCATAAGGCAACTAAAGGGCATAAGGCGACAGTTTATCAAGCGAGCGGGGCATACTTACGTCTGCTTATAGCAAAACGAGTTGCGGGAGTTGAAACAGATTAGGGAAGGATGAGATTGACGATTTCAAAGTCAGTTCTGTGAAAGTTATAATGACATTGCACGCTTGACGTATGTATGAGTTAATCGGCCTTCGTTCCGTGCCATCTTTCAGCTTTGGAATCTCGTTTTCTATTGCTTTGCTTTTAACCCAGAAGAACTTGATGCCTAAGGTTGAGGAGTATGCCGCTTTGCTCAATCATAAGAGTGTTCATAAGGATTGGGTTTACAAAAAACTGTTGAAGTCCCATGATTATCCCTTGAAGCTTATAACTATTGGGAAACGCCGGTACACCCCATATCGCAGCGGAAAAATTATCTGGCGTAATCCACCAGTGATCCATGTACAATTGACGAATTTGGGGTGAATAGGGATGAAACGTTACCTTAATAAATCTAGAATCTAGAAATCCATAGGGAATTCAGAATAACCAAATTGAATATGAGTCGTCATAATAGCGTTCTGACCTCTATGCAGTCCACCCAAATGAAACGAACAATATTTTCTCTTCTCTAAATATTAGAGAGTTTTTTCAAAAACGAGGGATAAATGGCTGCTAGACCTTATGCCTTTATATAGTATTTAAAAACCTAATTCTAATTAAATTCGGATTCTTAAATATACAATATATTTAACCAAATATAATTAAATATGTAGAATGTGATTCTACTTTAATTAGGTTTATTATAGATATATATATATATAATACTTTAATAATATTTGATAATTACAATAATTTATCAAATATCAACATATATATATAAACGAAATTATCCATAATTACAATAATTATAACAATTTCTGTTTCTCACTAATTACGTGTACAACAAGTTTGTACACATGCTATCTAATCGATATTTGTTCGTTTCAATCATAGGGTGTGACCCTTGTAGGTTCATATAACGTTAGCAGTAATATCCATAACAATTCTAATATTACAAGCAATGAGTGGCATCTAGCAATACATCATTGCTACCTAAGTTACATGAAATCGTGGTTCGATTTAACCTTTTTCCCTGATTAACTTTTATGTATTTCATCCTTTTGTCCTTATATCTAGACCGGACACAAGTCATGGATTAGTCACACTTGTATAGTCCATCTAATGTTTCTTGATATCTTGGGTAGACTATTATAAACGAATAACTATGATATCCCATATCAATTTATTCGAGCATGGCCATGCATTTTCTAGTCTCACTCAATCAAGTGGCCTATGATATTACTCCTATTATGTAGGAGGGACAAATCCTATATTGATCAACCATATTTCGCTACATGGATTATGACATATCCAATATCAGTCTTTATAGTGTAGTTAGTTACGACACACGTTTAACCTTATCAAAATATGTCACTCATGATGTTGAAATAATGATGATCTCAAGTCTGAGGATCATACATGTAGTTATCACTATGACCAAGAAACATGCTCATAACGGGTAAGTCCAGTATGTTGTTCCCTAACACATACTTATGTATTGATTTTGACATCTCCATGTCGATGACAACACTTTTTCATCAATCAACTACATATTAGTCTTAATACATAATTGTTGTCCAAGCCCACAATAATTCTTGACTAAGGACATTCAAGAATAACTATATTCTAAGGACTTTATTATAATTCAGTTTATTTATAGATACATAGAATAAGACTGGAATAATAATAATGGCTTTATATTAATAAACAAGATAAAATAAGTATGTCTTTTACAACCATCTCATGAATGGTCTTTGGGCATACTCCAACAATAACCTTAGCCAAAATGAGTGAAGATTGGGGCAAAGGATTGATTCAGAGTCGTAGAGACAGAACCGCATTTTCATGAGAGCGTACCTACACACCCGGGTGAGGTCATGAAGAAGGATCAGTTTGCTTTGGGATTTATGGCTTGATCCTTTTCCTTAAGATTCTTCGGTGATAGTGATGTCACTATCTTGGGCTTGTTCGAGCATTTGACAATGAAAGCTTTTCTGCAAAGCTTCAAATCAAGGGTCTACATGGTTGACTTAGCATAATTTATCACTGACTACGAAGAAAATAATCGCAAGATCTCCTATGCTAGACCATTCAAAGATTTGAGAATGAGGAAAATATGAAAATCTATGGGGCACAAGTTCACCCGGACGAGGAGATTGGAGAAACCTCGTCATGAAAAGTCCATGAAGAGGCAATAGTTAAGCCCGAGCTAAGTTAGGGTAACGTTACTCTGACCAGTGTAAGTCAGCATCTTCTTTCAAGAAGAAACGAATGAGGAAGGTCCGATAAAGAAAAATAAAGATCAGACCTTATGAAAGTAGGAAAGGTTCAAAAGATTAAGGGGCATGTGTTCACCCCAATGTGGAGGTTGAAGAGGAGCCATCATGAAGAGTCAATGAAGAGACAACAACTAAGCCCTAGTTGAATGGGGCGGTGTTTCGAAGGTTGATTTTAGGAGGTGACAGATTTTATTCAAACCAGTATAAGCCATACATATCTTTCCAAGGCAAGATAAAAATGAAGACTCAGCAAAGACAGAAAGCTCGTGGAAGCTAAGGGTGATCGATCAAAAAGTAAGGGTTTTTCCCAGCATCTCTAAAAATGACTCCATTCATGCATCATACTTAGTTAGACATCCCTAGTTTAGGAGCATGCTAACTCATATAATCAAATCTCTTTTGTTGTTTTAACAAATTCGAAGATTAGAAAAGATTTCGACCTGTAACTTCCCATTTGGAGAAGTAGGTCTCAGTGGAGATGAAAAACCCATAATGAGAAGAATTCATCAACATTCGCGAAGAATTGAAGAACTTAATAATGAGAAGAATAGTTTCAACTTTCGGCAATTTTAGACCTCGGAGGATGAAGAATCCTGTAATGAAAAGAACAGCTCCAAACTCCAAATTTTGGGTGAAAGATCAAAGAATTTCGTAATGAGAAGAACAACTTCAGATTCCAAGCTTTGTCAAAAGATTAAAGAATCAGCCGATGAAAGGTGAATAGTTTCAAAAGAACTCGTAATCTTAAGGCCACAGTCAAGGAAGCGAGATAAAATTAGTGCTTAAGGACTTTGTTCTATCCTTGTGTCAAGACATGAAAAGAATCTGCCAAAGCTAAGACGGGAGGACATCAGGTGCAAAATTAAAAAATCTACTGAGAAAGGAAGACGAATGACTCTCATGTCGAAACCCAAAGAGCAAGAGGCAGAAACCTGAAAAGGTGCATAGAAAAAGAAAAAGAAAAAAGAAAAGAAAGAAAAAGTAAAGGAAAACGAAAAAGAAATAAAGAAAAAAAAGAAAGTAAAAAAAGAAAGAAAACAAAAAGAAAAAAGAAGAAGGGGAAAAGGGTAAGAAAGAAAGAAAAAGATCTCTAAAGCGAAAACCTGAAAAGGGCGCTTCGAGGGAAAGTAGATATAAGTGAGGACCTGAAAAGGCGCTTTAAAAAGATTCAAGATTTCAGAGCGAAGGAGACAGATACTCATAGCTCAAGGATTTCAGACTCGCCACATTAGGATTTTAGAGCGAATGAGGCAAATACTCATAGCTCAAGGACTTCAGGGCAAAGGAGGCAGATACTCATAGCTCAGGGTTTAGAGCAAAAGAGGCAGATACTCATAGCTTAGGGTTTTTAGAGCGAATGAGGCAGATACTCATAGCTTAGGGTTTTTGGAGCGAAAGGGGCATATATTCGTAGCTCAAGGACATCGGGGCAAAGGAGGAAGATACTCATAGCTCCAGGTTTTAGGGAGAGGAAGGGTGAACAGTTCTATATAGGAGGAACTCGCAGCTCAGAATCTTCAAATAGGGAAGTGAGACAAAATTAGTGCTTATGGTCTTTGCTTTATTCTTGTTCCACAAGGATAAGCAATGAGGGGCAGCTGTAATCACTAATTTTGTCCGGAGTGTTAACCCATTTTTATATTTTGTAATAAAGAGCATCACTTTATTTATTAAAACCCAAAAACACCAAAAAATGTTACTAGTATTATGTTAAGTACTATTAATAGAGAAATTTGGTTTGGTTATTATATATTAGTAATGTATATGTCATACTAGTATTAGCATCTTTATTTTGTTACCATATTACTATTATCCTTAGTGTTATCATTGAAAAGGCCCAATATATATATATATATATGTATATATATATATATATATATATTAGTACTAAATAAAGGGCCTAAGTTTATTAAAATTGTCCATTACAATTCAAATCTCTAATATATACACACACACACATTACATTACATTAGTTGCCTGGTAAGGCCCAAATTCAATTAAACCCCAAAATATTATATGTTATATTAATATTATTAATTCAATTTATTATACTATATTATCATATTTAAACAAGTAAACAAAACACTATAACTAAGTAGAAATATTCAAAACCCAAGTTAATTTAAATAGAAGCCCATTTTATTATCTTCCCATTTTAAAAATCCAAATAAAATACATAAATAACAGCCCAAACTTTAATTAAATTAAAGAACCCATAAAATTGCAACCCAAAAATGTTTTTTTACATGTATCTGGCTCGTTTGGCCCAAAACCTAATGTGCCTCTTTTCTTTGCAGCCCCTTCATCTGCCCCGACGCGGGTGTGCAATCCACGTGTAGCTCTCCATATCCCTACGCGCCCACACGCGACCTTTGGCAACCCACGCGCTCGACTCCTCAGCTTCCCAGGCTGCGCCGTCTCCTCAGCTTCCAAGCCACACTTGTCTCCAGCTACTTCACCGTACTGGTCCCCTCCCCCTCAGCAACAACACATATAAACAGACACGAGAGGTTAAGAATCATTTTCAGAGACCAACCAACATTTGGTAGATAAGAGATGAATACAAACAAATGGGAGCAGACAGTAGGGATTATTAGAATTTTTCCCTTTTCTAAATACATGTAATTTCGGCTATAAAACCCAAACTTAAAGGTTGTAAACCCTAAGTGCAAACAAGGGAAAAGAAGATTCAAATCAATACAATCAAAAAACTTTTTGAGGTATCCTTTCTCTTCTTTACATTTTATTTCGAAGTATAGAATTAAAAAAAAGAAAAAGTTAGGGTTTCGTTTTTCTTTTACCTTTGAAGCTTGGCCGTCGTGGTAAAGTACTTCTCGCCGGTAACAAGCCCCGTCGGCTTTCATTCTGAAGTTGTGCGCAATGAATCGGTGAGATGGTCTCCTTTAGGGTTTCAAGTTTGGCTTTTAAAAAGGGGGTTTCGATTCGGCTTTTTCTTAGATCTGAGGGGTTGGTCGTTTTCCTAGAAAATCGGTGGTCGGTTTTGAAATTAGGGAGAAAAGATGATCATTTTAGGGTTTTCTTCGGGTTCGCCGGCTTATTGGGATAAATGTTAAATTCATTAAACTAGTTGGACATTGATATTGAATTGACATTTAAATTAAAACCATGATAGATTTACTTGATTTGTTTTAAATAGTATCCTTGACTCATTGGAATACTAGTTTAAAACTGATCGAATTAATATACTAGTTTTTCAGGGTTAATAAATTTAGGATTAATATTAGACTCATTTAGTTAAAAATTAGATCTCTAATTAAATTTTCATAATTTGAGCTTCTTAGGTTAGGGCTTTAGTGGGCTTTTATTTGTGTGTTTAATTTTAAGCTTTTAAATGGCATCCATATTAATTGTCATTCATGTGGCTCATTTATTTTTAATTAATTTAAATCATGAAAAAAGAGGTATTTATTAATTCTGGTATTTGTGTCGTAACAGTCCGAGCTTAAAGGATGTTGACCAAATACTTGAATTAATCCTTACCTGCCCAAGGTAAATGATAATTAAAGATCGACAAATCATAACATCACACCTTAAATATTTGCACCATGCATAAAGGTGGCGTACGAGATTCGAACCATAAATTAACACGACGGTCAGGCTTATATGATGTATGTTTAATCTATGGTCTGATGTATCTTCAACCTTATTAATTAAATGTTCAATTAATTTGAACCCACCGATTTGATAAAGCACGTTCAATCAAGGTCAAATTTTCATTTAAGTACGCCAAATTAAATTCAATTCAAATTTCAATTAATTCCATCGTTTTAAAAGCAACGAATATTTCGGTACCGATTTTCGGGCGTGATGGGGTGCTAATCCTTCCCCACTCGTAACCAACTCCCGGACCCTTTCAAAAACGAATCTTTGGTTTTTGTGGTGTCCGGTCCAACTTATCCAAGTGACCGGTGGCGACTCCAAGTTTTCAATCGTTTTTCAAGAGAATAAGAATTTTCAAGAGAAATCTTTTTTCAAAGAATGATTTGTGGATAACCCGTAGCACCTGAACAATACCACTTTAAAAGATAAAAAAAAAGTCACTACATATATCTATAAAAAATTAAAATTTTAAATTTCGGATAATTGGATATTCGATCCGAATGTGAAATAATTATATGTATTTGATCCGAAATTTTCGGATATCCTATCCGAAATATCCGAAAAATAGAAAACGAATCAGATATCCAAAATTTTGTACCGAAACGATCGCAGATTCTTTTGCACACCTATAATGATTGAACAACTTGTATAAGAAAACGTTTCTCAAGTTTTTGTACTAAATTAATTAATGTAGATGACTAGTCAGAATTCTTAACTAAAATGTGTGTATTTTCATCGGCGTTTCCCTTTCGATTTTAGATTACGTTTGTTCGAAGTACTTTGAAAGGAAAAAATTTGATACACATGTCGTGTAATTTTTAGTTTACACAAATATTTTTATTTTAGGGATTAGTAGTTTAGTTTAGGTGTATAGGTTCTAAGGTTTAAAATTTGATGTTAGTGTCTAAAATTTAAGGTATAGTGTTTAGAGTTCATAGTTTAATTTTTTAGAGTTTTGAGTTAAGAACTTAAGATATGTATTTTATGGTTTAAATATGTGAGCTTGTATAAAAATTAAATAAGTTTTACCCAATAAGCTGTGTTTCCAGCAAAGTTTTCAAATAAAAATAGAAGGGGCAAACGTGAAGAATGATACAACATAAACTTTCAAAGTTTTAACTATAAGCTTAGATGGGATGGTAAAAATCTATTTGAGCTTAATTAATAGTTGAGGATTTTAATAGGTAAAACTTTGATATACGGTCTGTATTTTTGTCTTACAAAATACAAATCTTAAATTTCTAACCCTAACACCCTAAACCCTAAATTTTAAACACTAACCTTAAATTCTAAACCCTAAACCCCTAACATTTAAACCCTAAACTACAATCCTAACCCCTAAAATTAAAAGGACCGTGTAAACTAAAGTTTACACCGTTTGTGTATTGAAGTTTTTCCCGGTTTTAATTATGGGTAAAACTTTGATACACAGGCTATGTAAAACTAATTTTACACAAGCCTGTGTTTTTACCTTATAAAACACAAATTCTAAATTCCTAACCCTAATACCCTAAAACCTAAACCCTAAATTCTAAACACTAACCTTAAATTCTAAACCCTACAACTTAAACCCCTAAACTTTTAACCCTAAACTAAACCCCTAACCCCTAAATTTAAAAAACACGTGTAAACGTTTGTTTACACGAACTGTGTATCAAACTTTTTCTCTTTAATTATTGTCTTGAACATATAACAACTTAAAATTTATGACCAGTGAATAAGAATTTGAACTTACAAGAAAAATACCATTTAAACAAAAATAAATTATTTTTAAAAAAATTATCAAACTTACTGTAAAGCACAATAAATTTATGAAAAAAATTCTAATTATTAATAAGATTAATATATAATATTTTTTATAATTGAATGGTTGAATATTCATAAATGTTTACATTCACCGAAAAGAGGTCACAGTTAATTGTGCTAATGTAAAGTTTGTTACAAGCCGTCAGTCTTATATGTATTTATGTTTATGTTGATGGTGTTAATCATTTATCATTGATAATTATATTTGTTTGAATCTATCATTTACTTAAATTATTTTCGTTGAATTTTTTACTCTTTTCTAGTTTGTTCATATTTTTAATTTTGAGTGACAAGTTTATGCACTATAACAATTTTAAGAAAAATATTTTAATTAATCTATTATTGTTTGTAGTCTTTTCTTATAATTTAAATAGTTTGTATTTATTCAATGAAACTAGTTATTATTTATCAAAATGTATTGTAGAGAAAATGTGTTATTTTAAATGGCTTACAAATTATACATTTTTTAAGAATAAAAACAGAAGGAAAAAAAGTTGATACACAAGTTTTGTTTAGTTTATACAAATTTATTATTTTAAGGTTTACATGTTTTATTAATTTTATGAATGTAGGTTTACGAGTCTTATTCGAAGTTTGGGGTTTAAGGTTTAGAATTAAAATTTTATACTTTATAATGTATGATTCAAAGTTTTAGATTTTAGGATTTAAACTTAAAATAAATATGTTGTGTAAAATTTAAATAGGATTTAAGATTTGCCACTTTTGATGTACAATCCTCTCGAAGATGAATGGTTCAAGGCCGAAATCTTGATGAGAGTTTGAGTATTCAAAGCCTTGTTCTTCATGAATCTTCCGGCTTTCAAACTTGGAGTGAAATCTTTCTTGAACCACCGGTGTAGCAAACTTCTTGTATCTTGGTTCTTTGGAGGAACTTGGATGAACTAAATATTTAATTTTGGATGCCATGAATGATCTTGGTTGTGAGTTTTGTAAAAACAAATAAAAGAAAAGAAACTAAAAAGTTGCAAGATAAAAAGTAGGAATAGGTTAAGGGTGATGGGTTTTATAGAAAAGATAGGTGGTAAATATGGTGGGTGGGATTAGAGGAAAACGAAAAAAGGGTTTTGGTTTAGGGAGAGGGTGACGGCAAGGGGGGTTTGATTAGGGTAAATTGGAGGCTTTATATAAGCCTTAGATTCAGCCCATTAGTTTCCTTGTTGAAGATGTTTTCCTTCTTGGATTAAAATTCCTCTTTATCTTGAACTTTTTTCCTACAATTCAAAGACAAATCAAATAAGGATTAAAATTAAAGATAAACTAATAAAAGAAAATAAATAAAGACGTGTAATGGGATTCTTAAACTTAAAAAGATAAATAAATAAAAAAACTATCCTAAAGAATAATAATACTCGGAAATAAAAAAAATAGTTCAAAAATAAAATAAAAATAAAAATTAATCGAAAATAAAAAAAATATCAAAGGAAGAGCATGCTCATGCATGGGCACCATTGTAGTGCTTCAATCTTTGTCCATTAACTTTGAATTCATGGTTGTCAGAGATGGACTTGATTATCACAACACCATGGGAGAATGGTTTGACGACTTCGAATGGTCCCGACCATCTTGATTTCAGCTTTCCCAGGAAAAGTTTTAGCCGAGAATTGAATAAGAGAACTAGTCGCCCTGGCGTGAATTGCCGTGGCAATAGTTTCTTGTCATGCCGTTGCTTTGTTTTCTCCTTGTAGATTCGTGCATTCTTATAGGCGAGTGCACGTAATTCTTCTATCTCATTGAGGTTCAACAAACGCTTTTGTCCGGCACTTTCCTAATCCATATTCACGGTCTTGATTGCCCAGTATGCCTTGTGTTCGATTTCCACGGGTCGATGGCATGTTTTGCCATAGACAAGTCGGAAGGGGGACATACCTAAGGGTGTTTTGAATGCAGTGCGATATGCCCAAAGTGCGTCATCTAGTCTTAATGACCAATCCTTCCTAGAGAGATTTACAACTTTCTCGAGTATACCTTTCAATTCCCGGTTGGAAATTTCTGCTTGCCCGTTGGTTTGTGGGTGATATGCCGTGGCGATTCTGTGTGATATGCCAAAGCGTTGCAACATCATGGCAATTAGTCTGTTGTCAAAATGCTTGCCTTCGTCACTAATAATTGCTCTCGGCATCCCAAACTGTGTAAATATGTTTTTCTACAAGAATCGTTGCACGGTCTTGGAATCGTTGTTGGGAACTGCAGCTGCCTCAACCCATTTAGACACGTAGTAGACGGCAAGTAGAATGCAGAGGTTGCCGAATGAAGATGAGAAAGGTCCCATAAAATCGATCCCCCATACATCGAACAATTCCACCTCGATGATGTTCTGGAGCGGCATCTCATATCGTCTAGAGATATTGCCCGTCCTCTAGCAACGATCACATTGCTTGTAAAACTCTTGGGCATCTTTGTACAATGTTGGCCAATACAAACCGAATTGCAAAACTTTGGCCGAGGTACGAGTTCCTCCAAAATTTCCTCCATAGGGTGAAGAATGGCATTGTCGAAGTACATTCTGTTGTTCTTCTTCAGGGACACATCGTCGTATAACCTGATCTGCACATTGTTTAAACAAAAGAGGCTCGTCCCAAAAGTAATGCTTAGCATCATGGCGGAACCACTTCTTCCCTTGGTGAGTAATGCTATAAGGTAAAATACCACAAACAAGGAAATTAACTAAATCTGCGTACCAGGGTATTACCGAGGCATGTGCTGTCGTGGCGACTGCTCCCAAAATTACCGAGGCGCGCGCGTCAAAGGCTGCTGCGGCGTCGAGGGTTGCCGAGGCATGCGCATCCATGGTTGCTGAGGCAACTAAAATTTGTTCATCCGGGAATGCATCGCATATCTCTAGATCTGCGTCCTCCTCCCTGTTGCGTTCTAAATGTGATAAGTGATCGGCCACTTGATTTTCTGTTCCTTTCCTGTCCTTAATTTCAATATCAAATTCTTGTAAAAGTAATATCCAACGAATCAAATAAGGTTTGGCATCCTTTTTAGCAAATAGATATTTGATTGCCGAATGGTCCGTATGAACAATTACCTTTGTACCAATCAAATAGGATCAGAACTTGTCAAATGCGAAAACTACAGGTAGTAACACTTTCTCCGTTGTTGTGTAATTCACTTGAGCACTATTAAGAGTTTTACTAGCGTAGTATATCACATGGAAGGTCTTACCTGTGCGTTGGCCTGGGACTACTCCTGCCGCGAAATCACTTGCATCACACATGAGCTCAAAAGGTAGCGTCCAATCTGGTGGAACGACAATGGGTGTCGAGGCAAGCTTTTTCATTAGGGTTTTGAATGCTTGGGTGCAAGAATCATCAAAATCGAAGACTTTATCCTGTTCAAGCAAATTGCACAAGGGTTTAGTGATTTTAGAAAAATTATGAATGAACCTCTTGTAAAAACCTGCATGTCCAAGAAAACTTCAAATTCCTTTAACCGAACTTGGTGGGGGTAATCTCTCGATCACGTCCACCTTGGCTTTGTCTACTTCAATTCCCTTGGGTGAAATCTTGTGGTCGGGCACTATTCCTTCATCTACCATAAAATGGCATTTCTCACAATTGAAGACTAAATCAGTTTCTTCACATCCTGCCAACACCCTCTCTAAATTGTCGAGACAGCTGTCGAAGTCATTACCAAAAACAGAAAAATCATCCATGAAGATCTCAAGAAAGTCTTCGACCATGTCTGAAAAGAGTGCCATCATGCATCTTTGGAAGGTTGCCGAGGCGTTACACAATCCGACCGGCATCCTTCGGAAGGCATAAGTACCGTATGAGCATGTGAAGGTTGTCTTTTCTTGATCTTCTGGTGCTATGGCAATTTGATTGTAGCCTGAATAACCATCAAGAAAATAATAAAAGGGTTTACCTGCAAGACGGTCAAGCATTTGATCAATAAAGGGTAATGGGAAGTGATCTTTCCTAGTGGCTTTGTTTAGCTTTCGATAATCCATACTAACCCTCCAACCGGTCACAGTCTTGGTTGGAATGAGTTCATTATTTTCATTACTTACCACCGTTATACCTCCCTTTTTCGGTACACATTGTACCGGACTTACCCATGTACTATCAGAGATAGGGTATATAATGTCGGCGTCAAGCCACTTGATGATTTCTTTCATTACAACCCCTTTCATGGCATGATTCAGTCTCCTTTGGGCCTCAATTGAAGGTTTGTGACCATCTTCCAACAAAATCTTGTGCATGCATACTGCCGGGCTAATTCCCTTCAAGTCGGCAATTGTCCGCCCTATTGCTTTTTTATGTAGCTTCAACATCTTGATCAACTTCTTTTCCTGCTCAGGTTGTAACTTAGAAGAAATAATTACAGGCAATGTATTATCGGTTCCTAAGTATGCATATTTTAGTTGCTCTGGTAGTTGTTTCAACTCAAGAATCGGTGGTTGTTCAATAGAGGGTTTTTTGAGTTTACCTTTCTTACCTGAGTAATCCAGTGGTTCAAAGTATGTACCTAGTTGATTGACTAGCCAATTTGCCTCTTCTTGTTGTTCCTCATCGACCGGTTCTTCATAGTCCCCAGGTTCCTCTTGATCGGTGATGTAGTTGCCGAGGCAACTAAATTCCTCGTCGAAGTTAAACTCTGCTGTGGCATGAAGAAGTTGGCATTCTTCTGGATCATCGGCATGCCTTAGTGTTTGGAAAACATTTAGTTTAACTTGCTGGTCATTCACCCTCATTGTGAGTTCTCCCTTTTCAACATCGATCAAGGTTCTCCCTGTTGCTAGGAATGGTCTCCCGAGAATGATGGGTGCATGCTCATCTGCTTCACAATCCAAAACAATAAAGTTAGCGGGAAAAATAAATTTATCAACTTTTAACAGTATGTCCTCGATTTTTCCCTCTGGATGCACATAGGATCTGTCGGCTAGCTGTAGCATAACTGTTGTAGGTCTTGCCTTCCCGATTCCTAATTTCTGGAAAACTGATTTAGGTATCAAGTTTATGCTAGCCCCAAGGTCGTATAATGCTTTCCCGACATAGTGATTTCCAATGGAACAGAGTATTGTGAAACTTCCGGGATCCTTCAACTTGGGTGGCATACGATTGTGTAACATTGCCATGCATCCCTCTGTTGCGGCAACTGTTTCAAACTCTCATAGCCTTGTTCTCTTGGACACAATGTCTTTAAGAAACTTGGCATAGTTTGGCATTTGTTCAATTGCTTCCACCAATGGCAAGTTGATGTGGACTTGCTTTAGGATATCAAGAAACTTCTTGAATTGGTATTCTTGCTTTTGTCGCTTCAACCTTTGTGGGAAAGGTGGTGGAATTCGGATATCTTCGATCCTTTCATTAGTTTGAAACCTGATTGACGGCATTGCCGGGACAACTGGAGTTGCCGAGGCATGGTTATCACAAGTTGCTAAAGCATCCTTATCGTCGGTTGCCGAGGCATGTTTATTTCAGGTTGCCGCGGCAATTCCTGGTTCAGCATCTGAGCCTTTGCCCCTAGGTTCGTCTTGATCTTTTTGTGGAATTTTGTTTGATGAGCGGGTTTGAGCCTCTCTAAGTTGTTGGACACTTCTAGTGGTGATTGCCTTACATTGCTCATGGCCAATTCCTCTTGCGACTTCAGTATCGCTAGGTAAACCTCCTTGCGGTCTAGTATTCAGATTTTGAGTAAACTGTCCGACTTGATTTTCCAATGATTTGATTGCCGCCTCTTGGTTACTATTCTCAGCCATATAAGATTCAGTTTTCATCATAAAAGCATTTAGAGAATTTTCCAAAGAACTAGATATTGTCGGTTGTTGCTGCGGTAACTGTTGCCGTGGCATATTCTGTTGGAATCCCGATGCTTGTGCATTTTGATTGTTCTGGTTTAGAGCATTGTTGCGATTACTCCATGAAAAATTCGGGTGCTTCTTCCAAGCTGGATTGTATGTATTGGACATCATATTGTTGTTCCGATTGTAATTCCCCACATAGAAGCTGGATTCCGGATTCTGCATACATTCAGAAGAATCATGGTTATCACCACATAACTCACAAAAAGAATCCATTACCTTGACTTCATGTGTGTTGTTTGGTTTTTGCATGTTCTGGACCATCTTTGTTAAAGTGGCCAATTGTGTCGAAATTGAATCTGATGATCCTAGTTCATGTATTGTGGTTTGGCGTCTAACTCATCCTCTTCTAATAGAGGGGAATTGATAATCATTCTTGGCCATCCTGTTTAGAATTTGCATTGCTTCCTCCGGCGACTTATCTAGGAGTATGCCGTTTGCTGAGGCATCTAGCATCATCCTTGTTGGTGTATTCACGGTGTTGTAAAACATTGTTACTTGAGTCCACACTGGGAATCCGTATAGGGGGCATTTGTGTAGAAGTTCTCTATATCGCTCCCAAGCCTCGTACATGGATTCATCATCTGCCTGCCGAAAAGAAGTAATGTCGTTACGAAGCTTATCAGTTAAATTTGTAGGATTAAAATGAGCAAGGAAATCACGACAAAGATCGGTCTAAGATGCTATTGATCCGGCAGGATTACTATTCAACCATGCTTTCGCCCTATCCCTCAATGAATAGGGGAATAATCTTAATCGTAAGACATCAGGGGTGACTCTGTGTATTTTGAACGAGTTGCAAATCTCGAGGAAAGATTTCAGATGTTGTCGTGCATCTTCAGTTGATGAGCCGCCAAATTGACCAATTGTGTTGATCATATTAAACATTACCGGTTTCAACTCAAAGAGGTCGGCTTCAATTTCAGGTGCGACAACTCCTGGATTAAGTCCATCAAGATCTTCTTCAAGATAGTCTCGAATAGTTCTGTTTCGTGCAAGAATCACTCCTCCTCCTGCTGGAACATCTTGATTCATATTGCCGTCTTGATTAGCCATTGCTACTCTTATCCTTCGTCTAAGTCTTTGTAAGGTTCGTTCGATTTCTGGATCAAAGGGATATTCTGGTGAAGTCGGTCTCGCCCTGGTCATATACCAATGCAAAACCAAAGTTTGTTAGCCCTTTGAATCTTAAACAAGAAAAGTAAAAAGAAAGTGCAAGAAAATAAAAACAAAGTCGCTATTGCCAATCCCCGGCAACGGCGCCAAAAACTTGTTGCGCGTAATAAGTGCTACGCAATTGTGCAAGTATACACGTTGCAAGTTATAGTATAAAAGATATCGTCTCCACAGGGATTGGTGCCACTTTAAGAATCTAGTCTCTTGCACTGTAAAAAGTAAAAACACAAATAAAGGATTATAGGAGTTTTAACTAATAACTAATCTAGAAAGCAATAAAGTAAAAGAATAGATGAGATCAAATGAGAGAGATAGGCCAGGTTATCGTGAGTTGAGGTGTGATAGCCTATTGGATAGTTTTGGTAAAAGAGTGCACGGGCAACTCAGTTGTCGTGGCAACTTGCACAACGGGGTTGCCTTGGCAACTAATCGATGATTGTCTGGGCGACTAGTTGGGTAACTACTTGGGCGTCTGGGCAGCAACCTTCAAGGTTCGGCAGAGCGTTCTTCAATGGTTTCTTCTTATCCCTAAGTCGAAACTCTAGCTACTTGTGCATGCCTTGATAATACATCCCTGCGTGAATCAAGGGTGAACAACAACCAATCTTGCGCTCCTCTTAGCCGTTGAAATCCTTGACTTATTCCAAAGCCGGATTAATCTTCACCATCAATAGATTGAATAAAGATCATATTCATTCGTTTCTTGAATCTAACTCTCCCGATATTAGATAAATAGATGAAGTTACGAGATCCTCTCCCAATTCACTTGCAAACAAGAATAAGAACCAAGAATGAATAAACCTTGAATAGAAAAGTGCAAACTCTTATTACCTAAACAAAATCCAATAGTTTCTCACAACCACAAAACACAATAATCATAGCCAAATAGATTTAGTTCATGGCTAGGTTCCAAAGAAATACAAGATAAATAATCCCTAGCATGAACCCAATCGAACAAGAAAGAAAAAGATGAAGAATGAGGCTTTTCGAAATCCTCCTTACCCTAGATGCTTGTCGAAAATTCTCTCCTCTTGCCCTCCTTGGAGTTGTCGAAATTCCCCTCTCTTTGCTCTCCTTGGAGTTTGACGATATGGCCTCTTATTTATAGGGCTAGGTCAAAGTCCTTCTTTGAGGAGGAAGTTAAGTTGGAATTAAATTATCTTTAAAGAATATAATTCTTTATTATAATTATATTCTTACTAGAACTTCTCCTATCTTCTTGGAATTTAATTCTTCTTTAATCTCTTCATGGAAATCAAATTCCTTTGGGATTGGGCTTTGCTCCACGTCATCTTGGGCTTGTCTAGTCAACAATTTCGACTACCATATCACCTTTTCTCTTTGTCGACAATTGCCCTGGCAACTGGCTCGGCGTCTCCTTCATGCATTGCCCTAGCAACTAGCTCTGCATCTCCTTCATGCATTGCCCTGGCAACTAGCTCTAGCCTTGCTTTGGCAAGTGATCCTGCGCATACACACAAAACACACCAAAGCAGCATCTTTTCCCATAAAAACTACCAAGTTATGTAATCAAGCTCAACGATGGAAGGAAACATGGATTAATGCATGAATGGCTAATTATGCAACTAATATGAGCCTAAGTCTAACAATAATATGAGTAAAAATGGTAAGAAAAATAGTACTTTTGAACACTTATCACCTTGCATATTTGGACTTGGCAAAATAGGGTGTATCAATACGTAAGGGGGCATATCGATACGGATCTTGGCAGTTAGGTCTGGAGAATAAATTGTATCGATACGGTCTTAGGTTGTACCGAAGCGGGTCAACCTTGGTTAATGCGTATCGATACAGGCTTAGATGTACCGATACGTACTTGTTACCCTTGAATCTAGAATTGAGAAACTTTGCTTAGCGTACCGATATAGTTTATAGTGTATCGGTACAGTGTCAGTTAATTTTGTTAAAAGACCTAAATTACAGCTTTAAATAGTTCACAAAATGGTCACTAAAACCTAAATGGACCAATCAGATGAATAAGTAACCTCCACTGATAATAAAATTTCACAAGCTGATAATTGATAAATTTAATTGAAGATTAGTAAAGAGAAATTCTGGTAAAGACCCATAATTTGTAAAATTTGTAATTTAGTCCCTAAGTTCAAAAAAGTTTAAAATTGACCCAAAATTAAGTAAGTTGTTAATAAGTTAGTTCGTTAGATCTTAGAAGTGATTAATAAGACATTTTGAATAAGATTTTGAACTCCGAATGAGCTTCCGATCTTCAAATCTATTTCCGGTAACACATTCTGACCCGATTCCCTACCGGGCCGAGAAGGGGGTGTTACATTTTATGGTATCTGAGCTAGATTTTAGTCGATTCTAGGATTAAACCGAGGCTTGTCATGAGTCTGCACGTGCTTATTCCACCTAGGAGATTATTTTTATATGTTATTCGTGACTTGCAACTAACAAGATTTAATTCCTTCTTTTCGATTGGCTTTAAGAATGTTCGTACCCGGTGATTGAAGTGATCCAAATGAACCACATATGAGCTCCTCCTCGACACATGGAGATAATCTTGGAGCAGGAGTCTGACCAGAATAGGTGGGGCAGAATCACCCACCTAATCCCCCTCCGATGCCTCCCGCTTAGCAAAAGTACTTGATTTCTATGGCGGAGATGATTAAGCAGGTGGTCGTGTCTCTCAGGCAAGAGCCACCATCACAGCCTGTTGAAGAACCCGTATCTATCTCGAGAGCCCCTATTGATAAACTCTGACAATACCCGGTCTACACTTTCACAGGCCAAGATCAAGACAATCCCGAAGTAACTAAGTACTTGCTGGAAACACTCTTAAAGTTATGAATAAGCAAATGAAGTGTCTAGATGAACACAAGTTGGAATGTACTCTGGCACTAATCTCTGAAGAGGCTCAGAGTTGGTGGGACACTATGACACTCACCGTACCTGAGCATAGAGTCACATGGGACTTCTTCCTTCATGAGTTTCGTAAGAAATACATCAGCGACCATTACCTTGCTGAAAGGCGTAAGAAGTTCCTCCATCTGAGACAAGGAGGGCGACCCATGTAGCAATATATTCATGACTTCTGCAAGTACTCGAGGTATGGTACGGAGATCATACGGCTGAGAAAGATAAGTGTAGAATGTTTATCGATGGCCTTTGTGATGAGTTACGTCCCCTCTTTACTACTTTGGAGTTAGAGGACTTCTAGAACCTGGTCAACTAGGTGATTGCTACTGAAGCCGCTAGAAAGCTTATGAAAGAAGAAAGGGGAACCAAGCCCGATCTGATAAGAGGTTCTGAGACGATTCTAAACCTCTTATGCCTTAGAAGAAAGGTAGACAGTGGGACCAGAAGTCTGCCACCTTTCAACCGATACCAAGAACGGGATATGTGTTACAATCCTAGTCTCTAAAATCATATATTGCTCGTACAGCTTCGGTTGATAGCATGGGAGGTTTTAGGAGAAGTTCACAGATTCCCTTATGCACTTTTTTTTCAAAAGAGACATCTTGGGCAGTGTCGTAGGTAGTCCAGGCCCTGTTATCTTTGTGGTAAATCTGGCCACTTTATCAGAAAATGTCCACAGAATCCCAACGCTCCTACTTCTATGGCTTCTTAGAACAGTCCTAATAAGGAAAGAGGAGCGAAGCAAGTGCAGTCTGGATCAGCAGGAAGACCCCGCAACTCGAGCACTCCTTCAGTTGGATGTGACCCTCAGACCTCCGCTCAAATATACCATGTTTGAGGTCGAGAGTAGGAAGACGATCCTGATGTGATTGCAGGTATGGTGGAATTATGTTATGATCTTGTTTATGCTTTGGTGGATCTCAGTTTTACGCATTCCTTTATTAGTGAACCATTGATTGGTAAGTACACCCTAGAACCTGAACCAGTCACTTCTGAGATAGTTGTCTCTAACCCACTAGGAGATAGTGTGGTTGTACAGTTGATCTGTAAAGCTTGTCCTCTAAGGATCTAAGGGGTCCCATTTCTGGACAATTTGATGGCCTTGCCTTTCCATGAGTTTGATCTTATCCTAGGCCTTGATTGGTTAGCTAAACATCAAGCCTTGGTAGATTGTTCGAAGAAGAAGTTGTATCTCTATGGACTCGGCAAGGAGAGCATAGCTTTGATGAAAGCAAAACCCGCGTCTAAGGGAGCCTTTATGTGTCCTATAGATTCTAAAGGAGGTCTAAAGCCCGAAAATATACCGATAGTGAAAGAATTTCTTGACCTGTTTCTCGATGAACTTTTGGGACTTCCTCCGACCCAAGAAGTGGAATTCAGAATTGAAGTGCAACCGGGGACTATAGCAGTCTCCATTGCTCCATATAGGATGACTCCGGTTGAGTTAAAGGAGTTGAAGGCCCAAATCTAAGATCTTTTGGATAAGGGATTCATTCGACCGAGTTCCTTACCCTGGGGAGCACCAGTTTTGTTTGTCAAGAAAAAAGATAGGTCGATGCGACTATGCATTAATTATCGCCAGCTGAATAGAGTAACAATCAAGAATAAGTATTCGTTACCGAGGATCGATGACCTATTCGATCAGTTGAAAGATGCTTTCTGTCTTCTCTAAGATAAACCTACGATCCAGATACTATCAAATGCTAGTGATGGAGTATAATGTCCCAAAGACTGCCTTCCGAACTAGATACAACCACTATGAGTTCTTGGTAATGCCTTTTGGGCTTACCAATGCACATGCAGCCTTTATGGACCTGTTGAACTGTGTATTCTAGCCCTATCTAGATAGATTTGTGGTTGTATTCATAGATGACGTCCTGATCTATTCTAAAGACACTGCCACTCATGAAGAACATCTACGGATTGTGCTTTAGACTCTCCGGGAGAAATATTTGTGTGCAGTAAATGTGAATTTTGGCTATCTGAAGTATCCTTTCTGGGACACATGATCTCTTCTGTCAGAATCCAAGTTGACCCAAAGAAGATACAAGTAGTCCTTGATTAGATTCCTTTGAAGAATGTTGGAGAAGTACGTAGCTTTTTGGGCCTTTCAGGCTACTACCGTAGATTCGTTAAAGGGTTCTCAATGATTGCTGCACCCTTGATGAAGCTTCTCCGTAAGAAAACTCCCTTCGTATGGACAGTGGAGCAACAAAGGAGTTTCAATCAGCTTAAGCAAGTTCTAATACATGCCCCTGTTTTGGTGCAACATGAGTCAGGCAAGGACTTCACCGTATACAGTGATGCATCCCACCTAGGATTAGGTTATGTGCTTATGCAAGAAGGAAAAGTCATTTCTTATGCCTCACGTCAACTTAAACTACACGAGCTGAACTGCCCGACGCATGATTTGGAGCTAGCTACTTTTGTGTTTGCCTTAAAGATTTGGAGGCAATATCTTTACGGTGAGAAGTGTTACTTGTACACCGATCACAAGAGCCTGAAGTATCTTCTGACTCAGAAAGAGTTGAATCTCCATCAACATCGGTGGATGGAAATTTTGAAGGACAACGAATTGGTCATTGATTACCATCTCGGTAAGGCCAATATTGTGGCTAACACTCTTAGTCAGAAGCCCACTCCTTTCCCAAGATGTTTGAATGCCCATTTCCGACTCAAGAAGCATGGCAAGTTATTTTCTAAAATGAAAGTTCAATCAACCATCATGTCTCGAATCAAAGCACTTCAGGAGTCTGATGAGGAGTTGCAAACTCTTATTGCTAAGATCAAGGAAAAGTTAGATCCCGATTTCGCTATGAATTCTGAATGTTTATTGTGTTTTCAAAATCGTATCTGTGTCCCTGACGATGATGATCTTCGGAACCAGATTTTGAGTGAATCTCATTCGAGTCCTTTCTCTGTTCATCCTGGAGCTATCAAGACGTATAAAGACTTGAAAGATCTGTATTGGTGGTCTGGTATGAAAGGTGAGATCACAGACTTTGTGGCTTGGTGTCTGACTTGCCAACAGATTAAAGTCGAGCACAAGGTACCTACTGGTCTATTGCAACCTATTGAGCTTCCACAATGGAAATGGGAACGTATTACGATGTATTTCATAAGTAGTTTACCAATGACACCGAAGAAAAATGGTGTTGTATGGGTCATTGTAGATCGATTCACCAATTCTACTCATTTTCTTCCGATAAGAATGGACTTCAGCTTTCTTAGACTTGTTGAGCTATACATTCGCGACGTTATCCGTTTACACAGAGTTCATGTATTCATCATCTCTGACCGCGATTCACGTTTTGTATCTCGGTTTTGGAGACCCCTACACGAAGCTTTGGGAATGCGCGTACACCTAAGCACTGCATTCCACCCTCAAACCGACGGCCAATCTGAAAGGGTTATTTAGATTCTAGAATATATGCTACAAGTTTGTGTTATCGATTTCAGACATATGTGGGAGAAATCTTTACCGCTTGTATATTTATGTTTAACATTTATTTAACATTTGCAATTTAATTTTTATGTTATTTTGCTCGGTTGTGATTGTAATTTTAGGGATAAAATTAGTTAGAATAGAATGTATATTAGGAATTTAATGTGTACATAGGTTAAGTATGAAATGGAAACGTGACGTATAATTTTATGTTTAACATGTATTTGTTGGTAAATTGGAAATTGGTAAAATATTGTGAATATTTTTCAACTTATGATATGTTTTAGAATAAAATAGGAATTTGTAAAAAAATATATGTATAAAATAAAAAAATAATAAATAATAAAAATAAAATGTTTTAATATATAATACATATTTTTAGTATACAATTGTTTTTTATATAATAGATACTTTCAATATAATGGCTTTAAAGAATAAGATAGGATTTTGTAAAATATGATATATATTGGGACCTATAACACATAGTTTTCAAAGTACATAATATAATCTTATAAAATGATACATACATGTTTTGGAAATAATGTATAGTTTTCAAGGTATATAGTATAATTTTGAAGAATATAATATATAATTTTTGGTGCATAAAATATATAGTTTTTGAAATGTATGATAATGTAATGTGAAAATAAAATAATATGTGGTTTATGATAAGGTTTAAAGTATATAGAAGATTTTGGAAAAAATGAATAATGTATATTTTTAAATAATAGGTTTATACATATATATTATAAATTTAACACATAATTTATTTTAATGTATATTTTTAAATAATAGGTTTTTTATATACATTACATAACTTTAATACATAATGTACTCCAATGTATATTTTTAAATAATAAGTTTTTTATGTTATATTATTTAAATATATGATGGTATCTTAAATCTTTTGGGCCTTTATTACATAATAATAATTTGGGCCTTAGGCCTTATTTTTGCCCCTTTTGGGCTTTTATCTAAATTAAGTAAATTAACTCAATTAATCCAGATCATGTGCTCGTCTTATAGGGGCACAATCATAAAATTAGATTAGCCTTAGTTTCTTTTAACCTTAGTTAGATTAGAGTTTGGATTAATTTAGTGAATTTAAATTTATCATCGGCTTATTGGGGTAAATGTTAAATTCATTAAGTTAATTGAACCATTCTTAATTACTTTAGAAGAAAAATCAATTTTAAGTTTAATTTAGCATTAAATTACAATTTAGCCTCCATAAATTGAGCTTCTTAATCTTTTAGGGTTAAATATATAATTGGGTTATATATCAAATTGGGCCTTTCTTTTTAAATGTTTACATTCATGCCCTTGATTGTCATACTTTAATTGACATCCATACAAACTTTAATCTCAGTTGCATCTCTAATCAATCTAAATCACAAAAGGGAAGGTATTTATTAATTCAAACATTTGTGCCGCAAAAATCCGAGCTTAAATGATGTTCACCAAATATTCGAATTAATTTTTACCATCCCGGGGTAAATGGGTTAAAAATTAACAAAATCATCACCTCATACTTAAATGTTTGCATCATGCATAAAGGTGACGTACGGGGGCCGAACCATAAATTAACACGGCAGTCGGGCTTATTCGATGTCAGTTTAATCTATGGTCCGACATATCGTCAACCTTATTAATTAAATATCTAATTAATTTGAGTCCACTAATTCAATAAAGCCCGTACAATCAAGGTTAAGTTTCATCTAAGAACTCCAAATTAAATTCAACTTAAATTTCAAATAACTTTCATCCCTTTAAGAGCAACAAATTTTCTGGTACCGATCTCTGGGCGTGATGGGGGTGCTAATCCTTCCCCACACGTAACCAACTCTCGAACCCTTTCGCAACGAATCTCTGGTTTTATGGTGTTCGGCCCACCTTACCCAAGTAGCCGGTGGCGACTCCAAGTTTTCATCGTTTTGGAAATTTTAATGTTTTCAAAAGAAATTCCCAATCTTCCAAAGGATTTTCATTAACAATTTAGGGGATAATTAATAGCCGACTTCTTTCCTAAACAAATGCCCCTAACGCGGCAAAAAAAAATTCAAAAAGGAAAAGAAAAAAGGTTGCTACACTATCGATTTCACTATTGTCATCATCATTGAATTATAGAAACATAGAACATCGATCATAGAGTATAGTGTTGCTATCATCATTGTTATTGTCATGGAGTATTGTTATTGATATAGTTTTTGTTATCGAAATATCATAAGTGAAACATCGATCATTGCCATTGTCATTGAGATTATTGAGCACTGACATTGTTATTGATATTGTTATTGAACATTGATATCGAATCATTGCTTATTGACAAGAATACTGAACAATGCTATTGTCACCGAACACCGTTTATTGATATTGTTACTGGACCTTGGATTCAAAAGGACATTGGATACAATTGGCATGCCATAGAATTCATGAGCTCAGTGTACGGGTGGACTACCGTCCTTGGGCTATGGCCTATATTGATTTAGCGAGGCGGAGGGATGTTTTGTTATTGATATATGACTTGAAATATATTGCATTGATATTGACATTGTTTATGACTACCTCAATAGGCAAAATATGCCTACTGCATTTTATTCCATACATTTTAGGTTAAGAATTTCACCGTTGAAGATCAGAGAATCGACGTTGTTGACAAGTCACTACAAGCCCCAAGTAATGTGTTTTGCCTTTATAACTCCTAGGATGGTGGCAAAGTAGTTGAACTAGTCATATATGACTCTTTTGATATGTGTGTTTTATGCATGACTTGTAAAAGTCACTAAGGCTTTAAATGACCTTTATGCATTGTCTAAAATTGGCTAAGAATGCATATTTGGCCCTAAAAGGTAAAAACCTAGTAAATGGATTCAAATGGCCCTAAAATTTGACATGTTATTATATTATAGTGATTGAATATTGCTGGTAAAATTTCATTGCATTTGGACATCGTTCAATAGGTTAATTCCATTAAAAACAGATAAAATTTGGCCTTACAATGCAGGCCGTACTAATACGGGTCCACCTGTTTCGGTACGGTAGTGCATATTTGGGAACATTCAAAGTGCAGGCTAACCTAGGTGTATCGATGCGACTTTAGGCGATGAGGTCTGAAGAATTAATGGCATCGGTACGAGTATAGGGTGAATCAAAATGGGTCTTGGTCAAATTCAATGTTAGTCAACCCGTATCGATATAGGTCAAGTTGTATCAAAACGAGTTCTTGAGTTGTTGGAAATAGGGTTATTACCCTTGCATTCCGTATCGATACTATCCTCGACCGTATCGAAACGAAGTTGGACAGTTCCATTTGGAGTTCAAATCCATGTATACCCGTACCGATAAGGCACCAAGGCGTTTCGGTACGGTGTCTATTATATCAGTTAGGGGTTGCTGAACACAGTTTTTCATTGTTTACATATTGGTCACTAAACCTTGGTAAATCTAATTGGATGGGTAAATGACATCAGATTAACATGAAAATTTGCATACTTACTGTTTACTGATTGAATTACATAGTTGTGTGGTTAATTTTAGATAAAGACCCCTAATTCCTAGAATTTATAGTTTAGTCCCTAAAAGTTGTAAAAGTTTAAAATTGGCCTTAATTTGATTATCGCAGTTCCGCATCAATTCATTGCTTTAGTGTATTGATATTTTAATGCATTTTATTGTCTTGCATTAAATTCTTATTGAAAGATATTGCACTGTTCACCGTTAACGCCTTCCGACCCAGTTCTCTATTAGACTAGAAATGGGGATGTTACAATTGTGGTATCAGGGCTAGAGTTTAGTCGATTCTAGGACTAAACCGAAGTCTATTGCATTGTTATCTGTTACTTTGCCACCTAAGAGTTATATATATTATATATATTGTGACTTGTCGACTAATCTGATCTTCTTATATTATAGATAAGTTTGAAACTAATGAAGCTCACATCAATGAGCCTGCCACTGGTTCCTTGACACATGGCGAGGAAATTAGGGGCAGATCCTCCTAATCCACAAGAAGTCTCTACATAGGGCACCGGACCTAAGGTGCCTACTGCTCAGGCCAAATGCTATCGAAATATGGCTGATATGTTTAAGCAATTTATGACTGCGATGAGAACTAAGCCGGCAGCGTAGCCTACTGCACCAACCGTCCAGCACGCTCGAGCCCCTGTTGATAATCTTTCACAATACTGGGCTTATACATTCACTGTTCAAGATGATGATAATCCTAAAATTGCTTAATATTGGTTGGACAACACCTTACGAATATTGAATAAGAAGTTGCAGTGCTCGGATGAGCACAAGCTAGAATGTGCCCATGCATTACTAGCCGATGAAGCTTTGCATTGGTGGGAGACTACTACCCTTACAGTCTCTGAAGACACTTTGGCCTGGGAATTCCTTCTTCGAGAGTTCCACAGAAAGTACATTAGCGAGTTTTATCTCGCGGAAAGGCATAGCATCTTCCTCCACCTCAAGCAAGATGGGCGGCTAGTCGAGCAATACATCCATGATTTCTGCAAGTATTGCCGATATGGTGCTGAATATATCAAGAAAGAGGAAGAAAAGTGTCATATGTTCATTGTCGGGCTAAATGATAAGCTTCGCCCTATGTTTACTGCACTGGGCATCACTGACTTCCAAGACTTGGTGAACTGAGTCAAAGCTACTAAAGCATCGTTGAAAGCCCAAAGGACCACTGGGTTAGGCAAAGTTGAGAAGAGGTTCAGAGATGATTCTTGACCTCCTATATGGAACAAGAAGGGAAAGTATCAAGGCCCTAAGCAGCATGTCTATCTGTAGCCATCTCATTTTGAGAACATTGAGAAGCCTTAGAGTATGACTCAGTCTTCTTCCAAGGCGGCCTCGGTTGAGAGCATTAGAGGCTCTAATAGAGGTTCACAACACCTTGTATATAACTACTGTCAGAACAGGCATCCATCAGGTCCATGCCATAAACATACTGGAGCTTATTTCTTTTATGAAGAACAAGGCCACTTTATCCGTGATTACCCGTTGAATGTGACCAAGTCTGCTACTACACCGGCTATCGTTGCAATCCCTACTCAGTCCTTTCGAGGTAAGGGGTCAAGACAAGGTTCATCGGGAGTTGTGGGAAGACCTAGCGGCTCTGGGAAGGCATTGAGCAAGCAAGAATCAAAGACATATGCCCAAATGTATCATGTGAGGAGCAGGGAAGAAGGGGATGAACCTGATATCATTGCAGGTACCATTGAAATGTATTTATATCCTTAAATGCACTGATTGATCCTGGTTCTACTCTCTCTTTTATAAGCACTGTGTTGGTTAAAAGGCATAGATTATCGTCTAAACCTATAGCACCCAGGATTTCTGGGACAAATCCTTTGGGTGATTGTGTCACCATAAATCTTATGTGCAAGAACTGCCCCTTATTGATTTAAGGGATTCCTTTTCTGGCCAACTTGTTGGCTCTAGCGATCCACGAGTTTGATGTGATACTGGGATTGTATTGGCTCAGTGAACATCAAGCGTGGGTGGATTGTAGTAAGAGGAAGTTATATCTTCGAGGCCTTGGCAAGGAAAGTGTAGTGTTCATGAATTTAGGAAATTCTTCCTTATATGCTTTGACATTAGAAGCCAGGGATGAACCCCATTTTGTGGATGTTGACGTCGTATATGAATTCCCTGGTATCTTTCTGGTGAACTTCCGGGATTGCCTCCAACCTGTGAAGTCGAATTTGGCATCAAAGTGCAACCTGATACTGCCTCAGTTTCTATTGCACCTTATCGCATGGTAGTCGTTGAGCTCAAGGAGCTAAAGGCTCAAATTCAAAACCTTTTGAATAAAGGTTTCATTCAACTGAGTTATTCTCCTTAGGGAGCACCAGTTTTTTTGTTAAGAAGAAGGATGGTTCCATGAGATTGTGTATCGATTACCGACAGTTGAACAAGGTAACCATCAAAAATAAGTATCATTTTTCGATGATAGATGACCTATTTGATCAGCTTAAGGATGCCTCTATATTTTCCAAGATCGATTTAAGGTCTAGGTATTATCATATGAGAGTCAAAGAATATGATGTTCCCAAGACAACCTTTCGAACAAGATACAGACACTATGAATTCTTGGTGATGCCTTTTGGGCTAACCAATGCACCGGTAGCTTTCATGGATCTAATAAATCAAGTTTTAGACCCTACCTTGATAAATTCGTAGTGGTGTTCATTAACGATATTCTGATTTATTCTAAGAACCCTACCGAGCATCGAGATCACCTTCGTATGGTGTTTTAGATCTTTCGGGAGAAGCAATTGTTTGCTAAGTTTTCCAAAAGTGAGTTATGGCTAATTGAAGTTGCCTTTCTTGGGCACATTGTATCGGCTTCGGACATACAGGTGGAACCGAAGAAAATCCAAGCCATTGTTGATTGGCACCCCCGAAGAACATTGGTGAGGTGAGAAGTTTTCTTGGTCTCGCTGGCTATTATAGAAGATTCATCAAAGGATTCTCTATGATAGCAGCTCCTCTGACTAAGTTAATGAGAAATGAAGCTCTGTTCGTTTGGTCTGTGGAACAACAAAGAATTTTTAATCAATTGAAGCAAGAGTTGACCCAAGCACCGTTCCTAATCCAACCAGAGTCTGGAAAAGACTGTACCGTTTATATCGATGCTTCGTATCTCGGGGTAGGATGTGTATTGATGCAAGAAGGCAAGGTTATTGCATATGCATCGAGACAACTTAAGCCGCATGAGATGAATTATCCTACTCATGACCTGGAATTGGCTACAGTCGTCTTTGAATTGAAAATTTGGAGACATTATCTCTATGGAGAGAAATGCTACCTTTTCACCGATCATAAGAGTCTCAAGTACCTCTTGACCCAGAAGGAGTTGAATCTTCGGCAACGGAGATGGATGGAAATCCTCAAGGACTACGATTTTGTTATTGATTACTATCCAGGCAAGGCCAATATTGTAGCTGATGCACTCAGTTGTAAACCTCTATCTGGTAAGTATCGTTATTAATAATTGAGTCTAATATGTTGATTAATGTATCAACTCATTATAAGTCCTTGTATTGTATCTCCTCGAGCTATCAATGCTCACTTTCGTCTTCGGAAGCATCGCTGTCTCGTAGCTGAACTTCAAGTTCAGTCTACCATCGTATCGAGAATTCAAGCATTGCAAAAACAAGATCTTAAACTTCAAGTTATCATTTCCAAGCTGCAAGACAACCCCGACTTCAGAGTAAATTCTGAAGGGCTTTTATGTTTCCGTGATCGAGTCTGTGTGCCCAATGAAAAATCTCTTCGTGATGATATTCTTAAGGAAGCTCATTCAAGTTCATTTTCTATCCACCGGGGGTCTATGAAAATGTATAAGGACCTCTAGGAACTATATTGCTGTCCGGGCATGAAGAAAGCCATAACCGACATCATGTCTAAATGTCTCATGTGCCAACGTGTCAAGGCTAAGCATCGAGTCCCTACCGGTTTATTGCAACCTATCGATCTACCGCAATAGAAGTAGGAGAAGAACACTATGGACTTTGTTAGTGGTCTACCCTTGACTCCTGCTAAACACGATGCTATTTGGGTCATTGTAGATCGTATCACCAAGTCAGCCCATTTCTTGCCAGTTAGAATAGATTACGATCTTTCTAAGCTAGCTGACTTGTATATCAAGGAAGTCATCCGAATCTACGGAGTGCCTCAGTCAATCATTTCTGGGAGATCCACGATTTGCATCTCGATTCTAGAAGTCGTTGCAAGGAGCTCTGGGTACCAGAGTTAACCTTAGTACTGTTTTCCACCCTCAATCTGACGGCCAATCAAAAAGAGTAATCCAAATCTTGGAAGATATGCTTCGAGTAGGCATCATTGATTTTGAAAGCTCTTGTGAGAAATCCCTACCTCTTATCGAGTTTGCCTACAACAACAGTTACCAAGCTTCCATCAAGATGGCACTGTATGAAGCGTTGTATGGCAAACGTTGCAGAACTCTGTTGTGTTCGTCTAAACTCGGTGAAGGCAAGGTGTTGGGCCCTGACTTACTTCGAAAAACTAAAAAATGGGTTACCATCATCCATGATCGATTAAAAGTTGCCTTTGACCGACAAAAGGCCTATGTTGATCTTAAGCGAAGGGATATATAGTATGAAGTTGGAGAAAAAACTTCTCTTAAAGTCTCACCGTGGAAGAAAGTTCTGAGGTTCAAAAGAAAAGGGAAGTTGAGTCCTCGATTCATTAGACCTTTCGAGGTTACTGAAAAAGTTGGCCCCGTGGCTTATCACTTATTGTTGCCCCCAGAACTGAGTAAGATTCATGATGTGTTTCACGTATCAATGCTCCAAAAGTATCACTCCGACCCTTCGCATATCATTGAACCTGAATTGGTGGAACTTCAACCAGATCTGTCCTACGAGGAAGAACCGGTTCAAATTCTTGCAAAAGAAGTTAAGAGACTTCGCAACAAGTCCATTCCCTTAGTTAAAGTGTTTTGGAGGAGTCATTCCGTGGAAGAAGCCACCTGGAAACCGGAGGAGGCAATGAGGAAGCAATACCCTCATCTCTTTAACTCAAGTAAAATTCAAGGACGAATTTTTCTTAAGAGGGGAAGAGTTGTAACATCCCAAAAACTGGTCTAGTTGAAATTGGGTTTCGGTTATCAAAAACCCTACATCAAAAAGGTCCAAATATCGTATTAATTTTGACCGCAAGGTCAATTGCATCGATAATGGACTCTAATGGAGTCAAATATTGTTTAAGGACCTTATTGAATGTATTGAAAATCTGTTTAGTGATTAGATTATGGAAATTAAAAGTTTGAGGGTACACGTATAGAGAATTGAGAGTTGAGGGACTAACCTTGCGATTAGCCCCTCCTCAATTATAATCATCCATACGTGGGATGATCGGGTGTATTCCTTTAATAGAAGGAAACACCTTATCATTAAAAGAGAAAAATGAATAAGCAAATGATAGAAACCTACTCGATTCCCCAATTAAGCTATCACCTCCATCTTATCTTCTTCTTCCTTGAAGCACACACCTCCATTAGTGTTTGTCAAAGCTTAGGTTTTCTTCGGTTTATTGTTATCGAATCGTTGCTAGTGAATGGGTAAGCTTAATCCCCCAAACTATTGTTGAAATCCATGGAAATTGATAGAGTAATCTCAGGCTAGGTTTGGCTATCCATGGATATTCTATAGATATTGTCTATATCAAGCTTAGATATTGATTTTGATATCGTTATAGAGATTTCGATATCATATTATCGATCCTAATAATTTCTATATTGATTTTCCTAGATCAAGAATTGGATAAAGAGCACCCACCATCTCCATCAAGGGCTAGGGACAAGGGAATTGTTATCCGAGAGCCGTAGAAGCTTCAAATTATTGAGGTGAGTGTAGTCGAAGTCTCAAGATAGGCTAGGTGCCTTTCCCGATCCCATTGTCATTGATTATTGTATTGCTAACATCATTGTTAAGGAATATTGCACCGAATCACTTTAAGGATGCTATTGATAAGCATCGATAAGTATAGTATAGATTATTAGGCATCGACATTGTCATCGACATTGTTATTGGACATCGCTATCAATTTCACTATTGTCATCATCATTGAATTTTAGAAACATAGAACATCGATCAAAGAGCATAGTCATTGCTATCATCATTGTTATTGTCATGGAGTATTGTTATTGATATAGTTATTGTTATCGGAATATCATAAGTGAAGCATCGATCATTGCCATTGTCATTGAGATTATTGAGCACTGACATTGTTATTGATATTGTCATTGAACATCGATATTGAATCATTGCTTATTGACAAGAATATTGAACAATGCTATTGTCACCGAACACCATTTATTGATATTGTTACAGGACCTTGGATTCGAAAGGACATTGGATACAATTGGCATGTCATAGAATTCATGAGCTCAGTGTACGGGTGGACTACGGTTCTTGGGCTATGGTATATATATTTTGAGGTGTAGGAATTCACGTATCCACTATCAGGGAATCGATCCAAGGGTTAATGTATAAGACATGATATTACTGTTATTAAAATGAACATTCCATTGGTAGCATTGGTTTATAGCATCATTGTTATTGATATATGACTTGAAATGCATTGCATTGATATTGACATTGTTTATGACAACCTCACTAAGCAAAGTATGCCTAATGCATTTCATTCCATACATTTTAGGTTAAAAATTTCACCGTTGAAGATCGGAGAATCGACGTTGTTGACAAGTCACTACAAGCCCCAAGTAATGTGTTTTGCCTTTATGAACTCCTAGGATGTTGGCATAGTAGTTGAACTAGTCATTTATGACTCTTTTGATATGTGTGTATTATGCATGACTTGTAAAAGTCACTAAGGCTTTAAATGACCTTTATGCATTGTCTAAAATTGGCTAAGAATGCATATTTGGCCCTAAAAGGTAAAAACCTAGTAAATGGATTCAAATGGCCCTAAAATTTGACTAGATTATAGTGATTGAATATTGCTAGTAAAATTTTATTGTATTTGGACATCGTTCAACATGTTATTTCGATCAAAAAATAGATAAAATCTGGCATTATAGTACAAGCTGTACCGATACGGGTCCACCTGTTTCAGCACGGTAGTGCATATTTAGGAATAGTCAAAGTGCAGGCTAACCCAGGTGAATCGATACAGCTTCAAGGCGTTTCGATACGACTTTGGGCAATGAGGTCTAGAGAATTAATGGCATCGATACGGGTACATGATGAATTGAAACGGGTCTTGGTCAAAGTCAATGTTAGTCAGCCCGTATTGATACAGGTCAAGCTATATTGAAACGAGTTTTTGAGTTGTTGGAAATAGGGTTATCACCCTTGCATTCCGTACCGATACGGTCCTCGGCCGTATCAAAACGAAGTTGGACAGTTTTATTTGGAGTTCAAAT
The DNA here is from genome assembly GCA_019671005.1 of Hibiscus mutabilis. Taxonomy (NCBI): domain Eukaryota; kingdom Viridiplantae; phylum Streptophyta; class Magnoliopsida; order Malvales; family Malvaceae; genus Hibiscus; species Hibiscus mutabilis. Next base: position 15,636,984 of record CM033717.1, on the reverse strand, counting down.
CCATATATACTCGTACTGATACGGCACCAAGGTGTTTCGGTATGGTGTTTGTTATATCAGTTAGGGGCTGTTGAACACAGTTTTTGATTGTTTACATATTGGTCATTAAACCTTGGTAAGTCTAATTGGATGGGTAAATGACATCAGATTAACATGAAAATTTGCATACTTACTGTTTACTTATTGAATCACATAGACGTGTGGTTAATTTCAGATAAAGACCTATAATTCCTAGAATTTACAATTTAGTCTCTAAAAGTTGTAAAAGTTTAAAATTGGCCCTAATATGATTATCGTAGTTCCGTATCGATCTGTCGCCTCAGTGTATTGAGATCGTAATGCATTGTATTGTCTTGTATTGAATTCTTATTGAAACATATTGCACTGTTCACTGTTAACGCCTTCTGACCCGCTTCTTTACTAGACCAGGAAGGGGGATGTTACATGATGGATTATCTTTCTCCAATTCTTGAGCTAGGTAAATACAATAGGAGATCATTTGAATCGATATTATGATATCAAAAATGATATAACAATATCAAAATCAATTTCTAAGCTCAAAATAGATATTAGCTACTAGATAGGTTCATGGATTGAAGCTTTGAAGAGCAAGGGTTTAACTTGGTAACTTCAACTTAAAATTAAACATTCAACAATCCATGGAATCGACAATAGAGTGGGTGTTTTAGCTTACCCAACCGGTGGCTATTCAAAAAGATTAATAAATCGAAGAAAATTTAAGCTTTAAAACCCTCAACAATGGAGGTGCTTGCTTGTTCAAAGGGAAAGGTTGAAGACAAGGAGAGGTGGTTGCTTTCTTTTCTTAATCGGGTAAGCTTTCCTTCCTTTTTCTCATGTTTTAATTTATGGCCTTTCCTTCAAGTGAAGGAATTGAATCAGAATACCCCACGTATTGGGTGATTAAGTTTGGGGAGGGTTTAACCACAAGGTCAGTCCCACAACTTGCTATACTTTACACTATTACCCCCAAATTTTCAATTTTCACAATTTGGCCACTAAGAGTTTTCCAATAAATTCAATAAGGTTCTTAATTAATGAATTGACTAAATTAGAGTCCAACACCAATATATTTAACCATAAGGTCAAAGTCAATGCGATTTTTAGACCTTTCCAGTGTAGGGTTTCCGATCGTTGGAACCCAATTCCGACTAGACTGGTTTTCAAGGTGTTACATCAATCCTAACTCATAGCCTTTGTTTGATCATTTTAAACCATCCTTGAGCCAAGGATAAGTGGAGAGTTCGGCTAGGGACAAAGACTACAAGATTTGGCCAAAGCAATAAAATCTAAAGGCGAAAAGGGGTTCATTAAAGTATAATATCATTATATTTAGGCCAACATAAGGAACCAACAATAATCATTATATCAAAATTCTAGGATTTAAAGTTTACTTCAATACTCAAACCAATCACATCTATCCTTGCAGCATTCACATCACATAACTAAACATCCATTCATAATTAAACTACCATAGCTCATCAAACAAGCAACCATGAAGCATAACAAGGCCTTTTACACGGGGATAACTAATTATAAGTTTTACAAACCTATAAGAAAAAATGGTGTTCTAGATGCACTATGTATATGTAAAACTATGTGCCATCAACTAGGAGCTCTTAAAAAGGAGGATTACAAAACATACTTCTTTGTACTTGTGATTTGATCCAAGCTCAAAAAGTATCCACAAACAAGCTTTACCCTGAAATGTGGTAAAGAGATGAGATAAGTAAACACTTAGTGAGGTAGCTTAAAGTAACTGAAAGCATGAATCAATCAAACTATCCTTTCACCACAAATCTATCAAGTCATGTATGGTTCTAAACTAGAACAAGAAATTAGCCATTTGGATTAAGGCATTCAAACCAAAACATACATCTTCATCCAAAAGAATATACAAGAATCATAAAGAGGAATCTTACTTTTCATGCAAGCTATTAAGATGATTCATTATTTTAACTTGGAAATTTCCATTATTTATCTTTAACATAGCCTTGGGAATCATGTAGCCTAGGTATACGAATCCCCAACAAACTGTCGCCAAGTATAGTACTCAAAGTACTCGGTCAATACCTCATATTGTCTCTAAGTGACCAAAACACATCCCTCCTACTATCGCCTCATAAGATCCATTGTCCACCCCAAACACGAGCTCTATGGACTTTATGGCATGCCAACTATACATGTAACACCCTAAATAAGGGGTCTAGGAGAAAGTTATAATTTAATTAATTGATGAAACATTCCTATTTGATTAAAATAAATCTTTAAGCACTAGATTGAATGATGGCATAACTGAGTGACCATTCTTGAAAGGACCATATTGTACAAACTATACAATCATGAGTTTGCATGTAAAATAGTGAGGAAACTAAGAATTTATCTTAGGTGTCCCTTGTGTATAAATCGGTCAAAACATGTAGACCATCTTCCTCCCTCAATTCTCTTATCTGATTGCTATCTAGAGAGAGAGTTAGAATTCATAGGGAATCCTTAAAGAAATCGGTGGAATTGAGCTTGATTGGGAGGAAATTTTAATGTTAGATTGATATCTATTTTATGCCAAGCAAGGTAATACTTATCCTTATATCTTGATTGTTGGTTGTAGTCTGAATTATGAAATGGTTTGATTGGAAATGAAACTAGGCTATGGTTGTTTGAATTTAAGATAATTAGATGATAAATGAATAGGAATTGATTTGAATGAATGTATGAAAGTTTGAATTCCTTGTCAATTATACATGTATGAATCGGTAATGTTGCTTGAATTTGGAATTGAGATGTTACAATTCTCGTGATTTGCCGTGGGGTCTAAGAAACCAAATTGTTATAAGTCTTTGACTATTCACACGAATTTGAGCCATATGAATGACTAAAGGATAGCTTAAAAAGAAAAGGGGATGAATGCACAAGATATGATGTAATAGAAATCACAAAAAAATTACCCTGTAAATTGTAAGTTATAACCGAGACTGCTTTTAGTGTTTGAGCCATCGATCAATGCTAGTATCAAATTGAGTAATAAGAAAACTGTTTTGATCCAGTTTTGGTGCAGTTTGGGACTACCCTGTTTCGGTTTAAAGTATAAGAACTCTATAAGGTAAATAGATGGAGAATTAGCCTAACAATAGATTGATAAACGAGGTTAAACTATAAGAACATTAGTCAAAACAAATAAGGAGCTTAATTGAGAAATTGGAAGTTGTTTTGATAGTAGATTTTGGGGCTGGTCTGTTATAAATACAAAAGTACAAAAAATAGAACTAGTTAAAGTTCAAGTTTGAGATGTTTTATTGAATGATTATGAATGTTCATGAGAAGATATCAAATTGAGGTAGCTGGTCCCTAAAATTTGAGCCTTAATAAATGTATGAGTAAAACAAATCAAATCATGAGATTAATTAAACATTATATTGTAACATGTTAGAAGATCAAGAAGATTTGGAAGACAAGAAAGTTGTGGTTGAACCAAACTGTGATAGGAAGAAGGGAATTGTAATTCGTAATCGTAGCTAGCTCAGGAGATATAGTAAGTGTAACTTAGTTTGGGCAGATTTAAATGTTGTTCCCAAATGTTTGTTATATTAAAATTTATATAATTGCTTGATATGTTCTTGAATTATGCGTATAGATGATGCATGCTAGAAAAGGGTACATAAATGAGGTAAGCATCATCGAATTACCATTGTTACAATCTTGTAATTGCATTTGAGATTAATGCACATGTAATGAGATGATTAATTGATTCATGATATGATGTCTCTTGGAAGATTTGATAATTTACAAAGTATAAAGCCTTGGATCGAATTAGTTAGACATAAGTGGCATGCCGCAGAGTCCGTCGAGCTCGGTAGTTAGGACCACGATCCCCTGTTAATAAGATCTAATGATCTTTTAGTACCTATGGTACTCTTGCTCCATGTGAGATTGATTCGGCACATTGGTGTCCTTGACTTGGTACTATATGTACCCTTGATAACATTGTTCTTGTTTGGATTCGTGTGTCTAACAAAAGTTGATCAAAGCTCAAGTTAAATAAATGGTTACCTGAATAATTAAATGTATTAGATATCTTAATTTATTTATTGGTTATTCGATGGTTGATAGAAATTTCTTGAATTATTTTGAATTATAAGATGTTAGCTTTATAAATGAAAATATTTGTTATCATGGATAATGTCTTGTAATTATAATGGCTAAAAGTTGAAAATCTAAAGGGTCTTGGTTAAATCATATTAAAAATAGTCTCCAAGGACTCTTGAATCTTTGAAACACATGAAGAGAACTAAAATATATTGGTTGTATAATGTAAGTTCAAATTATATTCTTTGAATTCATGAATTTCTCTTGAATGTATTTCAGGTCATTTTGAGTGCTAGTAGAACTCTTCCAAGGAGTAAAGCAAGATCACAAGGTAAACAATGTATGTTTTGTTATTGAATTTGATTCCTAGGATGGTGGCATTAGTGTGTTAAGAACGTTTTGTTTTACATTTTGGTATGTAAATAGTAAGTGATTATGTCTTTGTGATGGCATGTAAGTATGTATAAACTTAACTATAGCCATGTTATATGGTTTATGATGTTGCTTTGGTTATGAATAATTTTGAGGATATGTTTGGTCGTGATTGGTTTTATGTTAATGATCGATAACCTCATAGGTGGATGTTAGAATTTAAAACTACTATGTTAATAAAGAATTAAATTTGATCTCTATGATTAGGTAAAATGAAAATAAATGAGTTATTCGCATGCCAACCTTTTATGATAATCCTAAATGACTCGATAGAGTTTCAGTTAGTTAATATAAATGTCAATACCTCATAACAGATTCTAAGCTAATTTAAGAACTTAATCTGGATAAATTCTTTTAATCTTCATGTATTGCATCATCATTGTTTGCTATGTTGAATGGTTGCTTGCAAGAAGGTCTTGTAGATGTATATGAAATTGTGGTTTGAACATGAGTTTCTTATGTGATTTCGAATGTTAGGTTGTAAGCATCTAGCTTTCTTGGATTCGATTTCTAACTTGGTGAACAAGTTAGCTTGTTTTAAACTCTTTTGGATGAGTTAAACCAGTTATTTGCTAAACCGAGTTTAGGATGTTTCAATTGGTATTTAGAGCTAAGGTTTAGTCGGTCCAAGGGCGAAACCAGGATAGATTGTTTCATGCTATGCCACCTAGGAGTCAATTGTAAACTGTATCTGTGATCTTGCTTATTAAATCTCCTTTGAACTTTATTGTTTGTTATATGTCTAAAACACATCTAGGAAGGGACAAAGAAAGTCATGCAGCTTCCTCAAATGAAATGGGGAGTGTACGGATGAATCAAGAGTAGCAGGATCCTCAAAAACCTGTTGAACCTCAAACTGAAGTGCCTCAAATTAACCCAATCCAGAAAGAATGCTTCTTGAGCATGACCGAAATGTTTAACCAGTTCGTAGTCTCCCTAAAATAGAACATCTCTCCTGCACCTATTACGGGACCAAGTAAAGCACCTATTGATAAATTGGCTTCACATCGAGCCTATACCTTCTCGGGAACTGATGATGAGAACACCAAAGTAGCCGAATACTAGCTAGAGGCCAAAACCAAAATCTTAACCAAGCAACTCCAGTGTTCAGATGAACATAAACTTGAATGTGCTTTGGCCTTATTAGCTGATGAAGCCCTGAATTGGTGGGAAACCACAATCTTAACTGCTCCATCACACTCTATCAATTGGGAATTCTTCCTCAAGGAATTCCATAAGAAATACATTAGTGAGCAGTATTTGGCAGAGCGAAGAAGGCGTTTCTTGTATCTCAAGCATGGGAACAAGCCTATAGAGCAATATGTAAGTGAGTTTTGTAAATATTGTAAATATGGATCAGAGTATACAAAGAAGGAGGAAGATAAATGTCGTATGTTCATAGATGGGTTAATGATGATCTGAGCCCAATGTTTTCGGCACTTTGGATCACTGACTTTCAAGAGTTGGTGAATCGTGTGGTGGCCACTGAATTGAAGTTGAAAGCTTCTAACAGAAGAAAGGAAACCTACTCAAGAAAGGATAAGAGACAGAGAAATGACAATAAATCTAATTGGCCTTCTAAAAAATCGAAACATCAAGGAACAAACTTTTTAAGCCAGCCCTCTCCTCCAAGGAGTAACTATTTATCTAAACCCCAAACTATGATTAAGACCTCAATACCAAATGTTTTGATAAATAGTTAAGGGAACTCTGGTAGAGAAACTAATCTTTGTTTTGCAAGTTCTGCCAGAATTATCACACAGGACTTTGCAGAAAACAAAATAATGCATGTTTCTAGTGTGGTGGGCTAGACCACTTTATTAAAGACTGTCCTCAAGGCTCGAATAAAGATCTTGTTAGAACTCTTCTCAGGCCAATTCGAACCATCCATCCAAGGGTAAGGGAGCAAAGCAAGCTCACTCTGGAAATACTGGAAGAATTGAAATCAACCTCCAACTTCAACTCACCAAGAGTCTCGGGCCCCTGCTCGGGTTTATCATGTCCGGGGACGTGAAGAAAATGACTCTCCTGATGTAATTGCATGTACTATTAAACTTTACAATCATCCTATCTATGCTTTATTTGATTTGGGATCAACCCACTCCTTTATATGTTCTAAATTGATTGAGAAATTTCATTTGAATCCCAAGCTTTTTTATTGTAATCTAATAGCTACCAACCTTTTAGGGGATAGGGTTTTTGTAAACCAAATGTGTAAAGATTGTCCCTTGTTTATTCAAGGCATTCCTTTCCCTATAGACTTGTTAGTACTACCCTTTGATGAATTTGACCTAATTTTGGGCTTAGATTGGTTAACTAAACATCAGGCTTGGGTAGATTGTAGTCGAAAACAACTCTATTTGCATGGGTTAGGAAATGAATCCATAATCTTGATAGACAAAATTTTGAGGAGTTTGAACCCCACTTTTGCCTCAATATTCGAATTCAATAAAGCTCCTTCGGGTATGGAACCTATTTTAATTGTGTCAAATTTTCCTGATATTTTTCCCGAGGAACTCCCGGGCTTGCCACCAATTCGAGAGGTAGAATTCAAGATTGAGGTTCAATTGGGATCTCATCATGTGTCCATTACTCCCTATAGAATGGCACCGATTGAATTAAAAGAACTCTAGAAACAATTACAAGAACCTCAAGACAAAGGCTTCTTTTAACCAAGCTCGTCTCGCTGGGGAGATCCCGTTCTGTTTGTCAAAAACAAGGATGGGTCAATAAGGCTATGTATTGATTATCACCAACTCAATCAAATCACAATCAAGAAAAAGTATCCCTTACCAAGAATCGAAGATTTGTTTGATCAGTTAAAAGATGCAAGTGTATTCTTGAAGATTGATCTCCGATCCGGTTACTATCAAATAAGAGTAAAAGAAGCTGACGTACCTAAAATAGCATTTAGAACTCGATATGATCATTTTGAGTTCCTTGTTATGCCTTTTGGTTTGAAGAATGCTCCAGCTGCCTTCATGGATTTGATGAATCGGATATTTAAACCCTTCCTAAACAAGTTTGTTGTTGTATTCATTGACGATAAACTCGTTTACTCTAAAAACAAAGAAGAGCATGTCGAACACCTTCGAATAGTGCTACAGACAATACAGGAACATCAACTCTTTGAAAAATACAACAAATGTGAATTTTGGTTACCAGAAGTATCCTTTTTAGGCCATATAATCTCGGTAGATGGCATCAAGGTCGACCCGAAGAAAGTACAAGCAATTGCCGATTGGCTACCTCCTAAAAGTTTTACATACTTTTTAGACTATTAGATGAATGTTTGACATTAACAATAAGAAATTTGAAGATTATCACTTGAAAAAAAGATAAAAAAAAATAATCTTAACCATTAATTATTCTCTTCCAACGATCCAAAAAGAGTGTAAAAGTAATTGAATTATATATATATATATATATAGGATCTAGTTACACAATGTAAGGGTTTTTAACTTTTACACTATTTTTGGATCATTGGATGGGTGAAATAGATGATTGAGATTAACAGTGGGTTATGTAAAAATTATCACTTGGGAAAAAATAAGGAGTTAATCTCAGTCATCCATTTCACCCATCCAATGATCCACAAAACATGTAAAACTATGAGTTTTACATTCTATGTAAGTGGATCCTCTCATATATATATATATATGGATTATGATCCACTTACATAGTGTAAAAGTTTTTAAGTTTTACACATTCGTTGAATGGGGAAAATGGATGACTGGGGTTAAATCCTTACTTTTTTTCCCAAGTGATAATCTTCACATATTCTACTGTTAATCTAAGTCATCCGTTTCACTCATCCAACGATCCAAAAACGTGTAAAACTTTAAAACTTTTGCACTATGTGACCTGATCTTATCCCTATATGAGATATGATTCTCTTGAACTATGTATAATTTGAAAGTTTTACATCTTTTTTGAACCCTTAAATGAAGATATATATGGGATAGGATCCACTTACGCAATATAAAACTCAATTGGTTTTACATTAATTTATGGTCATTTGATGAATGAAATGGATGGATATCAATAAATGTTGAAAATAAATAAATTTTTAAAGTGAGAAAAAATACGAGTGTTAATCTCATCCATCCATTTCACTCATCCAATGGCCATGAATTAGTGTAAAACTAATTGAGTTTTACATAGTGTAAGTGGATCTTAACCATATGTGGGTGTGTGTAGGGGGTGTGTGTGTGTGAATATGATAATGGAAATATTACAAAGGAAGGATTACATCTTTTTTGAACCCTTAGATGAAGGTAAAGGATTGCAACAACCCGAATTTTGGAATCCAAGGGTCAGGTAAACTCGAATCATAGGCCTTGTATTTTAGGCTGTGTATAGAGCCTTAAAGGGGCTTCCTTTGTTGTTGGGCCTAAGGCCTTGGGATGCTTAGTGGTTAAGGAGATGGAAGATGGGTAAAAGGGTAATTTTCTCATTTTGAAAGGGGGGCTGGTGCTTCTTAATTTTCTCTACAGAAAGCAAAGTGGATGATCTCATTGTTGTCCAATGTTTTCCCCATCTCTCTCTTCATCATTTCTTCTTGAACTCAAAGTGAAAGGTGTGATCTTTGTTAGTTTGAGTGAAAATCCTGGAATCAAGATTTGAGGAGTGTTGTTCAACACCTTAGTATCTACTCATCAAGGTGAGTTTCATCAAGTTTGGTGAAGGTTGAGAAAAATGGATTTTATGGGGGCTTTGGAGGAAAATGGTTTGAGGGAGAGTCAATCTCGTTTTTCCAGCTTGCGAGTAAGTTTTTGGTAGTCTATCTTCTTCTACAAAGTTGTAATTCGTTTTACAACTTCTTTGTGTAATGAAAGAGGTTGGAATTCTTCCAATGACCAAGGGAAGAAGAAAGGTTGAAGCTTGGGCTAGGAGCTTCAATCTCAACTGTAGGAGTAAGGTTAGTACACTAGTAACTCCTTTGCCTTCATGGACATCCTAAATTTGATTGCTTTGTATGCTTGAGTGGTTTTCTGGTTTTTGGTTGCTTATAGCCTTGATCATGGTAAAACTCGGTTGGGTTGTTAAAAGCTTGTAAAAATAGTAGGAAACCACTTAAAACACCTTCCATAACTTGTAGGTCTATCTTGGGAGTCTTGCCTTTGGGTTTTGGTGGTGTGGGAGGCTAATTACGAACTCTAGAAAATGAATTCTAGGTTTGAGTATCAATACGGGTTGAACGCGTATCGGTACCCCGTGTTAAAACTGATGAAACGAAGCCATTCTTAAAAGGCATATCGGTACGCCTATGTGGGTATTGGTACACTACTGTTCCACCAAATTTTAGTAGCAAAATTGTGTACCGATACGCTTGGGGCGTATCGGTACATATAAGGTATCGGCACATGACCACGTGTATTGGTGTCGGGTTCTGGTTATACCCCTTCTATGTGTAAAGCCAAGTATTTGTACGTCTATGTGGGTATCGATACCCCAAGGAGCGTATCAATACTCTTAAGTGGGTATCGATACCCATTGGGCAATCTGTTCGGAAATTACGTTTTGAGTTTGAGGGACCTATAATTCGAGGACTAAGGCCCAATGGTCTTCTAATATGGTACAATGAATAGTAAAACTGAGAAAATGAGATTTGAACCTCATATACGAGCATAATGAGTAATAACTTGGTAATTGTTGGGTGCTTTTTATAATAGCAACCATATGGATCCTTGGTGGATCGTGTATTGTTACGTGCCAAGTAAGGGCACTTGTGTGGTTAGGTCACTTTGATTGATGGGATCCAAATACCCAGTGAGATTGTTGCAACAACAATATATGAGCTTTTGGGTGTATGTTCCCCAGGCTGTGTGACACCGGGTCTCACTCTGAGTGTACGTTCCCGAGGCTCTGTAACACTAGGCTTACTCCAGGTTTGTTGGTATGATGTATATGTGTTGTATGAGATTAATGCATCCTTTTTACTTGCTATGTGATTGGGCAACTAGAGGTAGCACCAATGTTGTTATGTTGCCATGATATCATCTCTAGTTGCATGCTCTTATTTATGATTTGCATGAAGCATGGTTGAGTGTAAGTGTATCCACTGAGCTTCGCTAGCTTAGTGTTAGGAATTGTTGTTTCTATTCGCAGGTTAGTAGGTTGATATGCATCGTTGGAGCACCATCGGAGTAGGACTTCAGCATCGACTTGTTGTACGAGTACAATACTTCGATTATTTGGTCTATGTATTTGTAACTCATATTTTGGATTTTAACTTAAGTGTATAATGCTTTTATCTATGTATTTTGAATGGAACTCCTTATGTAACGTTTTAACTATTATTCTACTTTGAAATATTTGAACTTAATGGGTTTTTATGTAATGGATGTGGTTTGGGCTAAAGTTGGTTGGAAATTTTATGATTATGGTTTGAGCTTGAGACCCAAATGTGACATTCGGATCGTGGGTGTTACATGGATGGATGAGATTAACAGTAGAAAATGTGAAGATTATCACTTGAAAAAAATAAAGAAATAATATTATCCATTTATTACCATCATCCAATGGTCCAAAAATGATGTAAAAGTAATTGAGTTTTACGCAATGTAAGTGGATCCTCTCTATCTCTTTCTCATACACGATTTTTGAATCGTTGGATAAGTGAATGGATGACTGAGATTAATAGTTAGTTATGTGAAGATTATCACTTGAAAAAAGTAAGAAGTTAATCTTAGTCATCTATTTCACCCATCCAACGATTCAAAAAAATGTGTAAATCTACGAATTTTATATTTTGTGTAAGTGGATCTAAAATCTTAACCTTAAACGTTAATTCTATACTCTAAAATTAGTTTAATAAAAAGGTATAAATAAAGACACAAAAAGAGGCCGAAAATTTTTATTCTAAATAAGAACTTAATGCGGAATTCAGGAGTATGATAAGTAACATTTGAAATAAAGAGATATTTTATTTGATCTGAGCCAAGCTACTTGATACCCGACTCGGAAAGCTCGCGAGCTACTCGGAAATATAATATACTAAATTTTTTATTTTTTAAAAATTAAAATCTAAATTCCTAAACCTAAAACCCTAAAACATAAACCAAAATTAAGTCCTAAACCCTAAAATCTAAATACTAAATTCTCAACCTAACAACCTAAACCTCTAAACTATAAACTAACACCCTAAACCCTAAAATTAACAAGCTTGAGTTTACACAACTTGTTTATCAAAGTTTTTTTCCCTAATAGGGCTTCAAATAAGACGTGACAGATCAGGAGCTACTCGTGTCCAACACGGTCAAAGATTGGTCAACACTTGACTCGATTGGGCTCAAATCAAGCTCGAACTCGACTCGAGTTCTTAACGAGCCGAGTCGAGCTTAGATTTCACGGGCTCGTTAAAAATTACTCGAGCTCGAACTCGACTCAAAATCTTAACGAGCTGAGTCGAGCTCAGCACTACTTAAGCTCAACTCGGCTCGTTTACACCCTAGTATCGTTGATGTTGTGACATTTAGGACATAAATTTGAGCATGGTTAAGAGTGCAATATCCTGAAATTTATATAGACAGAGGTACTTATAATTTAAGTATTGTGTATATATAAAAACAATTTCAATAACCGGTTATGGACTCCGATTAATGTTATTCCAATTATTTTTTACATTCAATACGCTAATTTCATTCGTCAATTAAACCTATGATGTATTGGTTAATGATATTCTTTTAGTCCAAGATGATATTAGACCTCGAATGATATCAGTCCCGAGTTTAATCTCAGACAATTTCAACTTTTTTCCTTGTAAAAAGAAGGTTAGTTTCGTTGAAGGAAAATGTAAACGAATAGCAACTGATATTAGTTATGACCATAAAATTAAAAGAAGTATATTTAATGTATTGTTTCGTTGCGTGAGGCTAGTGAGATGATGGATGTGATGGCTCAGGGGTCGATCGTACTTCTCTAAGTGAACATGCGATGGTAATAAAATCTTGTTTTGTCCTCGTGATTTTTGCAATCTAATAGGAATCGGAGACTTCATGTTACTTTTGGTGATGTTGGGCTGCCTTTGGGTATTGTTTCATTGGTTCTTTCGGTTTTAAGTTCTGAATACTTGTTTATTTATGTGATAATGATCGTTACTGGGTAACTTTTAGTATGGGGAGAGTTAGTGTTGTTTTGGTGTTATGAGGTTGTTCTCTTGTTGGTAATGCGAGCATAAGGGGTGTTTGGTTCGTCTGATGTTGATTTCTATGTGTTAGATGTGTATGATTTTTTTGTGGAGTTAGGCATCGAGTAGGTTGGATAGTGTGCTCTTACCTTGGTGTTTTGTTTTTTTTTGTTTTTGACTTGGTGTTTTGTACTTTTAATATTATCATGTTGTACTCTTTTTGTCCATCGTAAGTTTAAGAAAGTTTGTAATAAGACACATAATAATATTTTATTTGTATGATTTTTATTCTAATAAAATCATATTTGCTGATCAAAAATTAATACATCCGTATGATTACATTTAGAATCAATTAGTACAACACACAAATGCAAATAATTATTATAATTATATATAATTAAAATCGATCATTACAAATAAACGAATTGATAAAAATAATATTGATAACAAATAAATTTTAATGCTTAAAATGTCAAGAGTCAAGGCTTCCTCCAATATATATTTTTTAATGTATAAAAAACTATTATTTTTGTTGAATAATTTCTACCTGAGAGGGAAAGGAGAATTTTGCTCTTACTAAATTTTGAACCCATTACATAAGAGAATGAGAGGGTGTTAACTGAGAGCTTTAATCACCTACTCTAGAGATTATTGACTAATGTATAAAAATAAGGATGACAAAATTACCCGACCTGGGTGTCTGACCTGACCCCGACTCGACCTGGATGCCTGACCTGACCCGATTAGATTTTTTCTCTAGAATTTCGGGGATCGGAGCGGGGCTTGAAAAGCATGAAGTTGGGGGGCGGGGCGAGTTTTTGTATATACTAGAAATTGCCCCGCCCCGGTATATATATATTATTTATAAAAAAAATATCACTATATATAAACACTTTTATGAGATTTAAGCTATTTTTTGTTTTTTGGGATTTGTGCTTATCGTAAAATTTTGTTAAATGTTGTTTAAGTTTTAATATATTCGATTCTGACAGTTATTGGTTCAAATTTATTCTTTTAAATATATAATTTAACATGTGAGTAATTTAAAATTAATTTTATTTTATTTTTTATATATGTTTAAAGTCCCTTGAAACCATAATGTGTGGTTGTAGTAGAGGATTGGTCGGATCTAATCTTTATCGTCGATGAAGATTAAATTTTTTTAATTTTTTTGGGTCGGGGCGGGCAGAGTCGGGTTTAAAGGGTTAGTATATCGAGACTGCGCAAGTATGATAAATTAATATTTAAATTTGAAGTAGGATGGGGTCGGACTTAATAACTTGTAAACCGAGGCGGTCAAAAACCCATCTCACCCCGCACCGTTGCATCCCTGTATAAAAACTATTAGATGTATAAAAACTGTTCGCTAAATAATTATAATAAAAAATTAATAATTCTATTATGACTTCAAATTCTTGACTTGGACGTTATGTTAAAAAAATCATATTCAATGCCTAGGATCTATCAACCACAAATGTCTACGTACAAATACAATACATGAATGATGAACCAATAACGATTAGTGCATTTATATATACAAATGGTCCTATCTTAATTCATTTAATTCAACTACTTCATTTTTTTCTATTCAAAAAAATACTTCATTTTTTTTCTTAAATTTTGTTCGTACACTATATATGTTTTATTGAATTGCACCTTCAAGTTTTTCGATGAAAATCCTCTATACTTAGCATGCCCTCATTTATGTCACATTAAAATTTAAGTTTAAAGTATAAGGTTAAGATTTAGGATTAAGACAGAGAGAATTTAAAGTGTAAAGTGTAAGATTTAAATAGGATAAGGGTTTATTATTTAATTTTTAAGTATTAATTTTTGTTCCAAGTTTTTATACTAGTTTATCTCTATTTTTAATATATTGGTCCCATATATTAAAAAAATCACTCAATCAAAACCGTCATGTGAGACATTTAACAAAAAAATACACTGATTTTAATGATAATATAGAATGACATTTAAAATATATTAAATTTTATTTTTACTCAATTTAGTACCTTAGAATTTTATTTATCCAAATTGGACTCCAATTATGGAATACAACCACAGCCAGATTGAGAATTTGTAGGTTTGTTGACAAAACTGTTGTTTAGCTCAAACTGTGAATTTATTTTATCTAAAAAATATTAATTTTGTAGTATTATAATATACTTATAATTCATATACTTTCAATATATAATACATTTTATAATTATAAGAACATAATATATAAACTATATTATACAATATATTTTATAACTAATATATTTCATAAATATATTTGATGGTAGAAATTGTGATTACATAATTGTAGAAATTTGTTAAGGTTTTTCTTTCAAGAAAAACAAACAAGTCATGTTCTTTTAGAATTTTAAATTTATAAAATTAGGTAATCACAATTTGTACCATCAAATCAAATATGACAAACAAATAAAATATAATTAAACTCTACTAGTCAGACATGTTCTAAAGAATTAAAATTTCTTGTAATTACACAATGCAATTATCACAACTTCGAATATGTAATTCAAAGGGATCAAATAGGAAATGACACTGAAAACACACCTTAAAATTTGTCATTGGATCAGTGGTTCCAATAGAGAACAGATCATACAGAAGCAGCTACGGATCATCATCATACGGTACGTTTGAGGCTACCGACGATGGAAGAATCAATATAGGCCTTCCGTTGTGTTGAAATTCAGCAAGCATGGCATCATGAGAGGGCCGGTAGTCCCAACGATTCCCCGTCAATTCCACTTTCTCTACATGACCTACACCACAACAGACCTATTCTTTTATTTGAAATATAAAACTCTCATTCAGGTATGTGAAAAAGATATGGATGCCATTAGAAAAAAATATGTTCCAACTTTTTTGGATTCCGAGTCCTGTTGGATGCTATTCTCTTGCATCGTCTAAAATTTGAGATCTAACATGCATAGTTGCAACTTGGTGAGTGTGCACATGTAAAGTTGTATGACTACCTTTTGCAGTTTTCAGTGCAGAGCATATTAAGGGCAATGATTCTTCAGGCATAAGATTATATGCCGCATTGACTGCAACAAGGTTAGGAGCATGAACAATGAGCTTTGACAAAAACTTTGCAGTTTCAATCCTGCCGCGATTTTTGCTGCAGAACAAAAACAAACATGAGAGCTGCTTTATCGTTCAGGAAGCATTTGAAAAACAGAAAACAAACTGAAGCATAAATCCAAACCTTATGTTAATTTCAACAAGCTTCAAGTTCTCTGTTATTATATCTTCCAGTTTCTGAAATCCTGATGGACCCAGTCCTATACCTTCAAGATTCAGTATTTGGATTGATGTTCCCCAAAACTTCCCCAAAGCTTCTGCTACTTGGCTGGATTGCAACAATTATAAGCTCAATCATTTTCGAGTAAGAAAGACCATAAATGGTATATGCTATGCCAGCATAGTCCAGACAAACCTGCCAAGGACATTATGAGCAAGAGAGAGATAATGCAGTGGTCTTGCCAAGGTCGATAAGGCATCCAGAAGTTGAGCCACTCCATCACTTGAAAGCTCACAATTCTCCAGATTCAAATCAGTCAAGGGAGAGGCGCTTTTAGATGCTTCGGCCAAATAAGGGATTAAACTTCTGCAAAATTTGAATACAGACAGTGAGATATCATATCTAATGTTCATTACAAAATATTACAACACACATGGTTTGCTGACCTGAGACCACCATCTTCCATTGGGTTGTCACTAAGATCCAAAATCTCCAAGCTCGGCATTTGAACCAGAGCATATCTTAGATTAACAGCATCATCTTTATGTAGATTACTACCCCTAAAAAGAAATCACTATTTTTATGGTGCAAGAAATACATTTTCAAACTTATAGAGGGTTCGTTCAACCCTGCAAAGCATAAGCTGACATTGTCTGGCAATTAACAACCTCTAAACCCTCGCTGGTCAATTTAGTACCAGTAGTCACGACGTAACGAACAATAACTTACAAGAAGAATGTATGACAGATTACATACCCTAGATCAAGGATGCGTAATGACTGCAAAGATTTGGCCACTCCTGATCTCCAGTTGAAATTAGAAAGCCATCCAGCTATCTGTGAGATAAAGGATAACTATTAAAGATGGCTAACAGTAGATATTTTGATAAACGTTGAAAGAAAATTTTAAACAAGTGCCTCACTGTACATTGTTTCCTGAAAGGTCAAGGCTTGTTAGATTGGATGAAGCATCCACTACAGTACTGAAAATTCTTCTGGCAAAATTCCAATCCAGGTGGTTGTCTCGTAGCTTTAATGACCGCAAGGACCTAAAGAACAAAACAAATCATATGTGTGCAACATGATTAATCATTGGATAAAGAATGTGGCAACCAACTTTAGACATGACACTTCTAAATAAACTAAGAGAACTTACATTACATGAACTCATCAACCTAAATCAATGCAAAAACTTGCAATGTTTCAACAAATGCATGTCATCAAACAAATGCATGTTTCAATAAACTAAGAAATCATATGCAAACATTCTACATTTACATTGACGACCATAAAATTTGGCCACTTTCAATACAGTGCAAATATGTCCATATATTGGCCATATAAAAGTTTTTCCTTCGATAACAGATTCCAACATTACATCAGCAGATGCAGTGGTGCTCAAAGATTGCCAAATTTCTATCACTAGTACTATTAGTCTTAATTTAAGTACCATGAGTGCCGATGCATGCAACAAACTCCTCTTAAGATAGCCCCTTTAATGTTTGTCAGGTAATTAATGACCATGTCATTGCCAAACACCTCAAGCAATCAACAAGATAAATATACCCAAAATTCACCAAGAGTGAAGCCTAAAATGAAACCAGATATACCTTCCAGATGATAGAAATGGCACAAGGCTATGAGCTAGGGAAACTGGATCCATTTCATGAAAGTTTGAAGAGCTAATGGAGAAGTGCTGTATTTGGTGAGTTTCTGCACCACTCATGTACAAGGAACCACAAATTGCATCCATAAAGCTGGAAGTGATCTTGCAGTGTACAAATTCAAGTGATGTCAATGTTCTACAATTGTGATAGAGAAGTTTGCATAATCCATCAACCTGCAAAAGTAGGAAGTAATAACAATTAAATAAGCCAAATAGAGGAGGCATTTGATACATAAGCATACTGATTTCTGTAGAATTCTTAAAACACTTTTCAGAAATGAAGATTTGCCAATATTGAACACACAACAGCATGTTCATGATTATGAAAATAAATTAAATATTTTAAACTATCGGATAAAGAAAAGCAATTAAGAGGGAAAGACATGTGGCATAAGCATTTCAGGTCAATGAAGAATTACCCGGTGCAGTATGATTAAAACAGACTGCATGCCACATTGAACCCCAAATCTTGGAGGTTATTATATTTGCCTCAATGACACTATTCCAGGAAAAAGGTATTGACTTCAATAGTATTCATACCAATTACCAATAACATTTGATGCTTTGATTCATATCCAATTTCATCTTTAAATATATGCAGATTACATTACAATCAACACATTCTTTTCTATCTTTAATTTTCTTGAAAATTCCAATTCTTCTTGGTTAACCTAAGAATGATAGTAACTTCAATCATGTGTCCAAAAAATATTCAATCCAACGAAAATCAAAGGTAAACATTCCAATTCCTTGCCGTGTGCATTTACAAAGAAATCAACATCTTGAATTGATGCAACGACCCAAAACAGACAGCCCCTTTTTCTTATTTAGTATAAGGTTTGGAAGCATGCTGATTATAATAACTATCATATGCCTTCGTAAAGCATGTGTAACAATTCAATCATTACCCAAATCAACATCTTGAATTGTTTGAAACACCCAAAACAGATAGCCCTTTGCTTATTAATATAAGATTTGAGAGCATAAAGATTAGAATAACTGTCACATGCCTTCGTAAAGCTTGTGTTACAGCTCAACCATTACACAAAAGGACACTGGATGGGTTGTTGATGTAGGCAAACAGCAGAATATAAAGAAAATAAAAGGAAAAAATTCCAAGAAGATTTGCAATTATGGAGTTTACTAGAATATTGGACTGATGTACAACTTCACCTAGCTATAATAGATACTATTAACATTAATCATTTTATATACATAAAGGATAGAAGGTATGTTCTTTCAATTATGCAGCTGTAATACATTCACTTATACAGCCTCACTAGTCCTGATTAAAGCAACAAACCAAATTATTGTTAATTCACTTTTCATGGATAATGTTCCCATGGCCATTAACGTTCAAGAAAATGACTATTGTGTTAGTCAATAACTTAATAACCAACCATTTACTGACATTCGTGCACAAAACGAATTAGACTTACATATTCCATTGATCTGATCCACCGTACTACCACGCTTTCCAAGTTGGAGTTCATCAAAAGTTGCTGCAACAATATTCAATCAGCTAGCAAACATTACTGTGCTAGGATCTATGAGTATATTGAAAGACAAGAAATGACTACTAGAGGTAGAAAAAATTCTAACGTATGCAACCATATGCATTCCAACTCTCTTTCTCTTTCAGACATACACATTAACGCATGCAAGCACTTGTTAGTTACAGAGAGATTTTCTGGTTAATATCACTTAATACAATTATTTATTGTAGAAGCAGTCCCTAACACAGTTCCAATGTTGCCAGCTTACTGAATGTTTACCAAACTGTGGTTCTGTAAGAAGCTTTACCCCTTCCATTAGTATAGGTAAAAGCCAAACACATAACATTTACTCAAACAGAAAGAAAACTAGCTATATTCTTCACTTATCGAGAGAGAGAGAGAGAGAGAGAGAACATAACTCTATTAAATTACAAACTTACACAAGATTCTAGAACACAGTGCACATTTTGAAGTCTCAAACGTCTGCGCAAATTAAATTAGATGTAAAAATAAAAATTTTGCACAAGCCATAATATTGGAAATGGAAAGCAATTAAACCAAAATGAGGATACATTTTCTTTTGGGTGGGGGAGGGAGCAGCAGACAAAATCAGGATGTACTAAGGAAAAAAGATTGTTCAACTCATGAAAGTAATTTAACTGCCTTCCCCCTTGCCAATTAAGGAAAATGAGCATGTACTCTACCCATATACAGATGTTGCATTAGAGGTTACCTAACATAACACCCATATTGCTGGCACTGGTAAGACAATTTCAAGTAATCTAAAGTTGAGGTACTCATATCATCCGCATAACCAATTTCAAGTATACTCTCTGCAGACACACACAAAAGAGAAGAAAAAAAAAAGAGAAAGTGATAAGGGGAACAACAATCTTTTACAATATTGGTAAGATAATTCAAAGGGTAAAATGCGGAAAACAGAACTCAAATATGTTCAAAATAAGAAAAATTTTCACTTGCTCCAAGTATGGGGGTAAAGACAAGTAACAAAGACAAATGTGAAGGAGGGAAGGGAAGTTTGTGGATTAAGTTAGTTTGAAGAATATGTAATAAATTAAGTTGAGATGCACAATCTAATTACAAGCTTTCCAGCAGATTTTCTTAGCACTGTTATTAAGTTGATATATATCAACAATTCCCCTCATGCCATGTTCAAGGCTCATATTCATGCAAACCACCACTATAAACAAATTTTCTTGCTCTTTATATGACTTGTTCACCGCTGATCCCTACTTTTGTTGAGTGACTAGCAAGCAAAGCAAACCGGTTAAAATCTACCATCAAAAGGAAAAGGTTTTACATATACACAGGCAGAAAAGCATACAAATCCATCTAAATTCACCCAGAACTTTCAAAATCAAGTAGATTATAGAAGCTAAGTATCAAAGTACCTAAAACCTGTATCTCACCAAGGCATCCACTAAATGATGGGAGCGAAGCTACCTCTGCTGCTTCATCTAGGCAACTGTCTTTCAGTTTTATTATGATAAAAAAGATAGATCATAAACAGAACTCATAAATAGATCACAAAATAATAAGAATTTGGTTGTTAATTGGAACAGCATACTCCTGCACATGGTATTCCCAGTAAATTTGCTGCCAATCAACTGGTTGGACACGCTCCGCATGATCAGGCCAACGGAACTTAAACAACGCCTTCCATGCCGTATCGAAATTCCCATTTCTGTAAGAAACTAACATTATACAGTCATCTCACAGTTCTACTCTTATGTTCTATATAAAGCAAAAAAGGGATGCAGAGATATTGAATCTAACATACCTTCCACGTTTTCTCCCTGTTTTTAAGTCTCCGCTAGAAAGATCATAGTCATCATAGTTCTTAAATGGCCTGCTCAAAGAAAGTAAATACCGTTCAAGAATAATTAAGAATATAGCAGCAACTAACAAAAGTTAAACGAGCAACACCAAGAGGAAAAAAGATTATTGCAACCTTAAGGTAAACCTTCCAAAATCATGCTCATTTCTTAGAAGATTAGGCATTAGATCTAGTAAAACATTTCTCTGCCTATTTGAAATTTTTCCCTTCCTAAGTAAACAAATATCACATGTTATTCACCCATAACCTTTTCGAGCATCAGCTGGAGCAAAGGATAACCAGAATTATTCAGCTAGAACAGTTGTAAATTCGAAACACAACTCGAAAACATGTATAGGTACACAAAATTTAACTAACATTTCACTTTGCAACTTCTGCAAGGCCAAAGGAGGTAGACATTCTACTAATGAATTGAACAATTCCGGAGGAAGTTCATAGACATGCGGCAAAAGATCATCCCCTGCAAGCAACCAAACTAATGATTAAACTCAACCACCGGGAACTTGAAGTATCAAATTAAAAGGGAAAAGAAAACATCTTTCAGCAACTATAAGCATTAAAAAAGGAGAAAAAATGAGGGAAATTTACCACGAAGAAGTTCTCTTTTAACAGCGTCAATACCCAGAGACACCAAAGAGGGAACACGCACCATCCTCCACTCTTTATACACGAAAAACAAACAAAACTACACAAGGAAAAATAAACAAATGGCCCGAGCACGAAAGTTGAGTTGCTTCAAAGGGTGAAGAAATTTTGATAGGGTTCTCTTGTATGTTTAGAAGTTGATCACTAGGCTAAAACCCTAAAATCCGCAAATTTTAACGCTCAGGCCTTCTTTTTCAACTGGGTTAAAATGGGGATAATTATTTGATACACACCTTTTTTTTTGTTTTTAGGGAACTTTTAAGGTTTAAAAATTCAGTTTTAAATTTAAGAGTTTAAGAGTAGGGATTAAGAATTTAGTGATTGTGAATAGAATTAAAATTTAGGGTTGGATTTAAGGTTTATAGGTTAAATAATAAATCCTATTTATATTATCTTAAAACCTAAACCCTAACCTCTAAATCTTAAACTTTAAATTCTAAAAATTACCCCTAAATTCTAAACCCTACACCCTAAACTAAATTCCTAAACCTTAAAATTAAGGTGTTTGTGGAAACTTTTAATTTTCACTGTATTGGATATAAATCCTAGAATGGGATTAATCAATATATTAAAGTTTTTTTTTTCAATTTAGTTGCATTATTTCGGTTGGAAATCAGTTATTTAATCAAATTAATTAAAATTTTAAAATATAATTAATATATTTTTAGTTTTAAATACAAAATAAAAAATGTCTAGCAAAAGAAATCTATTTTCCGTTACTAAAACTGTTATTTTGAATCAAAATATTAAAATATTAAAATTTTTAATTAATTTGAAAACCGACCGAAACAATCAAACTTAATTTGTTATAGTTCTTTTTAAAAAAATCAGTTTAATTAACTATTAAAATTTTAAATATTTAATTACGGCGTTTAGATGAGATGGTAATATCTCTCCTACCTTAATCAGTGATCGAGTTAGTCATTGGCTCGCTCAAGTGGATACTTTTAGAAACCAAAAAATAAAAAATTTGACTAATTCAATTTTAAATAACTCAATTTGATTATTAATTGAACAGACTATTTAAACATTCTTAACTCTTATTAATAAGGCTTAAGAGGTATTTGTCCCTAAACTAAACTCAAATCAAAATATTAGCCCTATTTTTTAATTGCATCAATTTTCTATTGTTCAATTGTATAAGTTTTATCATTTGATCGGCGTTGACCGTTACAATGCAGATGTGATAGTTACAGGTGCTGACCTTGTGGTCTATATGTGATGATGATATAGTAGAGGGGTTGAATTAATTTTTTAATTGATTTGAGGACATAATTAATTTTAATTGAAAGTTTGAGGACTTATTTAATATTTAAAGTAAAAAAATAATTTTAAGTTATTAAAATTTTAAAATAATATTTAAAGATTCATAAAATATTAAAAGTAAAATACACTATAAAGATCAAGTTGTCAACGTGCCTTATTATTGTAATATGCATTTTTTAATATCATTTGTTGTTGGTTTTTTACCTTTCATCGAGCGTTGGTGATGTTTGTATTTATTTTGTTTCGAGTCTTTGAATTAGGGTTTTACCCTTTCTTTGTATGGTCATATTTATGATCTAGAGACGCTAGTTTTCGTGCTTTTAGGAATATGTCCGGACCAAGTTTATTTACCTAAGTTGTAAACTCTCAATGTATTTTGAATTTTTTCTCTTTTAATAAAACTAATGTACTCACATTCAAAAAAATACACTATAATGAATTTAAAACTTTTAAGTAAAAATTATAAAATTAAAAATGTCAAAAAGTTATAAAAAATGATAAATTATAGATATAAATTCATAAACTGTTGAAAAAACCTTTAATAGTTTTGCATTAGGTTAAGCATATTAATATTCTCTGAACATATTCTCAATGTATATTTTCAATGAAATTAACTTTTTATTAGACGTCAATATTAAGTAAAAAAACACACAATATAGTTGACTTAAATTTTATTTTAAAGTTGTCAACAATTTCTAGAGCAAGTGGTTAAAAGCTACCGGTTAACACCTTTTTCTCTCCTAGGTTGTAGATTCTAGACCCGTTATAAGTAATTTTTTCCTTTTTTCTCTCTTAAGTAAGAATTGTTCAAAAAAATTATCTTGAAAGCTCAATATAAGGGGAGTGTAATTGAAATTATTTTTGTGATCTTGTGAATATTGATGACATGTTTGTATATGTTATATAAGTATTGACCGATATTTATAATGATCAAATAGTTCAAATGCGCAAATGATCGAGCTAAGTGTCGCAAACGATTATCTTGCACTATTAGCAATGAAGTGTATTCATCCATATATACGTCTAATTACTAAATAAACCTGGTTTAAATTCTATTTATGTATTAGAAATCGATTTCATTTGTATTTCGATATAAATCCATCTGCTTTTGTATCTAGGATTGTAATTACTAGCGTATCTGCTAAATTTGTCTATTCTGCATCCAATACAATATTTATACGCATAAGGATTGTGAATGTCTGCTTTTGTTTTGGAAATTATATATATATGAATATTGACTACGATTTTGTTTTCCTCTAAGTTTAGTTTAATTAAGTGTTTGAATACGTTTGTAGATTGTATCCGCTCAATTCGATTACTTCACTCAACTTTTCGAAGCTCATTATACTATTTGTTATCTATGTGGGCTAAAATGATTGTTCGTTGTTCCGAAGATCGCATCCACAAGTAAATTAAAAGTTTAAACCAAAGGTACATGCTTATTTTGCATTGATTTCTGGAAGGAACATAAATCTTGTCCTTTTTTTTGGTGTTTCTTTTTATGCATCAATATTAAAAAATTAAATTCTAAATTATAATTTTAAATTTTAAATTCCAAACATTAAACATTAAAAAATACACCCTTCCCCCAATTTCATGAACTCAAATCTTCAACCTTAACCTAATTTTATTGTGGAAACATAAATAGAGACACAAAAAAAGTAGGGAATTTTTATCCTTTCTAGAAGTGGTGGCATGTACATGTACTATCGAGCCTTTTAGCCTTTAAATTAGGCATAGAACCTTTGCTAGATATGTGGGTAATCTTTAAGAATTAATTTGCTTAGAATCAATATGCATAATAGGGTTGGAACTATTGAGTAACACAACTCTATGATCTTTTCTTAATTATTCTATGCTAATGAAGATTGGATGACATGTTTAGGCTGGTTGTTCTATTCATTAGAAATTTGGTTAAATTCCTAAGCAAATAGGGAAAGAGCTAAGATTGAACCATGAGGGGCAAGTTAATTAACTTTAAAATAAATATGGTTCTAAAAAATAATTTAATCATAAAAATCAAAGAATTGAGGTTTAATTTCAATAATTTTAAAATTGAAGGGTCTTAAAAAGTGATTAAACTAGAAAAAATGAGGGGTCAAGGCTTAATTTTAACTTAAAGGTTCTTAAAAATAATAAATCAAAAAATTTTGGGAGAGACAATGACTTAATTGCAAAGGTTTTAAAACTACCAATGACCTAAAAATAATTAAACCATTCAAAGTTGGGGGAATTACCCCTCCAACCCTCTATTTGGTTCCGTCTCTGTAAGCAAGATAAATTAAACAAGTTGTGTGGTTACAATGTCCGTAAGTGTTTAAACTAACGAAAATTGATTATGAGATAGTTGATGTATTGAGTTCATGCTTAATTTAAGTTCAATGGTATTATATGGAACACTAAAACTATTTTATTGGTTCTTGTAATTAAAATTCTTATGTACAAGCTGCCCATGAAGCTGTACTTTGGGTGCCATTAAGGTGTCAAAGCAGTGTGCATGCTGTGGAGGGCTGGTCTTTTGTTTCTGAAAAGTGTAGAAAACAGAAGCTAAAACGAAATAAATTGAGCATCAATGGAGTGTTTGTTGAAGCATTTTTAAGTCGGGAAAGAACTGTCATAGAAAATGTGCTAAGAACTGCTGTTACGAATTTGCTTAAGAAGGGCTGTTTTGTGTTAAATTTGTGCTAAGAACTGGAATAAGTTGCTGCCGCAGCTTTAGATGCAAGGTTTTAAGCTGGAAATTGTGTTGCCGGTTGTGGAAATGGATAGGAGTCAAGGTGAGTGGAACTGGACACTACTGCATCGCTAATTTCCGGAAACAATCCTCTTGAAAATTGTGGTTGTTAGACCACTGATGGATCAACATATCATGGACATGCATGCCTGGGTAGATTTTGGATAGTTGTTGGAGGTTCTCGGCAAAATTGGCCTATGAGGGTTTTGGAAACAATCCTCTTGAAAAACATGCTATGATCAAAACTAGTGCCAAAGTAGGCTGGTATTTGACAGAGACGAATCACCAATCATCATCAGCATATCACCATCATCATCACCGGCATCGTCGGCATCAGCATCAACATCAGCATCAGCATCGGCATCTCCGGCATCGTCATCATCGTCGGCATCATCATCAGAATCATCAGGTTTGTCCGGAATAACCAATATAGGCTTTCCATTATGTTGAAATTCAGCAAGCATGGCATCATGAGAGGACTGATAGACCCAAAGATTCCCCCTCAAGTCCACTTGCTTTAGATGACCTACACGGCAACAAACCTATTCTTTATTAGAAATATATATACATTTTTAAAATCAAAATCAATTTCGAGCCCCCTAGTTGATGGTAGTTTCTGCATTGTATTTGGAAAAAAGTTTATATACCTTTTGAAATTATCATTGCAGAGCATATTTATCGGCAAGGATTGTTCGGGCATAAGATTAAATGATGCGTTGACTGCCACAAGTTTAGGAGCATGAACAATGAGCTTCCACAAAAACTTTGCAGCTTCAGTTCGACCCTGGTTTTTGCTACATAACAAAGACATGAACATGACAACTGCTTTATCAATCAGGAAGTATTTGAAAAACGAAAAACAAACTGAAACATAGATCCAAACCTTATGTCAAGTTCAACAAGCTTCAAGTTCTCAGTTATTATATCTTCCAGTTTCTGAAATCCTGATGTACCAAGTCCCATACATACGAGATTCAGTACTTGAATAGATGTAGCCCAAAACTTCCCCAAAGCTTTTGCTACTTGGCTGGGTTGCATCAATCCTTTTCAAGTAAGAAAGATAAAAAAGGGCAACAACTAAGCTAGCATGGTCCAGACAAACCTGTTGGCACTATTATCAGCAAGAGAGAGATAATTCATTGGTCTTGTTGAGGTTGATAAGGCATCCAGAAGTTGAGTCACTCCATCACAGGAAAGCTTACAGTTCTCCAGTTTCAGATCAGTCAAGGGAGAGCCACTTTTTGATGCTTCGGCAAAAAAAGGGATTAAACTTCTGCAGAGTTTAAATCAGGGCAGTGAGATATCATATCCAAGGTTTATTACAAAACATTGCAAGCCATACTTCGCTGACCAGACCTGATGCCTTTATCTCCAATGGTGGTGCCGCTAAGATCCAAAATCTTCAAGCTCGGCATTTGAACCAAGGCATAATTTAGATGACCAACATTCAGGTAGTTGTCACGCAGCTTTATCGATTGCAAGGATTTGAAAACAAAACAAATCATTGCAGAAACTTTAGAGATGATGCTTAGATATCATGATCTCAATAACCTAAATCATTGCAAAAACTTGCAATATTTCGACAAAGGCATGTTAAATGTCTTATGGCAGAAATATTACCAAATTTAAGTACCATGAATGCCATTGCATGCAACCTTAATGGAGTGGCATTATGAGGAGAAACTCCTCTAAAGATGGCCCCTTTAATGTTTATCATGCAAATTGATAAATGCTTCATTGTCAAATGCCTCAAGCAATCAACAAGTTAAATATACCCAAAATTCACCAAGAATGAAGCATAAAATGAAAACAGATATACCTTCCCAATGATGGAAACTAGATTCATTTCATAAAGTATGAAGAGCTAATGGAGAAGTGTTGTATTTGGTGAGTTTCAGCACCACTCATGCAGAAAGAACCACATATTGCATCCATAAAGCCGGAAGTGATCTTGCAGTATACAAATTCAAGTGATGTTAATGTTCTACAGTTCTGATTGAGAAGTTTTCGTAATCCATCAACCTGCAAAAGTAGGACGTAATAACAATTACATAAGCCAGAGAAATGAGACTTTTGATACATAAGCATTCTGATTTCCATAAAATTCTTAAAACACTAATCAGAAATGAAGATTTGTCAATATTGAATACACGCAATAACATGTTCACAATTATGAAAATGAATTAACTACTTTAAACTATCGCATAAAGAAAAGCAATTAAGAGGAAAAGATAACATGTTCACAATTATGAAAATGAATTAACTACTTGTAAAAGAGAGAGTTTGATCAAAGATTTGGGTAGAAAGCTTTGATTGTGTAACGGTTGCCTCTTTAGCCTAGAAAAGGGGAAGAAATTCTTAGTCAATTTGTTGGAAATCCTTAGTGGGAAGCTAAGGTAGTGGATGTAGACCTTGTTAGAAGGTTGGACCACTATAAATCCTTGTGTCACAAATTTTTATCTTTCTTTTTGCTTCCATTCATTTTTAAATTGCCAATTTACCCCCTCTTGCCCAAATCGAATTGATTGATCATCCTATCAATTGGTATCAGAGCTTAGCTCATTTGAAGGATTAACATCCCCGTGAGACGATCCAAAGGTGATTCAATCAACAAGAAGTCAAGCCATGGCCTCCACTTATGGCAACAACCTCTACGAGTCTCAATCCATCACCAAACTACCTTATGTCAATGGGGTTAACTATCCCTATTGGAAGAATCGTATGAGGCTCTTCATCAAATCCAATGACTACCTCCTATGGGATGTAGTGGAAGACGGACCAACCATACCGATGAAGAGAGAAGGTGATCGGTTAATTCCCAAGCCCAAGCTAGAGATGGCCGATGAAGATCGGATAAGATTACAAGTTAACAATAAAGCTATGCACATGCTCTTTTGTGCGCTTAGACCGGATGAGTACTCCAAGATGTCTTCTTGCACAATTTCAAAGGAGATATGGGAAAAGCACGAGACCACCTATGAAGACACAAACGATGTAAATGAGACCAAGATTGGGCTCCTCAACTTGAGCTACGAAAATTTCAAGATGGAACTGGATGAGAGAATCACCAAGATGTTCGATCATTTCTCCATCATTGTCAACGGTCTTAAAGGTTTCGAAGAAGTCATTCCGGAGGACAAGCTTGTCCAAAAACTCATCTAATTCCTTTCCGAGTCATGGGATGAAAAGAAAACTGCCATTATCGAGGCAAGAACCTCAAGACCTTGAAGCTCGACGCTCTCATAGGGTCTCTGTCACATCCCAAAATCTGGCCTAGTCGGAAGTAAGTTTTGGTGATTAGAAATTTTGAATCTGATGTGTTACACGTTTGTAATAGTTGACTTTTGTACCCCTCTTTTTAATTAAATCTCAATTTGGTCCTATGTGAGTGGATGAACTTCCTTGTACAAAATTTAAAGCCAAGATGCAAATTCTGAGCCAGGCGTATCGATACGGTCAAGCCAGTATCGATACGGCCTAACTGCCATTAACTAACTTATCTGTTTGGGCATAAGTGTATCGATACAGTCACGAGCGTATCGATACGGGTTCCTTGTTTTGAATCTGTTTGAAGTCAAAATTGAAAGGAAAGTAAGCAAGGTGCTTACTCACCTCCTTGCTTGACCATTCCCACGTGAAATCATCAGAAAAGTGATCTATAACAAGTGAAAAGAAGTGATTAGATGATGACCTTGAATTAAGCAAACCCTTGCCCAAGGGAAATGCTTTTATTGGTCCAAACTTTGGTGGGCAATCATTAAAAGAATTAATGTGGTTTTTATATGAATATCAAAGAGAGAAGCTTTCATTCCTTCATCTTTCTATCTTTAAACCTCCTGGTAAACTAAAACCCTCATCGTTACCAAATTAAGTAAGCTCCTCCATTGTTGTCTTCAACCCCCAGCTAAGCTACCACCTTGGTGCAACCCTTGATCATCGTTCGACTTCAATACCCCGTTTGAAAGCTCATAGCTCAGTAAGCAAAACCCCTCATTCGATTTGATGATTCCAATATTCGTTGGAGCTTAATTTTGAAATTAGGTTTTCTCGGTTCATGTGGAAGCCCATGAATTAGGAGTTTGATTTGGTTAATTCGATGTATTCCCTAAACTCCGGTAAGTTCAAAATATGTCTTCGAATCCTTAATTCAAACTCTAATATGACCCTTAATTTGTGCTAGCCCAAGTGCTGGAGAAAGACTCATTGTCATCCCCGAAGGAAGCTAAGCACATCGAAATTTCGATTCGAGAGCCTCATAATCAAGGTGAGTGTAGTTGTGTCATGAGATAGGCTCGATGCCGTCCCGTGCATTATTGTGGTTTGCTATGCATTGTGTCAAAGCTCAAGTAGAACAATCGACTAAAATTCGAATGGTAAGGTTGGGTAAGCCCTTGTGTTATTTTGATATGGTTATACATGTGACATATGACCCTATATAAATGAACTATGAAAATGATATGTTAAATTATGAAAAAATATGTTATATTACGTGAAATTGATATGGCTATGTGATGATTCAATGTACACATGTACAATGATATTCTATGGAGCTACGACTCACTTTTGTTTCTGATATGTTGTGGCCTAAGGGCACAAAGGTAAAAAAATACATTGATATATGTAAACCCTGGACATTTGTGAGTTTTGGATACAATTGGCATGCCATAGGGTTATTTGAGCTCGTATAAGTAAGGGTGGACTACGGTCTGAGGCTACGGCCTATATGTGGGGGAGATAAGGATGGATTGTGTAAGAGATTTATCCGGAGTTACGACTCAAGGCTACGACCTATTTTCCGATATATGTGATGGTGTAAAGGGGAATCCGTGTATCCACTTGTTACATTGTCCAAGGGAATTAATAAGTGTTTAAATTATGCTATGTTTATGTGAGAATATGATAAATGATTCCAAGCACAATGCTTATGAAATTGAAGATGTTATTGTGATGCCTAATTATGTTGCCATGCCATTCATGATGATCGATTGCTATGCATGACATGTTACCCTATTATGTTTGTTATGACTACCTCACTAGGCTATATAAGCCTAACATACGTGTGTGTCTCATGCATTTCAGGACCTTAAAGCATTCCGAGCTTCGATCGTGTAATCTACGGTTGTAAGTCACCTCTGTTACCATATGTGCAACATCCTAAAAACTGGTCTAGTTGAAATTGGGTTCCAGCAATCGAAAATCCTACTATGAGAAGTTTAAATTTTGCACCAATGTTGACTATATGATCTATTTTCTTAATATTGATCCTTGAATAAGTCTAATCTTTGAATTGGGATCTTATTGGAAAGTAAAATGTTGAATCTGAGACTAACGTATCGATACAGTAGGTACCGTATTGGTACGATATAACAGTTTTAACTAACTTTTGAATTTTAGCTTAATCGTATCGATACAGTCCCACGTATATCGATACGGGTCCCTGCAGAAGTCAAAATTAGTGACCAAATGATAATGATTTAGGAAGGGTGCTGACTCACCAGCTTGTCTATCATCCTCTCTCACGTGAAGGATTAGAAAAGTGGCTGAATAGCCATCAAATTCCTTGAAATTGATAAAAAGACAAGAGTGATAGGATTTTCTTGAAACAAGCAAACCCTTTGTCTAAGGTAAGCTTCTCATTGGTTTAATGTGAGGTGGATTGGGTTTAGTAAACCCTTAGTAACAGGAAAGCTTCCTATTGGCACTTGAGGGAGGTGAGAAATAATTAAAACAAGGGACCACTTATAATGGATAGCTAAGAGCTATCATCATTGTTCCAAGTTACCGAAACCAAATCCTCACCCTTGTCTTTGAAAGCAAACACCTCTATTGTCTTCAACCTTGAGCTCCTAAGCATACACCTCTCTATTTTAACCCTTTTAGCTTAAGCATCCTTTGATTCAAGAACATCATCCCATAGCCACCGATCAGGTAAGTAAAAACCCCAAAGCTATTGTCAAATTCCATGAGTATTGAATGAGTAATTTCAAGTTAAAAGTTCCAAGCTAAGCTTTTGATTCTCAAGTTCTAAGTTATGAATTTGTCTAACAGCCAATTACTATTCTAAGTATCGATGTCGTTCTATTGATTCTAATGATCTCCTATTGCTTTTCCTAGTCCAAGTGTTGGAGGAAGCTATCCCATCTTCTCCTAGGCAAGCTAGGAGTAAAAGAGTTGTTATTCGAGAGCCTTAGTATCTAGGTGAGTGTAGTCGGTGTCTTAAGAGTTGGCTAGGTGTCCAACTCGAATCATTGAACATTGAATTTGATACTACTAACAATTGAAATGAAGGATTTTGCATAAAACATTATTGTAAGCTATGTTTGGTAAGTAAATGGTAAGTATTGCATTGAATTCATAAACATTGCATAGATATGGTTATTGTTGGAAGCATTGAATTATTGATATGTTTATTGTTATGGAAAATTATTGATATATGTTATGGCCACTACCTATCGATATGAGATTATTGAACTATTGTTATGAAACTATTGTATTGAACTATTGTGTATTGTACCTTGGGATCGAAGTACTGGATACAATTGGCATGCCATAGAATTCATGAGCTCATTGGTACGGGTATTGGGCTTCGGCCATGGTGCGGTGGATGGATGTGTATTGTATTGGTCAATTAGTGTGGCGGGGGGATGATGATGAATATGACACGACCATTATTGTTATTGTTGGTGTTGTGGTGGAATTCATATATCCAAATACGGTTGAATCGATCCAAGGGAAATTATTGGTTATTGATATTTCTTTTTTTCATGATATTATGATATTGTTCATTGATGATATGATATTGTTATTGCCATGTTATTAGTTAAGAATGATGATCTTACCGTGTTTAACCATATGATTGATATCATGTCTAGAATTGTCATGGAAGTATGTTAAATGACATATCATGCTCATTCGTCGTTATTGGCTACCTCATTTAGACTATATAAGTCTAATGCATTCATTTCCATAACATTTCAGGTTAAAAAGATATTGGATCGATATCGGGAATAGTTGGAAGATCGATAAGTCACCACAAACTTAGAGTAATGTGTTTTGTCCCTATGAACTACTAGAATGGTGGCAAAGTAGCTAAACTAGTTCCTTATGACTCTTTTGATATGTATTTGCTGCCTATGTTGTGTATAAGACTAAGTGACCTTAAAAGATTTGTTAAAAGTGACTAAAAGAGTAATGTTGTATATTTGGCTCAAAAGGCGAAAACATAGTAATAGATTCAGATTAATATGAAATTTAGCATGCTAGTAGTTTATAATGTTTAAAACTTACTGGCAAAATTCTATTATATTTGGACATGAATTGCTAAGTCAAATCGAATAAAAACCAGAGAAATTCTGTCATTACAGGTCAGGGCGTATCGCTACGGGTGATGGTGTATCGATACAGCTAGGCAAAATTTGGCTTAATAGAATAGGGCGTATTAATACGGTTTGGCCGTATTGATACAAAAATTGGTTACTGGAATTTGATGGGAAAAATGGTATCGATACGGTCTTATAGCATATCGATACGCAGTCAACGAAGTCAACCAGTATCGATACGGTATTAGTTAAATTCAGTTGAAAGATGTAGAAAACAGTTTTACAGATTTACATGTGGTCACTAAAAATCAAATAGCTTAATTGAATAAGTAAATGAACTCCAGATAGTATGAAAATTTACAAGCTTGTTGCAATTGAACTGGATTTCATTGTAGTTTGGTTAATCATAGAAAGGGACGTCTAAATTATCGGATTTGATGTTTAACTCCTAAAACTTGTAGAAGTTAAGTTTCCTAAACGATGATTCATTACCCCTAATTGGATAATTGGGTTAAAGATTATTCGGTAGTGTTTAAAAAGTATAACATTTATTAAGAGTCAGTCTTTATGTGAAAATTTTATTGCACCTATCTTCCTACCGTTCATGGGTAACACGCTCCGATCCGGTTCTCAGCCAGGCCGGGTAGGGGGTATTACATTTTTGGTATCAGAGCTAGAGTTTAGTCGGTTCTATACTAAACCTATGCTTGTTTGTATTGATTATTGTGTTACTTTGCCACCTAAGAGTTATATTATTGTATATTGTGACTTGCCGGCTAATTCGATCTCTTTATGTATAGATGTCTAACTCAAATCAAGCCCGAATAGATGAGCATGTCGCGAACTCCTCAGTTAGAGGTGAGAAAGTCAGAATGAGAGATCCTTTGAATCTGCAAATACCTCCGATACAAAACTCTGAATCGGAAGTACAGTCTACTCAAGCCGAATGTTTTAAAAACATGGCTTATATGTTCAAAATGCTTGTGACTACTATAAGGGCTGAGCAACCCTATCAAACTCTCATTATTACTGATGTGAGCATCCGAGATCCCATTGACAAGCTTAAATAGTACCCGGTCTATACCTTCAGTGGTCAAGACCTGGACAATCCTAAGATAGCCGAGTATTGGCTCGAGAACACTCTCAAGGTCCTAAATAGACAAATGAAGTGCCCTGAAGAACACAAGCTCGAGTGTGCCTTGGCCTTGATTGCTGAAGAGGCCCAAAGTTGGTGGGACACCGTGACCCTCACTGTTCCTGAACATCAGATTACGTGGGACTTCTTCCTTCAAGAGTTCTGTAAGAAGTATATCAGTGAACACTACATTGATGAAAGGTGTAAGAAGTTCCTCCATTTGAGACAAGGAGGAAAATCGGTGGAACAATACATCCAAGAATTTTGCAAGTATACAAGATACGATGCGGAGATTATTCGCACTGAGAAAGTGAAATGCATAATGTTTGTAGATGGTCTCTACAATGAACTACGTCCTCTCTTTACTGTTGTGGAGATCGAGGATGTCCAAATTCTTATTAATCAAGCCATAACCACCGAAGCCTCCCAGAAGGCCTATGAGAAAAGAAAAAAGAACCAAAACCGATCTGAAAGGAGGCACCAAGAGGAGTCTCAATCCCTTGGGTCAATCAAGAAAGGAAACACAATGTGTACTCACAGCCTACCTGATATGAATATTTCCCTAACCCACAGGTGGTAACTCCGTTCTATTCTAGAACCCATCCTACTAAGAGCTTTGAAGGCTCTAAGCAAGAATCACAACACACAGTTTGTAGCTTTTGTCAACATAGGCACTATGAAGGACAGTGTCGTAAGAAATCCAGAGCTTGCTTCTTTTGTGGTAAGATGGGACATCTCATCCGAGATTGTCCTAAGAACAAGTCCGCCTCTGCATCAGTTAATCTGTCCCTTGCTCAATCCTTTCGAGGCAAGGAAAGAAAGCAAGGATCTTTCAAAAGGTCTGGAGGATCATCAAAATCATCATACGAGCCTGAATCTAGAGCTTCTGCCTAGATGTACCATGTGAGAGCTACGGAACAAGGGAATGACCATCCTACCAATTCAGGTAAAAATTTGAGGACGAATTTTTCTAAAGGGGGAGAATTGTAACATCCCCAAAACCAGTCTATTCAGAATTGGGTTTCGATGATCAAAAATCCTACTCCAGGAAGTTTAAATTTTCCACCAATGTTGACTATATGATCCATTTTCTTAATATTAAACATTGAATAAGTCTAATCTTTGAATTTGGATCTTATTGAAAAGTCAAATGCTAAATTTGAGTCTAGGGTATCGATACGGTAGGTACCGTATCGGTATCATATAATAGTTTTAACTAACTTTTGGATTTTAGCTTAACCGTATCGATACAGTCCCACGTGTATCGATACGGGTCCCTGTAGAAGTCAAAATTAGGGACCAAATGATAAAGATTTAGGAAGGATGCTGACTCACCAGCTTGTCTATCACCCTCTCTCACGTGAAGGATTAGAAAAGTGGCTGAATAGACATCAAATACCTTGAAATTGATAAAAAAGACAATAGTGATAGGATTTCCTTGAAACAAGCAAACCCTTTGTCTAAGGTAAGCTTCTCATTGGCTTAATGTGAGGTAGATTGGGTTTAGTAAACCCTTAGTAATAGGAAACCCTCCTATTGGAACTTGAGGGATGTGAAAAATAATTAAACAATAGACCACTTATAATGGATAGCTAAGAGCTATCATCTTTGTTCCATGTTACCGAAACCAAATCCCCACCCTTGTCTTTGAAAGCAAGCACCTCCTTTGTCTTCAAGCTTGAGTTCCTAAGCATACACCTCTCTATTTGAAACCTTTTAGCTTAAGCATTCATTGATTCAAGAACATCATTCCATAGCCACCGATCGGGTAAGTAAAAACCTCAAAGCTATTGTCAAGTTCCCTGAGTATTGAATAAGTAATTTCAAGTTAAAAGTTCCAAGATAAGCTTTTGATTCTTAAGTTCTAAGTTATGAATTTGTCTAATAGCTAATGGCTATTCTAAGTATCGATATCATCCTATTGATTCTAATGATCTCCTATTGCTTTTCCTAGTCCAAGGGTTGGAGGAAGCTAGCCCATCTTCTCCCAAGCAAGCTAGGAGTAAATGAGTTGTTATTTGAGAGCCTTAGTATCGAGGTGAGTGTAGTTTGTGTCTTAAGAGTTGGCTAGGTGTCCAACTCGAATCATTGAACATTGAATTTGATATTACTAACCATTGAAACGAAGGTTTTTGCATAAAACATATTGTAAGCTATGTTTGGTAAGTAAATGGTAAGTATTGCACTGAATTCATAAACATTGCATAGATATGGTTATTGTTGGAAGCATTGAATTATTGATATGTTTATTGTTATAGAAAATTATTGATATATGTTATGGCCACTACCTATCGATATGAGTTTATTGAACTATTGTTATGAACTTATTGTTATGAAACTATTGTATTGAACTATTGTGTATTGTACCTAGGGATCGAAGTATTGGATACAATTGGCATGCCATAGAATTCACGAGCTCATTGGTACGGGTATTGGGCTTCGGCCATGGTGCGACGGAGGGATGTGTATTGTATTGGTCAATTGGTATGGCGGAGGGATAATGATGAATATGACACGACCATTATTGTTATTGTTAGTGTTGGGGTGGAATTTGCGTATCCAAATACGGTTGAATCGATCCAAGGGAAATTATTGGTTATTGATATTGCTTTTGTCATGATATTATGATATTGTTCATTGATGATAAGATATTGTTAATGCCATGTTATTAGTTAAGAATGGTGATATTACCATTTTTAACCATATGATTGATATCATGTCAAGAATTGTTATGGAAGTATGTTAAATGACATATCATGCTCATTCATCGTTATTGGCTGCCTCACTCAGACTATATAAGTCTAATGCATTCATTTCTATAACATTTCAGGTTAAGAAAGGTATTGGATCGAGATCGGGAATAGTTGGAAGATCGGCAAGTCACCACAAACTTAGAGTAATGTGTTTTGTCCCTATGAACTCCTAGATTGGTGTCAAAGTAGCTAAACTAGATCCTTATGACTCTTTTGATATGTATTTGCTGCCTATGTTGTATATAAGACTAAGTGACCTTTAAAGTTTTGTTAAAAGTGACTAAAAGTGGTAATGTTGTATATTTAGCTCAAAAAGGCGAAAACATAGTAAATGGATTCGGATTAATATGAAATTTAGCATGCTAGTAGTTTATAATGTTTAAAACTTACTGGAAAAATTCTATTGTATTTGGACATGAATTGCTAAGTCAAATCGAATAAAAACCAGAGAAATTCTGTCATTACAGGTCAGGGCGTATCGATACGGGTTATGGCGTATCGATACAGCTAGGCAAAAATTGGCTTAATAGAACAGGGCGTATCGATACGGTTTGGTCGTATCGATATGAAAATTGGTCACTAGAATTTGAAGGGAAAATGGTATCGGTACGGTCTTATAGCGTATCGATACTCGGTCAACGAATTCAACCAGTATTAATACGATCCTAAGGGTACCGATACGGTATTAGTTAAATACAGTTGAAAGATGTAGAAAATAGTTTTACAGATTTACAAGTGGTAACTAAAAATCAAATAGCTTAATTGAATAAGTAAATGAACTTCGGATAGTATGAAAATTTACAAGCTTAATGCCATTGAACTGAAATTTATTGTAGTTTGGTTAATCACAGAAAGAGACGTCTAAATTATTGAATTTGCAGTTTAACCCTTGAAACTTGTAGAAGTTAAGTAATAGTCCTAAACGATGATTCATTGCCCCTAGTTTAATAATTGGATTAATGATTATTCGGTAGTGTTTAAAAAGTATAGATTAAGAGTCAGTCTTTACGTGAAAATTTTATCGCACCTATCATCGTACCATTCGCAGGTAACACGCTCTGACCCGGTTCTCGACTAGGCCGGGTAGAGGGTGTTACAATATGTATGTTTACTTTCGTTTTCGAACTCCTAGTAAGGTGGCATAAGGTCTAGATGTGTTGAAATGGCTTGTTTTGATATGTTTGTATAAGTTTAAAATAGCCTAAGTGATGTATGCGTGATATGGTGTATTTTGGGGTTGGTAACCTAGTTAAAATGAGCTTAAATGCACTAATTGGTAAAATCTTAGCAAATGGATTCGAAATGCTCTAAAATTTGACATGCGAGTAGAAATACTGTTTTAAGATTGCTGGTAAAGTTTGGTAAAATTTGAATAACGTTTAGTTGGGTAATTCGAATAAAAACTAGTAAAATTCTATCATTACAGGTCTAAGCGTATCAATACGGGTGATGGCGTATCGATACATTCAAGCATAATTTGGCTAAAAGAAAACAGGGTGTATCGATACTGCTAGGGCGTATCGATACAGATTTTGATCACTGGATGGGAAAAAGGTATCGATACAGTCATAGAGCGTATCGGTAAGGAGTCAACGCGGTCAACATGTATCGATACTGGATTAGTTGTATCGGTACGGGTTTGACATCCTTCGAATATGGAAATCTAAAATTAGGCTTAGCGTATCGATACGACTCTTAGGGTATCGATATGATGTTAATTAATTCTGTTATAAAGAATAAAAAGAAGTTTTAGGCAGTTTGGTCACTAATAACTATATGGTCTAATTAATCAGGCTAACGATATCCGATAGTAATGAAACTTCATAGATTAATAAATGGCAAGTTTAATTACAAGTTGGTCATAAAGAGTCCGAATTAGGGTCACTAATTTGTAAAGTCTACGATTTAGTCCTTAAGTTGAAAAAGGTTAAAATTAACCCCGATTCTAACATGACTAATAATAAAGAGGTTCGATAAGCCCTAAGGATGACTAATAAAATATTTCGAACAAGTTTTGAACTCCGATTCCGTCATCTGATCTCTGGATAAGTTTTGAACAAGTTTTGAATCCCATTACGATTCTGTTTGTACTTATGCCACCTAGGAGTTATTTGTATACGTTATCTGTGACTTGCAGCTTACACGGTTTAATCTTTCTGTATAATTAGATCTGAATATGTTTGCGCCTACTGATAGACGCGCTAATGATGAACCAAATCTTGGCTACTCCTCTACTCAAAGGGATAATTTGAGGGCAGAAGTTAGGCCTGAACGAGTGGGGGAAAATGATCCACCTCATCCTCCGTCGATGCCGCCTGCTCAGCAAGAATATTTGATGTCCATGGCTGATATGATTAAGCAAGTGGTCGTATCCCTTCGACAAGAACCACCCCTTCAGCCTATTGCAGCCACCCTGACTGTCTCGAGGGTGCCTATTGACAAGCTTAAACAATACATGGTTTACACCTTTACCGGACAGGACCTGGACAACCTTGAAGTCACATAATACTGGCTGGAAAACACTCTGAAAGTGCTGAATAAGCAAATGAAGTGCCCTGAAGAACATAAGCTCGAGTGCGCCTTAGCCTTGTTTGCTAAGGAGGCCCAGAGTTTGTGGGATACCGTGACACTCATTGTGCCTAAGCACAGAATTACGTGGGATTTCTTCCTTCAGGAGTTTCGCAAGAAGTATATCAGTGATCATTACATCACTGAGAGGCGTAAGAAGTTCCTCCATCTGAGGCAATGAGGATGACCCGTAGAATAGTATATCCAGGATTTCTACAAGTATGCAAGATATGGTGCTGAGATTATACGCATGGAGAAAGAAAAATGCCAGATGTTCATTGATGGCCTCTATGACGAACTGTATCCTATTTTTACTGTCTTGGAGTTAGAGGACTTCCAAACTTTGGTTAATCGAGCCATTGCTACTGAAACCTCCTAGAAGGCTTCTGAAAGAAAGAAAGGGAACCAGGCCCGATCTGATAAGAGGTTTCGAGATGATTCTAGGCCACCCATATCTCAGAAGAAGGGTAAGTAGTGGGACCAGAAGTCTGCTACCTTTCAGCAACTACCACGATCCGGTGATGTACCACAGGTCCAGTCTGCAAGAACATCTATTGCTCACACAGCTTCAATAGATAGTACAAGTGGTTCTGCAAAAGGCTTTCAGATCCCTTTGTGTAAATTCTGCAGAAGAGGCACCCTGGGTAGTGTCGTAGACAATTTGGATCATGCTATCTTTGCGGTGAATCTGGCCACTTCATCAGGCAGTGTCTGTAGAATCTGCACGCCCCTACCTCTGTAACTTCTCAGAACAACCCTAGCAAAGGGAGAGGAGTAAAAAAAGTGCAAACTAGATCAGTGAGGAGACCACGCAACGCCAATTCCCCTCCGACTGGTCGTGACCCTCAGAGTTCAACCCAAATGTACCATGTTCAGGGTGGTGAGCAGGAGGATGATCCTAATGTGATTGCAGGTATGGTGGAATTATGTTCTGATCTTGTTTATGCTTTGGTAGATCCAGGCTCTATGCATTCTTTTGTTAGCGAACCTCTGATTGTAAAGTATGCCTTAGAATTAGAACTGGTCACTTCCGAGATTGTCGTCTCTAATCCGTGAAGAGATAGTGTGATCATTCGATGGGTTTGTAAAGCTTGCTCTCTAAGGATCCAAGGGATCCCTTTTCCGGCTAATTTGATGGCCTTGCCTTTTTGAGAGTTTAATCTCATCTTAGGCCTCGACTGATTAGCTGAACACCAAGCTTGGGTGGACTGTTCGAAGAAGAAATTGTACCTCTGTGAGCTCGGCAAGGAAAGCATAGCCCTGATGAAATCTGAAACTGAGCCTAAGAAGACTCTCATATATGCCATGAAAGATCTGAAACTTAAAAATGTACCTATCGTGAAAGAATTCTCTGATGTGTTTCCCTATAAACTTCTAGTACTCCCTCCCACCCGAAAAGTGGAATTCGGGATAAAAGTACAACCTGGGACTACTCCAGTCTCTATCACTTTTTATAGAATGGATCTGATGGAGTTAAGAGAGATAAAGGCCTAAATCCAAGACCTTTTGGACAAGGGATTCATCTAACTGAGTTCTTCACCTTGGGGAGCACTGATGTTGTTTGTTAAGAAGAAAAATGGATTGATGCACCTATGCATCGACTATCGTCAGTTGAATAAGGTGATGATCAAGAACAAGTACCCGTTATCTAGGATCGATGACCTTTTTGATCAATTGAAAGATGTTTTTGTCTTTTCAAAGATAGACCTTCGATCTGGGTACTATCAAATGCTTGTGAATGAGGCTGATGTTCCAAAGATTGCCTTCCAAACTAGATATGGCCACTATGAATTCCTTACGAATGCACCTGCAGCCTTTATGAACTTGATGAACCGTATGTTCCAGCCTTACCTAGATAAGTTCATGGTGGTGTTCATAGATGATATTCTAATATTTTCAAAGGATGCTGCTACTCATGAAGAACACCTTCGGATTATGCTTCAGACTCATCGGCAAAAACAACTATATGCCAAGTTCAATAAATGTGAATTTTGGCTATCCGAAGTATCTTTTCTTGGCCATGTGATCTCTTCTGCGGGGATTCAAGTTGACTGGGTTCCTCCAAAGAATGTGGGAGAATTCGTAGTTTTCTGGGCCTTGCAGGCTACTACCGTAGATTCGTTAAGGGGTTCTCCCTGATTGTTGCTCCCTTGACGAAGCTCCTCCGTAAGGACACTCCTTTTGTGTGGACTATGGATCAGCAAAGGAGTTTCGATTAGCTCAAGCAAGTCCTTACTCATGCCTATGTCTTGGTGCAACCTGAGTCGGGCAAAGATTTCACCGTCTACAGCGATGCATCCCACCTAGGGTTAGGCTGTGTTCTGATGCAAGAAGGCAAAGTCATAACTTATGTTTCACATCAACTCAAGCCACATGAGCTAAATTATCCGACTCGTGATCTGGAGTTAGCCGCAGTTGTGTTTGCTTTGAAGATTTGCAACACTATCTATATGGTGAGAAATGCTACCTATACACTGATCATAAGAGCCTGAAATACCTCCTAACTCAGAAAGAGTTGAACCTTCGACAATGCCGGTGGATGGAGCTTTTGAAAGACTATGATCTGGTCATTGATTACCATCTCGGTAAAGCCAATATTGTGGCTGATGCTCTTAGCCGGAAGCCCACTCCTTCTCTGAGATGTTTGAATTCCCACTTTCGACTCAAGAAGTGTGGCAAGCTGTTGGCTGAATTGAGAGTGCAGTCAACCATTGTATCTCAAATCAAAGCACTCCAAGAAAACGATGAGGAGTTGCAGCCTCCCATTGCTAAGGTCAAGGATAACACAGATCCTAACTTTGCCATGAATTCTGAAGACTTGTTATGTTACCACAACCGTATCTATGTGCACGATGATGATGATCTTCGAAATCAGATTCTGAGTGAAGCTCATTCTAGCCCCTTCTCTGTTCACCAGGAGCTATTAAAATGAACAAGGATCTAAAGGAGCTATATTGGTGGTCCGAAATGAAGAATGAGATCACAGACTTTTGTGACTAGGTGCTTGACTTGCCAATGAGTCAAAGCCAAGCACAAGGTGCCTACTGGTCTTCTACAGCCTATCGAGCTTCCACACTGAAAATGTGAGCATATTACAATGGACTTTGTAAGTGGCATGCCTATGACACCAAAGAAGAATGATGTTGTTTGGGTCATTATAGACCGATTTACTAAGTCCGCTCATTTCTTTCTGGTGAGAATGGATTTCAGTTTGCCTAGGCTCGCAGGGTTGTATATTCCTGAAGTTATCTGGTTACATGGAGTCTCTATGTATATTATCTCCGACCTTGACCCTCAATTCACAGCTCAGTTTTGGAGGACCTTACACGAGGCTTTAGGAATGTGAGTGCACCTTAGCACTGCTTTTCATCCTCAAACTGATGGCCTATCCGAGAGAGTTATTCAGGTAACTCTAAATCCTCCTTTGAATTGTGTGTCATCGACTTCAAGAATACGTGGGAGAAATCCTTACCCTTAGTCGAGTTCACGTATAACAACAGTTACCAAGTTTCAATTCAAATGGCCCCGTATGAAGCTCTATATGGAAGGAGATATAGAACTCCTCTTTGCTGGACCAAACTCTGTGAAGGAAAGATGCTAGGTCCTGACTTACTTCGGGAAACCAAAGAAAG
Organism: Hibiscus mutabilis; assembly: GCA_019671005.1. Classification (NCBI taxonomy): domain Eukaryota; kingdom Viridiplantae; phylum Streptophyta; class Magnoliopsida; order Malvales; family Malvaceae; genus Hibiscus; species Hibiscus mutabilis. Next base: position 15,593,999 of record CM033717.1, on the reverse strand, counting down.
GACAACCATTATCCGTGATCAGCTTAAGGCTACCTTTGATCGACAGAAATCATATGCTGATTTGAAAAGAAGGGATATCCAGTACGAGGTTGGTGAGAAGGCCTTCCTTAAAGTATCTCCATGGAAGAAGATCTTTCGTTTCGGAAAAAAAAGGAAGCTAAGACCCCATTTTATTGGCATGTTTGAAGTGATTGAAAGAGTTATACCTGTAGCATACCGATTAGCTCTACCCGAGGAGTTAAGTCAGATTCACAACGTCTTCCATGTATCTATGTTACGTAAGTACCGATCAGATCCCTCCCACGTGATCGAGCCGGAGTCTGTGGAGATTCAGTCCAATATGATGTATGAGGAAGAACATGTATAGATCCTTGCTCAAGAAGTCAAACGGCTTCGTAACAAGTTTGTGCCCTTAGTGAAAGTTTTGTGGAGTAGTCTTTCTGTTGAAGAGGAAATGTGGGAACCTGAAGAAACCATGCAAAAGCAGTATCCTCACCTCTTTGCTTAATGTGAAAATTCAAGGAAAATTTTTCTTAGGGGGAAGAGTTGTCACATCCCGAAAATCGGCCTAGTCGGAAGTAAGTTTCAGTGATTAGAATTTTTGAATCCGATGTGTTAAACGTTTGTAATAGTTAAGTTTTGTACCCCTATTTTGTAATGAAATCTCAATTTGGTCCTATGTGAGTGGATGAACTTCTTTGTTCAAAATTCAAAGCCAATATGCAAATTCTGAGCCAGGAGTATCGATATGGTCAAGCCAATATCGATACAGCACAACCGCCATTAACTAACTTATCTGTTTGGGCATGAGCGTATCAATATGGGTCCCATGTTTTGAATCTGTTCGAAGTCAAAATTGAAAGGAAAATAAGCAAGGTGCTTACTCACCTCCTTTCTTGACCATTCCCACGTGAAATCATCAGAAAAGTGATCTATAACAAGTGAAAAGAAGTGATTAGATGATGACCTTGAATTAAGCAAACCTTTGCCCAAGGGAAATGCCTTCTTTGGTCCAAACTTTGGTGGGCAATCATTAAAAGAATTAATGTGGTTTTTATATGAATAATAAAGAGAGAAGCTTCCATTCCTTCATCTTTCTATCTTTAAACCTCCCGGTAAACTAAAACCCTCCTTGTTACCAAATTAAGCAAGCTCATCCATTGTTGTCTTCAACCCCTAGCTAAGCTAGCACCTTGGTGTAATCCTCGATCATCATTCGACTTCAATACCCCGTTTGAAAGCTCATAGCTCGGTAAGCAAAACCCCTCATTTGATCTGATGATTCCAATCTTCGTTGGAGCTTAATTTCGAAATTAGGTTTTCTCAGTTCATTTGGAAACCCATGAATTAGGAGTTTGATTTTGTTAATTCGATGTTGTCCCTAAACTCCGGTAAGTTCAAAACATGTCTACGAATCCTTAATTCGAACTCTAATGTGACCCCTAATTTGTGCTAGCACAAGTGTTGGAGAAAGACTCCTTGTCATCCCCGAAGAAAGCTAGACACATTGGAATTTCAATTCGAGAGCCTCATAATCAAGGTGAGTGTAGTCGTGTCATGGGATAGGCTCGGTTACATCCCGTTGCATTATTGTAGTTTGCTATGCATTGTGTCAAAGCTCAAGTAGAGCAATCAGCTATAAATTCGAATGGTAAGATTGGGCAGGCCCTTGTGTTATTTTGATATGGGTGTACATGTGACATATGACCCTATATAAATGAACTATGAAAATGATATGTTGAAATATGAACAAATATGCTATATTACGTGAAATTAATATGGCTATGTGATGATTCGATGTACACATGTACAATGATATGCTATGGAGCTAGGGTTCACTTTCGTTTTCGGTATGTTATGGCCTACGGGCACAAAGGTAAGAAAATACATTGATATATGTGAACCCTGGACATTTGTGAGTTTTGGATACAATTGGCATGCCATAGGGTTATTTGAGCTCGTATAAGTAAGGGTGGACTACGGTCCTGAGCTACGGTCTATATGTAGGAGAGATAAGGATGGATTGTGTAAGGGATTTATCTGGAGCTACGACCTATTTTTCGATATATGTGATGGTGTAAAGGGGAATCCGTTTATCCACTTGTTACATTGTCGAAGGGAATTAATAAGTGTTTAAATTATGCTATGTTTATGTGAGAATATGATAAATGATTCCATGCATGATGCTTATGAAATTGAAGATGTTATTGTGATGCCTAATGATGTTGTCATGCCATTCATGATGATAGATTGCTATGCATGACATGTTACCCTATTATGTTTGTTATGACTAACTCACTAGGCTATATAAGCCTAACATACGTGTGTGTCTTATGCATTTCTGGACCTTGAAGCATTTCGAGCTCCGATCGTGTAATCCATGGTTGCAAGTCACCTCCGTTACCATATGTATGTTTACTTTCGTTTTCGAACTCCTAGTAAGATAGCATAAGGTCTAGACATGTTGAAATAGCTTGTTTTGATATGTTTGTATAAGCCTAAAATAGCCTAAGTGATGTATGCGTGATATGGTATATTTTGGGGTTGGTAACCTAGTTCAAATGAGCTTAATTGCACTAATTGGTAAAATCTTAGCAAATGGATTTGAAATGCTCTAAAATTTGACATGCAAGTAGAAATATTATTTTTAAGATTGCTGGTAAAGTTTAGTAAAATTTGAATAACATTTGGTTGGGTAATTTGAATAAAAACCAGTAAAATTCTGTCATTATAGGTCTAAGTATATCGATGATGGCGTATCGATACGATCAAGCATAATTTGGCTAAAAGAAAATAGGGCATATCGATATGGCTAGGGCGTATCGGTACGGATTTTGGTCACTGGAATCTAGATGGGAAGCGTATTAGTACAGAGTCAATGTGGTCAACGCGTATCGATACTGGATTAGCTGTATCGGTATGAGTTTGACGTCCTTTGAATCTGGAAATTTGAAATTAGGCTTAGCATATCGATACGGCTCTTAGGGTATCGATACAATGTTAGTTAATTCTGTTATAAAGAATAAAAAGAAGTTTTAGGCAGTTTGGAATTTGGTCACTAATAACTATACGGTCTAATTAATCAGGCTAACGATATCTGATAGTAATGAAACTTTACAGATTAATAAATGGTAAGTTTAATTACGAGTTAGTAATAAAGAATCCGGATTAGGGTCGCTAATTTGCAAAGTCTACGATTTAGTCCTTAAGTTGAAAAAGGTTAAAATTGACCCCGATTCTAATACGACTAATAATAAATAGGTTCGATAAGCCTTGAGGATGACTAATAAAATATTCTGAACAAGTTTCGAACTCTGATTATGTCCTCCAATCTCCGGATAAGTTTTCGATAACACTTTCTGACTCGATTCTCTACCAGACCGGGAAAAGGGTGTTACAGTCTCTCTTAACCCATGAAATTATGAAGAAAGGAAGAGAAGATGATAAGAAAAGAGAAAAGAATATGATGGAAAAGAAAAAGGTGAAAAAAAAGAAAGTGGGAATTGCTCTCAAGGCTTCACAAGAGGAGAGCAATTCAAGTGAAGATGAAGAGGAAGAAATGGCAATGCTTGCCAAAAGGTTCACCCGGTTCATGAAATCCAACCGAGGAAGTAAGTTCCATCAAAGAGGGGATTTCAAGAACAAGAACAAAGGGAAGAGAAGGATCAAATCATATGTTATGATTGTAAGAAGCCGGGGCACATCAAGACTGATTGTCCCCAACTCAAAAATAAGAGCTTCAGGAAGAAAAAGAAGCTTAATGCTCATGTTGCTACTTGGAATGATGAGGAATCATCCATTGAAGACGAGCAAGAAGTAGCCAATCTTTGTCTCATGGCACTTGAAAAGGATCCTAAGGTAACCTTTAACTCATCTAAATTTGATTTTACCTTTGTTGAGCTTCAAGAAGCTTATGATGAATTACAAGAGGTATATGATGAGTTGGTAGAGAAATACAGGGAATCAATTTTGAAAAATAAGAAAACAATTTCCGATTTGAAAAACCAAAACGATTCCTTATCTAAAACCAACTCAAAACTTGAGAAGAATGTTCTTTATTTAAAACAAAAGTAAAATGATTTTGAAAAGAAAAATCAAGATTTGAACAACCTTTTCTCCGAAGTTCATGATGATCACCAAATAGAACTTGGTGATTTCAAAACTTCATTGAACAAAGTTAGGAAAACTAGTTTTGAAAATGGACAATCTTCAAAACCTAACTATCAAAAAAGGAGCTTTGGTGGTTACAAGCAACGAAGCTTCCAAAAGCCCTCTAAGGGTAAGAGGATTAGGAGTGTTTGGGTTCCTAAGGAACTAATCACTTCTAATAATACTAGTGCTATTGCTTCTTGGATTCCCAAAGGAACCAAGGTTTTGGGAGCTAATACTCATGGACCCAAAATGATTTGGGTACCAAAAATCAAGACTTAATCTTTGTTTGTAGGGGGAGCATTGCTACAAGGCCAAAGCTATATGTGCAAATTCATGGTACCTTGATAGTGGATGCTCGAGACATATGACCGGTGACAAGAGTGGAGGAGTAGTAACTTTCGGTGACAACTCCAAAGGCCACATTGAAGGAATTGGTTTATTTGGTAATCACTCTTCTATCCTTATTGATGATGTTTTATATTTCAACGGTCTTAAGCATAATCTTTTGAGCATAAGCCAATTTTGTGATAAAGGTTTCAATGTGCTTTTTAATTTAAATGGTTGCAAAATTATCAACATTGTAACTAACAAAATTGTGCTTATTGGTCATCGCATAGGAATATTTACATGGTGCATTTAGATGACATTCAGATTTCAAATGCATGTTTTGTTGCTAGTGATGAACATGATTCATGGTTATGGCATGGAAAACTAGGTCATGCAACCATGAGTGTTTTGGAAAAATTGATTTCAAATGATCTTGTAAGAGGTTTGCCAAAAATAAAGTTTTCTTATGACAAAATTTGTGATGCTTGTGCAAAAGGCAAACACAAAATAGTTTCTTTTAAACCTATTAATGATGTTTCTACAAGTAGAGTTTTACAATTGATCTACATGGATCTTTTGGCCCTATTAGAACTATGAATTTGGGTGGAAAATCATATACATTTGTCTTAGTTAATGACTACTCTAGATTTACTTGAGTTCTATTTTTAAGTACCAAGGATGAGGGATTAGAAAAATTCATTACATTTTCAAAAATAACTCAAAATGATGTTGGTCATACTATTTCTCACATTAGAAGTGATCATGGAACCGAATTTCAAAATCTAGGTTTTGAGGATTTTTGTAACTCAAATGGTATAAGCCATAATTTTTTTTCGCTCTTCGCACTCCTCAACAAAATGGGGTTGTTAAAAGGAAAAATCGTACTTTAGAAGAAATGGCTAGAACCATGTTTTATGAAAACAATTTACCTAAGTATTTTTGGGCGGAAGCCACAAGTACTTGTTGTTATATTGTCAATCGTGTAATGATTAGGCCTATTTTAAAGAAAACACCTTATGAGCTTCTTAGAAACAAAAAACCTAACATTAGCTATTTTCATCAATTTGGATGTAAATGTTTTGTTTTAAATAATGGAAAAGACAATTTAGGCAAATTTGATGTTAAAATTGATGAATCAATTTTTCTTGGTTATTCTTTAAACTCTAAAGCCTATCGAGTATTTAACAAGAGAACTTTAGTAGTAGAAGAGTCTATACATGTGGTTTTCGATGATAACCTCCTTCCGAGGAAAGTTTCTTGTGATGATGATGATGATGTAGGGATTTTTGAAGCCAATGGTGATGGACAATCATAAAAGGTAGATGAAGTTCCATCTAAAGAAGAAGCACAAGATCCACCTCTAGAAGCTTTGGAGGACATATCTCTAGAGGAAAATGAGGTGACCTACCCAAGGGAGTTCAACTATGTCAAATGTGGTGAAATTTTGGGTGATCCATCCAAGGGTAACCACTCGATCTTCTCTTAGAAGTAGATGTAATTTTTTTTTGCATTTATCTCATACATAGAGCCTAAAATATCAAAGAAGCATTAAATGATGATTATTGAATATTGGCTATACAAGAAAGGTTAAATCAATTTGAGAGAAGTCAAGTATGGGCATTAGTTGATAGACCTAGTAATAAATCTACCATAGGAACTAAATGGGTTTTTAGAAACAAACTAGATAAGAGTGGTAACATAGTGAGAAACAAGGCTAGATTTGTTGCTCAAGGTTACACACTCAAGAATAATGAATCGATTTTGATGAAACCTATGCACCCGTAGCTAGAATGGAAGCTATTATGATGCTTCTTACATTTGCATGTTATCATGAGTTCAAGCTTTTTCAAATGGTTGTAAAAAATGCTTTTCTAAATGCTTTTATAAATGAAGAAGTGTATGTAGAACAACCACCCAGTTTTGAAGATCCAAAATATCCAAACCATGTTTTCAAACTTTCAAAAGCTTTATATGGTTTGAAACAAGCTCTTAAAGCTTGGTATGAAAGATTGTCAATTTTTTTGATTGAAAAAAGTTTTGACAAAGGAAAGGTAGATACTACACTCTTCATAAAAAGAAAAGACAAAGACATCTTAGTAGTTCAAATTTATGTTGATGATATTATTTTTGGTTCTACTAATGAATTGCTTTGCCAAGATTTTGCTAATTTAATGCAAGGTGAATTTGAAATGAGCATGATGGGAGAGCTCTCGTTCTTCTTGGGGATTCACATCAAACAAAGGAAAGATGACATCTTCATCAATCAAGCTAAGCACATCAAGGATATGCTCAAGAAGTTTGGCTTGGAAAATGTGAAACCTCAAGCCACACCAATGGGTTCTTCTACAAAGCTTGAAAAAGATAAATGAGGTAAGTGTATTGATTTAAAACTTTATAGATCAATGATAGGATATTTGCTTTACCTTACCGCAAGTAGACCAGATATCATGTTTAGTGTTTGCTTGTGTGTTAGATTTCAAGCTAGTCCTAGAAAATCACACCTACATGCCGTTAAGAGAATCTTTAGATACCTTAGAGACATACCTTGTTTAGGCCTTTAGTATCCTAGAGATTCCTCCTTTAGTTTACATGCTTATTCAGATATGAATTATGGAGGTTGTAAGATAGATAGAAAGAGTACCTCTGGTACTTGTCAATTCCTAGGTAGTATGCTTATATCGTGGTTTTCAAAGAAGCAAAATAATGTAGCATTATCTACCACTGAGGTGGAATATATTTAGGCTAAAAGTTGTTGTGCTCAAGTCCTTTGGATAAGCAACAACTCTTAGATTATGGAATTTATATATGTACCATCCCTCTTAAGTGTGACAAAACTAGTGCCATTTGTCTCACTAAGAATCTCATCCAACATTCTAGAACCAAGCACATAGAGATAAGACATCATTTCATTAGCGATCATGTCTTGAAAAATGATGTAGTTGTAGAATATGTAGACACCTTGAACCAACTAGCGGATATATTTACCAAACTTTTAGATAAAAAGAGTTTTTGGTCTCTTAGGATAGAGTTAGGGCTTGCTAGCCTTTCTTGAACCTTAGAGCCTTTTGGTGTTCAAAACTTGCTTGAATTTGTATGATTTCCATGCTTATGTATTTTTGCTCCTATATGCATCTATCCTTGTTGCTAGGGGAGTATGCATCTATTTTTTCTTATACATGATGTTTCCATATCATACACATGCATTTCGATTCGATTAAATTTAATTTTTTGGGCACCTTGCAGCCAAAAATGTCATTTTTGGCTGAGGGTACCGATATGTGGTAACGTGTATCGGTACGAGTATCATGAGACAGTTTCAGTACAGGTTCACCTATATCGTTGAACCTGTACTAGTACGAATTGAGGATCGGTATGCTTAAAAACCATAAAAGTATGTGGCTTCGATACGCATAGGTGGCGTATCGATACACGTAGCCGCTGAAGTGTTTAAATGTCATTAAAAGAGGGTTTTCCTAATTTAACTCAAATACCATTTTTTCTCTAAAACCCTTTTCAGCTCAAGCTTATTTAAACCCTTCAAATCCTTGTTTTTCATCACAAATCATCAAAATCTTTTGAGGGTTTTTGGTTTTTACATCAAACCCAAGCAACATCATCAAGCTTTGTGCACAATGATCTCTTCATTCATCCATAATCCCTATTCAAGGTATAAACTTTACTTTATTTAAATTTTATTTTTGTTCATATTGATATATTGTATATGCTTAAAATTTATATATTTAGTATGTATACAATATATTTTTCAAAGTTTTTACAAATTATATTTCAAAATTGAAATTTTTTGTTCGAATATAAAATTATACTCATATATTTTTCTACATTGTTTTTCAGTTTTTCTTTCACCAAAAATTCTTTTTATACTTGCATATGATTTTAAACTATACAATATAGTTTTTGTTTTAACATACCTTGATCATTATATTGTTTATTGGATTGAATGTGATGTTTATGCATATTTTTTGTGGTTTGAATTTGTTTTCAGGTTTTTATTATGGCTCCTAAAAAAGAGCAAGAAAAGAGATCGGGTCTAGTTCCACAAATCAAAATCCCAATCCCAAAAAAATGGTACCAAACCTAACCTAAGCCATATTTTTCAAATGTGTTTTAATGAGCCTAGATATCCAAATGCCATGGATTGTTTTAAACACTACCAAAATTTTTAAAATATGTCGTGATCGCATTGTTTATATTCCCTTCATGACTTTCAATGAATTTAAATTTGGTTACCTTAATTTATTAATCCAATGGAAGTTCATGCCTTTTTAGCATACCCAACATATTTTATAAAAATCTCATCCTTATTTTTTTATTCAAATGCCTGTGTATTTTAAGTTAAGACAAAACCGAAGTTATTGTCGTAGAGTCATACCTTATGGGACAAAAATTTTAACTTGACTCTTCTGCTATAGCCAATCTTTTGGGATTAGATGGTGTGGGAATAGATGATGAGGAGTCCTTGGAACATTCTCAAAGTGGATCTGTTATCGTGCTTGATGCTCATGATCGTTTCCTTCACTTCCTTATCACTTGGTGGTTTCGACCATCCGGTGGTAAATGGTCCACGATCTGACAAGTCGATGATTTTTGGATCTGTTGCTTTCATGAGGGTAAGCGTCGTAACCTTGCTTAGATCATGTTCGCCGAGATTGTCTACCTTGGGCAAAATCGCCATACTACTCTTGTTTCATCCTTCACCTATGGTACAACCTTGAGCTACATGTTCCACAAGATCGAGATTGATTGCTCCTATGACCTTGAAGTGTCTCTCACCGATCCTAATAATGACACATCTCTTCGAAAGGCAAAGTTCACCTTCTATAATAGAGAGTGGATTCGTAATGCGGATCTACCTCGAGATGTTTAGCCCGAGCAAGAGGTGAATATTCCAGTAGAGCCAGTTGCACCGATTGCTCTTCATCCATCTTCTCTTGATGCTCTTATGGCTTACCTTGACAGGAAGTTTGCTTCTTTGGATGCGAGTATGACTATAGGTTTCACATCTCTTGACACTTGCTTCACAGCTTTAGAGGCTAGAGTCACATCTATGGAGTCTCGTCAACCTTTGATGGATATTGTAACATCCCATTCTCGGCCTGGTAGAGAACCGAGTCAAAAAGTGTTACGAAAACTTATTCAGAGGTCAGAAGCTTGATCGGAGTTTGGAATCTTATTCGATATGTCTTATTAATCTCTTTCACGACTTATCGAACTAACTTATTAACAGCTTACTCAATTTAGGGTTAATTTCAAACTTTTTCAAATTTAAGGACTAAATTGTAAATCTTACAAACTAAGGGTATTTATCATAATTTCTTTTTACAGATCTTCAATTTAACTTACCGATTATTAGCCTGTGAAATCTCGTTGTTAACGGAGGCCAATTACCTATCCAATTAGGCCATTTAAAGTTTAGTGACCAATTTGTAACTATTTAAAATTGTGATTGAAGTCTTTTAACAGAATTAACTAACACCGCACCGATACACTTAAGACTGTATCGGTACGCTAAGCCAAATTTCTCAATTTCAAATTCAAGGGTAGCAAGCCCGTACCGATACAACTAAGACTGTATCGATACACGTTGACCAAGGTTGACCTGTTTTAGTACAACTTAAAGCCGTATTGATCCAATTTATTTCCCAGACCTTACTTCCCAAGTCCGTATTGATACATCTTAACCCGTATTGGTACGCTCTGTTTTGCCAAGACCAAATATGCAAGGTCGTATCGATACAGCATGACCCATACCGATACGCATGTCTTGTAATGATCGATTGTATCTGGTTTTCATTCAAATTAACCTATTAAACGATTTCCAGCTACAATGAAACTTTACCAGTAAGTTAATAATCCATAATTCTATTAGCATGAAAAATGTTAGAGCATTTCGAATCCATTTACTAAGTTTTTACCTTTTGGTACCTTTAAGCCATTTTAACTAGTTTTGTAATCTTGCAAGCATACCATATTCCATACTCTATGTCTAGGCACTTTAGGGCCATTACATACACATTAAAATAGACCATTGTAACATGTCTAAGCCCTATGCCACCTTACTAGGAGTTTAGAACAAAATGCAAACATACATATGGTTGATGGGAATGACTTGCAACTTTACAACATGATCGGGATCGAATAGCTTCAAGGTCCTGAAATGCATGAGACACACGAATGTTAGGCTTACATATCCTAGTGAGGTAGTTATAATAAATGCAACAAGTTTTTAATGTCATATACAACATATAAGCTTGCTGGAATGACAAATGTATAACACTAACATATATAACTCATGCTTAACATCAACATATCATAATTCCATAGATAAAATGGAAACACATATTATTCATTTCCCCCTTGGACATAGCAACCAATGGATACGCGGATTCCCTTGTATGCCATACGTAACGAAAATAAGCCTTAGCCTTGAGTCGTAGCTCCGGAGTCCCTTACAATAATCCAATCTTTTCTCCCTACATATAGGTCGTAGCCCGGACCATAGTCCAATCCCCTACTTAGTGAGCTCAAATAACCCTATGGCATGCCAATTGTATCCAATGTCCACAAGTGTCCCAGGTTACACATATCATCATAGAACTCACCTTTGTGCCCTTAGGCCATATCGGATTGCAAATTGAGCCTTGGCTCCAAATAGCATATCATAACATGTTCATATCAAATTCCACACATAACATATTCAGATATCATACGTAAGTTCACATATAACATATTCAAATATGAAGGACTTGTCACACTTACCATAGAGTCCACATACATTTGCTCAGCTTAAGCCCTTACCAAGGTACAAGTTTCTAAGCACAAAACAAATGCAATCGGGATGGCACCTAGCCAATTCCATGACACAACTACACTCACCTAGTACTTGAAGACTTTAAGGTTCTCGGATAGCGATCACCTTACCATTGGAAGAGTTCAGAATAGCCGATGGTGAAGATGACTTGTCTTCCACCACTTGAGCTAGTTCAAAAATCAGGGAATTCCATTAAACTAAGGATTCACAAACATTTTTCAAGCTTACCAAAGCTTGTAGACAACATCAACATAAGAAGATTAATAATCTAACACATGGGCTTAGCTTGAACATTCAAGACTTAAATCTTGAAATTAAACTCTAAGGATTGATGAATCATCAAACTGACATAGGGGTTTTACTTACCCAATTGCAAACTTTCAATTGATGTATCGAAATCAAACAAAGGCCAAGGATTGGATCGAGGTGCTTGCTTGAGCTTAGGGAGGAAGATGACAATGGAGGTGTGTGCTTGGTTTCTTCAATCAAAGGTTTAGTTTTGGTTTCGGGGAAGCAAACCAAAGATGAGAGTTTTCCCCTATTCATTTTAAGGAGGCAATGGCCTTACTCATAATCTACCTCATCAAGGGCCAATGAGGAGCTTTCCCTTGGCAAAGGGAAAGCTTAAACAATGAATTTGCATCAATTCATGCCTTTTTACAATCTTTAGGCCATTGATGACTTATAGTCATCTTTTCTGGTCACTCTCACGTGAAGGGGTGATAAACAAGGAGGTGAGTCATCCTTAATTCCCCAAACTTTACAAAATGGCCACTAATTCGATTTGGACAAGGACCCGTATCGATACACCTTATGGTCGTATCGATACGACAAAGTTGGGTAAATTAGTTAAAAGTAGTTAGGTCGTACCGGTACAGGTCCTACCGTATCGATATGCCTTGCTCAGATTCAACATTTCCAGCATTTTCAATGAAACTCCTAGCTTCCATTCTTTACAAAAAGGTCCAACCATTTCAATTAATCCCAAATAACTTTCATTACTTCAAAATTGGGTACAAGATTCAACAATTACATCATTTAGGCTTAATCGGTACAAAATTTCCAATCACCAGAACCTGATTCTGACTATACCGATTTTCAGGGTATGACAGATATGACTCTCACCACTTTTCATGTAGAGAGGCAAGGACATTCTCTTGGTCATGATGCCATGGAAGATGATGAAGAGGATGAAGGTGAGGATTAAGAAGATTCTTAGGCATATTGCATACCATATCATATTAGGTTTTTAGTTTATGCACCTATGTTTTTATTCGAATTTCTATGTCTTTGAATATTTGGTTTGGTTTATGTTTTTAAGTTTAAGTTGGATTATTTTGTTGCTTTGAACCTTATGCTTTAATTTTATAATATGTATGTTGTTTCCTTATGCTTGGATTACTTTATATCTTGCTTTATTTATCCCATTGATTTTGATAACAAAAAGATGGTGAAGTAAATGAGTTTAATTTTTTTTTCAAAGATACATCTTTTAGCCTTAAAGAATGTAGAGTATTTTTTTTCAAATAGTCTTAAAAATTTATTTGGGTTTTGTTATATCAAAAAGGGGAAGATTGTAAAACTAAATTTGATTTTGATATAACAATAATTTTCAAGGACTTATTTGTAAAATTGAATAAATTTTTAAGTACTCAAAAAGACTCACAAAACGACAAGGACTCGAACTTTGGTCTAAATATTTCCAAAGTGTTTTTATACTCAAATAGCTGATTTTGGTCCAAGCGTACCAATACACCCTTGGTCCTATCGATACGATTTTTGGCTACTAGAAAACATTTTATACAAAATAGCTATTGGGTACCGATACGCGTATTGCCGTATCGGTATGCCATTCATACCTTGGAATTATATATGCTTTAAGTATCGGTACGGTTTACTCGTACCGATACAAGGTGTTTAGCTTTCTAAGATTTTTGGTAATAAATTTTTCATCGTTACCCTTGTCAGTATATTGGAACCAAAATTTTTAAAAAGTTGTTAACCGTACCAATACGCCCTTGGGCGTACCGAAACCCTTTTTGGTTTACAACTTTCTCAGATTCCAGTGACCAAATCTAGTATCGGCACGCACTGTTCCGTACTGATACCCCTTCGTAAAATAATCTTTTCGTACCGATACGCCCTCCCGCGTATCGATACGCCCCTCTATACAACGACTCTTTCTCTTTATGGCAGGTACCGAAAGGGATGTTCGCGTACCGATATGCCTGGCATCCTAACAACATTTATTACGGGAAGAAAGCAACTCAACGGGCTATATTGATGATCTCAACTACCTAAATGGTTAGAAATCAATAAGAGGGTATTTATACAAGTCTCCAAAGCTACAACAGCAACTACTGAGCCATTGACCAAGTCTTAAAGCTTTCAAGCACAAATCCAACTATCTTTGATCTCTTAGAGTCATATCTTTGTAACCCACTTGAGTGGAACTTATTGTAATCTTTTGCGAGGATTTTCAGTTTGTCAAACATTTCTAGTAAAAGAGAGAGTTTGATCAAATCTTTGGGTAGAAAGCTTTGATTGTGTAATGATTCCCTCCTTAGCCTAGAAAATGGGAAGAAATTCTTAGTGAATTTGTCGAAAATCCTTAGTAGGAAGCTAAGGTAGTGGATGTAGACCTTGTTAGAAGGTTGAACCACTATAAATCCTTGTGTCACAAATTTTTATCTTTCTTTTTGCTTCTCCTTATTTTTTAAATTGTCAATTTACCTCATCTTGGCCAAATCGAATTGATTGATCATCCTATCAAAAATATCGTAAACCAAAGTAATATTTCAAAAAGAGTTACATACTCAACAATAGTAGGGTCCTATGAATGCATTAGCCCAAACTAAAATAACAAGTAATGTACTCTGAAGCGAACGTGGTGCTGGGAAATCCTCGCTGATGTGCTCCTCCAAAGGGGGGTGACATGTCAACCTACGCACGGAAAAACCACACATCTGCACATTGAGCTAACAAAGCTCACTAGTACATTTCTACTCTACCACAATTCGTAAATATCATAAAATAAGCATGCAAGATAAATATAGTAAAGAGAGCATAGATAAGGCTTGCTATCTACGAGTTATCATCTAGCCTACAATAGCTAGTGTTCTTAGGTCGCCTATCTCAAGGTATCATTAAGTCTTACAACAAGTCTTTCATGATTTCTACAAGCTTTACCATACTCGAGGTCACATAGCCTATCAAGATATTTGAGCTCGCGTAGCCCATTGAGTTAATATATGCCATACCCGATTCACTCAACCTTAGGGTGCATAAGCTATCATCTATTTCATCTACACAACATACATAAGAACATCTATACATCATCTACATAATGGCAAACGAAGCCCTACTTTACTCGTGCACACACAGCCGTCGGGTTAAAAAGATTGTACCCAGATCACCACAACCATGGATACGTCCTAGACATACATGGATCAAAGAGTCAGAGATGTGTAATCACTAATTTTATCCGGGGTGTTAACCCGCCTTTACATGCTGTAATAAAGGGCTTTTTATGATTAAAAAAAATAAACCAGGAATACTATTAGTATATAATGCTATGTGTTTTCATTTATTGATTATCATGCTTGGTTATTCGGTAAAAATCCCTAAATATTATCAGTATAGAATTTTGTTTCCTTCTTGTTATCTTATTATTATTATTATTATTATTATTATTATTATTATTATTATTATTATTATTATTATTATTATTATTATTATTATTATTATTATTATTATTATTATTCTCAAAACCGTTGTCATCTTTATGATTATAGTGTATTATCATAATTAAACCAAAAAACAAAAATATATATATGCATAGATTTATCAACTTAGAAAGTCCATCTATATATATACATAATATAATCAGCCTATACGTTTTTTTAAATGGAAACCCAAAGTTTATTAATAAATATAGTCCATTTACAGAAAACCCAAAATATTTACATGTGGCCCAATAGGGCCCAAAATTAAGGAAAAACCCTAATTTGATGCCATTTCATCTTGCGTAGCTGATTCTCAACCGTTAGATCTAGGGAAGATCTAACGGTCCACGTTAAAGCGGGGAAGGATTCAGAACTCTCACACACCCACGCGCAACTCTTTGATTCCCATACGTGTGCAAGCACGCTGCCTCATCATCCGCATAGTTCTCACGCGCCCCGGTTGATCTCCTAGTTTTGCCTCCACGACGGTCGAAAGAACCAACGCTCCAACGCCACATTTGCACCATCTCACCATATCAACAGCCACGCCAGCAAGCTCTTTGGTCCCCTCCTCTCAGAAATGGCCACAGTTACATAACAAACAACAGAGCAAAATGTCAGAAAGGACAAGTATACACCAACAAAATCAGGGATTTCAGAGGAAGGCACAACGATTATCAGAGTCAACAGAGAACCAATAGGGATTTTCCTTTGTATTTTCTATTTTTCGTTTCTATGTAATATTCAGGGTATAAAATCAAAACCCTAAAAGATGATTTTAAAATCAGAGGCACTCGAGCAATAGAGAAAAGAAAAAACAAAGCTTTGAGGTATATTCTTTTTTTTTATTTTTGAAGCATACATATGAAAGAGTTTTAGGGTTTTTGATTGCTTTACCTTTAACGATTCCTCTTCCCTCTTTCTCCGCTCTCTTATCGATGACAAGTATTTTGGCCCCTTTGAGGCCTGGTATAGTGATTCAGTGTAGAGACGAGTAAAAATGGGGGTTCTGTTTCTTAAAAAAGAAAGGGGTTTTCGAATTTGCTTCTCTGTTTTTCAAAAGGAAAGGAATGAGTTTTGAGTAATTGAGGATAGATTTGGTTTTGAAAGTGGAAAAGGCATTTTTTTAGTTTTTTAGGGTTTGTAAACCCCAGCGAGCGGCGGTTGACGCTGCCAAATTCTGGAAACCACGGCTGTGCAGATGAACACCACGATGGCGTTCATCTGAGTGGGATAAAAAAAGGAGAGTTTCTGGGTCTTTTGAAGAACAAGGCTAAAAAATTTTCCTTTTTTGGTTAAAATTTGTGTTTTATACCAACTCTCAAAACAAAATAGCGTAATTGTGTTTTAAGGACCTCCGCGTCCGCTTATTCACGCTCGTAAGGGCTTCTGCTTTTTTAAATCTCCCATTTGGTCCCTCTGCGTGGGCTAATTACATCCTCGAGGGTTTCATTCTTTCTAAACCCTTCCCTCGGTCCTCCCAATTTGAATCGGTTTGTAATTTCGTCCCTTAGTTAATTTAATCTGCTTTTCTTTTTAATTCGGCCCTCAAGGTTTGTTTCCTTGCATTTTAGTTCAAATTCCAGTGTCATAGCTCCCTTGTTTCATGCATTTTCATTTTTCCAGCTTTTTTATTTGTTTAACATGGTTGTTCTTGTTTAAATTTGCTAGATCCTTTTGATATGTGGTTTGATATATGTTTTGTGTTGTATAATATATGATAGCATATGGTTTTATATAATATATAATCCTTATATAGTATATAGTTTTTATTATATAGTATATGTTTTTATGTAATATATGTTTTCATAATATATAATATATGGTACAAATAATATGGTTTCTATAATAAAATATAATGTATAGTTTTATTGTGTGGTATATGTTTTTATAATATAAGGTTTTTTACATATACATAATATAAGTTTTTATAATAGATAATATAAAGTTTTTTATAATGTATATAATACGTGGCTTTCATAGTATATGTATAATATAGTTTAAAATCTACGTAATTTTTTAGTATATAATATTTAGTTAAAGTTATATATATATATAAATATATATATATATATATGTATGTTTGTTTGTTTTTAGTTTGTGCTTGGCTTAGTGGTTTGGTCCTTGTTGTGTTTTGGGGCTTAGGGTTTATTTAGTTTAGGTGGGCTTTGGGCTTGTTAGATTAATTTTAGATTAGATTTATGTAAAATTAATTTAATTAGTTTAAAGTTGTGTGCTCGTCTCATAGGGGCACGATCTTTAAATTAACTAGATTAATTTAGGGTTAGTTTTTTAGAGCCGTTGTTAGGCCTAGGGTTTGAATTAATTTAGTGAATTTGAATTTACCCTTGGCTTATTGGGATAAATGTTAAATTCATTAAGTTAATCGAACATTTCTTAATTGCCTTTAAGATAAAATTGATATGGAAATTAGATTGACATTTAAATTAAAACCATGATTAATTAACTTGATTTGTCTTAAAAAGGAAAAGGGATAGCTTTCATAATATATGTATAATATAAGTTTTAACTAAATATAGTATATGTTTTTATGTAATATATGTTTTCATAATATATAATATATGATACATATAATATGGTTTCTATAATAAAATATAATGTATAGTTTTAATGTGAGGTATATGTTTTTTATAATATAAGGTTTTTTATATATACATAATATGGGTTTTTATAATATATAATATAAAGTTTTTTGTAATGTATATAATACGTAGCATTCATAATATATGTATAATATAGTTTTAAATCTACGTAATTTTTTTAGTATATAATATTTAGTTAAAGTTTATATATATATATATATATATGTACATATATTTATTTTTTTATGTTTGTTTTTAGTTTGTGCTTGGCTTAGTGGTTTGGTCCTTGTTGTGTTTTGGGGCCTAGGGTTTATTTAGTTTAGGTGGGCTTTGGGCTTGTTAGATTAATTTTAGATTAGAATTATGTAAAATTAATTTAATTAGTTTAAAGTCGTGTGCTCGTTTCATAGGGATACGATCTTTAAATTAACTATATTAATTTAGGGTTAGTTTTTTAGAGTCGTTGTTAGACCTAGGGGCCGAATTAATTTAGTGAATTTGAATTTACCCTTGACTTATTGGGATAAATATTAAATTCATTAAGTTAATCGAACATTTCTTAATTGTCTTTAAGATAAAATTGATATGGAGATTAGATTGACATTTAAAATAAAACCATGATTATTTAACTTGATTTGTCTTAAATATTATCCTTGGCTTATTGGAATACTAGTTTAAAATCGATCGAATTAATTATCATGTTACAAGATAATTCATGATTTGTTAGGGTTCTCTAGATTTTTAGGGTTATCTAATTTAGGGTTAATATTAGACTCCCCTAATTAATAATTAGATCACTAATCGATTTTTCATAATTTGGGCCTTTTAGGTTAGAACTTTGGTGGGCTTCTTTTGTGTGTTTATCTTTAAGCCCTTATTTGACGTTCAAAATAATTGTCACTCATGAGGCCCATATATTTTGAATCAATTAATTTAAGTCACAAAAATAGGTATTTATTAATTTCGATATTTGTGTCGTAACAGTCCGAGCTTAAAGGTTGTTGACCAAATATTTGAGTTAATCTTTATCATCCCGAGATAACGTTAAAAGTTGGAAAAATCATCACATCATGTCTTAACGGTTTGCAACATGCATAAAGGTGACGTACGAGAATCGAACCATAAATTAACACGGCAGTCAGGCTTATATGATGTCGGTTTAAACTATGGTCTGATGTATTGTCAACCTTATTAATTAAATTTCCAATTAATTTGAATCCACTAATTTGATAAAGCCCGTTAAATTAAAGTCAATCTTCAAATAAGGTCACCAAGCTAAATTCAATTCAAATTTTGACAATTTCCTTCGAATAAAAGCAACAAATATTTTGGTACCGATTTTCAAGCATGATGGGGGTGCTAATCCTTCCCCACAAGTAACCAACTCCCGGACCCTTTCAAAATGGATCTTTGGTTTTGTGGTGTCCGACCTACCTTATCTAAGTGGCCGGTGGCGACTCTAATTCTTTGTTGTTTTCAAAAATATGAGTTTTCAAAAGAAATCCCTTTAAACCGAAATTTAAATAGATCTTCCAGGAATGATTAGGGGGTAACATGTAGCATCCAAACCTATATATTATTTTTAAAAAGATAAGACGAAAATGTCGCTATAGCTTGGCAACTCCACTGGGAATGATTTTGTTTTTACAAAACAAAAAGAGAGCTAGGACAAATGAATCTTTTTTGCTTTAATGATGGGAAATTATTGGAATTTTAATTGATTTTGACAAGGCTGATCCTTTCTTGAAAATGTAATTACGATTGCACAGACGTTTGATAATTGGTGGTATTCGGATTAATTTTTCATTTAATTTTTAAGGAATCACCGACATGTGTTGCACCATATCATCAAGCTCTATACCCGAGCAATATCCCTTAAGTGGGAGTGAAACGCCACATACCCATGTGAGTAGCCCTCCATGGGTTGGTAATTCACTTTTGGAATCTACGCCTTCTGACACGTGAGCAGCCCTCCACGTCATTAGGTCGTACTTTCCCTCGAACCGAATCCAATTCGCAAGCTTGTAATGGGCCATAATTGGGGTTCTTGTTGCCTTAGTAGGTAAAGAGATAGGTTCAGGTACCCTCAATTAGAACTGAACCCATATGTGAGAATATAAGAAGCCCACCCCACTAGAGCCATGCAGATAGCCTTAGCGAGCTAGAATTCATATGGTTAGGGTTTTCCTTATGTACTTGCCTTGCGCTTATTTCGTTTGTGTTTATCTTTTCTTGTTTTCGTCACATTGTTTATCTTATGACTAACACGTTTTTTGTCTCCTCCCTTTCCCCTTTTATCTTTTGTTTTGCATATTTCGTCATATCATGAAGAGCACATTGAGTTGGAAATAGTCTGAAATTAAAGACTAGATCAATGGGAGATTTGGTTCGCAGCAATGATGAAAAGAATTTCGATGTGCAAACATAGTCCGAAGGAGAGCAACTACATGATGGAGGTAGCATTTCTCTCAGGTTCAGGTCAGCAATGGCAACCGAGACATTCACGAATACGGATTTCAATGATGTGTCCGAGTTGAAGCCAGTTTGGAACAGTTCGGATCTTAAGACGAGAAACACTTTCAAAAAAGAGTATAGTGACATTGCACACTTTCTAGATGTTCCGGTTGACCAAGCACTACTACAAGCTTTGGTGGGGTTTTGGAACTCAGCTTACATTTGTTTTACAATCGGTAACTTTGATTTGACTTCGGCAATCGAAGAATACCAAGATCTTATAAATTGCAAGAAGATAGACGAGAATCGGGTCTACTCTAAGCCTAACAAGAACAAAGCTTTTTGAGGCAAGCTTAGTAGACTCTCGAACATGTTGGCGTCTTGGGTCAAACGTCAAGTCACCACTTGGAATAAGAAAGAATATCTTAAGTGGGAAGGAATCCTAACCTTAGCTGTTGTACATCCTGTGGGCCGAGTTCAGCGGGACCTTTTTGCTTTGTTGATCTATGGGTTGGTGCTTTTTCCTGGAGCATTAGGGCTTATCGACCCGTTAGTTTTATACTTGTTTGATCATTTGAGTGGCGGGACCAATCTAGTACCCGTAATTTTGGTTGAAACTTTCTGATCTTTGAGGTTTTGGAGGGAGAAAGGTGGAGGTCACTTCCAAGAATGCCCACAGCTTTTGACCGTTTCGATCTACAGTCCCCTATGGTTAAATGCCAGTTTCTCAAGACCTCTCTATGATGGCAAGTTCTCACCATTGGAAGAGTTCTTGAGAAAGGGGGATTAGCCAACGCAGAGATCCTAGGAAGTTTGGCTAGATGTTCTTCGAAATCTAAAAAAAAAGGACATAGTTTGGAGAGCTCCATGGATATTGGAAAAAAATATCCTCTATAGATGCGGAGTACACTCTTGGTTAACACTACCTGGTTTTTGGGGGCATACAGCCTACACACTTCTTCTAGTTTTGAGACAGTATGGTTCAAAGCAATTTGTGCCGGCCACCAAGGGCTTAAATGAGTTCAACATGAGTTATGAGAAAGAGAAAGACTACAAGACGGTGGTGTATAATGCTTCTTCAACTTGGAACAATGCAAGACGGGTGAGGATCATGAATGCTCCTCATTTGGTCACCTCCGAGTATGAAGCATGGTGATTCAATCGAGTCAACGACAATATTCCTTAGTTGAATCCCGATGGGAGGAGGACTATAGAGGAGAGATTGGCCACACTTCCTATCGAGGTCGAGTTAATGAGAAAGCAACTTGAAGAGGAGCAAAAGAGGTACCTCAAACTCGAAGAGAAAGCCAACCAAGAAAAGTTTGACTTCGAATTGGAAAAGACACAGTTTGAAGGGGTGATTTAAGGTCTACAAAGAAAGAAAAAGGAGTTCGAACTCAAGCTCAAGTTGGAGAAGGAAGAGATTCAGAAACTTAAAAGGCTAAACAAGAGCAAAAGAGTCATGGAAGTGGACAAAGCGAGGGGTTAGAGCTCCGACTCAAGGACAAGAGGGCGAGAGCCAATAACTACAAAAGGATGTATTACGAGCACAAGGACCAAATGCTCGCTTTAACACAAGAGATGAAGAACCTTCACACTTCTCACTCAAGACAGCTCGAGAAGGAACAACTCCAAAATAAAGCCTTAAAAGATCAGGTTAAGTGTTTGGAAAAGTCTCTCTTCAAGCACAAGGGTTCGACCAGTAAGTTAAAAGCTAGTAATTCGGAGAATCAGGCTTTGGGTGCTCGTGTCGTAGAGTTGGAAAGTGAGGTTCAACAGCTCAAAGATTATGTAGCAAGCCTTAGGGGAGCAATCCAAGTGCGCTTGATGCCGAGTTTAGAGCAAATACACTTTGCCGCTTACACAATTTGGAGACAGGAACAAGAGTTGGCACAATGGACGGCTCAGATGCAAGAGGTAGCCTGAAAGATACAGTTTTTAGCAAAAGACGCTACCGAGCTTCATGACTATATAGATGATGAATTCGAAGGAGAGAGGATAGTTTGGATTTTAAGAGAGATCATCGACCTTGATACTGTCCTAAAACCATATGTGTAGTTGGCTTTCTCTAGTTATTGTAACAAGACAATGTTTCCATTAATGAAAGTCGTTTAATGATGATGTTTGCCAAACTCAGTGTTGCTCTTAGCATTCATACATAATACATTTATTTGCATTCTTTGTTTAATTGCTAATAATTAACTAAAAAGTTCTTATTTTAGAAGAAAGATTGCATTTTGATTCTTTAAATTACAATCATTCCACACTCGTATGACACCCGTTTATAGTCAAGAGTAATAGAGGAAAGGTTGGCCAAAGTAGAACATGGTCAGAAGGACTTGGAGGTTCATTTGGACGGGATTGAAAATAATAACAGGGATTAGATCACACAGTCTCAGGTCTCAATTATTGCTCAGATGACTGACTTGCTACTAAAGATGAAAGGCAAAGAAGGAGTTTCTGCTGATAGCTCGAACGTCGAAGAACAAAAGGGTATTGAATCTCATGTGAGGGTTCAACCATAAGTACTAGATCCAAAAAAGAAATTATACATCAATATAGTGGGTTAGCCACTAACCATCCTACGAGGGCCCACCAAAGAGCCTCAGTAAATTAGCCCATTGATTTGGGGGCAAGCTATGAGAATGAGGTGTCTGACTTAAACATGATGAATGAGGTGGAAGAAAGGATTAAGGCTGAGATGGAAAAGAAATACGAAGAAAGGTTCCGTGCCTTCAAAGAAAAATTTAGGAGTTTGCAAGGAACAAATGGGCAAGGAAATAATGCTAGTGATTTGAGCCTTGCGGCAGACTTGATCCTACCACCCAAATTCAAAGCTCTCGATTTTGACAAGTATGACAGAACTTCATGCCCCTCAGCCCATATCACCCTGTATTGGTGGAAGATGGCAGTTTTCATAAAGGATGAGAAGTTACTCATTCACTGTTTTCAAGATAACTTGACCGGTTCCACGACCCGATGGTACACTTAACTCAGTCAAGTCAACATCAAGTCACGGAAGGAACTCTCAAGGGCTTTTGTGGAACAATATAAGCATGTAACCGATATGACCTCTAACCGAATCATGTTAGAAGGAATGGGGCAAAAGTTGAATGAGAGTCTTCGCCAGTATGCTCAGAGGTGGCGTGATATGGCTGCGCAGATCCAACCACTAATCCCCAAATACGAGATCACGTCGTTGTTCGTTAATACTCTGAGGGACACGTTGTTCGACTGGTTGATAAATAATAACACCCAAAATTTTGTCGATATGGTAAGAATCGAGGAGTCGATTGAAGTGGCCATAAAAAGCAGAAGGATCGATAGCAGGGAGAGATCCCAAAAAAATTACAAGAGGAAAGATAACGAGGTGAATACTACAAGAACCTATGCAGCCCCAAAGAGTTTCACTGTTTCTTCGCCATAAGTCATGACTAACGGAGGGCAAAGTTCAAATAAAAAAGAAACTAGAGCCCCAAAGAAGGAAAGTGAGAAGATGTCTCTCAATTCTCTACTCGTGTCTTATCCGAATTATATTCACGTTTGCATGAAGCTGACTTGGTTCGGCCCTATTACGCCACTCCTTTCAAACCACCATTCCCTGCATGGTATGACAAAAAAGTGCACTGCGAGTATCATACTGGAGTCCTAGGGCACTCAATTGAGAATTGTATTGCATTTAAGAAGTTCGTGCAAAACATGATAAAGACTGGGGTTTTGCAACTAGATAAACCGAATGTGGCCACCAATCCACAATCAAATCATGAGAATCGTGGTGTAAATGTAATCGAGGAAAAGTACACTAGAAAGGCCAAGACGGAGGTGTCTGAAGTCAAATCCCCTTTGAGGTGGGTATTCCAACAGCTATGTATGGTACGCCAGACTGATCGAGGCATGGAAATCATGCACAAAGGGTGTGGACCATATTGTGAATTTCATCAAGAGAAAGGGCATGATATTCAATGATGCGAGGAGTTTAAAAAAGTGATCCGGAAGATAATGGATAATAAGGAAATCTAATTCTTCGAGAAGGAAGAAGAAAGAAAAGAGCTAGATGTGTGCACATCAGACAGCCCCAAGATTAAGTATGAGGTAGACAGGCCTTTTGTCTTATCGCTTAAGCCAAAGAAGGAAAACTCATCCCAAGGTGAAAGCTTCCAAGTAACTCCAAAAATTCAAATTGCAACCCTGACTTCTTTTCCATTCAAGGATACCCTAAAGGTTCCATAGAGCTAAACTGCTCACATCTCAGTACTAGAGGGTCCAGAACCACAAAGAGAGGAGAAGCCACCCAGAAAAGAAAAGCTCGTAGAGAAAGAAGGCCCAGGCGAAACAGTGAATGAGTTGGGGCATTTTACAAGAAGCAAAAGGTGTTATTCACTCAAAGCATCCAAGAAGGTGGAGGAGCCTAAGGACAAAGGCAAAATGGTAACGACCGAACCTGAGAAGATTTTTGGAGAAAAGCCTCCCTCGAAGACTCTCGAGCCGGTAACCGAGGCACAACTGAAAGAGTTTTTAAGGTTCTTAAAACATAGTGAGTATAGCATCGTCGAGCAACTTCAGAAATAGAAAGCACGGATCTATGTGATAGAACTGCTGTTAAGCTTAGAAAAACACCGAAAGCACCGAAACGACTGTTGAAAGTGTTAAACTAGACTTTCGCCCTGAATAACATCTCGGTAAGCAAATTAGACCGAATAGTGGGTCATATTACCACAGACAATTATATCACTTTCAGTGACGATGAAATTCTGGACGACATAATGGGATCAACCAAAGCTTTGAACATTACCACCCATTGCAAAGGGTATATCTTGTCGTGAGTGCTTATTGACAACAGGTCTGCTTTGAATGAACTGCCGGTGGCAACTTTGCAAAGGTTACCAATTGATAGTTCGCATATGAAGCCGTGCCAAAATTTTGTTAGGGCTTTTGATGACACTCAAAGGGATGTTGTCGGGAAGATTGAGATACCTTTTTCTAATTGGGCCTACTGAGTATGTCGTTGAGTTTATGGTAATGGACATTCAGCCAACCTATAATTGCTTGTTAGGAAGGCCGTGGATTCACTCAGCCAGGGTTGTACCTTCATTGTTACACCAAAAGCTGAAGTTCGTCATCGATGGGAAGTTGGTGAGCGTAGGGGCCGAATAGGACATCATTGCTTTCAGCACTACCGATGCTCCTTACATCCAAACCGATGAGGATACTGTAGAATGCTCCTTTAGGGCGTTGGAATTTTTGAACGCTACCTTTGTGGCTGAAGTAAGCAAGATCCCACGCCCTAGACTGTCAAATTGCACGAAAATGACAGTCTGGCAGACTTTGGGACGAGGAGCGAAGAAGGGCAAAAGACTCAGAAGGAACTTACAGGGGTGCTTGCGCGCTAAGAGTGTCATTGGCAAGAAAGATCGTTTCGGGCTCGGCCATAAACCCAATTTTCAGCAAAGGAAGCTAGAATGGAAAAAGAGAGAGGAACAAAGGAATGCCAGATTCAAGGGTGAGGACATCCCATGTGAACCTATGACTTATCCTGGCATAAAAAATGTTTTCATGTCTGGTGGGATAATTAACGTGGGACAAAAGCTACAAGAAGCCAGTCTAGAATGCGCCAAGCTCAGTAAGGAAGAAAGGTTCAGTGAGATGTTAGAGGGAATGAATGTTAATGCAATAACCAAAGATGAAAAGATCGGCAGGTTCTTGGCCGGGATCCGCCCTTGCCTCTCGGGGGAGACACTTAACAATTTGACCAACATGGACCTACCTATAGTTTCTAGGTTTGAAACAGAGAAAAGCTTGGAACCAACCCAATTCGCTTTTGCCCGCGAGAAATAGGGATCTTTTGTAAAGGGCTTCTATATCAACCTGCTTGTTTTACAATTCAATAAAATGGATGCTTTCCACTTCTTCTCAAATGGAAAACATCATATTTATTGCATTCTTTATTACATTTATATCTATTATTTTCATTCATTCATAATAATATTCTTCCCAATACATATTCATTTCAAAATTGTTTTAGGGTCCCTATTATTAACTGTATGAATGATTCTGAATCTAATCCCGAGGTAGATTTTGAACAGTCCTTGTACTTGGGCGAAATTGAAGAAAGGGATGATGAGGTAGGAGTTGAGGTCCCCGATGAGTTACTCAGGTTAATGGAAAGTGAAGATAAACAAATCTTGCCTCATTAAGAAGAGTTGGAGATACTCAATTTAGGGACAGAAGAGGAAAGAAGGGAAGTGAAATTTGGCACCACTTTCTCATCTAAGACTAGGCGTGAATTGATCGAATTGCTTCTAGAATTCAAGGACGTTTTTACGTGGACTTATCAAGACATGACAGGGTTAGACATAGATATCGTGGTGCATAGGCTACCAATCAATCCATAGTGTAAACTAGTCCAACAAAAGCTAAGAAGAATGAGAACAGAAATGTTGCTGAAGATTCGAGAAGAAGTAAAAAAAAGTAGTATGATGCTAGTTTTCTAAAAGTCGCCAAATACTCGGAATGGGTACCAAACATAGTCCCCATTCACAAGAAAGATGGGAAGGTCCACATGTGTGTAGATTATAGAAACCTCAATAAGGCAAGCCCCAAGAATAATTTCCCTTTGCCTCATATCGACACTTTGGTCGATAATACCGCAGGATACTCGGGTTTCTCTTTCATGGACTGATTCTCAAGATACAACCAAATCAAAATGCATCTCGACGATATGGAGAAGATTACATTCGTGACTATGTGGGGAACATTCTGTTATAAGGTGATGTCTTTCAGACTGAAGAATGTCGGAGCAACCCATCAAAGAGATATGGTAACCCTTTTCCACGACATGATGCATAAGGGTATTGAGGTACATATAGATGACATGATTACCAAGTCTCGAATGGAGGATGAGCGTATTCAAAACTTGAGGAAGCTCTTCCAAAGATTGAGGAAGTATCAGCTAAAGCTCAGCCCAAAAAATGCATTTTCGTCTTCACATCTGATAAACTCTTAGGCTTCGTGATTAGCAGAAAAGGAATCGAGATTAACCCCAACAAAGTAAAAGCCATTCAGAATCTCCTACCACCTCAAACCCAAAAAGAAGTTTAAGGTTTCTTAGGGAGATTAAATTATATATCTCAGTTCATCTCTTAGTTGACTGATAAGTGTGACCCTGTATTTAGATTGCTTCGAAAAAAATAATATGGGGATATGGGATGAAGAGTGCCAAGAGGCTTTAGAAAAGATCAAGAAGTATCTGACTAATGCTTCAATTCTAGTAGCGCCGATTCTAGATAGGCCTTTGATCTTATACTTGACGATTTTTGAGAATTCGATGGGCTGTGTTCTAGGGCAACATGATGAGTCCGGGAAGAAAGATAAATTGATCTACTATTTGAGCAAGAAGTTTACGGATTGCGAAACACAGCACCCACCGATTCAAAAATTGTGTTGTGCTCTAGTATGGGCTACCAAAAGGCTCATGCAATACATGTTGTATCATACTACTTGGCTGATATCCAAGCTGGATCCATTGAAATTCCTAATGGAAGCACTAGCACTAAATGGGAGATTGGCCCGATGGCAAATGTTGTTTTCTAAATTTGACATACTATATGTGAGTCAAAAGGCGGTAAAAAAGAATGCTATAGCAGATTTCTTGGCAAGTTGCGCTTCAGATGACTATGAGTCTTTGAAATTTAATTTCCCCGATGAAGATTTGATGTGCATAACTGTCAAAGAGAATACCATTTAGAGAATGAGTTATGGAAGCTCTATTTCGACGGAGCATCCAATGCCTTAGGCCATGGAATTGGAGCAGTTTTAATCTCTCTAGAAAAGGTTTACTATCCTTTCACTAGTAGATTATAATTCTTTTGCACAAATAACATAGCCGAGTACAAGGCTTGTGTTATGGGTTAATATGCGGCCATTAAAAGAAAGGTCAAGGTGCTCCGAGTTTTTGGAGATTCGTTTTTGGTAATTTACCAACTCCAAAAAGAGTAGGAAACAAGAGATCCGAAGTTGGTCAAGTATTATGATTTGATCCAAGAGTTAGTCAAAAGATTCGAAAAGATCAGTTTTACTTACCTTCCGAGGGAAGATAATCAAATGGCAGACGCTCTGGCGACCTTAGCTGCAATATTTGAAGCAAGTATTGAGACTGAAATAAGGCCAATCGAGATGCAAATATTTGAAATACTGGCTCACTGCTATAATTTGGGAGAAGAAGTGGACGTTAACCCGTTGTACTATGATATTCTGTAGTACATCAAGTTCCAAATCTACCCTAAGAAGGCCAATGAGAATGATAAAAGAACCATTAGAAGAATGGCTGTAGGATACGTTCTAGACAAAGAGGTTTTGTACAAAAGAAGCCATGACCAGATGTTGTTGAGGTGTGTCGATGCTCGAGAGGCCAAAATTATCGTGGTAGAAGTCTACGGAGGTTTGTGCGAAACCCATGCCAGTGGATTCTGGATGGCTAGGAAAATTATGAGATATGATTATTTCTGGTCAACTATGGAGGGAGACTGCATCAGTTATACGAAGAAATGCCATAGATGCCAAATATGTGCCGATAAGATACACTCCCCGCCGATGCCACTTCACACCATGAATTCACCATGGCCTTTTGCTGCGTCGGGCATAGACGTTATTGGCCAAATCTATCCAAAGGCTTCTAATGGGCATCGGTTCATCCCGGTAACCATTGATTACTTCACCAAATGGGTGGAGGCCACTTCGTATGCTAGCATCACAAAAGTTACAATCTACAAGTTCTTAAAAAAAGAAATCATATGTCGCTATGGTCTGCCAGAAAGCATCATCACCGATAATGCTACCAATTTGAATAATAAGGTGATAGTTGTGGTGTGCGAGAAATTCAAAATAAACGCCATAATTCCACTACTTATCGTCTGAAGATGAACGGAGTAGTAGAGGCAGCTAACAAGAATATTAAGAAGATCATATCCAAGACCTCATACACCTTCAAAGATTGGCATGAAAAGTTTCAATTTGCTCTATTCACCTACTGGTGTCTGTACGTACTTCAAATGGGGCGATGCCGTATTCATTGGTCTATGGCACAGAGGCAGTGCTACCTATCAAAGTGGAGATTCCATCGCCTCGAATTTTAAATGAGGCGAGAATAGAAGAAACCGAGTGGGGTGTAAGCTCGATTTGACCAGTTGAATCTCATTGAGGAGAAAAGAGTAAAAGCCATTTGTCATGGTCAGATTTATCAAAAAAGGATGATGCGAGCCCATGATAAGAAGGTCCGCCCAAGAGAATTCTGAGAGGGGGATCTAGTACTTAAAAGAATCCTGCCAACTCAAAGAGATTCCCGCAGTAAGTGGATGCCTAATTGGGAATGACCTTATGTTGTTAAAACGTCCTTTTCCAGAGGAGCATTGATCCTAAAAGAAATAGATAAGAGGGTGTTGAACAACCCAATAAATTCTAATTCAGTCAAGAGGTACTATGCATGAAGAAGAAAAAAGAGAAAAGAGAAAAACAAAGAAAAAAGGCGAAGAGAAAATCTGGAAGGGCGCTTCGCAAAATGAACTACCTAGAGTGAAAACCTAAAAATGAGCTTTAGGTATAAAAAAACAAAAAGAGGGTTCAAGGTGAAAATTGGAAAACAGCGTCTCAGATAATTTTCGAAAATTAGGCATCTCGCATCATTCATGCAGTCAATGATTGGGACGTGGCATCATACTTTGTTTTCCTTTTTTCCCATGTTTGCCATGACTTTCGAATTATATTAAACTTTCAAAACATTAATGAAGTATTATTTCGTACCTTCTTCTATCTTTTTACAAGTATATGGCAAGTAGGTTGACATAGATTCATAAAAAGCAAAGGATTTCTTGGTATTACTATGTTCTAACCTTTTAAGTGCAAGTGGTACAAAGAATTATGTTAAAGTCAAGCCAAGAGGAGATTTCGATTGTTAGGAGTATGAAGACAAGTCCTGACCGTATTAGAATGCAAGCCTGTCATGGGGAAACAGAAGAATTATGAAATTGAAGCCATCACTAGGTGAAAACCCGAAAGGGTGCCCAAAAAGAGAAAAAGTGAAAAAAAAGAAAAAGAAAAAAAGAAAAAATAGAAAAGAAAAAGAAGAAATAAGAAGAAGAAGAAGAAGAAGAAGAAGAAGAAGAAGAAGAAGAAATAAGAAGAAAGAAGAAGAAAAAGGAAAAGAGAGAAAGATAAAAGAAAAACCTCTAAAGTGAAAACCCGAAAAGGGCACTCTAAGAGAAAGCAGAGCTAAAGTGAAAACCTGAAAAGGCGCTTTAGAGCAGAAATTCAAAAAAGGAAAAGGCTAATGGTTGAACCTGAATATGAGTTAAAGTGCCATCAAAGATTAAGGAAGCAAAAAGAAGACCAATGAAGATTAAACATGGGAGTGGAAGCATCAGAGCGGTGTTTAGACCCCAGTTCATGCATCATATCTAGTAGACATCCCTAGGTTAGGGGCATGCTAACTCATATCATTACAGCTTTTTATTTCTTTTCGCAAATATCTAAAAGATAGGTCGGGTACCTCTTAAGAAGAAGGGTGAACGACAAAGTTAAAATCTGGATAGGATTTCAAGCAAAGGATTACAAACTCGTTGTATCAGGATTCCAGAGCAAAGGTGGCAGATACTCAAAGCTCACAGATTTCAGGCGAAGGATTTCAAACTCTCCAGATCAAGATTTCACAGCAAAAGAGGCAGATACTCAAGGCTCACAAATTATAGGCAAATGAATCGTCGTATTAGAACTTTATGGCAACGACGCAGATACTCATAGCTCCGGGTTCTCGGAGCAAAAGGGACAGATACCCATAGCTCAAAAATTCCAGAGAAAATGAGGTAGATACTCATAGCTCGGAGCCTTAGGGGAAAAGGAGGTAGATACTCATAGCTCCAAGTTTTAGGAAGGGGAGGGGTGAATAGTTCTATATAGGAGGAACTCGCAGCTCGAAATCTTCAAACAGGGAAGTGAGACAAAATTAGTGCTTATGATCTTTGCTTTATTCTTATTCCACAAGGATAAGAAAAGAGGGGCAGCTGTAATCACTAATTTTGTCCGGGGTGTTAACCCGCCTTTATATTTTGTAATAAAGGGTTTTGTATGATTAAAACAAGAATAATATTAGTATATAATGCTATGTATTTTCATTGACTGGTTATCATGCTTGGTTATTCGGTAAAAATCCCTAAATATTATTAGTATAGAATTTTGTTTCCTTCATGTTATCTTATTATTATTATTATTGTTTCTCACAATCGTTGTTATCTTTATGATTACAGTGTATTAACATAATTAAACCGTGTTGAGATATGTATTTTGATATAATAATTGAAAAATAATTTTGGAATAAATTGAAAAGATTTTAAAAATGATTTTAAGTCCAAACAACTTGAAATAATGTTTAATGCTTTTTAAGAGGTTTTGGGATGATTTAAAACATCATTAAAGTATCCAAACCTGAGTTTGTCAAGTATTCGTACCGATACAGTATACCCCGTATCGATACGCATAAAGGGTTTCAGCTACAGTTTGTGAAACTGTCAAGATTCGTACCGATACAAGGCCTTCCTGTATCGATACAGAGAATGGTGGTTTCGATACACCCTTTGGTGTATCGATACGCCTTCGTGGCATATATCCCAAAGACCAAAACCCTCTAACGGTCATATTTCCAACGTTCTTTTAAATTGTAGGACGTACTAACACGCCTATATGAGTATCGATACGCATCAGGTGATCAGAGCTCAATGGCTAGTTATGAAGAAGGTCGTACCGATACGGTTACTCGCGTATCGATACGGACAACCTCATAACTGCAATTAATATGGAAAATAAAGACCCAAACGGCTCCAATTTAATCCCAACGGTCACCAACGACTATAAACTCTTTTGGGAGCATAAAAGGGACCTTCAAGCATCTATGAATGGCTAATGCTTAAAATTTCAACAACTATATGATGAGAAATTGTGTCTTAGGGCTTTAATTGTTCATCATTTGTATAGACAACACTTGTGAGCCAAAATTGTCATATTTGCTCAAGTGTTTAGGTTTGGGTGAGTGCTTAGTGTGTAAACATCTACCTATTAAGAGGGATTTCAGTTTGCTTGGATTTTCTTTGTTAGAGAGTGTTCCCAAGACTCGGGTTGTGAGTTCTTGGATGCTAGATCACGGGTTGTGATTCTAGGATTGTAACGGTTGCCTCCTTAGCCTAGAAAAGGGGAAGAATTCTTAGTGAATTGTTGAAATCCTAAGGTGGGAAGCCTAGGTAGTGGACGTAGACTCCATTGGGGGAGTTGAACCACTCTAAATCCTTGTGTCTTTTTGTTTATCTTTTGCTTCCACCATTTCCACCCAAAAATAAACCTTCTCCACCACTTGGCTAATTAATCGGTTGTGTACATCAAGCTCAACAATTGGTATCAGAGCGGGGCTCAATCGAAGGGGATTAACATCCTATTGAGGTGATCCGGCTAGCTCGAGCAACAGTACAATCAACCGACAAAATGGTACAATCCATCGACAAGCCACCTTTCTTTGACGGGACCAACTATGCTTATTGGAAGACTCGAATTATGTTCTTCATCAATGCCAAAGATTACAAGCTTTGGGACGTTGTTGAAGATAGTCCATACGTACCACAAAGAAGCAATGCAGAATGGAATGCAAATGATCGCAAGAAGATGGAGCTAAGTTACAAGACTTTGCACATTTTCTTTTGTGCATTTAGCCTCAATATCCATGAGAAGATGTCTTCTTGTGAGAGTGCCAATGAGGTATGGGACAAGCTTGAAGACACATACGAGGGAACAAACGAAGTGAAGGAGACCAAGATCAACCTCCTCAATCTAGAGTATGAGAACTTCAAGATGGATCCGGAAGAAGACATCAAGAAGATGTTCGATCGTTTCTCTACCTTAGTGAATGGACTCAAAGGCTATCGAGAAGTCATTCTGGAAGAGAAGCTTGTCCGAAAGCTTATCTACTCCCTTCCCGAGTCATGGGACTCAAAGAAGACTGCCATCATCGAGGCTAAGAATCTCAAGACCTTGAAGCTTGATGAACTCATGGGGTCTCTTCTCATTCATCAAATAATGAAGGACAATGAAGAGTAGAAGAAGAAGAAGAAAGAGATAAGAAAGATAGGGGAGAAGGAAATCAAAAAGCTAGGCATCAATATGAATGTCGTAGTCCTCAATTCCTCCAAGTGCCTGCATGAAGATTCAAGTGAGGAGGAAGAAGAAGATGAAGAGATGACTTATCTCTTCATGAAATTTGCCTGATTCATGAAGAGCAAAATGGAAAAATCCAAGCATGAATCAACAAAGAAGATGAAGAATCCCCAAAAGAGCTATAAATGCAAGAAAATGTGTCATCTTCAAAGAAGGTGTATGTGGCAACATGGAGTGATGAAGACTCTACAAATGAAGATGAGGTTGCCCACCTATGCTTCATTGCCCTTCAAGAGGGTGAGGTAACTTCTAATTCATCTACTTCGACTTCCTATACTTTTGATGAATTACAAGAAGCCTATGACCAATTGGTTTTTGAATTTAAAGCTTCTTTTTAGAAAAACAACAAATTGATTTCAAAGTTAAAAATCGAAAATGATTTGCATTCTAAAACCAATTTGGAGTTTGAAGCAAAAAATGAAGGATTTTGAGCAAAAAGTTTCAAGTTTATTAAAATTGCTTCAAATAATGGAAAAAGATCATCAAAAGGAAGCTGATGATCTTAAGAAAGAAAATGATTTGATTTCCAAAAAACTTCAAAAGAAAAACAATTTGGGAAAATCAAACTTTTATGTAAGACAATCTAGTGCCCCTATATTTTTAAACGGTAAATATTTTAGAAGTGTTTGGGTTCCAAAAGAACTAATCACTTCAAATAAGAAGGATAAAATTGAAAAATGGATTCCTAAGGGGGGCAAACTTTGTGCTTCTAATGTAAATGGATCCAAAGCAATTCGGATACCAAAAGTGTCTTGATTGTCTTATTGTAGGTGTAATGGAGAATGATCAACAAGTCCAAATTTGAGGGGGAGCTCAATACACACAAGGAAGAACACTTGGAGAATGAGGCTTCACATCCTACCTTAGTTCAAGTGTGATAAAATTTTAGTTGAATTTATTTGCGTTAATTTGTTTTATTTACATTAATTCAACTAGATAATCATATTGTTGGACTAACAATATTTGATGCTTGAGTAAGGGGGAGCCAATTTTTAAATTCAAAGCTTTTAATAGAGTCAAAATTTTTAAACCTGTATTGTTATTCTCGAGTTTAATGTCTTTTAAATTCTTTTTGATATAACAAAAAAGGGAAGAAATGGCATGAAAAAAATGATTTTTCAAGTGAATAAGGGGAAGCTTTAACTATATTTTATTTTTAAAATCTCTTATTCAGGTTTTTAAATACTAAGGGGGAGAATCACAAACAATTTTTCAAGTTGGTTTTATTATATCAAAAAGGGGGAGATTGTTGAGATATGTGTTTTGATATAATAATTGAAAAATAATTTTGGAATAAATTGAAAAGATTTTAAAAATGATTTTAAGTCCAAACAACTTGAAATATTGTTTAATGTTTTTTTAAGAGGTTTTGGGATGATTTAAAGCGTCTTTAAAGTAGCCAAACCTGATTTTGTCAAGTATCCGTACCGATACGGTATACCCCGTATCGATACGCATAAAGGGTTTCAGCTACAGTTTGTGAAACTGTCAAAATCTGTACCGATACAAGGCCTTCCCGTATCGATACGGAGAAGGGTGGTTTCAATACACCCTTTGGTGTATCGATACGCCTTCATGGCATATATCTCAACGACCAAAACCCCTCAACGGTCATATTTCCAACGGTCTTTTAAATTGCATGACGTACCGATACGCCTATATGCGTATCGATATGCATTAGCTGATCAGAGCTCAACGGCTAGTTAAGAAGAATGATGTACCAATACGGTTACTCGCGTATCGATACGGACAGCCTCATAACTGTAATTAATGTGAAAAATAAAAACCCAAACGGCTTCAATTTAATCCCAACGGTCCCCAACGACTATAAACTCTTTTGGGAGCATAAAAGGGACCTTCAAGCATCCATGAATAGCTAATGCTTAAAATTTCAACAACTATATGACGAGAAATTGTGTCTTAGGGCTTTAATTGTTCATCATTTGTATAGAAAACACTTGTGAGCCAAAATTGTCATATTTGCTTAAGTGTTTAGGTTTGGGTGAGAGCTAAGTGTGCAAACATCTACCTATTAAGAGGGATTTTAGTTTGCTAGGATTCTCTTTGTTAGAGAGTGTTCCCAAGACTCGGGTTCTGAGTTCTTGGATGCTAGATCACGGGTTGTGATTCTAGGATTGTAACGGTTGCCTCCTTAGCCTAGAAAAGGGGAAGAATTCTTAGTGAATTATTGAAATCCTAAGGTGGGAAGCCTAGGTAGTGGACGTAGACTCCATTGGGGGAGTTGAACCACTCTATATCCTTGTGTCTTTTTGTTTATCTTTTGCTTCCACCATTTCCACCTAAAAATCAACATTCTCCACCACTTGGCTTATTAATCGGTTGTGTACATCGAGCTCAATAAACTGGAAAACAAATATATATATATATATATGCATAGATTTATCAACTTAGAAAGCCCATCTATATATATACATAATATAATCAGCCCATACGTTTTATTAAATGGAAACCCAAAGTTTATTAATAAATAGTGTGTATTTACAGAAAACCCAAAATATTTACATGTGGCACAATAGGGCCCGAAATTAAGGAAAAACCCTAATTTGATGCCCTTTCATATTGCACATCTGATTCTCAATTGTTAGATCTGGGG
Source organism: Hibiscus mutabilis (assembly GCA_019671005.1). NCBI lineage: Eukaryota > Viridiplantae > Streptophyta > Magnoliopsida > Malvales > Malvaceae > Hibiscus > Hibiscus mutabilis. Next base: position 15,558,050 of record CM033717.1, on the reverse strand, counting down.
AAGATCTAACGGTCCACGTTTAAGGCGGGGAAGGATCCAGAACTCTCACGCCCACGCGCGACTCTCTGATTCCCATATGTGTGCAAGCATGTTGCCTCATCATCTACATAGTTCTCAAGCGCGTCGATTGAGCTGCCAATTTTTCCTCCACGACGGTCGAAGGAACCAACAGTCCAATGCCACATTTGCACCATCTCGCCATATCGACAGCCACGCCAGCAAGCTCTTTGGTCCCATCCCCTCAGAAATGGCCACGGTTACGTAACAAACAACGGAGCAAAATGTCAGAAAGGATGGGTATACACCAACAAAATTAGGGATTTCAGGGGAAGGCACAATGATTATCAGAGTCAGCAGAGAACCAATAGGGATTTTCCTTTGTGTTTTCTATTTTTTGTTTCTATGTAATATTCAGGGTATAAAATCAAAACCCTAAAAACAATTGTAAAAGCAGAGGCACTCGAGCAATAGAGAAAAGAGAAAAGAAAGCTTTGAGGTATATTATCTCTTTTTTATTTTTCGAAGCATACATATGAAAGAGTTCTAGGGTTTTCAATTGCTTTACCTTTAACGATTCCTCTTCCCTCATTTGTCGCTCTCTCGCTGATGACAAGCCTTTCGACCCTTTTAAGGCCGTATATAGTAATTCGGTGTAGAGACGAGTAAAAAGGGGGTTCTGTTTCTTAAAAAGGAAAGGGGTTTTCGTATCTACTTCTCTGGTTTTCAAAAGGAAAGGGCTGAGTTTTGAGTAATTGAGGATAGATTTGGTTTTGAAAGTGGAAAAGGCATTTTTTAATTTTTTGGGGTTCGTCGGCCACCAGCGAGCGGCAGTTGACGCGACGGATGCACGGCCAGATTCTAGGAACCACGACGGTGCAGATGAACACCACGATGACGTTCATCCGAGTGGGATGAAAAGAGGAGAGTTTCTAGGTCTTTTGAAGAACAAGGCTAATTCTTTTCCTTTTTGATTAAAATTTGTGTTTTATACCAATTCTCAGAACAAAATAGCCTAATTGTGTTTTAAGGACCTCCGTGTATGCTTATTCACGCCCGTAAGGGTTTCCACTTTTTTAAATCTCCCATTTGGTCCCTCTGCATGGGCTAATTATATCCTCGAAGGTTTCCTTATTTTTAAACCCTTTCCCGGTCATCCCAATTTTGAATCGGCTTGTAATTTCGTCCCTTGGTTAATTGAATCTGCTTTTCTTTTTAATTCAGCCCTCAAGGTTTGTTTCCTTGCATTTTAGTCCAAATTCCAATATCATAGCTCCCTTGTTTCATGCATTTTCATCTTTCCAGCTTTTTTATTTGTTTAACATGTTCTTGTTTAAATTGGTTAGATACTTTTGATATGTGGTTTGTGTTGTATAGTATATGATAGCATATGATTTTATATAATATATAATCCTTATATAGTATATAGTTTTTATTATATAGTATATGTTTTTATGTAATATATGTTTTCAGAATATATAATATATGGTACATATAATATGGTTTCTATAATAAAATATAATGTATAGTTTTATTGTGTGGTATATGTTTTTATAATATAAGGTTTTTTATATATACATAATATAGGTTTTAATAATATATAATATAAAGTTTTTTATAATGTATATAATATGTAGCTTTCGTAGTATCTGTACAATATAGTTTAAAATCTACGTAATTTTTTTAGTATATAATATTTAGTTAAATTTATATATATATATATTTGTATGTTTGTTTTTAGTTTGTGCTTGGCTTAGTGGTTTGGTCCTTGTTGTGTTTTGGGGCCTAGGGTTTATTTAGTTTAGGTGGGCTTTGGGCTTGTTAGATTAATTTTAGATTAGAATTATGTAAAATTAATTTAATTAGTTTAAAGTCGTTTGCTCATCTCAAAGGGGCACGATCTTTAAATTAACTAGATTAATTTAGGGTTAGTTTTTTAGAGCTGTAGTTAGGCCTAGAGTTCAAATTAAGTTAGTGAATTTGAATTTACCCTTTGCTTATTGGGATAAATGTTAAATTCATTAAGTTAATCGAACATTTCTTAATTGCCTTTAAGATAAAATTGATATTGAGATTAGATTGACATTTAAATTAAAACCATGATTAATTAACTTGATTTGTCTTAAATAGTATCCTTGACTTATTGGAATACTAGTTTAAAACCGATCGAATTAATTATCATGTTACAAGATAATTCATTGTTTGTTAGGGTTTTCTAGATTTTTAGGGTTAACTATTTTAGGGTTAATATTAGACTCCCCTAATTAATAATTAGATCACTGATTGATTTTTTATAATTTGGGCCTTTTAGGTTAGAACTTTGGTGGACTTCTTTTGTGTGTTTATCTTCAAGCCCTCATTTGACGTTCATATTAATTGTTACTCGTGAGGCCCATATATTTTGAATCAATTAATTTAAGTCACAAAAAGAAGGTATTTATTAATTTTGATATTTGTGTCGTAACAGTCCGAGCTTAAAGGATGTTTACCGAATATTTGAATTAATCCTTACCGTCCCGAGGTAAAGTTAAAAGTTGGAAAATCATCACATCATGTCTTAACTATTTACACCAAGCATAAAGGTGACGTACGGGAATCGAACCATAAATTAAAACAGTAGTCAGGCTTATATGATGTCGGTTTAATCTATGGTCCGACGTATCGTCAACCTTATTAATTAAATGTCCAATTAATTTGAATCCACTAATTTTATAAAGGTTGTTCAATTAAATTCAATTTTCAAATAAGGTCACCAAGCTAAATTCAATTCAAATTTTGACAATTTCCTTTGATTGAAAGCAACAAATATTTTGGTACTGATTTCCGGGCGTGATGGGGGTGCTAATCCTTCCCCACAAGTAACCAACTCCCGGACCCTTTCAAAATGTATCTTTGGTTTTGTGGTGTCCGGCCTACCTTATCCAAGTGGTCGATGGCGACTCCAAGTCTTTGTTTTTTTCAAAAATACGAGTTTTCAAAAGAAATCCCTTTAAACCGAAATTTAAATAAATCTTCCAGGAATGATTAGGGGGTAACTCGTAGCATCCAAACCTATATATTATTTTTAAAAAGATAAGATGAAAAGGTCGCTATAAGATGTACAAACCTTTAGCTAGAATTCCCGGATTTAAGCTCCCAAGCAACACCCTTCAACTTCTCACTTAACCCAAGCATGGAATAACCCTCAAACACGACCTTCTTCACATACAAATTTGAAAATGAGACAATTCTTGAGATAAAAGCTTGAGGTGAGCTTAGCCACGAAAATACAACCTTAAAACCAAGGGAAGCTTCTTACAAGCCTTGAATACCAAAAACCCATAATTGTCGAACTTAACTTCTTGAAAAGAGAATACCACTTTCATAAAACTCTTGGAATGGTGATTAATTTCTCCTTCACTCATAAACCCTGAAATCAACTCTTGGTAGTTAAATATTTGAGCTTTGGTATAAAAACTCAAGCTTGGAGAAGAAGAAAATGGTGTAGAAGAAAAGAAGGGAAAAGATGAAGGGAAACGGGTGACCTCACCATGTCTCCCCCTTTCCCATGTAAAAACAAGGGCCATAAAGGGGTGATCAACCCTTTATTTTAAAATGGGGTTAATTTACAACATAAGCCCCCAAGGTCTTCCCATATTCCCAAAAAGGCCACCTACCAAGCCCAACAACTCAATTCTCATCCAAACATGTCCATCCTTAGCCTAAATGGTCTAATTATTTAATCCAACACAAAATTCCATAACCCAGATCAACGCCCAAATCGATGACTCAGAATTTTGGGTCATTACAACTCTCCCCTCCTAAAAAGAAATTTCATCCTCAAAATCAAACGAAGGGAGAAGATGCAACTATCTTAGATCCAACCATTTCCCGACAAAAAAACAATACTTACTTCGGACCTCAAAGCAGATCAACCAAGGTAACCTCAATAATGTTGTCAGACATCAACCTAACAAACTCTCTTCAGATGAGTTTTCATCTCAGTCAATAAACCTCTCTACCACCATTCGTGGTTTAAAACTTTTGAACTTAAACCTCATCTGTGTCAAGAACACGACACCTATTAAAGGTATACAACTAGAAACACTTCTTTGTCTAATATCAACACCATGACCAAACATTTTCAAGAGCAAGAGAAACTCTACCATCATTCTACCATGAAATAATAATAATTCTTCCCGACTTGGCTAATCAAGACGAAAATTAGCACTTCACTTAACTAGAACTCGCCCCAACTCGAACGAAAGCTAACTCATAACCATGTGATCCCACAAATCGAGCCACTTTGATTCCAAAAGAAAACTGTTGATGCTTACGAACTCTATTAGGGATCAAAGCTCATCCAACTACCAGCAAATGTTCGAATATTTTGTCTAACCCAACCACTCAACTCCAACGAACAGTTGTATTGAAACTCTAACAAAACCTCAAGGATTTTCCAATGGTCTTTCCAACAAGATCTGTTGCAACACAAGAATCTCAGTTCTACACAACCATGGTCGTTAAACCACACTTTCGTTGTGCTACTCTGACAATCTTCACACTATTTTACCATACATGTAGACTACCCATCTCAAAAACTCGGTAGAGAGAAAACTTAAATCATCGAACTCAAGATTATACTGACGCACTCATGAGTCCAACTAGTATACGACTCGTCCTTAGATTTCAAACATCACATTAGACCCAATCTTATCACGAATTCTCATTAACCTTCGACTTACGATACACAAATTATGAACGATCAGACAAAATCCTCAAAGCTCTTCAAACAATTACAACATCATCAAACTCGAGAAACAGGTAACAGTCCTTCACCGTTACACATCATCTCACAACATCCAACACCACCATTCGCGCCATACCAACACAGGCACGTCCCAAGGTGAACAACTTGGCGACGACACCTGTATTCACAAACTTTTACAAATGAGTCCACACTCTAAAAGTTCAGTCGGTGTCATACCACAAGGTGGTGAACACTCACAACGAACTCGGCGTTACCACTATCGTGGGTTCTAATCCATGATCAATAGGTAAAGCCTAATCATGTTCCGAAAACACCGGTACACCCCATGACGTAGCGAAAAAATTATCCAGCGTATTCCACCAGTGATCCATGTACGAGGAACGAATTCGAGGTGAAAAGGGATAAACTTACCTTAATTAAATCTAAAAAATGTATGGACTTAGAAGAATCCAATTCTTCTAGCACGATATCGAATCCAAGTCGTCACAATAGCGTTCCGACCTCTACGTAGTCCACCTGAACGAAATGAACAATATTTTCTCCTCTCTAACTGTTAGAGAGATTTTTCGCAAAACCCTAATTCTAATTAAATTCGGATTCTTTAAATATACAATATATTTAACCAAATATAATTAAATATGTAGAATCTGATTCTACTTTAATCATATTTCTTTAAGGATACATATATTTTAATAGTATCTGATAATTACAATAATTATCTAGTATTAAAATATATATATATATAAACAAAACTATCTATAATTACAATAATCATAATAATTTTGATTTTTACTTATTTCGTGCACAACAAGTTTGTACACATGCTATCTAGCCGATATTTGTTCGTTTCAATCATAAGGTGTGACCCTTGTAGGTTCATACAATATTAGTATTAATATCTAGAACAATTCTAATATTACAAGCAATGAGTGGCATCTAGCAATATATCATTGCTACCTAAGTTACAGGAAGTCATGGTTCTACATAACCTTTTTTCGTGATTAACTCTTTTCATGTATTACATCATTTTGTCCTTATATCTAGATCGGACACAAGTCATGGAATAGTCACACTTGTATAGTCCATCTAATATTTCTTGTATCTAATACCAAGAGACTTAGTGTGACGATCATGCTTTTGTTGTGTCAGAGGCTTTGTCAGTGGATTGGTGATATTGTCATCCGTTGGTACTTTGCATATTTCTACATCCCCTCGATCAATGTTTTCCCGAATGAGATGGTAAAACCTAAGTATGTGTTTGGATCGCTAGTGAGATCTGGGTACTTTTGCTTGTGCTATGGCTCCATTGTTGTCACAACGTAGGTCTATAGCATTTGATATGCTAGGCACAACCCCTAGTTCAGATATAAACTTTTTGATCCAAACAGTCTCTTTTGCAACATCACTTTCTGCAATATACTCAGCTTCTGTTGTAGAATATGATAATGTTTCTTGCTTTGAGCTTTTCCAGCTTACAACACCTCCATTAAGGCAAAACACAAAACCCAATTTCATCCTTATCGGTTTGAAAGCTTGCGTTAGTATAACCTTTTATACTTAGCTCTTCCTCACCTCTATACATAAGAAATGCATCCTTAGTTCTTCTTAAGTACTTAAGGACGTTTTTTACTGCAACCCAATGACCTTTACCGGGGGATCTACTTGGTACTGACTTGTCATACTTAAAGCATATGATACATCTGGACGTGTACATATCATGGCATACATGATAGATTCAATAGCCGGAGCATATGGAATCTTACTCACAAGCTCTCTTTCTTGAGGCGTTGAAAGACACATTTCCTTCAATAGTGAAATACCATGTCTCATAGGTAAGAATCCTCTTTTAGATTCTTCCATACCGAATCTTTTCAATACTTTATCTATGTATGTATTTTGACTTAATCCTAGAATTCGTCTTGATTTATCTCTATAGATCTTGACTCATAATATGTAGGTTGCTTCACCCAAGTCTTTTATAGAAAAACATTTTCCTAACCAAGTCTTTACAGACTGTAAGGCAGGTATGTCATTTCCTATTATTAGTATGCCATCCACATACAATACCAAGAATTTGACAATTCTCCCACTAGTTTTCTTGAAAAAACATAGTTCATCTTCATTTTTAATAAAACCAAATTCTTTGATTGCATCATTAAAACGAAGATTTCAACTTTAAGAAGCTTGCTTCAACCAATAAATGGATGTTTGTAGCTTGCATACTTTTCGAACATCTTTTGTATCAACAAAACCCTTAGGTTGTGTCATATACACATCCCCATCTAATTTTCGTATTCAGGAAAGCAGTTTTAACATCCATTTGACAGATTTCATAATCATAAAATGCAGCGATTGCAAGCAATATCCTAATGGATTTAAACATAGCAACAAGAGAAAACGTTTCATCATAGTCTATACAATGAATCTAACGAAATCCCTTAGCGACCAATCGCCCTTTATATGTTTGTACATTTCCATCCACGTCGGTCTTCTTTTTGAAAACCCATTTACACCCTATAGGATTTATCCCTTCAGGTGGGTCAACCAAAGTCCATACTTGGTTTTCTGACATGGAATCCATCTTGGATTTCATGGCTTCTATCCATTTCTCAGAGTCTGGGCTCCCCACTACTTCCTAATAAGCCCTAGGCTCATCTTGGTCCATGAGGAGAACATCACCATGCAATGTGACGATAAATCCATATCTCTCAGGTGCATTGTGTTCTCTCATAGATCTCCGCAGTGGTTATGTTTCAAGAATGGTTGGATGTTCCTCAACTATTTGTGGAACTTGTTGTTGTTCAATCTCTGGTTTAGTGATCTGTGGTTAATCTTAAATTTCCTCAAGTTCAATATTTCTCTCACTTTCTTTTCTAAAAATAAATTCTCTTTCGAGGAAGACTCATTTTCGAGAAACAAACACTTTGTTCTCAGAAGGATTGTAGAAATAGTATCCTTTAGTTTATTTAGGATACCCCACAAAATTACACTTATGAGATTTGGGTTTGAGTTTTGTAGACATCTGATGTTTAACATAAACTTCGCATCCCCAAATTTTCATAAAAGACATACTAGGACGCTTCTCAGTCCATATCTCATATGGTGTCTTTTGAACCGATTTAGATGGAATGCGATTTAATGTGAAAGTAGTTGTTTCTAGTGTATGTCCCCAAAAAGAAGTTGGAAGATCAGTGGTGCGCGTAATAAGTGCTACGCAATTGTGCAAGTATACACGTCGCAAGTTATAGTATAAAAGATATCGTCTCCACAGGGATTGGTGCTACTTCAAGAATCTAGTCTCTTGCACTGTAAAAAGTAAAAACACAAGTGAAGGATTATAGAAGTTTTAACTAATAACTAATCTAGAAAGCAATTAAGTAAAAGAAAAGATGAATTCAATTGAGAGAGGTAGGCTAGGTTATCGTGAGTTGAGGTGTGATAGCCGATTGGATTGTCTTGGTAAAAGAGTGCACGGGCAACTCAGTTGCCGTGGCAACTTGCACGACGGGGTTGCCGTAGCAACTAATTGATGGTTGCTTGGGCGACTAGTTGGGCAACTACTTGGGCGACTGGGCAGCAACTTCAAGGTTCGGCGGAGCGTTCTTCAATGGTTTCTTCTTATCCCTAAGTCGAAACTCTAGCTATTTGTGCATGCCTTGGTAATACATCCCTGCGTGAATCAAGGGTGAACAACAATCAATCTTGCGCTCCTCTTAGCCGTTGAAATCCTTAACTTATTCCTAAGCCGGATTAATCTTCACCATCATTGGATTGAATAAAGATCATATTCATTCGTTTCTTGAATCTAACTCTCCTGATATTAGATAAATGGATGAAATCACGAGATCCTCTCCCAATTCACTCGCAAACAATAATAAGAATCAAGAATGAATAAACCTTGAAATAGAAAAGTGCAAACTCTTATTACCTAAACAAAAACCAATAGTTTCTCACAACCACAAAACACAATAACCATAGCCAAGTAAATTTAGTTCATGGCTAGGTTCCAAAGAAACACAAGATAATTAATCCCTAGCATGAACCCAATCGAACAAAGATGAAGGAAGAGGCTTGTCGAAATCCTCCTTGCCCTTGATGCTTTGTCGAAAATTCTCTCCTCTTGCCCTACTTGGACTTGCGAAATTTCCCTCTTGCTCCCCCTTGAATTGTCGAAATCTCCTTGATATTTATAGGGCTAGGCCAAAGTCCTTCTTTGAGGAGGAGTTTGAGTTGGAATTAAATTATCTTTAAAGAATATAATTCTTTATTATAATTTTATTCCTATTAGAACTTCTCCTATCCTCTTGGAATTTAATTCTTCTTTAATCTCTGCATGGCAATCAAATTCCTTTGGGCTTGGACCTTGCTCCATGTCATCTTGGGCTTGTAAAATCATGAATTTCGACATCCATATTGCTTTTGGTCTTTGTCGACAAATGCCATGGCAACTAGCTCGGCATATCCTTCATGCATTGCCCTGGCAACTAGCTCGGCATTGCTTTGGCAAGTGATCCTGCACATACACACACAAAAACACACCAAAGCAGCATCTATTTCCACAAAAATCACCAAGTTATGTAATCAAGCTCAACGATTGAAGGAAACATGGATTAATGCATGAATGGCTAACTATGCAACTAATATGAGCCTAAGTCTAACAATAATATGAGTAAAAAGGGTAAGAAAAATAGTACTTTTGAACACTTATCACACCCCCAAACTCGAACTATTGCTTGTCCTCAAGCAATGCAAACTCATAATTACCTGCCAAGACTTCAAATTTTCACAAACTTAGCTTTGAACTTGATTTCAATTCTCGGCAAGGGGCACAAAGTATGATTGGCTTTTTATTTTTCAGCAAACCGAGGAATTACTCGGAATCAAACTATAATGCTTGTGAGTGTGTGCGGAGTTGTGTGCAAGTTGATTTTTCGGATTCTATGCAAACAATAGGTTTTCAAATTACTTCATTGGGTTCTTTTTAACATGTTTTAACTAGAGCCAATTTCGGGCACCTCTAGTGTTTTATTTTTAGTTTTCTTAAGTTAATTTAATCGACTAGAGCCGGTTTCGGGCACCTCTAGTTAAATTTTTTTTTACGCCTCCTAGAGCCAGTTTCGGGCACCTCTAGTGATCAATTTTTTTAGCATATGCTAGAGCCAATTTCGGGCACCTCTAGCATTCATCCAATTTTTATTCTAATCCCCCAATTTATTAATTATCGACCTAAGTTTACTAGAATTCCTTAAATCAATCAAACCACAACAGTGTTTCATCAAATTTAGCATCATAGTAAAATTCTAAGTTTTTCCATGGTTATCCTAGAATAAAAATTCTATCAATTAAGTGCATTGGCAAAGTCATCATAGAATATTCATCAAATCTAAGCAATTCTTGTTCCAATTAAAGGCATGGCAAGCAATTTATGTATCCTAAATGTAATGCTTAAGATTAATGTAACTAAACATGGTAATTACTAATAACAATCCCCCCCAAACTCGAGTGAGGCATTGTCCTCAATGCATGCATAATAATAACGAAAAATAACAATAAAAATAAAAATGCATACGAGGACTTACTCCGAGAGTTCGTCATCGTAGATGATTAGTTTCCTTCTAGTTGGCGTCTTGACTTTCTTGCTTGAACGCGATGGTTGTTTTCTTGTTGCCGGTGGTGGAATCGATCCTCGTGCGGGTTGTCCTCATCATCCTCTTCATCAATGTCAATGGCTTTTCGCGTTTGGAGGATTCAATTGGTGCGGTCTTTATTGGTTCAATGGAGGACTCGTCCGAATCTGAAAAATCAGAAAATGATTCCGTAGGAGTTGATTTGACATAGGTGCTTTACCTTTGGCTTTTTCGGTGGTTGCCGGGCATTGTCGAGTTGGTTGCCGTGGCGTCAGCTTCCTTGGTTGCCGTGGCAAGGATATCGGCGGAAATATTGGGAACGGCACACACGGTTGTCGGGTACTTTTCTAGGATGACTTGGGTGATGGCATTGTTGTGCTCCTTCATGTACCGCATGAACATTAGTTGCCGATATTCAATTTGCCTTAGGCGGCTTTCCAATGGGTGCAAAAGTGCTTCAAAGTGTCCCGGGATTAATGGCCGAGTTGCCCTGGCGTTAGGTGCTTGGGCATTAGGGATTTCCGCGGCGGCAGGAGTTGTCGTGGCAATTGGAGGCCTTGAAGAATCTCCCGGTGCCTCTCCCATTAGCTTCCGGATTAGTGTTTGATTCCAACCAGACTTGGGTAGGGCCTTTTCATCGGTGGACTCACTCGGGACATGCATCTCCTTGCAAAGATTGGAAATTAAGCAAGGGAAGAAAAGATAACCCTTATCTTTTGAGCGTCGTTCCAATGAGTTCCCGGTTGAGTGAGTTCTTGAAGCACCTTGTCGAGTTGCTTGGGATTGATTTGGTCAACGAAGGCTTGATGTTCGTCCTTCTCAATGTAAAGTCCGTAAAAGGTGTTGATGCTTTCGGGACTTATAAGTATGGCCTTGTCACGAACAAAAACATAAGGATTATCCGGGTTAGGTGAGTGAGCATAGAATTCTCTTACCCATGAGATGTTACCCGGTTCCGGTTGATGGCAAAAGATTTGCCACTTTTGATGTGCAATCCTTTTGAAGATGAATGGTTCAAGGCCGAAATCTTGAGATCTGGAGTATTCAAAGCCTTGTTCTTCATGAATCTTCCGGCTTTCAAACTTTGATTGAAATCTTTCTTGAACCGCCGGTGTAGCAAACTTCTTGTATCTTGGTTCTTTGGAGGAACTTGGATGAACTAAAAGTTTAATCTTGGATGCCATGTATGATCTTGGTTGTGAGTAAAAACAAAGAAAAGAAAAGAAACTAAAAAGTTGCAAGATAGAAAGTAGGAATAGGTTAAGGGTGATGGGTTTTATAGAAAAGATAGGTGGGTGGGATTAGGGGAAATCGACAATTGGGTTAGGGTTTGGTAGGAATTTTCGACAAAAGGGGTTTTGGTTAGGATGAATTGGAGGCTTTATATAAGCCTTAGATTCAGCCCATTAGTTTCCTTGTTGAAGATGTTTTCCTACTTGGTTTAGAATTCCTTCTTTCTCTTGAACTTCCTTTCCTACAATTCAAAAACCAATCAAATAAGGATTAAAATTAAGGATAAACTAATAAAGAAAATAAATAAAGATGTGTAATAGGATTCTTAGACTTGAATAAAAAAATCTATCCTAAAACTACTAATAATCGCAAAATAATAAAATAATAAAAAATAATAATCGAAAAAAAAAAAAAAATAAATAATTAAATAATCGACAAAAACAAAAATAAAAATAAATAAAAATAAAAATAAAAATAACAAAGGGGAGAGCATGCTCATGCATCTCCTAAATTGACCACTTCCTTGTTACGTTCCACATGGGCACCATTGTAGTGCTTCAATCTTTGTCCATTAACTTTGAATTCATGGTTGTCAGAGATGGACTTGATTATCACGGCGCCATGGGAGAATGGTTTGACGACTTCAAATGGTCCCGACCATCTTGATTTCAGCTTTCCGGGAAAAGTTTTAGCCGAGAATTGAATAGGAGAACTAGTTGCCCTGGCGTGAATTGCCGTGGCAATAGTTTCTTGTCATGCCATCGCTTTGTTTTCTCCTTGTAGATTCGTGCATTGTTATAGGCGAGTGCACGAAATTCTTCTATCTCATTGAGATCCATCAAGCGCTTTTTTGTCCGCACTTTCCCAATCCATATTCACGGTCTTGATTGCCCAAGACGCCTTGTGCTCGATTTCCACCGGTAGATGACATGTTTTACCATAGACAAGTCGGAAGGGGGACATACCTAAGGGTGTTTTGAATGCGTGCGATATGCCCAAAAAGTCGTCATCTAGTCTTAATGACCAATCCTTCCTTGAGGGATTTACAACTTTCTCGAGTATTCCCTTCAACTCTCGGTTGGAGATTTTCGCTTGCCCATTGGTTTGTGGGTGATATGCCGTGGCGATCTTGTGTGATATGCCAAGCGTTGCAACATCTTGGCAATTAGTCCGTTGTCAAAATGCTTGCCCCCGTCGCTGATAATTGCTCTCGGCATCCCAAACCGTAAATATGTTTTTCTGCAGGAATCGTTGCACGGTCTTGGAATCGTCGTTTGGAAACCGCAGCTGCCTCTACCCATTTAGACACATAGTCGACGGAAAGTAAGATGTAGAGGTTGCCGAATGAAGATGGAAAAGGTCCCATAAAATCGATCCCCATACATCGAGCAGTTCCACCTCGATGATGTTTCGAGTGGCATCTCATATCGCCTAGAGATATTGCCCGTCCTCCGCAACGATCACATTGCTTGTAAAAGTCTTGGGCATCTTTGTACAATGTTGGCCAATACAAACCGGATTGCAAGACTTTGGTCATGGTACAAGTTCCTCCAAAATGTCCTCCATAGGGTGAAGAATGGCATTGCGGAGTACATTCTGTTGCTCTTCTTGAGGACACATCGGCGTATAACCTGATCGCACATTGTTTAAACAAAAGAGGCTCGTCCCAAAAGTAATGCTTAGCATTATGGCGGAACCGCTTCTTCCCTTGGTGAGTAATGCCATACGGAAAAATACCACAAACAAGGAAGTTAACTAAATGCGTACGGGTATTGTATTGGGCATGTCTTTGCCGTAGTGTTCGCTCCCAAAATTGCCGAGGCGTGCTCGTCAAAAGACCGCTGCGGCGTCGAGAGTTGCCGAGGCGTGTGCTTCCATGGTTGCCCGCGTCATGGGCTGTCGAGGCGTCAAGGGTTGCCGAGGCGATTAGAATTTGTTCATCCGGGAATGCATCGCATATCTCTAGATCCGCCCTCTTCCCTATTGCGTTCCAAACGTGATAAGTGATCGCCACTTGATTTTCTGTTCCTTTCCGTCCTTAATTTCAATATCAAATTCTTGTAAAAGTAATATCCAACGAATCAAACGAGGTTTAGCATCCTTTTTAGCAAATAAGTATTTGATTGCCGAATGGTCCGTATGAACAATTACCTTGTACCAATTAAATAGGTGATAAGTGTTCAAAAGTACTATTTTTATTACCCTTTTTACTCATATTATTGTTAGACTTAAGCTCATAATAGTTGCATAATTAGTCATTCATGCATTAATTCATGTTTCTTTCCACCGTTGAGCTTGATTACATAACTTGGTGATTTTTGTGGAAAAAGATGCTGCTTTGGTGTGTTTTTTGTGTGTGTATGTGCAGGATCACTTGCCAAAGCAATGTTGAGCTAGTTGCCGTGGTAATGCATGAAGGAGACGCTGAGCAGTTGCCATGGCATTTGTCGACAAAAAAAAATGCAATAGGGATGTCGAAATTAATGACTTTACAAGCCCAAGATGACATGGAGCAAGGCCCAAGCCCAAAGGAATTTGATTGCCATGCAGAGATTAAAGAAGAATTAAATTCCAAGAAGATAGGAGAAGTTCTAATAGGAATAAAATTATAATAAAGAATTATATTCTTTAAAGATAATTTAATTCCAACTCAAACTCCTCCTCAAAGAAGGACTTTGGCCTAGCCCTATAAATAGCAAGGAGATTTCGACAATCCAAAAAGAGAGAGCAAGGGGGAAATTTCGACAAGAGAGCATTAGGGGAATTTCGACTTCTTCTTCTTTGCTTCTATTAGATTCATGGTTTGGGGATTATTCTTTGTATATCTTTTGAACCCAACCATGAACTAACTTGATCGGCTATGGTTATTGTGTTTTATGGTTGTGAGAAACTATTGGTTTTTGTTTAGGTAATAAGAGTTTGTACTTTTCTATTTCAAGGTTTATTCATTCTTGATTCTTATTATTGTTTGCGAGTGAATTGGGAGAGGATCTCGTGATTTCATCCATTTATCTAATATCGGGAGAGTTAGATTCAAGAAACGAATGAATATGATCTTTATTCAATCCAATGATGGTGAAGATTAATCCGGCTTAGGAATAAGTTAAGGATTTCAACGGCTAAGAGGAGTGCAAGATTGGTTGTTGTTCACCCTTGATTCACGCAGGATGTATTATCAAGGCATGCACAAGTAGCTAGAGTTTCGACTTAGGGATAAGAAGAAACCATTGAAGAACGCTCCGCCGAACCTTGAAGTTGCTGCCCGGATCGCCCAAGTAGTTGCCCAACTAGTCGCCTGTGCAACCATCAATTAGTTGCCAAGGCAACCCCGTTGTGCAAGTCGCCACGGCAATCGAGTTGCCCGTGCACTCTTTACCAAGACAATCCAATCGGCTATCACACCTCAACTCACGATAACCTAGCCTATCTCTCTCAATCGATCTCATCTTTTCTTTTACTTTATTGCTTTCTAGTTTAGTTATTAGTTAAACTCCTTTAATCCTTTAATTGTGTTTTTACTTTTCACAAAGGCAAGAACTTAAGCAAAGTGGCCCAAACCAATCCTCGTGGAGACGATACTCGATACTCATATCACTTTATTACTTGCGACGTGTATACTTGCACAATTGCGTAGCACTTATCACACGCAACAAGTTTTTTGGCGCCGTTGTCGGGATTGGCAATTGGTGTTAGTTGTTTTTGTTATTGCATTTATTTCTTAGTTTTACTAACTAACTTTCTTTTGTTTGTTTTAAAAAAAAAAAATTAGGTGCGCTACAAGTTAAGGAACATCAACATGTCGGGAAATAAAAACCAATCTATTCGAGAGATGATGTTGGAAGATATGAATCAATTCAATCAAGAGTTCCTTGCACCCTTTGATGATTACCTATACCAACCGAGAAAAGCCCAAAGAACTTATACCATGGAAAAATCTTGTGCTATGTGTGGAGAACATCATGTGTTTGAAAATTGCCCTCACATTTTCGGTGCATATAACTACATGGAGGACCATAGAGGGAACCAACAGCAAAATTCTTCATGGTATGGTCAAAAAGCTCAAAATTTTTTTTACCATAACAATTTTGCCGCGACAACAGATATGCCATGGCAATGTAGTCCTTTTCAAGAGCATTCCAATTCCTTGGAGGAAACGTTACTAGCTTCCTTGGCTAAACTTGACGAATCAATTGAAGAGATTTGAGAACTATCAAAATCTATGGATACGAGGATAGCTCAGTGGGATGCAACCTTAGGGGATTCAGAAGATCAATTGGGGAGATCCACATATGTCATGGATAACATGCACCAACAATTCATTCCTAGGGATACTGAAGTCCCAAGGCAAGAGGACAAGGAGCAATGCAAAGAAATCTCTCTGATGTGTGAGGAACAACTAGAATCTCAAAGTCAAGAGGATGCCAATGAGAGAGACTGCCCAACACATAATGAGCATGAACAACAAATTGCCTCGGCAATGATTGAGGAGCCTGAACAGAGCAATGCCGCGACAACACTCGGTGAAGCCGAGAACAATAATACTACAAAGCAAATTTCGAGGAACCCGATGCGAGTAAGGTTACAACGTTGATGTTGAAGCAGAATCTATAGATTGCTCTCATCTACAATTGCCACGGCAATTACTCGACCACATGCAAGATCAACGAGATGATAATACTTTGCCAATGGAATATGAGCAGGTAATAGTTGAACCTTTTGAATTCTTTAAAACTCACCTCGTCCATTGCGTATGTATGTCTTGAGGAACCGAGGTTGGTAGATTTGAAGCCATCAAATCTCTATTGATGGAGATGTTTGAGAGGCCAAAAGAAAAAAGGTTTTGATTCATAAAGCTCTTGAGAAAATTGATTCTTCCCTTGACTTAGAGCAAAATTTGACAATCGATTGCCACGGCAATTGGCTTGAGCAAAGCAATTGCCACGACAACAAAGGCTACATCCAACCATGATAGAAGTCGACAAGAATGAGGTAATTGAATGGTTGAGAATGGATATAATTTTTCCTATTAATATATTTGTGCCTTCAGGAATAGTAGCAAGGTGGAGAGTATACATGGACTACAAGTTTAACAAAGAAGAAAGACACCTCCACCATGGTAACGCAAAAGGGGAGTAGTGGCAAGCACATTTGCCAAACTCTTTTTGGGCAATATTATCACCCGATGGAGGGTGCGGATGGACTATAAGAAGTATCAAAACGGCAACCTTCAACACCGCAACAACTCCCGATACGCACGCCTCGCAACCAACCATGGACGCGCACGACCTCGGCAACCATGGATGTGCGCCTCGGCAACCCTCGACGCCACGGCAACTACTGATACATTTTTTTTAATTTTATTTTTTGAACTATTTTGTTCTATTATTTTTTGTTATTTTTTCTCTTTATTTTTTAGGATATATTTTATTTTTCTTCATTATCTTTAGTTTCCAGGTTTTCTTTATTTTCTTTTCCACAACAAGACTCACAACCACCATGATAAGGAAATTTATCGCCGACTACTCGCCGCCACAACAACCACAACGGAAATCGGCGATGCCCAGCAACAACAATGGCTTCGCAACTATCGATGCACATGCAAGTAAAACCTGCATCGGCAAACATGGACCAAATCAAGGCAATGCTATTCACGCGGTACCAGCCTCAAGCATTCAACCACTGACCGAAAATTGAATCAAGCAAACGGCACGAAGGAAACTCATCAATCGAGGTGACGACCTCTCTGACTAACTCATTTCATTTAGTTTCTTTTAAATTTTGTTTCACTCTTACATGCATTGAGGACAATGCTTCTCTCGAGTTTGGGGGGGTGTTGGTTTCTAGTTAGTTTCATGTTTAGTTGCATTCATCTTTAGCAATCACATATAGGTTGCATATGTTACTTGCCATGCCTTTAATTTGATTTAATTGCTTAAGACTTGTTGAATATCCAATGATGAATTTTTGCCACTGTACTTAATTGAAATAACCTTTAATTTTAGGATTGCATGAAAAGAACTTAGAGTTTTACTATGATGCTGAATTTTTTTACACGGTTGTGGGTTGTTGATTCAAAGAAACTTAGTGAACTTAGGTTGCTTAAAATTTGGGTAAATTTAAAATTGAAAATTAAAAGTTAATTTCTTGCTAGAGGTGCCAAAACTGGCTCTAGTAGTAAATACACTTTCTTGCTAGAGGTGCCAAAACTGGCTCTAGTAGTTAATGCACATTAAAGAATCGCTAGAGGTGCCCAAAATTGGCTCTAGTCGACTAAAATAAAATGAGGAATTGCTTACTTTGCTAGAGGTGCCCGAAATTGGCTCTAGTGAAAATAAAAATAAATACCCGATAATTGAATTAATAAAAGCCTCGTAGTTCACATAGAATCTTGAAAATCAACTTGTTCACAACTACGCACACACATTGTCACGAGCACTATAGTTTGGTTCCGGGTAATTTTTGTGTTATCCGAAAAATTAAAAGGTGATCATACTTTGTGCCACGGTTCCGAGGTTTGAATTCAAGTTTGAAGCATGTCTTTGATGATTAAAGTCTTGCGGTGTAATTGTTAGTTTGCATTGCTTGAGGACAAGCAATAGTTCGAGTTTGGGGCGTGATAAGTGTTCAAAAGTACTATTTTTATTACCCTTTTTACTCATATTATTGTAGACTTAAGCTCATAATAGTTGCATAATTAGTCATTCATGCATTAATTCATGTTTCTTTCCACCGTTGAGCTTGATTACATAACTTGGTGATTTTTGTGGAAAAAGATGCTGCTTTTGTGTGTTTTTTTGTGTGTATGTGCAGGATCACTTGCCAAAGCAATGTTGAGCTAGTTGCCGTGGTAATGCATGAAGGAGACGCTGAGCAGTTGCCATGGCATTTGTCGACAAAGAAAAAATGCAATAGGGATGTCGAAATTAATGACTTTACAAGCCCAAGATGACATGGAGCAAGGCCCAAGCCCAAAGGAATTTGATTGCCATGCAGAGATTAAAGAAGAATTAAATTCCAAGAAGATAGGAGAAGTTCTAATAGGAATAAAATTATAATAAAGAATTATATTCTTTAAAGATAATTTAATTCCAACTCAAACTCCTCCTCAAAGAAGGACTTTGGCCTAGCCCTATAAATAGCAAGGAGATTTCGACAATCCAAAAAAGAGAGAGCAAGGGGGAAATTTCGACAAGAGAGCATTAGGGAATTTTGACTTCTTCTTCTTCTTTGCTTCTATTAGATTCATGGTTTGGGGATTATTCTTTGTATATCTTTTGAACCCAACCATGAACTAACTTGATCGGCTATGGTTATTGTGTTTTGTGGTTGTGAGAAACTATTGGTTTTGTTTAGGTAATAAGAGTTTGTACTTTTCTATTTCAAGGTTTATTCATTCTTGATTCTTATTATTGTTTATGAGTGAATTGGGAGAGGATCTCGTGATTTCATCCATTTATCTAATATCGGGAGAGTTAGATTCAAGAAACGAATGAATATGATCTTTATTCAATCCAATGATGGTGAAGATTAATCCCGCTTAGGAATAAGTTAAGGATTTCAACGGCTAAGAGGAGTGCAAGATTGGTTGTTGTTCACCCTTGATTCACGCAGGATGTATTATCAAGGCATGCACAAGTAGCTAGAGTTTCGACTTAGGGATAAGAAGAAACCATTGAAGAACGCTCCGCCGAACCTTGAAGTTGCTGCCCGGTCGCCCAAGTAGTTGCCCAACTAGTCGCCTGAGGCAACCATCAATTAGTTGCCAAGGCAACCCCACAGTGCAAGTCGCCACGGCAACCGAGTTGCCGTGCACTCTTTTACCAAGACAATCCAATCGCTATCACACCTCAACTCACGATAACCTAGCCTATCTCTCTCAATCGATCTCATCTTTTCTTTTACTTTATTGCTTTCTAGTTTAGTTATTAGTTAAACTCCTTTAATCCTTTAATTGTGTTTTACTTTTTTAATTAAGCAAAGTGGCCCAAACCAATCCCTGTGGAGACGATACTCGATACTCATATCACTTTATTACTTGCGACGTGTATACTTGCACAATTGCGTAGCACTTATCACACGCAACAATAGGATCGGAACTTGTCAAATGCGAAAACTACAGCTAGTAACTCTTTCTCCGTTGTTGTGTAATTCACTTGAGCATCGTTAAGAGTTTTACTAGCGTAGTATATCACATGGAAGGTCTTACCTGTGCGTTGGCCTAGGACTGCTCCTACCGCGAAATCACTTGCATCACACATGAGCTCAAAAGGTAGCGTCCAATCTGGTGGAACAACAATGGGTGCCGAGGCAAGCTTTTTCTTTAGGGTTTCAAATGCTTGAGTGCAAGAATCATCAAAATCGAAGACTTTATCCTGTTCAAGCAGATTACACAAAGGTTTAGTGATTTTAGAAAAGTTATGAATGAACCTCTGTAAAAAACCTGCATGTCGAGAAAACTTGAATTCCTTTAACCGAATTTGGTGGGGGTAATCTCGATCACGTCCACCTTGGCTTTGTCTACTTCAATTCCCTTGGATGAAATCTTATGGCGAGAACTATTCCTTCATCTACCATAAAGTGGCATTTCTCCCAATTGAGGACTAAATCCGTTTCTTCGCATCTTGCCAACACCTCTCTAAATTGCCGAGACAGCCGTCGAAGTCATTACCAAAAACCGAAAAATCATCCATGAAGATCTCAAGGAAGTCTTCGACCATGTCCGAAAAGAGCGCCATCATGCATCTTTGGAAGGTTGCCGGGCGTTACATAATCCGAACGGCATCCCGGGAAGGCATAAGTACCGTAGGGGCATGTGAAGGTTGTCTTTTCTTGATCTTACGGTGCTATGGCAATCTGATTGTAACCTGAATAACCATCAAGAAAATAGTAAAAGGGTTTACCCGCAAGACGGTCAAGCATTTGATCAATAAAGGGTAATGGGAAGTGATCTTTCCTAGTGGCTTTGTTTAGCTTTCGATAGTCCATACAAACCCTCCAACCGGTCATGATCCTGGTTGGGATAAGTTCATTATTTTCATTGCTTACCACTGTTATATACCTCTTTTTTCGGCACACATTGTACCGGACTTACCCACGTACTATCGGAGATAGGGTATATAATGCCGGCGTCAAGCCACTTGATGATTTCTTTCATTACAACCCCTTTCATGGCATGATTCAGTCTTCTCGGGCCTCAATTGAAGGTTTGTGGTTATCTTCCAACAAGATCTTGTGCATGCACACCGCCGGCTAATTCCCTTCAAGTCGGCAATTGTCCACCCTATTGCCTTTTTATGTAGCTTCAACATGTTGATCAGCTTCTTTTCTGCTCAGCTGTAACTTAGAGGAAATAATTACAGGTAATGTATTATCGATCCCTAAGTATACATATTTGATTGCTCTCGCAATTGTTTCAACTCAAGAATTGGTGGATTTTCGATAGAGGGTTTTTCGATCTTACCTTCCTTACCCGAGTAGTCCGGTGGTTCAAAGTATGTACCTGGTCGATTGACTAGCCAATTTACCTCTTCTGGTTGTTCCTCATCGACCGGTTCTTCATACTCCTCAGGTTCCTCTTGATCGGCAATGTAGTTGCCGAGGCAACTAAATTCCTCATCGGTTAAACTCGCCGTGGCATGAAGTAGTTGGCATTCTTTCCGATCATCGGCATGCCTTAGTGTTTGGAACACATTTAGTTTTACCGCTGGTCATTCACCCTCATTGTGAGTTCTCCTTTTCAACATCAATCAAAGTTCTCCCGCCGCTAGGAATGGTCTTCCGAGAATGATAGGCGCATGCTCATCTCGCTTCACAATCTAAAACAATAAAGTCAGCGGGAAAAATAAATTTATCAACTTTTACCAAGTATGTCCTCGATTTTTCCCCTCCGGATGCACATAGGATCTGGCTCGGCTAGTGTAGCATAATGTTGTAGGTCTTGCCTTCCCGATTCCTAGTTTTTCGAAAACCGATTTAGGCATCAAGTTTATGCTAGCCCCTAGGTCGCATAGTGCTTTCCCGACATAGTGATTTCTAATAGAACAGGTATTGTGAAACTTCCGGGATCCTTCAACTTGGGCGGCATACGATTGTGCAACATTGCCATGCATCCTCTGTTGCGGCAATTGTTTCAAACTCTCCTAGCCTTGTTCTCTTGGACACAATGTCTTTAAGAAACTTGGCATAGTTTGGCATTTGTTCAATTGCTTCCACCAATGGCAAGTTGATGTGGACTTGCTTTAGGATATCAAGAAACTTCTTGAATTGGTATTCTTGCTTTTGTCGCTTCAACCTTTGTGGGAATGGTGGTGGAAGTCGGATATCTTCGATCTTTTCATTGGTTTGAAACCCGATTGACGGCATTACAGGACATCCGAGTTGCCGATGTGTTACCAATCGGGTTGCCGCGGGCGTGCTTATCGCAAGTTGCTGAGGCGTCATCGGTTGCCGAGGCATGCTTATTGCCGTTGCCGCAGCAATTCTTGGTTCAGCATCCGAGACTTTGCCGCTAGGTTCGTCTTGCTCTTTTTGTGGAGTTTTGTTTGACGAGCGGGTTTGAACCTCTCTAAGTTGTTGGCCACTTCTGGTGGTGATTGCCTTACATTGCTCATGGCATTCCTCTTGCGACTTGAAGATCGCTAGGTAAACCTCCTTGTGGTCTAGTGTTCAGATTTTGAGCAAATTGTCCGACTTGATTTTCCAATGATTTGATTGCCGCCTCTTGGTTTTGCAATCTCATCTCGGTCCTGTTAATAAAAAGCATCGTTCTTTTTATGAAATTACTATTCTCAGCCATATAAGATTCAGTTTTCATCATAAAAGCATTTAGAGAATTTTCCAAAGAACTAGATGTTGTCGGTTGTTGTTGCGGCGCATCCATTGTCGTGGCATATTTTGTCGAATCCCGATGCTTGTGCATTCGATTGTTACGGTTTAGAGCATTGTTGGGATTACTCCATGAAAAATTTGGGTGCTTCTTCCAAGTCGGATTGTATGTATTTGACATCATGTTGTTGCCCGATTGTAATTCCCCACATAGAAGCTAGATTCCGGATTCTCGCATACATTCGTAAGAATTATGGTTATCGCCACATAACTCACAAAAAGAATCCATTACCTTGACTTCATGTGTGTTGTTTGGTTTTTGCATGTTTCGGACCATCTTGGTTAAAGCGGCCAATTGTGCCGAAATTGAATCGATGATCCTAGTTCATGTATTGTGGCTTAGCGCCTAACTCCTCCTCTTCCGGTAGATGGGAATTGATAATCATTCTTGGCCAGCCTGTTTAAAATTTGCATTGCTTCTTCCGGTGACTTATCTAGGAGTATGCCGTTTGCCGAGGCGTCTAGCATCATCCTTGTTGGTGTATTCACGGCATTGTAAAACATTGTCACTTGAGTCCACACCGAATCTGTAGAGGGCATTTGTGTAGAAGTTCTCTATATCGCTCCCAAGCCTCGTACATGGATTCATCATCCGCCCGCCGAAAAGAAGTAATGTCGTTACGAAGCTTATCGATTAAATTTGTAGGATTAAATCTAGCAAGGAAATCACGACAAAGATCAGTCCAAGATGCTATGGATCCGGCAGAATGCTATTTAGCCATGCTTTCGCCTATCCTCGGTGAATAGGGAATAATCTTAATCGTAAGACATCGGGGGTGACTCGTGTATCTTGAACGAGTTGCAAATCTCGAGGAAAGATTTCAGATGTTGTCGCATCTTGATTCTTTGAGCCGCCAAATTGACCTATTGTGTTGATCATATTAAACATTACCGGTTTCAACTCAAAGTGGTCGGCTTTCATTTTTCGGTGCGACAACTCCCGGGTTAAGTCCATCAAGATCTTCTTCAAGATAGTCTCGAATAGTTCTGTTTCGTGCAAGAATCACTCCTCCTCCCGCTCGAACATCTTGATTAATATTGCCGTCTTGATTTGTCATTGCTTCTCTTATCCTTCGCCTAAGTCTTTGTAAGGTTCGTTCGATTTTACGGATCAAAGGGATATTTCGTGAAGTCGGTCTCGCCTACGGTCATATACCAATGCAAAACCAAAGTTTGTTAGCCCTTTGAATTTTAAACAAGAAAATAAAAAGAAAGTGCAAGAAAGTAAAAA
This sequence comes from Hibiscus mutabilis, assembly GCA_019671005.1. NCBI lineage: Eukaryota > Viridiplantae > Streptophyta > Magnoliopsida > Malvales > Malvaceae > Hibiscus > Hibiscus mutabilis. Next base: position 15,534,328 of record CM033717.1, on the reverse strand, counting down.
CAAAGTCGCTATTGCCAATCCCCGGCAACGGCGCCAAAAACTTGGTGCGCGTAATAAGTGCTACGCAATTGTGCAAGTATACACGTCGCAAGTTATAGTATAAAAGATATCGTCTCCACAGGGATTGGTGCTACTTCAAGAATCTAGTCTCTTGCACTGTAAAAAGTAAAAACACAAGTGAAGGATTATAGAAGTTTTAACTAATAACTAATCTAGAAAGCAATTAAGTAAAAGAAAAGATGAATTCAATTGAGAGAGGTAGGCTAGGTTATCGTGAGTTGAGGTGTGATAGCCGATTGGATTGTCTTGGTAAAAGAGTGCACGGGCAACTCAGTTGCCGTGGCAACTTGCACGACGGGGTTGCCGTAGCAACTAATTGATGGTCTTGGGCGACTAGTTGGGCAACTACTTGGGCGACTGGGCAGCAACTTCAAGGTTCGGCGGAGCGTTCTTCAATGGTTTCTTCTTATCCCTAAGTCGAAACTCTAGCTATTTGTGCATGCCTTGATAATACATCCCTGCGTGAATCAAGGGTGAACAACAACCAATCTTGCGCTCCTCTTAGCCGTTGAAATCCTTAACTTATTCCTAAGCCGGATTAATCTTCACCATCATTGATTGAATAAAGATCATATTCATTCGTTTCTTGAATCTAACTCTCCGATATTAGATAAATGGATGAAATCACGAGATTCTCTCCCAATTCACTGCAAAACAATAATAAGAATCAAGAATGAATAAACCTTGAAATAGAAAAGTGCAAACTCTTATTACCTAAACAAAAACCAATAGTTTCTCACAACCACAAAACACAATAACCATAGCCAAGTAAATTTAGTTCATGGCTAGGTTCCAAAGAAACACAAGATAATTAATCCCTAGCATGAACCCAATCGAACAAAGATGAAGGAAGAGGCTTGTCGAAATCCTCCTTGCCCTTGATGCTTGTCGAAAATTCTCTCCTCTTGCCCTACTTGGACTTGCCGAAATTTCCCTCTTGCTCCCCCTTGAATTGTCGAAATCTCCTTGATATTTATAGGGCTAGGCCAAAGTCCTTCTTTGAGGAGGAGTTTGAGTTGGAATTAAATTATCTTTAAAGAATATAATTCTTTATTATAATTTTATTCCTATTAGAACTTCTCCTATCCTCTTGGAATTTAATTCTTCTTTAATCTCTGCATGGCAATCAAATTCCTTTGGGCTTGGACCTTGCTCCATGTCATCTTGGGCTTGTAAAATCATGAATTTCGACATCCATATTGCTTTTGGTCTTTGTCGACAAATGCCATGGCAACTAGCTCGGCATATCCTTCATGCATTGCCCTGGCAACTAGCTCGGCATTGCTTTGGCAAGTGATCCTGCACATACACACACAAAAACACACCAAAGCAGCATCTATTTCCACAAAAATCACCAAGTTATGTAATCAAGCTCAACGATTGAAGGAAACATGGATTAATGCATGAATGGCTAACTATGCAACTAATATGAGCCTAAGTCTAACAATAATATGAGTAAAAAGGGTAAGAAAAATAGTACTTTTGAACACTTATCAATCAGCATGACTCATCATTGACCGAACCATGCCTAACAATGTTCGCTTTCTCCTTTCAGAGACTCCATTATGATGTGGAGTACCAGGAGGTGTAAGTTGTGAGACAATCCCACTTTTTTTAAGAAGTTCATCAAACTTTGATCTTAAGTATTATCCTCATTGATCTAATCGAAGAGCTTTGATACTCTTTTCTAGTTGGTTTTGTACATCATTCTTAAATTCCTTGAACTTTTCAAGGGCTTCAGATTTATGATGCATTAAGTAAATGTACACATATCTATTGAAATTGTCAATAAAAGTAATGAAGTATTTAAACCCTCCTTTGGGTTGTGTATTCATTGGTCCACATACATCACTATATATTAGACCTAATAAATCACTTGCTCACTTGTTTTTACCGTCAAACTGTGATTTGGTCATTTTTCCCATTAAGCAAGGTTCACATATATTAAATTGTTCGAAAACAAAAGAATCCAAAAATCTATCTTTATGAACTTTTGATATGTGTTTCTCACTTATATGACCCAAGTGACAATGCCAGAGATAAGTTTGATTAGAGTCATTTGTTTTTGATCTTTTCGTATTTATGTTATATATGGAATTGTATTAATATAAGATATAGAGGTCATTTATTAATTGAGTCGTACCATAAAAAATTATTGAGATAAAAGGAACAACTATTATTGAGATAAAAGGAACAACTATTATTCTTAATAATAATCTCAAAACCAATCTTGTCCAAACAAGAAATTGAAATAATGTTTTTAGTTAAACTAGGTACGAAATAGCAATCCTCTAAATCTAAAACAAGTCCACTAGGTAATGACAAAGTATATGTTCCTATAGTTAATGCAACAACTCTTGCTCCATTTCCCACTCGTAGGTCCACATCTTATTTTGCCAATTTTTTACTGCTTTTAGTCCCTTTACAGAAGTATAAATGTGAGAACCACAACAGGTATCTAATACCCAAGAAGTAGGTGTTGATATATTAATATCAATAACATAAATACCTGATCCGGACTGTCTATTTTCTCTTACCTTCTTGATGTGCTCAAGATAGACATGGCAGTTTCTCTTCCAATGTCCAGCATTGTTGCAATGGAAACACTTTCCTTCTTTTGCAACTCCTCATTTGGGTTTCAATGCAGCCTTTCCTTTGTTGGGCTTTCCTTTTCTGTTATCCTTTCGGACCATCAAAATAGGTTTGCAGCCAACCTTTTTCCATGTTGTTCTCTACTATTCTTAATAGGCCAAGCAACTGAAGCAATGATTTGTTAATTTCATTCATATTGAAATTAAGAACAAACTGATTAAAACTATCTGACAACGATTGCAGGATAACATCAGTAGCCAATTCAACACTTATAGGGAAGCCCAACTTTTCCAAGGTCTGAATGTACCCTATCATTTTAAGAACATGAGTTCCCACTAGATTTCCCTCAACCATCTTGCATCGAAACAAAGCCTTAGAGGTCTCATACCTCTCTTGACGAGCTTGCCCCTCATATAATTCCTTAAAATTTTTAACCATCTCATAGGGGAGTATGTCCTCATGTTGCTTCTAAAGCTCAGGGGTCATGGTCACAAGCATCTAACATCTACCATGTCACTTGAGTATTTTTCAAAGGCTTCCAATTTATCTTTGGAGGCATCATCTGCTGGCTTTTTAGGGACAGGTTCTTCTATGACTGGTAGTTTTTGTTTGAGGATAATCTTCAAATTACGAAACCAGTCAAGGAAGTTTAAGCCATTCAATTTGTCATTCTCAAGGATGGATCACAATGATAATGAGTTTGAATTTTCCATAATCAATCTACAATGATAAAATATGATTTATAAATACATTTTATCATGTTTATAAAGTAATAACATGACCACTATTAAGAACCCTCAAAATTGAAAAACTTACCAAAAGTATTTCTAGAGGGTAAGGATCCATATTTCATTTCATCCTAAGTCAGCTTTGGCTTTACTCCTAAAATTCAATTATTTAGGTAAGCAACACTTGCTAATTACATCTCATGTAATTCCTATATTTGGTGAACAACTATTGTTCCTAATCATCTCATGATTATCCAAATCATTAGCCTATAGGTTTCTAATCTCATTAGAACTACCTAGTTTAACCAATATTACAACCAATGAATATCACTTGTTTATTCTTCACGTTTAACCAAGATAGATATGTGTACTTTGCTTTAATAGAGCCTACATAGTATCGATCTAGGTTTTAACAAGGGCTAATATTGGTGAATGGCTATTAATTAAATATGGAGGGGTTTTGTTAAATTAATCTCACCATTCTACTATGATCTAATTAGTTACCATCATGCTAAAAACATACATTGTGTCATATACATGTAAAATAGTAAATATAAATGCAATGGTTATAGCCCATAAAACTCAGGTGGCCCATCCCAAGCCAATGGGAGAACCAAGAATACTAAATATAGAACTTGCTTCCCAAGCATCTAATCCACATTTGATCAGCTCATCATTTTGCTCATTTGATCCACGCTTTCTCCGCGAATATTATAATTTTTTTCAGAAACTCGTTTTACATACGAGGGAGTATGATGAGAAGAGAATTACAATAGAAGAAAAAAAGACACGACAAGCAGGCCGTATTTATATAAAACCAAAGTAAATTGGCTATTGGGCTATAGCCATGCATTTCAAACATCGTGCATGTTAAGTGTGTAAAAGTACTATATTTCTACCCTTTTTACTCTTAATTATTGTTAGACTTAGGCTCATTCTTGTTGCATTTTTAGTCATTCATGCATAATTGCATTGTTTTCTTCACTGTCATGCTTGATTACATAATTCGGTTGATTTTTGTGGAAAATGTGATGCATGTATGTGTTTTTGTGTGTGCAGGATCTAATTGCCCAAGCAAGTAGGAAATTGCCGAAGCAATTGAGGATAAGAAGAAGGGAGCTACCGATTTTGATAGGATAAATCCATTTAATTCGAGATAATTACGAGAAGCAAGGATAAATCCTAGAAGAGTTGGAGTTCCACGAAGAGATCAAAATGAGATTAAATTCCAAGAGTTTATGAGGAGTTTTTGGAGGATAAATAAATAAAAGAGATTTATCTCTTTTATCCTAATTAACTCCAACTTAAACTCATCCTTATCAACAAAGAACTTGACCTATCCATCTCCTATAAATAGAAGACAAGTCGCAGCCCTCCAAGATGTTCGATTTGAGAGAGAATTCAATAGGGCTGCTCGACATCATCATCTTCTTCTTCTTAATTAAGATTACCAAAATAGTTCCTATGACCTTTGTTGCCTACGTGCTCCAGCAGATTCGGTGCTGCCAAAATTTTTAATTTTGGCACTTCGATTACTATAGAAAAACCTCACGAATTGATAACTTTTATCAACAGATTCGTGTTTTTAGGATTTTTCAATCTCTAAGGTTTTTTGCACTGGAACAACCAGTGTTCCTCTGCCAAAACGATCTACTATCAAAACCACATGTTCATCATGTTAACAATTAACATATGAACATTAACACCTTATAGCAAGAAACATATGATTAACGTTTAACCATCGGTTGTAAAAACTTATTTAAAACAGATTAACATATTAACCGCGACTGGATTCAATTTCATTATTTTGCACAAATATCGTATACTCATCAAAATAGGAAAAACAAACCATGCATCTCATACAAAAGCATCATCCAAGTATTTAAGTCCCAATACGTATTGTACAAGTGGCTCTGATACCACTGTTGGGAAAATGCCGGTACACCACATAGCACAGTGGAAAAATTATCCAGCGTATTCCACTAGTGATCCATGTACGAGGAACGAATTTGGGGTGAAAATGGATGAAAAGTTGCCTTAATTAAATCTGAAAACCGCAGGGAGTTAGGAGAATTCAATTCTTCTAGCACGATATCGAATCCAAGTCGTCAAATAGCATTCCAACCTCTACGCAGTCCACCCGAATGAAACGAACAATATTTTCTCTTCTCTAATTGTTAGAGAGGTTTTTCGCAAAAGCATACTTTGGCTGCTAGACCTTATGCCTTTATATAGCATTCAAAACCCTAATTCTAATTAAATTCAAATTCTTTAAATATACAATATATTTAACTGAAAATAATTAAATATGTAGAATCTGATTCTACTTTAATCAGGTTTTTTTAGGGATACATATATTTTAATAGTATCTGATAATTACAATAATTATCTAGTATTAATATATATATAAACGAAACTATCTATAATTACAATAATCATAATAATTTCAATTTTTACTTATTTCGTGCACAACAAGTTTGTGCACATGTTATCTAGTCGATATTTATTCATTTCAACCATAGAGTGTGACCCTTGTAGGTTCATGCAACGTTAGTAGTAATATCTAGAACAATTCTAATATTACAAGCAATGAGTGGCATCTAGCAATACATCATTGCTACCTAAGTTACAGGAAGTCGTGGTTCTACATAACCTTTTTTCGTGATTAACTCTTTTCATGTATTACATCTTTTTGTCCTTATATGTAGATAAGACACAAGTCATGGAATAGTCACACTTGTATAGTCCATCTAATATTTCTTGATATCTTGAGTAGACTATTATAAATGAATAAATATGATATCTCATATCAATTTATTCGAGCATGCCCATGCATTTCTAGTCGCACTCAATCAAGTGGCCTATGATATTACTTCTATTATGCAGGAGGGACAAAACATATCTTGATCAACCATATTCCGCTACATAGATTGCAACATTTCCAATATCAGTCTTTATAGCATAGTCAGTTATGACACACATTTGATTGTTTAAAATATGTCACTCACAATGTTGGAATAATGATGATCTCAAGTCTGAGGATCATACATGTAGTTATCATTATGAGTAATGTTGTGACTGTCACATAATAATCCAAGAAACATGCTCATAGCGGGTCAGTCCAGTATGTCGTTCTCTAACACATACTTATGTATTGATTTTGACATCTCCATGTCAATGACAACACTTTGTCATCAATCAACTACATATTAGTTTTAATCTATTATTTTGTCCATGCCCACAATAATACTCGACTAAGGAAATTCTAAGAATAACTATACTATTCTAAGGACTTTTGTTAGGATATTTATTTTGATATAATAATTGAAAAATAGTTTTGGATAAAATTGAAAAAAATTCAAAAATGTTTTTAAGTTAAAACAACTTGAAAATATGTTTGAGGAGTTTTCAAAAGGTTTTGGTAAGGTTTGAAATGGTTTAAAGTATCTAAACAACATATTTCAGCTTGATCGTACTGATACGGTATACCTCGTATCGATATACCTTAAGGATTTCAACTACAATTTTTGAAACTGCCAAAACTCATACCGATACAGGGCTTGCCCGTATCGATACGAAGTAAGAGCGTTTCGATATGCCCAGCTTTAAATGCCCGACAACTAGTTCCCTGCAGCTTAACAAATACTCGTATCGATACAGTACAGTGGTGTTCTGATACCGATACCGATATGCGCCAGGCGTATCGATACGAAAAATTACATCAGACTCCAACGGCTAGTTCTTGAAGAACCGGTACCAATACGGTTACTCGCGTACTGATATGGATAGCTTCAGAACTGCAATTATTGCAGGAAATAAAAGCCCCAACGTCTCCAATTCAATCCCAACAGTCTTCAACGGCTAGAAGCTCATTTGGGAGTATAAAAGGAACCTCCGAGCATCTATAGAAGTCTAATGATCCACAAGTCAACAACCATATGATCAACCATGTCTTAGTGCTTAACTTTCCATCATTTGTATAGACAACACTTGTGAGCTTACATTGTTATATTTGCTCAAGTGTTTTAGGATTTGGGTGAGTGCTTAATTAGTGCAAACACATACCATTTAGAGGGATTTCTTGTTTGCTTTGAATTTCTCTTTGTACAAGAAGGGTTGCTCAAGCTTTGGGTTAGAAAGCTTTGAGTGTGTAAGGGTTGCCTCCATAGCTTAGAAAATGGGAAGAAATTCATAGTGAATTTGTTGAAATCCTTAGTGGGGAGCTAAGATAGTGGATGTAGTCTTTGGTTAGAAAGTCAAACCACTCTAAATCCTTGTCCTATTCTTTCAATTTTTTGCTTCCACCACTTCCACCCAAAAATCAATCTTCTCCACACTTGGCAAGCAATTCGGTTGAGGAGAATCGAGCCCAACAATTGGTATCAGAGTGAGGTCTCTTGCATCGGATTAATATCTTAAGACTTGATCCTTAAAGAGCTCAAGTCATTCCAACACCAACCGAAGCTCATGGCGTAATCCATCGATAGGTCGCCATTCTTTGATGGGACCAACTACTCCTATTGGAAGAATAGGATGATATACTTCATGAGAGCCAAGGATTACAATCTTTGGGACATTGTTGAATATGGTCCGTTCGTGCCACAACAAAGCAAAGCGGAATGGAGTGCGGATGATCGCAAGAATATGAAGCTAAATTGCAAGGAATTGTACATTCTCTTTTGTGCTTTTAGCCTGGACATCTACGCAAAAATGTCTTCTTCTGAGAGTGCTAAGGAAGTATGAGACAAGCTTGAAGTCACATACGAGGGAACCAACGACGTAAAGGAGACCAAGATCGGCCTTCTTAACCTTGAGTATGAGAACTTCAAGATAGACCCGGATGAAGACATCAAGGGGGTGTTCGACCATTTCTCCACAATCGTCAATCAACTCAAAGATCTTGGAGAGGAGATTTCGAAAGACAAGCTCGTTTAGAAGTTGATCTATTCACTTCCCGAATCATGGGAGTCCAAAAAGACGGCCAATGTAAAAGCAAAGAACTTGAAGGAACTTAAGCTTGACGAGCTCGTGGGATCTTTGCTCACCCATGAGATGATGTCTCAATCATTGAAGAGGGAGAAGGAAAAGAAAATCAAAGAGCAAGGCATTGACGTGAATACCATTGCTCTTAATTCCTCTACAAACCATCAAGAAGATTCAAGTGAGCAGGAAAGTAAGGATGAAGAGATGACCTATCTCTTCATAAAGTTTGCCCAATTCATGAAGCGTCAAAAAGAAGAATCTAAGCATGAATCGAAGAGGAAGATGAAAAATCCCCAAAAGAACCATAAATGCTTTAACAAAAAGGGATCATCTTCAAAGAAAGCATACATGGCAACATGGAGTGATGAAGACTCCACCGATGAAGATGAAGTTGCCAATCTATGCTTCATGGCCCTTCAAGAGGATGAGGTAGCTTCTAATTCATCTACTTCATTTTCATATTCTTTTGATGAATTACAAGAAGCCTATGATGAATTGGTTTTTGAATTCAATGCTTCATTTTCGAAAAATAAAAAGATGATTTCAAAGTTGAAAACTGAAAATGATATACTTTTGAAAACCAATTTAGAGTTTGAAGCAAAAATAAAAGGTTTTTAACTTAAAGTCTCAAGTTTACAAAATTTGCTTCAAAGTTTAGAAAAAAATCATCAAAAAGAGATGGATGATCTTAAGAATGAAAATGATTTGATTTCCAAAGAGCTTGAAAAGAAAACCAATTTTGGAAAACCAACTTTTACCAAAGACAATCTAGTACCCCCTAGATTTTTTAATGGAAAATGTTTTAGAAGTATTTGGGTCCCAAAATGACTAATTACTTCAACTAAAAATGATGAAATTCCAAAATGGATTCCTAAGGGGACTAAAGTTTGTGCTACTAACGTCTATGGATCCAAAGCAATCTGGATACCAAAAATTACTTGATTATCTTGTTTTAGTTGTGATGGACAATGATCAAAAAGGTACAAAATTGAGGGGGAGCTTCATACACACAAAGAAGAACACTCGAAGAAGGAAGGCTTCACATCCTCCCTTTGGTTCAAGTGGTAAATTCTAGTTGAATTTATTTCCTCATTTCGTTTTATTTATTTCAATTCAACTAGGTTATCATATATTTGTTGGACTAACATTTGATGATTCTTTAAGTAAGGAGGAGCCAACTTTTAAACAAAAACAAATTTTGCCAAATATTTTGTTTTAAAAACTCTTCATTGTTTATGGAATTAAAAGTTTTCAAACTTTGGTTTAAACCATCTTTGATATAACAAAAATGGGAGAATATTTTTGAAAAATTGAATTTTCAATTGAATAAGGGGAGCTTTAAATACTTTTGAATCTTTAGTCTCTTAGTCAAAATCTATTTTATTAAGGGGGAGAGTCCCAAACACAATTTTTCAAGTTGGTTTTATTATATCAAAAAGATGGAGATTATTAGGATATTTGTTTTGATATAATAATTGAAAAATAGTTTTGGACAAAATTGAAAAGATTTCAAAAATGTTTTTAAGTTCAAACAACTTGAAAATATGTTTGAGGAGTTTTCAAAAGGTTTTGGTAAGGCTTGAAATGGTTTAAAGTAGCCAAACCACAGATTTCGGCTTGATCGTACCGATACTGTATACCCCGTATCGATACACCTTAAGGATTTCAGCTATAGTTTTGAAACTGCTAAAACACGTACCGATACAGGGCTTGCCCGTATCGATACGGAGTAAGAACGTTTTGATACGCTTTGTAGTGTTTCGATAGCCCAACTTTAAATGTCCATAAACTTTTTGAAAACCCCTAAACGGCTAATTCCCTGCAACTTAACAAACACTCGTACTAATATGGTACAGTGGAGTTCTAATACCGGTACTAATATGCGCCTAGGCGTATCGATATGCAAATCTACATTAGAATCCAAGGGCTAGTTCTTGAAGAATCGGTACCGATACGGCTACCCGCGTACCGATATGAATAGCTTTAGAACTGCAATTATTGCGGGAAATAAAGGCCTCAATGTCTCCAATTCAATCCCAACGGTCTCCAACGTCTAGAAGCTCATTTGGGAGTATAAAAGGAACCTCCAAGCATCTATGGAACTCTAATGATCCACAAGTCAACAAACATATGATCAAACCATGTCTTAGTGCTTAACTTTCCATCCTTTGTATAGACAACACTTGTGAGCTTACATTGTTATATTTGCTCAAGTGTTTTAGGATTAGGTGAGTGCTTAATTAGTGCAAACACATACCTTTTAGAGGGATTTCTTGTTTGCTTTGAATTTCTCTTTGTACAAGAGGGTTTGCTCAAGCTTTGGGTTAGAAAGCTTTGAGTGTGTAAGGGTTGCCTCCTTAGCCTAGAAAATGGGAAGAAATTCATAGTGAAATTGTTGAAATCCTTAGTGGGGAGCTTAGGTAGTGGATGTAGTCTTTGGTTAGAAAGTCAAACCACTCTAAATCCTTTTCCAATTCTTTCAATTTTTTGCTTCCACCACATCCACCCAAAAATCAATCTTCTCCACACTTGGCAAGCAATTCGGTTGAGGGGAATCAAGCCCAACAACTTTACTATAATTCAGTTTATTTATAAACACACAAAATAAGACTGAAATATTAATAATGGCTTTATATTAATAAACAAGATAAGATAAGTATGTCTTTTACAACCATCTCATGATTGGTCTTTGGGCATACTCCAACAACTCATCCCTTGAAAAGTACCTCAAACATACTCTTAAACATCCGCAACTCTAAAGCCTCAGACTCTCAACCCTCGTATCTACTATGTGGGCTAAAAACATCTTGCAACTTACAAGGATATCCTGGAACTAACATCACAGGAGCACGGCACTCACACTAAAGAGGTAATGGTTCCCCACGTCCATTACTCACAACTTGTTTCATTTCAAACCCCGAAACTTCGAGACTCTTGCTTTAAAACCAAGGCGTACCCTGTGCTCACATGACCAATCTATACTAAGGATAACACCCACTAACTAGGGAGAGAAAAAATCTAACAAGCTCAAGGGGACTATTACTCTCAATTCTCACTCACCACCCATGGTAAGAACATTACTTACAAGAACTTACAAAACTGATGAACCAATCAATCCAACATTAACCAAAACCATTACATGAACGAGAGATCAAATTTCCATCAATACAACAATTGAAAACCAAAATGGAACATAGCTGCCTAACATATTATCGGTGTAAAAGTTGTCCTCTCTATCCTGAACAACTAATTATCTAGCAACAGCTTGATCGTCGACTCCGATGGTGGATCTCACAAGACCTCCACCCTGATACCCAAACAATTTTCTAGCACCGCCTCTCGCAGAACCCTGACCATGCCAAAAAGAAGTCAACCTCTAAGACTGAGCGGGTGTACCATCATCCATAACTAGGCAATCCTTCGCCATATGACCTGGTGCCTGACACCTATGGAAAACCATCCTGAGAAAGAAGCAAACCTCATGAAAATGTCGACCGCAATGCTCACATGCCGGTGGAAGCGACACACAGGATAAACCATCAGTGCTCCCTTCTGGAGTAGAAATCAAAGAACTTCTATGAACCCTCAGTCTAGATCCCCAACCGTCCCTCAGTAGCTAATCAGAAGTGACTCCCTTTGAATCCCTCAAAGCCGAGAACCTTCTAAATGGAGCCTGAAAAGAACCTATGATGTCCTGGGTCCCCATAACATGTCATCTAGAGTCCTCAGTCTGACTCAGTGTCGAACCCTGAAGTCGTTCAAGTGCATACACATTATTGGCTAGCTCAAAAAATATCCCAAGTGGACCCATTGTCACGTACATCTAAAGGCTAACCTTCTGTCCATGTTTGATCCACTTACACCTCAACTTCTCGGTGGCAACTAACTTTGGGGCATAACAGCTTAACCGTAAAAAATCTTGCTCATACTCAAACATTGTCAGGTCTCCCTGAACAAGGTGCAGGAACTGATCTTTCATCTCATCCATGTGAACCTCACTAATGTACTTCTTTATGAACTCATCCAAGAGGACATCTCATGTCGGGAGTTCATGTTGTAGTCCCAACTCAATGGTCTCCCACCACTCATGTGTATTGCCCTTAATAATGGAGATAATACAATTGATGTCATCCTTCGGACTCCATCTCATCTATCTCAAAATCCTCTGAGTTTTTCTTAACCATTGGTCAGCCTTGATCGGTTCATCTTCACCCAAACCTTTAAATCTTTTGGCCCAAAACGGTGGAGCCTCTCAACATGGGTCTTGCGAGGCGTCTCAGATTACCTCGGGATAGCTTGTACTACTTGTAAGAGAATAGAAGTAAGATCATGGAGGTGGCTCACCCCTCCATTTTTGGTACCTCCCAAAAGGCTTGTGTCCCCAACATCTGGGACAAACTCCTTACCGAAGTCTTTCTCTTGAGAGACATGTCTCTCCTCACGACTTTCCTGATTGTGTTTGGCTTCACTCACCATTTAGCTTTTCTGAAAACACAAGGAAACAAGGAAACATCATTAGGATTCCTAGTCTTGGAAGAGTACAACTTAACTTTAGGGGCTTGTATTCACTGGACACTTTACCATGACCTCTATACCACCCTAGGGTTACCTAGAACCGGCTAAACCTAAGCTCTAATACCACTATTGTAACACCCCAATCCCGATCCGAATTTGAAGTGTCGTATTCGAGCCACTCAAAAACTGACCCAATAAATTTTCAATTGAAAATCATAAGTTTAGCCATCATTTAAAAGCATTAAGCATCCACGGATTCATGTAATTAAATAAGCATTTAAATGAGTTTACAAAATAGTAGCTCCGAGTTTAAAACACTATAAACCAAAGTAATATTTCAAAAAGAGTTATAGACTCAAAAGTAGTAGGGTCCTATGAATACATTATCCCAAACGAAAATAACAAGTTTTGTACTCTGAAGCGAACGCCGTGCTAGGAAATTCTCACCGATGTGCTCCTCCAAAGGGGGTGACCTGTCAACCTATGAACAGAAAAACCACGCATCCGCACGTTGAGCTAACAAAGCTCAGTGATACATTTTTACTCTACCACAATTCATGAATATCATAAAATAAACATGCAAGATAAATATAGTAAAAAGAGCATAGATAAGGCTTGCTATCTACGAGTTATCATCTAACCTACACGAGCTAGAGTTCTTCGGTCACCTATCTCAAGGCATCATTAAATCTTACAACAAATCTTTCATGATTTCTACAAGCTTTACCATACTCGAGGTCACATAGCCTATCGATATGCTCAAGCCCGCGTAGCCCATCGAGTTACCATACCCGGATCACTCAGCCTTCGGGTGCATAAGCTATCATCTATAGCATCCACACAACATACATAAGCACATCCATACATCATCTACATAATGGCCAACGTAGCCCTACTTTACCCATTCTCACACAACCATCGGGTTACTCGTGTTCATATAGCTATCGGGTTAAAAAAACCATACTTGGATCACCATAGTAATGGATACGTTCTAGACATACTTGGATCGGATTAGCCAGAAGTAATCTTTACCTGAGGTCACTCAGCCAATCAGATTACTCGAGCTCACTTAGATGGTTGAGTTTAATACCTTATCCAGATCACCATAGCCACGGAAAGGTTTCTAACCGCACCCAAATCACTCAACCCATAGGTACGTCAGATGTACTTGTTCACACAGCCCGAAGTACGCATCCCCTTATATAAGTACTGTAGTAATGAATCTAGGACATCCATTTTCCTTTACCGCAAATTAAGATAACACATGCTCCCCGAGCATTCATACACATCACCAAGAGGTAAGTGGCTCCTAACCAAGCTATTAAGAAAATGCCACCAAGGCATGATACCAAACAATCTCTAGGATCTCTATCATAGTAATTCTCTCTTTCAAAAGTATCGGGTTATTACACATTATGCCCATTCGAGAGGGTTAAATTACGGTTTCTTAGTTTTACTATTTATTTTACCACCATAGAAGCTATTTGGGCCTTAGTCTTCAAATTATAAGCCATCTGAACTCAAAACGTAATTTTTGGGAAAATTACCTAGTAGATATTGATACCCAACATCGAGTACCAATACGCCCCTATGGGTATCAATACCCACTCCAAGCGTACCGATACTCAACTTCACTGGAAAGGGTTGACCGCTAACTCGTACCGATACACAAACCCCGCGTACCGATACGCCTTAGGTGTTGATACAGCTACAAGTGTACTGATATTATTCTAAGCTACTGGAATATCAATGGAACATGGGGTATCGATACCCTCATTAGGCGACACATGTGCCCTTTGAAATTTGCATGTGTTCATTATATATAACATAAGGTATCGGTACGGGCTCCCAGCGTACCGATACCAAGGCCCAAATATGGCTTCCAAGGCTTGGGAAATCACTTCCCAAGCCCTCAAAACATAACCCTTTAACATAAGCCTACATCTTATGGGAGTTAATTAGGGTGATTTGCTACCGTTTTTACACAAATATTAACAACTAATCTAAATTTCACCAAAGGCTTTAAGCTACTTTAACACCAAAACTAGCAACCTTAACCACAATATCAAGCAAGGCAATTACTTTAGGTTATTCAAGAATCAAGGAGTCAGAGATGTACAAACCTTTAGCTAGAATTCCCATATTTAAACTCCCAAACAACACCCTTCAACTTCTCTCTTGACGCAAGCTTGGGAGAACCCTTAAACACCACCTTCTCCACATACAAACATGAAAACGAGACAATTCTTGCGATAAAAGCTTGGATGAGCTTAGCTACGAAAATACAACCTTAAAACCAAGGGAAGCCTCTTACAAGCTTGAATACCAAAAACTCATAATTGTTAAACTCACCTTCTTGAGAAGAGAAGACCACTTTCATGAAGCTCTTGGAATGGTGATTAATTTCTCCTTCACTCATAACCCCCAAAATTAACTCTTGGTAGATAAAGATTTGAGCTTTGGTATAAAAACTCAAGTTTGGAGAAGGAGAAAATGGTGTAGAAGATTAAAAAGGAAAAGATGAAGGGAAAATGGTGACCTCACCATGTCTCCCCCTTTCCCACATAAAAACAAGGGCCATAAAGGGGTGATCAGCCCTTTATTTTAAAATGGGGTTAATTTACAACATAAGCCCCCAAGGTCTTCCCATCTTCCCAAAAAGGTCACCTACCAAGCTCAACAACTCAATTCTCATTCAAACAAGCTCATCCTTGGCCCAAGGGTCTAATTATTAAATCCAACACAAAAGTTCATAACCCGGGTCAACGCCTAAATCGTTGACTTAGAATTTTGGTCGTTACAAATTTTTTTATGATGAATTTTAGAAGTCTCTCAACATGGTTTTATATAGAGGAGAGGAAATAGATGAAGAGGTTAAGCCAATTTCTAAAAAGTTTAGTTGAAAAATTAATAGATATAAGTGAATAGACACAGTGAATGAAAAGATGCAACATTAAACCAAAAGTAATGACTCTATTATCGAGAGATATAATTATTCAAAAAACACAACAGGTTCATCAAGAGATTGAATTGTTCATCAGAGACACATATGTTCAGTGAGTAATACAATTGTTCACCGAAAGACACAAGTTTTCACCAAGAGGCGGAACTTTTGGAGGAAAAATAATTTAGTTGGGCTAAAATTTGGTTGGTTTATTTAAGCCCGATCAATCTGGACATTTCATGTTGCTCACGTGCACACATTTTTATCAACAAAATTTGCATCATTTTTTTATTAATTACTCAACTATTTTGAGCATATTATATATCATTTTAAAAGTCTCTGAGTATAATGTAAAACCATAATTTTATAATTTAAACCTCCAATTTTACCAATGAATAATATTTCTCAAATTTCTAAATATCAATTACTTTCCAACCGTTTCATTATTCGAAACTTTAAAATTTGTTTCTTTGCCTATATGTCTTAATGATGTATCACATATAGTTGATATATCATATGATAATTAGTGCTTATGTACGAGTTATGATGATGTTGTAATCGATCAAATATTTTAAACGTACAAATGATTGGATTAAGTGTCGTAAATGATCAAATAGCTGGCGGCACAATTATAACAGTGCCGCACAACTCGTTTCCTCTCCTCGTAGTTTTTTTTTTCTTTAGTTTAGCTATCGACGACATCAGTTTTGATGTTGGTCGATGATCATCAATTTTTTTATTTATTTTTTTATTTTTTACAAAAATAATTATCTTTTATAGTATTTTTTTGTTGTTGTGACATTTATTTCTGTCTATTGGTACGTTTTTCGTCTTCTTTTTCAGTTATTTGATCATTTTTTATTTAATGTTTTTTCATGGTCAGATTTGATAGCGCCACGGCTGATCAAGATGACACTTATTTATAATTTTGTTGACATTTCCTGCTATGGACACTCAGATTGAAGGATATGCAGTCTGCGTTCGTGAATAGTTTACCACGACGCTCGAGTCTGATTGGCGGTTCTCAGTGGTCTTTCAATAGCTTAATCCTTTTTGTGGTTTGTTTGTCGATGCAGTCAAATTTGTACATATATATTTTTCGTTCGAGTCTTTTAGTTAGATTTTTAACCTTTTCCATGTATTGTCCTTGTGTGATCTAAAGTGACTAGTGTTCAATATTATAAAAAGTGTCCAGTGTCAATATTATAGAGAATGTCTAATTATGTATTTAGTTTACAATGAAAGTTGTAAACTTTATTAGAATCTTGAACATTTTTTTAATAAAACTAGCGGCTTCTAATTACTAAGTAAACTGTGTTAAAATCTATCTATGTATTTAGAAAGCGGCTAGCGGCTTCTATTCAAATCTGTATCTAGAATTGTAATTGCTGCATCTAAAACAGTATGTATATGTATAAGGATTCTATCTGCTTGAATTAAGTGTTTGAATAAGATTTTAGATAATATTTGCTCAATTTGATTACATCACTGAGTTTTTAGGTAGTAGGTACATGCTTATTTTGCATTCACTCTTAGAAGTAGTGGCATGTATTATCGATTGTTTTAGCCTTTGGATTAGGCATACAACCTTTTCTAGATAATCCTTGCTAATGTCACGGGGCCATTACCCTCTTCCCAAAAGACATGTCTGATAAGATATTCAGCGCTACCGTATTTATATCACAAGACCTCCCTTTTCTTTTCCGATGTGGGATTAATGACCCCGCCTCTTCTCAGGCGTGATATTCTCACCCACTCAACCTCGTGACGCCCTCGTCACGAGCTTCCGCTCTCGTGATAGGTCACCTTGTCACAGTTGTCCACCCTGCCTACCCCACTCTTGGGCGCTCGGCGTGAAATCGGGCAGTCAAATGGTCGCTCTGATACCACTTGTCACGGGGCCATTACCCTCTTCCTAAAAGACATGTCTGATAAGATGTGCAGCGTCACCGTATTTATATCCCAAGACCTCCCTTTTCCTTTCCGATGTGGGATTAATGACCCCGACTCTTCTCAGGCGTGATACTAAACCTTAGTTTTATGTGGGTAATCTTTAAGAATTAATTTTCTTAGAATCAGTATGCATAATATGGTTGGAACTATTGGATGACATGTTTAGGCTGATTGTTATATATTCATTAGAAAATTGGTTAAATTCCTAAGCAAGATAAATTAAACAAGTTGTGTGGTTACAATGTCCGTAAGTCCAATGGTATGGTGTGGAACACTAAAACTATTTTGTCGATTCTTGTAATTAGAATCTATTATGGACTGTTTTAGGACACTTTATCAATGCTGAATCATGACACTGAATTGCTGGAAAGTTGAGCAAGTTATTTACCCTGTTTTGCTTATGTACAAACTGTACTTTGGGCGCCATTAAGGTGTCAAAGCAGTGTGCAAAATGAGTGTACAAACTGATGGCTCAACATATCATGGACATGCAAAATTGGCCTATGAGGGTTTTGGAAACAATCCTCTTGAAAAACATGCTATGATCAAAACTACATCATCAACAGCAGCAGCATTGTCTTCGTGGTCGTCGTCATCGATATCGTCCTATCACAGAAGAACCAATATAGGCTTTCCAGTATGTTGAAATTCAGCAAGCATGGCCTTATGAGAGGACTGATAGTACCAAAGATTCCCCCTCAAGTCCACTTTCTCTAGATGACCTACACCACAGGTCCACAACAGACCTATTCTTTATTAGCAATATAAAAATCACCAACTCTTTCAGTCAGGTATTTGAAAAAGGATCTGCATGCCACTAGGAAATATATATACATTTTTAAAAACAATATCGATTTCGAGCCCCCAGTCGATGGTAGTTTCTGCATTGTATTTGAAAAAAAGTTTATATACCTTTTGTAGTTCTCAGTGCAGTGCATATTAACGGAAAAGATTCTTCAGGCATAAGATTAAACGATGCGCTGACTGCCACAAGTTTAGGAGCATGAACAATGAGCTTCCACAAAAAGTATGCAGCTTCAATTCGACCGCGGTTTTTGCTACATAACAAAGACATGAACATGTCTACTGCTGCTTTATCAATCAGGAAGTATTTGAAGAACGGAAAAAAACTGAAGCATAGATAGATCCAAACCTTATGTTAAGTTCAACAAGCTTCAAGTTCTCTGTTATTATATCTTCCCGTTTCTGAAATCCTGATGGATCCAGTCCTATACCTTCGAGATTCAGAATTCGGATAGACGTTACCCAAAACTTCCCCAAAGCTTCTGCTACTTGGCTGACAATTATAAGCCCAATACTTTTCGAGTAAGAAAGATAGAATGTAAAGGGTAAATTCAATGCCAGCATAGTCCAGAGTCCAGACAAACCTGCGAAGGACATTATGAGCAAGAGAGATATAATTCAGTGGTCTTGTTAAGGTCGATAAGGCATCCAGAAGTTGAGCCACTCCATAACTGGAAAGCTCACAATTCTCCAGATTCAAATCAGTCAAGGGAGCAAAAAAAGGGATTAAACTTCTGCAAGATTTGGATACAGGCAGTGAGATATCATATCCAAGGTTCAGTACAAAATATTGCAAGACACATACTTTGCTGACCTGAGGCCATCATCTTCCATTGGGCATATCTTAGATTACGAGCATCATCTTTCTGTAGATTATTATACCTAAAAAGAAATCTCTATTTTTATGGTGCAAGAAATACATTTTCAAACTTAGAGAGGGTTCCTACAACCCCGCAAAGCATAAGCTGACTTTGTCTGGCAGTTAACAGCCTCAAAACCCTCGCTGGTCGATTTAGTACTACCAGTAATCACCGCTTAACGAACGATACCTTACAAGAAGAATAACATTTATGACAGATTACATACCCAAGATTGAGGATGCGTAATGACTCCAAAGATTTGGCCACTCCTGATCTCCAGTTGAAATTAGAAAGCCATCCAGCTATCTGTGAGATAAATGATAAATATTTATGATGGCTAGCAGTCGATATTTCGATAAATGTTGAAAGAAAATTTTAAACAAAGTGCATCACTCAACATCGTTTTTGGAAAGGTCAAGGCTTGTTAGACTGGATGAAGCATCCAGTGCAGCACTGAAAATTCTTCTGGCAAAATTCCAATCCAGGTGGTTGTCACGTAGCTTTAATGACCGCAAGGACCTAAGAACAAAACAATTCATATGCATGTTTCGTCTGATGAGAAGAGACGGAATCATTAATCCCACATCGGATGAAAAATGAAGGTCTTGGGAGCGGTGGCGCTACACATACTATCAGACATGTTTTTTGGGAAGAGGGTAATGGCCCCGTGAATTTCACACCGAACGCCCATGAGTCCAGGATTAATCACTGGATAAAGAATGCTGCAACAACTAGATTGAGAAACATGATTAACCTAAATCATTTGTCACGGCCCGCACATTTAGGTCCGAGACAGTTGCGCGACAAACAGCCCAAGGGGTTCTGGGCTTGCCTACAAGACCACCTGACTTGGTTCGATTATTGGATACTGAAAGAAAGCCCGAGTACATTGAGCCTGGTAAATTAATGGATGACATCTTACCAAGGAATATTCCAATGGTAAGCATATCTCTCAATGTAAACACAAACTTAAGGAAAGAATTTCATAGTGATAGAGTTTCCTTAGTTAGTGTAGATTGGGTAGGTGGCTTTCGATCTGAGCGGTTAGTGTGATTTAATCTTGTTCGCTCATTGTATGAGGATCCAACTATAAATAGAGGTCTCCCCACCTCAATTGTATTCATCCATCATTTTGAGTAATACACTTGGCATTTACTCTAAAACACTCTGTAGTGCTCTTCGCGTTCTTTAGTGTTCTTTCTTCTGTTCTTGTTGTCTTTCTCTTTTGTTCGTTTCCTCTTGGAACGATCTTGTGTTTGTGTGCCTTGAAAGAATTCGATCTTTCGAAGAAAGATTTCAGGCTTACTTAGTCGTTTGTCTAAGAACATCGACTAAAGCTGCACGTTGGGCTAGGTCAAAACTCCAACCCGCAACACATTGCAGAAACTTGCAACATTTCAATAAACACATTAAACGTCTTATGGCATAAATATGGAGTCAGGTATTTAACAAAGAAATCATATGCAAACATTCTAACTTTACATTGCAGACCATAAAATTTGTCAATTTCATTACAGTGTAAATATGGGCCAAATAAAAGTATTTTTTACTATCATGACAGAACCCCACATTATATCATCAGTCAGCAGATGTGGTGGTGCTCAAATATTACCAAATTTAAGTACCACGAATGCCAATGCATGTGACCTTAATGGAGTGGCATTTTAAGTACCACATTATATCATCAGTCAGCAGATGTGGTGGTGCTTAAAGATAGTCCCTTTAATATTTATCATGCAAATCGATAAGCGTGTCATTGTCAAACGCCTCGAGCAATCAACAAGTTAAATATAACCAAAAATCACCAAGACTGAAGCATAAAATGAAAGCAGATATATCTTCCCCTGATAGAAATGATGCAAGGCCTAGGGAAACTAAATCCATTTCATAAAAGTGTGAAGAACTAATGGAGAAGTGTTGTATTTGGTGAGTTTCAGCACCACTCGTGCAGAAGGAACCACAAATTACATCTATAAAGCTGGAAGAGATCTTGAAACCTTCAAATTCAAGTGATGTCGATGTCCTACAATTTTGATTGAGAAGTTTTCGTAATCCGTCAATCTGCAAAAGATACATGGCATAGAGCACTTCAGATCAATGAAGAATTACCCTGGTCCAGAAAAATGGTATCGACTTCAATAGTATTCATATCAATTACCAATAACATTTGATGTTTAATTCATAACCAATTTCAACCTTCAATACATGCAGATCACAAAATCAACTCATTCTTTTTTATCTTTAATTTTCTTGAAAATTTCATTTCTTCTCGGTTAACCTACAAAAAATACCAACTACAATCACATGTCAAAAAAATATTTAACGCAATGAAAATCAGAGGTCAATATTCCAATCCCTTATCATGTGCATTCACAAAATGCACAAAGCAATCAACATATTGAATTGACTGAAACACCCAAATTAGATAGCTCTTCGCTTATTAATATAAGAATTGGAAGCATGCAGATTAGAATAACTATCATATGCCTTTGTACAGCATGTGTTACAACCAGTACTCCAAAAAGGCAGAATAGGTTGTTGATGTAGACAGACGGAATAATATCAAGAAAATAAAGACTAAATTCCAAGAAAAATTGCAATTATGGTGCTTATTTGAATATTGAACTGGTGTACGACTTCACCAAGCTATAATAGATACTACTAACAGTTAGTTCTTTTATATTTGTGAAAGATATAAGGTAAGGTAAGTTCTTTCAATTAATGAGAGAACTTTAGAAGCTATAATACATATCCTTATACAACCTGAAAATGACTATTGTGTTAGTCAATAACTTAATTACCAACTATTTTACTGACATCAATGCACAAAACAAATAGGCTTACATGTTTTAAGGATGTGATCTGATGTACAACCAAGCTTAGCAAGTTGGAGTTCCTCAAAAGTTGCTGCAACGAAATTCCATCAGCCAAAGACGTTAAACAAAAGTGTTTCGTGGGAGGCAACCCATATTTTATTTTTTTCTCTTTATTCTTTTGTTATGAATTTTTACAATTTTTTTTATCTTTTTAGGTACAATGAGTAGCACTTATGGAAAAAAATACAACCGCGCCTCATGTTCTTCAGGCAAAACAAACCACGGTTTAAATATGCCCACGCTTCCTTTCCCATCCACGCCCTGAACCATCACATGCCGAATAAGGGAGTATTTTTTTCCCTTAAAACTTTTATTGCTTTTTTTATGCATGATGATTTTAACATTGAGGACAATGTTTAGTTTAAGTGTGGGGTAAAGGCTTTTGGTTGAAAATTTTTGTTTAAATCTTGATTATTTTTGCCGAAAATAATAGGAAGAAAATATGTGAAATTCATGCTTATTGATGACTTAGAAAAATTCCTTTCACATTAAATTTTTTTCTTAGAATCAACATATTGAAATTTTTGAGATTCGGGATCCTAAAGTAAAAATGAGACTGATATGAGGAGTAAATTAGGATTGATAAGAACTTTTTAGCCTTTCAAATCGTTGTTTGATTAATTGATTCGATACTTGGATGGATAAAATTGGACACAACATAAGCCACTTTTGTGAGATTTGAGCCTAATAAGCATATCTTTTATGCTTCATATTTTTTCTTTCATTGAGTGATTGTTAAGCATGATTAGTTTCTTCTACAACTTGCAATGTTATACTTGTTAAGACCACATAGGATCGAATTACTTGAGATGATTAAGGCACTTAAGTATGAACCTTGAGCCAAGAAGCCCACCTTGGTAAATATGATCACTAGAGAACCACTTTTGAGCCTGAGCCTTTTGTTTGGAAATTAACCATACTACAAGCCTAATTCTTTTTTGTTGATTTCCCCAATTTGCACCCGAATTTGGAGAATTATACACTTTCCTTACTTGAAAAAAAAAGGGAGAAAAATCAAGCAAAATAAATAGAAAGGGAGAAACTCTTGAAAACAAGGAAACGAAAAGAAAAATATCAAAGAGAAAATTGTCTTGCTTGTTCAAAAAAGTCAAAAGAAAATAAAAGACAAAAAAAGTGAAAGATTGAATCATTGTTTCTCCCAAAATTAATTTGTACAAAAACTTGATACAAAAGAGAAAAGGAGTGTGAAGTTCTTCGATTCAAAAAGCCTAAAAGTCCTTCTCATCATACATTGTCCTAAGCCACGTTACAACCAAATTCAAAGACCTTTTGATCTTGTAATTCGGCCCTACTAGTGGTGGAGATGTGATGTATTTGCAAGCCCGTGATAAGACTTTTTTACATGCTTTGACTTGAGTGTTGTTGTCCCTTAAACACCTTGAACGAATTGAGTGAATCCTTTGTGAGTGTGTTTAATTTTATTCCATCTTTGACTTCATGATAATTAATCGTGTGATTATTTGCTTGTGCTAACTTGCAATCATTGACTTATTACTTCTCTTATCCTTTCTATTTACCAAAAGGACCATAGGTTTTGAGTTTCCATATACTTGAGGACAAGCATAATCCAAGTGTGGGGTATATGATAAGTCTAATATTTGCATATTTTTCACATATATATACCTATATTTTAGTGTTCTAATCCAACTATAAATCTATATTTTAACAAGTATTTGATTTTTCTAGGGATTTTGACAACTAAAGGATAATACATGCTTAAAAGAGTAGTTTTAGTTGGATTTGGATTTTAAGAGCACTTAACATAAGAAGAGGAATTCTACTTCAAGTTGAACTTTTATGTTTTATATTATATTTGGAGTAGGATAGAGTTTTAAATTAAATCTTATTGTAATTCCTTCTCCTATTTGATGTAAATGACCTCTATTATAAATAGGGTCATGAGGAGAAGAGAAATCATTCATCCCATAATTCTCATTCTTCTCTTCTTTGTTGATTTCCCTTCTCCATGAGTTGCTAACCTCTTTTTCTAGTTAAGGTTTAGGTTTGAGGTTATTAATAAAAGTTTTTAGGGAGATTTCTTATTCTTTATCTTCTTCATCCATTTCAAGTGTTTTTATATCTTCCAGGCCTATTCAACACGTATATATTGGATTATATATATAACAACCAATCGAGGCATCCTTGATACAAGTGGTAAGTAACCAAGCAACGGGTTAGCAGGTATGAATTCATATTCTTGATAAGTTAACGGATTAGTGTTTTGATAGTTTATGTGCATTGGGTCTCTTAATTCAGTAAAGCTATTTGATAGGTTTTAATTCTAAGTGGATTATCTAAAGATTTTAATCTTGATAATAAGAGTTAGTCATTTATGGATTATTAAGTGATTATCTACTAAGTAAGAGAGATTGGGTTTAATTGTGGATTATCAATTAACCTATAACCAAGCTATTTGAAATTGATGCAAGTTTATCTTTTGTGAAGTTTAATGATCTAAAACTTGGATTAATACACTGAGATCTACCTTAACTAGAGTTCCTTTTAATATAGAATTCTCATTTACTTTAAATTGTTTTCTTCAATTCTACTCAAACACAAACCCCCTCTTTTACTTTAATTGCATGTGAACTTAATCTCGTAACCGCTCTCTGTGGGATCAACCCTATTTGCCGCTACTATAAATCTAAAAAACAAGTAGGTATTATTTTTTGACGGATTCGACAACCATCAAAAATTGGCACCGTTTTCGGGGGGTAGTGTTAAGAAGCTAAGTTCACTTTTTATTTAGTTTAGTTTTTTTTTCTTTCCTTTTCTACTTGTATGCTTCGTTATTCTCTTGCAGACAAGAATTTTTTGTTCGATCCTGATATTGACAAAACCGAAAGGCAACTAAGGAAGGAAACGAAGCAACGCAAACAAGCGGCCACACAAGGAAACTTGGAAACCGACAACATGGCTGAACAAACTCTTCGAGAACTCCCAGCACCTGAAATCGCTACACAACCTTTTTACATTTATTACCAAGATCCTGAGGTACCATTTGAATTAAAATCTGGACTAATACATCTTCTTTCTACTTTTAGGGGGCACGAGAATGAGAATCCTTACAAACACTTGAAGGAATTCCATGTGGTGTGCTCGAGCATGAAACCCTACAATGTCACCATGGATCAAGTTAAGTTGTGGGTGTTTCCATTCTCTCTAGCCGATCATGCCAAAGATTGGTTATATTACATATCATCCGGATCGATTGAAACATGGACGGACATGTCAAGACTTTTTCTCGAAAAATATTTTACAGCCTCGAGAGCCACCAACATTAGAAAAGAAATTTGTGGAGTTTGGAAAAAAGATTCTGAGATGTTTTATCACTATTGGGAATGATTCGAAAAACTTTGTGCAAGCTGTCCGCAACATGGAGTGTCAGACCAACTACTAATCTAATATTTCTATGAAGGTTTATTACCCATGGAAAGAAGGATGATGGATGCCACAAGTGGAGGAGCAATCATAAACAAGACTCCTACCTAAGCCAAAGATCTCATCAACATTATGGCCGCAAACTCTCAACAATTTGGGTCAACACATGACATTGTCTCTCGACGTGTGAATGAGGTAAATATCTCTTCCCTTGAAAATAAGATTTCGAATCTAACCTCTCTTGTTCAAAAATTGGCATTAGGTAATGCACAACAAGTCAAGGCATGTGGGATTTGCACAAGGCAAGATCATGCAACCGATATACGCCCCACACTCTAAGAAGAAAGTACCGAAGAAGCCAACGCCTTAGGAGGATTTTACGGCCAAAAGAAGTATAATTCGTACTCAAATTCGTACAATCTGGGCTGGAAAGACCATCCAAATATGAGCTATGGACAAAAGAGCAATCAACAATGAGGTTATACGCAACCATCTTCATCGACAAAACCACCCTTGGAGGATGTCATATACAAACTTGTTCACAGCCTCGACCAATTCCAACAAGAGACGAGGTCAAGTATCAAAAACATTGAAACGCAAGTAAGTCAAATTGCCTCATCTCTTAGTCAATCCGAAACTCGAGGTAAGTTACCTTCTCAAACTATTGTGAATCCAAAACAAAACGTGAATGCAATTACTTTGAGAAGTGGCAAGAACTTGCAGGATCCTTTACCCAAGAAGGACGCCGAAAAGGAAGAAGGGAATGCTAGCAAACCAACAAAATTTTGGCAAACCCCTTTTCTCGACAAGGATGGAAATCGCAAAAGCATGAACAAAAGAAAGGAGATGTCGACACAAACTAGGTAACCCAACCTATCGTCGTTCAACCACCTTTTCCTCAAAGATTCTCAAAGACGAAGAAAGAAGAACAAGAAAATGAGATTCTTAATACGTTCCGCAAAGTTGAGGAACACATTCCTTTAATTGATGATATTAAACAAATCTCTCATTATGCCAAATTTCTCAAGGAATTATGCACAAACAAGAAGAGGTTGAACGGCAACAAAAAGTTAAGGATGGGTGAGAATGTATCTGCCGTACTTAGAAAACTTCCTCAAAAATGCGAAGATCCAAGTATGTTCACTATCCCATATCAAATCGGCAAAGTAAAAATGAAAAAGGCCATGTTAAATTTAGGAGCATCCATAATGTTATGCCTTATTCTATTTATTCTGCTAACAAAATGGATCCTCTTAAGAGAACATGTGTTACTATACAGCTTGCCGATCGATCAAATGTCTACCACATGGGAGTTTTGGAGGACGTTTTAGTACAAGTCAAAGAACTTGTATTTCCTGCTGATTTCTATGTCCTAGACATGGAAGAAAATGATCCTACCAACCCTAATTTGATCTTTCTAGGGAGGTCGTTCATGAAAACATCCAAGACAATAATCAATGTGCATGATGGTACACTTACCATAGAATTCGATGGAGAACTCATAAAGTTTAATATCTATGATGCCATGAAATATCCTAATGATGCATTTTCTTTATTTGCTTTGGATATTACCAAACCTATGATGCGGGAAAATTCTTATCCATCTTATCAAAAAGTCAATCTTGATCCGGGAATCAATCTAACCGATGCTGAACCACTTGAAAAGTCTATACTCGTCATTCATCCCGACAAACCTCCATGGCAACAACCATACAAAGCATAAGTGTTTAAGTTCATCAAGGATAAACCTCCTGACGAACATCTTATCGCCACAATATGAGAAATAGATCGAGTCACGTCTAGCCAAAGACGTTAAACAAAAGAGCTTCGTGGGAGGCAACCCATGTTTTATTTTTTTTCTCTTTATTCTTTTTATTATTCTTTTGTTATAAATTTTTACATTTTTTCTCTTCTTAGGTACAATGAGTGGCACTTATGGAAAAAAATACAACCGCGCCTCATGTTTTTCAGGCAAAACAAACCACGATTTAAATATGTCACACTTCCTTTCCCATCCACGCCCTGAACCATCACATGCCAAATAAGAGAGTATTCTTTTCCCTTAAAACATTTATTGATTTATTTTATGCATGATGATTTTAACATTGAGGATAATATTTAGTTTAAGTGTGGGGGTGAAGGCTTTTGGTTGAAAATTGTTGTTTAAATCTTGATTGGTTTTGCCGAAAATAATAGGAAGAAAATATGTGAAATTCATGCTTATTGATGACTTGGAAAAATTCCTTTCACATTAAAATTTTTTCTTAGAATCAACATGTTGAAATTTTTTAGATTCGGGATCCTAAAGTAAAAATGAGACTGATATGAAGAGTAAATTGGGATTGATAAGAACTTTTTAGCCTTGCAAATCGTTGCTTGATTAATTGATTCGATAGTTGGATAGATAAAATTGGACACAACATAAGCCACTTTTGTGAGATTTTAGCCTAATAAGCATACATCTTTTATGCTTCATATTTTTTTCTTTCATTGAGTGATTGTTAAGCATGATTAGTTTCTTCTAGAACTTGCAATGTTATACATGTTAAGACCACATAGGATCGAAATACTTGAGATGATTAAGGCACTTAAGTATGAACCTTGAGCCAAAAAGCCTACCTTGGCAAATATGATCACTAGAGAATCACTTTTGAGCCTGAGCCTTTTGTTTGGAAATTAACCATACTACAAGCCTAATTCCTTTTTGTTGATTTCCCCAATTTGCACCCGAATTAGGAGAATTACACACTTTTCTTACTTGAAAAAAGGGAGAATAATCAAGCAAAATAAATAGAAAGGGAGAAAATCTTGAAAATAGGGAAACGAAAGAAAAATATCAAAGAGAAAATTATCTTGCTTGTTCAAAAAAAATTCAAAAGAAAATAAAAAGACAAAAAAAAGTGAAAGATTGAATCATTGTTTCTTCCAAAGTTAAATTTGTGCAAAAAGCTTGATACAAAAGAGAAAAGGAGTGTGAAGTTCTTCGATTCAAAAAGCCTAGAAGTTCTTCTCATCATACCTTGTCCTAAACCACATTACAACCAAATTCAAAAACCTTTTGATCTTGTAATTCGGTCCAACTAGTGGTGGAGATGTGATGTATTTGCAAGCCTATGGTAAGACTCTTTTACATGCTTTGACTTAAGTGTTGTTGTCCCTTAAATACCTTGAGCGAATTGAGTGAATCTTTTGTAAGTGTGTTTAATTTTATTCCATCTTTGACTTCAAGATAGTTAATTGTGTGATTATTTGCTTGTGCTAAATTGCAATCATTGACTTATTACTTCTCTTATCCTTTCTATTTACCAAAAGGACCCTAGGTTTTGAGTTTCAATATGCTTGAGGACAAGCATAATCCAAGTGTGGGGGTATATGATAAGTCTAATATTTGCATATTTTTCACATATATATACCTATATTTTAGTGTTCTAATCCAACTATAAATCTATGTTTTAACAAGTATTTGATTTTTCAAGGAATTTTGACAACTAAAGGATAATACATGCTTAAAAGAGAAGTTTCAATTGGATTTGGATTTTAAGAGCACTTAACATAAGAAGAGGAATTCTACTTCAAGTTGAACTTTTATGTTTTATATTATATTTGGAGTATGATAGAGTTTTAAATTAAATCTTATTGTAATTCCTTCTCCTAGTTAATGTAAATGACCTCTATTCTAAATAGGGTCATGAGGAGAAGAGAAATCATTCATCCCATAATTCTCATTCTTCTCTTCTTTGTTGATTTCCCTTCTCCATGAGATGCTAAACTCTTTTTCTAGTTAAGGTTTAGGTTCGAGGTTATTAATAAAAGTTTTTAGTGAGATTTCTTGTTCTTTATTTTCTTCATCTATTTCAAGTATTTTTATATCTTCTGGGCCTATTCAACACGTATATATTGGATTATCTTAATTCAGTAAAGTTAACGGATTAGTGTTTTGATAGTTTATGTGCATTGGGTCTCTTAATTCAGTAAAGTTATTTGATAGGTTTTAATTCTATGTGGATTATCTAAAGATTTTAATCTTGATAATAAGAGTTAGTCATTTATGGATTATTAAGTGATTATCTACTAAGTAAGAGAGATTGGGTTTAATTGTGGATTATACCAATTAACCTATAACCAAGCTATTTGAAATTGATGCAGGTTTATCTTTTGTGAAGTTCAATGATCTAAAACTTGGATTAATACACCAAGATCTACCTTAACTAGAGTTCCTTTTAATATAGAATTCTCATTTACTTTAAATTGTTTTCTTCAATTTTACTCAAACACAAAAACTCCTTTTTACTTTAATTGCTTGTGAACTTAATCTCTTAACCGCTCTATGTGGGGTTGACCCTATTTGTCGCTACTACAAATCCAAAGAACAAGTAAGTATTATTTTTTGACGGATTCGACAACCATCAAAGAACTAAGTTGATATGTATCAACATTACCTTTCATACCATGTATAATGCAAAGTGCAAACCACCGTTATAAACAAAATTTTCTTGCCCTTTATACACAAGCATCGAATCGGTTAATTGGAACAACATATAAAAATCCATATAAATTCACCCCAAAACTTTCAAAATCACATAGATTATAGAAGCTAAGTATCAAATTACCTAAAATCAGTATATCACCAAGGCATCCAGCAAATAATGGGAGCCAAGCAATCGTTGCTGCTTCATCTAGGCAACTGTCTTTCAGTTTAGTAATGATAAAAGCATAGGCCAATAAATACTAAGAATTAGCTTGTTAAATGGAACAACATACTTCTGCAAATGAGTTTCCCAGTACATCTGCTGCCAATCAACTGGCTGGCCGCGCTCCTTACGTTTAGGCCAACGAAAGTTAAACAATGCCTTCCATGTTTTATCGAAGTTCCCATTTCTGTAAGAAACTAACATTATACAGTCATCTCACAGTTCTACTCTTATGTTCTACATAAAGAGAAAAAAAAAGGGGGGATGTAGAGACATTGAATCTAACATACCTTACATGTTTTCTCCCTATTTTTACTTCATCACTAGAAAGATCATCGTCATCATAGTTCTTAAGTGGCCTGCTCAAATAAAGTTAATACCTGTCAAGAATAATTAAGTAGCCTGTCTATAGTAGCAACTAAGCAAAAGTTACACAAGCAATGTCAAGAGGGAAATAGTTTTGCTACCTTAAGTAAAATCTTTCAAAATCAAGCTCATTTCTTAGACGATTAGATGATCTAGTAAAATATTTTGCCTATTTGAAAATTTTCCCTTCCTAAGTAAAAAATATCACATTTTTTTCACCCATAACCATTTAACCAGAATTATGACATTTATAAATTTGAAAAACAACTCGAAAACATAAACAGATACACAAAATTTAACTAACATTCCACTCTGCAACTTCTGCAAGGCCAAGGGAGATAGACGTTCTACTAAGGGATTGAACAACTCCTCGGGAAGTTGATAGACATGTGGCAAAATATCATCATGCCCTGCAGCCAACCCAACCAATGATTAAATTCAGTCACTGGGAGCTGGAAATATCAATAAAAAGGAGAATAAAAGCATCTCTCAGCAACTTTGCATATCTCAAATAATGCAAACAGTAAGCACCACAAGCATTGAAAAAGGGAAATTCACCGAGGAGAAGTTCTGTTTTAACATCCATGCACAGGGACACCAAGGAGGGAACATCCGCCATTCTCCTCTCTTTATGCATGATGAAACACAAACTAAAAAAACTACACAAGGGAAAATAAATAAAGCAAATGCCCCAAGCACGAAAGGAGAGTTGGTATAACACACAAACGGAAGGATGAGATTAATTAAAACTTGGAGTTGCTAAAATATTAAAACTTTTTGAGTCAAGAGTCAGGAGGAAGCACCACTGCGCAGAGCTTGGGAGTTCTTGGACTTGGTAGCTGCAAATTGAGTTCCAGGCTCTTTCTTCACAGCCTATTGCATGGAAAGGAACAAACTTGAAGAAGAAAAGAAAAAGACCAAGGCTTCAAGATTCAAAACACTAAAATCTCAGAATCAAAACCCTCGTTATGCCTAAATTCACTTGGACGTACTGAGCATGAAATGAAAGTTTATATAGTGAGTCATGAGTGAGTTAGTTATGCGAGCCAATTTCAAGATTCAAGAAAGGGCAAGAAACTGGTGGATTTTCTTTTCAATGAATATCCAACCGTTGTTTTACACATAAAAACGCACCGTATCAGTCACGATTTACTATAATCCTCATGGACATTCTATTACAATGAAAGTGAGTTTTGAGCAGTGAGTTTCAAATGCCACCCACATTAAGCAATTAAATTAAACCCAATGGTTTTGAGCTGTGACAGTGATACCTTTTTTGGTTGAATTGTGACAATGATATTGTTTCCCAATCTGTAATGTAGAAAAAATACTTTTCAATCAAGTTATTTCCCAATATAATAGGGATGGTTATATATACTTGGAAAAAAGTTCACGAGCAAGGTTTTTTAGGAGTTTAGGATTTAAGTTGTAGGATTTAGAATTTAGAGTTTATTGTTAGAATTTAAGGTTTTAGGATCATTAATTTCAATTTTAAAATTTAGCTTGAAAATAGGCATCTTGTGTAATTTTTTACACCGACAGTTTTTCAAATATTCACTCATATAGTAATAGGGTTAATATGCTCAAACAATAGATTTTTCTTCCACAAGCATATCTAATTTAATTCTAAAAACTAAAATCCAAAACCCTAACCTCTAACCATAAACATTAAATTATAAATCCTACAACCTAAACCCTAAACTAAACCTTTAACCCCTAAAAACAAATTTTCCACCGCTAATGTATAAAATTTTTTTTTTCATAATAATAATAATTTTCATCTTCCAATAAAAAATCCATTTCCACACTCGATTCCTTGTACTGTGTGAGAGCAAGCAAGTTCTCTTGTCCTCCCGCACTAGTAAACAAATAGAAATCATCTATCTTTTTTAGTGTCTTTATTTATGCTCTAATATTAAAATATTAAGTCTAGGGTTTAGAGCTAAGGTTTAAGATTATAATTTAGAATTAAAATACAAGGTATTGAGTGTATTTTTTAAGGTTTATAATTTAAAATTTAAAGTTAAATTTATTTAGTATTGAAAAATAGAGAGGGACACTGACCGAAAAACGACAGAAGATAGTTGTTCCTGCAAACAGCCTAGCAATGCAACACATTGAGATATACTACAACATAAAATCGATCACGATGAATTATTGTTGTTGTGTATTTACACACTGTAAACATTCTTGCAGCATTTTTGTTATTGTCAAAATGATGCACCCACCCTCCCTGATCTTTGACATAGCACCGTTGCAACCGTATGACACAGTCGAACATTAGCTTCCTATATAATCTCCACTGCCGACGTTGAGCCTCGTGTAGAGGCTCCTTGGCATATTTGTCTCTTAGGGATGGATCCAATGGGTTTTCAGGTGAATGCCATTGGGAAATAAATGACACAAACCGTTTCAAAATGGATACCAATTATTATATATGATCCAAATTTTAAAATTTTGTAAATATGGTTGAAATTAAAACCGTTACAAAATGGATACCCAAGTAAAAAAATAAAAATAAAAGTTTAGGCCTCCTCTATGACAATGACTGTTACATATGTCAAAAATCCATTCATATCATGAAAATGGAGATTTTATGTTTAGAGACATCGAGGAGCTGACTGCCAAATATTTACTAATTTGTTTTGTCCAGTTTCCAGCTCTGATGGTAAAAAAATAACTGCAGCCACACGTATAAACAAAAAAAATCATACAATCTAGAATTTATAGCGAAAACAGAGTTAACAGGAAACTGAAAGTACATTCACCAAGGAAAAACCAACCTTAATTATATATATGAATGTAGTATGTTTCCAAACTAGGTTACTTTTTACATCAAAAAAACTGGGCCTGCGATCCCATATCTCACCCACCAACTATAATGGCACTCACTATTCATTACACCTAAACCTCCAAACTAAAAGGAAAAGACCTGCCCTCCTATGGCAGAAGAATAAACCAATAAAAAAAGTAAACCCAGATCGACTAAACAAATTTGTGCCCCCCAACTCAACAATGTCGGCTTTTACAATTTGAATGTAAATAATAATAATAATAATAATAATAAACCAACAGAACAATTCACAGAAGATTGATGTAAATATATATATATATATCAAGGGGGGTAAACGAATTGAATTTACAACTGTGGAGTCGGCAATAGTGTTTGCAATTCCCCATTGCTGACCTCGACTCAGAAAAGGAGACCGTAGATTTACGCTTCCTATGCCTTACTCGTGTAAAAATTGGAAGGCTTGATTCTCAAGAAGTTCCTCTGCTGGTTTGACTTCCAAGAAGTCCTTCTCTTGGAGCAAATTGGTGAGGTCATCCACAGAGAAGGGGATGCTGTATTAATAAATGCGGATTAGTTTACTTCTCTATGACTTTTACATTCCTAGGCTCGGCATGTACAATATTTTATATCAACTATACTTGGGTTCTAATAGTCTAGTTAGACTCTGTCCATTCATATCACGCCGACTGTAACTGTTGACATCTTCCTGAATTAACATTCTCAATCACAAAACCCGCCCGAATGCGACTTTTACTCCAGACAGATCACAAATCAACGTCCCTAGGTGCATATGGTAAGAACATACCTAGAATTGTCATCCAATAAAAAGGAACTGCTAGCAGCATCGTTGGAATCTTCTGTCATTAGTACCCTCATGCTTGAAATAACCTGTAGAAGAGTGCAGGTTGCCAATAAATCGTATCTGATTTCTGAACTTCCTATACAACCAAGAAAAAAGATCATATGCCGTGCGAACTTACATTTGGAGCAACACTTCGAGTATTGTAGTTGTCATCCCAGTACAGAGTACATATTCTGTATAGCTGCTGTACACTAAGAATCTGACCAAACCAAAAGTTAATGTCAGATGGTATCGGAAAATAGGTTAGAATAGGAGATATAGAGAGAGGACTTACAGGGCAGAGATCATTTGTAATTTCATCATATGAAATTCTGTACTTTTGATGTATAACCTGTAATCAGGTTTTAATAAAATTCAGCATAAATCTATATTCACTGCTATTAAAAGCCTAGGGTAATTTTTTTTTTGAAAAAAAAAAGCCTAGGGTAATTGAAATATCAATACCCGAGTAATGATTAATGAAAAAAAAAAGTACTAATTAGGAAACAATTTCTGAGCAAAGCACCACTACTACAGCAGGCACAAATCAGTATAACAATGAATTCAAAGGTAAGGGAACAAATTCCAATAGATTTACAAGCATGATCCACATTCTGCAAGCAAACGAACGCTAATCAGTTTGATAGAAGTTAGACTAACCTACAACCACAGCAACAAAAGGAAATAGCAAAGCTACTGGTAAATCCTGTCCCTAAATATCTGCTACACTTCCTAAACCGGCTATTCTTTTTATTTGGAAAGTTGTTTTACCCGTACTATTTACATTATTTAGTTCCATATTGATTTTCACTGAATACGGCATTTGGAAACCATTATTAATCAATATGATCTTGTTACCTAATACTTCGTGCACTGTCAAACATAATAGAACAGGACCCAATGATTGCAAGGTAAAAGGGTTATGGAGATTATTTCTAGGGATGACAACAGGGTGGGGCGGATTTTTGGCCACCCGCCCCGAATCTTGGAGCAAAAACTCGTCCCCATTTCGACCCAAGTCAATCCTAGATTTTCCCACATTTTTTCACTTCCAGATTTTCAGACCTACCAAACAAGTCACCAACAATAAGAAAGGAAATTTGAAACCAGAATGAGGCCACCTGGAAAAAGTCCCAAGACAAAAAAGTAATCAAACAAAGAAGCCAGAAGCATCCTCGGAACTGGAAATTTGAAACAATATAATTTAGTTAAAGATAAAAAATGAAAGAAGGTCCATGTTTCAAGCACCAAAATCAAACATAAACAATGAACATAATAGATTTCAGGAAAAAATGAAGCAAAAAAAATAAATATCATATATATATATTGGAAATGATGAAATTCGAGTTGAAAATAAAATAAACAAAATCAAACATAAAAAATGAACACCCAAAATTTTAAAAAAGAACATGCAAACAAAATATGAAGGGTTAAGTAAAAGAATATTTATGGAAAATATTTAAACTCGAAATACAAGAGAGAAAAATCAGAGATTTTCGTAAATACACCAAAATCCACTCAAGATCTAACAAAAAAATGTTTCTTCAAATAACTATATTTAAACTCGAAATACTAGAGAAGAACAAATTTAGAGATGAAATCTTAATAATGAAGAACAAAAGAAATGAAGAGAAGAAAATTAGAGGAAAAATGAAAACAAAAGAAAAAATGGAGAGACAGGATAGAGGCAGCTGGAGAGGCAAAATAAATGAAACTTTTGACCTAATATATATAGTGGCATTGTAAATATGATAAAAATTTAGCCCAAGTATTTTAGGTCGGGTCCGGAAATTTTTAACCTAAACCCGAACCCATCCCGCCCCTGATCCCAACTCTATTCTTCCCAAAACCCTCCTCGCCCCAAACCCATTTTTTTTACAAAAAACTGTCGCTATAGGATTGGTTTGGGACCCATTGGGTCTTGATCAAATTGCCATCCCTAATTATTGCAGGTTTTTTTTCTCAAAATGCTAAATAATCATTATCAAAATTGTCCGTAGAAGTGATCCACTAATTGACTGAATGCTCAAGCAAGTTCCATCTTGTATGAGTTCGAATCCTGAGATTTACCTTGGAATGTAATTATCTCTACTTAATAAAAAGAAATTGTCAGTAGAAATATCTACAGTCAAGCTCAAGACCAGATAAGTGAACACTTCTTACTCCCATTACCAAAAAAAAAATCCACAGTGAAAAACAAGCAAAACAACCAATAACATATCTGTATTGCCAAAAAAAATTCCTGACATACCAAGAATCCAACAGCCTGCCTTATGTGCTTAAGTTCATCCCAGGATGTCCCCGCATACTGCAGTACAAGTAAAAGTGAAGGAAAAGCATCAGCATAGTCATGGGCCTAAAGTAAGTAAATTGTTCGGCAAACTTATGTTGCAAACCTCCTTATATAACACGATGAAAAATACGACCAAAAAAGTTACCTCTTCTTTTGCTTGGCAGCACCAGAGCTCTAACTCAGCTAACCCAGCCTTAACATATTCACCATTGCTAAATGTACAACACTCACGGCGTAGTAGGAGGCTGGAAAATGATAAATATAAAAATGCAAATATAACCAAACCATTTGAATTAAACCTGCAAATAACAATAAACAAAACATACCTATTAAACAATTGTACATTAATGTATGAAAATGTTTGAGTGAAGATCTTCTGGATAAGAACAGAAGGCACCTGAAAACCACATAACAGTAAAAACCTCTGTGCATGTAACTGGAAATCAAGATCGACAGAGGCAATCAAAGTTTTTGAAGGCAAGTTAGAAAGAAAAAATTAGGTCCCTTACAAAATTTTCTTTCAAAGTGCTTAGGAGGGTGTTGAGGCTATCAATAATGCTCTGCCAGTGAGTTGAAGGAGAATCTTTGCCAAAGGACCGCCCAGATCGTAGTACACTTCCCTTAGATGTTCTCGGAGCCTAACATCCAGCATGACAAATTAGACAAACAAAGAGATCAAAACTAAGATAAGTTTAGCTGCAAGATACAGATTCAAAATGTTAAACAGAAACTAACTGAATCACAAGATACCTGGATGCATAGAGAAAGCAAAGATGATAACTCTTTCTTCAAGTTGTCTCTAATGATTCCATAAATCTTTTCCACATATGCTGCAAGTTGCTGCTTGAAAAGTAAAGCAGGATATTTGGCCTCTACTTGACGAACTACTAGTGCAGCAGTCGTAGCAAGGTTGTTGGAAGAAGGAGATGAGCGGAAACCCTGGGTTAAGAGAGAAATGAACGTGAAAAAAAAAAGTCTTATACTTCCTCAAAAATAATATACTCAGTGGGGAAATACGAATTTCAAATACCATTGTCATCCTTCCAAACAGAGAGGTTGCAGCAGTTGGCTTCCGACTTGGAGTTGCACCACTTGAACCAGCAGCTTTAAGACTTTTTTGGAGCAAGAACAATAATGCTGATGTGTTGGACAACCAATAAGCCATATGACCATTGTTTTCTTCATTCTACAATAAAAACAGTTTTATTCTTCACTCATGAATTATGTATTTATGCTTGTTCTACTATAGCAAGCAGGAAGTAGAAAAAAGATGCCCAGATAGTACAATTCAGAAACAGAAGAAAGTGTGGTCTTCTAAAGCAACTATTTTACAATTATTAAAGCAGGGCAATCTAATAAAAGGGAAGAAAAATATGCAGCAAAAGCATCGTGCCGTGTCACGACTTATCGGAAGCAAGAACAACTGCTCACCTTATAAGGACTTCATTCAGAAAATGAGATTATAATGACGAATTGATGAGAAATAGAGAAGGTTAAAATTAGCAGAAAACGTTGAATGATAAAAGAAAATGAAGCAGATGACACTTCCTAAAATTACTTCACCAACAAGAAGGAATCGTACAATCAATTACCTCAATTGCAGAACCAATCATCTGAATAAGACGATCAAACACATTGGTCCTTTCAGCTTCAAAAGATTTCCAGTGGAGAAGACATTTATATATGGTAAATGCGGCTACAGGTTTTCCTTGACTGAACCCAATATCTTTTGATACGCAATTGATCAGTGCATCAACATTCTCCTGTTGAGAGAATGGCAGAAAATATGATTTGACACACTGCGAAAAAGAAAAGGCTTGATGATGCAAAAATCAATTGTAGGAAGACATACGTGTTGCCGTTCAAGATTGGATCTTCGCAATTTTCCATCAGTTTCTGCACCAACCTTCTTCACTGGAGTCACACCCTGTGGTTCCTGCAGTAACAGCTCTTGTCAATGGTCACACTAAGAATATAGACAAGTATGATCAGAATAATTAAAATCAGATATGTAGCATACATTTGATTTGTTCAATTCATCCATATGGTGCCCATTTTCCAAATTCTGCAAATTTTCAAAGCAAAAGAATAATAGTAAACATCAACATAATGACTAATGAAACAGGATAATAAAAGAATAATGCTATATTTTACCGGAAACACTGGAATTGGTGGAAGCTGTGAAATATTCTTAACAGATGAATTTAACAGGGTTTGCTGCCTCAAAACTTGGTTTTCAGATTCAATGTCTGAAATCTTTTCTTCAAGACTGCTAACAAAGAAGCAATGATAACCGAGGAAAAGACAAAAAGGGGGAAGAAATAAATAAACACAGGTTCAGCAATACACATGCAAATGAGCTTTATCCCAGATTCTGCAAGTTAACCGTAAGAATTTATCTCAAAATCTTCTCAGTAAAGGCACAAACTAACCTGTGCATAACAGTCTTCAACTGAACTATTTTTGATTCTGCATCCAAAGCTTGTTTCAACCTTTCTTCACTTGTCTTGTTTGACTCTTCAAACTTTTTCTCTGTTTCATCAATTTTCTTTTCCAAAGAACTCACCATTGCCTGTAGATAATCATCAGCAATGAGAAATATAATTATGAAATAAGTGTTCTCTTTAAGAACAACCCCAAGATACACTTATATTATCGTATGTTCACTATATCTTTATGCAAATACAGATATTAGACAGCCTCCTAACCTTCAGTTTTTCATTCTCATTTGTAAGCTTCTCAAGCATCACGGAGTCCACCACCGGAACCTCCTGAATTATAGGGACTATCTCAGCTGCCTTTTTGGCAACCTCTCGTTCCTTCGCAAGCAATTCTTTGGTTTCTTTAAACTGAACTTGTATGTCTTGCAAAGTAGACTGTAGTTTTACATTTTCTTGTGTTTTAGCCTCTTCCATGTCAACCTACACATTAAGACAAGAAATTATAAATGATGAGAAGAAAATATTGACACTAATTTCAATTGATATTTAAAACTAGATTAAAATCAAATACATCCCTAATCTGAAATTCCATCCAAAAGTGGCTGGAAATATAGCCAGGGATTATATAAGAATCCCTCGCAATAAATGCAAATATAGCAAGTTATTTATCTAAAGAAACTAATTCAAGATGGGAAGTCAAATAAAACTGACAGCCTCATAACCTACAATATTTAAAGCATGAGATAGCTAAAAACTAATGTCCTTTCTCCATAACATAGTGCATTAAATAAAAAATATGATGTTTTGACAGAAGCCAAGCACATAATGCCTCAGTTCTGCATATCCTTGCCTCTAATGGATTAGCTATGTTTTACCAGATACAACACAAACAGAGAAAACACCACATGCACACAACAAAACAAAAGAAAGAAACTAGCTTCAGTTAATTTATTATCATTCTTACCCTCATTCTTTTCTCCAGCTGTAGCCTCCATGTCAGTTCCTCAACTTGCTTTTCCAGTTTGTTCTTTGCAGCTTGCAAAGCTCCAGTTTCCCTAGCAGCCTACAAAGAAAATAATAACAAAAAACAGGGATGCATAAATAAATAAATACGTCAAAGATGGTAGGACTATAGATATTTGGTTTTAGATAAGATTTCGCCAGAGCAGAGGTATCTTGAATAGGCTTTTACCTTACATGAAAAGATAAAGAATTAAAAAAAGAACCCTTAAAAATATATCTTAGCAAAGCTGCAACCTATTAGTTCTCTGGTTTCAAATTTAAGCAAACGGGGCCACAAAAGATAATTGTGCCAATTTCCAACCATTTTCAAAGATCTAAAAGACGGTGGACAACAATTTATAATAAAAAGTTTGATGGGAAGAACAAAATATACCATCTTAAGCTGTCGCAGTTCTTTGCGAGCAAGTTTTCCTCTCCATGCACATTGTGTTGCAATGGCAGCATTCTTCAACTTCAGATAATGCAACCGAGCCAAATACTTGCGACATTGGCTCTGTTAAGTACAATAAAAGTCATTCCAAGTTTTCGTTTTAAATGACTACAAAACAAAGAGGTTCAGGCACTGAAACCAAAATTGGAAAGGTAAAACAATTTTCAAAACATTGTCACAGAAGCAGTATGATAAAAGAACAATTTAAAATCCTTGACCTACCTGAATTATAATTGCTGCTCTGGTCTGCCTTCTGCGACGTAGCTCATTGCGAGCAGCCATCCCCCGCATACCTGTTTGAATGGAAAGAGCAGAAGAAAACAATTCTTTATAAGCTTTCCTAGCAAGATGCATACGCAAATCTTTCTGGATCATCAAACTGGCTGCTTCTCTTCTCATGCCTCCGTAAACTTTGCGAGCAAGTTGTCCTGAAATCAGCACAGACAAAAACTATCATAAATGCATTAATAAATAGTAAATTTAGTTCATTTATAACTGCCACAGGCAGAAATGCATTAACATGAATAAATACCTCTGCAGACAGATTGAATCTGTAATGCAGATCGGCGAAGCAAAATAAAACTTCTGCGAGCTAAATAAGAACGAATTTTCCTCTGGATAATGATAGCAGATCTTCCTAGGACTTCAGTCCTACGGGTATCTAGTTCAGCCATCTGACCGGCCCTGAGAAAAACCTTCGTCTTACCAATCTGCCAAAAATAAAATGGCATCAGTATATCTCACCCAAAATCCAACCATACAGATGCATAAAACATGTGAGTAAACAATCATGAAACA
This sequence comes from Hibiscus mutabilis, assembly GCA_019671005.1. Lineage (NCBI taxonomy): Eukaryota > Viridiplantae > Streptophyta > Magnoliopsida > Malvales > Malvaceae > Hibiscus > Hibiscus mutabilis. Next base: position 15,492,934 of record CM033717.1, on the reverse strand, counting down.
AGTAGACACATATACAATTTGTTCAAAAGCAATGAATGAACTCCCATTTGGAGGATGCCAGTCCCGTTTCTATATGTATGCTAGCTACATGATGCTCACATCCTCAAGAAAGAAATGAAACGCTAATAAAATTAGACAAAAATTGAGCACTTATAAGTTATAACATCAAGTTTGAGGCTTGAAAGCCAACACGTTAGATCTGTACATGACAAGTTTTAGCTCTTTGCTAACAGTTGCTAACTTCCAGGAATTTTTCAAGTGTACTAGGGATCCAGTTTCCAGGGTTGTTTACTAGCAAATCCAAACTTGAGCTGTTTACCCAATAACAAATTAACTTCTACACCAAATAGACCTTTTGACAGACGAGTTGCGTTGAATCTCCTCGTTTTGTGAATGAGTATAAGACAAAGGCCAAACATAAATAATTAATTATCTTCCTGTTGCATATCTGTCTGCTAGCTTTTATTGACATCTTGATGAAAAGGGATTTGCATAAGATGTATCCAAAAAAACAACCAACCTGGTACTAATGGCAAGGAAACACAATTTACTAAAAGTGTTCGAATGTCCATCAGACATTTACCTGATAGCCTTGAAGTCCAACCTTCTCTAGAAGCTTTTTGCATGCAGCAACCTCGTCAGAACTAACATGTATAATGAATGGGTCAGGGTACAGTTTGGAAGAAATCTCTTGAGAGCAAAGCAAATTATTAACTGTACCTTCCATCCAGAACTTCAGGTGCAAGGAGGCCAAATCGGTCTACAAATTCATCAAATTGTTTTCTAGTAGGATATCCAGCACAACTAATCCTGATTGCCTCCATAACTCCCTGAAATGTGACAAACAATGTGGATTGGTAGGAAAGCAGTTCTAATTAAACACCAAATATACATTTCATTCAACCTCATAAAATATATCATTCTTACCCCACATCGAAGTTGTTGCAGAATATTCTTATTCTCAAATATTGATGGCTTAAGAAGATTATTGGGCTTTACACAACGTATGTAATGTGGCTCAGTGGAACTGAGGGTTTCAAGTAATGATAGTAATTGTTGCTGTGTAATAAAAAAGAAAGAAAAAAGAGCATTCGTATTCCATTAGACTGGGGGGAAAAGGTAATAATCTGCATTTAATAAACAGAAACACCGGCACACCTTAAATCTAGAACCTATTGATGAGAATTTTGATGATTTGGAAGATTCCTCGGCTAAAGGTGGAAATAAACCAGAAACAAAGGAACATTTTGAAGCACTCAAAAGGGCTTGATGTTCAGCTACAACATAATCTTTGTTCTTGTCCAGGAACAACTCAGTTTGATAAGTAACCTGAAAAAGAGCATTAAAAAACCATTCAGCTAACTTCTTGGTTATGTTCTATGACATGAATTTATTACAAAGTGAAAGCAAACCTACATCACCAGCATAATGGCAAATTGTGAAGTCGCTACGAGACAATTTGGGCTTGCTGAATCGCTTATGATTTTTAAATGTCTGATACAGCTTCTGAGCAAATGTTTCATGTGTTGATCTCGGAAACATGCTTTTAAAATTTAAAAGGACACGCAAGAGAGGAAAAACTTCATAAACATCACACAACAGTCGGATATAATTTATAAACAACATTTGGGTAGCTGATAAGAAACTTTATTCAAATTTTGAAACGTCAAAAAATAAGTAAATGCAAGCTACATCTTACCAAGCCTCGTCTAGAAGAGCAATTATGCCACCGGGTTTCTGGAAAACAAGAACAGGGAAAATGAATAACATATAACAAACAAATTAACCACCAAATAACTGTATGAAGCGTTTAACACTTTTGATTCACTGATGTGATTAACGAAAGCACACCCACATCTAGGTATATGATTGGTAAGAATGTTCAAAACACCAAATTAAAAAAATAGAAGAAAATATTTCTTTGCGACAGGAGGAAAGGAAACGAGAGAAAAATGCAAGAGCACAGAAACACATAAAAGAGATAAATTCTTGAGAAGAATAAAGGTAGTTTCTCAGGCACAAGAGTACTCAGAGAAGTTTGCACCAGAAATTGCCAAAGTCAGTACAATGATAATTAATAAATTGATATCAACATCAAACAAGGATGATACTAATGCAAGATTCAAAATAATGTTTGGATAAAAAAGGAAATTATCGTCAGATGGTACTTCAAATATTTCTACAATTTAAGTAGCAATCAACTGAATCATTACTCTTCCATCATTTCAAGCAGATGGCTTGAAGCAGGCATTACATTCTACATTGCTTGCACAAGAAACTCATCCAAGACATGTTAGACAAAAATTGAACAAATATCGTTTGGTCTAGTTATAAGTGACTAGTTTTGTTTTATTCTAGATTATGGTTGGTGGCTAAGCTTATTTATAACTATTTCAACATCTGACATTTGATCCATCTCTCCTCTTTCCTCATCGTCCTTCCCCAAATTTCTTCTCTTGTTTCCAAGCTGAGCATTTTACACCACAATCCTCATCAATCGGGATTTTCCCCCATGTTATGAATTTTTTAAACGAGAATAAAGCATCAAGGTTGCCCTTAGGACGTTATTTAAGCAATATCCAACATGAAGTATAAAAAGGTTTTCGGCACTTTGGGTTATCAAACATCAAGGTAATTTCATTTTTTAAGGAGATGACCAAAAGATATTGGGAATAACCACAACATCAGATAGATTATTCATCATTAACATCCATCCTAAACATGTTCCATGAAAACAAAAAATGTTAAACATGGATGCAACTACAACTGAAATCACCAGACAAATGTAAGGGAACTACAAAATAGCTACAAGCATAAGTGTACAGATCAAGCCGACGAGCCTTAACACAAATTTCTTTTAATAGAGATTTATAGCCAATAACACAACCAGAGTTTACACAGAGATCCAATTATACAGAGATTCATTTTTATGAGGGTGAATATTGGAGGAGCAGATGATACAATACTAAACCAATCTGTCACAGACCAGCCAAAATCATTGGAGAGGTAGATCAACAGACCTTTTCAATGAGGTCCAGAACATCTTGATTATCAACAAATTCAATATAGCTCCAATTAATTTCTTCTTTTGTATACTCTTCTTGCTCCATTTTGAAGACGTGCTGAGCCAGAATATTTTAGAGGTATCACAAACTATAGAACAAAACCAGGGAAATGTTAAGCATGAAGTGCATATGTCTTTCATAAACAAACCTGGTTGAAATGCTGCTGTAATTTTTCATTTGTCAAGTTAATGCAGAATTGCTCAAAACTGCAAAGAAAGTGGTACATCAAACATCAGATAAACAGCAGGCAATAGCAAGCACCCAAAAGGTCACGGTCGCTAGTTTTAATCATGATTATATATTATAGATTCCAAAATAAGAAGCACGATGAGAACTGTCATCCCGTGGAACTATGCACCTTCACCGCCAAACTATACAAACTACAGGATAATAAACAAGTCTCTTCTCTCTTGATGACAACAGAAGTGGCAATGCCCACATGATATCCAACTCAGATATTAAGTAGACAGGTCCAATTACAACTGAAACAGCCTTCATGGAAATAGCAAACTTCAACATTTAAACGATATGTACGTAAGCGTTCCATAACATTAATTTAGGAATTCATCATAAAACTCTTGAAAAACATTATATCACACAACTAAAACATATTCATAAGGAAAAAGATAACAAGCTCAACAATATATTTAAATTCAAGTTGCTCACCCAAACCTACAGAATCGAACAGCATAGGTCTCAAACCATTCATTCAATACTTAGCAGAAGCTATGACATCAAAGATGCGACAACTAAAAGTAAGATAAGGGCCAAATTTCAAAATAAAAAAGATACACATCTTGGGAACTGATTTTTAAACCTCCAGTCAACTAATTGACAAATTTGTTTAAGTTAAAATTATCAAGGACCAAAGAACAGAACTAGAGCAAAAATTTAACAATTCTAAACATGCCTTATAAAAATAATATACAGACCAAATGCCAATACAACTTAGATTTATATGCACCATAGTCCATTCCAAACCCATGAACAATGTTCGATGCAACAGATGCTTCGAGAAACTAGGAACATTGGGACAAACATACAGCATAACCAATTACATATGTCCAAACAAATTAAATACTTCAGAAAGAAATTAATTGGTGCCAAGATCATTATTAGCATGACAGTCAGGAAATTGTAATGTTGATTAAAAGGGTGACAGCAGCATATAGCTAAGCAATTATTAACAGAGAAAGTAAACTGCACTCATACTCATAAAGGAAATGAATGCCCTATATCCTAAAGCTCTAGAGAAAACTTTCTTGACCACCACAGAAAATGAAACTCCATTGCCAAAAACCACCAGATCCATCAATAGAAATTTGTTTGTTGAGTGCTAATACTAAGAGTGAACGCATATCAGGAGTTCAGGATAATGCTACATGAATCCAGAAGAGAGAAATCCTTATGTGCAGAACATCCAAAAGCACCACCTTTACCATGCCTTAACAAATGGGAATAGATCTCTCAAAACACTGCTTCTTTTAGTGTCAAATAATAAATGACAGTAAAAAGTATCAAGTATCAACTGTGGCTCATGATACATCTTCCCTTTCTATTCATTGGTTTCAGAAAACCAACTTTGGTTAATAATGAAAACAACAGGCATACCGGTTAAGCACCTGTTAGTCTTGAAACTCTCAAATCCATAAATATCCAGCACCCCAATTAAGAACTTTGAGTCAGGATCTTGACCAATTGAACTATTGATCTTATCCACGATCCTGTGGAATTAAAAAAAATAACCCCTTGTCAGAAATAACTGTCCAAGACAGAACAAAAACAAATAATTAGCAGAGTCCACTCTGAAGTGTTTCTCCTCAGACAGAAGAAGGGAACCATACCAGTCAAACAACCTCGAGTACACAATTTTAGCCAAAGCATCTCTACTAAGAGCAGCAGATGCTGGATCCAGCCATTTTGTAATGGTTTCATCACGAGTTACAATAACGCGCTTACACAAAGAATCTTCCAGTAACTTCTCATCGCACCTAAATAAAACTTGGGATTAAACACGCCATCTTTCTTCTCTTACAACAGCATATAAAAATTAACAAGTATCAAAGAAATGTCTTTCAGCTTACGTTAGTGCAAGTCCGTAAATTGTACACTTACATGAAAAGCTCAGCAGCAGTCCTCAAATGGAATCGAGATTTTTCATCTTTGGGTACCGATGAATCCATTTCCTTCCCTTTAGCAAATTCAATGTTCCCAAGATGGAGAATTGCTGCCACAACCCGGAATATTGCATCCTGACAAATAGCAGAAACAATAACCAACATGAAAAATTTTAGAAAACATTATGCTTAAGGATAATCTCACAGAATAATTTTTCATAGCATACCTGCTCATCAGAATTTATTCCAACAACATCCATCGCCTTCCTTGTAGCAATATATTCCTTAGAATCATCAACTCCATCCAACTCATTGCAATTGGATTGATTCAGATAGTGAAACGTTCTTGGGTTTCCTAATTTGTACTGCTTAATATCCTGAAAAGTAAAAGAAAATGAAAAGCAGGACAGGAGGAGACAAACATTCAAATGTATGAGAATTGACAATCTGAAGCATTACAATCTCACATATTAAAATTTGTTCTCTTTTTCCAAAGATACAAAGGCTACTCACAAACTGCACATCTATCCATAAGTGAAAAAAATTGTAGGTCCAAGATTTTCCTACTCTCTTACAATCAGATAAATTGAACAAACTGTTAAAAGGACTTTCAAGAACCCCCTCATGCTGGATCCTCAATAACACTACTATAACAAGCAATGAACGACTCTTGAGACAGCTGAGATGCCAGGGAATCCAATACAAAATCATTAGACATCAAACTTGGAAAATAATAGATATGAGAAACTGACACAGCTTTGAATCCAAGTAATTTGTTTAGAACAAGAAAAAAAAATAAACTATGAGCCACACTGTACCCAGATAGTAGAGATTAAATTTATTATTTTTAACTCATGTCAGCAAATGCATCAAAAGGACACTATCAATGATTTAATCCCATAATATTTCTATCTTAGAGACTTCTAATTATCTCCATTCACCCAACGACACATAATGCCAGTAGTCAATTCTCATCCTACCAGATCTATCTATTCATTGATTAATATGAAAGATACACGACTTAAGATAATCAATAAATTGTAAATCTAAAGATGCAGAATGTTTAAGTGCTTATTGGGGGAATGAATGCAAAAACACATTTTATCAAATACCTTATAAGCAACTTGATTAAGCGATCAAAAGCCACTCACCTCTGGTGGTGCCGCACAAAGCATGTAGAAACAGTGATAATTTCTCTCTGGGTCAGACACTTGACAAACACGTGATCTTTCTAGCAAATAAGTTCTGATTGCAGCTCCTGAAATCCGTCCCCTCTGGTCAAATTGGATCTCCACAAACTTACCAAAACGACTACATCATTCAAAACAATGCAAAAATTGATTAAAAAACAATGATTTTGATGTAGAATCTACAGTAATGCAGCATGTGAAACTTGACAATAAATATTTACCTTGAGTTATTGTTCCTGACAGTCTTTGCGTTACCAAATGCTTCTAAAACAGGGTTGGACTGCAGATTGGGAAAAAGGAAAAACAAATGTTGTTTAACACAGTTACTAGGATGATACATTCAAACTATCAAAATTAGACTTAATGTCACAAAGATCTAAATATAGCCACATTTACCTCTAGAACTTGCTGCTCAACTGATCTTCCTTCAGCAGCAGCTCTACCCCCCATGTAAGCAAGATACCGCATAAGCAATTTTGTACTTTCTGTTTTTCCGGCCCCACTTTCACCACTAACCAAAATAGACTGGCTTATTCCTTCATTGATCATTAGTCTGCATTAACAGAGAGCAATTTTAATTGTCAAAAAACAATTTATCATATAAAATGAACTTCCAGTCAGAATAGCCGGGTACCTGTAGGCAGCATCAGCTACAGCAAAGGGATGTGGACTTAACTCACCGAAGGCTGCCCCTTTATATTGTGCCATCATATGGCTATCATAAAGATGAGGTAGTTTTCTGAATGGGTTTACAGCAATCAATATATTTCCCGTATACGTCTGGAAGCACAACTCAGGACAATTACCTCCTTTTGTCAGTAAATTTTGAAATTTGATGCAACAAAAAGATTTCACCCACATTCATAGATACAATACATCACAAAAAATGCAAAACATGCAATCAATATATTCCACTATATGCCTGAAGGCACCATTTCAGAATTGCCTCCTTTTATCAGTCAGTTCGAAAACATGATGGAAACATAAAATACGTCATCTACATTCATCAATGCAATATACCACAAAGAAAGTAAATACATCAATTCTGCCAGAGAAAATGAAGAGAAGACAAAAAAACTGCACACAGAAAGAAGAAGGTGAACATTTGTTTGAAATCTTACATATATTTCATTCATATCGTATCTCGATCTTAAATTCTGCAGGACTCCCGGTTCATGCAAGTAAGCCAGCTTTGTCATATCATCAACTCCACAAGGTGGGGCCTCAGCATCTTTAGGATAGACATTTGAAGCCTTAACAACAACCTGTTGCAAAAGCATACGGAAGTAAAATTAAACAACTAGCTCATCCAAGAATTCAATCTTCTCGATGGATTTCCATAATATCATACTATTCTGCTTGACATGTAAAAGGGGGAGGGGAAGAAAAATTTAAGCCATATGAACATGATTGTGGCAATCAAACGGAAATTCATCAACCAGAATTCACCAAAATGGAAGTAAATGAGATTCATATGCACATAAAATAATCAATTTAGAATTTACAGAAGCAACTCACCGTCTTCCCTGAAGTACACATGACTTTAATATCTTCACCATTAATCTCCACAACTTCACCATCTATCCAAGCAATCTCAGAATCCTCCACCCAGACAAGAGATCCAACCACAAGACTGGTTGTGGCAGCCTACAAAAACCAAGAGTGCCCATGACTTACCAATTAAATTGAAATTATCCCTTATAGACACCTTTCAGTCAAGATTCAAGCATTCAGGCAAAACCACATAGATAAGTTCTCACTTTACAGTCTCAAAATGACTTCTCAATGAACTATACAGATAGTGCAGGAAACATGTAAAAAGTTCACTAGTAGAAGGAGGCTCTTAGGTCACCATTCCAACTTCAATACAGATACAATGAAAAAGATTTAGATCGAAGGGGCATATACACTATTTCATGTTAGAAAACCATTTAAATGGAAATGAAGGGATTTTGGCGGTTAGTGACCCATCTAATACCTGCCAAACTCATTCTTTGTAAAACCCTTTTAAATTGGGGGTTTTTTAGGGAAAAGATTACTAGATGCATGTTTGAATTTGAGCTTCATTAGAGATATGGAGTCAATAAAAACACTTAATTTACAGATTGGAAAGCATAAAAAATACAAATTTAGCCAGAGTACCAGCACATTCCAATTTAATGGCTTCAAAATCATATAACCAAGAACCAATATACTTTCCACACTCCAAGCAAATCACATTCATGGACATAAATCACCAGACAAAATCACACCCCCCAACATTGAAGGCCGTATTCAACAGACTCAAAACTAAATCGTGCTTAGAATAAAATGTACTACCTCAAGTTCAAGTCAATGGCAATACGATCCTTTACTGAAATTTTATCGCCGACAACATTCAACTACCATAGCAAACCAAGACAAGTAAAACCCTAAAACACGGATCTAAGTAAACATGAGGATTAATGTACCAAAACAGAATAATAACTAGCTTCAGCTCAAGTTCAGATCGGACAACTACAACTCCACAAAATCACCAAACGATTTCTCCAAATCAAGACCGTCCAAAGCTAGAAATCAGAAATAGTAACACGCAAAAATGAGAAGCAAAAAGAAAAAAAAGCCAAAGATATCATAAATAAATTACCATTTTTTATCCTTTGACCGAGATTGATCGGATCAGAAACTCGCGTTGCTTCTCGATCTACTCCCAAGGCGTTGAAAAATAATCATTCAACACAATACTCAGCCGAGAAAACTATTGGAAATGATCAATTGTTCTAAACGATTTACACTACAAAAGAATTCCAAACCAATAAGAAGAAGAAGAAGAAGCTTAAATCTCTTCGACAATGATTTTAGAATATATACGTTGAAGAAAGAGATTAAACCTCCCGTTTGCTGTGTTTATGAAAGCAGCTCTTTTTTCTTCTCCTTTTCTTCCTCTTCCCTCCTACTTAGGGACGGTCTTAATTCTTTTAAGTTTGTTTGATTTATTAATTTGTCTTTGTTAATGTATAATTAAGGGAAACAAAGCGTTTTATGTCAAGTGAGAGGAAATTCCGAAAAAGCCCTAGATTTGGGGGTGTAATTATGAACATTGATGCTAGGTTGACAACTAGGACGAGGTCAGAATAAAGTCTTAAAGGAACTGTCCGGTTCTTGCAAAATCGAAACGGGAGGGCGGTAATTGGCACTTAAAACACAGGGTAAACTACACTCATGACCACCCAACTATAGGTTGGGTCCTATTTTGATCATTAAACTATGGATTTTATCAATCAGACCACTCAACTTTTAAAATTGTTTCAATCAAGCCACTTGACGTTATTTTTTGACGGAAATGACGGCGCAGCAATTAAATAAATTTGTATAATTACATATTTAGTCCTTCTTACTTACAAATTTTATTAAGTTGGTCTTAATTTTAATTAAATTGGCTTAGGGGCTACTTTTGCCCCTATAGTAATCCCAATTTATCGATTTCGCCCCTATTGTATTTTTGCATCAATTTGACCGCTGAAATAGTCAAATTGTATCACTGTTTAGGGTTTAGGAGACTTTTATGTTTCGTAATCACTTTAGATTAATAAATTTTTTATTATGGTTTAGGGTTAGAGTGTTAGTCAAGTGGCAAACTGTGATGCAATTCGACTACTTCAAGGGCCAAATTGATGTGAAAATATCATAAGGGAAAATCGGTAAATTGAGACTACTACAAGGACAAAAGTAGTCCTTAAGCCTTAAATTTAATAAATTAATCATGCAATCAAATTTATTTAAAATTAGAACCAAATTGATAAAAATTATAAGTAATAATGAATAAATATGAAAATTTACTTAATTGATGCGTCGTCGTTTCCGTCAAAATATAACGGCAAGTGGCTTGATTAAAATCACTTTAAAAATTCAGTGGTCTAATTGACAAAATTCATAGTTCAGTGGTCAAAGTAAACCCAGCCTATAGTTGGATGGTCATGGGTGTAGTTTAGCCTAAAAATACGGGTAATGATCGTCTCGTCGGTTGGGTTAGGAACTACGTGCGGTTCCCTACTGTGCGGTTTTATTTTTGCTATGATTTGTGGGACCCAAACAATTTGATGCCAGAAATATCAGATACAATATTTCCTTTTATAAAAAACTGAAAGAAAAAAATATATAATGTGAATATGTGATGGTTTTGGGCTGCAGTGGTTTACAAAATTACTATACATGGCAAAAATATATAATGTATATATTTTAAATTAGGGTAAATTATACCAAATGTTCATTAAATTATGTTGAAATTATTATTTTGGGTATTGAAATTTTAGAAGTTATAGAATGGTCATTATTTTTTTCGATTACAAAATGATCCTTGCTAGTGATATTTTTATAAGTTTAAGGACCATTTTGTAATAGGTCGATAGTTTGAATGACCATTTTGTAATATCCAAAAGTACAGTAGCCAAAGAGATCATTTCAACATAGTTTAGGACCATTTGTATACTTATACCTTTTTAAATTATATGATAAATTATCAAAGACTAAACTAAGATCACTTAATTATGAGTTTAAATAACAAACATGTTACTTTTCTTTTAAAAATGTAAACATGTCACTCAATTAAAATATCATTATAAATAGGTCATTGGTTGTTAAATATTAGACATAAATAGTGATGTGACCTAGTATAATAACATTTTAGTTCTCAAACCATATACATTCTATTAAGTTGATCATAGTTAGAAACAATTCAATAAATTTAACCATTCATATTTAAAAATTTCATCATCTTAGTCTTTGTTTTTTTCCTAAATTGTTTGTTCTTCCCGTAAATGTTATTACTTTTTCTAGTATAATGACTGTTTAATATTAACTTGTTGTTTCTTTGTGGTGGAATGTAATTTATTCAACTACCTGTTTGATCCTAATGGGCTTGCTTGCTTTGACAGTGTCGCAAAAAAAATTAAAAGGATAAAAAATTTAAGTGTGAAAGGTTAGATTTATTGAACCATTTCAAATTAGGATAAATTAATAGAATGTATAAGTTATGGGGAGTAAAAGAGTTATAAAACTAGGCAGCATTAGATGTATGTTTCAATTTTAACGACAAAGTGACATATTTGTAATAATATTTTAATTGAGTGGCTTGCTTATAGTTTTTAAGTAAAATTGACACGTTTATTACCAAACTCATAATTAAATAACCTAGGGTGTAGTTTACCTATTATCCAAATACTATGTAATGTAGGATTGAATATTCGATCAAATCGGGTCAATTCAAAAAATTTCGAGTTAGTCTAGTTTTGGGTCCTATTTTATAATCCAAACTTTATTTGAATATTTTTTGAGCGAATCATGTTTATGAAATTTGAGTCGAATCGAGTTGTTCGAGTTTCTGTTCAAATTTGATTGTTGATATTTATGATGCTAATTGGTTCCAATTTAAATGGTTTTTTATAACCATAAATATATATCAATATTTTTTTCATATGTGATATACATATAGAGACAAAGTTGAGGGGCTTGACTCGATTTGAAAACTAATTCACTAATTCTAAAAAAACTTAGTTATTTTAGGTCTTATTTTATAACTCAAATTTTATTTGAAATTTTTTTCGAGACGAATTTATAAAATTATAATTCGAATAAAATCAAAGCATGTATTTTTCACGTTGAATTGAATAAAAATACATTTTTTTTCAAGTCAACTTTATTCTCCCCTAATATAAAATATAAGCGTGGTATTCGGAAGCCAAATTCAAATTAGGTAAGATGGCGTACTCAAATTTAATGTTTGTATTTAGGAATTTTACCGTTAATATGCAATCGCGTGCATGAAAAGTATCCGTTTTTTATGTAAAAGAAAAGTGTATTTAGAACGAGAAATTATTAGATGAATTCGGCTCATCACATATGTGGTTCTAGCTAATAAGGTGTATTCATTTTATTTAATTTTTAAATAATTATTTACTTTTTCTTTACATGTAGAAAATAGGTGAAGATTCACATCGAAAAAATGACATAGAAAAATATTATTTGATGAGATCATGAATGACGTGATGAGTCATGCCTATGTAATAATTTTTCCTTTAGTACGGAATATTGATAATATTCTTTTTTAAAATGTTAGAAGTCTAAAATTAATCCTCACTCCACTTCCTTTTAAGAACAATTACAACAACAATCATATTTATACTCAGGGATAAAGTCGGGATTATAATTAGAAATAAAATATAAATATCATGTGAGGGATAAATTCATAATTAATTTATTTTTAATATATAAATAAAATGTAAAAAAAAATTATGCGTTAGCACAAGAGACCTCCCACTTATTGGATGCCTCTGTCACTGTTTACATTAGCACAATTAAAAATAATAGTGCAAAGAAAACCCGGCTAGAAATAATACGAATAAAAATATTTTATGATTGGAGTGACAATTATAGTTATTACAATAAGGTGAGTATAACAAGGAACAAGAGGTATTTATTGAAGAAAATACTTCTTCTTCCCTTTTTTTTTTGGAGGGAAAGATGGATCCGAACAAGTATTTGATCAAAAAAATCAATATATTGTATATTTATAATCAAATTAATAACACAAATTGTAAATTTATTAATATTCAAAATATATCTGAACTTATATTAAATAAATCTTGATATAAATTAAAATGAAATCTAAATTCAGAACTTACACGTGCATAAATTTATATTTGATAGTACTCAAATCTTAATATGCAAAGAGATTTACTAATTGGCCGAGTGGCTAAGGAAACTCATATTGTCACATCTTGTATTGGTTCTGTAATCACTAATTTTATCCGGGGTAATAACTTGTTGTTTTTACATTCTTAAATATGGACTTCACTATTTAAAGAAATATCAACAGGTTAGTATTGTCATTTCCTTTTACTATATGCCTCACTTTTATTATCATAAAAACCCCTAAATGACAAGTATTATATAATACTATTGTTATCCATTTAAAAAAAGGAAAAAAATTAAACGTTATTATTACTAGATATTATACTATTAAGACTTTTATTGTTGTTGTATCTATCATCCGCACCATTAGATGTTACTATTATATCATATTTATTATATTAATTAGTATTACAATTATTAAAACTATAAGACTAAATACGTAAGCCCAATATATTTAAATAAAAAGCTCAAATCTTTTTATTCAACGGTCCACTTACAACAGAAAATATAATAATACACAATCGACCCAATAAGGCCCTAAATACACCAAATAACAGAAAACCCTAATTATCTATTTTCCATACGCCGCTGATCCTAGGCCGTTGGATCTAGGATGATAATCAGACGGCTGAGATCCGCGCGGAACATTCCAGAAAAATCCACGCGCCGTAGGATTCACGCACTTCCCACTCGCGCATCTGCCGCTTCATTTCTCACGCGCGACGATTGATCATCTGATCCTATCTCCACGTTGGCAGATCCAACGGCTTCTAGAGATCCTTGCTCCCAATCAGCTTCTCACTCTAGTCCCCTCTCATTCTTAAACCGCCACGACACTCTAGGGGACAAGCGTCGCCCGCTATCTGACCACCCTCTTCCATAGTCAAACGTCACGGCTCACAGGCAAAGAACAAGAACAAAAAATATTAGAGATAATAACTGGCAGCGAATCAAAAGGACATCAGAAAACATTATATCACAGAGGCAGCCAATAGAGGCTTTTTCCTTTTCATCTTTTGAGCAATGTAACACTCAGGTATAAAAAGAAACCCAACCGACATGTAAACCCATTCGGGATCTCAACAAGTAATAGAAAATAGCCTTCTAAGGTACCTCTACTTTTTTAAAAAAGTATGCATATAGAGATTAGGGTTTAGTTGTTACCTTCGCCGTTGAAGCCTGTCTCCCTTTCGATGATAAGCCTTGTAGTGTCCTCCGGCGCTACGAAAGGTGAATCGGCTCAAGGGAAGAGGTGTTTTTTTGTCGTGTTTTCGAAAGGGGTAGCTTTTTCTCGTTTTAGTTTTTAAAAATGAGAGGCTTCTTCGTTTGGTTTTTATCAAAATCGGGGCTTAGAGAAACTGTCTGGTTCTACAAACACCTTTGGACCAATCCTAGTTTCTCTAAGCCCCTTTATGACGGTAAGTTCTCACCCCTAGAAGAGTTCCTCTGAAAGTTCGATTGGCCAACCCGAAGGACTGGGGAGGTATGGCAAGATGTCTTCGAAAATTTAAAAGAAGAAGATATAGTTTGGAGAGCACCGTGGTTTTTGGCAAAGAACATTCACTATAGATGTAGAGAGCATCCATGGGTACCACTACTTGGCCTTTGGAGGCATACTACATACGTGCCTCTGCTAGTCCTGAGACAGTACGGTTCAAAACAGTTCGTGCCAACCATTAAGGGTCTGAATGAGTTCAGCGTGGATTATGCAAATGAGAATGGCTATAAGATGATGGTATACAATGCTTTCTCAGCCTGGAATAATGCAAGACGAGTTAGGATTGTAAATGCCCCGTACATGGTCACTCCGAAATACGAAACATGGCGATTTAATCGTGTTAACGACAACATCCCTCAATTGAGTTCTGATAGAGGAAGATCTATGGAAGAGAGATTGTCCACACTCCCCACCGAAGCTGAGTTAATGAGGAAGCAACTGAGGAGTAGCAAAAGAAGTACCTCAAGCTTGAAGAAAAAGCCTACCAAGAGAAATTTGACTACGAACTAGAGAAGGTGCAGTTTGAATGAGTAATCAAGGGTCTACAGAGAAAAAAAAGATGAGTTGGAACTCAAGCTCAAATTGAAGAAAGAAGAGATTCAAAAACTTAAAAGGTTAAATAGGGGTAAGAGAATCTCAAAAGGTAGACCAAACGAGGGTTAGAACTTCGACTTAAGAAAGAAAATACAGGAGCTGAGAACTACAAGAGAATGTATTACGAGCACAAGGATCAAGTGCTCGCTTTGACCCAAGAAAAGAAGAATTTGAAAACCTCCCACTCTAGCCAGATTGAGAAGGAACAACACCAAAATGAGGCCTTGAAAGATCAGGTGAAATGTTTGGAAAAGTCACTTTTCAAGCACAAAAGGCTCAACTAGTAAGTTAATGGCCAGCAACTCAAAGAACCAAGTTCTAATTACGCGCGTCGAAGAATTGGAAGAGGAGGTTCAACAACTTAAAGATCATGTGGCCAGCCTTAGGGGAGCAATTCAAGTACGCATGGCACCGATTTTTGAGCAACTATATTTCGCCGCGTACACAATCTGGAGATAGGAGCAAGAGTTGGCATGGTGGACTGCTCATATGACAGAGGTTGCTCAGAAGATACAGTTTCTGGCAGAAGATGCCACCGAACTTCATGACTGTGTAGACGATAAATCCGAAGAAGGAGAAAGGATTGTGTGGATCCTAAGGGAGATTATCAACCCTGATACTACCTTGAAGCCATATGTGTAATGAGGTTTCTTTAAGTTATTGTAACCAGACTACGTTCTCATCAATGCAAGTCATTTAACGATAATATTTGTTGAACTTAGTATCGCTCTTTGCATTCATGCATCGTTTTTTTGTTCTGTCTGCATTTTTTAGAATGCTAATAATCTTTTAGTTAGTATATTTGTTTTTATCCTGACTAATTAATATCGATTAATTAAAAGGGTTTTTATTTCAAAAAGATAACATTTTGGTTCTTTACATTACAATCATTCCATATCCCTACCGTACTCGCTTACGAACAAGGCAAATAGAATAGGGTTTTGCCAAGTTGGAAGCCGACTTCAGAGGCCAGCTGGAACTAGCCCAGCAGAAATTAAGGGATACCATCATCAAATCCCAACAAAACATGATGAAGGAGATTTCTCAACTGATAAAGTCTAATTTGAGAGGAAAGGAGATCGTCGAGAACCTAACTCAAGACTCGGGGGATCACTCATATGCATCGGTTTCAAGAACCATCTCTTTACTAACCCATCTAACCCCCCACAAGGAGTGGCTTTATCTCATCAGGTCGGCGCCTCTGCCCCAGCTCAGCCAGGCATAACAATCAGAAATTTTGAAAACATTGGGGATAGCTTCTCAAATTTCGATTAGGTGGAGAAATTTAACCAAGTAAAGGCGGAGTTCTTAAAACAGTTAAAGGACACCCGAAAGGACCTCGAAGAAAAGTTCGGGTGAAGAAGGGCCCTACGGGCTAAACGTGAGAGAACTCAGCTTAGTCCCGGATGTGGAAATTCCTTACAAATTCAAGACTCCGGACTTTGAAAATTATGACGGAACAAATTGTCCTACTACCCATCTGACCATGTTTTGCCGAAAAATGGCAGGGTACACGGATAATGAAAACGTTTAATCCACTATTTCCAAGACGGTTTAGCAATATCCGCTTTGAGATGGTATAATCAGCTCACTCGCGCTCAAATCAAGTCATGGAAAGATTTGGCCAAATCTTTTAATGACTAGTATAAGCATATAGCTGATATAGTCCCTAATCGTCTTTTTTACAATGAATGGAGCAAAGGCGTAATGAAAGCCTCCGAAAATACGCTCAGCGATGACGCGATATAGCAACCCAAGTTTAGCCAACACTTTCCGAAAATGAAATCACGTTGATGTTCGTGGACACGCTGAAGGAGACACTCTACGATCGATTAATCAACAACCCCATTAGCAATTTTGTAGAAATAGTAATAACCGGTGAATGCCTTGAGGCTGCTATTAAAAGTGGGAGAATTGACAACGGGGAGTCAATGCGAAAAAGCTACAAAAAGAGGGACAACGAAGTAAACAACACCAACACTTATGAGGCCGTCAAGAACCCCACTATCTCCTAACCCCAGGCAACAGTAGGAAGTGCTTGAGGTTTCAACAAGAGGGAAGATAGGGGCCCCAAGAAGGAGAATGAGAATCGGTCCATCACTCATATACCAATATCTTACAAAAAACTCTACTCATAGTTATATAAGGCAGATCTAGTCCGGCCTTATCACGTCACACCTTACAACCCCCTTACCCAGAGTTGTACGATCCCAAGGTACACTGTGAGTACTATGTTGACATCCCTGAGCATTCAATCGAGAACTGCGTAGCCTTCAAGAAGTTTGTCTAGAATTTAATTCAGATTGAAGTCCTACAGTTGGGGGAACCCTGCACGACCAATAACCCCCTACCAAACCACGGGGGGCAAGGTATAAATGTCATTGAAGAAGAATATGCTCAAAAAGCCAAGGCAAGAGTGTCTGAGGTACGATCCCCGCTAAGATGAGTCTTTCAGCAGTTGTGTATGACATGTCTTATTGATCAAGGAATGATGATCGTGAAGAAGGATTGTGGCCCGTATTATGAATACCATCAGTCAAGGGATCATGAGATTCAGGAGTGTGAAGAGTTTCACCAATTAGTTCAGCACATGATGAACAATAAGGAGATTGAGTTTTTTGAGAAAGAATGATGGAAAAGGGAATTTGAAGACTACGCATATGAAGATCAAAATGCCAAGTATAGTGCGAAGAGACCATTTATCATCTGCCTCCAACCTGGCGAGATAAGGACGCCAAAAGTGAACCCCAAGATTATAATTGCTACCCCGAAGTCTTTCACTTTCAAGGATACGCAGATGGTCCCGTTGAATTAAACTGCAAGCGTTACGATACCAGGATCCTCTAGATCGTCTGAAGAAGAGGAGACGATAGTAGAAACGAAGCCTGTTCAGGGGGCATTGTGGATCCAAACAACGAAGAAGTAAAGGATGTGGGGCTTCTCACAAGGAGTGGTCGATGTTGCGCTTCGAATGTCTAGAAGACACCAGTAGAGTAAAAAAGAAAAGGCAAGAAAGTCAGGGTTGAACCTGAGAAGATGTTCGGAAAGGATCTGCCTTCAAGGATTAAAGAACCAGTTACGAAAACCCAAGCCCAAGAATTCTTGAGATATTTGAAACACAGTGAATACAACATTGTAGAACAATTACGGAAGTAGCCGGCTCAGATCTCAGTATTGGACCTTTTGTTAAACTTAGAGAAGCACTGGATGTACTGTTGGAAGTCTTGAATCAGGCTTTTGTCCTGAACATATCTCGATTGAGATGTTGGATCGGATCGTCATACATATCACCGTCGATAATCTCATCACTTTCAGTGATGACAAAATACCATGGGAAGGAATAGGGTCCACCAAGGCCCTGAACATCACTACTCATTGTAAGGGCTATGTGTTACCAGGAGTACTGATTGGCAACGGCTCAGCCTTGAATGTAATGTCGCTGGCCACTCTACAATAGTTACCAATTGACAGTTTACACATGAGGCCCTGTCATAACACAGTGTGTACTTTTGATGGGACCCAACGAGATGTGGTCGAGAAAATAGAAGTACCCCTGCTCATCAGTCCTACCGAATATATGGTTGACTTTATGGTTATAGATATCCGGCCATCCTATAATTGTCTATTAGGAAGGTTGTAGATACATTCGGCCTGTGCCATCCCGTCTTCACTACAACAGAAATTAAAATTTGTTATCGAGGGAAAGTTGGTAACAGTGAATACCGAGCAAGACATCGTCACTTCGGTTACATCAAACACACCATATGTTTATACCGATGAAGAGGCAATGGAATATGCATTCAGGGCGTTGGAGTTTGTGAATGCTACTTTCATCGCCGAGGGGAACCCACTTCTTTGTCCTAAGTTGTCTAGTTGTACCAAAATAGTTGTGTTTGAGACCCTAGGAAGAGGGGCGAGGAAAGCGAAAGGTTTGGGACAAAATCTACAAGGACGCCTTCGGCCCATCAGGGTAATCCATAAGGTCGACCGATTCGGACTCGGTTATAGGCCATATTTTCTACAAAAGAGACAAGAGTGGAGGAAGAGACAAGAATAAAGGAAGGCCCGGCTCAAGGGAGGGGACATTCCTTGGGCCCCTATAACCTATATCAATTTCAAAGATATCTTCAAATCGGGCGGACTTAGGAATCCTGAACAGGATGCCCAATAAGTAATTATAGAAGGGGAGAAACACCTCCGTGAAGAATTGGTCTACGAAGCTTTGGAAGGAATGGACGTAAATGTGATTTGCAAATACGACAAGGTTATCCAGCCTTTGGCCAAGATTTGCCCATGTCTTCCGAGTGAAGAACTCACCAATTGGGCCTATGAGGATATGCCTATAGCTGTTAGACTCGAATCAAAGTAATGCCCAGAACCACAATGTTACTTTCGGCCTAAGAGTAACGTGCATCTTTTGTAAAAAGCCGCTATGTCATTATCTATCCGCTTGTAATAAAATGAGCATTTTTATATCACTTTCTCAAATGGCAAACATAGCATTCATTCCATTCATTTATTTATTTATTTATTATTTATTCACTTATAAACTACTCCCTTCCATTTCCAATGCACGCTTTCATAATCGTGCAGGCCTCCTAACATAAATTGTATGAATAATTCGGAACCTAATCCTGAAGTAGATTTCGAGCGAACCGCATGCTTAGCAGAGATGGACGAGGGGATAATGAGGTCCCGGAAGAGTTATTGAGGATGATGGAAAGTGAAGAAAAGCAAATCCTTCTGTACCGAGAAAAGGTAGAGATCTTGAATCTAGGGACTGAAGAGGAAAAGAAAGAAGAATCGGTAGTACATTGTCATCAGAAGTTAGGAAGGAGTTGGTAGAATTACTTTCAGAATTCAAAGATGTGTTCGCATGGACATATCAGGATATGTCGGGTTTGAACACAGATATTGTGGTTCACAAACTTCCTATCAGGCCAGAATGCAAGCCTGTCCAACAAAATCTTAGAAGGATGAGAGCGGACATGGTGTTGAAAGTTAGAGAAGAAATACAAAAACAATTTGAGGCGGGATTCCTAAAGGTTTCCAAATACCCGAAATGGGTAGCCAATATAGTACCGGTGCCTAAAAGGGACGGGAAGGTTCGCATGTGTGTGGATTACAGTGACCTTAGCAAAGTAAGCCCCAAAGACAACTTTCTTTTGCCTCACATTGACACCCTGATTTATAACACCGCCGAAAATGCTTGGTTCTCGTTCATGGATGGCTTTTCGGGATACAACCAGATTAAAATGTATCACGAGGACATAGAGAAAACCACTTTTATGACCATGTGGGGTACCTTCTGTTACAAGGTAATGCCTTTTGGGTTAAAGAACGCCGGGACAACATATCAACGAGCCATGATGACATTGTTTCATTACATGATGCACAAGGAAATTGAGGTATACGCATATGACATAATAGCCAAATCAAGAACTGAATGGGAGCATATCCATAATCTACAAAAACTCTTTCTAAGACTAAGAAAATTCCAGCTGAAGCTCAACCCTGTCAAGTGTACCTTTGTAGTTACATCGGGGAAACTATTAGGTTTTAAAGTAAGCCGAAAGAGAATCGAGATCGATTCGGACAAGGTAAGAGCAATCCAAGATCTTCCACTACCTCAAACACAAAAGGAAGTCCAGGAATTTTTGGGAAGGTTGAATTACATATCTCGGTTCATTTCCCAATTGACTGAGAAATTTGACCCCATCTTCATACCTCTTCGAAAGAATAACCCAGGAATTTAGGACGAATATTGCCAAAAAGTGTTAGAAAAAATTAAGAAGTATCTGACCAATGCTTCGGTTTTGGTAGCACCAGTACCAGATAGGCCGTTAATCCTATATTTGACCGTGTTTAAAAATTCAATGGGTTGCGTACTAGGTCAGCATGATGATTCTGGCAAGAAAGAAAAGGCAATTTATTATTTAAGCAAGAAGTTCACAGAGTGTGAAGCACGGTACCCCTTGATCCAAAAGCTGTGATGTGCCTTGGTATGGGCTACAAAGTGACTCAGGCAATATATTCTGTATCACACCACCTACTTAATCTCCCGGTTAGACCCATTAAAGTTTCTGATGGAGGCATCAGCGCTTACCAGGAAAATGGCTCGTTGGCAAATGTTATTGTCAGAATTCAACATTGTTTACATGAACCAGAAGACGGTAAAAGGGAGCGTAGTGGCGGATCTGTTGGCAAGTCACACTGCATGAAACTATGAGCCATTGGACATTGACTTCCCGGACGAACACTTGATCAGTGATGTCCTCAAGAATGAGCATATCACTGAAGAAAAAACTTGGATGCTTTACTTTGACGGGGCATCCAATGCCTTGGGACATGGAATATGGGCAATATTGATTTGCCCTGAAGAGGTCTACTACCCCTTTACCAGTATATTGGAATTCTTCTGCACCAACAACATAGCCGAGTACGAGGCTTGTGCCATGGGGCTTCGTGCGGCCATTGAAAGAAAAGTCAAGGTACTTAATGTTTTCGGAGACTCGCCCTTGGTGATCTACCAGCTTCGAAAGGAGTGGGAAACTAGAGATCCAAAATTGATCAAGTACTATGAATTAATTCAAGAATTGGTCGAGAATTTTAAAGAAGTTAACTTCGTTTACTTGCCAATGAAAGATAATCAGATGGCCGATGCGCTGGCAGCTTTGGACGTTGTTTTCAATTTGAACTCGATGGCCGAAATGAAGTCAGTTGAAATGCAGACTTTCGAGGTACCAGCTCATTGTTATAGTTTGGAGAATGATAAAGATGGTAAGCCATAGTACCATGATATCCTCCAATACATCAAGTTCCAGGCTTACCCGAAAGAGGCTGATGATAATGATAAAAGAACTATCCGAAGGCTAGCATCAGGATATGTCCTTGATGGGGAGATTTTGTACAAGAGAAGCAAAGATTAGATACTGTTAAGATGTGTCGATACTCGAGAAGTGAAAGGTATTCTAGCTAAAGTCCACGGAGGATTATGTGGGACCCACGCCAATGGATTCTCAATGGCAAAAAAATAATGAGATATGGCTGCTTCTGGTCAACTATGGAGGGAGATTGCATCAACTGTTCCAAAAAGTGCCACAAATGTCAGATATATGCTGATAAAATACACTCCCCGCCAATTCTGCTCCACACCATGAATTCTCCATGGACTTTCGCCGCTTGGGGCATGGATGTCATTGGTCAAATACACCCGAAGGCTTCCAACGAGCATCGGTTCATCTTGGTAGCCATAGATTACTTCACCAAATGGGTGGAAGCCACCTCTTATGCCAACATCACTAGAGCGACGGTTTGTAAATTCTTGAAGAAAGAAATCATATGTCATTTTGGTCTACCCGAAAGAATCGTTATCGACAACGCTTCTAACCTGAACAATAAGATGATGGCCAGAGTGTATGAACAGTTTAGAATCGTGTACCATAGTTCTACCGTATATCGCTCTAAGATGAATGGAGCGGTAGAAGCAGCAAATAGAAATATCAAAAGGATCATAGCTAAAACCACGGAGGCTTTCAAAGATTGGCACGAAAGGCTACCCTTTGCCCTGTTTGACTATCGAACCTCTGTAAGAACTTCTACTGGTGCAACGCCATATTCCCTAGTATATGGCACGGAGGCAGTGTTACCCATCGAGGTAGAGATCCCCTCACTTCGAATTTTGAATGAGGTTAAATTAGATGAAGCTGAATAGATACAGGTTAGGATTGATCAATTGAACTATATTGAAGAAAAAAGGTTGAAGGCCATCTATCCCAGATGTATCAGAAAATAATGATGCAGGCTTATAACAAGAAGGTTCGCCCGATGGAGTTTCGAGTAGGGGATCTGGTACTCAAAATGATCCTATTAAATCAAAGAGATTTTCGGGGGAAATGGATGCCAAACTGGAAGGGCCTTACGTCGTGAAAAAGGTTTTCTCTGGTGGAGCGATAATTTTAGCAGAAATGGATGGGAAAGAATTGAGTAATCCGATCAACTTGGACTCTGTCAAGAAGTATTACGCTAAAAAGGTGAAAATAAAAAGGAAAAAGAAAAAAAAGAGAAAAAAGAAAAAAGAAAAGAGAGAAAAAAAAGAAGAATAATGAGGGTTTAAGGTGGAAACCCAAGTATGGGCGCCTTAAAACCAAGGGAAGATCTGGATTGAAAACCCAAATAGGGCGGTTCAGATAGGTCAAGATTCTTGGAATTCAATTAACAAGCCTGATTCTAGAGGAAAGATTATGCTTCGGCCCCCAAGTCGTCATAGGTACCAACCAAGTGTGGCCAGCAAGGAATCTACCTAGGTCGATGGGTTCTAATCATTTATACGGTTGATACCGTCCATGTCATCCCATGTTTGCCATACTTGTCAGAATTGTCTTAATATCCCTTCTAGTATTAATAAAAGTGTTATTCTAACGTCCATTGTCTATTTCACGAACATCAGGCGAATAGATTAACATAGATTGTGAAAAAGCAAAGTATTTCTCGGCATTACTATGAAATTATCTACTAAGAAATAGATCATTAAATGTAAAGTCGGCAAGATTCACCAAGCCAAGGTGATTGAATGTTTCTCGTGTTAAAATCCCAGAGTGACAGGCGAAAACCCGTCAGGGTGCCCAAAGAAAAAGCAAAAACAACAAAAAAACAAACAAAAAGCAAAAAAAAGCAAAAAATAGAAAAGACAAATAGAGGGAAAAAGGAAAAAAGAAAAAGAAAAGAAAAAAGAAAAAGAAAAGAGAAGAAAAAAAGGCAATTCTAAAGTGAAAACCTGAAAAGGCACTTTAGACCAAAAGGATCAGAGACTCGAGAAATGAGAGGCATAATGAGTGAACTCGAGTAAGAGATTGGGCATCGTCATCAATCGAAAGAAGAAAGGAGAACAAGGGGAGATTGACGAATCCAGTGTCCAAGAAAGTTGCCTTTACTCATGCATCATACCTTGTTAGGAATCCCTAAGATTAGGAGCATGATAACTCAATCCTTCATAGTCGTTTATCTTTTACATGTTCAAAATTAGGATCAGATACTCTACGAGAGGGGAGCAAGACAAAGCAAAAGCCAAAGAAAGAACTTTCAAACAAGGAATCTTGAAAACATCACCCAAGGATTTCAGAACTAAGGGAACATGATCTTCACTTGAAAATTTACCTTGTGTTAATTACCACCTTGAAGGAACTTACTTTTTCTACCATTTAGGGAAATAAGTTTGTCTACTATCTGAAGACGTTGACTTGTTCACTACCATGTTGGAGGAATAAGTCATTTAAAGGTTAGCTGGCACATCCATCACCATTTCGGAAAGACATAACATCACCACATTTGTTTTTGCCGCTTTGGGAAAACGAGCTATTTGGATTTGTTTGCTATCGCTTTAAAGGAATGGGTCACTTGCTATTTTCCATCGTACATTTCTGCTTCAAAAAGACGTGTCATTGTTACCCTTTGTTTTTGCCGCTTCCGGAAAATGAGTCACTTGGATTTGTTCGCTGCCACTTCGGACGAGCAAAACCAGCTAAAAAGGAAGTCATATAAAATTAGTGCTTATGGTCTTTACTTTATTCTTGTTCTATAAGGACAAGCAAAGAGGGACAGTTGTAATCACTAATTTTATCCGGGTGATAACCCATTGATTTTACATTCTTAAATAAGGGCTTCACTATTTAAAAAAATATCAAAAAATTAGTATTGTCATTTGCTTTTACTATATGCCTCACTTTTATTATCATAAAAACCCCTAAATGAAAAGTATTATATAATACTATTGTTATCCATTTTAAAAAAAAAAAAGGAAAGAAAAAATTTTAAACTTTATTATTACTAGATATTATACTATTAAGACTTTATTGTTGTTGTATCTATCATTCACACTATTAGATGTTACTATAATATCATCTTTGTTATATTAATTAGTATTACAATTATTAAAACTACAAGACTAAATAAGTAAGCCCAATATATATAAATAAAAAGCCCAAGTCTTTTTATTCAACAGTCCACTTACAACAAAAAATATAATAATACACAATCAACCCAATAAGGCCCTAAATACACCAAATAACAAAAGCCCTAATTATTTTTTTTCCCTAGGTAGCTGATCCTAGGTTGTTGGATCTAGGATGATGATCGGACGGTTGAGATTCACGTGGAACATTCTAGAGAAATCCACGCCGCACGCGCGTGACCACTCAGATATCCCCACGCGCGCGTAGGATTCAAGCACTTTCCCACTCGCGCGTGTGTCTTTCATTTTATTTCTCACGCGCGACGATTGATCATCTGATCCCATCTCTACGTTGGCAGATCCGACAACATCTAGAGATTCTTGCTCCCAAACAGCTTCTCACTCTGGTCCTTTCTCCTTCTCAAACCGCCACGACACTCTAGAGGACATGTGTCGCCCGCTATCTAACCGCCCTACTCCATAGCCAAACATCACGGATCACGGGCAAAGAACAAGAACAAAAAACATTAGAGATAATAACCAACAACTAATCAAAAGGACATAAGAAAACATTATATCACAGAGGCAGCCAATAGGGGTTTTTTTCCTTTTCATTTTTTAAGCAATGTAACACTCGGGTATAAAAAGAAACCCAACAAACATGTAAACCCATTCGGGATCTCAACAAGTAATAGAAAACAACCTTTTAAGGTACCTCTACTTTTTTTAAAAAAACATGCATATAAAGATTAGGGTTTAGTTGTTACCTTCGCCGTTGAAGCTTGTCTCCCCTCCGATTGATAAGCCTTGTAGTGTCCCCGGTGCTACAAAAGGTGAATCGGCTCAAGGGGAGATGTGCTTTTTGTCTTGTTTTCGAAATTGAGGGCTTTTTTTATTTCGATTTTAAAAAAGAAGAGGCTTCTCCGTTTGGTTTTTATCAAAACGAGGCTCAGATCGGGGCTTAGGGAAGGAAATGAGTGTTTTGGTTTTGGTATTCAAAATCATTGGTCGCTGGCAAGTAACGGCTGATGCAGTAGAGCATGGCCAGATTCTTGATATTGCGGTGTTTTTTGGGTTTGGGGATGAACACCACAGCGATGTTCATCCCCGTTCTTAAAAAAAAAGAGGGGTTGAGAGAGAGTTTAGTCTTAGGGTTTATGCCAAAAGTGGAAAATGTTATAAAATGTTATAATATATATTGCCCCCATTTAATTTTGGTTTATTTGTTTTATGAGTCCCTCCACCTTGTTCTAATTGCGCCCAGAAGGGTCTCCGCGTGGGTAAATAACCCTTTTGGTCCATATGCCTAGCTAAATTATGTTATACAAGCCATTTTATTTTTTAAAATAGCTTTTTAGTCCCTCCGCATTTTCAAAATTATCCCCGAGGCTATTTCATCTTTTTAATTCATTTTTCGGGTCCCTATAACTTTCTATTGGTTTGCAATTACACCCCAGTTTTCTTTTCAAATTTCCCCATTTGTTTGGTTTATTTGCAATTTGGTCCGATTTCCAGTATTAAAACTCTCATCAATCATTCATATTCAAGTTTAAATTCAGCATTTAAATTTCTTTAATTTCAGCATTATATCTTTGCCATGTATGATAATTGTATGATTATGTGTGATTGTTCTTTTTTGTTACATGATCGTAATATAATATGTGTTTAGAGCTCTTTATGTAAAGCATGGTTTTAATGTAGTGTACAATTTTTTCATTAAATGCCTAATATGTAGTTTTTTATAAACCATATAATGTAGTTATTTTTAGAAATATACAATATATATATATATGTAATTCCATATAGGATGTGATGCAAATTTCCCTTTAATATACTTAATTTGTTATAATATATGTTCTTAGTATAATAGTTTTCCTTTTATGGGCTTGGCTAGGTAGTTTTTAGTTTGGGCTTAGCTTAGGTTTGGGCCTCTTGGTTTTTTGGGCTTTGGGTATTTAAGGTAGTTTTAGATTACATTAAGAGTTAATTTGATTAATTTAGGTCATGTGCTCGTCTAATAGGGGCACGATCCTTAAATTAATTAAGTTAATCCTATGATTAGTTTTAGATCCGTAGTTAGCCTTAAAGTTTGAATCGGTTTAGTGAATTTAAATTTTCCTTTGGCTCATTGGGGTAAATGTTAGATTCATTGAAATTGGTTGAACACTTCTTAATTATCTTTTAAGACAAAATTAACATGAAAATTAGATTAACATTTTAATATAAAGCTATGATTAATTAACTTGGCTAGTTTTAAATAGTATTCTTGGCTTATTGGAATACTAGTTTAAAATTAATCGAATTAATTATCATATCACAAGATAACTCATAACTCGTTAGGGTTCTCTAGCCTTTTAAGGATTTATCAATTTAGGGTTAATATTAGAAGCATTTAATTAGTAATTATATCACTAATTAGATTTCCATAATATGAGGCTTTTAGGTTAGGATTTTTAGTGGGCCTTTGTGTGTTTAGTTTTCAAGTCTTTGTTTGATATTCTTTAATTGTCATTCATTTGGTCCATTTGATTCACAATTAATTAATTTAAATCATAAAAGGGAGGTATTCATTAATTTCGATATTTGTGTAGCAACAGTTCAAACTTAAAGGATGTTGACCAAATATTTGAATTAATCATTACCGACTCAAGGTAAAATTAAAACTTAACCAAATCATTACATCATATTTTAAAATGTTTGCATCATGCATAAAGGTGATGTACGAGATTCGAACCATAAATTAACACGACAGTCGGGCTTATTCGATGTCGGTTTAATCTATGGTCTGATGTATCGTCAACCTTAGTAGTTAAATGTCCAATTAATTTGAATCCACCATTTTGATAAAGCCCGTTCAATTAAGGTTAATTTTTAATTAAGGTCACCAAATTAAATTCCTTTCAAATTCCGACAATTTCCTTTGATTAAAAGTAACAAGTATTTTGGTATCGAATTCTGAGCGTAATGGGGGTGCTAATCCTTCCCCACGCGTAACCAACTCCTGGACCCTTTCATACGAATTTCTGGTTTTGTGGTGTCCGTCTTACCTTACCCAAGTGTCCGGTGGTGACTCCAAGTTTCTTATCAATTTTCAAAAGATTACGATTTTTTAAAAAGAAATCCCTTTAAGTTAATTTTCAAAAGTGATTTATGAGATAATTCATATCGTCATATTTTCTAAAAGAAACCACGCTTATATTTATTAAATAAAAGAAAGGAAAAAACGTCGCTACAGGTTCAAATTAGGAATATGCATGTGACCCATACCTAATGGGTTTCGACCCAATCCGCCCGACGAGTTTTGATCCGATCTGACTCGATTGGGTTAGGGTTTTTTTAAAAAGGTTTAAGGTTAAAAATATCGATATAACCCAAGATATTTATATTATTCTTTCATATATTTTATGGATAATTGCTATAATGAGCTTTTTATATATTTGTTCAATTGCATACTTAATTTTATCAAATAAAAAGAAGGGAAATAAGGATAATTACTATAGATACCATTCTTTTACATTTTTTCCTATTATCCTATATATATACATATTTCGGGGCAGGCAGATTTTAATCTTAAAATCAGGTTTAGGGTTTAAGGTTTGAAATAAGCTCCTAGAGCTTGGTATGGAAGGCTTTCAAATTTTTTGATTGAAAAAGGTTTTGAAAAAGGCAAGATGGACACTACACTTTTCATTAAAAGAAATGACAATGACATCTTTGTAGTACAAATTTATGTTGATGATATAATTTTTGGTTCTACTAATGAGTTGTATTGTCAAGAGTTTGCTAAGCTAATGCAAGGTGAGTTTGAGATAAGCAGGGGGCTCTCATTCTTCTTGGGACTCCAAATCAAGCAAAGGAATGATGACATATTCTTCAATCAAGCTAAGTACACCAAGGATATGCTCAAGAAGTTTAGCTTGGAGAATGTGAAGCCTCAAGCCACACCAATGAGCTCATCTATAAAGCTTGACAAAGATGAAGAAGGTAAGTGTGTTGATTCTAAACTTTATCGTTATATGATTGGTTATTTGCTTTACCTTACCGCAAGTAGACCCGACATTATGTTTAGTGTTTGCTTGTAGTCCTAGAGAATCACACTTTATAGCCATTAAGAGAATCTTTAGATACCTTAGAGACACACCATGTTTAGGTCTTTGGTATCCTAGAGACTCATCCTTTAACCTTCATGCTTATTCCAATGCGGATTATGAGGGTTTTATGATAAATAGAAAAAGTACCCCCAGCACTTTCCAATTCCTAGGTAGTATGCTCATATCTTGGTTCTCTAAGAAACAAAATAGTGTAGCTCTATCTACCACTGAAGCATAATATATATCGGCTGAAAGTTGTTGTGCTCAAGTCCTTTGGATGAAGCAACAACTTTTAGACTATGAAATTGATGTAGGTACCATACCTCTTATGTATGACAACACTAGCGCCATATGTCTCACTAAGAATCCCATCCAACATTCTAGAACCAAGCATATAGAGATAAGACATCATTTTATTAGGGATCGTCTATTAAAGAATGATGTTGTTCTAGAGTATGTTGATACCTCAAACCAACTAGCGGACATATTTACTAAATCATTAGAAAAAGAGCATTTTTGGACTCTTAGGAGAGAGTTAGGTCTAACTAGCCTATCTTGACCTTTTAGAGCCCTTTAGTGCCAAAAATTTGCTTTGAATGATGATCATGCTTTTGTGATTTTTCTTCTTGATCCATCTATGTTTGTTGCTATGGGGAGTATGCATCAATCTTAGCCTATTCATGTTGTTCATACATCATACACATGCATTTCGATTCGAATAAGATCGAACTTTTGAGCAACTTGTGGCCCAAAATGTATTTTTTGGGTTATTTGTATCGATACGGGTGAAGGTGTTTCGATACACCATTCTTGACTAAACCCAGATTGCATTCCTCAGCATAAGTGTATCGATACGGGTTCAAGAACAGGATTCAATACAGTGAGTCCGTATCAAAATGATGTTTGTGTTTCGACACACCTGTATCGATACGTGCGGGCGCATATCCTTAAATGAGTCTTTAAATGGGTTTAACTTTTATTTAAACTCTTCTTATCAAAACCTTAGCCGTTTTCCCTTTAAATACACTCCCAAATCTTAATTTTTTCACATCAATTCATCAAATATTTTGAAGGGTTTACCCTAAACATCATCCTAAGTTCTTTTCATCAAAGATTGTGCATTGCTTCATCCTCATTTATCCATAATCCCAAATTCAGGGTATAAAACTATTTTATTTTCCTTTTAATTTCGTATTGATGTTCAAACTCTAGTCAATGTCTTTGGGTTCGAAGATGAGGGAATCGACGATGAAGACTCCTTGGGACATGTTCTTGGCGGTTCTGTCACAGTTCTTGATGCTCATGATCGCTTCTTGCATCTCATGATCACTTGGTGGTTTCGGTCATCCGGTGGTAAGTTTTCTACTATCCGATAAGTGAACGACTTTTGGATAAGATGCTTTCGTGACGAGAAGTAGCCCAATCTTACTTAAATAATGTTCGCAGAGCTAGTTTTCCTGATCCAACATCGACACGCCCCTCTAGTTTCATCATTCACTTATGGGATAACTTTGAGTTACTTGTTTACTCAATTGGAGATCGATTGCTCGCAAGACTTTCCCGAGCCTCTTACTGATCCCATTGATGAGCGCTCTCTTGTTCGTATAAAGTTTCACTATTTCAGTGGTGAGTGGCTACGTCTCACCGAGCTTCCACATGATGCAATATCTGAAGAACCGGAAGCTCCTCCACAAGTCGCCCCTCAAGCTCCGGTAGCTCTACCGGCTATGGATGCTCTCATGGCTTATCTCAATGAGCAATTCACTTCATTGAAGACAACTATGAACGAAGGGTTTGCGGCCATTGATACTCGATTTACTTCCTTAGAGGATCGAGTTCAAGCCATTGAAAGCCAACAAGGTTGGATGGACATATCTTTTACGATTTTTCATGGAGAATGGAGATAATCTCAGGCTACTTAAACCCATGAAAAAGATGAAGATCAAGAGGATGATGAGGATGCTCTATAGACATACATTGCATTGCATATCATATCATATTAGGTTTTTTATTTTTATGCATCCATGTTATTTACTCTATGAACCTATGCTTTGATTTTAGTTTGTTTTAAGTTGGATTTGGATTATGTTGCTTTGAACTTTCAATGATAAGTATGTTGCTTTGATTATGCTTTGAATTATGATATGTATGTTGCTTTGAATTATCTTTTAATATCATTGATTTTGATCTAACAAAAAGGGGATAAGAAAGAGCTTAAATTTTCAAAACCGTTTTTGAAACCTATCTTAAAGTAAGGGGGAGTTTTTCACAAAGACTTAAAAATTTAACTTAGTTTTGTTATATCAAAAAGGGAGAGATTGTAAAACCAAAGTTTGATTTTGATATAACAAATTGGTTAAGGACTTATTTGAAAAAGGAAATAAATTTTTAAGTATCTCAAAGACTCACAATTGACAATGATTTTTCAAGTACAAAATTATTCAAAGTCAAAAACTTAAACCCTATAAATTTTTCTAAGTGTTTTTGAAGCAAAATTCAAGTTTTACGCCCCAGACGTATCGATACGCCCTCAGGCGTTTTGATACGAGCTTAAATTAAAAGGCCACTGTAAGCATCTGTTTCGATACGGTTCCATCCGTATCGATACGACCTTCATATGGGCTAAGTATTTTACTCAGGCGTTTCGATACGGTTCCATCTGTTTCGATACGGACTTCATACTGGTTGAAGATTTAAGAATAGCGTACCGATACGACTACTGGCGTATCGATATGGTTGAGATTTTTCATTTATGATTCGAACTTTGCCTTGTCAGTTATTGGGAACATGCGTTTTTGAAATTCAGTTAACCCGTATTGATACACCTTCAAGGCGTACCGATACAGGTTCAGACAATAGCTCAAGTGAGCAAAATTGCATTAGTACAGCCTTGCCCGTATCGGTACGCCCTTTGTTTTACACTGAGATCTTATTGATACGCTTCCTCGCATATCGATACACCCCTGCATAAATTGTACACAATGGATCTTTCTATTTTGAGATTGGTATAGATACAACTGTTTGTGTACCGATACGGGTAGTTGAAGAAGTGCATTTATGGTGGGAAAAAGGGGAGCCAACGGCTATATTAATGACTTCAACCACCCAAACGGCTAGAAATCAATGAGAAGGTATAAAAGCAAGTCTCCAAAGCCTCAGCAACAACTATTGAACTTATTTGCAACATCCAAGCATATATCCAAACCCTTGAGCTAAAAGAGTCAAATTATTGTACCCCACTTGTTGTAATCTTCATTGTATACATATCTTTCAAGTTTGGGGAGCGTTTGTTTGTAATTTGGGCAAAAAATCAATCTTGTGAGAGATACATTTATGTTTGCCATTTCTTCTTTGTAAAGAGAGAATCTTGGTTAATCTTTGGGTAGGAAGATTAACCAATTTGTAAAGGTTTCCTCATAAGCCTAGAAAAAAGGAAGAATATCTAGTGGATATTGGTTCAAAATCCTTAGTGTGAGCTAAGGTAGTGGAAGTAGAGCTTGTTCGAAGCTTGAACCACTATAAATCGTCTTGTCTTCAATCTTTATATTTTCAATTTGCTGCTTCCAATTTCAAAAAGCCAATTCACCCCCTCTTGGCCAATTGCACATCGATTGATCCACTCAACACAAGTCATCTAAGGTTTTACCAAGCCATTACTCATTATGCTCGTATATGAGGTTTAAATCTCAATTTATTAGTTTTACTATTTATTTTACCACGATAGAAGCCCATTAGGCCTTAGTCTTCGAATTATAAGTCCCACGAACTCAAAACGTAATTTTTAGGCAGATTGCCTAATGGGTACTGATACTAACCCTCACATACGGATACAGTACCCCTTGGGGTACCGATACACCCATGCTTACCGATACGAACTGAGCTCACTGGAATTTCACAAAGCTCAAACGTATTGGTACGGGTCGACTAGTACCAATACTTGCTTGAAGGGCGTACCGGTACGGGTTGAACACGGTATTGGTACTCCTTTAATTGTTCATCCTCGATGAACAATGTTCTTAAACCCAAAATACTAGGGTATCGGTACCGCCTCCTCTTGTACCAATACCAAATCCCACAAATAATTTCCATGGCTCGGGAAATTGCTTCCCAAGCCCTCAAATCTCTACCATTTACCTCCAAACTCGATCCTACATCTTATGAGAGTGTTAAAGGTAGTTTTCTACCAATTTTACAAGTTATTAACATATAATCCGGATTCTGCCATTAAAGGTCTCTAACATTGAACAACCATAACATCACATCAAGCAACAAAGCAAATCAAATTTATGATGCCCATGAAGGCATATGAGTTAGTAGTGTACTAACCTTCATCTTGAAACTGGAAAACAACTCCTCATTTTCCAAGCTTAAGCCTTCCTCTTCCCTTGCTCTTTGAAATCCTCTCCAACTTCTTTCACTGCAAGGGATGTTGTAAAATAAGTTACAACGATGTCGGAAACTTAAAAGATACTAAAAGAAGGCTTCTACAACAAGAGATAGAGGCAACACTCATATTCTCGTTTTTCACCTCAACCCCCACCAAAATTCCTTCTCCACCAAACTTGATGAATCTACCTCAAAATGTAGATCCTTGGATGTTGAACAACTTGCCTCAAACCCAAAATCCATGATTTACACTCTAAAACACAAAAATTTAACCTTTCTCTTTTAGATGGGGTTAGAGAGTGAGAATAGATAGAGGTTGAAGACAATGAGACATAGTGAGCTCATTCTCTTGCTTTACTGCAGATAGTTAAAGAAGCTCTCATCATCCTCCTTTAAAAAAAGAGGTATTTACCTCATTACCCCTACATCTTTCACCCAACTCATCACCCAATCAAAGCCCAAACCCAACAACCTAAAAACAAGCCCACTAGGACACTCTTAAAGGCCCAACTCTAGGCCCAAGCACGAAGCTCACGTTTCGGGTTAAACCGACCTTCAGATTCTGAAATCTAGGTCGTTACATGGACTCATAATAAG
Source organism: Hibiscus mutabilis (assembly GCA_019671005.1). NCBI lineage: Eukaryota > Viridiplantae > Streptophyta > Magnoliopsida > Malvales > Malvaceae > Hibiscus > Hibiscus mutabilis. The sequence goes on along the minus strand of CM033717.1, from coordinate 15,458,778 downwards.
AGTAGATCTCTAAGAAAAAATATCGATAAAAAATTAGGCATCTAATAATAAATATTAGAAAAATTAGCTCTCTAATAACAAATATTGGAAAAAATAAATTTTAACAGTATATGCTTAATAACAAATATTGGAGAAAAAAATTGAACCCTTAATAACAAATATTTGGAAAATGAATTTTAAGAATAGACACCTAATAACAAATATTGAAAAAAATTAGGGCACTAATAACAATTATTGAAAAAAATTGAATCCTAATAACAAATATTGAAAAAAAATTAAAATTTAAAAGTAAACATTTAATAATAAGTATTAAAAAATTTGGATCATAATATTAATATTATAAAAAATTGAGCCCTAGGCGGACGCCTCTCTCGCCTATGTCTAAAGACGACTATGATCTCAATCACGATATAATAATAATAATTAATTGTTCCAATAGGTTAAATTGATATGTGGAGCATATTTTTTAAAATATTTATAAGAATCATATTGAATAGGTGACATATGAATCCTCGTCAAATTTATATCCTATTAAAAATCAATAAATCGTCCTATAAAAAGTACTTGTCAAATTCATATTGAATAGTCGGCTTTTGTTGTTGGGTACAGTTAATTGGGACTAAATTGATGTAATTATGTTAAATTTATTAACTTTCATGTCATTTTTTTTGTTAAGTTTTTAAAACCGTCAATTAATTTGTTATTTTTTTTAAGTTAAGTGGTTATTTTGTAATTTTTATAGCTGGATAAGTCAACAAAAAACACTCTATAATCAAGTGATTATTTGCTTATTTTATTAAATGTTTTTTTAAGTTCGAGGGTAAAGGGGTCGAGATATATTATTTATGAGTTATATTTTGAAATACAAGCTGTGTAAAAAGTTTTTACATAATATTTCATATTTAAACTATAAAATTTAAATTTTTAATCCTAAGGCTCAAAATTTTAAACTATAAACCCTAAATTATAATTTTTAATCACATATCTTAAATTTTACACCTTATAATTTAAACTCTAAATTTTAAAAAAAAATCTACACAAACTTATATATTAAAATATTTTTTATTAAAAAAGATATCGCGGCAACGAGACTTTGCGTAAGGTTTTTTAATTTTCTCCATTCGGTGATGTTTCTTGTAGTTGTCATGCCATTCGATGGGCATTTGCGACTTTTCCGTATTTTATTTTATTTCCAATATTTTTATGTTAGTTAAGTATTTGTAAATTAATTGCTTAATTAGAAGCGAGATAGATAAGCCACGGAATATTCGTGATAGAGAGGATTTAGCAACAAAATATATTATTAAATCGCATTTTACCAAGTAGATACAATAATTAATGCCAATATCAACTGATAAACGGACCCAGGTCGTAGTGTTTTAGAAGATTTATGGTTTATAAGTTGTAAATCGTAGTTCTTCTAATTGTATCGAATTAAAACCGAATTTAATTTTAAATCTTATTTATAATAATTTTAATTAGTTTATAATATAAATATAAATATTTTATACTTAAAAATACTATAGATGAATTTTTAATTATTTTTAATAAATATGTACGAAAACAGTGGCGGAGCCACAAACTTTTTAAAGTTCACACATTTGGCTTAAATTTTTTTAATTTTTATGAATTAATCCTTAAATTTTATGTTTTGTGACTGCCCTAAAATTTTGAAATTTTTATTACTTGTGTCTACCCTAAAAAATATTTTACTTGTGCCCACCCTAAAAAAGATTTATAGATCCGCCACCGTATGAAATTGACTCTTACCAATTAATGCTTGAAAGTCATATAATAAAACTATTTTATTATAATAAAATAAAAAATTTAAAAACTAAGTTAATGTAAAAATCTAAAACTAAAATTAACTGAACCAAAAACTCATAAATTATTAAAAGAAATTATTAAATTGAACCGAATCGTATAAATAATTCATCTCTAACTGGGCTTATATTCTCTCTTTTTTGTTGCCCCCTCTGTTCTCTTAGAATTTTTACTTTGATTAATTCGGACCAACCTGCGTTGTACACCTAATTTTAATAGGTGAATCTTCTAACAAAAATTTTCTATATACATAATATTTAAAATTTAAAGTATACTTAAATTATATTAAATTACTTACAATTTGAATCAACCTGTTAATTAATTAATTGTCTTATCTTCAAACTCATAATGGGAACTCTCTTTTCAATTGTCCAAACTCAAAAGCCCTCGTAGAAAGAAAACTCAAAAGCCAACTTGTGTAGGGCCACGCGCCCGATGATCAAGCCATTAATTGCTGATGAGTTGCGGGCAACTGGGCTCGGGCAGTTTTATTACCCGACCCGTCTCGACTCGACTCTATAAGCCTTTGAATTTGTATTGTCCTAGGCTTAATAATTAAAATAAATGTTTAAAGTTTTATTTATAATTTTTCTCAAATCGCTAGTTTAAAAAAGTGCATAATGAATGTGTTATTGATATTCATTTTTTCTCACATATTTGAATTTACAAAACAAATAAGAAAACAAAGGGACAATTTTATAATTTTGTTCATATTAAATAATTCTAAATCTTTCGAGAACTCAGTACATCAATTTCGATCTTTAACAGCCTCATCACAAACCAAAGTTATTTGAACACTCCTGATATGAGATATCAATGCAAACAAGCAGTCGTTTTACTATAATACGATATACTTGCCAATGATACATATGGTGATTCCCTTTTACCCCTGATATGAGATATCCATGCCAAGCATGCTATGCTAGAAACTGTCCAATTAGATCACTTGATGCTTTGTCATCAATTCATAACCAACAAACAGGGCATAACCTCCGCATAGAGTAGCAAAACCTTAGCCTCAGAAACTTGAGCTTCACGATGTTCCTGTTCCATCTTTAAATCAATCTACTTTCCAGTTTCACAATAACATTTTGCCTCCGATAACAGATTCAATGTGTAAACATGAATGATTAAATGTGTTATTATATAAAATATTATAACCGACATGTCACCCTTTTAACATTTGTTAACGGGTAAATGACCAAATTAAAACAAAACTAAAAGTTTAACAATAACATTAAAACAATTGAAAATTTGATTACCAACTTAAATAATTAATCAAAATTTAGTGACTATTTATAAATTTTATCCTATTATTAATTCCGAATGACAATTTGAATTTAAACATATCCACATCGAGATTTTTAATTTTCTTTGATAAATATTATTTTTAATCATAATCGTATGAAAAAAAAGAAAGTGTTCTTAATAAATATAAAATTAATGATCTAAATAATAAGGGACAAAATGAATAACTTAACTAATCAGTCAAGTCAAATTTATTTAATTTTAAAGCATCATATTTTAAATTATTAAATTTAACGATGACAGTTTTATTTTTTAACACTGTTCATGGTTTTGTTTTATATTGTCTTCGTGTTGTTTTCATAGGAATTAAAAACTCATTTTTATCAGAAGTCGAATACATGGGAAATTTGCTAAAATTATTGAAAATTGGGTAACGAATAACGACCCATTTCTGTACAGCCACTTCTGTTTTTTTTTGTACAGTTGCACACACCATCAAAGCTTCTATTGTAACACAGACACTAAATCAAAATGCTAAAATAGCTATCTTAATTTCCCTCTTCTATTTGGTCGTCTGTAGAAAGAGGACCAGATTTACTTTCTCTAGAATGCACAAGCTATGCACTAGTTAGACGATCCCAAGAGGTGTCGATATCAAAGAAAATCATACCAGTATCATAAGACATGTGATTGGGAGCAAGGGAATTAAGTTCTGCAGTAAGCGAATCTTCGGGAAAGGACTGGTCATCGAAAAGGAAGCTCTCCAGCTCATTGAAAACTGATTTATCTCCCTCAGTTACTTCCTTGGATGCTTCTTTCTCGTTTGTGGAGCTCTGAAGCTGTGAATAATCAACAGAAGGTTGCTGGTTGCTTTGACTGATGTTGTTGACCCAATTCAAATCATAATCAGAAAAAGCATGATTCATTGCCGGTTGATTTTGGTTCTGAAGCTGATTGGTATCTTGGTCCAAGCTTGACTGAGGAACAGGCTGACCGAATGCCGAGGATTGGGAGGGTACAGAATTGTTGGTGACAATGTCGATACCAGGCTGTGAAGAGCTCTGGTGAGTATATGTCCCTACAGTTGAACCAGAACAAAGATTTTGCCAGCCAATGGGATTTGAATTCCTTCCATTTGATATTGTCAGTGAAGCGGGATCCTGTTGATGCTGTGAAGCAATACTAGAAGTAATGTTTTCTAATGGAACATATGCAGTGCGGTTCATTGTTGGCGCAACTTCCATCCTTTTAGACATTGTGTTGGAAGAGACAAATTGGGGACCCAAGTTACTAATCTTTATACCTCGATTCCTTCGAATTACAGCATTATGCACCCCAAGTAACTGATGCGAAACTGGATGCGGATGCATTGTCCTCCTATTTAAAACACGCTGGCTACCCACACTTGGGTTATATGGAACCCCATATCTGGTAGATGAACAAGCATGGATTAAAGATGGCTGTTGGATGTGAGGTTGAGATATGCAATTCCGAGCAGCTCGAGTCGGAGTTACCCTAGAAACTTGATTTTGCAGTGTGAACTGCATATTGTCACGTGGAGCTTGGTTAAGTCGGGGCATTGCCACAGAATGAGAGGTAACAGGAGCTTTTGTAACTGGTATGGGAAATTTTCGCACATGCCTGAAAGTCTTCCGCAAATTCTTCCACTTCTCCCCTTTATCAGTGGCATGACAATGATCAGTATTACAGGTACCCGATCCCCAATAACTACATGGTGCTTTCGAGTCGCAAACAAAGCAATGACACTGCAATTTCAAAAGGGCATTCATTGTTTACATTAGAAATGCATGCTAAATTCAAGAGCACTAAACTCTGAAACAGTACAGCAATCAACTATCACAAATGAATAAAGTTTCAAGTTACTTTTCAAAAAATTAAGACGTTTACCAATTCACAATGCTGCTCATGTGAGGTTGAACTGAAAGGAAACTTAGCACAATCATGTCGTGGATGGGGGTAATCTCTGCATGCAATCTGCAACCATATCAAAGAGCAATGAGAGAGCTATCACAAAAAAAAAGTGCCTATGAGGCAGGAGATAACAGTCTTGAATGCATAAAGCAAAAGGTAATAGAGTAAGTTAAACATTAATAATATTAAGCATGTTACATAAATGCGCCCTAAGATCACCTCAGCTCCTAGATAGCCCATGATAGAAAATTCTGAGCCTCTTGTCTACCTTCAATCTTTTGAGATTTCAGCAGGAAGATAGGACCATTTGTCCAGACCTCTACAACAAAATTATAAATGAAACAGATAATATCATTCTGTTAAGATCAGCTGAGAACAAGGATAGGTCTTTTTGGTTCTCAAACCAAGCATTTCCCCTACCGCAACTCAACACTGTAACTTCAGGGACAACCACCAACCTTCACCTCTCATTTCCCCCCTAAGATTAGTGGTCTAGCTCATTTTTTAACAGCACCAGATGATAACGTTTTTCAAAGGCCAAATCATCACTTCTGCATTCCAGTTGACATATACAACACAACACACTGATTAACCCATAAAGGTGTTTCAGCAGGTTGAAACTTGAAAGAGTAAATAAATGCATAACAGATCTCTAAACATGAACATGCAAAGTTGCTGGAGCTAGAACACAATCTATAAAAATCTAGAACAGCAATGAGAAAAAACACAAAAAATTCAATAAATACAACCAAAAACCCAATAATTTTAATCAATTTAACATGCAATGCTACCCAGAAATCTAAATAACAATTTTCTAAAGCCAAGCATCCCTAAAACTCAACACCAAAGTTCACATTTGCCTTTCTTCTTACTGAAAGCGCATAAAGATATCAGCTTCATTAAATCTACAATTAAGCATTAGGAATCAATAATTTTGGTTTATTCATCCCTTGGAAGAAACCAATCACAACTTTAACTAGTAACCGTCGGAACCAACATAGAAATCACTTGTCTAAATTCAGCAGCGAAACATTGAAAAAAAAAACATAATCAGCGTGCTCAGGCACAAGCACGATTACAACAAAAATAAGGAGATACATATTTACCTGCCCTTTTTGGCCGACAATAAGACACTCATCGGAGTCTTCCTGGAGATCATTAACATCCGACAAGGCCTTATCTGGGTCACCATCCAAAACGACACAATCACCGTCGTCGTCGTCGTCGTCAGCAATCTTCCCGACCACTGAATTCGGCGACTTTGACTTCTTGGTGGGGTTGGCTTCCCCGACCAGCACCACGTCATCAGGATCGTTGAACACATTATCAACGGCTTCCAGAACTTCCGATAACCAGTTGTAATCGTCCCCCTCCGGCTCCTCCCAAGCCGATGTAGCCTCATCGTCGTCGGAGCTTAAGTCGAAAATAATAGGAGACGCCTCCATCATAAAAAGAGTAAATAAAAATTTTAGGGTTTTATTTTGTCAAAAGAAATAAAGTATGAATAACCTTAGCCTATTCACGGAAATTGCTGGACTTCTTGCAATCTGATTAAATAAGAAAAAACAGGTGAAACCAAAAGGTAAAGCAGGGCTTCAATCCATGAAGAATTTAGAATGATTTGGGATTTCAAAAAACAAAACCCTGGTGCCTTGTTCTACAAGTAAAAGAAACTAAGAAAGAAACGAGGACAGAGGAATGTAGGGTTTAGGAAGGCGGTTTTTAGGGAATCAATGTCGCAAAATTAAGGTTTTTGAAAGTATTGATTTGATATTCTTGGGGATGAGGATTTGGGCGAAATTGAAGCAATGAAGTGAACTGAAAAGTAAAGGAAATTGGGCGTGGCTTTATATGAGATACCCTAAAAGCCGAAATAAGAGAAAAAGTCAGGGGTATAGTTGAGATTTCAAAGCTACGGCGCCGCGCAACGACCGACGACCACCACGTACTGTCTGTCAGTTATAGATACGCATCGCGCAATAAATGAGATGAGATGACTCAATTCACTTGACCCTTTCGTTTTTTTTTTCTTTTCCTTTTTTAAAAATAAAATACTACTTTTAGTTTCTAATTTAACAAATTTTTAAATTGGTCCTTAAATCGCTTTATCTTGAATTTTGTTATGAATATTTATCTTTGTAGATGATAAAATTTTATTGATTTACTATATCATTAAGAATATTATCTCAAATTAAGTAGAGTTCAATGTGTTATATACTTCTTATGCCTATAAATAGATGATTTGATTAAGGCATTGTACACGAATCTATATCTAAGAATAATACAAATCTCTTTCTTTCTCTCATCTCTTTGTTCTTTTATTCTTGTTCGTTGTTCTTTGTTATTTTGTTCAAACACATTATCAGCACGAGACTCTAATCAACTGAGGTCTTCTTCGTTCGAATTCAGAAAAAGTTACGGGAAAGAATTCGATTATAAGATTAACCAAAAATAAGTTTTCTCCCTCATTTTTTTTAGTTACTGATTGTCTTTCTCTTTATATTTTTAACTTGTTTTTTTTTTTTTTGAAAAGCATGGAAGCATACTTGATTGTATTTGAACATAGGCAGAAATGGGTTTGTGACTTCTCACAAATCAAAAGACGAATTGGCAGAGATGGGGAGGTCGTGTTTGATTGTATTTAATTAATATTGTGCACGATCTCGCTCAACTACTATGATTCTTGTTGGTGATTTTTAAAAATAATTTTAATTGGATATTGATGACTACATCTACTATATATTCAACTTAATATACTTATTTATATATCGATATAGTGGTTGATTAATTACTCTTATATTAAGGTTGATGTACTTCGATCTATTATTCTTTTGTTTGGTTATTATATCGGTATGTTTTATTGTTAAAAAACATCGCATAATCTTTGCCTATTTATCTTTGATTACCACTTTTTATCTTTGCCACATATTAAATATTCACCAAGGTGGCAAATGATCGGCGCAAACTAGATCAATATCCCTATTGACGACGCAAGTGGTAATTAATTGTGACTGAGCTTGATTTCATTGCTCCAAGTTTTGGTATATCAATTAAGGTATCTTCATATATTATTTTATATTTGATTTTTTTATTATACATGGTAATTTAATTTAGTTAATAAATTTATTATGTGTTTTCTCAAGTGAATAGAAGCACGATTAATTTTGTATAACTGTTATAAAGTTTATATTTGCTCGAAAGCAATAATTCTTATGTGTCAAAAAATTCGACTATTGAATTCTCTAAAGTTCAAGTTACGAAAATTCGTCTTGATTAAAAAAAATTTAAGGGAAGCATTCCCTAAAGTGAATGCAAGCATGATGTTTATTTCATGTGATTATTGGATCTGTTTTATTCCCTGAAGTGAATGCAAACATGGTAAATCACTATTCAATTAGTGACATAACTTTGATATGATCCAAATTACTGAGTATCAGTGATGAGGATATGTTAATAAAAATATACTACACTTTTCACGCAAATAATGTTGTCCTCAGACACAATATCGTGAAAAAGATTTTTAAAGGCTCATTGGCTCCACTCTATTCCCTAAAGTGAATGTGAGATTATATTATGGAAAGAATAAAAGCCACATTAGAAGTTGTGGTCGTGATCGAGGCCACGAATATAGACATGAACAATGTAGTCATTTTAAGAATGTTTATACCCATCAAAAGTGGAGTTATAAGGATGACAAGAGTGATAAAGATCTTTCTAAGGAAGTAAAATCCTTTTTATTACCAATGTGATGTTATAAACCATTAGTCTCATACTTATCGTACGCTGAAAACATCAACAATCATTGAAGGATAAAAGAAAGAAAATAAAAGCAAATTTTGTTTGCGAAAAATGACGAAGATGATATTGGTCCAACTCATTTGGACGTTGTCGATTTCTTTATAAACCTTGAAGGGAATAAATCATCTCCTAATTATTCTCGTAATCTTGAAGAGAATTACTTATTTCATTTAATTTACTTTGTTTTATGTTTAATTACTTTACGCATTAATTATTTATGCTTTATATATTAATTTAATGCCTAAAGTATATTCTTTAATTAGTTAATATATTCTCTGTTCTGTTAGTTTAATCCAAATATATTGACTGTACATCCCGTTCTGCGAGGCTATGGGTCTCAAATGAGGTTTCTAAAGGACTTTGTGAACTGGTTTAACAATGCCGCGTATGAGGATTAAATCTTTGTTCTCTGTTGGTTTGTATATATATATATTATGACATTTATTTATTTTGTTTCACATGATTACTTATCGAATACAATCCATGGTGACGATTTATGCTTAGTAGAAGCATAAGATATATTTTTTCTCATTTAAATGCAAGGGATAATGTGAGTACTATATCTCAAAGTACTGAAAATATTGATGCTCCAGAAGAGCAACAAATTCCTGAGAGAAAGCAAATTATGAAAAGTGCAGAATTACGAATATTGTAATAATTACCGTTGATGGTAATAATATCGTCGCCACTAGAAGTGAAAATTTTAAGAAGAGCAATATGAGTTCGCAAAATAATCCTTCGGAAATTATAGATAACATATGTTATCAATTGACATTTGAAATAAGTCAACGTGGATATAAGTTTTGGTAGTCAAAAAGTCAATTAAAAGCTCTAGAAGAGTTATATATTGCTACCAAAAGAATAATTTCCATTGAAAGTTCGAAAGAGCTAAATATATTCATATTCAAATGAACAATTTTTTGTGGACAATGTATTATAAAGTTTCAAAAAAAACTTGTATTTCAAAATTTGTACCATACATGTACAAGTGAGATTGAATCACATATTACGGTAAACAAGAAGTTTACAAATTTAGAGATATATACACATGTATATATAGTTGGCATGATCGGTTAGACCATCCTGATCAATAATGATGCAAAAGCTATTGAGATTTATATGCACAATTATTAAAAGAACTTGAAGTTTTTGTGGTACTTGTTCTCAAATGAATTGATTAAATTTCACTTATTAAAAGAACACAAAGTTCTTGTGTTGCTTGTTCTCAAAAGGAAATGATTAAAATCCCACTTACCAAAAGAACTTGAAGTTTTTGTACTAAAGTTGAGATTGCATGTTTTGCATATCTGAATGAAATATAGGCCAATTTATCCACAAATATGGAAAGTTTATATGATTTTAGTAGATGCATCTACATTGTTTTATCAACTTACAACCAGAAGTTTGTGAGATTGATTAGAAAAAGATTCAGATTATGCAGTTAGACTATTCATCTTGCAAAAGCTAGTGGGTTTATATTTTAGGCTATATCAGTTGAAATAACTGTTACAAAGCATATTGATTATGAAAAATACGGTTTAGCAAAATTTAATTGGATGCCTCCTCTTTAATAGCTAAACTATGAGAACAAAACAATTATTATTTATATGGTATTTCTATATAGCAACACTTATATGCACCATGCCAACAAGTTATAGTAAACTCCTCATTATGATTGGTTTTTTGGTCAGAAGCCATATATTTTCCATTTTATAATTTTTGAATGTGTGATATATTGTTGAATTGCTCCACCACAACACACAAAAAGGTAAATAAAAAGGGTTGAGAATATATATTGAGTATGAGTCTCCTTTTATGTTTAAATTCTTAAACATTAATTGGAGAATCATTTATGACATGATTTTTCTCAACATCAGGGGAGATAATAATCAGCTGGATAAAGGAAAATGAATTATCGTTATCAAGATCCTTGTATATGAACTAGAAGTTCATAAGATAATTCATGTTATTACATGTCAACTGCCAGACATATTTATTGACCCAATGAGAGTAACTAAGTCTCATATACCATCTGAAATGCTCTAAATTTGAATTACATGTTAGAGCGAATGGATGTAAATCATGCATGAAGCATGAAAATTGGTTCCAATGATCAAAATTCCCGTAAATAAAAAATAGTATGAGATGGTTATATATCGGAGGCGGGTGCTCCTGAAGAGATCCAAGATATAACTACTAATAAAAGTCTTGAAGAGTTTCAGGTACCTGAAATAAAGATTGAAATCTTGAAGAGATCTCGACGAGTTATGTCACTACAAGAATGGAACCAGAAAATTGAAAAGTTGTCGACAATGATTTTACAAATAATTTTACATAAAATACTTCTATAGAAGTAAAGAAAGAAAACGAAGATCTTGTATAGAAACCAATAGTTATTAAAATGATTGGTCAATATAGAAAGACGCTTTGAACTTCCAAAAGAGAAGTATTTGGACCAGTAGTCCAAACACCTAAAGGTTTAATACAAGTGAGGCACAAATAAGTAGTCATATATACAACTTGAATTATGATTTATGAAGAGTTTTAATTATTTCATGGTGGATGCAATACTTTGGCAGTTATGAAATGTTTATATGCGTCTAATTATTTTGTAGATTCATATTTATCATTGAAGTATTTAAAATGCTAGAAGCATTTGGAAATTTCCGAGAAAATTTATTTAGACATGTCCCATTGAATATTTATATTTTGGCACATTTGGTATAATCGCCTTAGTGAGTACTAATTGAGAAAATACTATAAGAATGATCAGATTTTCTTAAATGTTTTATAAAAGAGTTTGGATCAAGATTCATTATGATAATTTGAATTTCGTTAGAATTCCTGAAGAGCTTCAAATTGGAAACTCATGAAGTGTTTTCAATGCATTTAATGAAAGTATTTGAGAAAAAGAATCTTGACATCAAGTTTTATCTCGACTTGAAGGTCGAGTATTTAAATATGTCTCTTTGTCTATAAAGGGAAATCAACCGAAAGAATCTTAAAGAAGATTCAATTTGGATAAATCATATCTATTGAGTATCCTTATGATTGTAAGATTATTGGGTGTGAATAAATTTATCGCCGAAAGAAAGATAAATAAATAATTTTTCTAGAAGCATCATATATTAGTTGGTCAAGAAATATCCATGGATATACAAAGATCATTACCTTTAGATCTTCAAGCATTCATCGACGCCTCATCAAATCTTGTAGAAATAATTGTTATGCACGAGGCAAGCCAAAAATGTGTTTGGCTAAGACCATTGACCCAACATATCCAAAAGATATGTGATTTACTTTCACAAGATATGATACAAAGCTATCTTGTGTAGAGATAATGCAAGATGTATATCTCAACCGAAATGTGGATACATCATGTAACATATTACTCCAAAGTTTCATCTCTCACGATCTTTAGAAAAATAGTATTCAAGATTGAATTATGAAGATTCAAAGATCTTATGTGATGTTTTCATGAGGGGGAGTAAATACACATTGCACTCTTTTTCCCTTAACCAAGGTTTTGTCCCAATGAGTTTTCCTGGTAAGGTTTTAATGAGACAACATGTTATGTGCATCAAAGATGTGTGTACTCTTTTTCCTTCACTAAAGAAATTTTTTCCCACTGAGTTTTTATCTTAGTAAGGTTTTAACGAGAGACATTATCTTCATAGACATCCAAGGGGGAGTGTTATGAATATTTATCTATGTGGATGTCTATAATGATAAGAACTTTATCTAAGGGATTTAATTTACTTTATCATTAGGAATATTATCTCCATTAACTAGAGTTCAATGTATTATGTATTTCTTATGCCTATAAGTAGATGATTTGATTAATGTATTGTACACAAGTCTATATTTGAGAATAATACAAATCTCTACCTTTCTCTCATCTCTTTGTTCTTTTATTTTTATTCGTTGTTTTTTGTTATTTTATTTACAACAGATTTAATTTTTTTGGCTTATTTTCAATTATTTTTATTATGTGATATTTGAACGCGTCTCATATAATATAATCTCATAATAACTAATGTAAATAAAAATAGAAATAAATTTAAAAATAATTGTCAAACTTAAAATTTAAAATTTATTTTTAAAGAAAATGTTGACACAGATCTTACGGTGAGACTAAAGAATATTAGTTTTAGAAATAAATTGTTTTTAGATATAAGAGAATAATTAATTAAATGAAATGATATACTTTAAGGGAAAATATATGATGCGCGGTGAAAATATTTTGTTTCCACAAACGCCCTAATTTTAGAGGTTAAATATTTAATTTATGATTTATGTTTAGGGTTTAAGTTTAGGTGTTAGAATTTGGGGTTCATAGTTAGAATTTAGGGTTTAAAGGTTAGAGTTTAGGTTTTAGGGTAATATGGTAGGATTTAGGTTTTTACTTATAACCCCTAAATTCTAACCCTAAACTCTAAATTCAAACCACAGTCCCAAAATTCTAAACGCATAAACCTAAACCCCTAAACTATGAACCCTAAACTGAATATCTAACCCTTGAAATTATGACACTTGTAGAAACAAAAAAATTTAACATGTAGTACATGGTATAATTACCCTTTCTTTAATAGACATGATATCCATTCGATTTATTGTAGTTTAAAAATTAAATAATAAAATTTAATTCTATTCAATTTTATATTCATTCACTAGTTAAGATGTTAACGTTTGAGTTTATTAAGTTATAATGGGACGATAAAAAATTACATGTAAATGTATTAATTTCGTGTTCGATATTTAAATAGTATATTTCAGTTGTTTTATTTAAAATTGAGGCTTTATAGGTAAATTGGCCTCTAAACTATACTCAAATTCGTATTTTGCCTCTTAAAATTTTTTTTACAGGACCTTTAAAGACTAAAGTTTTATTTCTTCACTACTTTTGACCCTTTTTGACAACATTAGAAAAATGATGTGGCTCTTCCCGCCGATTAATGAGTGATACGTGGAGTTTGGAAATAAATCACATTTTTTTAAATTGAAATAAACCATAATTTAATAGTCAAATTGAAAACAAAAACTTAACATATCTACATATCAAAAGTTATATTTTAACCCTTAAACTATAACTTATTCTCAGTTTGGTCATCCACATGTCACTTATTAATTGGGTGAATAAACTACATCTTGTTAACGGGTCACCAAAAGGAATCAAAAGTTATGACATAATGAAAATTTAAGGATTACTTCTGAAAAGAAATTAAAGGGCCAAAACAGAAATTTGGATATAATTAAGGGACCAATTTTCTGATTAAATCTGAAAGTTATATCAAATGGATGGATGGACCATTAACTACTTTGGGCAAGTGTAGAGTTTGGCGGTGGACCCAAAAATTGAAATTCTAATGGTCAATTAATGGTAGTCTTGGTTTATGAAGGGGCAAATGTTGCCATTAATAATAGAGGTAAAATTTTGATATAAGCTTGTGTATTTACATTATAAAAATTTAAATTTTAAATTTCTAATTCTAACAAAAAAAAACTAAACCCTAAACCTTAAACCCTATACACTAAATTCTAAACACTAACCTTAAATTCTAAACCCCTAAACCTTAAACCCTAAACTAAAACCCTGACCCCTAAAATTAAAAGACACATATAAACTAAAGTTTGCACGACCTGTCTATCAAAGTTTTTTCCTTAATAATAGTACTTCTTTTAACTGGAAATGACGTTTATTGCTAGCATGGCATCAGCAGCACCAATTCGCCGTGGATGGTATTCATTACATACGCAGTGTCTTACAAAAGAAAAAGGCATGATATTAGCATTGGAATATTTAAACTTTTAATAATGAACTTAACTTCTTTTTTTCATTTTTGTTTGGCCGATGGTTGTATTAATTTTGATGTTGGTTGTCGATCGTCGATATATTTTTTTATTTTATTATATTTTAATCATTGTTTTTACTTTTCTGTTTCTAGTTTTTAATAAGAATAATTCTACCTTTGTGACACGTTTTTTTTTTAATCTTTTGGCACGTTTGTCGTTCTTTTCATTCTATGTTTTTTAGAAGTGGATTTGACGATGTCACGATTGACCAAGATGTCGTTTATTTGTTATCCTATTGATCTTTTCCGTTTTAGGCCCTTGGGCCGAATTTGGATACGTGTTCACAACCACTTTTTCTTGTTCACGATTGAGTTGTTGTAACAATTGTTTTGTCAACGTGTTATAATGGTTACATGTATTTTTTTAGTGTTAGTATTGATGGTTTTATCCTTCAGTCAGCAAATTTTGATGTTGTTTGTATCTATTTTTGTTTGAATTTTTTGATTGGATTTTTAGCATTTTTGTTATATGATCTCAAGTGTCTAATTTTTGTTTTAATAGATATAAGAAAATCTCTAAATTAAATGTTTACACTTATGATAAGTCCTCATTATATATATAAAAATAAAATTAGTAGCTTTTATAATAAAAAAAGAATAACATACTAACCTTAGTGTATATGTTGATTTGGGCAAGTCTTAAATTTGTTTTTTTTTTCTCAATTAAATGAAAAACTAATGGTATTGTATAATAATAATGGGTAAACTACATGAATGATCACTATACTATGCAGAACTTAATTTGACTACTATACTTCTAATTGCAACAATTAAATTGCTCAACTATTAAATTAGTGTCAATGTGACTACTAGCCGGTAGAAACCAAACGGCGTAACTGATGGGCTGTTATGGACTAACAATGAAGTACAGTTGTAAATTAAAAATAGTAATAGTGCCACGTTCGATAAATGGAAAACCAAAAAGCTTAAAACAATTTACCCTAACCATTCGTCTTTTACTTTCTTCACCAAAAATCTCTCTGAAAACTTCAGCATTCAAAAAAAATTGACGATTCATTCAAAGGAGACTGAGAAATTGTTGGAGAGAGACATGAGATGAGTGGATTTCTTCGCGAAAAAGAGAAACCCAATCCTAAATACGGTAAGTAGATTTATTGTTTTTGTTCTGAGATTAATGTTATTATTTGAAATTAGGGTATATATTTGGGGTTACTAATTTCTATCACCCTAAATTACTAATTATAGGGTTATTAATTGGGATTAATATAAATTATTAATTTTAAGGTTATTAATTGGGATTAACATAAAGTACAAATTTTAGGGTTAATATTTGAGATTCGGGTTAATAGACGATGTTAGGGTTAATATTTGGGTTTAGAGTTAATAAACGATATTAAAGTTAACATTTGTAGTTATTGTATGGATTAAAAAAATATGATTCCCAGTTCAAAAAGTTTGTTTTTGTTTTGTTCATATAAAGAAAGATAGGTTTTGTCTGTTAATTGTGGGTTTGCACTGAAGTATGATTCTTTTCCAACAATAAAATAGTTAAATTTTTGATTGGTTTGCACGTGCTTTGTTTGTTTAAAGTGAAACTGAAAAATACTTGTGGGGTCTTTATTTGGTTGCTGTAGGGGACCTCCCAGACCAACCACCATTAATATGTGTTATAACACGTGCATTGTTTTGGCTTATATAGTATACTGTTTTTACTTGTGCCTTGATCCAAACTCGTTTCCTTCTAATTTTTTTGGATTGAGATATAAATTTGAATTGTGGAATGGTCTCTTTTCATGTTTTATGTAATGTTTTTTCTCTTTCTTTCAAAAAACAATAAAGATGGTTTGGTTAGGGGATTTGAGTATTGCTAAGTAGATTAAGAATTGTAGCATTTAACATAGAATTTGAGCATTGCTAACTAGCTTATCAACTGAAGTATTTAACCCCTTTTCAACCCGTTGGTTGTAACTTGTGAGAGAAAACGTTTCTGTTCAAAATCTGGGAATAGTGTTTAACATACACAGCATTTGATACAATGCTTATTTGATGGTATGCCCTGAATGACCAGTACTTTATATAGGGTCCATATGTTTGTGTAATTGTAGCATCATTTGTATAATCAGGACTTCATTTTAGATTTCTTGTATAATGATTAAGATATAAATGCATATTGTTTTAGTTATAATACAAAAAATGAGTAAGACTTTATTTGTAGTTACTTGTGCTTTGTTTTGTATTATATGCTAATTGTTTAATTGTTTCACTTGGTTTACCCTATTGTTCTTAAATAAATAACACTTTGTACTATTTACCCCTTTTTACTTTATTTTACCATGCTGATCTTAAATGAATAAGATTGTGTGTTGTATTTAAATGCATATTGTTTTGGTTATTGTACAAATAAATGAATAAGACTTTATTTGTGTTTTTTTAACAGGGATTAGTTCAGAGAAATTTAGTATTGTGGTACATCATGGTGGTTTTTTTGTTAGGAGACCTAAGGTAAAATTTACTGGACATTTAGTGGATTATTTTGATAACTTAGATGTTGATACAATGTCAATGTTTGAAGTTTGTAGTATGGTTGAGATATTAGGAATTGTTGCTGGTGTTCATGTGTTTTGGCATTTGTCAGATAATCCATTAGAGGTGAAACAAGTGAAAAATGATAATGTGGTGCTTGAGATGGTAAAAAATTTACCTAGGGATCATTATCTTCATATTTACTTAGAAGAAATTGTGCAGGAGAATGACTCTAAGACTAGGGTAGAGTCTGATTCTGACTCAGAAGATGAGGAGTATGATGTTGAGTCTGAGTCATCCACTGATAAGTGAACATTTACTGACAGTGAAAATGAACTTGTCAGTTCAGAATGTTCACTATGAATGTTGGGTTGGGCAGTGATGAAGTAGAACTTGAAAGTGACAATGGCAGTGGACAATCTGACTCTACACAGTGTAGATGAGTCAAATTCAGATGGTCCACCAAAGAAACTTAGATTTCCTGAATTTAATAGTAATTCAGATTAATCTAATCCTACATTTAAGGTTGGTCTGATATTTGCAAGCAAGAAAATACTTAAGGAGGCAATTAAGATGTACGGTATCAAGAATAGATATTGTGTTAAGTTAAAGAGAAATGACAATAAAAGGATCCAAGTTAAATGTAAGGGAGGGTGTCCATGGGTGCTATGGGCAGCTCCAATCAATGGTGAAGATCCTTCTACTGGTTCTTGGCAGATTAGGTCTTTGAATGGTGAACATACTTGTCTTAGGGAGTTTAAAAATCATAATGTAACTGCTAAGTGGCTAGCTGAAATCTACTTTAGTAGTTTTAATTGATCCCACTTTCTCAATCAGTTCCCTAAAACAAGCTGTACACAAAGATTGAGGCTTAATAGTAAATAAAAGTAAATGCATTAGGGCAAAAAATCTAGCCCTTGAAAACTTGAATGGTAACTATAAAGAGCAGTATGCAAATCTTAATGCTTACCTAGGTGAGTTGAGGCACTCCAATCCAGGAACAACAACAGTTTGCAAGTTAGATAACAGAATATTTGAGAGACTTTATTTATGTATGCAAGCAATGAAGGATGGCTTCAAAGCAGGCTGTAGGCCCATTATAGGTCTGGATGGATGCCACTTCAAAGCAGTGAAGGACCAACTGTAGAAAGCTGCAAGAGCCACATATGTCAGAGAGTTTCAATCTGCCATGGATGAATTGAAGGTATTAACTTGTATGTGATTTTTTTTAAATGTGACTAAATTCCATTATGACCATTGTGAATTTTATTTGTAGGTTTTTTCGGAAAAGCTTGGAAGTGGTTGTCACCAAAAGACCCCACCCACTGGTCAAAGTCACTTCTATTTTGGGTGCAAGTCAGACATGCTTCTAAATAATAACTGCGAGTGTTTTAATAAAGTAAATAATCTCATTGTAATTTTATTATTTCTAAATATTAAAATACTTTTTTGTTTGCTAATTACTACTATTGATATATAGCAGCTAATACTTGAAGCAATAGACAAACCTATCATTACATTGGTGGAGACCATCAGAACACAATTGATGCAAAAACTTGCTAAAATGAAAGATCAAGCTGAAAAGTGGACAGGGCTTCTATGCCCTAAAATTCAAAAAAAGTTAGAACGTGCAACATCACAAACACATAGGTATAATTGTTTTATGATAACTATTTAGGAGAGTTGATTTATGTTGTTTAGGATAACTCTTTAAGCTATTTGTTTTACCATAATCTGTTTGCGCTAATTGTTTATGTTAATTGTTTTATGCTAACTATTTAGGAGAGTTGATTTATGCTAACTGTTTAGGATAACTCTTTAGGCTATTTGTTTTATGCTAACTGTTTATGCTAGCTCTTTGTGTGTGCTAATTTTTTGTCCTAATTTTATACAGTTGTTGGCCTCTTTATGCTGGTGGACACATGTACCAGGTTTCATGTGGTCCTTCAATCTAACATTCAGTTAACATTCAAATGTTTACATGCTCATGTAGAAAATGGCAACTAACAAGTTAACATCTTCATAGTATTGGTCCTAATTTGTTTAACATTCAGATATAAAATCTTCTTAGTTATTAATCAATTCTTGTTCTATGTAGGCATTCTATGTGTTCATGCAATTTCTGTTATATTGTCAATTGAAGATAGGCCAGAAAAGTATGTTGACCCTTGTTACTTTGTGTCAACCCAAAGAGTAATATATTCCTATTTGATAAGTCCTGTAAGAGGTGAGAAACAATGGGCAACTGATCACACAATAGAGCCTATTTTGCCACCAATCTTTAGAAGACCCCCATAAAGACCACACAAGAAAAGAAACAGGGAGGCTGATGAAGCACCACCTCAGACTGGTAAGGTGACAAGGAGGGGTGTCAAGATTTTTTGTAAAAGATGCAAAGAGAGTGGACATAATATTAGAACATGCAAGGGAAAGGTTGATGCCAATCCAAGAAGACCTGGACAAACATCCAGTTCCGCTGCAAGAAAAACTTCCAGAATTCCAAAATTGCCAGCAAGTTTCATTACCTAATCAAATAAATTACCACTCTTGACACTTGAGTTGGTTGTTTGGTTGATGAACATTCAAGTAAACACCATTACTTTTTTTTTACAGATTAGAAGACCTGGAACCACCTCAACAACAAGTCAGGCTGGGACCAGTCAAGCTTCAAGGCCAACTTCAGCTCCAAGGTCAGCTCCAACTCAACCTTCACAAGTCCATACTGTTAGATGGATTCCCGCCCCTACAGTACGTACGACTTAGGAGAGTTGTGTCACTCACTCATCTTCAAGTCCAAGTCCAACACCAACTCAACTTTCACAGGCCAATACTATCAGATGGATGCCCACACCTAGGAGTACCTATGAGTCGAGAGTTGTGGAATCACTCATCTCCAAGGATTGATCCTTGATTCTGTTGGCACATAATCCTTTTATGAACTTAGTTGTGTTTTATATACATTTGACCAAAGTATAACATGGACATGTGATAAGAAATATCACAATTTTTGTTTGACTTGCTTTAGTGGGTCAATATCTTTTGTTTCACATATGTATTGGTCAAACATGTGATGTATGGATTATTTTCCAAATTTAATGTCAATATGAAACTATGTTCTTTTGTTTACTTTACTGTGTTTTAGGTTCACTTAATGCATTATCTTTTGCTACAAAATTTCAACATAACATATTTTTTCATTACAATAACTACATTACATGACATTTCAAAAACTGAAAATTACATTATAATAACTGAAAACTACATTACCATATTGTAGAGGGTTAATGCAAACATTCTAAGATTCAGTACACTTTACTGTATTGGAATCTTACAAAAAACCTAAATTTCTAAAAACCCCACTAATAGTCATAACCTAATTTCAGCAACCTAAATGCCCAAACCCCCCATTAATAGTCATAACACTAGGGGTAGATTTCCCCCAAAATAAAACCCACCAAAACCACAGCACCCAGAAGCAAACTTCTCAAAATTCTTTCCTTTCTTTCTTGCTCCATTGCATCAATTTTCTTTAGAAGACCAACAATAACCCTTTTTGACCTATCAGTCACTGCTGGATCATACCAAGAAAATTACAACCCCTAACCCCATTTCAATAATTTCCACAACTCCAAAACCTCATACCTGAATTTTCATAAGTCCAACATGTTGCTAGCTTCGAGCGAACCTCACAATAGCACACACGATCCATCTCTGCATCCATATTCTTCTACAACCTCCAGAAAAATTCTTCTTTTCGGTAGAATGGTGAGAAAGAATGGAGAAATTATTGATATGTGTTTAGGGTTTCTTTACGTAGACTCAATTTATAACGTGTTTTTTACATTGTTTAAGTGGCATGCTGATGTGGACGGATATTTATTCAACATGGAAAAAATACCTTTTGAAAAAAAATTTAAAAGCCACATCGGTTTCTAACAGCTAGTGGTCACATTGGCACCAATTTAATAGTTCAATGGTTTAATTGCTGCAATTAGAAGTATAGTGGTCAAATCGAGTCCAAATGCATAGTATAGTGGCCATTCATGTAATTTACCCAATAATAATAATATGTATGAAAAATTTTACGGTGAACGATACACACCAATGTACACCATTACATTTATTTATTTATTTTTAAATAAAATATTTTAAAATAAATATGTGGGACCCATAATGTCATTTTATTATTTGTTTATTTATTTTATTCCATGTTAAAATAAAATCCCCTCTGCAGATTAACCTTCCTCCTCAAACCTATCGTTGATTGGATTCACCGCCGACCGCTCACCTTTGTCTCTCGTTATCTTGAATCGTATGTTTCTTTCTTTTTATTACTATTTGTTTGTTTGTAAATTTGTTCCTCAAAATTTTTGTAGTTTTTGCTTGTTGAAGTTTATTTCATTGCATTCCTTGTCCTCACCCTGATGAAAAAATAAAAAAGGGAACTTGGCATAAGGTTAGGGTTGCAGAACAAGCAAATTAAATTTTGGTTTCTTGAAGCATGAGATAATGAGCAAAATATGCAACAATTAATGGCGGTCCAACAATGCCTGGTAAAATTTCTTCGGAATCCAACAAACACAACAACATATAAGAGCATACACTAGACTCGAAACATTTCCAATCAAGCAGATACAACGATACTATTTTATCGTATTCTATGTTCACCAAGCTCACATTAAAAGGCATAATCTATTTCCATATTGCAGATCACCCATAGAAAGAAGCAATATCAATAGGATTTTGTTATTTATACTTACCTAATAGAAAATTTAGACAAGACCTTAATACGATTAACTGGGTTCTCAGAGGGGTACTAGAGCGATTAAAACAGGGGGAAAGGAGGAAATTTACGGTGGTGCGCGAAACAAACGACTACGACAAGGGGTGTTCGAACACTGTCGGTGGTGCGCAAAACGATGTGTATGATGTTAGGCTTAGGCGAAGGCCAAATTGTCGGAGGTTGGTGAAAAAGAAGAGACTTGTCGGTAAGGTAGAATAACCCACAACGATAGGTTTAAGGAAGAAGGTTAATCTGCAAAGGGGATAAAATTTACCGTAAACGATTTTATTTTAACATAAAATAAAATAAATAAACAAATAATAAAAAGACATATTATGGGCGTCACATATTTATTTTAAAAGATTTTATCTAAAAAAATAAATAAATTTAATAGTGTATATCAATGTGCGTCATTCACTGTATCAAATATGTATTGTATTGATATATAAAGTGAGCACTTGTGGCTCAAAATAGTTTTAATCGATGTAAGAAAGCCGTCAGTTAGTGAAGATGGTTAATTTTGGTGAAATTTTTTTTCACCAGATTATTAATCTTTTATAAAAAATAAGAAAATATTTGATAGTATGTGTAACATCCTTATTTTTTTTATATTTCAGTACATTTTTATGAGTTTAATGTCGTATCTCTTTATAAAGAAGAAATTAGGGGAATATTGACCATTGTAATTATATTTGAGGAAATAAGGGTCTTTAAGTTTTTTTGGAAACTACGGCAAATTAAATAGTGGAGGTAGAAGACGCTACATGCAGGTGACGTCCTGTTTTTTTAATATTTTTTAAGTAGAAGACTCCACATGCAGGTGGCTTTCTGGTTTTGTTTAATATTTTTTACAACGTAAAGTGTTCAGTGCATGACAATTTTGGAGAAAAATAATTGAAGAATATCATTACACCACCTTCACCTCTACTGTTCAATTTGCTGTATATTCTTAAGTATTTTTGAATGACCCCTATTTCTCTAAAATTTAATCTATAAACACCCTCTATATCCAACGAAGCCCCTTATAAAACGTGATACAAAGGTAAGAAAAGTATGGAGAGAATATTCTAGATAAAGTGCTCTCTGCTATTCAATGAGACCATTTGATTAGAAGAAATTATATCACATGTCAACCTTGCCACACCAGCCACGATCCTAATCAATCTAAATTATCTGCTTCATTTATTTCTCATGCTATCAATTTATTTAAATGGTAACTTCTAAAAATTATTTTAAAAATTAATGTAGAGAAATATGAGTAAATATTTACTTAAGAAATAAAAATATGAAGGAAATAGTTTTTATTGGTTGCGACCATTAATTTTTTGAATATGAGTACGTCAGTTTTATTAAAAGAGGAAAAATCCAAGACTACAATGAGAGTTTACAACTCAGGTAAACAAACTTGATCCGGACATATTCCTAAAAATACGTGTTGCGATTATTTTTAAACCGAAGAGTGCGAAAATAGCCTGATGATTATGGTTTTGAAAATTAGGTTTTTGTCCATTTTTAATTTAATCTTGAAAAATTAGGTTTTTCCATATTAAATTGGATTTTCCCTTATTTAATCCTTCGAAAACAATTTGGAGTCGCCACCGGTCACTTTGGTAGACCGGACACCATAAAAACAACAAGAGATTCTATTTTCTTAAATTTGGGTTCGGGAGTCGGTTACGTGTGGGGAAGGATTAGCACCCCACAAACGCCCGTTATCGGTACCTTATTAATTTCACGTGGTATTTTGGCATTTCAAACTAAAATTTAAATTTAATTCAATCCTTAATCGTTAATTGAATTTTCATTCCAAATGGAGATATCCTTTTGTAAGAAAATACATTTTTAAACGAATATAAGTTTTGAAACATCCAGTTACTTTAGGATACTTCAATTCATATTCAAAAATGTATTTCAACACAAAAAGTTTTCTACGCATGTCCATTTATTTTCTTGTCAATTTTAGGCTTTAACTTAATTAGGGCTCTAATTAATTAAACTAATTAAGAAACTATGAATATTGTCGAATTCAGGGGTTTATCTGATAACACCCAAATAATTGGACACTATCCATATTAAGCCCTAAATCAATAATATTCCTAATTATTGAATGACTCTAATTATTTAAACCTAATCCTAATTCAAATTTAATTAACTATGTGATTACATGTTCTAAGTTCAAATGAAATATTAAATGTTCCATTAAAAAGCACCCTTTGATTAACATCTCATTACAATGAGATACTAACCAACTTAGAACATTGAAGTTTCCATTTAATAACCATTTATTTTCTAAAATTATCTCCCCATTCAAATTAATTAAAGAACCTAAGTTCAAAGGCTCTAATTTTCTTAATTAAGTGATTTAATTCATCTAGAAAATATACTACATGCCCTTTTAAATATGCAAACATATATAAATTAAACAAATAATTAAAAACAATATAAAAATTAGGGATGAAATTGAACTTATATTGAAATTTGGGTGCCAAATTACAAACTTTTAGGACCAAATTGAAAGAAAAGCAAACTTGATGGCCAAAGTATAAGGAAGAAGAAAGAAGGGCGAGGATCTCGGGTCGACCCAGATCAATATGAGTGGATCCTCGGGCTGACCCGGTGCCAAAACGGCACCGTTTTGACTCGGGTATATAACCCCTTGAACCGAGTCAGCCCGACCATAATCTCCAAGCTTCTCTCTCTCTCTCTCTTATCTCTCTCTATCCCCAAATTCTTTGAACCTAAACACCTAGAACCCAACCCCAAAAAGATTAAAATACACCCTTTTTGGTTGAATGTTCATCGTGTTATTCATGAAAATGAAGAACATGAATGAATGCCGCCTCCGCCTAATCCTTCGCCACATTCACTGATGACCTTTAGCCATTCGCCAGCCATCGTCCAAAACCACTGATCATCATCAACCCTACTTCAGCGGCCGTGATGCGATTTTCGACCGCTGCCCGCCGCCGTCCAAAAAACCCAGAAAACCCAATTTCTTGCTCTAAATCTAGATCTAAGCCCGAATTCAATAGAATCTAGCCATGTTCCCCATCCTAAGCCCTATATCTACCTGAACTGAATCCATCTCTATCATTTTCGACTCTAACAGCCTTGAAATCTACTCTGGCCACCACAAACTCTCTGACCACGAGATAAGCCTCTCTAACTTATTCATTTTTCAGATCTAGATGCTTTGAATTTTAGTTCATTTTTGCTTCTATTTTTTTGGTTTTAAGAGTTTGGATCTGATTTGTATATATTTTTTGTAGAAAAAATAAAAGAGGAGTTTGAAATATACCTTTTGACGGCGGCAGACGACCTCTAGTGACGATCTCCGATAATTGCTTGGACTTCCAGGTGGCCTTCCAACTTCCGGTGAACCTTTCTACCTTCTTTTCTCTTTCTTTAATTAATCCAGTAATGATTGCGCAATAAAATCTATTTTCTCTCTCTTCTAGGATATTTATAGTAGCTAACGTTAGCGGGGCATTAATCTACGTAAAACCTATTTTAGCCAATGATGGCGTGACACGTGGCACTTTTGGCGGGATGAGAAAACACATGTGTGCTAGTTTAGGCTTTATTATCCGATTTTAGGCAGATTTTAGGGGGAATGGCTTGTAAATATATGGGCCCTTTAACTTGGGCCTGATGTACTTAAGGTGTAAAAAAAGTTTTTTATATTGTAAATGGGATTTAATGTGTAATGGACACTTAATTTGTATATATGGAATTTAAAGAATTTTTGTTGGATTATTATTTAAGGGTTATTTATTTGTTATTTTATTTATTTATTTGGTCTTACTTATAGTGAATTATATATATACCCGGACAAAATTAAGGTATTACAGCTGACCCTCTTTGCTCATTACTGTGGAACAGGAACATGGCAACGACTGAAAAGACGTGAATTTTGTCTGAACCATCTAACCACCGAAGCTTGAAGCTGTTCTTCTGATTGTGAAATTCTTCAATCTTCTCTTTTGCTAATCTGTCTCTTTGTAAAGACATCAAATAAGCAAGCTCTTCTCATTGTAGACTTCCTCATTCTTCAAAGGAATAGACTCTTCTCATTAGGAGCTTTTCCTTCTCTATCAGGCTGGTTCTTCTTATTGAGAACCTTGGGGCGAAACCTTCTCACCTGGAATTATTTGGCAAACTCTTCTCATTGGGAATTCTATCTTCACTGGGCGAACTCTTCACATTAGGAGCTCTTTCTTCGCTGGCTGAACTCTTCACATTAGGAGCTCTTTCTTCACTGGCTGAACTCTTCACATTAGAAGCTCTTTCTTCGTTGGGCGAACTCTTCACATTAGGAGCTCTTTCTTCGCTGGGCGAACTCTTCACATTAGGAGCTCTTTCTTCGCTAGGCGAACTCTTCACATTAGGAGTTCCTTCTTCGTTGTGCAAACTCTTCACATTAAGAGTTATTTATTTCTTCTTCACCAATTTCCTGTCAAAACAAACTAAAGTGTTTGAATGAGGGTTAGTATGACCCTAATTTTCTATATGATGCATGAACCGTGACTCATTGAGATTAATCAATCAGTTTTGCTCTTTGGGGATCCATTTGGTGCTTCATTTTTATGCTTCATTGTTAATTCTCATTTCCTTTGATATCTCATCTCACATTCAGGATTGATCGTCGGAATCCTCTTTCTACGTTTCTGGCCCTTTGCTCTAAAGCGCAATTTCGGGTTTTCACTTTAGGTTGCTTTTCTCAAAGTGCCCTTATGGGTTTTCACTTTGGGTTTGCTTTTTCTCAAGGCGCCTTTTCAGGTTTTCACCTTGTTTTTTTTTCTTTTTTTTTGAATTATATCAATGACTTGACAATCATCAATTCATGTTTGCCTTCTTAACAAAGAAATATGAAGTTGTAGATATTCTTTTTCAATCTGGGAAATTGACAACAATAGTTCCACATATAGAAGCATTATCATGGCTCATCAATGCCTCAAAATCATCTTCAAACTTCATAAACTGTCCCAACTGAGATACTGCCAAGTGATCACGACCAGCAAAAATGACAGAGATAGCAATGACGCTCATTTGATACACTTAGGACAGAGAATGGACAAGTTTCGATCATGATAATGTGTTGGCGTTGTGATTCCAATCATCTCAACATGAGCACATAGATAAAAATCATCGTTCTTCAGGTGACAGACTTTGTTGTCAATAATAATTTCATGTTAATTTTGGGATCTCCGCTAAAGCCTAGCATGGCGCTTTTCTTCAACAACCACCATGAACCTTGGGCTCCAACTCTAGTAACCCTTCTTATCTCTGGATTCCTACCAGTGTGGGACTCAATACCATTTTTGCTTTATACACTCTTCTTCAATAACCAAGAGTGTTAAAGTTCGCATGCATCTTTCAAAGCATAGAAATACCAAGAAATTATCCGTCGACCAGATGTAGCCTTGAACTTGAACCCTTGTCCAACAGACTTCAAACACTGTCAAGATGTTTATAGATGTGAAATCTCTTCCGAAATACTAGGTGTCCGAGAGGTTCTGATTGCTGGATGCCTATACTGAACATTTCTGAGTCGCCTTTTATGGGTTTTCAACCCAGATCTTCCTTTGGTTTCAAGATTCCCTTTGCGGGTTTTCATCTTGAACCTCTATTTTCTTTTTATTTTTTTATATATAAGGCACCCTTTTGGGTTTTCACCATAGATATTTTCATTTTGCGAAGCGCCCTTTTTTGGGTTTTCACTCCGCTTTTCTTTTCTTTTTTTTCAATCTCTTTTTGAATTCTTCAAGCATAATATTTTTTAACTGAATCTGAGTTCACTAGCTTGTGCAACTCTTCACCATCTATTTCAGTTAAGATCAATGCTCTGCCAGAGAAGGCCCTTTTGACAACATATGGCCCCTCCCAGTTAGGCATCCATTTCCCACAGAAATCTTGATGTATTTGCATGATCTTTTTTAGCACTAGATCGCCTTTTCAGAATTCTCTGGGCCGAACCTTATTAACATGAGCTTGCATCATTCTTTTCTGGTATATTTGGTTGTGACAGATAGCTTTCAGCCTCTTTTCTTTGATGAGGTTCAACTGGTCAAATCGAGCCTGCACCCATTCTGCACCATTCAGCTTTACTTCAGAACCCGAAGAGAAGGAATTTCAACCTCTATTGGGAGTAGTACCTTTCTCCCGTAGACTAAGGAATAAGATGTTTCCTCAGTAGAAGTTCATACAGAAGTTCGATATGCGAACAAGGCAAATGGCAACTTCTCATGCCAATCTTTGTATGTGTCTGTCATTTTTGATATAATCTTCTTGATATTCTTGTTTGCCGCTTCCACTGCCCCATTCATCTTAGGGCAGTACGTCACAGAATTGTGATGAATAATTTTAAACTGCTCACACGCTTCTGCTATTACTTTGTTGTTGAAGTTGGTCACAGAATTGTGATGAATAGTTTTGATATAATCCGTATCGACAGATAATCTCCTTCTTCAAGAACTTACAGACTGTAGATCTGGTGATATTGGCATATGAAGCTGCTTCCACCCATTTGGTAAAATAATCAATAACCACAAGGATGAAGAAATGTCTATTAGAGGCTTTGGGGTGAATTTGACCAATGACATATATGCCTCAGACTGCAAAAGGCCATGGTGAGTTCATCGTATGTAAAGGTACATGCGGAGCATTTATTCTGTCAGTATATATCTGGTATTTGTGACACTTCTTTGCATATTCAATGTAATCACCCTCCATAGTTGACCAGTAGTAACCATATCTCATTATTTTCCTAGCCATTGCAAAGCCATTAGCATGCGTCCTACAAATTTCGTCATGCACTTCTGCCAAAATTTCCTTGGCTTCTTGGGAATTGACGCATCTTAACAAGATTTGATCCTTGCCCCGTTTGTATAGAATTTCACCATCAAGCACATACCTGAGGCCAATCTTCTAATGGTTCTTTTGTCATTATCATTTGCCTCCTTGGGATAAGTTTGGTATTTGACGTACTGCAAGATATCGAAATACCAGGGATTTCCATCTATCTCTTCCTTTATGCTATAACAATGAGCACAGGTATTGTAACTCTGCATTTGGATTGGCATCATATCCTTAGGTCTATTGGCCAAAAATACTGAAGCCAGTGTAGCTAAAGCATCTGCCATTTTGGTTATCCTCCCTGGGGTATACGTGAAAGTAATTTCTTTGAACTCTTTTATCATTTCAAGGATCAACTTTCGATACTCAATCAATTTGGTATCTTTTGTTTCCCACTCTCCTTGGAGCTGGTAGATGACTAGTGCTGAATCTCCATATACTTTCAGACTTTCTATCCTTCTTTCAATAGCAGCTTGCAAACCCATGACACAGGCTTCATATTCTGCCATGTTGTTGGTACAAAGAAATTCTAACTTTCTTGTGAAGGGATAGTACACATTGTTTGGGGAGATTAACTGTAAAACCTATGTTGATTTTGATATAACAAATATTTTTCAAGGACTTAATTGTAAAGCAAACAAATTTTGAAAGTTTCCCAAACTGACAAATATTTTAAAGCATATTTGATTCTAAGTCAAAAACTTAAAGCCCTAAATTTTTTAAGTGTTTTAAAGACCAAACTATTGAACATTGGCTACTGTAAGATGGTTCCGTCAACATCGATATGACCTTCATATGGGCTAACTATTTTACTCAGGTGTTTTGATACGGTTCCATCCGTTTCAATACAGCCTTCATACTAGGTTTAAGATTTAATCACAGCATACCGATACGCTTCAAAAATTTTGTCAAATATTAGTATTTAATGACTTAGCCATTGGAGTCAGTTATTGGAAAAGACCAATTTTAAAATGCCGTTGGACCCGTTTCGATACACCCTCAAGGCATACTGATACAAGTTCAGATAGTAACTCAAGTGAGCAAAATTGCATCGATACATCCTTGCCCATATTGATACGCCCCTTTTTTTTTTTTTACACTGAGACCGTATCGATATGCTTCATCGCGTATCAATACGGCCCTGCATAAATTATACACAAGGACTCTTTCTACTTTGAGACATGTATCGATACGGCTGTTCGTGTACCGATACGGGTAGTTGAAAAAGTGCATTTATGGTGAGAAAAAGAGGAGCCAACGGCTATATTGATGACTTCAACCACCCAAACGGCTAGAAATCAATGAGAAGGTATAAAAGCAAGTCTCCAAAGCCTCAGCAACAACTATTGAACTTATTTACAACATCCAAGCACATATCCAAACCTTCTTAAGCTAAAGAGTCAAATACTTGTAACCCCAATTGAGTGTATTTTCATTAGTTTATTTTTTATCAATTTGGGGAGTGTGATATATTGTAATTGGGCTATTTTTATTAATTTATCTTTTATCAAATTGGGGAGTGTGATATATTGTAATTGAGCAAAAATCCACCTATTTGAGAGGTTATTTATTGTTTGCCTATTTCTCTTTGTAAAGAGTGAAGTGGATCAATCTTTTGGTAGAAAGATTGATCGTTTGTAACGGTTTCCTCCTAAGCCTAGAAAAGAGGAAGAAATCTAGTTAGTGAATTGTTGAAATCCTTAGTAGGGTGCTGGGGTAGTGGATGTAGAGCTTGTTCAAAGCTTGAACCACTCTAAAATCCTTGTGTCTTCAATTTCCAATTTTCTTTTTGCACCCTTCAATTTTTAAACTACCAATTCACCCCCTCTTGGTGATTTGCTATCATTTGATCAACTCAACAATTGGTATCAGAGCCTCACTCACTAGAAGGATTAACACCCTCTTGAGGAGATCCTTGGAAGAGTTCGATTAACCGATATCAAGCAATGGCATCCACCTCTGGGCCAAGCATGTACGAGTCACAATCGATCACCAAACCACCAATCTTCAATAGGGATAACTATCCCTATTGGAAGAATAGGATGAGGCTCTTCATCAAGTCCAACGATTACTTACTTTGGGATGTGGTAGAAGATGGACCAACAATCCCTATGAAGAGAGATGGAGAAGGAAGACTCATTCCAAAGAAAAAGGTGGAAATGGGTGAAAATGATCAAAAGAAATTGCAAGTCAATGACAAGGCCTTGCACATGCTATTTTGCTCTCTTGGACCGAACATCTACTCAAAAGTGTTCTTAATCTCAAGTGCAAAAGAAGTTTGGGACACACTTGAGACAACCTATGAAGGGACAAGTGATGTCAAGGAGACAAAGATCGGGCTTCTCAATCGTAGTTATGAGAATTTTAAGATGGAGGCCGATGAGAGCATAACGAAGATGTTCGACCGCTTCTTCGTCATCGTAAATGGTCTCAAGGGCTTCGGTGAGATCATTCCTGAAGACAAGTTAGTTCGGAAGCTCCTCTACTCTCTTCCGGAATCATGGGATAGCAAAAGAACGACAATCATCGAAGCTAGAGATTTGAAGACTCTCAAGCTTGATGCTCTTGTTGGATCCCTCCTTACTCATGAGATTATAAATTAAGGAAGGGAAAAAGAGAAGAAGAAAAAAGAGAAGAAAGTGGAGAAGAAAGAGAGTGAAAAGAAGAAGCTTGGAATTGCTCTCAAAGCTTCCTTTGACGAGAGCGATTCAAGCGAAGAGGAAGATGAAGAGATGGCCAAGCTAGCCAAGCACTTCACTCGGTTCATGAAGTCCAACCGAGGTAGAAAATTCAACCGAATGAGAGACTTCAAGAAAAAGAAGAAGAGAAGGCCAACTCATATGTTATGAGTGCAAGAAGTCGGGGCACATCCGAACCGAGTGTCCCCAACTCAAAAAAAAGAGCTTCATAAAGAAGAAGAAAAAAAAGCTCAAGGCCCAGCTTGCCACTTGGAGTGATGAAGAATCATCCGAGGAGGAGGAGCAAGATGTGGCCAATCTTTGCCTCATGGCCTTTGAGGAAGATCAAATGGTAAACTCTAACTCATCATCTCTTAATCTTACTTATGATGAATTATATGATGCATATGATGAGTTGCAAGATGTTTACGATGAGTTAGTTGAAAAATTCAAAGAATCAATTTTGAAAAACAAGAAAACTACTTCCGATTTAAAATCTCAAAATGATTCTCTTTTAGAAACTAACTCGAAATTGGAAAAGAAAGTTTTATATTTGATAAATCTTTCAAATGAGCTTAAAAAGAAAAATATCGATTTAGAAAAACTTCTTTCCGATTTCTAAGATTATCACACAAAAGAGGTGGATAATCTTAAAACTTCTCTTACTATTGGGAAAAGTGTTTTTGAAAAAGGTAGTTCTTCAAAAATCCAATATGTTAAGAGAAAGCCTTTTAACCCCAAACAAAGAAGCTTTCAAAAGAAATCTAGAACTAAAAGAGTTAGGAGTGTATGGGTTCTTAAGGAACTTGTCAAAAACAATATGAATGCTATTGCTTCTTGGATTCCTAAGGGAACCAAGTTTTTGGGAGCTAATACTCATGGACCCAAAATGATTTGGGTACCAAAAGTCAAGAATTAATTCTTTGTTTGTAGGGGGAGCATTGCTACAAGGCCAAAGCTTCAAGCAAAAACACATGGTACCTTGATAGTGGATGCTCAAGACACATGACCAGAGACAGGAGTATATTCATGGAGCTAAAGCCAAAGAGTGGTGGAGTGGTGTCATTTGGTGACAACTCCAAAAGCTACATTGAAGGTATTGGTTCCATTGGTAATATCTCTTCTATACTCATTGAAGATGTTTTATATGTCAATGGTCTAAAACACAACTTGTTGAGCATTAGTCAACTATGTGATAAGGGTTTTAATGTTCTATTTGATGTTAATGGGTGTAAAATCATGAACATTGAAAAACTAGGACATGCTAGCATTAGTGTTTTAGAGAAATTGGTTTCCCTAAATCTAGTAAGAGGTTTACCTAAGCTAAATTTTTTCTAAAGATAAAATTTGTGATGCAAGCTCTAAGGGTAAGCAACAAAGAACCTCATTTAAATCCATTAATGATGTTTTTACTAATAGATGTTTACAATTGATCCATATGGATCTCTTTGGGCCAATTAGGACTATGAGCTTGGGTGGTAAGTCATATGTATATGTGTTAGTAGATGACTATTCTAGATACACTTGGGTTCTCTTCTTAAGTACTAAGGATGAGGCTTTAGAAAAATTCATCACATTTTCAAAAATCACCCAAAATGACCTTGATCTTAAAATTTCACATGTTAGAAGTGATCATGGATCTGGATTTCAAAATATAGGTTTTGAAGATTTTTGTAATGAAAATGGTATTAGCCATAATTTTTTAGCTTCTAGTACTCCTCAACAAAATGGGGTAGTTGAGAGGAAAAATAGAACTTTAGAAGAAGCGGCTAGGACCATGCTTTGTGAAAATAATTTACCTAAATATTTTTGGGTGAAAACAACTAATATGGCTTGCTATATAATTAATAGAGTAATGATTAGACCTATTTTGAAGAAAACATCTTATGAGATTTTAAAATCCAAAAAGCCTAACATTAGCTATTTCCACCCCTTTGGTTGTAAATGTTTTGTTTTAAACAATGGAAAAGATAATTTAGGTAAATTTGATGCCAAAAGTGATGAAGCTATTTTTCTAGGTTACTCTTTAAACTCTAAAGCCTATCGAGTATTTAATAAAAGAACTTTGGTTGTAGAAGAGTCTATACATGTTGTTTTTGATGATAACCTCCTTCTAAGGAAGGATTCTTGTGATGATGATGATGTAGGGATCATTGAAGCCATTGATGGAGGACAAACATCAAAGATGGATGAGATTCCAAGCAAATAAGAGGAACCACAAGATCCACCTTTTGAAGTCTTGAAGGACAACTCTTGAGGAAAAGGAGGTCACCTACCCAAGGGAGTTCAACTATGTCAAAGGTGGTGAAATTTTGGGTAATCCATCCAAAGGGGTAACCACTAGATCCTTTCTCAAACTTATGAATAATGTTGCATTTATTTCATGCATTGAGCCTAAGAATATCAAAGAAGCATTAAAAGATAATTTTTGGATATTGTCCATGCAAGAAGAACTTAATCAATTTGAGAGAAGTAAAGTATGAACATTAGTTGATAGGCCTAGTAATCAATCTACAATAGGAACTAAATGGGTCTTTAGAAACAAACTAGATGAGAGTGGTAACATAGTGAGAAACAACGCTAGACTTGTTGCTCAAGGTTACACTCAAGAAGAGGGAATAGATTTCGATGAAACATATACACCCGTAGGTAGGATGGAAGCTATTAGGATGCTTCTTGCATTTGCATGCTTTCATGATTTCAAGCTTTTTCAAATGGATGTAAAAAGTGCTTTTCTAAACGGTTTTATATATGAAGAAGTGTATGCAGAACAACCACCGGGTTTTGAAGATTCAAAATTTCCAAATCATGTTTTCAAACTCACCAAAGCTTTATATGGTTTAAAACAAGCTCCTAGAGCTTGGTATGAAAGGCCTTCAAACTTTTTAATTAAAAAAGGTTTTGAAAAGGGCAAGGTGGATACTATACTTTTTATTAAAAGATATGGCAATGACATCTTAGTAGTTCAAATTTACGTTGATGATATTATTTTTGGTTCTACTAATGAGTTTTATTGCCAAGAATTTTCTAAGCTAATGCAAGGTGAATTTGAGATGAGCATGATTGGGGAGCTTTCATTTTTCTTGGGGCTCCAAATCAAGCAAAGGAAAGATGGCACCTTCACTAATCAAGCCAAGTACATCAACGATATGCTCAAGAAGTTTGGTTTGGAGAATGTAAAGCCTCAAGCCACTCCAATGAGCTCATCTATTAAGCTTGACAAAGATGAAAGAGGTAAGTGTGTCGATTCTAAACTTTATCGTTCAATGATTGGCTCTTTGCTTTACCTTACCTCAAGTAGACCCGATATCATTTTTATTGTTTTCTTGTGTGCTAGGTTTCAAGCTAGTACTAGAGAATCATACCTAGTAGCCATTAAGAGAATCTTTAGATACCTTAGAGATACACCTAGTTTAGGTCTTTGGTATCCTAGAGATTCTTCCTTTGATCTTCATTCCTTCTCGGATGCGGATTATGGGGGATGTAAGATAGGAAAAATACCTCCGAAACATGCCAATTCCTAGGTAGCATGCTCGTATCTTGGTTCTCTAAGAAACAAAATAGTTAGCCTTATCTACCACCGAAGTGAAGTACATATCCTTAGGGAGTTGTTATGCTCAAGTCCTTTGGATGGAGCAACAACTCTTAGACTATGGTGTTGAAGTAGATACCATACCCCTTAAGTGTGACAACAGTAGTGCCATTTGTCTCACTAAGAATCCCATCCAACATTCTAGAACCAAACACATAGAAATAAGGCATCATTTCATTAGAGATCATATCTTGAAAAATGATGTAGTTCTAGAGTATGTCGATACCTTGGACCAATTAGCGTATATATTTACCAAACCTTTAGATAAAGAACGTTTTTGGACCCTTAGGAGAGAGTTAGGTTTAACAAGCCTTCCTTGACCCTTTAGAGTCC
Source organism: Hibiscus mutabilis (assembly GCA_019671005.1). Taxonomy (NCBI): domain Eukaryota; kingdom Viridiplantae; phylum Streptophyta; class Magnoliopsida; order Malvales; family Malvaceae; genus Hibiscus; species Hibiscus mutabilis. The sequence continues at coordinate 15,423,399 of CM033717.1, read as the reverse complement.
CAAAAAGCCAAAAATTTGCTTGAATTGATTTGATTGCCATGTTTATGTAATTTTTCCTCTTGATGCATCTATGCCTTTAGTTAGAGGGAGCTTGTCTCTATTCTTAACCTTCATGTTGTTCATACATCATAAACATGCATTTCGGTTCGAATAAGATCGAACTTTTGAGCAACTTGTGGCCCAAAATGTATTTTCTGGGTTATTCGTATCGAAACGGGGGTGAAGGTGTTTCGATACACCATTCTTGACTCAACCCAAATTGCATTCCTCAGTTCAAGTGTATCGATACGGGTCCAACCGTATCGATACAGGTCCAACCATATCAATACGGGTTCAAGAATAGGTTTCAATATAGGTAAGTCCGTATCAAAACCGTCAATGTGTTTCGACACACCTGTATCGATTCACCATGTGTCGTATCGGTACATGCAGGCGCAAATTCTTTAAATGAGTCTTTAATGAGTATCCAACTTTAAATCAAACTTTTAAACCCTTATTCACCTGAAACCCTAGCTCTTCAACTATAAATACCCATCTAATCCTCTTGTTTTTCACACAATTTTTTGAGGGTTTTTGTTCAACAAACCAAGTCTAAGATCTCTCATCAAATTGGTGCTTTATCATCCATCCATTCTTCCAATTTCCTCAAATCAAGGTATAAACTCTTTCTTTTTATTTTTCGTTTAGATTCGTATACTGTTTTTAACTAATTTTTGTACAAAAAACATACATATAATATGAGTTTTAAAGTTTTTGCAAAAATTCTTTCAAAATCTAAATTTTTTTATTTGAATATAAAAATATACCGTATATTTTTAAATCTGTTTTTCCAGATTTCTTTTTACCAAAATCTTTCTAAAACTATATTGTATAGTTTTTCATTAATACCTTGAATTTTGGATTACATATTGGATTGAATTTGATGATTTGTGCATACATATGTTTTGTGCCTAAATTGTTTTTTCAAATTATCTATGGCACCAAGAAAAAGAGCTAGAACAAACGAGGTTGGCGAGTCTTCAACCGAAGACAATTCGTCACGTCCTAACCTTAGTGTCATTTATCAAAAACGTTTTCCAACCTCGGCGTCTTCAAACAACTTCAAGCGATACCAAAACTACAAAATCTGCCGCAAAAGAGTAACATCTGTTCATTTTTTAAACTCTAAACGCTTCAAGTTCAAATAGCTTCATCTCTTGCATCGTTGGGACTTTATTCGATTTTTGACTATCCCTGGGTTTTTGTACCGTAACCTTGTTTTGATCTTCTTTGCTAATGCCCGATGCATCCCCAATCAAGACTGTTATAAGGTCATTGCTATTGAGTCATCCCTAATGGGGAAGAAGTTTTGTATTGATGTTCAAACTCTAGTCAATGTCTTTGGGTTTGAAGATGAGGGAATCGATGATGAAGACTCCTTGGGACATGTTCTTGGCGGTTCTGTCACAGTTCTTGATGCTCATGATCGCTTCTTGCATCCCATGATCACATAGTGGTTTCGGCCATCTGGTGGAAAGTTTTCCACTATCCGACAAGTGGATGACTTTTGGGTAAGATGTTTTCGTGACGAGAAGCAACCTAATCTTGCTCAAATAATGTTTGCGAAGCTAGTTTACCTCATCCAACATCGACACACCCCTCTAGTTTCATCCTTCACTTATGGGACAACTTTGAGTTACTTGTTTACTCAATTGGAGATCGATTGCTCACAAGACTTTCCCGAGCCTCTTACCGATCCCATTGATGACCGCTCTCTTGTTCGTGCAAAGTTTCACTATTTTAGTGGTGAGTGGCTACGTCTCGCCGAGCTTCCACATGATGCAATCCCTGGAGAACAAGAAGCTCATCAACAAGCCGCCCTTCAAGCTCTGGTAGCTCCACCGGCTATGGATGCTCTCATGACTTATCTCAATGAGCAATTCACTTCATTGAAGACAACCATGAATGAAGGGTTTGCGGCCATTGATACTCGATTTACTTCCTTGGAAGATCGAGTTCAAGCCATTGAAAGCCAACAAAGTTCGATGGACATATCTCTTACGGCTTTTAATGGAAAATGGAGACAATCTCATGCTACTCAAACCCATGAAAAAGATGAATATCAAGAGGACGAGGATGATGAGGATGCTCCATAGACATACATTACATTGCATATTGTTGCGCGTAATAAGTGCTACACAATTGTGCAAGTATACACGTTGCAAGTTATAGTATAAAAGATATCGTCTCCACAGGGATTGGTGCCACTTCAAGAATATAGTCTCTTGCACTGTAAAAAGTAAAAGAAAACACAAGTAAAGGATTATAGGAGTTTTAACTAATAACTAATCTAGAAAGCAAATAAGTAAAAGAAAAGATGAGATCGAATGAGAGAGAGATAGGCCAGGTTATCGTGAGTTGAGGTGTGATAGCCGATTGGATCATCTTGGTAAAAGAGTGCACGGGCAACTCAGTTGCCGTGGCAACTTGCACAACGGGGTTGCCTTGGCAACTAATCGATGGTTGCCTGGGCAACTAGTTGGGAAACTACTTGGGCGTCTAGGCAGCAACCTTCAAGGTTCGGCAGAGCGTTCTTCAATGGTTTCTTCTTATCCCTAAGTCGAAACTCTAGCTACTTGTGCATGCCTTGATAATACATCCCTGCGTGAATCAAGGGTGAACAACAACCAATCTTGTGCACCTCTTAGCCGTTGAAATCCTTAACTTATTCCTAAGCCGGATTAATCTTCACCATCAATAGATTGAATAAAGATCATATTCATTCGTTTCTTGAATCTAACTTTCCCGATATTAGATAAATAGATGAAATCACGAGATCCTCTCCCAATTCACTTGCAAACAATAATAAGAACCAAGAATGAATAAACCTTGAATAGAAATGTGCAAACTCTTATTACCTAAACAAAAACCAATAAGTTCTCACAACCACAAAACACAATAACCATAGCCAAATAGATTTAGTTCATGGCTAGGTTCCAAAGAAACACAAGATAATTAATCCCTAGCATGAACCCAATCGAACAAGAAAGAAAAGGATGAAGGAGGAGGCTTGCCGAAATCCTCCTTGCCCTAGATGCTTGTCAAAAATTCTCTCCTCTTGCCCTCCTTGATGCTTGTCGAAATTCCCCTCTCTTTGCTCTCTATGGATTGTCGAAATCTCCATCTTATTTATAGGGCTAGGCCAAAGTCCTTCTTTGATGAGGAAGTTAAGTTGGAATTAAATTATCTTTAAAGAATATAATTCTTTATTATAATTATATTCCTACTAGAACTTCTCCTATCTTCTTGGAATTTAATTCTTCTTTAATCTCTGCATGGAAATCAAATTCCTTTGGGTTTGGGCTTTGCTCCACGTCATCTTGGGCTTGTCTAGTCATCAATTTCGACTACCATATCACCTTTTCTCTTGTCGACAATTGCCATGGAAACTGGCTCGGCGTCTCCTTCATGCATTGCCCTGGCAACTAGCTCTAGCCTTGCTTTGGCAAGTGATCCTGCACATACACACAAAACACACCAAAGCAACATCTTTTCCCACAAAAACTACCAAGTTATGTAATCAAGCTCAACGTTGGAAGGAAACATGGATTAATGCATGAATGGCTAATTATGCAACTAATATGAGCCTAAGTCTAACAATAATATGAGTAAAAAGGGTAAGAAAAATTGTACTTTTGAACACTTATCACACCCCAAACTCGAACTATTGCTTGTCCTCAAGCAATGCAAACTCATAATTACCTGCCAAGACTTCAATTTTCACAAAGTTAGCTTTGAACTTGATTTCAATTCTCTAAACCGGGGCACAAAGTATGATTGGCTTTTTATTTTTCCAGAAAACTTAGGAATTACTCGGAATCAAACTATAATGCTTGTGAGTGTGTGCAGAGTTGTGTGCAAGTTGATTTTTCGGATTCTATGCAAACAAGCGGTTTTCAAATTACTTCATTGGGTTCTTTTTAACATGTTTTAACTAGAGCCAGTTTTGGGCACCTCTAGTGTTTAGTTTTCTTAAGTTAATTTATTCGACTAGAGCCGGTTTCGGGCACCTCTAGTGATCAAATTTTTTTTAACACATACTAGAGCCAGTTTCGGGCACCTCTAGTGATCAATTTTTTTAGCACATGCTAGAGCCAATTTCGGGCACCTCTAGCATTTATCCAATTTTTATTCTAATCCCCCAATTTGTTAATTATCAACCTAAGTTCACTAGAATTCCTTAAATCAATCAAACCACAACAGTGTTTCATCAACTTTAGCATCATAGTAAAATTCTAAGTTTTTCCAGGGTTATCCTAGAATAAAAATTCTATCAATTAAGTGCATTGGCAAAGTCATCATCGAATATTCATCAAATCTAAGCAATTGTTGTTCCAATTAAAGGCATGGCAAGCAATTTATGTATCCTAAATGTAATACTTAAGATGAATGTAACTAAACATGGTAACTACTAATAACAATCCCCCTCAAACTCGAGTGAGGCATTGTCCTCAATGCATGCATAAAAATAATGAAAAATAAAAATAAAAATGCATACGAGGACTTACTCCGAGAGTTCGTCATCGTAGATGATTAGTTTTCTTTTGGTCGGTGTCTTGATTCTCTTGCTTGAACGCGATGGTTGTTTTCTTGTTGCCAGTGGTGGAATCGATCCTCATACGGGGTTGTCCTCATCGTCCTCTTCATCAATGTCATTGGCTTTTCGCTTGGAGGATTCAATTGGTGCGATCTTTGTTGGTTCAATAGAGGACTCGTCCGAATCTGAAAAATCAAAAAATGATTCCGTAGGAGTTGATTTGGGCATAGGTGCTTTACCTTTCGCTTTTGCAGTGGTTGCCGGGATGTCTTTGGCTTTGGTTGTCGTGGCATCTTCAGGGTTGGTTGCCGTGGCATCAGCTTGTGCAGGCACGATGTAGGTTACCGCGACATCTTCTTCATTGGTTGCCGGGGCAAGGATCTTTGCAGGAAAGATTGGGAACGGCACGCGATTGTCCGGGTACTTTTCTAGGATGACTTTGGTGATGGGATTGTTGTGCTCCTTCATGTACCGCATGAACATTAGTTGCCGGTCTTCAATTTGCCTTAGGTGGCTTGCCAATGGGTGCTTAAGTGCTTCAAAGTGTCCCGGGGTTGATGGCCGATTTGCCCGGGCGTTAGGTGCTTGGGTATTTTGGATTGCCGGGGCGGCAGGAGTTGCCATGGCAATTGGAGGCCTTGAAGAATCTCCCGGTGCCTCTCCCATTAGCTTTCAAATTAGTGCTTGATTCCAACCAGACTTGGGTAGGGCCTTTTCATCGGTGGACTCACTTGGGACATGCATCTCCTTGCAAAGATTAGAAATTAAGCAAGGGAAGAAAAGAGAACCCTTATCTTTTGAGCTGCATACAAAAATCTCATCACAAATAATTTTTCCAATGTTAATGATGCGATTATGCAAAATAGAATGTATGAGCGAAAGACGTGGTATATCAACGGTAGTATTGTGTGTGGTGGGCATTAAAGAAGTTTTAACAAATTTATTCCATAATTTTGCCTCGGGTTTAATCCGAAGGCGATTTACCGTGCCCTTGTATTTACCGTCATTCCAATGAGTTCCCGGTTGAGTGAGTTCTTGAAGCACCTTGTCGAGTTGCTTGGGAGTGATTTGATCAACGAAGGCTTGATGCTCGTCCTTCTCAATGTAAAGCCCGTAAAAGATGTTGACGTTTTCGAGACTTATGAGTATGGCCTTGTCACGAACAAAAACATAAGGATTATCCGGGTTAGGTGAGTGAGCATAAAATTCTCTTACCCATGAGATGTTACCCGGTTCCGGTTGATGGCAAAAGATTTGCCACTTTTGATGTGCAATCCTCTCGAAGATGAATGGTTCAAGGCCGAAATCTTGATGAGAGTTGGAGTATTCAAAGCCTTGTTCTTCATGAATCTTCCGGCTTTCAAACTTGGATTGAAATCTTTCTTGAACCACCGGTGTAGCAAACTTCTTGTATCTTGGTTCTTTGGAGGAACTTGGATGAACTAAAAATTTAATCTTGGATGCCATGGATGATCTTGGTTGTGAGTTTTGTAAAAACAAAGAAAAGAAACTAAAAAGTTGCAAGATAGAAAGTAGGAATAGGTTAAGGGTGATGGATTTTATAGAAAAGATAGGTGGGTAGGATTAGGGGAAAATGAAAAAGGGTTTAGGGTGAGGGAGAAGTTGACGACAAGGGGTTGTGATTAGGGTGAATTGGAGGCTTTATATAAGCCTTAGATTCAGCCCATTAGTTTCCTTGTTGAAGATGTTTCCTACTTGGATTAAAATTCCTCTTTATCTTGAACTTTTTTCCTACAATTCAAAGACAAATCAAATAAGGATTAAAATTAAACTAATAAAAGAAAATAAAGATGTATAAAGGGATTCTAAAAAAAAATCTATCCTAAATATATATATATATATATAATAATCGAAAATAGAAAAAAAAATAAAAAAAATAAAAAAATATAGTTCGAAAGAAAAAAGAATTAATTGAAAATAATAATAATAAAAAAACATAAAATAAAAAAATAAAAATAAAATATCAAATGGAGAGCTTGCTCATGCATCTCCTAAGTTGACCACTTCTTTGTTACGTTCCACATGGGCACCATTGTAGTGCTTCAATCTTTGTCCATTAACTTTGAATTCATGGTTGTCAGAGATGGACTTGATTATCACGGCACCATGGGAGAATGGTTTGACGACTTCGAATGGTCCCGACCATCTTGATTTTAGCTTTCCTGGGAAAAGTTTTAGCCGAGAATTGAATAGGAGAACTAGTTGCCCTGGCGTGAATTGCCGTGGCAATAGTTTCTTGTCATGCCATCGCTTTGTTTTCTCCTTGTAGATTCGTGCATTGTTATAGGCGAGTGCACGAAATTCTTCTATCTCATTGAGGTCCAACAAACGCTTTTGTCCGGCACTTTCCCAATCCATATTCACGGTCTTGATTGCCCAGTATGCCTTGTGTTCGATTTCCACCGGTAGATGGCATGTTTTGCCATAGACAAGTTGGAAGGGGGACATACCTAAAGGTGTTTTGAATGCAGTGCGATATGCCCAAAGTACGTCATCTAGTCTTAATGACCAATCCTTCCTAGAGGGAATTACAACTTTCTCGAGTATTCCCTTTAACTCTCGGTTGGAAATTTCTGCTTGCCCGTTGGTTTGTGGGTGATATGCCGTGGCGATCTTGTGTGATATGCCAAAGCGTTGTAACATCTTGGCAATTAGTCTGTTGTCAAAATGCTTGCCTTCGTCACTGATAATTGCTCTCGGCATCCCAAACCGTGTAAATATGTTTTTCTGCAAGAATCGTTGCACGGTCTTGGAATCGTTGTTGGGAACTACAGCTGCCTCAACCCATTTAGACACGTAGTCGACGGCAAGTAGAATGTAGAGGTTGCCGAATGAAGATAGGAAATGTCCCATAAAATCGATCCCCCATACATCGAACAATTCCACCTCGATGATGTTATGGAGTGGCATCTCATGTCGTCTAGAGATATTGCTCGTCCTCTGGCAACGATCACATTGCTTGTAAAAGTCTTGGGCATCTTTGTACAATGTTGGCCGATACAAACCGGATTGCAAAACTTTGGCCGCGGTACGAGTTCCTCCAAAATGTCCTCCATAGGGTGAAGAATGGCATTGCCGGAGTACATTCTGTTGCTCCTCTTCAGGGACACATCGGCGTATAACCTGATCTGCACATTGTTTAAACAAAAGAGGCTCGTCCCAAAAGTAATGCTTAGCATCATGGAGGAACCGCTTCTTCCCTTGGTGAGTAATGCCATAAGGTAAAATACCACAAACAAGGAAATTAACTAAATCCGCGTACCAGGGTATTACCGAGGCATGTGCTGCCGTGGCGACTACTCCCAAAATTGCCGAGGCATGCGCGTCCATGGTTGCCGAGGCAACTAAAAGTTGTTCATCCGGGAATGCATCGCATATCTCTAGATCCGCGTCCTCCTCCCTATTGCGTTCCAAACGTGATAAGTGATCGGCCACTTGATTTTCTGTTCCTTTCCTGTCCATAATTTCAATATCAAATTCTTATAAAAGTAATATCCAACGAATCAAACGAGGTTTGGCATACTTTTTAGCAAATAGATATTTGATTGCCGAATGGTCCGTATGAACAATTAGCTTTGTACCAATCAAATAGGATCGGAACTTGTCAAATGCGAAAACTACAGCTAGTAACTCTTTCTCCGTTGTTGTGTAATTCACTTGAGCACTATTAAGAGTTTTACTAGCGTAGTATATCACATGGAAGGTCTTACCTGTGCGTTAGCCTAGGACTGCTCCTACCGCGAAATCACTTGCATCACACATGAGCTCAAAAGGTAGCGTCCAATCTGGTGGAACGACAATGGGTGCCGAGGCAAGCTTTTCCTTTAGGGTTTCGAATGCTTGGGTGCAAGAATCATCAAAATCGAAGACTTTATCCTGTTCAAGCAAATTGCACAAGGGTTTAGTGATTTTAGAAAAATTATGAATGAACCTCATGTAAAAACCTGCATGTCCAAGAAAACTTCAAATTCCTTTAACCGAACTTGGTGGGGGTAATCTCTCGATCACGTCCACCTTGGCTTTGTCTACTTCAATTCCCTTGGATGAAATCTTGTGGCCGAGCACTATTCCTTCATCTACCATAAAATGGCACTTCTCCCAATTGAGTACTAAATCAGTTTCTTCACATCTTGCCAGCACCCTCTCTAAATTGCCGAGATAGTTGTCGAAGTCATTACCAAAAACAGAAAAATCATCCATGAAGATCTCAAGGAAGTCTTCGACCATGTATGAAAAGAGTGCTATCATGCATCTTTGGAAGGTTGCCGGGGCTTTACACAATCCGAACGGCATTTTTCGGAAGGCATAGGTACCGTATGGGCATGTGAAGGTTGTCTTTTCTTGATCTTCTGGTGCTATGGCAATTTGATTGTAACCTGAATAACCATCAAGAAAAAAATAAAAGGGTTTACCTGCAAGACGGTCAAGCATTTGATCAATAAAGGGTAATGGGAAGTGATCTTTCCTAGTGGCTTTGTTTAGCTTTCGGTAATCCATACAAACCCTCCAACCGGTCTGATCTGGTTGGAATGAGTTCATTGTTTTCATTACTTACCACCGTTATACCTCCCTTTTTCGCACGCATTGTGCAGACTTACCCATGTACTATCAGAGATAGGGTATATAATGCCGGCGTCAAGCCACTTGATGATTTCTTTCATTACAACCCCTTTCATGGCATGATTCAGTCTCCTCTGGGCCTCAATTGAAGGTTTGTGATCATCTTCCAACAAAATCTTGTGCATGCACACACACCGGGCTAATTCCCTTCAAGTCGAAATTGTCCACCCTATTGCCTTTTTGTGTAGCTTCAACATCTTGATCAGCTTCTTTTCCTGCTCAGGTTGTAACTTAGAAGAAATAATTACAGGCAATGTATTATCGGTTCCTAAGTATGCATATTTTAGTTGCTATGGCAATTGTTTCAACTCAAGAATCGGTGGTTGTTCAATAGAGGGTTTTTCGAGCTTACCTTCCTTACCTGAGTAATCCAGTGGTTCAAAGTATGTACCTGGTCGATTGACTAGCCAATTTGCCTCTTCTTGTTGTTCCTCATCGACCGGTTCTTCATACTCCTCAGGTTCCTCTTGATCGGCAATGTAGTTTCCGAGGTAACTAAATTCCTCGTCGAAGTTAAACTCTGCCGTGGCATGAAGAAGTTGGCATTCTTCTGGATCATCGACATGCCTTAGTGCTTGAAACACATTTAGTTTAACTTGCTGGTCATTCACCCTCATTGTGAGTTCTCCTTTTTCAACATCGATCAAGGTTCTCCCTGTTGCCAGGGATGGTCTCCCGAGAATGATGGGTGCATGCTCATCTGCTTCACAATCCAAAACAATAAAGTCAGCGGGAAAAATAAATTTATCAACTTTTACCAATATGTCCTCGATTTTTCCCTCTGGATTCACATAGGATCTGTCGGCTAGCTGCAACATAACTGTTGTAGGTCTTGCCTTCCCGATTCCTAGTTTCTGGAAAACTGATTTAGGCATCAAGTTTATGCTAGCCCCAAGGTCGCATAGTGCTTTCCCGACATAGTGGTTTCCAATGGAACAGGGTATTGTGAAACTTCCGGGATCCTACAACTTGGGTGGCATACGATTGTGCAACATTGCCATGCATCCCTCTGTTGCGGCAACTGTTTCAAACTCTCCTAGCCTTGTTCTCTTGGACACAATGTCTTTAAGAAACTTGGCATAGTTTGGCATTTGTTCAATTGCTTCCACCAATGGCAAGTTGATGTGGACTTGCTTTAGGATATCAAGAAACTTCTTGAATTGGTATTCTTGCTTTTGTCGCTTCAACCTTTGTGGTAATGGTGGTGGAAGTCGGATATCTTCGATCCTTTCATTGGTTTGAAACTTGATTGACGGCATTGCCGGGACAATTGGAGTTGCCGAGGCGTTATCAACTGGGGTTGCTGAGGCATGTTTATCGTAAGTTGCCAAGGCGTCTTTATCGTCGGTTGCCGAGGCATGCTTATTGCCGGTTGCCGCGGCAATTCCTGGTTCAGCATCTGAGGCTTTGCCGCTAGGTTCGTCTTGATCTTTTTGTGGAGTTTTGTTTGATGAGCAGGTTTGAGCCTCTCTAAGTTGTTGGCCACTTCTAGTGGTGATTGCCTTACATTGCTCATGGCCAGTTCCTCTTGCGACTTCAGTATCGCTAGGTAAAACTCCTTGCGGTCTAGTATTCAGATTTTGAGCAAACTGTCCGACTTGATTTTCCAATGATTTGATTGCCGCCTCTTGGTTTTGCAATCTCATCTCGGTCCTGTTAATAAAAGCATAAGTTCTTTTTATGAAATTACTATTCTCAGCCATATAAGATTCAGTTTTCATCATAAAAGCATTTAGAGAATTTTCCAAAGAACTAAATGTCGTCGGTTGTTGCTGCGGCAACTGTTGCCGTGGCATATTCTGCTGAAATCCCGATGCTTGTGCATTCTGATTGTTCTGGTTTAGAGCATTGTTGGGATTACTCCATGAAAAATTTGGGTGCTTCTTCCAAGCTGGATTGTATGTATTGGACATCACATTGTTGTTCCGATTGTAATTCCCCACATAGAAGCTGGATTCCGGATTATGCATACATTCAGAAGAATTATGGTTATCACCACATAACTCACAAAAATAATCCATTACCTTGACTTCATGTGTGTTGTTTGGTTTTTGCTTGTTCTGGACCATCTTGGTTAAAGTGGCCAATTGTGCCAAAATTGAATCTGATGATCCTAGTTCATGTATTGTGGCTTGGCGTCTAACCCCTCCTCTTCTAGTAGATGGGAATTGATAATCATTCTTGGCCAGTCTGTTTAAAATTTGCATTGCTTCCTCCGGCGACTTATCTAGGAGTATGCCGTTTTCCGAGGCATCTAGCATCATCCTTGTTGGTGTATTCACGGCGTTGTAAAACATTGTTACTTGAGTCCACACCTGGAATCCGTGTAGGGGGCATTTGTGTAGAAGTTCTCTATATCGCTCCCAAGCCTCGTACATGGATTCATCATCTGCCTGCCGAAAAGAAGTAATGTTGTTACGAAGCTTATCAGTCAAATTTGTAGGATTAAATCTAGCAAGGAAATCACGACAAAGATCAGTCCAAGATGCTATTGATCCGGTAGGAATGCTATTCAACCATGTTTTCGCCCTATCCCTCAGTGAATAGGGGAATAATCTTAATCGTAAGACATCGGGGGTGACTCCGTGTATTTTGAACAAGTTGCAAATCTCGAGGAAAGATTTCAGATGTTGCCGTGCATCTTCAGTTGCTGAGCCGCCAAATTGACCTATTGTGTTGATCATATTAAACATTATTGGTTTCAACTCAAAGTGGCCGGCTTCAATTTCAGGTGCGACAACTCCTGGATTAAGTCCATCAAGATCTTCTTCAAGATAGTCTCGAATAGTTCTGTTTCGTGCAAGAATCACTCCTCCTCCTGCTAGAACATCTTGATTCATATTGCCGTCTTGATTAGCCATTGCTACTCTTATCCTTCGTCTAAGTCTTTGTAAGGTTCGTTCAATTTCTGGATCAAAGGGATATTCTGGTGTAGTTGGTCTCGCCCTGGTCATATACCAATGCAAAACCAAAGTTTGTTAGCCCTTTGAATTTTAAACAAGAAAAGTAAAAAGAAAGTGCAAGAAAATAAAAACAAAGTCGCTATTGCCAATCCCTGGCAACGGCGCCAAAAACTTGTTGCGCGTAATAAGTGCTACGCAATTGTGCAAGTATACACGTTGCAAGTTATAGTATAAAAGATATCGTCTTCACAGGGATTGGTGCCACTTCAAGAATCTAGTCTCTTGCACTGTAAAAAGTAAAAGAAAACACAAGTAAAAGGATCATAGGAGTTTTAACTAATAACTAATCTAGAAAGTAAATAAGTAAAAGAAAAGATGAGATCGAATGAGAGAGAGATAGGCCAGGTTATCGTGAGTTGAGGTGTGATAGCCGATTGGATCGTCTTGGTAAAAGAGTGCACGGGCAACTCAGTTGCCGTGGCAACTTGCACAACGGGGTTGCCTTGGCAACTAATCGATGGTTGCCTGGGCAACTAGTTGGGCAACTACTTGGGCGTCTGGGCAGCAACCTTCAAGGTTCGGCAGAGCGTTCTTCAATGGTTTCTTCTTATCCCTAAGTCGAAACTCTAGCTACTTGTGAATGCCTTGATAATACATCCCTGCGTGAATCAAGGGTGAACAACAACCAATCTTGCGCTCCTCTTAGCCATTGAAATCCTTAACTTATTCCTAAGCCGGATTAATCTTCACCATCAATAGATTGAATAAAGATCATATTCATTCGTTTCTTGAATCTAACTCTCCCGATATTAGATAAATAGATGAAATCACGAGATCCTCTCCCAATTCACTCGCAAACAATAATAAGAACCAAGAATGAATAAACCTTGAATAGAAACGTGCAAACTCTTATTACCTAAACAAAAACCAATAAGTTCTCACAACCACAAAACACAATAACCATAGCCAAATAGATTTAGTTCATGGCTAGGTTCCAAAGAAACACAAGATAATTAATCCCTAGCATGAACCGAATCGAACAAGAAAGAAAAGGATGAAGGAGGAGGCTTGTCGAAATCCTCCTTGCCCTAGATGCTTGTCGAAAATTCTCTCCTCTTGCCTTCCTTGATGCTTGTCGAAATTCCCCTCTCTTTGCTCTCTATGGATTGTCGAAATCTCCATCTTATTTATAGGGCTAGGCCAAAGTCCTTCTTTGAGGAGGAAGTTAAGTTAGAATTAAATTATCTTTAAAGAATATAATTATTTATTATAATTATATTCCTACTAGAACTTCTCCTATCTTCTTGGAATTTAATTCTTCTTTAATCTCTGCATGGAAATCAAATTCCTTTGGGTTTGGGCTTTGCTCCACGTCATCTTGGGCTTGTCTAGTCATCAATTTCGACTACCATATCACCTTTGCTCTTGTCGACAATTGCCATGGCAACTGGCTCGGCGTCTCCTTCATGCATTGCCCTGGCAACTAGCTCTAGCCTTGCTTTGGCAAGTGATCCTGCACATACACACAAAACACACCAAAGCAGCATCTTTTCCCACAAAAACTACCAAGTTATGTAAACAAGCTCAATGTTGGAAGGAAACATGGATTAATGCATGAATAGCTAATTATGCAACTAATATGAGCCTAAGTATAACAATAATATGAGTAAAAAGGGTAAGAAAAATAGTACTTTTGAACACTTATCACATATCATATTAGGCTTTTTATTTTTATGCACCTATGTTATTTACTCTATGAACCTATGCTTTGATTTTAGTTTATTTTAAGTTGGATTTGGATTATGTTGCTTTGAACTTTCAATGATAAGTATGATGCCTTGATTTATGCTTTATTGTTATATTTCTTGTTTCTATCCTTTAATATCATTGATTTTGATCTAACAAAAAGGGGGAGAAGAAAGAGCTTATACTAAAAAAAAAACGATTCTGAAACCTATCTTAAAGTAAGGGGGGTTTTTCACAAAGACTTAAAAATTTGCTTTGGGTTTTGTTATATCAAAAAGGGGGAGATTGTAAAACCTAAGTTGATTTTGATATAATAAATATTTTTCAAGGACTTAATTGTAAAGCAAACAAATTTTTAAAGTGTCCCAAACTGACAAATATTTTAAAGCATATTTGATTCTATGTCAAAAAATTAAAGCCCTAAATTTTTCTAAGTGTTTTAAAGACCAAACTATTGAAATACGCCCAGGTGTATCGATACGCCTCTGAGCGTATCGATACAATTTTAGAACATTGACCATTGTAAGCATCTATTTTGATACAGTTCCATTTGTATCGATATGGCCTTCATATGGGCTAAGTATTTTACTCAGGCATTTCGATACGGCCTTCATACTGGGTTTAAGATTTAAGCACATCGTACCGATATGCCACTAAGGGTTTCGATACACTTCAAAGATTTTGTCAAATATTAGTATTTAATGACTTAGCCGTTGGAGTCAGTTATTAGAAAGACCAATTTTAAAATGCCGTTGGACCCGTTTCGATACACCCTCAAGGCGTACCGATACAGGTTCAAACAGTAGCCCACGTAAGCAAAATTGCATCGATACGACCTTGCCTGTACCAATACGCCCCTTTGTTTTACATTGAGACCATACCAATACGCTTCCTCGCGTATCAATATGCCCATGCATAAATTATACACAACGACTCTTTCTACTTTGAGATAGGTATCGATACGGCTATTCGTGTATCGATACGGGTAGTTCAAGAAGTGCATTTATGGTGGGAAAAAGAGGAGCCAATGGCTATATTGATGACTTAAACCACCCAAACGCCTAGAAATCAATGAAAAGGTATAAAAGCAAGTCTCCAAAGCCTCAACGACAACTATTGAACTTATTTGCAACATCCAAGCACATATCCAAACCTTCTTGAGCTAAAGACTCAAATACTTGTAACCCCAATTGAGTGTACTTTCATTAGTTTATCTTTTATCAATTTGGGGAGTGTGATATATTGTAATTGGGAAAAAATCCACCTATTTTAGAAGTTATTTATTTTTTGCCTATTTCTCTTTGTAAAGAGTGAAGTGGATCAATCTTTGGGTAGAAAGATTGATCGTTTGTAACGGTTTCCTCCTAAGTCGAGAAAAGAGGAAGAGTTCTAGTTAGTGAATTGTTGAAATCCTTAGTAGGGTGCTGGGTCAGTGGATGTAGAGCTTGTTCGAAGCTTGAAACACTCTAAAATCTTTGTGTCTTCAATTTCCAATTTTCTTTTTGCATCCTTTAATTTTTAAACTACCAATTCACCCCTTCTTAGTGCTTTGCCATCATTTGATCAACTCAACATTAACACTGTACCAATTCCTCGTCCTAGGGCATTAACGGCCCCATCAAAATACAACTTCCAAGTTTTATTGTTTGGAACTCCATTTTCCATCATGGAAATATTCATCACGTCCTCATCTGGGAACTTAAAGTTCAGAGGCTCATAATCCTCCGAAGCACGACTTGCCAGGAAGTCTACTATGGCGCTTCCTTTTATTGCCTTCTGGTTCACATATACAATGTCGAATTCTGACAACAACATTTGCCAATGAGCCAATCTCTCGGTCAATGCTGGTAC
The DNA here is from genome assembly GCA_019671005.1 of Hibiscus mutabilis. NCBI lineage: Eukaryota > Viridiplantae > Streptophyta > Magnoliopsida > Malvales > Malvaceae > Hibiscus > Hibiscus mutabilis. Next base: position 15,407,682 of record CM033717.1, on the reverse strand, counting down.
TTCCTTCGGAAACTTCAATGGGTCGAGCCGAGATATCAACCAAGTAGTGTGGTATAACATGTATTGTTTGAGTCTACGGGTCACCCAAACCAAAGCACAACACAATTTTTGAATTGGTGAATACCGTTCTTTACACTCTGTAAACTTTTTGATTTGATAATAAATGACTCTTTCTTTCTTCCTTGTTTCATCATGTTGCTCCAACACACACCCCATTGAGTGTTTATAAACCGTCAAGTAAAGGATGAGTGGTCTGTCTGGAACTGGTGTGACTAGTATCGGAGCGTTCGTCAAGTATTTCTTAATCTTGTCAAATGTTTCTTGGCATTGTTCATCCCATTCTCCTGGATTATTCGTTTTAAGCAATCAAAAGATTGGATCACATTTATCGGTCAACTGAGAGATAAACCGAGAAATGTAATTCAACCTCCCGAGGAATCCTCGAACTTCTTTTTGTAAGCTAGACGGTGGTAAATTCTGGATTATTTTCACCTTATCTGGATCTATCTTAATTTCTCTTCTACTGACAACAAATCCTAGGAGTTTTCCTGATGTTACTCCAAAAGTACATTTGTTGGGGTTGAGTTTCAACTGGTACCTCCTCAATCTCAAGAACAGCTTCCTCAAGTTTTGGATATGCTCTTCCTCAGTCTGGGATTTGGCAATCATATCATCCACGTACACCTCAATCTCTTTATGCATCATGTCATGGAACAGGGTTACTATTTCTCGCTGATACATTGCACTGACATTCTAAAGTCCAAAAAGCATTACTCTGTAACAATATGTGCCCCATAGGGTTATGAATGTCATTTTGTCCATGTCCTCTAGGCTCATCTTTGTATGATTGTACCCTAAAAATCCATCCATGAAAGAGAACCATGAATGTCCCAACGTATTATCAACCAGGATGTCTATGTGGGGCAAAGGAAAATTATCCTTCAGGCTAGCTCTATTCAAATCTCTATAATCCACGTATATGTGTACTTTCCCGTCTTTCTTTGATACTGGGACTATATTGGCCACTGTTGCGCGTAATAAGTGCTCCGCAATTGTGCAATTGTGCATGTTATAGTATAAAAGATATCATCTCCACAGGGATTGGTGCCACTTCAAGAATCTTGTCTCTTGCACTGTAAAAAGTAAAAGAACACAAGTAGAATATTGTAGGAGTTTTAACTAACAACTAAACTAGAAAGCAATAAAGTAAAAGAATAGATGAAATCAAATAAGAGAGAGTATAGGCCAGGTTATCGTGAGTTGAGGAGTGATAGCCAATTGGATCATCTTGGTAAAAGAGTGCAAGGGCAACTCAGTTGCCGTGGCAACTTGCGCAGCGGGGTTGCCTTGGAAACTAATCGACGGTTGCCTGGGCAACTGTTTGGGCGGCTGGGTAGCAACTTCAATGTTGGCAGAGCATTCTTCAATGGTTTCTTCTTATCCCTAATTCGAAACTCTAGCTAATTGTGCATGCCTTGATAATACATCCCTGCGTGAATCAAGGGTGAACAACAACCAATCTTGCGCCCCTCTTAACCGTTGAAATCCTTAACTTATTCCTAAGCCAGATTAATCTTCACCATCAATAGATTGAATAAAGACCATACTCATTCGTTTCTTGAATATAACTCTCCCGATATTAGATAAATAGATGAAGTTACGAGATCCTCTCTCAATTCACTCGCACACAAGAATAAAAACCAAGAATGAGTAAACCTTGAATTGAAAGTGCAAACTCTTATTACCTAAACAAAATCCAATTGTTTCTCACAACCACAAAACACAATAACCTTAGCCAAATAGATTTAGTTCCTGGCTAGGTTCCAAAGAAACACAAAACAAAGAATCCCTAACATAAACCTAATCGAACAAGAAAGAAAAAGATGAAGAATGGTTGAAAGCCCTTATCGAATTCTCTCTCCTTTGCTCTCCCTTGGAGTTGACGACTTGGTCTCCTTTAAATAGGAGATGGCTAGGTCAAAGTCTCTCATGAGGAAGAAGTTAAGTTGGAATTAAATACTTTTAAAGAATATAATTCTTTATTATATTTAAATTCCTTCTAGATCTTCTCCTATCTTCATGGGATTTAATTTCTCTTTGACCTCTTCATGGAAATCAAACTCCTTTGGGATTTAACTTTGCTCCACGTCATCTTGGGCTTATCTAGTCATCAATTTTGACTGCCATATCATCTTATCCCTTATCGACAATTGCTCTGGCAACTAGCTCGACATCTCCTTCATGCATTGCACTGGAACTGCGTCAGCATCTCCTTCATGCACTGCCCTGGCAACTGGTTCTAGCCTTGTTTAGGCAAGTGATTCTGCACACACACAAAAACAACTATCGGTAGCACCCTTTTTTCCACAAAATTAAGCAAAATATAAAATCAAGCTTACCCACCAAGGAAACAATGCAAACATGCATGAATGGCTATAATGCAACTAATATGAGCCTAAGTCTAGCAATAATATGAACAAAAAGGGTGAATAAAATAGTACTTTTAGACACTTAACACACCCCCAAACTCGAACTATTGCTTATCCTCAAGCAATGCAAACTAATAATTACCCGCCAAGACTTCAATTTTCACAAACTTAGCTTTGAACTTGATTTCAATCCTCAGAAACGTGGCGCAAAGTATGACCGAATTTTCATTTTTCGGACAACTTATGAATTAGTCGGAATCAAACTATAATGCTTGTGAGTGTGTGCGGAGTTGTGTGCAAGTTGATTTTTTGGATTCTATGCAAATAAGAGGTTTTCAAATTACTTCCTTGGGTTCTTTTAACATGTTTTAACTAGAGCCGGTTTTGGGCACCTCTAGTTTTTAGTTTTTCTTAAGTTAATTAATTTATTCGACTAGAGCCGGTTTCGGGCACCTCTAGCGATCAATTTTTAGCACATACTAGAGCCAATTTTGGGAACCTCTAGCATTCATCCAATTTTTATTCTAATCCCCCAATTTTTTAACTATCAACCTAAGTTCGCTAGAATTCCTTAAATCAATCAAGCCACAATAGTGTTTCATCAAGTTTAGCGTCATAGTAAGATTCTAAGTGTTTCCACGGTTATCCTAGAATAAAAATTTCTATCAATTAAGTACATTGGTAAAGTCATCATTGGATATTCATCAAATCTAGGCAATTCTTGTTCCAACTAAAGGCGTGGCAAGCAATTTATGTATCCTAAATGCAATTCTTAAGATGAATGCAACTAAACATGGTAAATATCTAATAACAATCCCCCCAAAACCCGAGTGAGGCATTGTCCTCAGTGCATGCAAAAAAGAAAAATAAAAAGAAAAATAAAAATAACAATAAAGAAAAGTAAAATGCAAACGAGGACTTACTCTGAGAGTTCGTCGTCGTGGATGATTAGTTTCCTTTTGGCCTGTGTCTTGATTCTTTTGCTTGAATGCGGTGGTTGCTTTCTTGTTGCCGATGGTGGAATCGATCCTCGTACGGGGTGTCCTCATCGTCCTTATCATCAATGTCATTTGCCTTTCGCTTGGGCTTGGAGGATTCGATTGGTACGGTCTTTGTTGGTGCAATGGAGGACTCATCCGAATCTGAAAAATCGGATAATGATTCAGTACGAGTTGATTCGGGCATAGGTGCTTTACCTTTGGCTTTTGTAGTGGTTGCCAGGGCGTCTTTAGCTTTGGTTGTCGCGATATCTTCAGTGTTGGTTGTCGTGGCAACTGCTTGGGCAGGCACAATGTAGGTTGCCGCAGAATCATCTGTTGCGGTTTCTGTGGCAACTGCTTCATTGGTTGCCGTGGCAAGGATTTCGACAGGAAAGATAGGGAACGACACGCGACTGTCCAAGTACTTTTCCAGAATGATTTGGGTGATGGCATTGTTGTGATCCTTCATGTACTGCATGAACATTAGTTGCCGGTATTCAATTTGCCTAAGGCTATTCTCCAATGGCTGTAAGAGTGCTTCAAGTTATCCCGAGGTTGCTGTCCGAGTTGCCCGGGCATCAGTTGCTTGGGCATAGGAGTTGCCGAGGTGGCAGGAGTTGCCGCGGCAATTGAAGGCGTTGGGGATTTTACCGGTGCCTGTCCCATTAGCTTTCGGATTTGTACTCAATTCCAACCAGACTTTGGTAGGGCCTTTTCATCAGTGGACTCACTTGGGACATGCATCTCCTTGCAAAGATTGGAAATTAAGCAAGGGAAGAAAAGAGAACCCTTGTCTTTTGTGCCACATACAAAAATCTCATCACAAATAATTTTTCCAATGTTAATGATGGGATTATGCAAGATAGAGTGTATGAGCAAAAGACGAGGTCTATCAATGGTAGTATTGTGTGTGGTGGGCATTAAAAAAGTTTTAACAAACTTATTCCATAATTTTGCCTCGGGTTTAAGCCGAAGGTGATTTACCGTGCCCTTGTATTTACCGTCGTTCCAATGAGTTCCCGGTAGAGTGAGTTCTTGAAGCACCTTGTCGAGTTGCTTGGGCGTGAATTGATCAACAAAGGCTTGATGCTCGTACTTCTCAACGTAGAGCCCGTAAAAGGTGTTGATGTTTTCGGGGCTTATGAGTATAGCCTTGTCACGAACAAAAACATAAGGATTATCCGGGTTAGGTGAGTGAGCATAGAATTCTCTTACCCATGAGATGTTACCCAGTTCCGATTGATGGCAAAAGATTTGCCACTTTTGATGTGCAATCCTTTCGAAGATGAATGGTTTAAGGCCGGAATCTTGATGAGAGTTGGAGTATTCGAAGCCTTGTTCTTCGCAAATCTTCCGGCTTTCAAATTTGGAGTGAAATCTTTCTTGAACCACCGGTGTAACAAACTTCTTGTATCTTGGTTCTTTGGAGGAACTTGGATGAACCAAAAATTTGATTTTGGATGCCATGGGTGATCTTGGTTGTGAGTTTGGTAGAAACAAAAAAAAAGAATGCAAAAGAAACTAAAGAGTTGCAAGATGAAAAGTAGGAATATGTTTCTTGGAAGTTAAGGGTGATGGGTTAAATAGAAAAGATAGGTAGTAAATATGGTGGGTGGGATTAATTGGAAAGAAAGAAAATAAGGGTTTTGATTGGGGGAAGGGGACGGCTAGGGGATTTGGGGAAGGGGAAGGGTTTGGCCAGCTATGTAGGGTTTATTTAGGGTAAATTGGAGGCTTAATATAAGCCTTAGATTTAGCCCATTAGTTTCCTTGTTGAAGAAGCTTCCTTCTTGAATCAAATTCCTCTTTATCTTGAACTCTTTTCCTACAATTCAAAAACAAATAAAATAAAGATTAAAATTAAAGATAAACTAATAAAAGAAAATAAATAAAGATGTGCAAAGAAATTCTTAAACCTAAAATTTAAAAACAATTAGATAAATATGAAAGAAAGATGTAGTCTTAATTTTAAAGAAAATAAATAAATCTATCCTAAAAAGAGAAATAACAGAAATAAAAAAATAAAAAAATAAATAGTTTGAAAAAATAAAAATAAAAATAAAAATAAAATATCGAAAGGAGGGCATGCTCATGCATCTCCTAAGGTGACCACTTCTTTGTTACGTTCCACATGGGCACCGTTGTAGTGCTTCAATCTTTGTCCGTTAACTTTGAATTCATGTTCGTCAGTGATGGACTTAATTATCACAACACCATGGGAGAACTGTTTGACAACTTCGAATGGTCCCGACCATCTTGATTTCAATTTTCCCGGGAAAAGTTTCAGCCGAAAATTGAATAAGAGAACTAGTTTCCCTGGCATGAATTATCGCGGCAATAGTTTCTTGTCATGCCATTGCTTTGTTTTCTCCTTGTAGATTCGTGCATTGTTATAGGCAAGTGCATGGAATTTTTCTATCTCGTTGAGGTCCAACAAACGCTTTTGCCTGACACTTTCCCAATCCATATTCACGGTATTGATTGCCCAATATGCCTTGTGTTCGATTTCCACCGGTAGATGGCATGTTTTGCCATAGACAAGTCAGAAGGGAGACATACCTAAGGGTGTTTTGAATGCAGTGCGATATGCCCAAAGTGCATCATATAGTCTTACTGACCAATCCTTCCTAGAGGGATTTACAACTTTCTCGAGTATACCCTTCAATTCTCGGTTGGAAATTTCTGCTTGCCCATTGGTTTGTGGGTGATATGCCGTGGCAATTTTGTGTGACACACCGGAGCGTTGCAACATCTTGGAAATAAGTCTATTGTCAGAGTGCTTGCCTTCATCACTGATAATTGCTCTCGGCATCCCAAACCGCGTAAATATATTTTTTTGCAAGAATTGTTGCACGGTCTTGGAATCGTTGGCAGGAACTGCAGCTGCCTCAACCCATTTAGACACGTAGTCGATGGCAAGTAGAATGTAGAGGTTGCTGAATGAAGATGGGAAAGGTCCCATAAAATTGATCCCCCATACATCAAACAATTCCACCTCGAGGATGTTTTGGAGTGGCATCTCATGTCGTCTAGAGATATTGCCCGTCCTTTGGCAACGATCCCATTGCTTGTAAAACTCTCGGGCATCTTTGTACAGTGTTGGCCAATACAAACCGGATTGCAAAACTTTGGTCGCTGTACGTGTTCCTCCAAAATGTCCTCTATAGGGAGAAGAATGGCATTGCCGGAGTATATTTTGCTGCTCCTCTTTAGGGACACATCAGCGTACAACCTGATCTGCATATTGTTTAATCAAAAGAGGCTCGTCCCAAAAGTAATGCTTAGCATCATAGCGGAACCGCTTCTTCCCTTAGTGAGTAAGGCCATAAGGTAGAATACCACAAATAAGGAAATTAACCAAATCTGCGTACCAGGGTATTGTCGAGGCATCCGTGGTTGCCGTGGTAACTGCTTCCATGGTTGCTGAGGCGTACGCTTCTAGAATTCCCGCGGCATGCACGTCAAGGGTTGCCAAGGCATGCGCATCAGTGGTTGCCGAGGTATACGCGTCTGGAGTTGCCGAGGCGTGTGCATCAGTGGTTGCCGAGGCATGCACTATAGAGTTTCCAAAACATGCGTGTCAAGGGTTATCGAGGCATGTGCATCTGGAGTTGCTGAGGCATGCGCATCCATGGTTGCTGAGGCATGCGCATCCATGGTTGCCGAGGCAACTAACAGTTGCTCATCTAGGAATACATCGAATATCTCTAAATCCGCGTCCTTCTCTCTATTGCGTTCTAAGCGTGATAAGTGATCGGCCACTTGATTTTCTATTCCTTTCCTGTCCTTAATTTCAATGTCAAACTCTTGTAAAAGCAATATCCAACGAATCAAATGAGGTTTGGCATCCTTTTTAGCAAATAAATACTTAATTGCTGGTCCGTATGGACAATTACCTTTGTACCAATCAAATAGGATCGGAACTTGTCAAATGCGAAAACTACGACTAGTAACTCTTTCTCCGTTGTTGTGTAATTCACTTGAGCGCTATTAAGAGTTTTACTAGCGTAGTATATCACATGAAGGTCTTACCTGTGCGTTGGCCTAGGACTGCTCCTACCGCAAAATCACTTGCATCATATATGAGCTCAAAAGATAGCGTCCAATCGGGTGGAACGATAATGGGTGCCAAGGCAAGCTTTTTCTTTAGGGTTTCAAATGCTTGGGGTGCAAGAATCATCAAAATTGAAGACTTTATCCTGTTCAAGCTTAGTAATCTTAGAAAAATTATGAATGAACCTCCTGTAAAAACCTACATGTCCAAGAAAGCTTCGGATTCCTTTAACCGAACTTGGTGGGGGTAATCTCTCGATCACGTCCACCTTGGCTTTGTCTACTTCAATTCCCTTGGATGAAATCTTGTGGCCGAGCACAATTCCTTCATCTAGCATAAAATGACACTTCTCCCAATTAAGGACTAAATCGGATTGTTCAAATCTTGCCAACACATTCTCTAAATTGCCGAGGCAACTATCGAAGTCATTACCAAAAACGGAAAAATCATCCATGAAGATCTCAAGGAAGTCTTCGACCATGTCTGAAAAAGTGCCATCATGCATATTTGGCAGGTTGCCGGGGCATTACACAATCCGAACGGCATCCTTCGCAAAACATAAGTACCGTATGGGCATGTGAAGGTTGTCTTTTCTTAATCTTCTGGTGCTATGGCAATTTGATTGTAACCTGAATAACCATCAAGAAAACAATAAAGGGGTTTACCTGCAAGACGGTCAAGCATTTGATCAATAAAGGGTAAGGGGAAGTGATCTTTCCTAGTGGCTTTGTTTAGCTTTCGGTAATCCATACAAACCCTCCAACCGGTCACAGTCCTGGATGGAATGAGTTCATTGTTTTCATTACTTACCACCGTTATACCTCCCTTTTTCGGTACACATTGTACCAGACTTACCCATGTACTATCAGAGATAGGGTATATGATGCCGGCGTCAAGCCACTTGATGATTTCTTTCATTACAACCCCTTCCATGGCATGATTCAGTCTCCTTTGGGCCTCAATCGAAGGTTTGTGATCATCTTCCAACAAAATCTTATGCATGCACACTGCCGGGCTAATTCATTTCAAGTCGGCAATTGTCCACCCTATTGCCTTCTTGTGTAGCATCAACATGTTGATCAGCTTCTTCTCCTGCTCATGCTGTAACTTAGAGGAAATAATTACATACAATGTATTATCGGTTCCCAAGTAAGCATATTTTAGTTGCCCTAGAAAATATTTCAACTCAAGAATCGGTGGTTGTTCAATGGAGGGCTTTTCGAGTTTACCTTCCTTACCTGAGTAATACAATGGTTCAAAGTATGTACCTGGTCGATTGACTAACCAATTTTCCTCTTCTTGTTGTTTCTCATCGATCGGTTCTTCATACTTCTCAGGTTCCTCTTGATCAGCAATGTAGTTGTCGAGGTAACTAAATTCCTCGTCGAAGTTAAACTCTGCCGTGGCATGAAAAAGTTGGCATTCTTCCGGATTATCGGCATGCCTTAGTGTTTGGAACACATTTAGTTTAACTTGCTGGTCATTCACCCTCATTGTGAGTTCTCCCTTTTCAACATCGATCAAGGTTCTCCCTGTCGCTAGGAAGGGTCTCCTGAGAATGATAGGTGCATGTTCATCTACTTCACAATCCAAAACAATAAAGTCAGCGGGAAAAATAAATTTATCAACTTTTACCAGTATGTCTTCAATTTTTCCCTCTGGATGCACATAGGATCTGTCGGCTGTAGCATAACTGTTGTAGGTCTTGCCTTCCCGATTCCTAGTTTTTGAAAAACCGATTTAGGCATCAAGTTTATGCTTGCTCCAAGGTCACATAATGCTTTCCCCACATAGTGGTTTTTGATGGAACAAGTTATTGTGAAACTTCCGGGATCCTTCAACTTGGGTGGCATGCGATTGTGCAACATGGCCATACATCACTCTGTTGCGGCAACTGTTTCAAACTCTCATAGCCTTGTTCTCTTGGATACAATGTCTTTCAGAAACTTGGCATAGTTCAGCATTTGTTCAATCGCCTCAACCAATGGCAAGTTGATGTGGACTTGCTTTAGGATATCAAGAAACTTCTTGAATTGATATTCTTGCTTTTGTTGCTTCAACCTTTGTGGGAATGGTGGTGGAAGTCGGATATCTTCGATCATTTCATTGGTCTAGAACCTAATTGATTGCATTGCCGGGGCAACTAGAATTGCCGAGGCATCGTCAACTGGGGTTGCCGTGGCGTGCCTATCATTAGTTGCTGCAGCATCCTTATCACTGGTTGCCGAGGCATGTTTATCGCTGGTTGCCAAGGCATGCTTATCGCTGGTTGCCACGGCAATTCCTGGTTCAGCATCTGAGGTTTTGCCGCTGAGTTCATCTTGTTCTTTTTGTGGAGTTTCATTTGATGAGCGAGCTTGAGCCTCTTTAAGTTTTTGGCCACTTGTAGTGGTGATCGCCTTACATTGCTCATGGCCAGTTCCTCTTGGACTTCAGTATCGCTAGGTAAACCTCCTTGCGGTCTAGTATTCAGGTTTTGAGCAAATTTTCTGACTTGATTTTCCAATGATTTGATTGCCGCCTCTTGGTTTTGCAATCTCATCTCGGTCCTGTTAATAAAAGCATAAGTTCTTTTTAAGAAGTTACTATTCTCAGCCATATAAGATCCAGTTTTCATCATAAAAGCATTGAGAGAATTTTCCAAAGAACTAGATGTTGTCGGTTGTTGTTGCGGCAATTGTTGCCGTGGCATATTCTGCTGGAATCCCGATGCTTGTGCATTCTGATTGTTCTGGTTTAGAGCATTGTTGGGATTACTCCATGAAAAATTTGGGTGCTTCTTCCAAGATGGGTTGTATGTATTAGACATCACATTATTGTTCTGGTTGTAATTCCCCACATAAAACCTGGATTTCGGATTCTGCATACATTCAGAAGAATCATGGTTACCACCACATAACTCACAAAAGAAATCTATTATCTTGACCTCCTGTGTGTTGTTTGGTTTCTGTATGTTCTGGACCATCTTGGTTAGAGCTACAATTGTGCCGAAATTGAATATGATGATCCTAGTTCATTTATTGTGGCTTGGCGTCTAACTTCTCCTCTTATAGAAGATGGGAACTGATAATCATTCTTGGTGAGCCTTTTTAGAATTTGCATTGCTTCCTCCGGTGACTTATCTAGGAGTATGCCATTTTCCGAGGCATCTAGCATCATCCTTGTTGGTGTATTCACAGGTTGTAAAACATTGTTACTTGTGTCCACACTGGGAATCCGTGTAGGGGGCATTTGTGTAGAAGTTCTCTATATCGCTCCCAAGCCTCGTACATGGATTCATCATTTGCCTGCCAAAAAGAAGCAATTTCGTTGCGAAGCTTATCAGTCAAATTTGTAGGATTAAATCGAGCAAGGAAATCACGACAAAGATCGGTCCAAGATCCTATTGATCCGGTAGGAATACTATTCAACCATGCTTTCACCCTATCCCTCAGTGAATAGGGGAATAATCTTAGTCGTAAAACATCAGGGGTGACTCCTTGTATTTTGAATGAATTGCAAATCTCGAGGAAAGATTAAAGATGTTGTCGTGCATCTTCAGTTGCTGAGCCGCCAAATTGACCAATTGTGTTGATCATATTGAACATCACCGGTTTCAACTCAAAGTGGTCGGCTTCAATTTCAGGTGTGACAACTCCTGGATTGAGTCCTTCAAGATCTTCTTCAAGATAGTCTCGAATAGTTCTGTTTCGTGCAAGAATCACTCCTCCTCCTGCTGGAACATCCTGATTCATATTGTCGTCTTGATTAGCCATTGCTACTCTTAACCTTTGTCTGAGTCTTTGCAAGGTTCGTTTTATTTTTGGATCAAATAGGTATTCTGGTGTAATCGGTCTCGCCCTGGTCATATACCATTGCAAAACAAAAGTTTGTTAACCCTTTGAATCTTAAACAAGAAAAATAAAAAGTGCAAGAAAATAAAAACAAAGTTGCTATTGCCAATCCCCGGCAACGGCGCCAAAAACTTGTTGCGCGTAATAAGTGTTCCACAATTGTGCAAGTGTACACGTCGCAAGTTATAGTATAAAAGATATCGTCTCCACAGGGATTGGTGCCACTTCAAGAATCTAGTCTCTTGCACTGTAAAAAGTAAAAGAACACAAGTAGAAGATTGTAGGAGTTTTAACTAACAACTAAACTAGAAATCAATAAAGTAAAAGAATATATGAAATCAACTAAGAGAGAGTATAGGCCAGGTTATCGTGAGTTGAGGAGTGATATAAAATTGGATCGTCTTGGTAAAAGAGTGCAAGGGTAACTCAGTTGCCGTGGCAACTAATCGATGGTTGCCTGGGCAACTGTTTGGGCGGCTGGGCAGCAACTTCAAGGTCGGCAGAGCGTTCTTCAATGGTTTCTTCTTATCCCTAAGTCGAAACTCTAGCTAATTGTGCATGCCTTGATAATACATCCCTGCGTGAATCAAGGGTGAACAACAACCAATCTTGCGCTCCTCTTAGCCGTTGAAATCCTTAACTTATTCCTAAGCCGGATTAATCTTCACCATCAATAGATTGAATAAAGACCATATTCATTCGTTTCTTGAACCTAACTCTCCCGATATTAGATAAATAGATAAAGTTACAAGATCCTCTCCCAATTCACTCGCAAACAAGAATAAAAACCTTGAATGAGTAAACCTTGAATTGAAAGCGCAAACTCTTATTACCTAAACAAAATCCAATTGTTTCTTACAACCACAAAACACAATAACCTTAGCCAAATAGATTTAGTTCATGGCTAGGTTCCAAAGAAACCCAAAACAAAGAATCCTTAACATAAACCTAATCGAACAAGAAAGAAAAAGATGAAGAATGGTTGAAAACCCTTGTCGAAATCTCTCCCCTCTACTCTCCCTTGGAGTTGACGGCTTGGTCTCCTTTAAATAGGAGATGGCTAGGTCAAAGTCTCTCTTGAGGAAGAAGTTAAGTTTAAATTAAATACTTTAAAAGAATATAATTCATTATTATATTTAAATTCATTCTAGATCTTCTCCTATCTTCTTGGGATTTAATTTCTCTTGGACCTCTTAATGGAAATCAACCTCCTTTGGGATTTAACTTTGCTCCACGTCATCTTGGGCTTATCTAGTCATAAATTTTGACTTCCATATCATCTTATCCCTTATCGACAATTGCCCTGGCAACTAGCTCGACATCTCCTTCATGCATTGCCCTGGCAACTACGTCGACATCTCCTTTATGCACTGCCCTGGCAACTGGTTCCAGCCTTGTTTAGGCAAGTGATTCTGCACACACACAAAAACAACTATCGGCAGCACTCCTTTTCCACAAAATTTAGCAAAATATGAAATCAAGCTTAACCACCAAGGAAATAATGCAAACATGCATGAATGGCTATAATGCAACTAATATGAGCCTAAGTCTAGCAATAATATGAACAAAAAGGGTGAGTAAAATAGTACTTTTAGACACTTAACATCCACCTATTCTGGATATCGGGATACTTCAAGAAATCCAGCATCAATATGTTTTTGTACCTCTTCTTTTATCTTAAGTACCATCTCCGACCTCATTCTTCTAAGCTTCTGCTGAAACGGTTTACATTCTGGCCTTATGGGCAATTTGTGTACCACTATGTCAGTATTCATTCCTGGCATGTCTTGACATGACCTGGCGAAGACGTCTTTGAACTCTCGCAACAAGTCAACCAGCTCTTATCTAGTTTTTGGCGAGAAAGCAGTCCCTATCATAACCTCTCTCTTGATTTCATCTGTTCCCAAATTGAGAATCTCTAGCTCTTCCTTGTGAGGTAAGATCTACTTGTCTTCTTTTTATACCAACCTTAATAATTCATTGGGGATTTCACATTTTGTTTCATCTTCGATCTCATTGACTTCTATTAGACACACTGGCCGCTTAAGACCTATTCTAGGATTAGGTTCAGGATCATTCATGCAATTAATAGTTGAAGACCTGCAAAGAAAATAATAATATACATTTGGAAATGATGCAAAAAAAAACATGTTTGCCATTTGTGAATCAGCATGAAAGCATCTTTGTTAAAATAAGTTGATATGATGGCTCTTTACAGATAATCCCCTATACCCGCTGGCAAAGGTACATAATGGTTTATGGTATTTACTCTGCTTTATTCTTAGATACTAGAGAAAAATCTCCAGCCGTCCAATTTCTGAGCACTTTGCCAGGGAAGCATGGACAGATCTTCTCCAGAAATCTTCCAGGTTGGGCCCCTTCAAAAATTCCTCCAACAAAAAGTCCATCCAAGTCATTACCAAAAATCTCCTCTTCATGCAGCCTTGCAGTTTCTTGTTTGACCTCATCAAGTTGCTTTTCAACATTTTTAAATCCTCGGGACTTAAAAATACCAGTTAAATTCGGGAAAGTCATAGGCTCAAAGAATGTTTCACTTCCCAAGAGGCGGGCCCTTCTCTGGCTTTCTCTTTTCTTCCAATCTCTTTGTCGCTGCTGAAGGCTGGGCTGAAATCCAAGACTGAAATGGTCTTTCTTCATTATCACAGGCTTTGGTCGCAAACATCCCTGGAGCCGTTTACCAAGCCTTTTTCCAGTCCTCGCTCCCCTACCAAGCGTCTCTCAGACTGTCATTTTAGTATAGTTTGACAACCTGAGTCAGGATATTAGCCTCCCTTCAGCAATGAACATTGCGTTTATGAATTCCAAAGCTCTGAATGAACATTCAAAAGCATCCTCACTTGTCTCAATATACGGTGCGTCAGTGGTCACAGAAGCAATAATGTCTTCCTCAACTCCTACACTGACTAGCTTTTGTTCTATTACAAACTTGAGCTTCTAATGCAGAGAAGATGGTACCGCCCTAGCTGAATATATCCAAGGCCTTCCAAGCAAACAATTGTATGTCGGCTTAATGTCCATCACCACAAACTCCACATTGTAGACTGTGGGCCTAATGATTAACGAAACTTCAATTTTACCAAGAACGTCCTGTGTCATACCGTCGAAGGCTCTTATAGTGTTTTTATACGTCTTCATATGTGAATCATCGATCGATAACCTCTGAAAGTGACCATCGGCAAAATATTCATCACTGACCCATTGTCAACTAATAGCCCTTGCAGTGGTGGTGATGTTCAAGGCCTTTACGGATCCCATTCCTCTCTTAGGGATCTCATCATCAGTGAATGTGATGTAATTGTCGGCAGTAATATGATTCACGATCATGTCCAACTTGTTCACAGATATGTCGTTTGGCACGAATGTTTGATTGAGCACCTTCATTAGGGCATTACGATGCCCCTCAGAACTTAACATTAGCTTTAGGACAGAAATTATTGCTTGTTGCTTTTTCAACTGCTCGACTATATTGTACTCACTATGTTTTAGAAATTTTAGAAATTCTTGAGCTTGCCCTTCTGTTACCGGCTCGTTTATTTTGGGAGCAGGTTCATCTCTAAAGATTTTCTAAGGTACTGTCACAACTTTTCCTTTTATTTTCTCCCTTTCTTTCAATATTTCAAGAGAATAACATCTACCACTACGAGTAAAGTGTCCCACCTCATTTACTGATTCTGTACCAGACTACTCATCCTTCTTCTCTTTTGGCATCGCCTTTGTTTTACCCGGTGATTTTACCTCCTCATGTGACTTGCCTTCTTCGGGTATAGACACATTGGATGTGTAGCTCCATGGAACTCTATGAGTGTTCTTGAAAGCAAACGGTGCGGGAGGCGAAATCACAATCTTGGGAGTCATTGTTGGTTACACATCTGACAGGCTTTCGGCATTGGGTCTGACAGAAACAACCAAAGGCTTGTGTATCCTGTATCTGACTCCAAAAGCTTCGAAGGTGCATACCTCCACTTCTTTCCTCTCTTCTGTCTTCTCGAAAAACTCAATTTCTTTTTTATTCATCATCTTTTGTATTAAACCTTTGAACTCTGAGCAATGTTGAATCTTATGATTGTAATCTTGATGATACTCACAGTACACATCAGACTGCACTTCCTTCTCCACTTTTATGCCTATCTGAATCATCCCGGCATTGTACAATTGTTCAAATACCCACTTTAACGGAGATCCAACTTCTGACACATCTATCTTCAATCGTTTTGCTTCATCATCTTTCTCGATGACATTCACCCCTCGCCCACCGTGGTTCGACAATGGATTCACTGCAATACTGGGCTCAAACTTCAAAATCCCATTGTTAATCAGATTTTGGACCACCTTTTTAAATGTTGTGCAGGTCTCAATCTTATGCCTCAGTATTTCGGCATGGAATTCACAATGAGCATCAGGTTTATACCATGGGGGGTAAGGAGGCTACAGAGGGGTCAAATAATATGGTCTCACCAGATCCGCTTCGTACAATTATAGGTACAAATCAACATATGATATTGGTATTAGTGTAAAAATTATCCTATCATTTCTTGGGCCACGAGAATCATTCTTATTTGAACCTTGTGAATTTCTCAACACGACACCAGGTGAAGTAATGGTAACATTCTTAGGAGCCTCATATCCGCTCGTGTTGTTCACTTCACTGTCCTTTCTCTTGTAGTTCTTACGAGAACTTTCCCCACTCTCGATCCTACTACTTTTAATTACTACTTCAATCAATTCCCCAGTCATTACTATATCGACAAAATTTTGTGTAGCATTACTGATTAATCTTTCGAAAAGTGGACCTCTTAAAGTCTGCATAAACATATGGGCAACCTCACTTTCCATCAACGGAGGCTGCACTTGGGCCGCTATATCTTTCCATCTCTAGGCATACTGACTGAGTGTTTCATTACCTCTTAGTTCCATGCCTTGCAACATGACACGATTGGGGACAATTTTTGTCACATGCTTATAATGTTCTACGAAAGCATAGAGAGATATTTCTACGGCTGGATGTTTATGCGACTCAACTGTGTGTACCATCGTGCTGCTAAACCAGTGAAACTATCATGAAAACAATGTATCAACAGCTTTTCATGTTTTAAGTGTGCAACCATCTTGCGGCATTACATCCTAAGGTGGGCCCT
Organism: Hibiscus mutabilis; assembly: GCA_019671005.1. NCBI lineage: Eukaryota > Viridiplantae > Streptophyta > Magnoliopsida > Malvales > Malvaceae > Hibiscus > Hibiscus mutabilis. Next base: position 15,391,230 of record CM033717.1, on the reverse strand, counting down.
TAGGCAAGTGGTCCCATCATACTTCTCAAAATCCATAACTTTAAACTTTGGAGGAAGAACCAGATAAGCTACTAAGCTCATTTCAACTGCACCAGGTCCTATTTCATTCACTTTCTGCATTTCCAGCAGACGATCCTCTAAAGCTTTACAACGTTCCTTATACTTCTTTTCGATCTCAACGCGGATTTTCTCTATCTTATTCAAAGTATTCAGATCGGGAACCTCTTTGCCACTTCCAAAATTCGCTCCAATATGCACCAGATGGCTAGGTGTTGCTCCTAGTAGATTGATCTAGACCTTCTTCACAGGAAGAAGTCCCTCAGGCTGCATCCTTGTGTGATATGTGGTTTTTGCCTGATCATTCACGTCGTTTAAAGCACCCTCAGGTACTTTGGCTTTTCCAAACTCTTTTGGACCCAACAGAGCAGTTAGCTGGTTTATTATTTCCCTTTGAGCTTGAGCAATATCGTCATTCATGGACTGCTCAATTCTGTCAAATCTGTTTTGTACTTCAACACGGTCATTTTCCAGGCTAGTGATCTTGTCCTCTATATCCATGATCTTAGAACGCATACGTGTTCCATATGAATGTGGAATGATTACGGTTTAAAAACAAAGTGCCACAAAACCATTCTTTATCAAACCATCTACTTTGCAGAATAAAACGTAATGTAAGTGCATGCGTGCATAAATGTATGAATGGATGAATGCAAAAAGGGATCGAATTCAAGAACAAGTCTTTTGGAAACATTCGTTTGTTAGAAGGTCCAAATACAAGGAAAAGACAATTTCTTCTATAGAAAATAGCTAGCCCTAATTCCCAAATTGACTAATTCGTGTAGCATACGAGTAATGACTTCTCCGTGCTCCAGTTCGATATGTGGTTGTTCCAACAGGCTCGTGGCTTGTCTTGACAATATCTGCACATATGAAGCAACACTCCTGACTTGTTTCTTAAAGTTTACCAATTCATTATTTTGGCTTTGGACAATATGATGTGTTTCTTCATACTTGCCTTTCCATGCTCCGCTTTCTTGGTGTAGTGCTCCCTTGTAACTTGCAAGCTTCTCCTTCAAGCCTTGCACTGCATTCTAAAACTATAATATCTTTTTCTGTAACCCTTTCTTCTCCTGTTCCATTTGGACCTTATCTTCATTATGGTATTTTATGACCATATGCTCCAATTGTGACACTTGGGTTGTTAAATCAAAATTTTGATCTTGCTCCTCTTTTATCCTCTTCTTGGCCTTGCTGCTTGATTCTTTGCTTTCCCGAGACTTCTTCTCATACATCTTTTTGTAATTATTCCTATCTCTTGTCCTGTCATCCAATTTTTCTGACAAGTTTTGCACTACCTTGCTCGTTCCTCTTTTTTCCTTTGCTTTGTAAATTTCATAGATTTCTTGCAGCTCTTTCATGTAACATCCCAAAAATTGGTCTAGTCAGAATTGGGTTCTGACGATCAGAAAATTTGACATTAAAATGAATCGAGCATTGTATCCATGTTGTTAATTCCATAGTTAGCGACCCTGATAGAACCTATGCTTAGTCAAGGACCTCTTTGAGAATGCTAAAAATGAAGTTTTGGGCAAGGCGTATCGATACAGTAGGACATGTATTGATACAGTTTAGCAGGGCGTATTGATACAACAAAATGCGTATCAATACGCTCAACCGGTTCTAACTACCTTTTTAGCATTTTGCTTAGCCGTATTGATACAGTCCCATGTGTATCGAAACGGGTCATTGTTGAAGTTAAAATTAGTGGCCCAATAATAAAGATTTAAGAAGAGTGCTGACTCACCAACTTGTCTATCATCCTCTCTCACGTGAAGGATTAGAAAAGTGGCTGAATAACCATCATATTCCTTGAAATTGGTAAAGAGCAAGACTGATAAGATTTCCTTGTAACAAGTAAACCCTTTGTCTAAAGTAAGCTCCTCATTGGTTCAATGTGAGGTGGATTGGGTTTAGTAAACCCTTAGTAATAGGAAAGCCTCCTATTGGCACTTATAGGAGGTGGGAAATAATTAAACAAGAGACCACTTATAATAGATAGCTAAGAGCTATTATCTTTGTTCCATATTACCGAAACCAAATCTTCACCTTTGTCTTTGAAAGCAAGCACCTCCATTGTCTTCAACCTTGAGCTCCTAAGCATACACCTCTCTATTTGGACCCTTTTTGCTTAAGCTTCCTTTGATTTAAGAACATCGTTTCATAGCCATTGATCGGGTAAGTAGAAACCCCAAAGCTATTGTCAAATTTCATGAGTATTGAATGAGTAATTTCAAATTAAAAGCTCCAAGCTAAGCTTTGATCCTCAAGTTCTAAACTATGAATTTGCCTAATAGCTATCCCAACTATCTATATTGTCATATTGATTCTAACGATCCCTTATTGTTCGTCCTAGCTCATGAATTGGGAGAAGCTAATCCACCATCTCCAAAGCAAGCTAGGAGTAAAGGAATCATTATCCGCGAGCCTTGTAGCTAAGGTGAGTGTAGTTGGTGTCTTAAGGGTTGGCTAGGTGCCCAACTCGAATTATTGAACATTGAATTTGATATTACTAACCATTGAAATAAAGGTTTTTGCATAAAACACTATTGTAAGCTATGTTTGGCAAGGGAATGGTAAGTATTGCATTGAATTCATGATTATTGTTAAAAGCTTTGGATTTATTGATATGTTTATTGTTATGGAGAATATTGATAGATGTTTATTATCACTACCTATTGATATGAGATTATTGAACTATTGTTATGAACTTATTGCTATGAAGTTATTGTATTGAACTATTGTGTATTGTACCTTGGGATCAAAGTATTGGATACAATTGGCATACCATAGAATTCATGAGCTCATTGGTACGGGTATTGGGCTTCGGCCATGGTGCGGCGGAGGGATGTGTATTGTATTGCTCAATTTGTGCAGCGGCGGAATGATGAATATGACACTACCATTATTGTTATTGTTGGTGTTGCGGTGGAATTCGCGTATCCAAATACGGTTAAATTGATCAAAGGGAGTTATTGGTTATTGATATTACTTTTGCTATAATAGTATGATGTTGCTCATTGATGATATGATATTATTGATGCCTTGCTATGGAGCTAAGAGTTTTGAACATGCCATGTTGATCCATATGCCTTGTTATTTTGTTTAGAATTGTAATTGAATCATGATAATTGGCATACCATGTTCATTCATAGTGTATGGCTACCTCACTTAGACTATGTAAGTCTAATGCATTCATCTTCCACATTTCAGGTTAAGAAAGTTATCGGTTCGAGATTGTGATTAGTTAGAAGAACGGCAACTCACCACAAGTTTAGAGTAATGTGCTTTGTCCCTACGAACTCCTAGAATGGTGGCAAAGTAGTTAAACTAGTCCCTTATGGCTCTTTTGATGTGTATTTGTTGCCTATGTTTTGTGTATGTCTAAGTGGCCTTAAAAGACTTGTTAAAATTGACTAAAGGTGGCTAATATTGCGTAATTGGTTTAAATGTGGTAAACTTAGTAATGAATTCGGATTAACATGCTAATATTTTTTAATGGTTAAAACTTATTGGTAAAGTTTCGTTGTATTTGGACATAAATTGCTAAGTCAAATGGAATAAAAATCAGCTAAAATCTGTCAATACAAGCCAGGGTGTATCGATACGGGTGATGGCGTATCGGTACGGCCAGGCATAATTTGGCTTAAAAAACAGGGCGTATTGATACGGTTTGGGTGTATCGATACGGAAATTGGCTACTAAAATTTGGGTGTAAAAAAGGTATCGATACAGGGTCAAGGTGTATCAATACAAAGTCAACATGGTCAACCTGTATCAGTACGGCCCTAAACCGTATCGATACGGATCTATTGAAATTGAATCTGAATTTTGGGAATTAGGTTTAGCGTACCGATACGGCTATAAGGGTATCGGTACGGTGATAGTTAATTCTGTTAAAAGATAAAGATCACAGTTTTGTATTGTTTACAGAATGGTCATTGATTATTGCATGGCTAAATTGAATGGGCATATGAACCCTGAATATTATGAAGATTTGTATGTTTATTATGTGTATGATGAATTTCATTTTAGTAAGATAAGTTTCAGAATTGGACCACTAAAATACTAAAATTATGGTTAAGTCCCTAAAACTTGTGTATGTGATAATTTGGTCCTAATTGGATAATCATAGACTCATAATAGATTAATTGAAATTTTATAATAGTAATTCTTGAATGTTGGGCCTATTATCATCGCTTATTGTATGAAATTATCGTATCGATCACCGTTAGTCAAAGTGACCGCTCAAGCCGAATGCTTCAAAAACATGAATGATATGTTCAAAATGATTGTGACTACTATGAGGGCTGAGCAACCCTGTCAAATTCCCATTATCACTGACGTGAACATCCGAGCTCCCATTGACAAGCTTAAACAATATCTGATCTACACCTTCACTGGTCAAGACCTGGATAATCCTGAGATAGCCGAGTATTGGCTCGAAAACACTCTCAAAGTCCTGAATAGGCAAATGAAGTGCCCCAAAGAGCACAAGCTCGAATGTGCCTTGGCCTTGATTGCTGAAGAGGCCCAGAGCTGGTGGGATACTGTGACTCTCACCGTTCCTGAACACCAAATTACATGGGACTTCTTCCTTCAGGAGTTCCGTAAGAAATACATCAGTGATCACTACCTCACTGAAAGACGTAAGAAGTTCCTCCATTTGAAACAAGGAGAAAGACCTGTGGAGCAGTACATCCAAGATTTCTGTAAATATGCAAGGTATGGTGCTAAAATCAACGTACTGAGAAAGAAAAATGCAGGATGTTTGTAGATGGCCTCTGTGATGAATTACGTCCCCTCTTTATGGTGGTGGAGATAGAGGACTTCCAAATCCTTGTTAATCGAGCCATTTCCACTAAAGCATCCCAAAAGGCTCATGAGAAAAGAAAAGAGAATCAAAACCGATATGAAAAGAGGCACCGAGAGGGGTCTCAAATTCTTTGAATCTTTCAAGAAAAGGAAGCATAGTGTATACCCAAAACCGCTGAGGACATTGAAGGCTCTAAACAAGAATCATAGCACCCAGTTGCAACTATTGTCAACCTAGGCATCCCAAAGGGTAGTGTCGTAAGAAATCTGGGGCTTGCTTTTTTTGTGGTGAGGTGGGACACCTGATTTAAGATTGCCCAAAGAACAAGTTCACTTCTGCATCTCCTACCCAATCCTTTCGAGGTAAGGGAAGAAATCAATGACCCTTCAGAAAATCTGAAAGATCTTTCAAAGCATCGTACAAGCCTGAGTCTAAAGCTTCTGCCCAAATATGCCATGTGAGAGCTTTGGACTAAGGGAATGATTAGCACACCAACTCAGGTAAAAAATTTGAGGATGATTTTTTCTTAAAGGGGAGAATTGTAACATCCCAAAAACTGGTCTAGTCAAAATTGGGTTTCGACGATCGAAAAATTTGATATTAAAATGAATCAAGCATTGCATCCATGTTGTCTATGTTGTTAATTCCATGGTTAGGGACTCGATAAAACTTATGCTTAGTCAAAGACCTCTTTGAGAATGCTAAAAATAAAGTTTTGGGCAAGGCATATCGATACAGTAGGACCTCTATCGATACAGTTTAGCAGGGCGTATCGATACAACCAAAGGCGTATCAATATGGTCCAACAGTTTTAACTACCTTTTTGGCATTTTGCTTAGCCGTATCAATATAGTCCCACATGTATCGATACGAGTCCATGCAAAAGTTAAAATTAGTGGCCCAATGATAAAGATTTAAGAAGAGTGCTGACTCACCAACTTGTTTATCATCCTCTCTCACATGAAGGATCAGAAAAAGTGGTGAATAGCCATCAAATTCCTTGAAATTGATAAAGAGACAAAAGTGATAAGATTTCCTTGTAACAAGCAAACCCTTTGTCTAAGGTAAGCTCCTCATTGGTTCAATGTGAGGTGGATTGGGTTTAGTAAACCCTTAGTAATAGGGAAAGCCTTCTATTGGCACTTGTGGGAGGTGGGAAATAATTAAACAAGGGACTACTTATAATAGATAGCTAAGAGCTATCATCTTTGTTCCATATTACGTAAAACCAAATCTTCACATTTGCCTTTGAAAGCAAGCACCTCCATTGTTTTCAACCTTGAGCTCCTAAGCATACACCTCTCTATTTGGACCTTTTTACTTAAGCTTCGTTTGATTCAAGAACATTGTTTCATAGCCATCGATCGAGTAAGTAGAAACCACAAAGCTATTGTCAAATTCCATGAGTATTGAATGAGTAATTTCAAGTTAAAAGCTCCAAGCTAAGCTTTTGATCCTCAAGTTATAAACTATGAATTTGCCTAATAGCTACCCCAAGTATCTATATTGTCATATTGATTCTAATAATCCCTTATTATTCGTCCTAGCTCAAGAATTGGGAGAAGCTAATCCACCATCTCCAAAGCAAGCTAGGAGTAAAATAATCATTATCTGAGAACCTTGTAGCTAAGGTGAGTGTAGTCGGTGTCTTAAGGGTTGGCTAGGTGCCCAACTCGAATCATTGAACATTGAATTTGATATTACTAACCATTGAAATGAAGGTTTTTGCATAAAGCGCTATTGTAAGCTATGTTTGGTAAGCGAGTGGTAAGTATTGCATTGAATTCATGAGTATTGCATAGACATGATTATTGTTGAAAGCATTGGATTTACTTATATGTTTATTGTTAAGGAGAATAATGATATATGTTTATTATCACTACCTATTGATATGAGATTATTGAACTATTGTTATGAACTTAATGCAATAAAGTTATTGTATTGAGCTATTGTGTATTGTACATTGGGATTGAAGTATTGGATACAATTGGCATACCATAGAATTCATAATCTCATTGATACAGGTATTGGGCTTCGGCCATGGTGTGGCGGAGGGATGTGTATTGTATTGGTCAATTGGCGTGGCGGAGGGATGATGAATATGACACAACCATTATTGTTATTATTGGTGTTGCGGTGGAATTCACGTATCCAAATACGGTTAAATCAATCCAAGGGAGTTATTGGTTATTGATATTGCTTTTGCTATAATAGTATGATATTGCTCATTGATGATATGATATTATTGATGCCTTGCTATGAGTTAAGAGTATTGAACATGGCATGTTGATCCATATGCCTTGATATTTTGTTTAGAATTGTCATTGAATCTTGATAATTGGCATACCATGTTCATTCATAGTGTATGTCTACCTCACTTAGACTATGTAAGTCCAATGCATTCATCTTCCACATTTCAGGTTAAGAAAGTTTTGGTTCGAGATTGGGATTAGTTGGAAGATCAGCAAGTCACCACAAGTTTAGAGTAATGTGCTTTGTCCCTACGAACTCCTAAAATGGTGGCAAAGTAGTTAAACTAGTCCCTTATGGCTCTTTTGATGTGTATTTGTTGCCTATGTTTTGTGTATGTCTAAGTAGCCTTAAAAGACTTGTTAAAAGTGACTAAAAGTGGCTAATATAGCGTAATTGGTTTAAATGTGGTAAACTTAGTAAATGAATTCAGATTAACATGAAAATTGACATACTAATAGTTTGTAATGGTTAAAACTTACTAGTAAAGTTTCGTTGTATTCGGACATGAATTGCTAAGTCAAATCAAATAAAATCCAGCTAAAATCTGTCATTACAGGTCAGGGCGTATCGATACGGGTGATGGCGTATCAGTACGGCTAAGCATAATTTGACTTAAGAAACAGGGCATATCGATATGGTTTGGGCGTATCGATACAAAAATTGGCTACTGGAATTTGGGTGTAAAAATGGTATCGATACGAGGTCAAGGTGTATCGATACGAAGTTAACATGGTCAACCTATATCGGTACGGCCCTAAACCGTATCGATACAGGTCTATTGCAATTGAATTTGAAATTTGGGAATTAGGTTAAAGCGTATCGATACGACCATAAAGGTATCGATACTGTGACAGTTAAATCTGTTAAAAGATGAAGAACTCAACTTTGTATTGTTTACAGAATGGTCACTAATTATTGCATGGCTAAATTGGATGGGCATATGAACTTTGAATAGTATGAAAATTTGTATGTTTATTTTTTGCATGATGAATTTCATTGTAGGAAGATAAGTTTTAGAATCGGACCACTAAAATATTGAAACTGTGGTTAAGTCTCTAAAACTTGTATATGTTATAATTTGGTCCTAATTGGATAATCATAGATTCGTAATAGATTAACTGAAATTTTATGTTACTCATTCTTGAATGTTGGGCCTAGTATCGTCACTTATTGTATGAAATTATCGTATCGATCACCGTTAGTTCATTGGTAGCATACTCTGACCCGATTCTCGACCAGGTCGGGAAGGGGGTGTTATAATTGTGGTATCAGAGCTAGTGTTTAGTCGGTTCTGGACTAAACCTATACATGTCTGTATTGTTTATTGTGTTACTTTGCCACCTACGAGTTATATTGCTGTATATTGTGACTTACCGGCTAATCCGATCTCTGAATGTATAAATGACTAACTCAAATCAAGCTCGAATAGATGAGCATGTCGTGGACTCCTCAGTTAGAGGTGAGGAAGTTAGAATGAGAGATCCTTTGAATCCGCAAATACCTCCGATGCGAAATTCTGAACTCAAAGTACAGTCTGCTCAAGCCGAATGCTTCAAAAACATGAATGATATGTTCAAAATGATTGTGACTACTATGAGGGCTGAGCAACCCTGTCAAATTCCCATTATCACTGACGTGAACATCCGAGCTCCCATTGACAAGCTTAAACAATATCTGATCTACACCTTCACTGGTCAAGACCTGGATAATCCTGAGATAGCCGAGTATTGGCTCGAAAACACTCTCAAAGTCCTGAATAGGCAAATGAAGTGCCCCAAAGAGCACAAGCTCGAATGTGCCTTGGCCTTGATTGCTGAAGAGGCCCAGAGCTGGTGGGATCTTTGTGACTCTCACCGTTCTGAACACCAAATTACATGGGACTTCTTCCTTGGGAGTTCCAGAAGAAATACATCGGTGATCACTACCTCACTTTGAAAGACGTAAGAAGTTCCTCCATTTGAAACAAGGAGAAAGACACGTGGAGCAAAGTACATCCAAGATTTACGTAAATATGCAAGGTATGGTGCTAAAATCAACGTCTTGAGAAAGAAAAATGCAGGATGTTTGTAGATGGCCTCTGTGATGAATTACGTCCCCTCTTTATGGTGGTGGAGATAGAGGACTTCCAAATCCTTGTTAATCGAGCCATTTCCACTAAAGCATCCCAAAAGGCTCATGAGAAAGAGAAAAGAGAATCAAAACCGATATGAAAAGAGGCACAGAGAGGGGTCTCAAATTCTTTGAATCTTTCAAGAAAAGGAAGCATAGTGTATACCCAAAACCGCTGAGGACATTGAAGGCTCTAAACAAGAATCATAGCACCCAGTTGCAACTATTGTCAACCTAGGCATCCCAAAGGGTAGTGTCGTAAGAAATCTGGGGCTTGCTTTTTTGTGGTGAGGTGGGACACCTGATTTAAGATTGCCCAAAGAACAAGTTCACTTACTGCATCTCCTACCCAATCCTTTCGAGGTAAGGGAAGAAATCAATGACCCTTGAGAAAATCTGAAAGATCTTTCAAAGCATCGTACAAGCTGAGTCTAAAGCTTACGCCCAAATATGCCATGAGAGCTTTGGACTAAGGGAATGATTAGCACACCAACTCAGGTAAAAAATTTGAGGATGATTTTTTCTTAAAGGGGAGAATTGTAACATCCCAAAAACTGGTCTAGTCAAAATTGGGTTTCGACGATCGAAAAATTTGATATTAAAATGAATCAAGCATTGCATCCATGTTGTCTATGTTGTTAATTCCATGGTTAGGGACTCGATAAAACTTATGCTTAGTCAAAGACCTCTTTGAGAATGCTAAAAATAAAGTTTTGGGCAAGGCATATCGATACAGTAGGACCTCTATCGATACAGTTTAGCAGGGCGTATCGATACAACCAAAGGCGTATCAATATGGTCCAACAGTTTTAACTACCTTTTTGGCATTTTGCTTAGCCGTATCAATATAGTCCCACATGTATCGATACGAGTCCATGCAAAAGTTAAAATTAGTGGCCCAATGATAAAGATTTAAGAAGAGTGCTGACTCACCAACTTGTTTATCATCCTCTCTCACATGAAGGATCAGAAAAGTGGCTGAATAGCCATCAAATTCCTTGAAATTGATAAAGAGACAAAAGTGATAAGATTTCCTTGTAACAAGCAAACCCTTTGTCTAAGGTAAGCTCCTCATTGGTTCAATGTGAGGTGGATTGGGTTTAGTAAACCCTTAGTAATAGGAAAGCCTTCTATTGGCACTTGTGGGAGGTGGGAAATAATTAAACAAGGGACCACTTATAATAGATAGCTAAGAGCTATCATCTTTGTTCCATATTACAGAAACCAAATCTTCACATTTGCCTTTGAAAGCAAGCACCTCCATTGTTTTCAACCTTGAGCTCCTAAGCATACACCTCTCTATTTGGACCTTTTTTACTTAAGCTTCGTTTGATTCAAGAACATCGTTTCATAGCCATCGATCGAGTAAGTAGAAACCTTAAAGCTATTGTCAAATTCTATAAGTATTGAATGAGTAATTTCAAGTTAAAAGCTCCAAGCTAAGCTTTTGATCCTCAAGTTCTAAACTATGAATTTTCCTAATAGCTATCCCAAGTATCTATATTGTCATATTGATTCTAATGATCCCTTATTGTTCGTCATAGCTCAAGAATTGGGATAAGCTAATCCATCATCTCCAAAGAAAGCTAGGAGTAAATGAATCATTATTCTAGAACCTTGTAGCTAAGGTGAGTGTAGTCGGTGTCTTAAGGGTTGGCTAGGTGCCCAACTCAAATCATTGAACATTGAATTTGATATTACTAACCATTGAAATGAAGGTTTTTGTATAAAACGCTATTGTAAGCTATGTTTGGCAAGCGAGTGGTAAGTATTGCATTGAATTCATGAGTATTGCATAGACATGATTATTGTTGAAAGCATTGGATTTATTAATAAGTCTATTGTTATGGAGAATAATGATATATGTTTTTTATCACTACCTATTAAAATGAGATTATTGAACTATTGTTATGAACTTATTGCAATAAAGTTATTGTATTAAACTATTGTGTATTGTACCTTGGGATCGAAGTATTGGATACAATTGGCATGCCATAGAATTCATGAGCTCATTGATACATGTATTGGGCTTCGGCCATGGTGCGTCGGAAGGATGTGTATTGTATGGGTCAATTGGTTCGGCGGAGGGATGATGAATATGACATGACCATTATTGTTATTGTTGGTGTTGCGGTGGAATTCGCGTATCCAAATACGGTTAAATCAATCCAAAGGAGTTATTGGTTATTGATATTGTTTTTGCTATAATAGTATGATGTTGCTCGTTGATGATATGATATTATTTATGCCTTGCTATGAGTTAAGAGTATTGAACATGCCATGTTGATGCATATGCCTTGTTATTTTGTTTAGAATTTTCATTGAATCTTGATAATTGGCATAACATGTTCATTCATAGTGTATGGATACCTCACTTAGACTATGTAAGTCTAATGCATTCATCTTCCACATTTCAGGTTAAGAAAGTTATCGGTTCGAGATTGGGATTAGTTGGAGGATCGACAAGTCACCACAAGTTTAGAGTAATGTGCTTTGTCCCTACGAACTCCTAGAATGGTGGCAAAGTAGTTAAACTAGTACCTTATGGCTCTTTTGATGTGTATTTGTTGCCTATGTTTTGTGTATGTCTAAGTGGCCTTAAAAGACTTGCTAAAAGTGACTAAAGGTGGCTAATATTGCGTAATCGGTTTAAATGTGGTAAACTTAGTAAATGAATTCGGATTAACATGAAAATTGACATATCGATAGTTTGTAATGGTTAAAACTTACTGGTAAAGTTTTGTTGTATTCGAACATGAATTGCAAAGTCAAATCGAATATAAAACAGCTAAAATCTGTCAATATAGGTCAGGGAGTATCGATATGGGTGATGGCGTATCGGTACGGCCAGGCATAATTTGACTTAAGAAACAGGGCGTATCGATACGGTTTGGGCATATCGATATGGAAATTGGATACTAGAATTTGGGTGTAAAAAGGGTATCGATACGGGGTCAAGGTGTATCGATACGAAGTCAACATGGTCAACCTGTATTGGTTTGACCCTAAACTGTATCGATACGGGTCTATTGCAATTGAATCTGGAATTTAGGAATTAGGTTAAAGTGTATCGATACGGCCATAAAGGTATCGGTACGGTGACAGATAAATCTATTAAAAGATGAAGAACCCAGCTTTCTATTGTTTACAAAATGGTCACTGATTATTGCATGGCTAAATTGAATGTGCATATGAACTCTGAATAGTATGAAAATTTGTATGTTTATTGTTTGCATGATGAGTTTCATTGTAGGAAGATAATTTTCAGAATCGGACCACTAAAATACTAAAACTACAATTAAGTCCCTAAAACTTGTATATGTTATAATTTGGTCCTAATTGGATAATCATAGACTTGTAATAGATTAATTGAAATTTTATGTTACTCATTCTTGAATGTTGGGCCTATTATCATCGGTTATTGTATGAAATTATCGTATCGATCACCGTTAGTTCATCGGTAGCATACTCCGACCCGGTTCTCAACCAGGCCGGGAAGGGGGTGTTACACTTCAAGTCTCAATTGATGTAACGCCCCAATTTTTGGCGTAGGAGTTAGCCGGGTTTAGGCTAGACAGTTCGGTCGAACTGGTTTTGGCAATTTAGGCTAGTTTTGGTATTTAATTGATTTTAAGGGTTTTTGGAGGAAATAAAATGTGGAAAATGTTTTAAAATCATTATTTAATATATAAATGATTTTGGTGGAATCAATTTTGGAAAATGATTTTTGGAGGTTTGACATTTTGGGACAAGTGACCAAAATGTAAAGTTTAAAAACTATTTTAGTGACTAATTTGTAAAGGATTAGTACTTTGAATCTTTAAGGAGCTTTTGACCAAGAGTCTAATTCTGATTTTCCCCTCTTAATTTACTGATTTTTAAGTGGTTTTAATTGGTAAAAAGGATGGAGAGAATTAATTGCTCATTATTTTCTTAAAACACATTTCACGTAACTAACTTTTCTCTCAACCATTTTCTCTCAAATTCTCTCGAGACAAACATCCATTTCTCTGCAAAGATTTTAGGTAAACATTTGATTTAATCCATCTTTTAAGCCAAAATTACTTCTTAATGTTTTCCTAGGAAAACCTTATTGTTTTATCTTTGTTTTCTCATGTAAATTTATACAATTGAAGGGAAAAGTCATCATTAGAGGTAAGGTTCCGTGCTTCTCCTCTAATAATAGGTTATTTATTGAAATTCCCAAGTTATTGATTTTCTATGAATGTTTTCTAATGGGTTTCGATGTTACGATTATGGAAAATTGGTTTAATTAAAGTTTAATGGGTGAAAGATTGAGATTTGTTTTGAATTGTTAATGTTGGGTTTGTGATTGAGGTTTATCATAACTTTGATATTTGATATTGTGGATTAATGGATTTTAATGTGGTAATCCTGAAACTAGGTGAATTGTTTGTTTAATAGGTTGAGATCTTGGAGTTTTTGGCTTGTTTAAGTGGTTAATTGATGGATGATGATATCTTGGTGTTGATGAGATGCTTTTAGATGTATCTTGATGATATTCTGTTGTTTATTTCGTTTGAAAAGGGTTGGAGATCAATTAGAGTGTTTTCGCTGATGTTTCGGTAGTTTTCGGATAACGAAATATTGTTTGTTGAGTAGGGAAAGTGTGGTGTTGTGTTGCTGGAGATTTTAATGCAGATAAGTTATAATTTGGGAACCATTTTATAAAACTAACAAATTACAAGAACTTATTGTATGATTGTTATGTGATGATTCGGGATAGTGATTGGGGTACCCATTGCTATTATTACTATTGATGCTAAAAGATTTGTTTTAAAGACTTGAGCGTATTGGATTCTTGCTTCTGGCTAGCCTAACTGTTTTCATTGTTGCATTTATATACTAGAGATTCATATTGTTTTCATAATGGGACCGAGATAAGAGCTTAGTGGTAATGCACGTAATGTTGTTGTGGAGGATGGGCATGATGATATTGTGCCACCCCTTCTTCCTCCTCCTCTTGATGGTGATGGAGTCAGGGCTGGAGCTGGTGCGGGAGGTGTTGGACTTCAGGTAGTGCAAGTTCAGGCTGTCAGTGATATGACACCGTTAATCTAGGGTATAACTAGAGCTATTCAGGCTGCGATGGCAAGTATGCATGCGGTTGTGCCATAACCTGCAACTAATCTTGGTTTACCTTTGGAGCATTTACACAATATGGGTGGTATTGGGTTTAGAGGTTTGTCTCTAGAGGGTTCGGATGCATGTTTTGAGAGTACTCAGAGGATTCTTGGGCAGATAGAGTGGACGGATGTGCATAAGTTGGGTTGTACGGTATCGTTGCTTCAGGGAGATGTTTATTCATGGTGGACTACCACTATCACGGGGATTGAACATACTGAGGTGATGTGGGAGTTCATCGGGGCTGCTTTTCAGAGAAAGTTTTTGGGTACTCAATATCAAGATGAAAAGAAGCTAGAGTTTATGGCCTTGGTGCAGGTTAACATGTATGTTGCAGAGTATGAGGTTCAGTTCGTACGGTTGAGCCAGTATGCTCCTGAGCTAGTTCTTGACGAGCAGAAGAGATGTGACCGCTTTCGATATGGTTTGGTGAAGAAGGTGAAGACCTATATGTTGGCTTTTGAGTACACAGATTTTGATGTTTTGGTCACATGTGCTAAGGACATTAAGCAGAGTTTGGGTTTGTCCTCTCACTCAGGGAATTCTAGTGCTGGTAAGAGGGTTTCTGAGTTTGATGGTGGACGAGATCATTTTAGGAGGTAGCATGATAGAAAGTTTAACCCGGATCAGAGACGTGGTGGTGGTATCACGGGTTGCAAGCAGTAGGGCTAGAATGGTGTGGTTTGTTTGCCTGAGTGTGGCTATTTTGGGATGCGACATCCTGGAGAGTGTTGGGATACTCTCGATGTTTGTTGGAGTTATATTTCACAGGGTCATATGAAGCGTGATTGTCCTCAATTAGCTAGACAGGTACTGGTGCATGCTGTTGAGCCTCAGAGGGGCCGTGGGCACGGCCGAGGTAATTTTCAATATAGGGAGGATGGTCAGAGGAATGCTGCCCATGTGGTGGTAGTTAAGCCTGAGGGAGGTGGATCGGCTAGGGTGTATGCACACCGCAATGGGAGAAATGACACAAATGTGATCGCATGTACTTTTACTTTGCAATCCTTGTCATTACTTTCTTTGATTGATTCTGGTTCCACACATTCATATATTTTGAGTGAGCATGCACAGTTGCTTGACATACCGGTTGAGTTTTTAGATGTAGGTATGCAAGTGACAAGTTACCTTTTTATGGTTTTGATATTATTCTTGGTATGGATTGGTTGACCGAGCATAAGGCTGTGGTGGATTTTGAGACTAAGCGTGTTTCGTTTAAGCTGTCTAATGATTATGAAGTTGTGGTGGTGGGAGAGAATGTTAAGTTCTTGTCCAATGTTGTTTCAGCCATGGAAGCGTAGAAGTTGTTAAAAGTAGGATGTCAGGCATACTTGGCGTATGTTATGAATCCTAATATGAAGGAGATACGTCCCCAGGATATCTGGACTGTTTGTGATTTTCCGGGGGTATTTCTGGAAGAGTTGCCTAGTTTACCGCCTGATAGAGAAGTGGAGTTTTGTATTGAGAAGTATCCAGATACGGCTCTGATGTCTATTGCTCCGTATTGCATGACGCCTAAGGAGTTAAAGTAGTTGAAGATACAGCTTTAGAAGTTGTTAGATCGAGGGTTCATTCGGCCTAGTGTATCGCCATAGGGTGCACCGATGTTGTTTGTGAAGAAGAAAAATTGCACTATGAGGATGTGCATCGATTATCGGCAACTGAATAAGTTGACGATTAAGACTATGTATCCTTTACTGTGAATTAACGACTTATTCAATCAATTCTGTGGTGCAACAGTGTTTTCCAAGATTGATTTAAGATCAGGATACTATCAGTTGAATGTGAAGGATATGGATGTACCGAAGACAGCTTTCCGTACCCGTTATGGGCATTATGAGTTCTTGGTGATACCGTTTCGGTTGAAAAATGCGCCTGCAACTTTCATGGACATGATGAATCAGGTATTCCATGAATTTTTAGATCAATTTGTAGTGGTGTTTATCGATGATATCCTTGTGTATTCACGTACCGAGGAGGATCATGATAGACATTTGCGAATTGTGTTGCAAGTTTTGGTGGATAATTAGTTGTATACTAAGTTAAGAAAATGTGAGTTTTGGATTAAAGAGATGGTGTTTCTTGGTCATGTTGTATCGGCAGAAAGGATTCATGTAGATCTGCAGAAAATTAAGGCAGTTGTGAATTGGAAGCAACCTAAGTTGGTGTCGGAGGTTCGTAGTTTCTTGGTTTTGGCAGGATATTATCATCGTTTCGTGGATGGTTTTTCTAGGGTTGTTGCTTCATTAACGAAGTTGTTGCAAATGGATGTTAAGTTTAAGTGGATGGAGGCAAGGCTACAAGCTTTTGAGAAGTTAAAGGAAGCTTTGACGCGAGCTCTGGTCTTGATTCAACCCGAATCAGGAAAAAAGTTTGTGATCTATAGTGACATGACCTATATGGGGTTAGGTTGTGTGTTGATGCAAGATGGTAGAGTTTTGGCTTATGCAACTAGACAGTTGAAGATGCACGAGCGCAATTATCCTATGCATGATCTTGAATTGGCTGCAGTGGTGTTTGCGCTAAAGGTTTGGAGACATTATCTTTATGGTGAGAAGTGTGTGGTGTACATGGATCATAAAAGCTTGAGATATTTGATGTCGCATAAGGAGTTGAATCTTAGGCAACGAAGATGGTTGGAGTTGCTTAAAGATTATGATATGATGATCGAGTATCATCCTAGCAAGGCTAATGTGGTGGCCAATGCTTTGAGTAGGAAGGTAGTTGTAGAGTTGAGGGCCATATTTGCACGGTTGAGTTTGTCGCGAGATGGCGGGTTGATAGCTAAGTTGCAAGTGAAACCTTCTATAGTCCAGTTGATTAAGGAGAAACAATTGTTGGATGATTCGTTGGTACCGCATGTTACGAACATTGCAGAAGGTAATACAATGGACTTTTTGTTTTAATGATGATGGTGTTTTGTGTTTTAAGAGTCAGATAGTTGTGTCAGAAGATACTGAATTGAGACGCACTATTCTGACTGAGGCGCATAGTAGTCCTTTCGCTATACACCCTAGTAGTACTAAGATGTATCGATTGTTGAAGGATGAGTACTATTGAGTTGGCTTGAAGAAGGATATTGCTGAGTTTGTAAGTAAGTGTATGGTTTGTCAGCGAGTGAAAGCTGAACATCAGTTTCCTTCCGGGTTGTTACAGTCTTTGAAGGTACCAGAATGGAAATGGAAGAAAATCACGATGGATTTCGTGACGGTTTTACCTTTAACCCCATCAAAGAAGAACTTTGTTTAGGTGATTGTGGATTGCTTTACGAAGCGTGCGCATTTCATAGCTGTGCATACTACGTGTACGCTGGATAAGTTAGCAGAGTTGTACATCGCGAAGATTGTGAGGTTGCACGGAGTGCCTAAGTCCATTGTGTCGGATAAAGATCCCCGTTTTACGTCAAGGTTTTAGGAGTGTTTGCGTCGAGCTTTGGGTACACGGCTTTCAGTACTTCATATCATCCTCATACGGATGGTTAGTCTGAGCGGGTTATCTAGGTGCTTGAGGATATGTTGCAATTTGTGTTATAGATTTCCAATGATCTTGGGAGAAATAGTTGCCTTTGGTGGAGTTTTCTTATAATAATAGCTATCAAGCAAGTATACAAATGGCTCCATATGAAGCTTTGTATGGTAGAAAGTGTAGAACGCCTCTTTGTTGGGCAGAAGCAGGGGAAAAGTTTGTGTCCTTTGCCGGCAATGTTAAAAGGAACAATAGAAAAAGTGAAGCTCGTTGGTGATCGGTAGAAAGCGGCTTTAGATCGGCAAAAGTCTTACGCGGATTTGAAGCGTAAGAAGATCGAGTTTATGGTTGGTGATAGAGTGTTTTTGAAAGTGATGAGGTTTGGTCGAAAAGGCAAGTTGAGTCTGAGGTTTGTTGGACCATATGAGGTGCTTGAGCGCGTTGGACTGGTGGCTTATAGGTTGAGATTGCCGCTTGAGATAGAGAAGATACATGATGTTTTCTATGTGTCCATGTTACGAAAATATAGATCAGATCTGTCACATGTGTTATCGGTTGAGGAAGTTGAGTTGAATCCGTATTTGACCTATGATGAGGAACCAATTAAGATATTAGATGTAGACAACAAGTTTCTTTGTGGGAAGACCATAGAGTTGGTTAAGGTGTTGTGGCGACACTGGGTATTGAGGAAGCTATGTGGGAAAGGAAGGATGACATGAAGAGGCAGTTTCCCTACCTTTTTCCACAAGGTAAATTTCGAGGAAGAAATTTCCTAAGTGGGGGAGAGTTTTAACGCCTCGATTTTGGGCCTAGAAGTTAGCCGGGTTTAGGCTAGACGATTCGGTCAAACCAGTTCCAGCAATTTAGGCTAGTTTCGGGATTTAATTGGTTTGAAGGGTTTTTGGAGGAAATAAAATGTGAAAAAATGTTTTAAAATCAGTAGTTAATAAATAAATTATTTTCGTGGAATCAATTTTGGAAAATGAATTTTGGAGGTCTGACATTTTGGGACAAGTGACCAAAATGTAAAGTTTAAAAACTGTTTTAGTGACTAATTTGTAAAAGACCAGAAATTTGAATCTTTAAGGAGCTTTTGACCAAGTGTCTAATTCTGACTTTTTCCCTCTTAATTTACTGATTTTAAAGTGGTTTTAATTGGTTAAAAGGATGGAGAGAATTAATTGCACATTATTTTCTTAAAACATATTTCACGTAACTAACTTTTTTCTCAACCATTTTCTCTCAAATTCTCTCCAGCCAAACTTCAATTTCTCTTCAAAGATTTCAGCTAAACATTTGATTTAATCCATCTTTTAATCCAAAATGATTTCTTAATGTTTTCCTAGCAAAACCTTATTATTTTATCTTTGTTTTATCATGTAAATCTATACAATTGAAGGGAAAAGTCATCATTAGAGGTAAGGTTTCGTTCTTCTCCTCTAATGATAGGTTCTTTATTGATATTCGAAGTTATTGATCTTTTATGAATGTTTTCTAATGGGTTTCGATATTACGATTATGGAAAATTGGTTTAATTGAAGTTTAATGGGTGAAATTGATTGAGATTTGTTTTGATCTGTTAACGCTGGGTTTGTGATTGAGTTTTATCATAATTTTGATATTTGATATTTTGAATTAATGTATTTTAATGTGGTAATCCTGAAACTAGGTGAATTGCTTGTTTCTTAGGTTGAGATCTTGGAGTTTTTGGCTTGTTTAAGTGGTTAATTGATGGCTGATGATATCTTGGTGTTGAGGAGATTCTTTTAGATGTATCTTGATGATATTTTGTTGTTGATTTCGTTGGGAAAGGGCTGGAGATCAATTAGAGTTTTTTCGCCGATGTTTCGGCAGTTTTCGAATAACGAAATGTTGTTTGTTAAGTAGGGAAAGTGTGGTGTTGTGTTGCTGGGGATTTTAATGCAGATAAGTTCATTTAATCCTCTGTTTTTCCTAGTTAGAATTAGGGGAGTTGGATCTATTAGCTTTGGAAGAGGTTTATGTTGATTCGGAGGCTTGAATCGCTTCGACAAGGCAAGCGAAGCGTTGCCGGTGAGTGAAAACGAGTTCTAAAGCTTTAAAAAGGTTTGAAAATGATTTTTGGGGGTTTAAATTAAGCTTGAAATGCTGGTTTATACTTAGAAGTAAGTATGATTGAATTCGCTCTCGATTCTCGGTTTTTCCTATTGTTTTGATAAATCATGCTCATGTTTTGAAGATAGAATTGTTACCTACTGTTATTCATGTTTTTATGAATTGAAAGATGATTTATGTGATCCCATGAGATAGATATATGGTTTTGAAAGAGTTTATAACTTGTTAAGAAATGCTATGCAATGATATTGCTTTTGAAATGGGATGAGAAATGGTTTACGTTTATGCATTGAAAAACAGTAAGGTAACATGGGTTTTGAAGTGTATATTGGCAAGTGATGATGCTTATTATAATCGAATATAATTGGTCGATCAATAGGATGAGAGTGTACTATAATATATACAAAATTCTTACATGAGCCAAATTCTTCGGTAACATAGGTTGTAATGTGTGGAGTGATGGGGGTAGTGCCATCACCACGGGCATGGGGGTAGTGCCATCTCGACCGAAGTGTGCAATATGGTGGGTTGTATCACCATGAGTCTTGATGGGGTTGTAGCCATCAAGGTGTCCGCATATCTGAACATTTAAAGGATGGGGTTGTAGCCATCCAGGGATGGGGTCGTAGCCATCTAGGTCACTTGAGAGCCAATATATGAGACTACATGTATCATTGTTTTAAAATGGTTTTGGATAATGGAATTTATACATGAAATTCTATTTTGAGAAATGCTTTGTAATGTTCAAGCATGAGAAGTGGCATAGATAATTGCATTGGATTTAATGCATGAGCTAAATGATACATGTGTTTTCAAAGGTAGATGATTTTGCTTTAACGAGTTTAAAAGCATGAGATAGATTTGAGCATGATGCAAAATGGTTTTTTGTGAAAAAGATTTTCAAAAGGCATTGTTAATGGTTTACCTTTGAGCATTCCCCACTAAGCTTATTACTTACGCTCTCTTTTCTTACCAATGTAGATAAATAGCTTTTTGGACAGCAATGAGGCAAGAGTAGAAGTTCAAGAGATTCACTTAGCTCAAGTATGGTTTTGAACTAATCGAATAGTAATAAATTTGGCAATGAGAGGGTACCTTTATGATTTGGGAGAGTATGTTGTGAACTCCCTGGCTTGTGGCAAGTTTGTATTGCCTTATTGGATTTGTAAATGGCCTTTAATGTTTGATTTGAGCTTTGATATGGTTTTTGGTGTTTGTCTTGGCTTGGAAATAGGGTGCATGCCTATAGATTTTCCCTTTTAGTATGTGATCATGTTTTGATGTTGTTTCTGATGCTTTTGGCTGAGGTTTGATCTCAGGATATGTTGTGGTTGCCTTAGAAGCATGTTAGAATGGTTTGAATATCCTTGAGGTGTGTTTAAACAGCAAATTGAGACATTACAGGCCCAAGCGTATCGGTACGCGGGGTACTGTATCGGTACGGATAGGCCAAATGAAGCTTAGCGTATTGGTACGGATAGACCCGTATCGATACAGTCTTAGAGCAAAAAGGCTGGGCGTATCGGTACATGTGGTCGTATCGATACGGCTTCGTGCAACATTGAATTCTGGTACAATTCGTATCGATACGGAGAACTCTGGTACAATTCGTATCGATACGGGGAACAGGTGCACCGATACGGTGTTAGGTAAGTTGGTTATTTGGAATCTTATGATGTTCTATTTTCTTACGTTTTAGTCCCTCAAAATTGTGAATGCAATTGAGTGTGTTTGGATGATCAAATTGAGTTGAAATTTGACATGTGAGTATGAAACCTGACTAATTGAATATTGGTAACCTTAATTTCTCAATAATTTCTTGTAATTTGTCAGTTTTACAAAATGGTTCCCAAATGATAACTGGAGCAATTGGATGTCGAATCGACACTTGATTGAGTTGTAAATTCACCCGCTGCGAGCTCGTACACTTAGGATAATAATGTTGCATCTAGAGAAGATAAAATGGAAAAAAAGAGGGTCATTTATTGAAGAGAAACTTTCAGGTTTTTCTTCAATATTCCCCGTGTGACTCGTTCGGTCCGGTCTTGCAACTAGGCCGGGTCGAGGGCATTACAACTGATTCTTTTATTTTGTTCCATTAGCCCCTTTTCCTTTCCTTCGTGCATATTCACTTGCAGCTTCGTCATGGTTAATTCTTCAATGAGGTCACTGATCCCCTTCTCATATTTCTTCAAGTCCAATTCTCGATCATGCTTGAGCTTTTCCAATGCAGATGGCGCGCTCCTAGCATGTTGAGCTGATGAACTGGTATTTTCTTGAATTCCCCAGAATATGCTGTAATTGACCCTTTGAGTCCTCTATTCTTCATACCTTAACATGACTTCCAAATCCTGATATGGTTGAACCCTCATTGGCTTTTCCCATGCTTTTGTAGTTTGAGCTACCATCCCTTTATAATCATTTGTCTTGTGAGCATATTCAAATTGTGCCATACCTGCAGTAGCTGGTACGAACTGTCTTGAACCAAACTGTTTGGACACCAATAGAGGATAATAGGTTGTTCCTCCCCAAATCCCGGGTAACGGGACCCAATCTCTATCTCCACATTGATACAAGAAGGTTGTCCCCTTGTTTAACCAAGGAACCCTCCACACAACATCGGCATCTTTCATGGCCTTGAAATATTCTTTCCATTGATCCTCTTTCCTTTTCTCTATCGAGCAATTAGTTAGATGTTCTTGTATTGGTGAGTATGTGTCAATATATCTTATGCCTCTATAAGGAGTGTTCCACCTATGACCTCTGAACCAAATTTCAAGCAACTACGCACAACCCCAAAAGCTTCCTTCCCCTAACTTCTTTCACACGGTCAGTGATCTATAAGTTTTAGTTAGAATGGCCTGCACCAAATTTACACCTTTTTCCAATCTCTTGAACAGTCCTACTATTGATGGGTCTATGTGTTCTGGAGTCATTGGGAACAAAACCAATCCATATATGCACAAGGCGTATAAGCTCCTCATCCTAACTAGTTCATCATCACTTGTCAATATAAACTCTTTGAGAACTCTCCAATTATGTGTTGTTTGTCTTCATTTTGATCAGTACTGTCACTATTAGCTATCTTCTTATCCAGCCACTCTTTAGTTTTTCTCGTGATCTGCACCAATTTCTTCTTGAAGCCTGTGTTGTTGTTAGGTCTAGTGTAGATCTTATCGCTTTGAATTCTAGGACAATTAATCAGTGCCTCGTACTCCTTGAGTGTGGGTGTCATGTCTACTTGGCCAAAGGTAATGCAATTATATGCAGGGTTCCAGAATTGAGCCATTGCCCTAAGTAATTCCTGATCTATCTGCACACCCAACAGTAAAGCTATGTCCTCGAATTCTCTTATAAATGACTCTCTCATGTCATTTCCCACTGATCCCATAATGCCTTGACTTTCGGTAAGCAAACATTCTTATTGGTATTTAATTTGACATGATTCTTCATCTGTGATACATCACCTCTACGAAGATTGACTTCCTTCTCATGCTAGGTCTGTTCTGACCATGTCCAAACTGCGGTATTATCTTCTCCTATCTTAAGCCCTTCAACCATACAGAATACTTCCAAATCAACTAATTTCCGAACCGATGCCAAATCAATGCAATATAACATGGTTCATTTAAAATAAAAAAATTGAGCAATCACAAAAACAAAACAAAAGAAACTCGTGTCAGTATTGTGAATTAATATGAAAAGCAAATAAACAAAATATTAACACAGAAAAACATGTGATATTAGCAAAGAAAATAACTAGAGAAATGTATTTAAACCGGCAGCACATGTCCTAGGCCCCTACCTGGATCTAGTGGGGTGGGTTTCTAGATAACAGAATATGGGTTGTGTTCTAGACTCTGGGTTCTCGAACTGTCGTTACGGTCTACTGCGATAGAAAGACATCGATTCGGTAGTACAGGTCCCTTATAACGAAGACGTGAGCCCCACGGTGCATAAGGTTAGTATACTGGAAGAAAGACGAAATTCCGAACTCGGAGGTGGAGATCCTCACTTCGGATCATGTCTTTCTCCCACTTAAGGGTAAAAAACCCGGGTAGAGGGCTTATGCATGAATGACATATATATCACACACAAAAGTTACCTCAATTCTTCCTGAAAATTCATCCAACAATTCATGGAAAATTAAATTCAAATTATTGTTTGAAATGCCAAAATGCCACATGAAATTAATTAATTAGGCTTGACTTTCAATTTTAGGATCCCAGCGGAGTTGCCAAGTTGTCGCAACCATTTTTAAACCGAAGAGTATGAAAAATAGCCTAACGATTAGGGTTTTGAAAATTAGGGTTTTGTCCATTTTTAATTTAATCTTGAAAAAATAGGTTTTTCCATATTAAATTGGATTTTCCCTTATTTAATCCTTAGAAAACAATTTGGAGTCTCCACTACTCACTTAGGTAGATCGAACACCATAAAAACAACCAGATATTCTATTTTCTTAAATTTGGGTTCGGGAGTCAGTTACGTGTGGGGAAGGATTAGCACCCCCACAAACGCCCGTTATCGGTACCTTATTAATTTCATGTGGCATTTCGAACAAAAATTTAAATTTAATTCAATCCTTAATCGTTAATTGAATTTTCATTCCAAATGGAGATATCCTTTGTAAGAAAATACATTTTTAAACGAATATAAGTTTTGAAACATCCAGTTACTTTAGGATACTTCAATTCATATTCAAAAATGTATTTCAACGCAAAAGATTTCTATGCATGTCCATTTATTTTCTTGTCAATTTTAGGTTCTAACTTAATTAGGGCTCTAATTAATTGAATTAATTAAGAAATTATGAATGTTGTCGAATTCAGGGGTTTATGTGATAACACCCAAATAATTGGGCATTATCCATATTAAGCCCTAAATCAATAATATTCCTAACTATTTAATAACTCTAATCATTTAAACATAATCCTAATTCAAATTTAATTATGTGATTACATGTTCTAAGTTCAAATGAAATATTAAATGTTCCACTAAAAAGCCCCATTTGATTAACATCTCATTACAATGAGACACTAACCAACTTAGGACATTGAAGTTTCCATTTAATAATTATTTATTTTCTAAAATTATCTCCCTATTCAAATTAATTAAATTAATTAAAGAACCTAAGTTCAAAGGCTCTAATTTTCTTAATTAAGTGATTTAATTCTTCTAGCAAATATACTACATGCCCTTTTAAATATGAAAACATATGTAAATTAAACAAATAATTAAAAGCAAATGAAAAATTAGGGATGAAACTGAACTTATATTAAATTTGGGTGCCAAATTACAAACTTTTAGGACCAAATTGAAAGAAAATCAAACTTGATGGCCAAAGTATAAGGAAGAAGACAGAAGGGCGCAAATCTCGGGTCGACCCAGATCAATATGCGCGGATACTCGGGCTGACCCGGTGCCAAAACGGTAGCATTTTGACTCAGGTATATAACCCCTTGAACCGAGTCAGCCCATCCATAATCTCCAAGCTTCTCTTTGTTGGGTCACGCCGGTACACCCTATGGCGCAGCGGAAAAATTACCTATTTAAAATCTGGAATTTTGAGTTTGGAGGAGATAGATATTCAATCACGATTCCACGATGTCGATTCTTAAGATGCAACAATAATGCTCTGACATCTACGTAGTTCACCCAGTTGAAACGAGTATATAAAAATTCTCTAAACCATTTAGAAGCGAACGAGCATATAAAAACTCTCTAAACTATTTAGAGGGTTTTTCCCAAAAAGCATTAATGACTGCTAGATCTCTCATGCCTTTATATAGCCTTTGGAATCCTAATTCAACTCAGATTAGGATTTCAATATATATAATCCCAATTTAACTTTAATTAGGATTTTAATATATATATATATATTAAATATATATATAATCCCAATTCAACTTAATTAGGATTTCAATATATATATATATTAAATATATAATCCCAATTCAACTTAATTAGGATTTCAATATATATATATTATAATCCCAATTCAACTTTAATTAGGATTTCAATATATATATATTATATATATATAATTTCAATTTAATTTTGATTCCAATATATATATTAAATATATATAATCTCAATTCAACTTAACTAAGATTTCAATATATATATTGATTTAAATTGAATTATATTATTTATATATATTAAAAGAGACATAATTACAATAATGATTTTTCTTTTAATATTTAGCCAATAGTTAAATTATATATATCAAATACATATTAATTTAACTAAATTCGTGTACAATAAATTTGTACATATATAATTCGTTTAATATATGCTCATTTCAACTGTGGGTGTGACCCTGTAGGTTCATGTAACGTTAGTAGTAAATATTAGAACATTTCTAATATTACAAACAATGAGTGACATCTAGCAATATGTCATTGTCACCTAAGTTACAAGAAATCATGATTCGACATAACCTTTTCATGATTAACTCTATTTATGTATTACATCCTTTTGTCCTTTATATCTAGATTGGACACAAGTCATGGAACAGTCACACTTGTATAGTCCATCTAATGTTTCTTGATACCTTGAGTAGACTATTATAAATGAATAACTATGATATCTCATATCAACTTATTCGAGCATGACCATGCATTTCTAGTCTCACTCAATCAAGTGGCCTACGATATTACTCCTATTATGTAAGAGGGACAAATCCTATCTTGATCAACCATATTCCACTACATAGATTGTGACATATCAAATATCAGTCTTTATAGTGTAGTCAGTTACGACACACGTTTGACCGTATCAAAATACGTCACTCACGATGTTGAAATAATGATGATCTCAAGTCTGAGGATCATACATGTAGTTATCACTATGAGCAATGTTGTGACTGTCACATAATAATCCAAGAAACATGCTCATAGCGGGTCAGTCTAGTATGTCGTTCTCTAACATATACTTATGTATTGATTTTGACATCTCCATGTCAATGATAACACTTTGTCATCAATCAACTACATATTAGTCTTAATGCATTATTGTTGTCCATGCTCACAATAATACTCGACTAAAGACATTTTAGAATAACCATATTATTCTAAGGACTTTATTATAATTCAGTTTATTTATGCACGCAGAATTGTAACTGAAAATAATAATGGCAATGCCTCTTTATGAATAAACAAGGTAAAAGAAATGTCATTTACAATCATCTTATGATTGGTCTTTGGGCATACTCTAACAATCTCCCACTAGCACTATGACCAATCACTCATGTATCTAATACCAAGTGACTTAGTGTGACGATCATGCTTCTGCTACGTCAGAGGCTTTGTCAGTGGATCGACAATGTTATCATTTGTTGGTACCCTACATATTTCCACATCTCCTCAGTCTATGATTTCTCGAATGAGATGGTAACGCCTAAGTATGTGTTTGGATCGTTGGTGAGATCTGGTTTCCTTTGCTTGTACGATGGCTCCGTTATTATCACAATGTAGATCTATAACATTCAAAATGCTTGGCACAACCCCTAGTTCAGATATGAACTTCTTGATCCTAACACCCTCTTTTGCAGCATCGCATGCTACAATATACTCGTCTTCTGTTGTAGAATCAGCTACTGTATCTTGCTTTGAACCTTTCTAGCTCATAGCGCCTCCATTAAGGCATAACACAAAACTCGATTCGATCGTGAATCATCCTTATCGGTTTAAAAGCTGACATCAGTATAACCTTTTATACTTAGCTCTTCCCCACCTCCATATATAAGGAATGTATCCATAGTTCTTCTTAAGTACTTAAGGATGTTTTTAACTGCGACCCAGTGACCTTCACCGGGATCTACCTGGTATCGACTTGTCATACTTAAAGCGTATGATACATTTAGACGAGTACATAACATGGCATACATGATAGATCCAATTGCTGAAGAATATGGAATCTTTTTCTTAAGATGTTGAAGGACATATTTCCTTCGAGAGCGAAATTTCATGTCTCATAGGTAAGAACCCTTTTCTTTTGGATTCTTCCATACTGAATCTTTTCAGTACTTCTTCTATGCATGTATTTTGACTCAGTCCTAGAAGTCTTCTTGATCTATCCCTATAGATCTTGACTCCTAATATGTATGTTGCCTCACCCAAGTCTTTCATGGAAAAACATTTTCCTAACCATGTTTTCACAGACTGTAAGCTAGATATGTCATTTCCTATTATCAGTATGTCATTCACATACATTACCAAGAATATGACAGTGCTCCCACTATTTTTCTTGAAAACATATGACTCATCTTTATTTTTGATAAAATCAAACTCTTTCATTGCATCGTTAAAACGAAGATTCCAACTTCGAGAAGCTTGCTTCAATCCATAAATAGACCTTTGTAGCTTGAACATTTTTTCGCCATCTTTTGGATCGACAAAACCTTCTGGTTTTGTCATGTACACATCCTCATCTACTTTTCTATTAAGGAAAGCGGTTTTATCATCCATTTGCCATATCACATAATCGTAAAATGCAACCATCGCAAGTAAGATATGGATTTAAATATAACAACATGTGAAAAGGTTTCATCATAGTCTATACCATAAATTTGACCAAAACCCTTAGCGATTAATTGCACTTTGTATGTTTGTACATTACCATCCATGTCGGTTTTTTTTTAAAACCCATTTGCACCCTATGGGCTTAATCCTAGAGGTGGGTCAACCAAGGTCTAAACTTGGTTTTTTTTACATGGAATCATCTCGAATTTCATGGCCTCTAGCCATTTCTCAAAGTCTGGGCCCGTCACTGCTTCTTGATAAGTCCTAGGCTCATCTTGATCCATGAAGAGAACATCACCATGCAATGTGACAAGAAATCCATATTTCTCAGGCGTATTGCATTCTCTCAAAGATCTTCGCAGTGGTTGTGTTTCCAAAACTGTTGAATGTTCCTCAACAACTTGTGGAACTTGTTGTTGTTCAATCTCTTGTTCAATGATATGCGGTTGATCTCAAATTTTATTGAGTTTAATATTTCTCCCTCTTCCTTTTTGAAAAACAAATTATCTTTCTAGGAAGATTCATGTTTGAGCAACAAACACTTTGTTCTCGGTAGGATTGTAGAAATAATATCCTTTAGTCTCTTTAGGATAACCCACAAAATTACAGTTATGAGATTTGTGTTTGAGCTTTGTAGACATCTTATGTTTAACATAAGTTTCACATCCCCAAATTTTCATAAAAGACATACTAGGACGTTTATCAATTCATATCTCATATGGTGTCTTTTGAACTGATTTAGATTGAACACGATTTAGTGTGAAAGCAGATATTTTTAGTGTATGTCCCCAAAAAGAAATTGGAAGATTAGCGTGACTCATCATTGATCGAACCATGTCTAACAGTGTTCGGTTTCTTCTTTTCAGAAACTCCATTCCATTGTGGAGTACCAGGAGGTGTGAGACAATCCTACATTCCTTAAGAAGGTCACCAAACTCCAAACTTAAGTATTCTCCTCCTTGATCTGATCGAAGAGCCTTAATGCTTTTTCCTAGTTGGTTTTATACTTTATTTTTAAATTCCTTGAACTTTTCAAGGGCTTCAAATTTATGATGCATTAGGTAAATGTACTCATATCTACTGAAGTCATATGTGAAAGTAATAAATTATTGAAAACCTTTCTCTGGCTTGTGTATTCATTGGTCCACATACATCACCATGTATTAATCCCAATAAATAACTTGATCACTTACTTTTACCATTAAAAGGAGCTTTGGTCATCTTTCCCAATAAGCAAGACTCACATACATCAAGTTGTTCGAAAACAAATGAATCCAAAAAATCATCTTTATAAAGTTTTGAAATGCGTTTTTCACTTATGTGACCCAAGTGACAATGCCAAAGATGAGTTTGATTAGAGAAATTTGTTTTGATCTTTTCGTATTTATGTTGTAAATGGAATTCTCTTGATTCAAAATATAGAGGCCATTTATTAATTGTGTCACACCATAGAAAATATTATCGAGATAAAAAAACAAGAATTATTCTTAATAATTATCTCAAAACCAATCTTGTCTAAACAAGAAATCGAAATGATGTTTTTTTTAGTCAAACTAGACACAAAATAATAATCCTCTAAACATAAATTAAGTCCACTAGGCAACGATAAAGTATATGTTCTTATAACTAATGCAACAACTCTTGCTCCATTACCAAACCATAGGTCCACCTCTTCCTTTTTCAGATTTCTACTCTTTTGTAGTCCTTATACAAATGTACAAATATGAGAACGACAACCAGTATCCAATACCCAAGAAGTAGGTGTTGATAAATTAATATCAATAACATAAATATTCGAGGCAGACACTCTGCTTTCATTTGCCTTCTTGACTTTTCAAGATAAATGGGGCAGTTCCTTTTACAATGACATGTCTTATTACTAATGGAAACATTTTTCTTTCCAGTGACCAGTCAAGATAGTTTATGTCGTTCAACTTTTCCTTCTCAAGGACCAATCGCAATGATAACAAATTTGTACAATAACTCTGCAACAATAAAATATGTTTTATAAGTACCTATTTATCATGTTTATAAAGTAATAACATTCCCACTATTAAAAACCCTCAAAATCGGAAAACTTGCTAAAAGTATTTCTAGTGGGTAAAGATCCATATTTCATTTCATTCTAAGTCAGCTTTGGCTTTACTCCTAGAATTCAATTATGTAGGTAAGCAACACTTGCTAATTACATCTCATGTGATTCCTATATTTGATGAATGGAAGTAGCTACTTAGTCTGTGAATGACAGAAAAAGCTGGAAGACATCTCAGAAGATGCAAAAACCTAAAAAAGATCATCACTGATAGAGGAAAGCTGGAAGATATCTAAAGAGGGTGCAAAAACCAATAACGACAGTAAAGTTGATAGACATCTCAAGAAGGATGCAAAAACCAGCAACATCGTTTACAAATTTTCAACAATGGCCGTTCAAAGAATAGCATGAGTATGTCCTAGCTGTTCAACTCAATGGGTCCCAAAAAAGGGAGATTTTCCCCCTAAAAACAACAAAGAAATATGAGTAGGGCATCACATCCAAGATCCAAGCTGGTGCTCTACTACACTTGCTCACCAGCTTGAGGGGGTGTAAGTTATCCAAGAAATGTTAGAGCTTGAGGGGGAGTGTAAGTTGACAAGAAGTGTTAGAGTTTAATTTAATGTGTAATTAGAGTTTATTTCTAAGTTAGTAGTTTAGATTTACTAGAAGTCTTATTTAAATTAGGGATAAATATTATTTAAATTGTGGATAAAAGTATAATTTTAGTTATACTGGAACTCTATATCAGCCTATTTAAAGGCTTATCTCATACACATTTGAATAAGAAGAATAAGAGAAAATATAGAGAAACACATTGTTCTCTGTTGAATATATTATTTTTGTTCTATCGTTAAACTGTAGTTTTTCATATTTTATTGTTCATTGTTCACCGGCCTTCATCTTCTCCGGCCACCATGGCCCCTTTCTTACAGAAATAACAAAATCTAACAAACTTATCTTATTTACAACTCACACTCCCCTTCAAGCTAGTGAATAGACGTTGAATAATCCCAACTTGAATGTAAATTCATCGAAACTCGCCTTTGGCAATGCTTTAGTAAGCACATCAACTAGCTGCTCATTGGTAGAAACATAGGATAGATCTGCTACCACCATTCACCTTTTCTGAGATAATGCCTATCAATTTTCACGTGTTTTGTTTTGTCATGATGAACCAAATTCCTGGCAATCCTAATGGAAGATTGGTTGTCACTTAGGATTTGAAATTTTCCATCTTGATTATGCTCAAATTCCTTTAGTAGTCTCAGTAGCCACATTCACTCACATATTCCAAGTGCTAAAGCTCTATATTCAGCTTCAGCACTGCTTCTAGAGATAACAAATTGTTTTTTGCTTCTCCAAGTTACTAAGTTTCCCTATACAAACAAACAATAACCACTAGTTGGCCTCCTGTCAGTAAGCTCTCCAGCCCGCTTGAATCTATGAAAACCTTCAATGTTCTGTCTTTACATTTTCTGAAAAATATCTTAGTATTCTGTGGACAATATCAAAATGCTCTTCTCTAGGATCTGACATGTGTTGGCTGATAACATTAATAGGAAAAGCTATATCTGGCCTTGTTAGTGACAAGTATATTAGCTTTCAAACTAGCCTTTGATATTGCACCTTGTCCATTGGAGGTCCCATTTCTTCCTTTAATTTCAAATTCGTTTCCATTGGAGTTTCCGCAAGCTTGCATCCCAACATTCTAGTTTCAGATAATAGATCCATAACATATTTCCTTTGGTTAATCACAAGCCCTTTACTCGATCTTGCTACCTCCATACCTAGGAAATATCTCAATTTTCCTAAGTCTTTGATATCAAATTCACTGTTCAGTAAACCCTTTAATCTATCAATTTCTCTAACATTATTTCCAGTAATCACAATGTTATCTACATACACAATTAAAATAACCCTTTTTTGGTTAGGTGTTATTTTAATAAAGAAATGTATGATCAGCCTGTCATTGTTTGTAACCAGCTCTCACAATAACTTTAATGAATCTCTCAAATGAGACCCTTGGAGATTGCTTCAGGTCATAGAGAGACTTTCTCAATTTGTGGACCCTCTGAGCCTCTAAATTTTTCTTCACACCTAGAGGGACCTTCTGGTAAACCTCTTCTTCTAAACACCCATTCAGAAAAGCATGAAGTCTAGCTAATGAAATCCTCATTCTTTATTAACTGCTAAACTGAGTAGTACTCTCACTATGTTGAGCTTGCCTACTGGTGCAAAGGTCTCCTTATAGTCGATCCCATAGATTTGTGTGAAAACCTTAGCCACAGGCCTAGCCTTGTACCTTTCAATGCTGCTATCTGACTTATATTTGACAGCAAACACTCACTTGCAACCTACTGGCTTCTTACCTTGTGGTAGGTCTGCCATGATCCAAGTATCATTCTCCTCCAGTGCTCCAGTCTCTTCTATGGTTGTTGGAATCTCCACTTTATCTAAGGTAACTGTAAAAGCTTTGAAAGAATGCATCAAATTTCTATAAGCAATAAATCTTTGAATAGGGTGTTTTGTACACTGTCGTACACCCTTCCTCCTAGCAACATCATGATCTAAACCAATTACAGGAGCTTGAAAAGATTCATTACCTCCATTACCTTCCACATTTTTTGAAGCAATTGGACTCAGTATCAATTCTCGGCAAGTGTCAGAATGTAAAATGGCCTCTGGAATAGACTCTTGCCTTCATTTGTAGACACTTAGTTTCTTGGTGGAGGTTTGAGTATTTTGATGAGCTACGAGAGGAGATGATGGACTAGTAGGAGATGTAGCATAAGGTGAATTTATAGGGATGAGACTGGTAGGTGTTTCTAGTGTAGGTGCTGACAAAGTAGTTGAAGGTGCTGATGATAAAGTAGAAGGATACGACCAGGAAAGAATCTGATCATGCTCAAAGGACTGTGAAGGCTGAAATGCATCTATTGTCTCCCCGTAGATTGCAACCTTCTTAAAAAAAGAATCATGTTCAAAAAAGGTCACATCCATAGCAATGTAGGTTTTGTGAGTAAAAGGAGATTAACATTTGTAGCCCTTCTTTAGAGAAGGATAACACAAAAAGATACACCTAATAGACTGAAGATCTAATTTAGACCTAGAAGGACTGTTATTGTGAACAAAGACAGTACACCCAAACACTCTCAAAGGAAGAGTCGAAGACATAGGTTTAAAAGTAGGATAGTGATCTAAAAAGACATACCATGGTGTTTAGAAGTTCAAAACCATACTAGGCATCCTATTAATCAAGTAGGTTATTGTCAAAAGAGCCTCACCCTAAAAGTGGTTAGGAACATTAAGAGAAAACAACAAAGCCCTAGTAACTTTTAATAAATGTCTATTTTTCCCTTATGCAACCCCATTTTGTTGGGGAGTGTCAACACAGGAATGGATTTTAACAATCACTTTCTCTCGGAAAAAAACACCCAAAGTCTTAGAAAAGTACTCTCCTCCATTATTGGATTGAGAATTTTTAATCTGACATTGAAATTGAGTTTCTATCATAGTGTAAAATCTCTTGAAATTTTTTTCAGTTTTAGATTTCTCTGTCATTAAATAAAACCAAGTTGTTCAACTATGATCACCAATAAAATTATGAACCATCGACAACCATTTATATTCTTGACCTCAGAAGGGCCCCAAATATCATTGTGGATAAGAGAAAATGGTTTACAGGGTTTATAAGTAGATTGCAAATATAAAATCTTAGTATGTTTGGCAAGTTGACAGATAGAACACTTGAAAATTGAGGCTTTTTATTAATAAATAAAGCTAGAAATAGTTTGGCCAAATAATAAAAGCTAGGATGGCCTAACGTAGAATGCCAAAACATCACATCATCTGGTTCTCCTAAAACAGAATTGAAAACAATAGAAGAAAAACCACTAGGAATAGCTATGAGAGAAGGAATTTTCTGAGCATGAAGAACATAGAGCCCATTAGACAGTTTAGCATTTCCAATCATCCTCCTCGAGCCCATTGCCTGCAATTCAAAAGTGGTGTCAGCAAACTTAGCAACACATTTCAAATCTCTAGCTAATTTACTAACTGAAAGTAGATTGCAAGTCGAATTTGGGACATAAAGAACCATCTGATGTTCGAATGGAGGATCGATGAGAGGTGTTCTGAAACTCAAACATCAGGTCTTTGCTGCCAGTCGTGATCAGAGGCCGCATAGTCGATGATCCATGCCTGTGCATTCTTTTCAGTAAATAGGGCAGCATAGATAGAACCACCTTGTGTGCAGTCATGAGCTGTCAAAGCAAGGCTAAAGTTGCTTGTCCCACTGAACTGACCAAACAGCTTCTGCAAATCCTCCACTTGCTGTTTAGTAAAGATAATATTGTTAGTAGTAACCAGATTCGAATGAGGCTCTTTGTATGATCTGCTTGAGGAAGGCTTCTAGTCCAGTGGTTTACCATGAAGCTTCCAACATTGCTTCTAAAAATGCCATGTTTTCTTATAGTGATCACACCAGGGCTTGCCTTTTCTCGGTCTGGTTGTGGATGACAAGTGAGTGAGAAGGGTTGAGCCATCAACTGGAGCTGATTCATCTAGCATAAGAGTCCTACTCTCTTCTCGTTGAACCTCAAGAAACACTTCTCGAATTGAATGGGTTTAATACCAAGAATCTGTCCTCGAACTCCATCTTATTCCTTCTGTAAGCCATTTAGAAATTGAAAAACTCTTTTTTGGGCTGTGACCTGCTTGTAAATGGCTGCATCGGTCAGAGTTTCCCAATCATGGGCTTCATATAAATCGACCTGCTGCCAGTATCGAGTCATGGTGTTATAATAAAGAGTAACACTCATGGCTTCTTATTTGAGATTTGATGCTTTACTTTCAATCCCAAACAATTCAGATATATTATATGTACAAGAATATGTCTCTAAATAGCACACCAAATTTCATGTGTTGTGGCATAGAGGAGAAAATTTTCTCCTACTACAGGTGCCATTGAGTTCACCAACCAGGACATCACCCTTCCATTATCTCTCACCCATTTTTCATAACCTAGATCTGTGCTGGCAGGTTTAATCTTCCCCGAGATGTAACCCAGCATTCCTCGTCCAGTAATAAAAAGTTTCACATATTGGGACCATTGAAGGTAATTGTACCCCATCAATTTGTGGTGAGTGATTGTCGAATTAGATGACTCAAAGAAATCATTAGAACAGAATTGGGTTTTGTGACAGAATTGATTTCGAAAAAATATGAATTGGTCAATGTGCTATGTTTAGAATTTGTAACCTGGCTCTAATACCATGTGAATCTGATGAAAACACAATGTTTTCTCAGTACTTCATTTCATATTAAACTTCTACAAAGCAAGTCTTTATAAAAGACTTTAGTACAAAGAGATTTACTCTTATTAGGAGTCTTATTGATATACAACTCTTAACTCTTTAGATCAAGGATAAGAATCTAATCTAATTTTAAGTTATCTACAGGAAATAAACAACTCTAACAAACATATCTTATTTACAACTCACATGGGTCTTTACTGATTTACCTCTAGGAAAGAACACAATTGGCTATAAATGAAAATTTACAGTGAAATATAATTCTGATGGGAGTGTTGAAAGGTTCAAGGAAAGACTGATGGAAAAAGGATTCACTAGCAGTAATATTGTCACTAGCAGTAAATGAAGATTGATCTCTCTTTCAATTAGACATTAAAAATGCCTTCCTAAATGGAAACCTTAAAGAAGATGTCTACATGGAAATTGACAAAATCATTGTATGACTAAAGCAATCACCAAGAGCTTGGTTCGAAAGATTTTCCAAAGCCTTGATTAAAAATGGCTACAAACAGTTTCGATCTTATCACACACTCTTGTAAATGTCTTCGTAAAGGAAGAAGACCATTCTCAGTGTATGTGGATGATGTCATCATAAATGGCGATGACACTAGAGAAATCAACAAATTAAAAGGTTTTTTGGCTGCTCAATTTGAAACTAAAGACCTTGGTTCACTCAAGTATTTTCCGGGGATGGAGGTAGCTAGATCAAAGGCCGAAATTTTTATCTCTCAAAAGAAGTACATAATGGATTTACTCTCTAAAACTAGTATGTTGTGATACAAACCAGATAAGACTCTTATGGATCCTGACTTAAAATTAAGGAATGATGACATAAGAATTCCAATAAACAAAGATCAGTACCAAATGCTTGTTGGTAAGTTAATTTATTCGTCCCTAACTCGACTAAACATTGTTTTTTCAGTAAGTATTGTGAGTCAACATATGAATGACCCAATAGAAGAGCATCTCGAAGTAGGCAACAAAATTTTAAGATATCCAGACACCTAGACATGACCTGATTTTTAGAAAAATGAGAATCACAAGGTAGAAATATTATTTGATGCTACCTCGATTGGAGAATTAACTAATAGAAAATCTACGAGTGGTTACTACTCATTTGTCTAGGGAAATTTAGTTACATGGAGAAGCAAGAAACAAACAGTTGTGTCAAGAAGCAGTGCTGAAGTAGAATTTTGAGCATTTGGAATTTGTGAAGGAATGTGGATACAAAAATTATTGAAAGAATTGAGTTGGACTCCAATGGATAGTTTGAGGTACAAAGTGACAATTAATCTGACATCAACATTTCCAAGAATCATGTCAACCATGACAGAATCAAACATGTGAAAATCGACAAACATTTCATTTCAGAGAAGGTCAATAATGGTTTACTGAAGTTAAACTATGTTCCTACACAAAAACAAGATAAGTTAAACTATATTCCTACACAAAGACAAAGATTATTGAAAGATTTTAGTGTTTTTACTTAGTTAAGATTCTTACTTAGTCTATAAATAAGAGTTTTCTTTATATGTAACTTGCACTTTATCTCTTATCTAAGTAGAAGATCAAAAAAAAAGGTTTAACTAGATAAGTTAGTTGCTCTAAATAGGCTCTATCTCTGTTTTAACTCTGCCTACTTTAAAGAGGCATTTAACTTGTGTATTTGACGATATAAAAATAGAGAACAAATTATTCTCTGTTCCAGAAAAACCTTTTCCTAGTTTCTACACCTTTATTCAGTTAAATGGTAAAGCAAGGTAAGAAAAATATATATTTTCGGTCACTAACATCCAAATCCATTCCATGTGTTTGAGACTAATTTAATCTTTTAAAACTATGCATTTGTAGATGAAGGCACTCACTATGAGTTTGTGCTCACAATGAGTTTGTGCTTACCTCTATTTTTATCTTAGTCAATGAACACGTTCTTCTCATTACCAAAGTCCAAAAAGTTATGCTCCAACAGTATAGATTAGGGGTGTAAATGAGCAGAGTCGAGTTCGAGCAGTGATGAGCTCAACTTAACTCATTAAGAACTCAAGCCGAGTTTTTGAGCTCAATTCGAACCCAGTAGTGCTAAGCTCGACTCGGCTCATTAAGAACCCGAGCCGAGTCCAATTAAGTCGAATGTTGGTCGAGCTTTGACTGAGTCAGACTCGAGTAGCTTGCGACCTATCTCGTCTCATTTACAACCCTGTTCATATTATTATTATTATTATTATTATTATTATTATTATTATTATTATCCAACGACATACATTTTAGTTAACTTTAATTTTAAAAAATTAAAAATTTAGTATATTATATTTTCGAATAGCTCACGAGCTTTTCGATTCGGGTATTGAGTAGCTCGGCTTGGGCCATTAAGAACTTGAGGCGAGTTCGAGCTCGAGTCGAGTCTAATTGAGTCTAGTGTTGACCGAGCTTTGACAGAGTCAGACTCAAGTAGCTCACGATTTGTCTCGTCTCACTACAACCCTAGTATAGATGATGACAACTGTTATAGGGTTAAGCCACATAACTCTGATATTTTGTTTTGAGGGGTACTCTAAGTGTCTTTTGTCATATATATGCCATTCATTTTGAATAGTTGTCCTTAAATGTATAAAAGTTGAGTAACTGTTTGCCTAAAGAGAAAGTAACATTTTTAGTTGTGCCCTCTTTGCATGAGCATTTGAGCACAGACGATTGCGCATTTATTTTTTCACTTAAGGTACATCTCATATTTGTTCCCCGAGCCTTATTGTTGCATCCTCAAAATGCTTCCCACGGATTTGGATGTGTTGAACTGGATCCCTTTATGGCAATCTAGCAACTCAATTTCTCCAACATTACTTTCATTTTCTGATCAATCATTATGACCTTCATTTTAAGTGTTTATAACCTGTGAAAAAAACTGGAATCCGACAATGGATCAAGAATTTGTCTGTTTTGTTTCATGTCATTTCACTTCTTGTAGAACAAGGATTTATATGACAAACAAGAAATTATGGGTTGTGAAACATTTTATGCTCCCTTGATCAGGTGGCAGGCAATGCTACAGTTTATGGTGTTTGCTTGCATGTACCTGAACTTGTTCAGAGGCAACCTGGTATTTTAGGTGGTACATCACCTCCTACAACATCATCTAGAGTACGCAGCCGGTTCATGGTATTTGCACCTTGCTGCTATTGTTTGCTAACTAGAGTGCCTTTCTTTGAGTTACACTATGAGACGTTAAACAGGTTTAAAGTTAATTCCTTTTAGCAAATGATCCACAGAGTTATTTTTCACTGTAATTTTAGGTAGATGTTGACTACGAGTATAATGTTGTTGATAATCTGATTCTCAATGTTTTACTTGCCTGCAGTATCATTGCACAGGAGCGCCTGAATCGAATAACAGAATTTGTTAATGAAATGTCTTTGTCTCTCAATAATTATGCCCCATTTGCCACCAAACTAGATGAACAAATGAATAATAATACTGAGTCTCAAGACGGGGAGTATGTTAATGATTGGATGGCTTCTGCAATACCTGTTAACAATCCTATCACTCGTAATCCTGGTGCTGGTGGCGTAACCACTGATGATGAGGTTTCATCCGTTTTACTAAAGATAAGTTCACCACCATCACCTGAAAGTGTAGCAGCAAGTGAGGTTTCAGATTTGGACCAAGTTAGGGAAATAGAAAAGGATGGTAGAAAGAATGTCTTATATTTTGATGATAATATATCTGAAACCTCAGAATATTGTTCCGATGCCTTGGAAAGAATATATGGAAATTATGAAAATGGACAAGCTTCTCCTGATATTGGAATGTTTATTGGCATGAGGAGCCGTACTTTTGAGAGAGTTGGGAGTTCTCCATCCCTATTCAGGTGACAAATTATGATTAAATTGATTGTTAATTTTGTATTAGAATAAATAGGAAGAATTCCATTACAATAAGAAGATGAGATTCTCATGTGAGAAAGCACTGTAAGATATCTACCTATTATATGAGTGTATCTATTGTTATTTTAGATTTCTTATTTTCCTTGTGGTTTTTCCCAGTTTTTTCCTATCACAATTCAGTAATATATTGTTACCTTTGGCAGTCCAGCTAGAAGCCTGGCATCAGAGGATGAGGACGAGGATGATGATCTTTTCCCAAATACTGAGAAAGATTTTGGAGATGACTTCATATTGGAGTGGGCTAGGGTTAGTTTTCTATTGTTTTCTAATGTTTTTGTACATATCATTGGTATTAGTTGGATTTCCATTTGATGTTTTCTTATCTGATCACTTTGATAGGACAACAAAAATGATATTCTACGGATCATTTGTGCTTATCATTCTTTATCTCTTCCGCCACGAGGAAGTGAAATAATTTTTCAGCCTCTTGAGCATTTACAGGCTATTGAATATGATAGACCTCCAGTTTCTGCCCTTGAACTGGATGAAAGCTTTATATCATTATCTGAACCAGCTGAGGTATATCTTTGTTACACCATCTTTAATCAATGCTGTTTCATGACATATATATTCACTTAGATATCACTGAACTTCATGAAAGGTTGATGCAAAGTTGGCAGCAGCCGAGGAAGCTTGTGCACTTTCTGTATGGACAACGGCAACAATTTGTCGAGTTCTCTCTCTTGATAGTGTAATGTTCTATTATACATACCTCTTAACTTCACTTTAATTTATTTTTGGTAGATATGTTTTCACCTTTTGATCATTCTTCCAGATTTTGGCAATGATTGCTGGAGTGTTATTGGAAAAACAGGTCGTAGTAATTTGCCCAAATTTGGTAAGAAGATCGAATTTTCGTTCCTATGTGTTCTGCACTTAGTTGTTTTCTTATGCCCAGCTATAGACTATATCCTCCAGCTATAGACTATATCCTCGCTTTGACACTAATTTGCATCTATGCAGGGTGTCCTATCGTCTGTGGTGTTATCTATGATTCCTTTGATTCGTCCATTTCAGTGGCAGAGTTTATTTCTTCCGGTAATCTCCTTAACCTCTATCCTCTTGCCTTTTCTGAATTTTCTAGTTGGCATATATCTTTCTGCATGTAGCTCAAATCTTTATATTATCAATAAGCTGTTGTAGATTGTTTCTTTGAATATTCTTATAGTAGTTCATCGAACACAATGCATGAAACGTTAACAGTCAAAGTCTATAATGATAATGCTGAACAAATAGAAATACACAGTACAATTTAAAAAACATGTAGGATACAACATGGCGACAGCTAAAATATTATCCATTATGAATAAATGATCTCTGACTTGAATTTCTTGCATGCCTTTTTTACTGTACTCATACAATGTGGGCAATGTGAAATATGTTTGCAGTTTCTGCACAAACACATCAGTATTTATAAGCAAAGACATATACACTTATGGACATACGGATTTACATTTTTACAGAAACTTTTATATCTGCATATTTGGGTTTGTTGTTTGTTTGTGTGTGATTTCTTTATCAAGTTTCTCACAGACCACTTTTCGGATCCTCTTTGGAAAAACCAATTTTCTGAAAAGTGTCTTACAAGTGTTTGATTAATCTTAATGTCGGCGGTCATGGTTTTCATACCATTAGACTAAATCCGTCATCTTACCCGGTGATAACACAATAGAAGCCATTTGAAATGCTGTAACTTGTTAATATTGATCCTTATTTCTTTTGAATAGAGTCCCTTTTTCACCTTTCTTTGTGGGAAATGAAAAAAAAAATAGAGTAGTTTAGCTTAGTGGCAGATTCCATTTCAGATGTTTAGGTTTTAATTACAGACTGCATTTAGTAATTCTTCTAGATATCAATCATACTTTTAATAATCTTATATGATCCTTTATTTCTCACCTTCTAAAACTCTATTTGCACTCAGGTGCTGCCAATGAGGATGCTTGATTTTCTTGATGCGCCGGTTCCTTTTGTTGTGAGTTGTAGTGTTCTTCTGGGTGTTTCTAGGCTGACATTTGACATACAAATTATTATCTGCAAAAGATGTTACAATAGCATATATTTGGTGCAAGTAATAGAATGCCCTGATTTAGTTTTATTTGTTTCTTTCATTATATAGGTTGGCTTACAACACAAACCTATGGATTTGAAAATGAAAACATCTAATCTTGTTCAAGTTAATATTCTCAAGAACCAGGTATTTATGATTTCTAGACAGTTTGCATGTTCGGTTCCGAGATTTATAGTTCCATATTACAACACTTGCTCTTGTAATGTTCTATATGCTTTAGTAGTGTCTCTTGTTTCTTTCTGTGCTATCTAGCTTTTGAACAATTTGATAATCTGTGATGATTGCTCGAAGTGTTTCACCATTACTCCAAGTATTCTTGGTTTATCTTTCAACTGTTATTCAGGTGAAAACATGTCACTTGCCTACACTTCCTTGGCGTAAAGAGCTTGTATCGGAACTAGGGCCGATACATTCCAGACTCTCATTAGAAGGTTCATTTGCTAAAAAACATCCTACGTATAGATGCAATGAAGTGCAGGTGTTTACTGATACTTTTATCAATACCTTTTATTTTCATGTTTTGCAGTGACTAATATCAGTTTTATCTGTTCAGGCTGAAGCTGCGACAGAATTTTTGGCAGTCATGCGGCGATACATCCAGTCACTTTGTGTGAACCTGAAATCTCATACATTTACCCGTGTAGAATCAAACGATGACAGGGTTGGCACTTTGGTTCTTATAATTTATGTTGTTCTCTGGTTTCTTTTCTAACAAATCGCTGCACGACTGGTTGATCTTTCTCATTTTTTTATCTGTTCAATTAACTTCCAGGTTTCCTTACTACTTAAAGATAACTTTATCGACTCTTTCAATAGCAGGGACCGGGCGTTCATTAAGGTAATTTATGTTCTCTGTTTTAATGGCCGACATATTTTTTTTTAAACACAATCCAAATTTATCATTGCTGCTTGAAAAGTGTACGACACATCCATACCGATGCTAAAGTGTAATTTAGTCCCTTGTCTATTGAATAGGACGAGGTTCTGTTACATAAATCCTGGTACATATGCTTGTTTAACCGAGTCTCAATGGCTTAATCATCGCTCTTGTTTAAAACAATCGGGTTTGCAAAGTCATTGCAGAGCCTCAATTGCGCACTCATTGCTGTTATTTTCTCGTTTGCAGCTGTTTGTAGACACACAACAATTCAGCGTTCTATCAGATGCTCGATTGTCGACCTTTGAAAATGAAGACACGACATAGCCCGATTAACAGGTATGTTGCATCAGGATAAGCTCTTCCTAGATGCAGAACTCCATCAAATATAAAGTACCGTATAGCCTTGAAGATTGGTGGCATCTAGAACACTATTTGTAGTGACCGTAAGCCCGTTGTCGAATCGTAAAGGGTGCAGTGGCATAAAAAATGTGCACTCACTTGGCAGCAGAAGGTTGCTAAAATGCTTTGGAAATCAAACTCCGGTCTTGCTCACAAATCCTTGTAAATGTCAACAGTCTATACTTTATGGAGCAACTCTTATTGAAATGTTCAATCTAT
Source organism: Hibiscus mutabilis (assembly GCA_019671005.1). Classification (NCBI taxonomy): domain Eukaryota; kingdom Viridiplantae; phylum Streptophyta; class Magnoliopsida; order Malvales; family Malvaceae; genus Hibiscus; species Hibiscus mutabilis. The sequence continues at coordinate 15,347,915 of CM033717.1, read as the reverse complement.
TTTTTCTTCGGATGATCTACAACCTCTGGCTCCTTGTGTTTTCTTTAGGTTTGGATGAAAGAGATTACATATGCTAAAATTTGGTCTCAAAACATGTCTTTCACAGTTGATATTCAACTATTTTTTAATATTACTTGTCCCGGGTTACTACCCTCTTTCCATAAAGATATTTTCCAAAAAATCATCTAATATGATGGGCAATGACACTACTTTCATATCCTAAGACTTTTGTTTTCTGATGTAGGATTAATATCTCTCGCCTCTTTAGGGTGTAATATTCTCTTCTATTTAACCTCGTAATGCCTTTGTCACAAGTTATCCGTCCTCGTGATGGTTCACTGCTACAGTTATTCACCCTGCCTACTTTATCCCATTTCTGAAACGATCAACGTGAAATTAAACAATCAATATATCGCTTCAATATTATTTGTCACAGATCATTATACTGTTCTCAATAATATAATTTTTTAGAAAAAGATAATATCCGTCCAAGTCCACAAAGAAAAAAACAGAACATCTTACAAGATGCCGAGGTTTTGGTGGGGCTAGGTTGACCTCGACCATGATGTTGCAGGCCAGTGGGAGCACAGGGAATTATATCCATATGCTGGAAAATGTTCTTCATACAACATATCCAGAAACAGTACGCTCAGCGAAGAGGAATCAGTTAGCTGCAGAATTTGACTTTAAGAGAAGGAATCATTACAAACCCTCGTAAAAAGAGAAATTCTTGGATGAATTTGGCTTCATTTATGGTCTAATTATTAAAGTTCATCCATTTTATTTTGACTTTTAAATAATTATTTATTTTTTATTAACAAAAAAAAATGAAGATTCACCTTAAAAAATATAATAAATAAATTTTATTTGTTAAAATCATAAATAACGTGATAAATCGAATCTATCAAATATTTTTTTACATTTGTTTGACATGCATGTTAATGTTCTAATATCTATTTATTTAATTTGGTGGAAAAACATTATATGAACTATTTATAAATAAAATCAAAGACTACTCATCAAAATCCAGTTTATCCAGAAACAGCTTACTCAAATATTGGTTTGCCAAAAACTATAAAAATTAACTTTTGCCAAACCTTAATTTACCCCAAACCTTAATTTTGTAACCTCAACATCAAACAAAAAGCCTAAATCCTGCCTTAAAATTGAGAAGTGGGGGCAGTTCCATACATTGTTTGATGGCTACGGCACTTGAACCACTCCAAGAACAAGAAACGAAATGAAAAGTTTTTGGATGTTTAGGGATATAAAAACAGGTAATGGGATGAGTTTTAGGTTAAGTTATATTAGGTCGGATTAAATTAGACACAGGTTATTTTAAGTTGATTTTATATTTTGACTCGGCTCAGGTCGGGTGCGGGTCAATTTTAAGTCAGGTCAAAACGGTTCGGGTCTGAATTAGTTAATTGACAGGTTGATTCGAGCTCGGGTAGCCTTCAGGTTGGGTTCATTTCAGGTCGAGTAGTTTCAGGTCAGGTTAATTTGGGTTTTAAATTCGTATTAAGTTTGAGTTCGGTACAAATAGTTGATAGATTTTGGGTTGGGTCATTTCGAGTGAATTATTTAATGCCTTTCACGAACACGAATCACATTAAAAATAAATATTAGGAACTAGAATGAACAAGAATATCATTATATTAATATTGAACTAAATTACACAAATAAATATTAATCTAACACATAAATAAAAACAAATCTAACATAAATAAAATATTAATCTGAACAAAAATAAATACTAATTAAAAATATACATACATAAATGACTAAGGGTCAATTTTAAATAAACAAATTTTACATAGATAAAATGCTAACATTCAAAATATTAATCTAACACATAAATAAAAAAAATATAACATAAATAAAAACATAAATTTAAAAATAAATACTAACACAAAGCATAAAAAACAACAAAATAAAAAAACAAAAATTTAAATTAACTAATATTTCATTAAATTAAAAAAATTACAAATATAAATAAAAATATTTAAATATTAAAATACCCTAATTAGATCCAAAAATGGGATTTCATAAAATGAATAAAACCCCAATTTAAGATCTACCACGACCTCTCTAGGGCACCAAATCACGGATCGATCCAAAGCTCCCATCAATGTTGGATGCCAATTTATTTGAGTCAAGCAACTTTAGTCAAATTTAACAAATGGAGTCGGATCCAAATTGGACCCCGGTCATTATTTGCCAAATTTTGGCAATTTTATTGATTTGGAGTGAAATGGCCTTGTATTTATAGGCAAGGGTGGGTGAAATGGGGTGATTGGAATTTATTTTCCAATTTTTTTTTTTAATAATATATATATTTACCTTTTTATATTTTATTTTTATTATTATTTTTCATTAATTTTATATTAATACACTACCATTAAAATAATACTAATAACACTAAAACCCGTAAAAATGAGTGATTCTGATTTATTTTATTTTTGTTCTTGTGAAACGAGAACAAAGCAAAGATTGTTATTTCATTTTTGACCTACTTCCTTGTCTTTGGCTTTGGAATCACGTGTTCTATTTGGAACTCTCCGCTCTTCCTTAACTAAATCTTGAGGTTGGCTCTTCTTATAAAGAACTTCTCTTCATATGAAACCATTCTTGGAGCTGTGGGATCTCTTTCCTATAGAACTTTTATAGAGGTCAACTAAATCTAAGGTCCCTCCTATATAGTTCTCGATCTTGATACTCAGACAGAACCAGCTTTAGTTCCTCGCTATAGATAGAACTCTGTGGTTTCTTCTCTATATAAAACCTTCGGTTTCTCCGCAGACGGATTCTTTCAATTTAGGAGTTTCTCTGTATAAAGTGACTAGTCTTCAAACCACTAGATGTAATCATTCCTATATAGAACTTTAGCTAATGAAATCTGAGCTACGGGTTCTTCTATATAAAACCTCTCACTGAGACGGTATTAAACGAAGCCCTTCCTATATAGGACTCTTCGCCTTCAACACAACATGTTTCCCTATATAAAACCTTATATGTCATGGGTAAATTCCTTTGGTATTAAAAGTTCTTCTATATAGAACTACTAGTATTCACCTTAAAGCCGCCAGTCCTTCCTATATAGAACTTCTGGCTCTTGAAGCCTCGGAGAGGCGGATTCTTCCTATATAGAACCTCTCGCTGCGGGCACTTGAAAATATAGGCCCTTCCTATATAGAACCTTTATCTTCACATTTGGGATTCACACCGAAATGGCTACCGATCTGGCCTTACACTACCTAGGCTGCCAAAATATTTCTTCAAATTTTGGGATTCACGCCGAGAACGGCTAACGACCTTTCTTTAAATTTGGGGATTCACGTCGAAGATGGCTACCGATCTTTCTGGACTCACGCTGCTAAGGCTGCCGAAATCTTTCTTCAATTTGGGGATTCACGCCGAAAATGGCTACCGATTTTCCAAGACTCACTCTACTGAGGTTGCCAAAATTTTTCTTCAATTTGGGGATTCACGCCGAAAATGGCTACCGATCTTCTAGGACTCACGCTACTATAGCTGCCGAAATCTTTCTTCAATTTGGGGATTCACACTGAAAATGGCTACCGATCATTCTTTAAATTTGGGGACTCACACCGAAAATGGTTGCCGATCCTTTTTTAAATTTGGGGACTTACTCCGAAAATGGCTGCCGAAAATGGCTACCGATCATCACCCATTATAGGCTCCTTTCAACCGGGTTCAATTCAAGGGGACCTATTCACTTATGCATGCACGAAGAAACGATATCCTTACGAAAGCATAAGGTACTCGAGCCCTGAAGGTACTTGCTAGGCCTACACGGGAGAACGATATCTCCATGAAAGAATTAACGTTTTCCCCCACTTAAAAAACGGGTTTATATGCCATATTTTAAATGCGTTAAAATAAACGCGCAATTATAACCGAATGTTAATTTAATAATCACTTTAATCCGGAACTTCTAATATTATTAAAGCGCTAATTATTTGAAAAAGCTCGACTCTCTTTATTTTGTTAAAAAAACAAAAAATATCCCCAACGGAGTCGTCATCTGTAGCGATATCCTTTTTACGCTAAAAAACGTATTCTTTCTTTCGTTTTGTTTAAAAAATGTCTTCCGTGGGATTTTGTAAAAACCGTATTTTATTTTAAAAGATGAGTCACCACCGGCCACTTAGGTAGGCTGGACACCATAAAACCAGAGATTCAAAACTTTTTGGGTTCCACTTAGTTAGTTTGTTCTGGATGGGGAAGAATTAACATCCCACACCGCCTAAAATTGGTACTTTAATAATTACCGCTTTATTAATATTAGATTTTCCGGATTAAAGTGACGATTAAATTAAAATTTGTTATAAGTCGAGTAAATTTTAAAGGCCCCGTTATCCGAGAGTAGCGCGTAACCACCATCACTATGCACGAATCTTTGGCGCTTACACGCTCGGATAAAGGACACATTAATGACAATTTATATTCCATTATGCAACCTTAAAAAGCAAAATAAATACAAAGCGATAAAAATATAAATAAATACTAATATAATAAGATATTAATCTAACCTAAATAAAATACTAATCCGAAACATACATACATAAATATTAATCTAACACATAAATAGAATCTAACATAAATAAAACATTAATCTAAAACACAAATAAATATTAATTTAACACATAAATAAAAACGAATCTAACATAAATAAAATATTAATCTAAAACATAAATAAATACTAATCTAAAACATACATACATAAATACTAATCTAACTCATAAATAAAACAAATCTAACATAGATAAAATGCTAACATTCATAAATAGCATAAATTTAAATAAATAAATGCTAAAACATAAATTTAAAACATATTAAAAACTAATCTAAATCATAAATAAATACTGTCTAAACATTCAGAATAGAGGAAATATTGTCTCAGCTTCAAATAAAATACTAATCTAAAACATTCATAGTATTAATCTACCTGCGTAAAAGAAAACTGTCTAACTTTAAATAAAATACTGTCTATGGTGTGAAATTTAATAAACAGCAAAATCAAGAGACTCGATTTACAACATAAATAATGTAAAAATTAGTATAAAAACTAATCAATATCTTTGGGAGAAAATATCACATATGATTGCCATATTTCAAAATCATAAAGATGGATTTTTGATTTATGAGTTTTCTAAACAACTTGATACGCGATTTTAATTATCGGGAAAGACCAAAGCCCTTCTAATGGTTTTATATTTTCATCGATTAATATGAATATTATTAAAATAATACTAATAACACTAATTAAACATAAGATGTCTACAAAGCTTGAACCCAAATCTCATAAATGTAACTTTGTGGGTATCCTAAAGAAACTAAAGGATATTATTTCTTCAATCCTACCGAGAAAAAAATGTTTGTTGCTCAAACATGAATCTTCCTAGAAAGATAATTTGTTTTCCGAAAAGGAAGTGAGAGAAATATTAAACTCAATGAAATTTGAGATCAACCACATATCATTGAACAAGAGATTGAACAACAACAAGTTCCACAAGTTGTTGAGGAACATTAAACAGTTTTGGAAACACAACCACTGCGAAGATCTTTGAGAGAATGCAATACACCTGAGAAATATGGATTTCTTGTCATATTGCAAGGTGATGTTCTCTTCATGGATCAAGATGAGCCTAGGACTTATCAAGAAGCAGTGACGGGCCCAAACTTTGAGATATGGCTAGAGGCCATGAAATTCGAGATGGATTCCATGTAAAAAAAAAACCAAGTTTGGACCTTAGTTGACCCACCTCTAGGGATTAAGCCCATAGGGTGCAAATGAGTTTTCGAAAAGAAAATCGACATGGATGGTAATGTACAAACATACAAAGTGCAATTAATCGCTAAGGGTTTTGGTCAAATTTATGGTATAGACTATGATGAAACCTTTTCACATATTGTTATGTTTAAATCCATCGGATCTTACTTGCGATAGCTGCATTTTATGATTATGAGATAAGGAAAATGGATGTTAAAACCGCTTTCTTTAATGGAAAACTAGATGAGGATGTGTACATGACACAACCTGAAGGTTTTGTCGATCTAAAAGATGCCAAAAAATATGCAAGCTACAACGGTCCATTTATAGATTGAAACAAGTTTCTCAAAGTAGGAATTTTTGTTTTAACGATGCAATCAAAGAGTTTGATTTTATCAAAAATGAAGATGAGTCATGTGTTTTCAAGAAAATTAGTGGGAGCACTACCATATTATTGGTACTATATGTGGATGACATACTGATAATAGGAAATGACATATCTATCTTACAGTCTATGAAAACTTCGTTAGGAAGAATATTTTTCCATAAAAGACTTGGGTGAGGCAACATACATATTAGGAGTCAATATCTATAGAGATAGATCGAGATGACCGCTAGGACTGAGTCAAAATACATACATAGAAGAAGTACTGAAAAGATTCAGTATGGAAGAATCTAAAAATGGGTTCTTACCTACGAGACATGAAATTTCACTCTCGAAGGAAATGTATCCTTCAACACCTCAAGAAAGAAAGCGAATGAGTAAGATTCTATATGCTTCAACAATTGGATCTATCATGTATGTCATGTTATGTACTCGTCCAATGTATTATACGCTTTAAGTATGACAAGTCGATACCAGGTAGATCTCAGTGAATGTCACTAGGTCGCAGTTAAAAACATCCTTAAGTACTTAAGAAGAACTAAGGATACATTCCTTATATAAGGATGTAAGGAAGAGCTAACCATAAAGGTTATACTAATGTCAGCTTTCAAACCGATAAGGATTATTCATGATCACAATCGGGTTTTGTGTTCTGCCTTAATGGAGGCGCTGTGAGCTGGAAAGGTTCAAAGCAAGATACAGTAGCTAATTCTACAACAAAAAGCCGAGTATATTGTAGCAAGAGATGCTGCAAAAGAGGGTGTTAAGATCAAGTAGTTCATATCTGAACTAGGGGTTGTGCCAAGCATTTTGAATGCTATAGATCTACGTTGTGATAGCAACGGAGCCATCGCACAAGCAAAAGAACTCATATCTCACCATCGATCTAAACACATACTTAGGCGTTACCATCACATTCGAGAAATTATAGATTAAAGAGATATGGAAATATGTACAGTCTGTAGCGATGTCCTTTTTCGCTAAAAAATAGGGTTTTCGAAGTGTTTGTGGTTGTCTTTCGGGTATTAAAATATTCATTCCGTGGGGTTTTAAAAAATCACATTTTATTTAGAAATTGGAGTCATCACCGGCCACTTAGGTAGGTCGGACACCATAAAACCAGAGATTCGAAAATTGTTGGGTTCGGGAGTCAGTTACGGGTGGGGAAGGATTATCACCCCATACCGCCCAAAATTGGTACTTTAATAATTACCGCTTTATTAATGTTAGATTTTCCGAATTAAAGTGACGATTAAGTTAAGATTCGGTTATAAGTGTGAGTGGATTTTAAAGGCCCCGTTATCCGAGAGTAAACGCCGAACCACTATCACTACGCCTGATATTGGCCCCGTTTACGCTCGGATAAAAGGGCATCGCATTGACATTATATATTCCATTATGCAAACTTGTGAGCAAAATATAAAATATGGCAAATAATTTAAATACAATACAAATAAATATTAACATAATAGAATACTAATCTAACATAAATAAAATACTAATCTAAAACATACATACATAAATATTAATCTAACTCATAAATAAAAACAAATTTAACATAAATAAAATGCTAACATTCATAAATATTAATCTAAAACACAAATAAATATTAATCTAACACATAAATAAAAATGAATCTAACATAAATAAAATGTTAATCTAAAACATAAATGAATACTAATCTAAAACATAAATAAACATACAAACTAAAAAAATAAGAATACAATTTTAAAATAACTAATACTTCATTAAATTATGAAAATTGCAACACAAATAAAAATGGAAGAAAATATACCTAACTAGGAGCTCGAATGATGAACCCTGTCTGAACCCCATTAAGAACTACCACGACCTCTCCAAAAATATTAACTAGATCGGATCCAAAATAGGACACCGATCGAATGTTGGATCGAACCAACTGGGGCCGAGGGCACTGCCCCCAACCCCGGCCAGCCTAGCTCCCAATTGGGGAGCCAATTTTCTTGCCAATTTCATGGCAATTTTGGCGTGTGATTGGCTGCCCCACTGCAAGCCTTTATATAGGCAAGGGGTGGGTGAAATGGGGGTGACATGGAGCATGCTGCTCAACGTAGTTTCTTTTTTTTTACTTTTTAATTTTTTTAATTAATAATAATATATATTTATTATTATTATTATTTTGATTTTTTATTAATTTTATATTAATAATATTATTATTAAAATAATACTAATAACACTAAAACCCAGTAAAAAATGAGTGATTACAGTTGCCCCTCTTTGCTTGTTCTTGTGAAACGAGAACAAAGCAAAGATCAAAAGCACTCATTTTTGACATACTTCCTTGTCTTTGGCTTCGAAATCACGTGTTCTTTTGGAACTCTCCGCTCTTCCTTAGCTAAATCTTCAGGCTTGTAAGCTCTTCTTATACAGAACTTCGTCACCTTTCGATCTTGGAGCTACGGGCTCTTCCTATATAGAACCATTCACTCTAAAGCCTCGAGTTATGAGTCCCTCTTATATAGAACTTTTCACTTTGAGACGGTAAAGCTTGGAGTCCTTCCTATATAGAACTCTTCATCTTCAACGCTGGTTTCTCCTATATAAAACCTTCTGCGTCACAGACGGATTCTTTCGACCGAGAGTTCTTCCTATATAGAACTTCTAGTCTTCAAACCCTGAAACCGCAAGTCCTTCCTATACAGAACTTTTAGCTTCTGAAATCTCAGAGCTGCGGGTTCTTCCTACATATAACCTCTCACTCTAAGACAGTAAAGCTCGGAGCCCTTCCTATATAGGACTCTTCGCCTTCAACACAGCGGGTTTTCCCTGTATAAAACCTTCTGTGTCATGGGTGAATTCCTTCGGCTGTGAGTTCTTCCTATATAAAACTGGTAGTCTTCACCCTAGAGCTGCAAGCCCTTCCTATATATAACTTTCAGCTCCTGAAATCTCAGAGTTACAGGTTCTTCCTATATAGAACCTTTCACTCTAAGACAGTAAAGCTTGAAACCCTTCCTATATAGGACTCTTTGCCTTCAACACAACGGGTTTTCCCTACATAAAACCTTTTGTGTCATGGGTGAATTCCTTCAGCTGGGAGTTCTTCCTATATAGAACTGCTAGTCTTCACCCTAGAGCCGCAAGCTCTTCCTATATAAAACTTTTAGCTTCTGAAACCTCGGAGCAGTGGATTCTTCCTATATAGAACCTCTCGCTGCGGGGGCTTGAAAATACAAGCCTTTCCTATATAGAACCTTTATCTTCGAATTTTTCTTCTTTTTTTTCTCTTTTTTCCTTTTTTTCTTTTTTCTTTTTCCCTATTTTTCTGCTCTTTTTTCTTTTTCTTTCTTTTTCTTTTTTCTCTTCTTTTTTTTCTATCTCATTTTCATTCTCTCTTTTTTTACAAGGCTGTTGATATTTTTGGACGTACGCTACTAAGACTGTCGCATCATGCCCAAAGGACTTACTAATGGCCCGAAGGACTTATCACCATGCTCGAAAGACTTACTGGTGGCCCGAAGGACTTAACACAGTGCTCGAAGGACTTATCGATGACCCGAAGGATTTTACATCTGGGCCTCACGCTACTATGGCTGCCGAAATCTTTCTTCAAATTTTGGGATTCATGCCAAAAATGGCTACCGACCTTTCTTTAGATTTGGGGATTCACGCTAAAAATGGCTACTGATCTTTCTGGACTCACGCTGCTAAGGCTGCCGAAATTTTTTTCAATTTGGGGATTCACGCTGAAAATGGCTACCGATCTTCTAGGACTCATGCTACTATAGCTGCCAAAATCTTTCTTCAATTTGGGGATTCACGCCTAAAATGGCTATCGATCTTCTAGGACTCACGCTACTATAACTGCCGAAATCTTTCTTCGATTTGGGGATTCACGCCGAAAATGGCTACCGATCTTCCTTCAAATTTGGGGACTCACGCCGAAAATGGCTGCCAAACTTTCTTCGAATTTTGGGGACTCACAACAAAAATGGTTGCCGATCTTTTAGGACTTACGCTGCTATAGCTGCCGAAATCTTTCTTCAATTTGGGGATTCACTCCGAAAATGGCTACCGATCTTTCTTCAAATTTAGGGACTCACACCGAAAATGGCTGCCAATCTTTCTTGAAATTTGGGGACTCACACCGAAAATGATTGCCGATCTTCTAGGACTCACGCTCCTATAGCTGCCGAAATCTTTCTTCAATTTGGGGATTCACGCCAAAAATGGCTACCGATCTTTCTTCAAATTTGAGGACTCACGCCGAAAATGGCTGCCAATCTTTCTTCAAATTTGGGGACTCACACCGAAAATGGTTGCCGATCTTCTAGGACTCACGCTGCTATAGCTGCCGAAATCTTTCTTCAATTTGGGGATTCACGCCGAAAATGGCTACCGATCTTTCTTCAAATTTGGGGACTCACGCTGAAAATGGCTGCCAATCTTTCTTCAAATTTGGGGACTCACGCTGAAAATGGCTACCAATCTTTCTTCAAATTTGGGGATTCACGCCGAAAATGGTTACCGATCTTCTAAGACTCACGCTGCTATAGCTGCCGAAATCTTTCTTCAATTTGGGGATTCACGCCGAAAATGGCTACCGATCTTTCTTCAAATTTGGGGCCTCACGCCGAAAATGGCTGCCAATCTTCTTCAATGAAATCCACTTCTTAATGTTCTTTTATAATTCTTCAAGTACCTGTCCAAAACAAGTAAAAATTGATATGCCCTTATCTATATGATGCATGCAAAGTAATGCTTTCTTTCTTCTCTTTTTCTCTTTTTCTTTTTCTTTTTTTTTCTTGTTTTTTTCTCTTTTTCTTTTTCTTTTTCTTTTTTTTCTTCTCTTTTTCTTTTTCTCTTTTTCCTTCAATTTCTTCTTATTTTCTCTTTTATGCGAAAGGCTTTCTTGTCTTTGGGGTTATCACTCGTCTTCATAAATGATCTTCTGGTTCTTATGTTATTCTTATAAGAACCATTGTCATCTTCTTTGCTTGGCGTTGCCCCATTCAACCACGGGCTCCACTGCTTTGAATTTTCTGACCCATCATACAGAGCCTTGATCTATTTCTAGTCACCAGGGTAAGCCAAAATGCTTCCATCCCCTGAGCTCATCCTTGATCTTCTCGTAGCATTTCGACAGGAACTAACTCTCGGTCCCTATGCTTTAAATCTCATCATCAATCATTTTTAAAGTAATGCAAAAGGCAATTTACTTGTGTATATTTCAAAAAAATAATGATTGTTTGAAAAGATAACAGCCATTTTGAAAATCACAACTTAGAGGGGATACCAAACATTTTGAAAACATTGTTTGGGACAAATGGTAAACATCCTCTCTTTTTTTTAAGGACCAAACATTTTTTTTTTAAATTAATGTTTGGAGAATGGTAAACAAAATTTGAAATGTATTGCCAAACATTTTTAAAAACTAATGTTTGGGGGAAATGGTAAACATCAAAACTTTGGGAGAAAATGTCAAACCTTTTAAAACATGTTTGCCCCCGAAATATCAAACACCATAGCGCATCTGCTTCAAGTTGCCAGAGATCAACTCTAATGAAGCGCATATTTAGAAGATCTTGACCATTGTGGAGATATATGCCAATGTATAGTTTCTTCTGGTCTAATAGGCTTTTGAGGGGAACAACCCTACCTAGTTTCTACCCCGTTTAATGTGGCTCTCTTAATCTCACTATCTCACCATGCCCCATCCTTCCCTCATTTGGGTGTCGATCAAGCACTTCAAAGTTTGACGTTCCTTGAAGCAAAGTTAACCCTTATAGGCAGAATGAAATCTGAAGACATTCTCATTCAACTTGGATATCTATGGATGGCCAGAATGGTCTTTGGGGGCTTGTAATGTAGGCCTTTGGTTTATGGTTAAGTGAAACAGTATTTCTGTACTTGTGTAACATGGATATGCCCATTATTCCTTCCCTTTTTTGGATCACTCTAGACTGCCCGTTTTCGGGTTTTCACCCTAGAGTTCATTTCCTTTCTTTTTACTGTAGGTTGCCTTGCATTCTGGCTATATATTGATGTTCGCTTTCTGTTCAATAATGTTTTATCCTCCAATACTCCTCGAAACTGAGATTTCTTGAATGAAAGACTACGAATACATTTTTGGAATTCTTGTGATTGGCACGCCCAGATGAAATGTTATTCTTTCTTTCTTCTTTTCTCTTCTTTTTTCTTTTCTTCTTTTTCACTTTTTCTCTTGGATCGCTCTAGACTGCCCATTTTTAGGTTTTCACCCTAGAGGTCACTTCTTTCAGTCTATTTTGGTTGGATATTGATGCCAGCAGGCTCAGGCAGACTACTCTTTTTCTTCATTTTTAGGATCACTCTAGACTAGCCATTTTTGGGTTTTCACCCTAGAGGTCATTTCCTTTTTCAAAATTGGCAATCTTCGGGCCGACTTGTCTTGACTTGCCTTCAATTCGAGCTTCTATACTAATTTTCAAAACTGATATTTACTTGAAATGTGGATTCCTTGTGTCTCTTGCTCATAGTTGAAGTCTCGTTCTTGTATTGTTTGATCCGTGTGTGAAGCATATACAGTATTCTTTATTTCTCTTTTTCTTTTTTCCTTTTTCTTTTCTTTTTCATTTTTTTTTCTTTTTTCCCTTTTTCTTTCTCTCATTTTCTTCTTCTTCTTTTTATTTTATTTTATTTTTTCTTTTCTTCTCTTTTTTTCTTTCCTTTTTTTCTATTTTTTTAGACTGTCCATTTTGGGTTTTTAGCATTGAATCTCTTTCTTCTTATTCGAGTCTATGAATTTATCCTCGAATCAATACGTATCTATACTGGGTATTGATGTTATCCTCCGCTCGAAGTTAATTGCCTCTCTGCAGCTCTTCTGATATTTACTCGATCTGGATTGCTTCGGCCTTCCGATTGCTATTTCTTTTATTTTCTTTGGTTTTTTATTTGGACATATCCTTGCTTTCAACCACTTTCTTTTGATGATTTTCTGATCTTCGTATCCAATCTGTATGGTCTCCTCTCTGTCTTCTGGTAAAGTAAAAGAATACCATTTGTCGTCACATTCACGAATGTCTTGAGAAAGCCTTCAGGGGGTAGAGGTTTAGGGTCAACTCTCGTTTCAAGGATCTTAAACGACAAGTGCCTGAGAAGATAAATTCCTAAAATGGGAACTGCCCATTTTCTAAACGTTCCCTTTGTTCCTCTGTTGGCCTAAGTAAACTAGCAGATACTCACATTTACAGTATCCTCACAACATTCAATCTCATCTAAATATATGCAACTTAGAGTTGATCTTTGGATCTGAAGCAAATGTACTGTTGCATTCAAAATTTGAGGACCTGGTATAGAAATGATATATACATATGTTCATTCAAAAATGCGTGTATATGCATATGGGAGAACAAAACTACCCCATAAAGTGTTTAAAGAATCAAGAATGTAAAAATGCTTTTCTAAATGGAAATGTGATTTTTAATTCTAAAAAATATCTGTTTGGGAGTTTTTTTTCAAAGCATTGAGAATTTCTTTGCGAACTGATGGGAAAACCATAGGGACCTTCGGACTGCCTCCCGAGTACTAACTCATTCTGGTCCTTTGTAGTGTAGGCTTGCATCTTCTCTTGTTTTCCACCGTTGGATCAACTCTCTCGTCAAGGTCCCATCATTGATCAGCTTCTTGATCTCCTCCAATAAAAGTCTACATTTTCTGGTGGGATGCCCCGGTACCCCCATGTGGAATTCGCATGTGCTACTCGAGTCAAAACTATGAGCAAATGGATCAGGTGCAATCTTCATCGGCCTAGGAGAAGATAGTGACCCCTACCAAATGAGACCATATGTCTGAGATGGAATAATTCGGATATCTCTAAATATGTACTTGTTCGAGGAATTTTTCTCGATGATTCAGAGGAATCTGTCAATCTTCATCTCTTACGATCACGAGAACCTTGAAAGTGGTACCCATTTATCTCTTTATTTCCTTCTACTCTTAGCCATGTCTGGTTCGTTGAATTAAGACACAATTTTCCTTCTTGGATCATGTATTATACAAAGTCATCACATTTGCCTATCAATTTCCCGAGCATCTTATGGAAGATGGCTTGAGACATGGAAGTCACTTTCCTCTTCAGCAATGGGAGGCTGCACTTGAGCGGCTAACCTCTGCCATCTCAAAGTACATTCCTTGAAACTTTCATCAGGTTTCATCTTCGTACCCTGGAGATACTGACGACTTGGTGCTATGTCCAAAGCATATCATATCACGGTAGGTCCTGTTAGACTTTCGGGGAAGTAATGGATCGACAAATTTTCAATGCAACCCTCAATCGTTTTGCAGAATATGGTCACGTGAATCTTGGGGCATATTGTTCCGTTATCATGCGCAAATCTGGGAATCTTTGGAATCTGGAAGAATGACCAAATCAGGGTTCAAACAGAACTTTCTTACATCAAAAGCATCAAACTTCTTTTTTCTCTCTCTTTTTCTCTCGGGTCCATCTTCTAACTGCTCGAATCTTGATTTTTGAGTGTGTTCAATTCTTTTACTCACGATAAAACTCTAATTGTTCTTTGGATTACCCCCAAAAATTTTATGCAAGGTAATGATAATGTTATGTAAAATATGCCATGACTCTACAATGTAATGTAATGCAATCCTGAAATATAAACATGAATGCAATAAGGTATTGATTCCAAAAGTGATCCCCATAGAATGACGTTCATTGAGGCCAAAAGGTTTCATTATATCAGATATTAGATATTTACAGTTACTAATAAGCTTCAGTGCCTACTTTCTTAACTTCATTCAGTAGTTCGGTCAACTTGACTTCGTGGCCCAACACTTGGTCCATGTTCTGACTAAGCCTGCCACCTTGTTGACCCGTCTTACCTGTTGGGTAATATCGATCTTTGGGTCTTCATCTATCCTCTGCTTAGTCTTTCGTAGCTTGGAAGTTATCTTTTCCAACTGAATAGTGTTGGATTGTCATTGCTCTATCGTAAACTTGTTTCTATAACTCTTGTTAATGGCTAAGTTATTCTGTAGCTCATCTCTGGAGACTGTCGTACCTATTCCCAATTCCCTCAAACTTACCTGATAACAGCCTGACTTGATTCTCGCTTGACTAGTTTCTCTTCTTCCAATATTTTGAGTCGTCCTTCAACTGGACAACACCGTTCATATATTCTTTAAAGGTGACCCAATCTGATATTTTTAAACACTCAATAAAGCTTCTGGTGATCATTCTGCAAATTCAATTTTATCCAAGTTATCTCTCTCTTATCTGAGCGGGCTGAAATCGAAAGAATATCCCTCTCCTGGGATACCCCTATCTCCGATCTTCAAATTTAACTCGCTTGAGTGACCCATTTCAGCATTACTCAAACTTTGTCCTGGATATCGATTCTTTCTCGACTTTGCCCCTCGGGTGATTGTTAGCTTACTATAGAATTGGGGAACTCCGTCTTTGAAACCTAAAATTCTCATCGCGATAAGATCTTGAACTCGTTCTTCAGGGCCCGCAATCTTCAATACCGTGACCCAAACTTTCTAAACGGTAACTGTCTCCAGCACGTATGTCGTAAACTCTAGAATAAGACGGTCTCTTCGCTAGAGACTTCACCGAGGTAATAAGGCTCTTCTCGATGAATATTAGGAGTAGTTCGGTGTACCTCACAGGAATCGAGATGTACTTATTTTCATTACTTGCTTCTCGGGTTTCTTCTGGACCGAGCTCTACTTTTTGAAAGCCCGACTCAAACATACCTTCCGCCTGTTTATTGATGCGGATCACAAAAATGTTCAATTTGTCGTATTTGGCTGGCTTGGAGGTAGAATTCTGACTATCCCGCTCTCTATTCTGATCCTTAGTCGATTCTTCTTTCGGTTCGATGGATCGCTTACCTTCCGTCAAAGTATTCATCTGATTCATCACTTATTCCCTCTACTTCTTTCAACTCTTGCACTTTACTTTGCTCAATACCAGTACCGTGTCTCCTTACCATGTTTGACCTGAAGTATTCAGATGGTTCCTCTTCTATTGTCTCCGATCTTGTTCTGGGACAAAACCCTGGATCCGTGCCCTCTAATATCTGACCAGACGACCCCTTGCCAATTATGAACGATTTCTTAGATTTGAGAAACCACTTCGGGAATCAATACCCTATAAATGCGAGAATGCATGCAAATGCGGTGTTGATTCTCGAACAGTTTTTGAAAAACTTTCAATAGAGAAAATGTATGTTTGCAGGAAATTAATAATGAATTATAGGCAACAGTTGGATTTATTCTGGAGACCTTGACTTCGGGAAGCAAAACCTGTGCTCCACGTCTCGACGTCATCTTCAGGATGATGGATGACTCCGTCTTCTCCTCTTATTCTATTCTATGGACTCATGACGTCATGATCTTTATTTTTGTGGCTTCTGAAAAGGACATCAGACAATATATTTTCTTCTGTAGATCTGGGTACGTCTAAACAGGGATGGATTCTATCGATCCTAGGGGAGTACTTTAAAACTTTTTGGGGTTTAAATTAAAATTTTCAAGGATCATTTGGTTTAAAAATTCCCCCTTTTATTATCAAAAAGTTTTAACTTACTTAAAAAAACTTTTAGGTTTCTTTTTGTTATTATTATTATTCTGAAAGTTTTAGGAGGAAAAAGATTCAAAGCAAAATAATATTTTCAAATTTTTTAAAGGAGTTAAATTAAAATCTTTGAGATTTTTACAAAAGGGTTAAATGTGAATATTTAAAATTGGGGTTCTGCGACCCTGACTGAATCTTCTGCGTCGCACGTGCCTTACTATCGTACTGTCTTCCTTCTCGATTGATATTTGCTCGGCCTAACTTGATACTGTAATATTATCGTTTCCGGCAAAACGAACTTTTTCTATTTTGAAAGCCTTTTAATGAATTGTTCTTGAATCAACACCATGTCATGATATGCAACATAAATGCAAATAAAGGCGTTGATTCTGCTGGTAATCACCCTTTCGAACGACTTTCATGGGAATTAAAGGGTCCAAATTACAAAAAAGAGTCCACATTACAAAAGGAGTCCCTATTACAAAAAGAGTCCCTATTACAAAAAGTCTTAATTACAAAACAAAGTTCTACACATAAGCCCTAGCTCTACCTCCTAGCTCCTTGATAGCTCTGGGCAACTTTATAAGTCTTGGTGCTTCTTCCATGTCTGGGGTTATGAAAGGTCGGAGAGCCGCGGCTTCGGTAGCTAAGTCATTCACACGCCTTGCAAATGTCCACCATCAGGGTCTCGTGTGTATACTTTGGCACTACACGCTTGCTCAGCAAATTGTTACCTCGGATCTGTTGATTAATCTCTGACCAATGTCGTACAACAGGATCGGTGTCGTCCTTCTTAAGACACCTTTTTTCCATGATGAAGGATTTTCTAATCGGGCAAACCACTTGAATCAACGCCTCTATGTAATGTGGATGCAATGATAATGCAACAAAAGTATGCGTAAAATAAAAATAAAAATAAAACACAAAAAATGAGTAAGTACCGGATAAAAATAATAAATACATAAATAAAGGGCAAATTAAACAAACAAAATAACCCTATTTATCACGTCTAAAACACCTAGGTTGTCCTCATGGCTCTAACATGGTGGGTTTCTATGTTCTCTATATGCAGTTTTGGTTCTATGAGGTACCCGAACTGTCCTTACTGTCCTCTACTAAGAGTAGCAAGGCCCCCGATCATCACCCATTATAGGCTCCTTTCAACTGGGTTCAATTCAGGGGGACCCATTCGCTTATGCCTGCACGAATGAACGATTTCCTTACGAAAACATAAGGTACTCGAGCCCCGAAGGTACTTGCTAGGCCTACACGGGAGAACGATATCTCCACGAAAGCATTAGCGTTTTCCCCCCACTTAAAAAACAGGTTTATATGCCAAATTTTAAATACGTTAAAATAAACGCGCAATTACAACCGAATATTAATTTAATAGTCACTTTAATCCGGAACTTCTAATATTATTAAAGCGTTAATTATTTGAAAAGGCTTGACTCTCTTTATTTTGTTAAAAAACAAAAAATGTTCCCCAGCGGAGTCGCCATCTGTAGCGATGTCCTCTTTCGCTAAAAAACAGGGTTTTCGAAGTGTTTGTGGTTGTCTTTCAGGTATTAAAATATTTATTCCGTGGGGTTTTAAAAAACCGCATTTTATTTAGAAATTGGAGTCGCCACCGGCCACTTAGGTAGGCCAGACACCATAAAACCAGAGATTCGAAAATTGTTGGGTTCGGGAGTCGGTTACGGGTGGGGAAGGATTAGCACCCCCACACCGTCCAAAATTGGTACTTTAATAATTACCGCTTTATTAATGTTAGATTTTCCGGATTAAAGTGACGATTAAGTTAAGATTCGGTTATAAGTGCAAGTGGATTTTAAAGGCCCCGTTATCCGAGAGTAAACGCCCAACCACTATCACTACGCCTGATACTGGCCCCGTTTACGCTCGGATAAAAGGCCACCGCATTGACATTATATATTCCATTATGCAAACTTGTGAGCAAAATATAAAATATGGCAAATAATTTAAATACAATACAAATAAATATTAACATAATAGAATACTAATCTAACATAAATAAAATACTAATCTAAAACATACATACATAAATATTAATCTAACTCATAAATAAAAACAAATTTAACATAAATAAAATGCTAACATTCATAAATATTAATCTAAACCACAAATAAATATTAATCTAACACATAAATAAAAATGAATCTAACATAAATAAAATATTAATCTAAAACATAAATTTAAAACATAAATGAATACTAATCTAAAACATAAATAAACATACAAACTAAAAAATAAGAATACAATTTTAAAATAACTAATACTTCATTAAATTATGAAAATTACAACACAAATAAAAGGGAAGAAAATATACCTAACTAGGAGCTCGAATGACAAACCCCGACTGAACCCCACTGAGATCTACCACGACCTCTCCAAAAATATTAACTAGATCGGATCCAAAATAGGACCCCGATCGAATGTTGGATCGAACCAACTAGGGCTGTGGACACTGCCCCCAGCCCCGGCCAGCCTCGCGGCCAGCCTAGCTCCCAATTGGGGAGCTAATTTTCTTGCCAATTTCATGGCAATTTTGGCGTGTGATTGGCTGCCCCATTGCAAGCCTTTACATAGGCAAGGGGTGGGTGAAATGGGGGTGACGTGGAGCATGCTGCTCCACGCAGTTTCTTTTTTTTTACTTTTTAATTTTTTAATTAATAATAATATATATTTTTTATAATTATTATTTTTTTGATTTTTCATTAATTTTATATTAATAATAATATTATTAAAATAATACTAATAACACTAAAACCCGGTCAAAAATGAATGATTGCAACAGTACCAACAGATGATAACATTGTTGATCCACTGACAAAGCCTTTGATGCAGTAGAAGCATGATCATCAGACAAAGTCACTTGGTATTAGATACATGAGTGATTGGTCTTAGTGCAAGTAGGAGATTGTTAGAGTATGCCCAAAGACCAATCATAAGATGATTGTAAAAGACATTTGTTTTTACCTTGTTCATTCATAAAGAGACATTGCTATTATTATTTTCAGTTATAATTCTACGTGCATAAATAAACTAAATTACAATAAAGTCCTTAGAATAATATGATTATTCTTAAATGTTCTTAGTCGAGTATTGTTGTGGGAATAGACAACAATAATGCATTAAGACTAATATGTAGTTGATTGATGACAAAGTGTTGTCATTGACATGGAGATGTCAAAATCAATACATAAGTATGCGTTAGAGAACGACATACTGGACTGACCTGCTATGAGCATGTTTCTTAGATTATTATGTGACAGTCATAACATTTCTCATAGTGATAACTACATGTATGATCTTCATACTTGAGATCATCATTATTTCAGCATCGTGAGTGACATATTTTGATACAGTCAAACGTGTGTCGTAACTAACTACTTTATAAAGACTGATATTGGATATATCACAATCTATGTAGTGGGATATAGTTGATCAAGATTGGATTTGTCCCTCCTACATAATATGAGTAATATTGTAGGCCACTTGATTGAGTAAGACTAGAAATGCATTGTCATGCTCGAATAAGTTGATATGAGATATCATAGTTATTCGTTTATAATAGTCTACTCAAGATATCAAGAAATATTAGATGGACTATACAAGTGTGATTGTTCCATGACTTGTGTCCAATCTAGATATAAAGGACAAAAGGATGTAATACATGAAAAAGAGTTAATCACAAAAAAGTTATGTCGAATCATGATTTCTTGTAACTTAGGTGATAATGACATATTGCTAGATGTCACCCATTGTTTGTAATATTAGAAATGTTCTAATATTTACTACTAACATTACATGAACCTACAGGGTCACACCCACGGTAGAAATGAGCATATATTAAACGAATTATATATGTACAAATTTGTTGTACACGAATTTAGTTAAATTAATATATATTTGATATATATATATACATATATATAATTTAACTATTGGATAAATATTAAAAGAAAATAATTATTATAACTATGACTCTTTTAATATCTATATATATATAAATAATATAATTCGATTTAAATTAATATATATTGAAATCCTAATTAAAGTTGAATTGGGATTATATACATTAATATACATTGAAATCCTAATTAAGTTAAATTGGGATTATAGATATTTAATATATATATATTGAAATCCTAATTAAAGTTGAATTGAGATTATATATATTTAATATATATATATATATATATATTGAAATCCTAATTAAGTTAAATTGGGATTATATATAATTAATATATATATATATATATATACATTGAAATCCTAATTAAAATTGAATTGGGATTATATATACTTAATATATATTGAAATCCTAATTAAGTTGAATTGAGATTATATATATTTAATGTATATATATATATTGAAATCCTAATTAAAGTTAAATTAGAGTTTAAAGAGTTTTATATGCTCGTTTCAATTGGGTGAACTACGTAGAGGTCGGAGTGTTATCGTTGCGACTTAGGAATAAACATCGTGGAATCGTGATTGGATATCTATCTCCTTTAAATTCAGAATTTCAGATTTTAAACAGGTAATTCTTCACCATTATTCACCCCGATTCGTTCCTCGTACATGGATCTCTGGTGGTAATCGTCGGATAATTTTTTCGTTGCGCCATGAGGTGTACTGGCGTGACCCAACAGGGTCAATTAACAGGTCGGATAAAATTGGATCTCGGGTCATTTCAATCGGGTTATATCGATTATTTGCCAGGTTAGTCTCACGTTCGGATTGATCGGGTGCAGGTCAGATTCGGTTACTACAGTATCAGATCTAACTCGAGTTCGGGTCAACAACAGTCGGTTACAGATCGATTTCGGGTCATCACTTCCTCGGGTCAAAACAAATTCTGACTCGTGTAGGTTTCAGTCAGATTTTTGGGTCGGGTCAGCTTTTTACATCTCTACCCATGTTCTTTTCATCGAAAGAATATTCAAGTAATATTGATATATTTTATAGGAAAATACATGATACACTAGCGGTGAAAACATTTTGTTTCGACAAGCGCCTTAATTTTAGAGGTTAAAGATCCATTTTAGGGTTTATAGTTTAGGGGGTTTAGGTTTAGGGTTTAGAATTTAGAGTTTGTAGTTAGAATTTATGGTTTAGTGTTAGGATATAGGTTTTAGGGTAATATGGTAGAGATTTAGGTTTTTACCTATAACCCCTAAATTCTAACCTTAAACTCTAAATTCAAACCACAATCCTTAAATTCTAAGTACATAAACCTAAACCCCTATGAACCCTAAACTAAATCTCTAATCCCTAAAATTAGAGCGCTTGTGGAAACAAAATGTTTCCACTGCCAGTTGGTATAATTAACCCTATTTTATTTAGTTATTTTAAATAAGTTATCAAACTATACTAATTTTTAACATTAAGTGTCTAAAATATTTTTTTGATAAAAATATGTGTTTAATGTATAGTCAGCTATAATTTTAAGTGTCTGGCCGTTTAAAAAAATCGTTAACCATTAAGAAAATATGTGTTTAATGTATAGTCTATTATAATTTTAAAAAAAAACTTAAAATTCTCAAAATCCCCCTAAAACCTTAAATTCGTAAAACCCAAAACCACAAATCTTCAAATTGTCATCGTTGCCGTCGTCGGACACCACCATTGCTATTGCCGAATGCTACCGCCCATTTCCTTCAGCCACTCATCACCGGTAACCGAGGTACGTGTAACGACCCAAATAGCAGGTCAAAAGTTTGGATCGTGGATTCGGATTTTTGGATATTTGATTTGAGTTTTATTAATTTGAATTGAGGATTAAGTTGAAAGAAAACATAATTTGGAAGGCCAATGTAGTGAATTTAGTGGCTATCATGTAAAAGGCCAAATTTTGGTGTCTAAAGCGAAATGTTTTAATAAGTGCAATGGTAGTGATGGTGATTTACCCATCAAGGCATGGGGAGCACAAAGTGGGCTGTTTTTTTTAGTGAAAAGGGGGGAAATCAAAAGAATTTAAAAACATATAGAGAGAGAGGAATAAGAGAGAAATGTTAGAGCTAGAGGGAGAAAGTTTTGATTGGTTATCGTCTGATGGCCCATTTTCGATATCGCCGATGTCGTTGGATTCGTCTCACTGTTCCGAGTCAGTTGTCATTTTCTCCATCATCATCGGAGTTGCAAGGAACAAAGAAGTTCATTCGCAAGGAACCACCGTTTTTTGTCGCGTTATGAGGCCACCAATAAACTCCATGTCTTTAGAGAAGTTGGTCTGGAGCTCGTCGTCATTGTCCGGCCACCGGAGGATGTCGTACGTGTCGTCACCTATAGGTGGGCGTGCCTCGCCAGTTGAACTGAGTAGTGGCCTGGTGGACCAGACCAGTTAGGCTGAACCGGTTTGGGTCAGTTTACTGGACCGCACCGCATAGGCCAACTGCATCGCAAGCCTAACGCACGATCAGACTACACTGCACCGTCGTTGTCGCAGGTGACTGGCATTGACTTTTTTGAGGGATCCAACCTGGGAATTTTTTAACATTCTGAGTCTGTTTTCGCAACCCGTTTCACCAAATTTGAACCTGATAAGCTATTTTTACGCGTTTAACCTTGCGAATTAGTTAAAAATATGTGATTAATTAATAGATATTGTATTCGTTGTTATATGAGGATTATTTAGGATTGAATATTGGGCCAAGTGAAGTAAACATAGAGCTTCATGAGGATTTATCGCTAGTGCTCGAGGTTAGTACACCTCGAACTCTAAAATACTTCATGAGCATCATTAGTGTAATTACCTTGCTTGTTAGTGTTTGCAAAATAAGTAGACAAAAATAAGCATTTTTAGAGACCAATATTATGAGACTTGGTAATTATAAGATGCATGATGAGTTTGAGAATATTCGAGACTTGTAAGGGTCTTAGAGATCGTGTAGGGTCACTCGTTATGTATATAGATACCGATGATTTATTGATTAATGAATTCTAATGATATGATTCCTTGTGTGCTAGTTGAATGGTTTAGTGCATTGACGAAAACCATGTCAAAGGAAATAAATACCAGCATTCGAATAAATGACCATAAAGTCGGTAATTGATATTAAATGATTAAATGTGTTAGTAAACAAGCCCTAATGACTTTCATAAGCTTTAGAGATTGATCTAAGTCTCGTAAATATTGTAATGCACTAATATTGTAGAAATCGTGAATGTGGTATCAATACGAGCTTCGACTGTACCGATACGCTATTCGATGTTGTATTAGTACGGTCTACCCGTATCAGTACTTGGGAAAATTAAGGTTTCCAATAAGTAATTTCTGTGTCGGTATGTGTGAGAGTATCGATAATAGGTACTGTATCGATACTTGTGTTCGAGTACCGGTACCCATTGAGCTGAATAATCAATACTCGTACCAGTACTTGGGAAAATTAAGGTTTCCAATAAGCAATTTTTGTGTCGGTATGTGTGAGAGTATCGATAATCGGTACCGTATCGATACTTGTGTTCGAGTACCGGTACCCATTGAGCTGAATAATCAATAATGCTATCTAAGGATGATAATTGATGTGTATGATTAATGCCTAAATAATTGAGATAACATGGATTAACGGAGATAATAAATGAGATTAATTTTATACTTCTCCATAATGTATTAACAACATGGTAATGTAAAATAAATAATGTGTTGGCGATTAGCAACAATAGGGAGATCCTTGGGATCACATTGCTTGTATGTCAGATAGACATTTGCTTGGTAGAGACATTGATTGATAGAATCTGAATACCTAGAGAGCGTGTTGCAACACCGTGGTCAAAGATGTCGAATGTACGTTCTCGATGCTGTGTGACCTCGAGCCTCATTCGATGATACTCGAGGAGAGATTCCGAGTATGGGTGTACGTTCCTGAGGCTGTGTGACATTGGGCCTCACTCCAAGTTTGTGGTTCTACTTTGTGTGCTTTTGCCTTGATGATCTAATGAAATCTCGGGTATGGTTGGGCCTTGCGTGTCATGTATGATGTTTTGCATGATGAGAGCATGTGTTTAAGCGACTAGTGCTAGCGCCACGTGTTTATCATCTCTTATTATTGCTAGTACTAGCTTGCGTGCTTATTTGTATGATTAGCATAAAGTATAGTGGAGTAGATGTGTACCGATGAGCTTTTGTAAGCTCGATGCGTAAGTTGGTAGATCGATCAGGAGCTCAAGGAGCACGATCAGTATGGGATTCCAACAAGCGGTGATTTTTAAAGTACGAAATTTGTATTTAGTGGGCTGTGTATTCATAGGACCTTACTAGGTGAAGTTTGTAAATATTTTAGTTAATCAAGCATTTTAATTATAAGTTATTTTGGTTGAGAATTCACGTTTTGTAAACTAAGTGATGAATTGTTTAATGAATGTTTTATTTTATAATGATAATGATTTTAAAATTGCCGCAAAGTATGTGTTTTAAATTGGACGGGTCGGGTCAACGATCCAATGCGACATTCGGTCGGGGTGTTATAGTGTACCAATTGGACGTCATTTGGCTAGTACCATTCATGTTCGTCGTTCGATTGACACGCCTCTCATTGGTACCGACGATGGTTGGTTGAGTAAAATGGGTGATAACCTCCAGCGACGGTAGTGGTGGGGTTCGACAACAATAACGACCGCAATTTGGGGATTTTAGGAATTTGAGAATTTTTTGGAGATTTTGATTTTTTTTAAAATGTTATTTTCTTTTTTAATTTTTTCTAAAATTAAAAAAAATGTCACGTTCTTAATGAGTAACGATTTTTTAAACGGTCGGACACTTAAAATTGTAAAAGACTAAACGTTAGACACATGTTTTTACCAAAAAATACTTTAGGCACCTAAAGTTAAAAAAATGTATAGTTTGGGCACTTATTTTTATATTAAGCCTTTTATTTAAGAACATCTAATTTTTATTGCTCAATATAAGAAAATGTTAATATAGCGAGATGAACAATGATTTATGCAAAAATGGTGAAACTGAGTTGGTGCTTGGAAGAAAAGAATTATTATGACTCCGTTCAGCAATAATTTTCCAACGAGCATTGGAGCACCAAATGAAAAAAACAATGGTAAATAGAGACGAGAAACACGCTGAACAAACTTTTTTTGTCTGATTTAACGCTCAAACGAGAGTTCCGCGCAACTAATTTATTTAACTTCTCTGAAAACTGTCGTTGAATACCAACCAGCGTATAACTATCTTTGCTAAACGGGCCCTACATCATTTTGGACATGTTTCTTTCTTGTCATTTAGATATTATGTCCCGTAGTAAATTAGGTATGGTGGCCGGGAATTGAAGTGTGGAAAGGTCAAATATTAATGCAAATTAATTGGCTGCTTGAAGTTGAAGATATGGAGAAGGACCTCTTAATTATTAACATTGATTGAAAACATAACTAAAATCCAAGAAAACAATATGTACGTGTTTTTCTCTTACAAGGAAAGATCATAGAACTGATTAACTAACTAACTATCTATGTGACATGAACAGCTCATTGATTTAAGTGATGCAAAAATGAAAGGCCACACAACATATACATAAAAAAACTTTAGCCGTATACCTTTGGAGTTGTCATCTTCTTCTTTTTGTTTTTTATTTACCGACAACGATATCAGTTTTAGCATTAATCGTCGATCATCGAAATTTATTGTTTTTTTTTGCTCTCCTATTTCTCGTCGTTTGCTTTATTTTTCTTTTTTTCTCTTCTTCTAGTTTTTAATAAATAATTATGTCATTGTACACACTTTACTTTACCTTTTGACACGTTTTTCTATGTCTTTTGGTACACTTTTCTTTCCTTCATCGGTCGTTTGATTGTTTTTTCATTTGGCTTTCTAGTATGGTTGAATTTGACACCGCCACGACAGATCAAGATGGTGTTGTTTTGTTTATCTTGTTGATCTTCCTATTTTTGGACCCTCAAATTGGATTTGAACACGCCCTCACAATCCTCGTTTCTTGTTCGGGATTGAGTTGTGCTAATGACCGTGTTGTCAACGTGTCTTATTGTAATACATATTTTATGTTATTTGTCGATGGTTTTACCTTTTATCGATGATCTTTGGTGATGTTTGTGTCTATCTTTTGTTTCGAGTCTTTGGGTTGTGTTTTTACTTTTTCCTTAGTCATGTTATGATCTTGGGACGCTAGTTTCTTGTTTCAATGGTTATAGGAATATGACCAGATTAAGTGTTTTTGTTTACTATATTATAAACTTTCATTATAATTTTGGATATATTATTGTTCAATAAAACTAACAGATTTCAATTAAAAAATGAAAAGGTGTCAGGTATGATGATTTTATAATTTTTATTGATTAGTTGAAGCCTGGAAAGATTAAAAAGAATCAAACAAAATCTATTCGTGTTAAAAAAAATATTAGGCTAGTAAAAAAACATTTTTATTAGAAAAACTCTAAAACATGCGACACATCACTACACACCACTAACGTTATACACTATTAGGGATGGACATTTGAAGGGACTAGGGGTCATGGTCTCCTAAAATTTTGAGAAATTAAAATTTTTCCTTAAACTTTAAAAAATTTTAATTTGGTCCCCTTAAATTTTTTAAAAATTCATATTAAACTTTAAAATTTTGAATATTATTAATTAAATCACTTCTCATAATTTTTAAAAGCTCTTGTTAAATCTCTCAAAAATATTGAAAATTTTAGTTAAACCCTCAACTTTTTGAAAATTTTAGCTAAAACTCCAAAAATTTTAATAATTTTAGTTGCCCCAAACTCTTACCCAAGTTCTGCCATTGCACACCGCTAACACTATTATGACTTTTAAATAAATATTAAAATTCACAGGGGTTCAACATGTAATTAACCATATTTCGAAATAAAACTAGAATTTAGGTTGAATAACTTTTTCATATTTTTATTTTTTAGTCATTCATTTATTCATCAACGTCATTGTAACAACCCAATTTTCGGGTTGATCATATGGTATTTAGTTTCGACTCAAATATTTAATTCAAGTATTAAATTGAAGGGATGATATCTTGGAAGATTAATTTTAAGGTAAGTGATGACCGTTTTGTGTAAAGATAAGAGGTTGGGGGTTTATCATGCAATTATACCGAAATGTGATGGAATGTGCTTCCTTTTGAATTAAAGTGATGAAAGGGGAGGGGAAATCAGATTTCACATTTCCCCTTTCTCTTCTTTTCCCCTTTATCTTTTCTCTCTTTTTTTCTTCCACAAGCTTTCAAGTCTGATCTACCAATATCGGAGTGTTTGTTTTTTGACACCTCTATTGTCATCGTGAGTCGGTCGGTGGCCGTGGCATCACCGTCGGAGTCGTCGTGGAGGGGGTGAACGGAGTGACGTTTTGGATTGTTCAAATAAAGAGGTTCGAGTGCTCAAAACACAAAACCGAGGCTTCCATCGTGTTCATTGGCTCGATAAAGTCAATCTGGGTGTTTGTCGTTGCTGTTTGGCCACTAGAAGCCATCGCACGCGCGTGGACGACGTCCGTTCGGGGAAGGCAGTTATATTAGTCGTAGGGCCAGCTGTGGAGCCGGC
This sequence comes from Hibiscus mutabilis, assembly GCA_019671005.1. Lineage (NCBI taxonomy): Eukaryota > Viridiplantae > Streptophyta > Magnoliopsida > Malvales > Malvaceae > Hibiscus > Hibiscus mutabilis. The sequence continues at coordinate 15,319,631 of CM033717.1, read as the reverse complement.
CTGCTAGCCGTAAGCCGAGCCAGCCATCAGTTGCCATTGACCGCCGCCGCCGCCGTTGACTTTTTTCGGGGACCCAACCTTGGGTTTCTAGATGTTCTGATTCTGTTGACGCGATTCTTTTCACCAAATTCGAACCCGGTAAATTGTTTTTATGCATTGGACCTTGTGGATTAGTTAATGAATGAGGTTAATTAGTATTTGTGGTATTCGTATATTTATGAGGTTTGTTCATTCTGAATACTGGATCAAGAGGAGCATTTGAGGAGCTCGAGTAAGGATTTATTGATAATTGCTTAAGGTTAGTATACCTCGAACTCCTATTGCTTCATGAGCATCATAAAATGTGATTGCTTTGCGTTTTAGTATATGTAAAAATAGGTAGACGATGAATATGCATGTTTAGAGACCGATAGTTTGAGACTTGATATAAGTGAGGCATGATTATGTTGTGAATATGATGAGACTCATGGAGGCTTTAGAGACCGTGTATGGTCATTTGAGATGCTTGTATAATTATTTGATGACTGATTGATTGATTGATAATTGTGATGCTTTGTATGTTGTTCGTATAGATTGACGTGATTCGATAAGAATTATACTTAAGGGATAAATACTCGAGTAAATGATTATAAAATTGGTAATTAATATTAATTGATTAAATGCGTTAGTAATCAAACCTTAATGACTTTTCATAAGTTTTAGGGAGCAAGTAAGGCCTCGTGAATCTTGAATTATGCTTAGACATTTTAAGCTAGTGATTAAGGTATCGGTACGGGCTTTAGTTGTACCGATACGCTATTCAACTTTGTATCGGTAGCGTATCGGTACAGGTCGACCTGTATCAGTACTTAGGGAAATTGAGATTTCTAGTAAGCAGTTTCAATATAGGTACGTGTGTGAGTACCGATACCCGAGGGTGCTGCATCGATACACGTGTTTAAGTACCGGTACCCAAATTCGCTAAATAATCTATAAATGCAAATTAAGGATGAAAATTGATGTGCATATAAATAATTGGATTATGCCTTGTTTAAATGGGATAGCATGGATTAATGAAGACAATAAATGAGATTAATTATACACATCTTCATAATGTATTAGCAACTGGTAATGTAAAATAAATGATGTGTTGACGATTAGCAGCAATAGGAGATTCTTGGGATCGCGTTGCTTGTATGACAGATAGACATTTAATTGGTTGAGACGATGATTTATGGGATCTGGATACCCAGTGAAAGAGTGTTGCAACACTATGGTTAAAGATACTGAATGAAGGTTACCGATGCTATGTGACTCGGGCCTCATTCGAAGATATTCGAGGGGGATTCCGAGTATGAGTGTATGTTCCGATGCTATGTGGCCCAACTTCACCCAAAGTGTATGTTTCGATGCTATGTGACCCGGTCTCACCCGGAGTGTATGTTCCGATGCTTCCTGACCCAGCCTCACTCCAAAGTTGTTGTTGTTGTTAATATGTGTTTTTGCCTAGATGATATGATGAGATATTGAGTATGTTTCGGCCATGAGTGCCATGTATGATGATTTCTTTGATGAGAGCATGTGTTTAAGCGACTAGTGGTAGCACCACGTGTTTATTTATCTCTCCTTATTGCTCGTATTAGCTTGCATGCTTATGTTTATGATTAGCATGAAGTATAGTAGAGTAGATGTGTACCACTGAGCTTTGTAAGCTCAGTGCTCGGAATTGTTGTTTTCGTGTGTATGTTGATCGTCGGATCGTGGGATCGATAAGCACTATCAGTACGGGATTCTAGCATGTGGTGTTTTCCAGAGTACGGTACTTGTGTTTAGTGGGTTGTGTATTCATAGGACCTTAAGTGGTGGAGCCTGTAATTCTTATTTTGTAAATTGTATTAATCAAATCGAATGTCATATTTTGGCCTTAAGCCCAAGTTTATTGCAACCAAGTATTTTCATCGTCTTCATCTTCTGTTACTGTTCTTGATGACTTCTTAAAAAACAACCTTAAATATTATTATCGGTTCAGTTCTAAGATTAAAAACTTCCAAACATGGGACCAGCCTTGCGTGTCTAGCGAGACTTGGACATGTGGTTCAGTTCTAGCAATGTATTCTCACGATGCTTGCAATCAATTATTGGGGGTTCTAAAATCTGTTGATAACCAAATTATTTTCAGAGTTAAAGAACAGTAACGGGAGAAGAAGATGACGAAGACGATGAAGGGATGAAAAATTAGAAAAAAGTGTAAACTATTGGATGGTCACTTATGTTTAGTAACTGTACATTTTTTATCACTAATTTTAAAAAAAATGAACGTTATAGTCACTTATGTTTTTGTTGTATAAACTTATAGTCACTAGAACATTTATCACCGTTAACCTTTAACAGAAAGGTGATCTAGCAGATTGAAAAATTGTCGCGACCATTTTTAAAATCGAATGTGTGAAAATGCTAGACGGTTGATTTTGAAATCGGGGTTTTTGTTCATTTTAGTTAATCTTGAAATTTAAGTTTGAAATTGGAATTTTACCATTTTTAATTTGATCTTGAAAATTAAAGTTTTTATATTAAAATCGATTTTCCCTTATTTAATTTTGAAAACAATTTGGAGTCGTCACCGGTCACTTTGGTAGACCGAACACCATAAAGACAACTAGAGATTCTTTTTCTTAAAATTCGAGTTCGGGAGTCGATTATGCGTGGGGAATGATTAGCACCCCCACAAACGCCCGTTATCGATACCTATTAATTTTACGTGGCATTTTGGCATTCCGAATGATAACTTGCATTTAATTTAACCATAATTATCAAATGGATTTTAATTCCAAATGAAGATATCTTTTTATAAGAAAATGCATTTTTATATCGAATGAGATTAAAAGCGCCCTATTAAGAAGCATCTCATTCATATTCATAAAAATGTATTTTCAACATAAAAGGTTTCAAATGCATGATTCATTATTGTCTCGTTCATTTAAAGTATAAACTTAATTAGGCTCTATTTAATTAAGTTAATTAAACTATGAATATCATTTAAATTTAAAGACCTTTATGAGACAATACCAATTGATTGAATACCGTCCATCTTAGAACCCCAAGATTTAAATGATATTCACTAATTAAAATGATTATTTTAATTATTTAAAGTGATAACCTAATTAAGGTTCTATTAAAAAATAACTAAGTGTTTTTATTTGATTATAGGTTGTAGTATATATTTAAATGTACCCCTTTAAGGCCAATTTTGAAATAACACCCTATTGCAAGCAAGTGGAGCACCATCCGATTTCGAACCCTAAAGTTGCCATTTAAAATACACTAATTTACTATAGTGATCTTCCTAATTTAATTATTGTATCCTAATTGAACTTAAAACTAAAGCATATAACAATTAATTAAAGCTAAGTGAATTTATTATCTAGATATTAAAACTATATGCCCAATTTAAAAAATGCAATCATAAATATAAATTAAACAAATAAATTAAACACATTAAATGAATTAGCATTAAAAACAAGACTAAATTGAGTTTTATTAAAACAATAGAGCTCAATTCTATTTTTTTTTTTAAAGTAAAAGCCCAATGACTTATAAACCAATACATGAGCCCAAATAACCAATGGCCCAAAGAAACATGGATCAATTGTCCGATCCAGGCCCCTTGCGGGTCATCTGATCTGGCCCGACAAAAATGCGCGGGTTATTTGACCCGACCCATTTGATCCTCGCGGGTCTCCCAAACTCGGCACCAAAATGGTGCCGTTTGAGTAGGGCCATAAAAGCCCAATTTTAAGCTTCTCCCTTCATTTTTGATAACGCCTCTTTCTCTCCTTAATCTCCCCTCTCTCTCTAAACACTATCAACCCAAACACTCTAAACCATGATTTACCCCCTAAAACGAATCAAACTCACTTGTTCTTCGTCAAAACCATCATCGTTCTCCCCATTTTCCAATCCATACTAACAGCAATCCTTCGTCTTTTCTTGTTTTTTGAAGATCAAACTTCAAATTTTCACAAGAACACACCCTGTGTCCTTCATTTTTCCACCACTCAATCCACCATAAACACCTAAAAGCCTAACACTACTTGTTTCCCAAGATCAAACTCCCACATCTGTTCAAAAAAACAACCAATATTCTTCATCCTTTCCCTTTTCGATCTACAATCGCCACCCCTAATCAATCCCGGCCTATTCGTCGGTCACCGAAGGCGGTGCCGGCCACCATTGGCCACCGTCTCTGATCATCCCCTACTTCACTCTGGTCACTTTTGCTTCTTCCGACCACCGTCTGGTTTCGGCCGGCCGTCGTGAGGCGATTTTCGGCTGCCACGCCAAAACTCTAAAAACTCTCAAAATTTTTCTTTTTTGTCATAAAACCTAATCTATTGCTTCATTCAACAGAATCACCCGTCTTTCTCACTTAAACTAACTACCCAAGCTATCTCATTTTCGACTCCAGCAACGTTGCTAAATCTCTCCGGCCATCACAACATTTCTGGCAACAAACAGATAAACCCTAACCTTATCATTATTTTATTTTTTAGCTACTATTTAGCTGTAAATCTAGATCTAATGATTTTTACATTCTAATGTAGGGAAATAAAAGAAGAAGCTGAAATATACCTCACGACGAACTCCGGTGATAATCTCTAGCGGCCTTTCCTTCCCCCAACGACTTCTTAAATTCTGGTAAGCTCTTCAGCTCCCTTTTCTCTCTCTTCTTTAATTATTGTGCAACGATTGACCTTTATTAATTAATTTTTCTCTCTCCAAGGGTTTTTATAGCGGCTAACGATGATGACACCAGCGATGGGCTTAATCCTCATGAAACACTATCCAGCCAATCTCGAGCTGCCACGTGGCTATTTTGGCGGGCCAAAAAAGCACAAGTGGGTTTTGTGTTTTCTTGGGCCAATTTTGGGCGGGAAACTGATTGAAATTGAGAACTTGGGCTTTTATTTGCAATTTGGTCTCTTTGATACATGTAAATGGACACTTATTTGGATTGTTTATTATATTTAATTATTGGGCTTATTATTTATTTATATTTTGGTATTGTTTATAGTTAAAAAGATAATATATACGAGTACCCGGGTAAAATTAGGGTGTTACAAAAATAAAAAAGTAATGTTTTGTTCACTTACTTTACTAATTTCTCATATTTTGGTCACTAAGCCGTTAATCCTTAGTCAGGTGATATGGCATGTTAGTACAAAGGATATTTTTTAATTTGTCCCTTGAACTTTAGACAAAATATCAGTTTGACCCCTAAATGTTCTAAACCTCTCTTTTAACCTACTTGTCATCGTCACCCCTACTAGTGATGGCTTCGACTACCACCACCACCTTCCCCTCCTCCTCCGTTTGTCTCCTTCCCTTCTTCTACAATAGTAGTTTTGTGACTGTTTTCACCAAAACTTCACATTTTGTCTCTTAATTCTCAAATTTTCAATGTTCAATTTTCTGCTGCCATCATTTGCTGGATGTTACTTTCTTAAAAGATATTGCATAAATTATTCAAGTAAAGTATCATTGAACTTTGATCCATTGTAGTAGTCATTGTTTTATTGCCTTTCTTTTCGCCTAATCACACCGCCTTTTCGACACTCATCAAATACATGTCGTTTTGCTTCCCTTTTCTCCTACCATCTGCTAGGTCCTTCCTTTTGTCCGTAGGCATTGAAATTTCGGGCTGCAACAGCTTCTGCCCTTTTAGCTTGAGCACGACATTTTGAGAAGAAACAAAAGGAGATAAAGGATGACAAAGAGTGTGAGAAGAAGAGGATAGAGACAAGGTGGTCGGATCCATTGTCGTCGGAGAAGATTGTCGGAGTGGCACCCACAATGAACGCCAACGATGTGGATAAAAAAGAGGTTGAGAGAGTTTAGGGGCCAAACTGATATTTTATTTAAAGTTTAAGGGTTAAATTAGAAATTAACCTTTTTTAACATGACACATCACTAGCCTAACACAGATTAATAGTTCAGCGACTAAAATTTGATTCTTTGATAACATAAGTGACCAAAATGTTAATTTTTTAAAACCGGTGACCAAAAGTGAATAAAACTAAAATAAAAGTGACCATTCTTGTAGTTTACCCTTTTATTTTTTAACATGCCAGATCACCTTTTCCGTTAAAGGTTAACGATGATAAGCGTTTTGGTGACCATAAGTTTACACAATGAAAAGTGACCATAACGTTCATTCTTTGAAATTGATGACCAAAAGTGTATGCCGACTAAACATACTCAGTGGTTTGCCCTTAAAAATAAGAAAATAAAAAGATAAAATAGTTATTCGACCCAAATTCTAATTTTGTTTTAAAATATGATAAATCATATGTCAAGTCTCTATAAATTTTAATATTTATTTAAAATTTATTAATAAATTAACAGAATAAAACATTATATATAATTAATAGAGTGTAGCAATATGTGTCGTTCGTTCTAAACTCGTAACTTTATAACTCAACGCGGAGAAGAAACAACACTCGAACAGGCTATCATAACAAGTTGATCCCATTACTAGTCTTTACTTTATTTCTTTTAACTTTTACTACAAAACTAATAAAATAGAGGCTTAAATATCTTTTTCGATCTTTTTAATTGTATTTAAAAATTAAGTAATCGTTTCTTATTATAGATCAATTCGGATCTTTATTTAAAAACTTATGATTAATTAAACACCTTGTTGCTAACTGTCATTAGATTTGTTGACATGACAACATCTAATTTGGCTGAAAGTTTTCTCCTTAAACCATTAAAAATTAAAAAAAAAAAACTTAAAGAATTATTAAAAGATTCTAAAATTAATTATAAAATAAAAATATTTTAATTATGCATTTTTAATAATTATAAAAAATATAAAAATTCTAACAAAATCTAAGATTTTTTTTAAAAAAAGTTTAATTAATTTTATTTATTCAAAAACAAAAAATAATTAGAATATGTGATATAGTGAATTTTTATGTGAAAGTGGATAATTTTAATAATTTAACATCATAATATATAATAAAACCGATCAATTGAATTATGATGTTTCATTTCCAAATGATTTTTAGTATCTTTTAAGATTTTTGTTAGAATTTTATATCTTAAAAATATGTTTTTAGGATTTTTTTCATTTTAATTATTTAAGAGGAAATAGATAATTTTTTGCCTACCCGACCCACATTGAAAAAATTAACGATAATTAATGTGATTAACGATGATTGTAATTAAGACTTAATTGAGATGAATACTTTAAATTTTTTGAGCATTTTTAATATCTTATGTAATATCGATTTAATTCTTAGTTATTAATAAATCTCATGCTTATCTTGCAGAAAAAGTTGCTAGAACTCTAGTCTCGTAAGGAAAATATCATCCATTTTTCACTAGAATCACATATTGGTTAATGAATATGTTAATCATTAATTTTATGTTGAACTTCTATTTATTTAATAAATTTAACATGAAAAATTATTCAACCATTTTCTACTAGTTAATGAATATATTAATCATTAATTTTAAGTTGAACTTCTATTTATTGAATAAATTTAACATGGAAAATTATACATATATTTTTTTTACAAATCCTAATTTTAATTATAATTCTACTTAGAGGTGAAGTGAAGGGGATTTTAAGAGAAGAAAATGGGTGCTCTTAGTAGGTTTAAAATTCGTAATCTAAGAGAATATAAGGAAACAAAGATGAGCAACTTAAACCAACCGACCAAATGTGCTTTTAAAAATTATATGTTGAACCAATAATCTTATGTTATTATCATGAAATGATTTAGAATCAAAATCATGGAGTCATATTATATATATATATATATATATATTTGTGATGACAATTGAATTTTGTTAAAAGACTATAAAATATATCACAAATATAATGCATTCAGAAAGAAAAATAATGAAGATTAATCTACTAAAATTTCATACAAAAACTTAAAAGTAAAAAAAAAAATACTTACCGTTAAAATCCAAAACTTTCCTAAATGTCATGCTAAGAGGACAAATGAAATGAAACTATAAAAACAAAAATATATCACAAAAATAGGGGAAAAATCTGCCAGTGTGGCAACGATTCTTACATTTTTGGTGTTGATTACTCATGGCATCATACTTAAGTATATATGAAATCCACCTCACATGGTACCACCTCAACAACTGTAAAGTGAAAAACAAATAAAAACCCATTTCTATTTCCTTATTTCTCAAAACAGAACATTGAAACAAATGCACACTACATCTAATCTAATCTAATCTAATCTAATCTAATCTAATCTAATCTAATCTAATCACGTTTCCATATAAAGGGGGTGTTTGGGATCCCTATCATGTTCCCATACATAAAAATCACATAGAACAGGGAGCCAAACACTACATACTTCCTCTCTCTCTCATATAAATCTATATATGTAAAAAAAAAAATGTAGCTTTGTTTTTCTCTTCACGTTCTTCTTTCATTTATCTAGATTATACACGTTAAAGATCATTCTTTTGGATTTTGGGTTGCCAGCCACCATATCTATCATGAAAAGAAGAAGAAGAAGAGAGCCAGCCACCATCTTCTGGTTGATCAGAGGATAACATATTCAGTCAGTTTTATTAGAGTTCGTTTTTTATATTTTTGTTTCTGATATGGGGTTCGTACTTTCGTTCAATTGTTCATATGGTTTTTCAGTATCCTTTATGTGTCTCCTTGTGTTCCCTGAAGATGACATATAGAGATAAGAAAGAGAAACAGAGGAGAATGAGAATAAAAACAATCTTGTTTTTGTTGTGCCATTGGTTTTCTGTCTTTGTTTTGTGTGGAGATGGAAATCTGTTTGTTTTCATGTGCAATGTGTCTGCAAATTCTGCCTCCAAATAACCTTTTTTTCTGTTGTTGTTGTTTGTCTTCTTTGTCATTGTTTCAGATGGTGAGATGCCCTTCTTCACACGATTTGATCTCTCTTCTTACTTAATCCATCAACAAAGCCACCGACTTTGTTCAACAAAAAACACTCACTTTGTTCAACAATGGGCTTCTTCACTCTATTACTCAATTGCATTTCAGCTTCTTGTTTTTCATCTGCTGTAGAATCACCACATTTCTCCCTTGTGAGAGCAATTCAAGGTCTACCCATTTTTGAACTATCCTCCATTTGCATCAATTTAACACTTGTCCTGGTGTTTCTCTTCATAATATCTGCAAGGCAAATATCTGTTTGTGCCGGTAGAATTCGGTTCCATAAGGACGATTCTGTTGCAAATTCTAGCCCAATTAGGAGAAGCATTACTGTTGATGTAGATGGTCAGCAGGTTCTAGTAGGTGCTGGGTTTAAATTGTCCGTATTTTGTTGTTTCTATGTGCTTCTTGTGCAAGTTGTGGTGCTAGGATTTGATGGATTTGGTTTGATAAGAGATGCCATTGATGGGGATTGGTCTGCACTTTTCTTGCCTGCTGCTCATGGTTTAGCTTGGTTCGTATTGAGTTTTTCAGCTCTACACTGTAAATTTAAGGTGTCTGAGAGATTCCCATTGTTGCTAAGGGTATGGTGGTTTGTTTTGTTTTTGATTGGTTTGTGTACCTTGTATGTTGATGGGAAATCGTTCTTTGTAGATGGTTCAAAATACTTTTCTTCTCATGTAGTGGCCAATTTTGCCGTAACCCCGGCACTTGCATTTCTTTGTTTTGTTGCAATTAGAGGTGAGACTGGCATAGAAGTTTGTAGAAATTCTGACCTTCAGGAGCCATTGCTTCTTGAAGAAGAGGCAGGGTGTCTTAAAGTTACTCCTTATAGTGATGCTGGGCTCTTTAGCTTGGCCACACTTTCTTGGCTAAATCCACTTCTTTCACTTGGTGCTAAACGGCCGCTTGAGCTCAAGGACATTCCTCTTCTTGCACCAAAGGATCGAGCTAAGAGTAATTATAAGGTTTTGAATTTTAATTGGGAAAAATTGAAGGCTGAAAACCAATCAGAGCAACCTTCTTTGGCTTGGGCACTTTGGAAGTCATTCTGGAAGGAAGCAGCTTGTAATGCTGTATTTGCTCTGCTAAACACTCTTGTTTCCTATGTGGGCCCATACATGATTAGTTACTTTGTTGATTATTTGGGAGGGCGGGAGACATTCCCTCATGAAGGTTATGTTCTGGCTGGAATCTTTTTTGTATCGAAGCTCGTTGAGACATTGACAACCCGGCAGTGGTATCTTGGGGTAGACATTTTGGGTATGCATGTGAGATCAGCTCTAACAGCAATGGTGTATCGCAAGGGGCTGAAGCTCTCAAGCTTAGCTAAACAAAGTCATACCAGTGGAGAAATTGTTAATTACATGGCAGTTGATGTTCAAAGAGTGGGAGACTATTCTTGGTATCCCCATGACATTTGGATGCTTCCACTGCAAATAATTCTTGCTCTAGCGATCCTATATAAAAATGTTGGAATTGCTTCCATTGCAACATTGATTGCAACCATTTTATCCATCGTTGCTACTGTTCCTTTAGCAAAGGTCCAAGAAGATTATCAAGACAAGTTAATGGCTGCCAAAGATGAAAGGATGAGGAAGACTTCTGAGTGTCTAAGGAACATGAGGATTCTGAAATTACAAGCTTGGGAGGATAAGTATCGAGTGAGATTGGAGGAGATGCGGGGAGCGGAATTCATTTGGCTACGGAAAGCCCTCTATTCTCAGGCCTTTGTTACATCCATTTTTTGGAGCTCCCCTATATTTGTTGCAGCTGTTACATTTGCAACATCAATATTGTTAGGAGGTCAACTCACAGCAGGCAGTGTTCTTTCTGCACTGGCCACTTTCAGAATCCTTCAAGAACCACTCAGGAATTTTCCAGACCTGGTGTCTATGATGGCGCAGACAAAGGTTTCTATTGATCGAATTTCTGGAATCCTGCAGGAGGAAGAACTGCAGGAAGACGCTACCGTTGTTCTACCCCGAGGCATGTCAAAGGTGGCCATAGAGATTAAGGATGGTGAGTTTTGTTGGGACCCCACTTCTTCAAGGCCCACCTTATCTGGAATACAAATGAAAGCAGAAAATGGAATGCGTGTGGCAGTTTGTGGCACAGTTGGCTCTGGGAAATCAAGCTTTCTCTCTTGCATCCTAGGGGAGATTCCTATGATCTCTGGGGAAGTAAGTTTACTTCATAGAAAATTTAAACAATTTTCTACCTCAAATTTGGTTCTTTGTCAGTTTTATGATCTTTTTCCCATTAATGGAAAAGTTCTTTTGAATTGTTATCCTTTTACTTTGATGTTTGAACAGGTTCGAGTGTGCGGTACAGCTGCCTATGTCTCTCAGTCGGCTTGGATACAGTCTGGAAATATTGAAGAGAACGTCCTTTTTGGTAGTCCTATGGATAAAGCAAAATACAAGAGTGTTATCAATGCTTGTTCCTTGAAGAAGGATTTTGAACTCTTTTCACATGGAGATCAGACCATAATTGGAGACGGGTATAAATCTGAGTGGTGGACAGAAACAACGCGTGCAGCTTGCAAGGGCTCTTTATCAAGATGCTGATATTTATTTACTTGATGACCCCTTCAGTGCCGTTGATGCACACACTAGCTCAGAACTGTTCAAGGTTTAACTCAATCAATATACTGTAGGATTGCTGTTCATATCAATATAATTTGGCTAAAGAAATCATTTTTTTAAACTGCAGGAATACATAATGACAGCACTAGCAAGTAAGACCGTTGTTTTTGTGACCCATCAAGTTGAATTTCTACCTACTGCAGATTTGATACTGGTATGGAATGGTTTCTCTCTCTCTCTCTCTATATATATATTTTCTGCTAGCAGTCCAGCATGCGATGATGCATGCTTCTTCGAATGGGGTGAATTTATGGCAGATACTAAAATTCATGTCCTATTACATCATTTGTTTATATTTCTACTACGAATTGGACAGTTAATTGATCTGAAGATAAATTTTTAGCTGAACATTTAGATAGTGGATTGCATTGTTGAGTTGTTCCTTTTTTCTTGTTAGGAACTGGCTTTTGTTCATAAAATATCTTCAACTATACAAATTGGACAGTTAATTGATTGCTGATCTATGTCTTCTTGAATGAATTGGCGGCATATTTAAGTTTTTTTTTTGCGGGCGGAGGGGGTCAGACGGGAATACTTATTAGCTGAATTCGTGGCTTTGCACCTGCATTGCCAGCAGCGGAGCCACCTTGGAGATTAACCCCACAGAAAAAATTAAAACAAAAATTTACTTTGCATGAATTTTCATATAATATAAGTAATAATTTGACCCCACAATTTTTTTAAATACTTTATATAAAGATTAATCTTTCAAGTGGGTCTCCTAATACGGTAATAATTCTTCTTTTCTCTTGAGCTTTATTTATTAGTTTCTAGAAAATTAGGATTGTGGCTTTGCTTGTGATATATTATTGTTTTTATGCAAGAATAAGTTTATTTATTTATTTAATGATTTTGAGATATTGATTTTGTATAAGATTCCTAACATCTTGCTTGGCTAATGCTTTTAGAGGTTAAATACAAATTATTGAAGAAATTTCTTGAACATTGATTAGAAATTAATGTTTTTGTTTAAAAATTGTTGTTGCTGGTGCGATTATTGTGAATCTTGTGTTTGTTTTCATCTTATGTTAGACCAAAAGTATTTAAGTGTGTTGCTTTCAGAAGTTGTAATATATATACATTTATTTTTTTCTATAGGTCAGTGATATGATGAGACTGGTTTCATACGTTTTGCTGAATACTTTATTCTCCAATCTCATCAATCATATGTGCAGGTTCTTAAGGAAGGTCGTATCATACAGGCAGGAAAATATGATGAACTTCTACAGGCAGGCACTGATTTTGAAACTCTTGTCTCAGCTCACCATGAAGCAATTGAAGCCATGGATATTCCAACTCACTCATCAGAAGACTCGGATGAAAATTCGCAGCTTGTTGGGAAAAAAATATTGACTAAAAAAAGCGATTTGGCTGGAAATAATATCGACAATTTGGCAAAGGAAGTGCAAGATGGTGCATCAGCTTCAGACACAAAAGCAATTAAAGAGAAAAAGAAAGCAAAACGGAGAAAAAATCAGCTTGTTCAAGAAGAGGAAAGGGTAAAAGGAAGAGTCAGCATGAAGGTGTACTTGTCATATATGGCAGCTGCATATAAAGGCTTTTTGGTGCCACTTATTGTTCTTGCACAAACATTATTCCAGTTCCTTCAAATTGCTAGTAATTGGTGGATGGCATGGGCAAACCCCCAGACTGATGGAGATCAAGCTAGAGTCGGTCCTATCGCCCTCCTTGTTGTTTATATGGCCCTCGCTTTTGGGAGCTCTTGGTTTATATTTACGAGGACTGTTCTCGTAGCCACATTTGGTCTAGCAGCTGCACAAAAATTGTTTACCAATATGCTTAGAAGTGTGTTTCAAGCTCCAATGTCTTTTTTCGATTCAACTCCAGCTGTGCGGATCTTGAATCGAGTAAGTATTTTTTTATATACATTTCCACCTGACACTATATGCTTAAAGTTGCTAAGTCTTCCTTTTGGCTCTGTAAAATCCACTTTCTTTTATTCATATTATATGATGGTCATGATTTGTAAACTCGCAGGTGTCTATTGATCAAAGTGTTGTGGATCTTGATATTCCTTTTAGACTCGGTGGTTTTGCTTCGACAACAATACAGCTTCTCGGAATTGTTGGTGTGATGACAAAAGTTACTTGGCAAGTTCTGCTGTTTGTTATTCCAATGGCTGTTGCTTGCTTGTGGATGCAGGTAGTTATTCTGCCTCAAAATTTTGTTGTTGGATTCCATTCTCTCATAGGCACTGAGAGAAATGGAAGCACATTAGTAGTAGTTTGTTCCTTTATGTTTATTCCGGTTTTCTCATTCTTTCTGGGAATAAACTAGGATGCTCTTCACCAGCTTTTAGATTTAACAATTTTATTCTTATTCAAACATAGTCTGCATCCAGGTGAACAATAAAAACATCATGCAATAAATTGAAAAAGTTAATTGAGTGAAGGTCAACCTGACCGATTAAAGAATAAGGCTAACATGACCTAGGCAGCATAGTTCAAGGCCAAATTTGTATTTAAGCCTTTATTTTAAGATTCCTGCATTTGGAGTTGAAAAAGTTCTGTCCATACCACTACATTTTTTTCATTAATCTACGTTAGACCCTGCGGATGGTTGTTGATGAATTCAATATACACTTCATTATTTCAGAACTATTGTCGTGTAGTTTGTCTGGAAACACATGTTTCTTCTGATGAATTGCTCACATATTGCTGGTTGCAGAAATACTACATGGCTTCATCGAGAGAACTGGTCCGCATTGTTAGCATCCAGAAATCTCCAGTTATTAATCTGTTTGGTGAATCAATTGCTGGAGCGTCCACGATTAGAGGTTTTGGGCAAGAGAAAAGGTTCATGAAGAGAAACCTTTATCTTCTTGATTGTTTTGCCCGTCCATTCTTTTGCAGTCTTGCTGCTATTGAGTGGCTCTGCCTGCGGATGGAATTACTTTCAACCTTTGTATTTGCTTTTTGCATGATTTTGCTCGTGAGTTTTCCACAAGGAGGTATTGATCCGAGTAGGTTAATCTTTTCATTATTATTGACTTATCTGCTTGTTTGTAAGTCATTCGAGTTATCGCATATGGCCTCAACTAATAATTCTTGCTTCTTCTAAACAGGTATGGCAGGCCTTGCTGTGACATATGGCCTTAACTTAAATGCACGGTTATCGCGGTGGATACTAAGTTTTTGCAAGCTCGAAAATAAAATTATCTCCATAGAGAGGATTTATCAGTACAGCCAAATTCCAAGTGAAGCTTCTTCAGTTATGGAAAACTCCCGCCCTCCGTCTTCGTGGCCAGAACGTGGAACAATTGAATTGCATGATTTAAAGGTATCTGGTTGTTTTCCATCACACCATGCACTGCCTTATTTTTCCATGAAACATCAGACTCGTATATACCATAGTAACCATACAGTTTCTACGTGAAAACCTTTCACGTTACTAGCATGAGAATGGATTTGATTGGGAAATTTTGATTCTGTTCATCATTTTTTTCATACCACAAGAAAGAGAGATTTTATGTTTTAATGATGTAAGAGAAAAAGGATGGAATGCTATCCATTAGAATATTACTGTAACCGCATGCTGACATTTCCTTTTCTTTTTTATATTCCTGCTTTTGAAGGTTCGCTATGCTGAAAATCTTCCTGTGGTGCTTCATGGAGTAACCTGTGTATTTCCTGGTGGCAAAAAGATCGGAATTGTCGGGCGTACTGGAAGCGGTAAATCTACTTTGATCCAAGCATTATTCCGATTGATTGAGCCAGCTGGTGGGAGAATCATTATAGACAACATCGACATTTCAACAATTGGGCTCCATGACCTACGTAGCCGTCTTGGTATCATACCCCAAGATCCTACATTATTTGAAGGAACTATTAGAGTCAATCTTGATCCCCTCGAAGAGCATTCGGATCATGAAATTTGGGAGGTATAAATTTCACTTGCATACCTTGCTCTCCCCCCTCACATAACCAGTATACTTAAGCTGAGAGTTATGGAAGGTCATGAAGTTCACATTCCTGACGTTCCTTGCCTCCTAAGAAACTAAAAAAAAAATCTAGAAATTTCAAATAATTCTCAAGTTTGTTGTTCTTTTATTGAGAATTTCAGGTTCTTCAATAAGATTATTAATTCCTTGGAAGAGTCGTTACCGATAATATTATACTATTAATTTTACCATGCTAATGCTATTTTGAGTTGAAATAAGATCATGTTCGAATGAAAAGCGCTGAATTTTTCTTTGCCACGGGCTCTTGATAAGTCTCAGCTCGGAGATATTGTGCGTTATAAAGACCAAAAGCTTGATGCACCAGGTTTGCACCATCCCTCTCCGACATCATTAATGCATCATCTTAACTTGAAAAAAACATGTATAAAGAAAGAAGAGGCAAAAAAGCCCTTTGAAGTTGCATGTAGTTGATAGATCCTTTTTTCTTTGATGAAAAATGTGCAGTTTTAGAAAATGGAGATAATTGGAGTGTGGGGCAGCGGCAACTTGTTTCCCTCGGCAGGGCTTTGCTCAAACAGGCAAGAGTACTCGTGCTTGATGAAGCAACAGAATCAGTTGATACTGCCGCCGATAATCTAATACAGAAGATAATCCGAACAGAGTTCATGAACTGCACAGTTTGCACTATTGCACATCGTATTCCAACCGTAATCGACAGTGATCTTGTTTTGGTTTCAAGTGATGGTACGTATAGCTATGTCTTAAATTTTTCATCTTTAAGTTCAGGATGCTTCAGTATTATTTTCATTGAAAGCCTTGACATTTTCCCGAATAAATCCGAAACTAATTTGCAGGTCGAGTTGCAGAGTTTGATACTCCGGCACATCTCTTGGAGGATAAATCATCAATGTTTCTAAAATTAGTAACCGAGTATTCCTCTAGATCAAGTGGCATACCGGATTTCTAAAACAGATTGCAAGCCCCAAATTCTTCTTCCAGTCGGCATCAGCAGCTGAGGGACCATCCAATAGTGAACCAGCTGCCACTGCTTCTTTCTTGCAGCACTCGGCTAACACAACGACAAAGGGCAAGAGCAAATGTGCAGACCAAGCCATTTAACCAAAACCTCAAGTAATTTCAAGTTCAAGGTAATTTTTGAGCAAATTCATCCGCTGAAGTGGATTCGGAAAGTTCATGAACGGTGAGCAACCTGACATACCTTGTAACAGAGAATAAGCTCGACGAGTAGAGTTTGGTAATAATACATGGAAGCAAAAAAATAAAAACAGTGGTCGATTCATATTTGTTCAAGATGTGCAATAACATAGAGAAATGTTATTATGTAGTTAGGACAAACTTTAGAGTTGAACTAGTTAGATCCCACTCTTTCTATTGGCAAAATGTTGAGTTGTAGACTGAAAAATATAAATTTTGTTCCTTCTCTTTCTTTAATTTCAGCTTCTGCAATAGGCTTCGATTCCATAAATTTTGCTTCAACCTAGCTATTTCTTGGTAATGAAGACTTCTTCCATGCCAACAACTTGGATTTTATTCATAGATATTCTAAACCTTTGACAATGCACAAGCACCTTGCAGATATAGCGATTTGAACTCGGATGATAAACATCATTTGAACTCGGGTGATAAACAACTTGTTGGGTTCGAATAATTGCATCTTTAGTTTATGAGAATTTTAATATTTATTTAAAAATTATTAAAAAATAATAATGTATAACGTTATGTAGCGTTAATGATGTGTAGCAGTATGTCGCTCATTCTAAAATTTTGTTTTAAAAGTTTTAATATTATAATAACCCAAATATTAGATGTAGCTATTGGAAAAGTTGGGGAAGATTGAGAGTTTTAATATTATAATAACCTAAATTCGAAAAAAAATTATTTTAAAATATAATTAATTACATTTTTATTAAAAATTATTAAGAATTATAATATTTATTTAAAAACTAATGATGTATAACGGTAAATAACGTTAATAAGTACAGCGGCGTATCGTCCGTTCTAAAATTTTTCTAATGAATATCTATCGCATTACATAGTTTTAATCAACAATTTATAGCTAATAAATTTACAATAGAATCCCAATAAATACGGCCATATAAATTTGAATCTATCTTTAACAATTTGATATTGCTAAGAGATGTCTCAATCGGTGACGGTATGACAATGACATCTTAAGAAGTGGGAAACTGTAGCGAATGTCTGCCGATTATCGCTAAAATAAAAACGAGGATTTTTGAAGTGTGTTTGTGATTCTTAAAAATAAAATATTTATTCCGTGGGGTTTACAAAAAAAAACCTTTATAAAAATGGAGTCGCCACCGGCCACTTAGGTAGGCCGGACACCACAAAACCAGAGATTCAAAAGACAGGGTTCGGGAGTCGGTTACGGATGGGGAAGGATTAGCACCCCCACACCGCCCAAAAAATTGGTACTTTAATAATTACCGCTTTATTAATATTGGATTTTCCGGATTAAAGTGGCGATTATTTTAAATTTCGGTCATAATTGCGAATATATTTTAAGGGTCCCGTTATCCGAGAATAAACGCCCAACCACTATCACTACGCTTGATACTGGCCCCGTTTACGCTCGGATAAAAGGACACCGCATTAACAATTTATATCTCGATATGCAATCTTAATGACAAAAATATGAAACATGGTGAAATGTTTAAATGTAGTAAATATTGTCATAACAGAATATTAATCTAACATAGATGATATTCTAGACTAAAACATGCATATGCATATTATTCTAAATAATAGATAAAAACAACTATCATATGTCAAAATAATAAGGCAGGAATAAGTACATATATACGAACAAATATTAGAAAAAGAGAGACATCATTGGTAATAAAACATATTTCAACATATACGGGTCCATATGTTGTACAAAAAGGGTGAATATACTAACATGTAGCCTAAAAAATAAGAAAGCACATACACATATAAAAATACTAAATATGCCATGTATGAATTAACTAAAACATAACATGCTTGATACTGAATAGCGGATAAAAACATAAATATCATATTTAACACACATATATATATAAAAACATGAAATACTTAATCATATACGAGGACATAAAATAAAATAATATCAATATGTACGATTATAATACGAACAATAATATTTACAAAGAAAAAAACAGATGAAATGAAAGGAAAACGAAAGTTAGTGGCGTAAATTAAAGGGCAATAATATGTAATTTGGGGACGAAATTACGAAACAAACAAAACCTAAAAGGACGGGATGTAATTGGACCAGGGGCGGACCCAAAGTGAAAAACTCAAAACGCGGGATGGTTAGGGCGTAATTTCCCATTTAGAAACCGATTCGGTGTAATTTAGGGACGAAATTGTAATCTTTTGAAAAACCGGGGGATGGGCTGTGATTATACCATGCGGCAAGACAAAAATGAAAATATTGAAAATGCGGTGGGATTAAGTGTGTAATTTACCCATTTCAAAAATAATAATAACTATAAAAGGGCCATTTTTAGACCGAAACCCATTTTCCCCTCATTTCTTTCATTTTCAGTTTTGTTCTTGATTTCCAAATAACCAGTTCATCTTTTTCTCTCAAGTGTTCTTGAGAAACCCAGAATCCGGCGGCCGGCCGCCGTATTCTCCGTCGCCGGCCGCCGCTAATCGGCGCCGGTAGCCTCCCAAAATACACCAAAACATTCCCCTTATCGTCCTCAACCTGAATCTGTGGTTGGATTCAGAGGATCCCCTTTTATTTACCCTAGATCTAAGAAATACGAACCCGAAAATATATATTTTTTAGACCAAAACGAAAACCACAAAGGGTCTTCCCCTCCCTTTTGTTCACCAGATCTGGCTCGTAGGAGCCGAAAGGCTTGTCACAGAGGAAAGGAAGACCCACAAGCAACGCCGGTAAGACTTCTTTACTTGTTTCTTTTTATTTCCTTTTGTGTTTCATATATGCATGCAAAGAAAACAGGTAAGAAAAAGAGATAAAAAAAATTACCACTGGACTGCCTTTTTGATTATCTTGACTGGTTACAAATTTTTTGTTTTACAAGCCCTCTGTTTTTGTTTTTTTGTGTTACTACTCTCTCTGCTTTTTTTTGCTCGCTCCTAAAAATTGTTGGCTAGCTAATCCCGTTACAACAGCCCCGTTTCATATATATCACTATCTCTGTATTTTGGTTGCAACTTGTATCTTCTTTTCCAGATCTGACATTTGCTTGTTGTCTTTGGCATAATCTGAACGCGGGGACTGAATATCGGCGCGGTGTGGCCATTTTCCGCCGAGGCGAGACGCATTTTCGGCCGTTAGATCGATCGATCTAACGATCGAGATGGCTTGAAGAACGATCGGCTGGATGAAGCCTCGATCCGATGAAACGGGCGATTTCGCCACGTGGAGCACCGCAATCGAGGAGTCGAACGCGTGGATCTTACGCGCGTGGGATAATAAAGCGTCCGCGGCGTGGACCACACGCGCGCGTGGCGCTCGAACGGTCCATACGTGTGGAGTACGCGCCTGGCAGATATTTTTAACCTTCATTGCATCGTGGCCGTTAGATCAGATCTTGATCCAACGGCCCATAGTTACCTGCACATTGTAATTAGATAGGATTCAGATTTGGGCCAAACGGGCTTTGTAATTGGATTTTTGTAATTGGACTCGGACTTTTTACTTGGGTTTAATATATATATTTAATTTTATATTTAGTCAGCCAATAATAATAATAATACACTTATAATAAAACAATAAATATATACTTATATTATACGATCATTAATTAATACACTATTCTAGTATATGTACGTATAATCATATGTATAATTAACATGACATCTACATACGCTTATACCCTAGATACATACGTGACATACATACCCCCTTAATACTAATACGTATACATAGCTTATATGTGCATACACCTTATTAGTAACATTCATGCAATATTAATATATTTAAGTAAAAATGAGTGATTCTGATTTGCCCCTCTTTGCTTGTTCTCATGAAATGGGAAACAAAGCAAAGATTCATAAGCACTCATTTTATCAGACTTCCCTGTTTGTAGCTTTGGAAAAACGAATTTTTTTTTTTGGACATCTCCGCTCTTCCTTGGCTGAATCTTGGGCTCGTAAGTTCTTCCTATATAGAACTTCGTCACCTTCCGATCTTGGAGCTACTGTGCTCTTTCGACATTGAACCCTTCGCCATACGATATCCCGAATTATGAGTCCTTCCTTTCACTTTGAGACAATGAAGCTTGGAGTCCTTCCTATATAGAACTCTTTGCTTTCAACGCTGGTTTCTTCTAAAACTTTTTGCGCCAGCGATGGATTTTTCCATTCGGGAGTTCTTTTTGAGATTTTAGATTTAGGGTTCTCTCTCTATGGAACTTTTCTTTGGGGCTTGAAAATGCAGGTTCCTTTTTTTCATCATTTTCATCATTTTTTTTTTTAGGTGTTGCCTTTTTTTTGGACCTACGCTACTAAGATCGCCACATCATGCCCGAAGGACTTACCGATGACCGTAAGGATTTAACACCATGCTCGAAAGACTTACTGATGACCGAAGGATTTAACATCGTGCCCGAAGGACTTACCGGATGACCCGAAGGATTTAATATTTGGATCCGACGCCGACATGGGCTGTTTTATGAGGACTCACGCCGATATCTTTGCCGCATCATGCCCGAAGGACTTACCGATGACCCGAAGGATTTAACACCATGCTCGAAAGACTTACCGATGACCGAAGGATTTAACATCGTGCCCGGAGGACTTACCGATGACCCGAAGGATTTAATATTTGGATTTGACGCCGACATGGTTGTTTTATGAGGACTCACGCGCGATGTCTTTGCCATATCATGCCCGAAGGACTTATCGATGACCGAAGGTTTTAACACCATGCTCGAAAGACTTACCGATGACCCGAAGGATTTAACATCGTGCCCGAAGGACTTACCGATGACCCGAAGGATTTAATATTTGGATCTAACACCGACATGTTTTGTTTTATGAGGACTCACGCCGATATGCCGCCACATCATGCCCGAAGGACTTACTGATGACCCGAAGGATTTAACACCATGCTCGAAAGATTTACTGATGACCGAAGGATTTAACATCGTGCCCGAAGGACTTACCGATGACCAAGGATTTAATATTTGGATTTGACGCCGACATGGGTTTGTTTTATGAGGACTCACGTGATGTGCCGCCACATCATGCCCGAAGGACTTCTTGATGACCGGAAGGATTTAACACCATGCTCGAAAGACTTACTAATGACCCGAAGGATTTAACATCGTGCCCGAAGGACTTACCGATGACCCGAAGGATTTAATATTTGGATCTAACGCCGACATGGCTGTTTTATGATGACTCACGCCGATATCTTTGCCACATCATGCCCGAAGGACTTACCGATGACCGAAGGATTTAATACCATGCTCGAAAGACTTACCGATGACCGAAGGATTTAACATCGTGCCCGGAAGGACTTACCAATGACCAAGGATTTAATATTTGGATTTGACGCCGACATGGTTTTTGTTTATGAGGACTCACGCGATGTCTTTGCCATATCATGCCCGAAGGACTTACCGATGACCGAAGGATTTAACACCATGCTCGAAAGACTTACCGATGACCGAAGGATTTAACATCGTGCCCGAAGGACTTACCGATGACCCAAGGATTTAATATTTGGATCTAACGCCGACATGGTGGCTGTTTTTTGAGGACTCACGCCGATATCTTCGCCACATCATGCCCGAAGGACTTACCGATGACCGAAGGATTTAGCATCATGCTCGAAAGACTTACCGATGACCGAAGGATTTAACATCGTGCCCGAAGGACTTACCGATGACCCAAGGATTTAATATCTGGATTTGACGCCGACATGGCTGTTGCTTTATGGACTTTGATAAATTCTTGATAATTCTTCAAATACCTGTTTAGGAACAAGCAAAATTGACATGCCCCTATCTATATGATGCATGCAATGTTATGATTTCTTTCTTTTCGTTTCTCTTTTTCTTTGTTAATCTTATGTCTGAAAAGTTATTCTTCGATTTCTCTATTTCCTTTCCTTTTGTGGTATGCTCAATTTTGATCTTCATTTTCTGTCAAATTTTGCTCAATGGGCATCCGCTCTTGTTCATTTGCACGATCACCCGCCTTTCTTCTTGAATTTTCGCCGCTTTCGACAAACATTATATCATGCGTGCAGAGATTCTTACTATTCTTTATGTTTCTGTATTGCCCCATTCGATCGTACTCGGCTACCTTCCAGATTCTTTTGACCCAATATTACGTGTATTTGTTAACTTCGTCATCGGGGTGGGCGAAATGCTTCTTAACCTCAATCTTCTTGTTGTCTCTTGACGGACGCCATTCCTCGATTTACGTGCTTTAATTTTTTGGAGACTCACTTTGTTTACTTTTTAACCGTCCCCTCACTTTGTAAGCTCATTCTTGTCCTGTTTTCGTCCTTCATTTTCTTGAACCAAATAAGGCATTGTGGCTGGAATTCGCTTCTTGTTCTTGAGGTGTCTCGACACTTATACCTCTGTTATGCATTGTGAGGTCCTTTACGGTTAGGGGCTTCAATAGTATCCACCTCCTTGTGTTCGGATCTTACCCCAAGTAATACATGGAAATTTTTGTTGCTTTAACTTGTCAATTTGCTGGTTGGTGTTCCCTTTGAAGGGTATCATTCGGATTAACATACAAGATTTTGAAAAACAAAGATAGGAGCTGGATATCATGTGCAAGAGTGGCTTAGATTCAACCACTTGATAATTCAAAGATGTGAGGTCTTCCCCTGGTGACTCGGTTCATCCTCATGATTACCCAGCGTTCTCGCAGAGCACTACTTTTTCTCAATTCTCATTATTTACTCCGCCTCAAAAAAGGTAGGCTTGTATAACCACTGAGCGCAGTAAATATTACTCTAGGAATAAAGTTCGGGTGGTGCGAGTCTTAATTTTTCCTATGATATCGCCTATCATTTTTCATTTTTGTTTTTGTTTTTCGTTCTTTTCATCATTTTTTGAGGAAATCAATAAATCACTGATCCTTTGTCTTGAGGACAACGATGGAGCAAACAACACGCGCCCAAGTTACTCGGCATAGTCACGATTTGAAAATATTACCATTACTCATGAAGCTAAGTTTTTTTTTTTTGAATGATATATCTCCACCCTATCGCTTCAAATGAGTGCCCCAAAATTTCCATACTCTTATCGGAACAAGCCTATTACGGGTTTGAACATAGGAGTATTTTTTATTATTATTTTCTCATTTTCATTTCTTCTTCCTTTCTTCTCTTTTTCTCTTCTTTTTGTTTTGTTTCTTCTTTACTACCTAGAAGATTATGCCTAGAGTTTCAATTTCAAGCAACTCTACATGGTTGACATTTAGAGCTTTTTTTTAGCCCTTAAATATCATCGAAAGAGTAATAATCTCGCTTTGCTGACCCCAGTCCGGTGGGGAAGATCACACATCATCGTTATCACGATATCTATCTAATGTCACCTCTTGTAATTGATATCCAAGTGTCCTATAACGATGATAAAATATCTATGTGCTTTCAAAAACATTATATGTTAAGCGAAATGCGTCCTTTATTGAAAACAAAAACCAACAAACATGCCCCATCATAAAAGATCTTTACCACATGGGGGCCACATAGAGTTGATCCCTTGTACTACTTCAGAAAGGTATTTTAATGTAGAGACCTCTCTGGCTTCTTCAGTACTATGTAGATTTGTTTCTCATCCTTGGTCTTCCACTGCTTGATCAGTTCTTGTGTCAGGGTTCCATCATTAACCAGCTTCTTGATTTCCTCCAGTAAAGGTCTACATTTTCTGGTGGGATGCCCCGGTGCCCCCATATGGAATTCGCATGTGCCACTCGAGTTAAAGCTATGGGCATACAGATCAGGTGCACTCTTCATCGGCCTAGGAACAAGATAGTGACCCTCTACCAGATGAGGCCAAATGTCTGAGATAGATGTTCCAAACACTTCCAAATTTGCACTCGTCCGAGGGATTTTCCTTGATGACCCCAATTTGTCAGTCTGTCTCCTTCTTTTACGGCCACGCGAACCCTGGAGATGACATTCATTTACGTCTCCATCCTTATCTATCTTATCTTCGATTCGGTCCTCAGACTTAGACCCCAATTTTCCTTCTTTGACTGCGTATTCTATTCTTTCTCCAATCGTCATGAAATCTTCGAATTTGTTTCTCGATTTTTCCAACATCATATCGAAGAAGGGAGAGGGAAGCGTTGCATGAAATAGGGGAGTCAACTCTTCTTCCGCTATAGGGGGCTGGACTTGGGTCGCCAGACATCGCCACCTCAATGCATATTCCTTGAAGCTTTCACTTGGTCTCATTTTCTCATTCTCAAGAAAGCGTCGATGTGGTGCTAAATCTAAAGCATATTTGTATTGATCCAAGAAGGCATTAGCGAGGTCACCCCAAGACCTAACTTGGTTTCTGTTCAAACGGTTATACCACACTGCTGCTGGTCCTGTCAGGCTATCATGGAAATGGTGGATCAACAATTCTTCGTTCTTCATGTATCCTTCCATTTTTCTACAAAACATGGTTAAGTGAATCTTCGGGCAACTGGTTTGGTCATATCATCTCTGCGCAAATACGGGAACCTTGAAATCTGGAGGAATGACCAGATCAGGGACTAGGCAGAGTTCCCTTGTATTGAAAGCATTTATCTTCTCTTTCTTCTTAAGCTCTTTCTCGATTTTTCCTTCTAACTGGTCAAGCCTCGAATCTTCAATTCGTTCCATTTTCCGATTAGTTCTGCCATCGAACCCCATGTATTAAATGATGAAGTGTCATGCGATGATAAAACAATGCAAAAGATGCGATGCAAATGCAATGCATGAATGCAATAAAGCATTGATTCCACAAGTGATTTGTCCTTATAGAACATCTTTCAATCAGACCAAGAGGTTTCATTACATCCGGTATTAGGGTTTTACAGATATTGGTGAGCCCTGGCACCTAATGTCTTGACCTCATTCAATAGTCCCGTCAGTTTTCCTTCTTGGTCCAATGCTGGATCCATATTCTGGCTTATTGGTGCTGCTGCATCGGCTAAATCTGCTACCTGTTGGGCTACTTGTCGGGCTTGAGTCATAACCATCTCCATGTCTTGGTCTTTCTCCCGTATTGTTTGCTCGGCCTTTTGTAGCTTA
This sequence comes from Hibiscus mutabilis, assembly GCA_019671005.1. NCBI lineage: Eukaryota > Viridiplantae > Streptophyta > Magnoliopsida > Malvales > Malvaceae > Hibiscus > Hibiscus mutabilis. The sequence goes on along the minus strand of CM033717.1, from coordinate 15,293,883 downwards.
ACGGTCATTGCCCCAGCACGGATCTCACATGTGCGTAAAGCAGTCTCGAGCCTCACTATCTGTTCTTTGAGTGTTGTGTTTTCCATTTGGAAAGCTTGTGATTCATTCCTTTCCTGGTGCAGACTTGATTTCAGGATATCTTCCATGGCCGCATCGCTTTCCAACTCATTTTGAGAAAGTCGCGTTGGCCCTCAGCTTCTTCCAGCTTCTTTGATAATGATCTGACTTTATTCTTACTATTCTTGCATTTATGCTTCCAGCGTTCTGAACCGTTCTTTAGCTGAATCATACCATTGACCCACTCTTCCGCGGTGTCTCCCAGACCGAAACTTTTAAATTCAAAGTACAGCTTCTAATACTCGTCTTGCACATTCTTTGATTTCATGCTAAGATTGTGCCTCTCATGCTCGAGCTGGTCACGCTTGTGTGCAAGTTCATCTTCTGAGACGCTTTTATTCTTGACTCCTAACTTTATCCCGCTTGAGTGACCCGCTCCTGTGTTATCCGAACCTTGGGCTCGGTATTGACCTTCCTTTGACTTTGCCCCTCGGGCAACGGCTGGCTGGCTGAAGAATCGGGGTTGTCCGTCTTCGAAATCCAAAATTCCCATTCTGATAAGATCTCGAACTCTGTCCTTCAGAGCCCTACAATTTTCAGTGTGATGACTCGAATCGCCTATGTGGTAGCAGCACCGGACACGCCTGTTGTAATCTTTCGGATAAGGAGGTTTTTTGGTACAAACTTCTTTGGTATGATAAGGTTCCTTTCGATAAGCAAATGAAGTAACTCGGTGTATTTCATGGGTATTGGATAATGTCTTCGATGTCATTAGATCCTCGAACTTCCCCTGGTTTTACCTCTGTTCCTCGGGTATCTTCCCGGATGTGCTACTGTCTCGCTTCTTGAGATTGATCACAAAGGGATTCGATTTGTCATATTTAACGGTGTTGTCTATTTTGGCATTTCGACCATTCGCTCCGCATTCTCGCTCCATGATCAAATCTTTTTCGAATTTGACATGTCGCTTGCCTTTCATCATGGTATTCATCCGGTCCATCATCTCGGACATCTGCTTCTTTAGTTCTTGTATTTCATCTTGTTTGTCACCAGGATTGACGTTGCTTACCGAATCTGTTCTGGTGTCCTTGAATGGTTCTTCTTCGGCTGTCCCCGGTCTAGTCTCGGGATGGAGTTTTGGGATTGGACCCTCTTCCTTCAGTCAAAGAACCTTTGGTCCATCATGAACAATCTTCTATTAAAAGAGAAATCACTCGGGAAATCAAGCCCCAACTGTAATGTGAATGCAATGGTATGCAAAAACCAAGCAAAAGAACACAAGTCAGTACCGGATAAAATTGATAAATATATAAATAAAATGACAAAATCAAACAGAATAAACACACAAAACAACCCTATTTATCTCGTCTAGAACCTAAGGTTATCCGCATGGCTCTAAATGGGTAGGTTTCTATGTATTCTCTACATGCAGTCTTGTTTCTAGGAGGTACCCGAATTGTCCTTGATGTCCCCTACTAAGGGTAGCAAGGCCCCCGATCATCACCCATTATAGGCTCCTTTCAACCGGGTTCAATTCAGGGGGACCCATTCGCTTATGCGTGCATTGAAGGAACGATATCTCATTTAAAGCATAAGGTACTCGAGCCCCGAAGGTACTTGCTAGGCCCATACGGGAGAACGATATCTCCACGAAAGCATTAGCGTTTTCCCCCACTTAAAAAGACGGGTTTATATGCCATATTTTAAATGCGTTAAAATAAACGCGCAATTATGACCGAGTGTTAATTTAATTAGTCACTTTAATCCGAAACTTCCGATATTAGTAAAGCGGTAATTATTTTAAAAGCTCGACTCTCATTTGTTTTTGAAAAACAAAAATGTCCCCAGCAGAGTCGCCATCTGTAGCGAATGTCTGCCGATTATCGCTAAAATAAAAACGAGGATTTTTGAAGTGTGTTTGAAAGGTGTTTGTGATTCTTAAAAATAAAATATTTATTCCGTGGGGTTTACAAAAAAAACCTTTATAAAAATGGAGTCGCCACCGGCCACTTAGGTAGGCCGGACACCACAAAACCAGAGATTCAAAAGACAGGGTTCGAGTCGATTTACGGATGGGGAAGGATTAGCACCCCACACCGCCCAAAAAAATTGGTACTTTAATAATTACCGCTTTATTAATATTGGATTTTCCGGATTAAAGTGACGATTATTTTAAATTTCGGTCATAATTGTGAATATATTTTAAGGGTCCCGTTATCCGAGAATAAACGCCCAACCACTATCACTACGCTTGATACTGGCCCCGTTTACGCTCGGATAAAAGGACACCGCATTAACAATTTATATCTCGATATGCAATCTTAATGACAAAAATATGAAACATGGTGAAATGTTTAAATGTAGTAAATATTGTCATAACAGAATATTAATCTAACATAGATGATATTCTAGACTAAAACATGCATATACATATTATTCTAAATAATAGATAAAAACAACTATCATATGTCAAAATAATAAGGCAGGAATAAGTACATATATACGAACAAATATTAGAAAAAGAGACATGCATACTGGTAATAAAACATATTTCAACATATACGGGTCCACATGTTGTACAAAAAGGGTGAATATACTAACATGTAGCCCTAAAAAATAAGAAAGCACATACACATATAAAAATACTAAATATGCCATGTACGAATTAACTAAAACATAACATGCTTGATACGAATAGCCAGATAAAAACATAAATATCATATTTAACACACATATATATATAAACATGAAATACGAATCATATACGAGGGACATAAAATAAAATAATATCAATATGTACGATTATAATACAAACAATAATATTTACAAAGAAAACAGGACTGAAATGAAAGGAAAACGAAAGTTAGTGGCAGAAATTAAAGGGCAATAATATGTAATTTGGGGACGAAATTACGAAACAAACAAAACCTAAAAGGACCAGAACTGTAATTGGACCAAGGGGCAGACCCAAAGTGAAAAACTCAAAAACGCAGGATGGTTAAGGGCGTAATTTCCCCATTTAGAAACTGATTCGGTGTAATTTAGGGACGAAATTGTAATCTTTTGAAAAACCAAGGGGACAGGGGCTGTGATTATACCATGCGGCAAGACAAAAATGAAAATATTGAAAGCGCGGTGGGATTAAGTGTGTAATTTACCCATTTCAAAAATAATAATAACTATAAAAGGGCCATTTTTAGACCGAAACCCATTTTTCCCCTCATTTCTTTCATTTTCAGTTTTGTTCTTGATTTTCAAATAACTAGATTCATCTTTTTCTCTCAAGTGTTCTTGAGAAACCCGAATCCCGGCGGCGGCACCGTATTCTCTCCGGGCCACCACCCATTGTCGGCGCCGGTAGCCTCCCAAAATACACCAAAACATTCCCCTTATCGCCCTCAACTGAATCCGTGGTTGGATACAGAGGATCCCTTTTATTTACCCTAGATCTAAGAAATACGAACCTAAAATATATATATTTTTAGACCAAAACGAAAACCACAAAGGGTCTTCCCCTCCTTTTGTTCACTGATCTGCTCGTAGGAGCCGAAAAGGCTTGTCACAGAGGAAAGGAAGACCCACAAGCAACGCTTAGTAAGACTTCTTTACTTGTTTCTTTTTATTTCCTTTTGTGTTTCATATATGCATGCAAAGAAAGCAGTAAGAAAAAAAGAGATAAAAAATTACCACTGGATGCTTTTTGATTATCTTGGTGTTACAAATTTTTTGTTTTACAAGCCCCCTCTTTTTTTTTTTTTTTGTGTTACTACTCTCTCTTTTTTTTTTGCTCGCTCCTAAAAATTCTTTGGCTAGCTAATCCCGTTACAACAGCCCCGTTTCATATATATCACTATCTCTCGTATTTTGGTTGCAACTTGTATCTTCTTTTCCGGATCGACATTTGCTTGTTGTCTTTGGCATAATCAACGCGGATGAATATCGGCGCGGTGTGGCCATTTTCGCCAGAGGCGACGCGCATTTTCGGCCCGTTAGATCGGATCGATCTAACGGTCGAGATGGCTTGAAGAACGATCGGCTGGATGAAGCCTCGATCCGATGAAACGGCTTCGATTTCGCCACGTGGAGCACCGCAATGGAGGAGTCGAACGCGTGGATCTTACGCGCGGCGTGGGATAATAAAGCGTCCGTAGCGTGGACCACACGCGCGCGTGGCACTCGAGCGGTCCATACGTGTGGAGTACGCGCTGGCGGATATTTTTAACCTTCATTGCATCGTGGCGTTGGATCGGATCTTGATCCAACGACCCATAGTTACCCGCAGCATTGTAATTAGATAGGATTGATTTGGGCCAAACGGGCTTTGTAATTGGATTTTTGTAATTGGACTCGGACTTTTTACTTGGGTTTAATATATATATTTAATTTTATATTTAGTCAGCCCAATAATAATAATACACTTATAACAGCAATAAATATATACTTATATTATACGATCATTAATTAATACACTATTCTAGTATATGTACGTATAATCATATGTATAATTAACATGACATCTACATACGCTTATACCCTAGATACATACGTGACATACATACCCCCTTAATACTAATACGTATACATAGCTTATATGTGCATACACCTTATTAGTAACATTCATGCAATATTAATATATTTAAGTAAAAATGAGTGATTACAGAAACAAAGAAAAAAAAACTTTTAAGTGTGTGAGAGTAAGAAATGATATGGTGATTCATCTAAAGAATATTAACACATGAATGAACAAGTTTTCGTATTATTTTTCTAATGAATCGCGAGTATTTTTTCATTTATTCGTTTACCAATTAAAGTAGATTATTTTTATTGAGTTGAATAAAATATTAAGGTTGAAATTTCTTTTAATAGTTTAAAAGTGATTATAAGATAATATCTGTTCATAAATATTTCTATAATTATTTGATAATGTGCATATATTTTATAAACAGATCGATTTAAATTTGTGTTTCTTAAGATAAATATCATTCGCTTTTTCACTGTAGTACTGAAACTAAATCGTCAAGTATTTAAGGGCATTGTATTCTTAAGGGCTTGAACTTAAAATCTTCATAAAATCACAAGGACGACAAAATTCTCATCCATAATTTATTTTTTCACGGTAAAATAGAATAGATCTTCAAGCCTTAAAATATTATTTTAAACATATAATTTTGTACGATACTCATGCTAACTATAATTTTTTCAACCAATAAATTATAAATTATTGAACATTTAAACGTATTGTATTAACGATAATGCCAACTAAACTCAATTAACATAGTAAAATAATTTTAACTAAAAGTGTCAAATTATCTAATAATTTTTTAGTTCAAGTACTATCCGGTTCAAAGGAAAAAAAATATAAACTAAGTTTAAGTGACCAAATCTAGGTGCTAAATTATACATTAACCCATTCAAGAATTATCGGATCAAATAGCTTGCGAGTGCATATATTTAGGCCGAGCAAAATTTTACTCATTTCAACTCCACTTGATAAAATTCAATTAAAATTTGAGTATAAAATTGAAATTTTAAATAATTTAAAATTTTTAATAATTAATGGATCGATTTTAAAGTTTGAGTTGAGTCCCTAATTTTGCCTGATATTATATATATACTACATATGAAAAAGTATGAAAAAATATATATGTGTATTGTATATGGATATAGAAAGTCGTTTGCATTCGAACCAATATGTATTATAACATTGTAAATAATTACAATTAAATTTGTATATAAATTTAAAAACTCGACTTGACTCGACTCAAATTTTATAAACTCGACTAAAATAAAAAAAATTTAAAATAAAATTTGAGTTATAAAATATAACTCGTAAATTTAACTAACTCAAAAATTTTTGAGTGGCTCAACTCTACTGAACGATCGCCCTACATATATCATATAGCTTGGGCCTAAATGTGTTTAAGGGTAAAGCCTAAAACATGGCCGGACCTGTCCAGTTGACCGGAAACGATGAACCCAAAGCTCAAATCAAATCCAATATGGAACTTAAATTAGACCCAAAATCCAAATCTCCGTCCTCCAACTCAAACCAACACTACCATTTCCCTTCTCTTTCTCTTTCTCTCCCTCTCCCTCTCCCTCTCCCTCTCCCTCTCCCTCAGAAGCTAAGCTGAGAAAAGATGCAGGCGATTACGAGACGATTAGGGCACCACTCTCTGAAGCCAACAGCTTCAATTTCCTGTATCAAGTCTATTTACCCTCTCTCCGATCACTGTAACATTTTCATTCCCTCCTGTTAATTTCTCAATTTTTTATGGCCGTTTAGCATTTACATCAAATTGATGTGTTTTTGTTAATCATTTTATGATCGATTTTTTTTCCAGATTATGGAGGTGACCGTCCGCGATACGGATCTACGCTGGCCTCTCACAAGGGCATGGGCCACCTCGTTCGCAAGGGCACCGGTGGCCGATCCTCCGTCAGGTCATTTCTTGGGATTTTAATTTTTTGTCGTTGAAAGTTTTATGTTTGAGTGCGGGAAATGATTTTTCCTTCTCTTGCAGTGGCATTATAGCTACTGTTTTTGGAGCTACTGGATTCCTTGGTCGTTATCTTGTGCAACAGCTTGGTAATTTGAACTTAATGTTTTAGTTATTATTATTGTACATTATTTTCTGCTCAAATGTTTCATGTTTCGCCTTAAAATGTGCGTTACTGAGTGCTTCTTTTGTTTGTTTGTTTTTACTTTTGAATCTCACTTCAAGGTTTATTTGCAATGTGTATACTGATTTTTCCCCCCTTTTGTTTTAGCTAAAATGGGGTCTCAGGTGTTAGTTCCATTCCGAGGTTCCGAGGATAACCCTCGTCATCTCAAATTGATGGGAGACTTGGGACAGGTACCATATGAATTTGCCTTTCTTTTTTATTGAAATTCATATTCAATTGGCATATTGTGCGGTTTTATTATGGTTTTAGTTTGATATTTCTCGTGCTCAGATAGTGCCAATGAAATACGATCCAAGGGATGAAAATTCAATCAAGGCTGTGATGGCAAAGGCTAATGTTGTTATTAATCTTATTGGTATACAATGTCTCTCCTCTGATTCTACCAATGAAAGAAATTTAAATCTTGGATTTGTATGATCGTTATTGCTTATATTGGCAGGAAGAGAATACGAGACACGGAACTATAGCTTTGAGGAAGTGAACCATTTCATGGCTGAGCAACTGGCAGTGGTATGTTGGAGCTTTCATTCACATTGAAATTGGCACCCTTAATCTCTTGACAATGTTATTAGATCTATTCTTGTGTATGGGTTATCCTCAGTCCTTTTCTGGACGAAGGTGTGGGGGGTGTGGGGTTTGGAGTAGAAGAAAATGTATCATGTACAAACTACAACCTTTGATGAAAGGGGTGTTGAGGTATGCATGCTACCTGAGCCTCTATCATGCATATCTTCAAATTTTGATGCAAACAGAAAGTTTAACTGTTTTTCTTTTTCGGTCATATGTGCTGTTATTCATGACAAAATTATTTTTGATGCAACTTTATCTAGTTTTTAACACGGAACAGTGTATAGTTCGTGAAATGTGACTTTATGTCTCATATCATCTTGTGCTATCAACCATGTTCTACATTTAACTGAGCTTGTCTTTATCTAAGCACTTAATGTATTAGTTTTTCCTTGATTTTAGATTGCCAAAGAACATGGTGGTATCATGAGATTTATTCAAGTTTCTTGCTTAGGGTCTTCTCTGTCATCCCCATCAAGATTTCTAAGAGCTAAAGCTGCTGGAGAAGAAGCTGTTTTGAAAGAACTTCCTGAGGTAATTAATCTTTAGCTTCTACAATGTGAGATGACAATGATGATGCAGTGAATTTGTTATAATATAAGCAAAGTGAGCCTGTGCATCAATAATTATGAACCAGTGTTATCTAATAGAATATACACCATATGTTGTGCAAAATGGGAGATAAGGGAATTGTTGCATATAAAGAAAATTAGGTTGGAAAGAGATAAAAATGGTTTGGTTTATTTAGCTTTAAGTGCATGGATAGCCATTCCTAAGATATTGCACCCCCAAAAAATATGGGCTACTTTTGTGAAAAATGAGAATTAATTTTGACACAGTTTTATACGAGTGTTTAAGTCTCTCAGTTGTTACCATGGCTGCTCTTTCTGAAGTCTCTTTTGGGGCTTCACTAATTAAGTTATTCACTACTGTGGTCCTACGTAACATGATGTGTTAAATGCTTTTTGCTGCTTTGGACTTTATTGTGGTTGTTTTTCGGTGCATCCATATGCTGTTTATTTGGACAACAATATCATGTTTGTAGTCTATGTTGCTCGGAATCTTCATTTTTCATGAAATACCTGTGTCCGACACTTGTGACCGACACTTAGATATAGGTGTATGACCTCTAAGGATCCTCCAAATATGTAGAAAAACTTACAAAAATCTACCCATGCCCATTTCGGATACATACACCCGAATCTGACTAACATTGTTTGTAGTTTTATTGCTTGTACATTTGAGAACTTTAGATCAAAGTTTTGTTCCAAACTTTTGATGTGAGAATAGAGGTGAAAATATGGAGTCGATGACTTGACTCCTGTTCCTTTAGATTATAACTATGATTTGCAACATCTTTGCTCATTCACAAGCTGATTCTATACTTTGTTGTAAAGCTATGCAATGGTTTTCTTGAGGTTTTCCTGTCATCCTAAGCAAAACTAGACTTCAAGTTCAATTGTTATTTTTTCACTCTTACAAATGAGTAATACCAAACTTTTGATACTCCTTAGCTGATAGCCATTTAGGAAATTTCTCAGACGTAACCTGCGAAATGTTGTGCATTTATTATTGCACAAAGTTGTTGAATTTCGCATTATGCAAACTTAATTTAGGACTTGGTTTGAACATTTGATTTCAACTCTAGGTTATAGTGAGAATACTGCATAACTCAGGTAGTGCAGTCATAACAAGAACCTGAATAGCACAGAATCTAAACCTGAATAGCACAGAATCTAAGTGCATAATAAAATTACAAAAATCAACTTTTTCCTGGTTAAGTATGAGGGAAGGAAGTCAGAATAGTAAAAGGGCTAAACTGAGTTGGAAAGGTTTGCTTAGCTCGTTAAAGGTTGGCCTTCAATAGGCTTCCACATTTTTTATGTTATCTATGGTTCCAACATCAACACTTTTATCATATCATTCCTTCTACAGGCTACTGTCATGAAACCTGCTGTAATGATTGGTACTGAGGATCGGATTATGAATCCGTGGGCACGCTTTGCAAAGAAATATAGCTTTCTTCCACTCATTGGCGATGGATCTACCAAGTAATTTTGGATTATAAACTGAACCTTCTAATTGATATTTGTTAGTTCCGTTTCTTCTGGAAGCTTTGTGCATCTTTTGCCAACAATAGTTTCTTTACAGAATCCAGCCTGTATATGTTAATGATATTGCTTCTGCAATTGTTGCGGCCCTGAAAGATGATGGAACCAGCATGGGAAAAGTCTATGAGTTGGGTGGACCAGAGATCTATACTGTGCATGAACTGGTAATTACTTTCCCTCTTGATATTGAATCAATGCTTCTTGGTGTAACTGATCTTAGAATACCCTGCAGGCTGAGCTTATGTATGACATGATCCGTGAATGGCCACGCTATGTAAATGTTCCTTTACCGATTGCAAAGGTAAAATTTTAACCCTTGTATTTGGAAAAGTGCTACAAGTGATGCTTTAGCTGCTCTAAATGCAGTTTTTTATTCTGTTGTCCGATCGTCAGTATTGACTATATGCATGGCGAAAGTTAGTTATGCTAGCAGTAAAGATTTCTTTAAAATATAAACGGAAGGCATGTTGTGCCTTTCATTCCTTAATCACTACTCTAATTAACGCATAATTGATTGCTGTGCTTCTAGGTTCATACTCGTCTTGACATTGCTTATTTATCTTGAGTTATAGATTAACAGCTCATCATTTGATGGTTTCAGGCGGTTGCCATGCCTAGAGAGGTATTAGTCAGTAAAGTGCCATTTCCACTACCAACCCCTGAGATCTTCAATCTGGATCAAATACTTGCATTTGCAAACGATACCGTTGTATCAGAAAATGGTGAGTTGGAATAATTTCAGGCTATGCATATAATGGCAATGCGAGTAAGTTTTCCTGGTTACAAGATGCGTTCGTCTCCTTTACCACTCATTTTGTGGTGGTTTTTGCAGCTTTAACGTTTACGGATTTGGGCATTGTTCCCCATAAGGTGAAGGGATACCCGGTCGAGTTTCTTATCCAATACCGCAAGGGCGGGCCACAGTTTGGTTCTACAGTCAGTGAAAAAGTTAATCCGGATTCTTATCCATAATTTTATTGGGATCTCATGCACGATTTGTTTTATTTTTTCCCGCTTATTTTGTCGATTTCGAAAAGACAAGAATGACAGAAAGAGTGCATGTTTCCGTTTTGTAAAAACAAAGAAGGTGATTTTGCTGGGTAGCAAGATGTAATAAAAGTTGAGATCTCTGTGGACTTGTTAGTGGCACTGGCATCATAGGCTTTGGTTATTTCAGGAGAGTAATATAATTGTGAGAAAATATTAATCTCATTTGTATTTTTTCTATATAAAAAAAATAAGATCATCCTTGGGAGGATATCTCCTTTGTCAATTCAATCGACACCCCCAAGTGTGTAGGCGATTGATGCTCGTTTATTTCCTGTTTGCCACGTGCAGTTCACAGATTGTGAAGGACAAAAAACGGATGCATAATCTTTATTAGGTGAACAAAGCTTTGAGTCAAAATTAAACGATTAAATCATCTTTAGAATATCTACTAATTTGATTATTTGATAAATAAAAGATTGGGATAAATCTTCTAAAATCGAATAAGCTTTAACGCTTTATGTTTAGAGTTTGAGTTTTGAATATAAGAATTGTAAGCCACTTTTATCCTCGGCTATTACGAGGAGTAATCTTTTTTCGTTTTTTATTCTCGCATATGTTTTTCAATTAAAACTTACTCATGTATAATTTAAATAAATGAGATTAATATGTATGCTTCAAGTATTATTTAAATTTAATAATTAATCAAATTATATTAAAAATTATAATCCACTAACAATTATCATTTATCCGCTTATTGTCAAATATGAACTTAATTTTCCAAACTACCAAACACACATGCTGTGATGAACGAATGTACTTAGAGGGTGAGGGACTTTTGTCCCTTGTAAAATTTTTTGGTGTAATAAGTTAATAATATATTGAGCCTACATTAGTTTAAATTTGAGTTGAATTAGATTTTTTCTGTTGTTCTTCTAGTTTTTTAGAGCTTTGCTCTGATTAATCCGGAACGATCTACATCGCACACTTTGTTGTGGTAGGTAAGTTTTACTGAAGATTTATTGCATATACAAGGCATTAAGCTCGAGATTTATTTAAGCGATACTAAAGTACTTACCACTTGGACTAATCTTGTTAATAGTGTTAAATTAATTTTTTACCCCTTTAATTTTAAGATTAAATACTTAATAAATATTTATTATTTTGAACCATATAATTTATTTTATTTTTAATATTTGATCCTAATTTTGACTTTATTTCTGAAGTCCGGTCTGTACTACGTTACATCAATGTTGTTCGACTGTGAGCTACGACAAGTATATGCTTTTTATTTTTTAATTTTTATCGTGAGAGACACGTTCCCATGTATTTTCCTCAACTTCTTAACTAGTTTTCTAAAGCGGTCCTCGTCCAAGCTTACATTTTAATATATTATGAATTAATTTAAGAAAAAAATTTTGATGCATAGATCGTGTAAATTTTACACGTGCTTCTTAATTTTAGGGATTAAAGTTTTAGTTTATGGTTTAAAGTATAGGAGTTTAAGTTGTAGGTGTTAGTAATGCTCAATATCCCACGTAAGGAAGGATTATCCTTTGACAAGGGTATTTATAGAGTTATACCTTTCCCTCCCTTGTTGAACGATAGAGAACAAGGGTGAACCTTGTGAACCGCCGCCGCCGGCCTGGCTCGTGGTCGTGTCATTCTTAATTTATAGGCTAAGTGAAAACGGTCAGTAAATAACAGCTAAATCAGCTGTTATTTTCACAGACAATAATAGCTATAATCAGCAATTGTTTTTTGCACAGATATTAAGATTGAATCTGGACTATTTTTTACTTCAGATTTATAACATTTTGCTGCAATATTATAGCTGGTATGACAATAAAATGGAGCAAATTTTACGGCTGGATTATGCAATTAATTTAATCAAATTAATTTCTGATTATCTTGGATGATTTTATCCTCACATCTCAACCTATAAATAGAGAGGTTATTCCTCTCATTTCGGTATCTCACACAACAATTCATTTGCTTACAAAAGCTCTCTTTGCTATATTATCTTTAAGTTTTCTGGTGCTAAGAAGAGCAATACCACTACAGTCCAATCCAGCTCGTTGGGTGTATAAAGTTTTTGGAACGACCTTGTTAACCTTGGGGGACAACCGCCAAATGCAGTGATTACACACATCGAGCAATTTTGTTTCTAAGGCAGTGGTCTTCACCACAACACAATTTGATCAAAATTTCCCTCCTTATTATTGTTTAAACTGTCATGTCAGTGCTAACGGTCTAGTTTTGCAGTATTATTTTTACCATCAATTTAGAAATAAATTATTCTATACTACAAAAGATGTCGATTCCGTTAAGCAAGCTTGTTCCAGATCTGTCCAAGCTAGATGCACTCGACGGGGCCAACTATCGAAGGTGGTCTCAGCGGATTTTAATCTTCTTCGAGCAGCTAGATCTTGATTATGTGCTGATGAAGCTGACTCCACCACCACTAGCTAATGCTACTGAAGTTGTTGACACGACTGATGCCGTTGAAACTTCTTCTGCCCAATTGCCCACTGCCAATGCCTTAACTGTTGCCACTATCGCTGCTACTGAAAAATATGAGAAAGACAATAAGATGGTGCGAGGTCATCTCCTAAGTCATATGTCAAACAAATTCTTCGACATGTTTCTCAAGGAGAGAAGCGCAAAGGTCATATGGGACACACTCGAGAAAAAGTACGGGGCTGATGATGCAGACATCAAGAAATACGTCGTTGGCGAGTGGCTCAAGTTTTAGATGTCTGACGACAACAAACCATAACTGAATGTTGCAGAGAACGTTGATGACATCATTGCAGCAGTGGTTTCAGAAGTCAATATGGTGGAGAATACTGCTGAGTGGGTTGTTGGCATTGGTTCTTCCAAGCATTTTTTTGCCAAAAGAGAGCTATTCACCGAGTTCGAGGAAGGGGTAGAAAGGTGAACAAGTGTACATGGGGATTTCTAACAGCTCAGAAGTGCTAGGTAAAGGCAAGTTTTTACTCAAGCTGACTTCTAGTAAAACCTTATTTTTAAATAATGTTCTGTATGTACCTGCCTTGCGTAGAAATCTGATTAGTGGTGGTTTATTAAATAAGGCAAGCATTAAACTTGTTTTCAAAGCATATAAACTTGTACTTTCTCATAATGGTGATTATGTAGGGAAAAGATATTTAAATGAGGGTTTATTTGTAATCGAGACTGAGTTTAATGAAAATAAAGTCCCCATTTCTGCTTATAGTATTGAAACCTATGACATGTGGCATGCTAGACTTGGTCATGTGAATATACACTCACTAAAGAAACTCATTAAAATGAAGTTATTGCCTAATCCAGATGAGAATAGCTTTAACAAATGTGAAATTTGTGTAGAAGCAAAGCATGCTAGACATTCCTTTAAAGCTATTTCTAAGAGAAAAACTAAATTGTTAGAACTTATTCACATAGATCTAGCAGACTTTAGAAACTCTGAGAGTAAGTGAGGTAAACACTATTATATCATCTTTGTAGATGAGTGTTCTAGATATACAAAAGTTTATATTCTTGGAACTAAAGATAAAGTTGAGAACTTCTTTCTTATTTATAAGGCAGAAGTTGAGAATTAGCTTGAAAGGAAGATAAAACGTATTAGGTCCGATTGAGGTGGTAAATATGAGTCTAATTTTCTTAAAGAGGTGTGTGAGAAGAATGACATAATTCATGAGACCTATGCCCCATATTTTCCTCAACAAAACAGCGTAGCCCAGAGGAAAAATAGAACTTTAAAAGAGATGATGAATTCATTGTTGATAAGTTCTGGATTATCTGATAACATGTGGAGGGAACCCGTTCTACCAGCCAATCATATTTTGAACCGAGTACCTCATAAGAAATTAAATTATACTCATACGAGTTGTGGAAATGTTATGCACCTAATTTGGAATACCTTAAAGTGTAGGGGTGTCTGGCTAAAGTAGGCTTGCATGACTTTAAAAAATTCACTATTAGTCCCAAAACCGTTGATGTAATGTTTATATAGTATGCCAGTAATAGTGCCACATATAGGTTCATGTATTTACAAGATTTTTCTATATGTGAATCTAGAGATGCAGTTTTCTTTGAAGAATTTTTTCCTCTAAAGAAACCAAGATTAAATGCAGAAACATGTTTAGAAAACAATCCATCTACTTCTTCTAATGTACTTGCTAGGAATTCTCTAGAGTTTGAGTTTGAATGAAGATCTAGATGAGCAGATCTATATGGAGCAACTGTCAGGTTTTGTGACACCTAGTATGGAAGGTAAAGTGTGTAGACTTAAAAAGTCTCTTTATGGCCTTAAACTATTGGGTCACGCCGGTACATCCCATGGCATAGCGGAAAAATTATCCGGCGATTACCACTAGGGATCCATGTACGAGGAACAAATCAGGATGAACAAGGGTGAAGAATTACCTATTTAAAATCTGGAATTCTGAATTTGGAGGAGATAGATATCCAATCACGATTGCACGATGTCGATTCCTAAGCCACAACGATAACACTCCTATCTCTACATAGTCCACCCAGTTGACACGAGCATATAAATTTCTCTAAACTATTTAGAGGGTTTTTCCAAAAAGCATTAAAGATTGTTAGATCTCTCATATCTTTATATAGCCTTTGATATCCTAGTTCAACTCATATTAGGATTTCAATATATATATATATATATAATCATAATTTAACTTCAATTAGAATTTTAATAAATATATGTTAAATATATAATCCCAATTCAACTTAATTAGGATTCCAATATATATATTAAATATATATAATCTCAATTCAACTTTAATTAGGATTTCAATATATATATATATATTAAATATCTTGTAACATCATCGACACAGATGTCACATTTGGGCTCAAGCCCAAACCAAAAGCCATAAAATTCTCAAAATGGGTTTAGCTCAAACAAGTTATTTCTTAAAAGCATTAAAAGTCAACAGTTGAAAATATAAATAAATAATTTAAATAGTTACAAAGAAGCTCCACTCTAATTTAAAACATTTAAATACTTGACTTGATTAATACAATTTCAAAAGTAAGGATTACAGACTCAACCATGTAAGGTCCTATGAATACATAGCCCACTAAACACAAGTACCATACTCTGAAGAACTCCATATGCTGGAATCCCGTACTGATAATGCTCCATAATCCCTCAATCAACCTACGCACGGAAACAACGGTTCTGAGCGCTGAGCTTACATAACTCAGTGGTACATATCTACTCTACTATACTTCATGCTAATCATAAACATAAGCATGCAAGCGAGTACGAGCAATAAGGATAGATAAATAAACATGTGGCGCTACCATTAGTTGCCTAAACACATGCTGTCAACAAGGCAATCATCATACATGGCACTTAAGGCCCAACCATACTTACAACATGACATCATATAGATATGGCGCTACCTCTAGCCGCTAAATCGTATAACATAGAAAGAAAGCATAAGCTCCTCATAGCATATAAGCATTATATCACAATATAGGAGTGAGGCCCGATCCCACTAAGCCTCAGGATCACACACTCTGAGCGAAGCTTGATTCCACTAAGCATCGGGATATATACTTTCTTTGGGGTGAGGCCCGGTACCACTAAGCATCAGGATATATACACCCATGCTCTAAGTCTCTCATCAAGCATCTTCAAATGAGTCCCTGTCTTAATAAGCCTCGAGTTCATACATTTGGGAATCTTCAACCATGGTGTTGCAACACACTCTTTCTTGCATCGGGTATTTGAAACCCATCAATCAAGATGATTCAATCATCTAGGTGTCCATATCAGCACATAGCAAGGACACGTCTACCACATAGCACACAACATCACACGATCCACCAAGGATCCGTACGGTTGCTATTACCATCAAATTATCCAATTAAGGTTACCAACTTATTAATACATTATAGAAATGTACATTAATATCCTCATTAATTATATTATTAAACCATATTATCTCATTTATCTCCCGCGTCAATTCCCATCTTTATTTGCATTGTAGATTATTCCGTTCAGTGGGTACCAATACTCGAACACGAGTATCGATGCGGTACCCCAAGTACCAGTGCTCATACGTGTACCGATACATATAATACTTACTGGAAATCCTAGATTTCCTTAATTACCAGTATGGGTCAACCCGTACCGATACAAACCCTAATCGCGTACCGGTACGGCTAAAGCTCATACTGATGCCCTATTCATGAGTTCGTACCATTTCCTCGAATTACCTTATTACCGCACTTTATTCGATCCTTAAAGCTTATGAAAGTCATTATGGTTTGTTTACTAACGCATCCATTTGATTAGTATTAGTTACCGGCTTCATAATCATTTATTTGAATCTCACCAATTATCAGTCCTGTATATTCATATCTCAAGCATCACAACATGTAATTCAATCAATCAAAAAATTATATGAATAGTCAAATGAACCTACACGGTCTCAAAAGCACATAAGAGTCTCGAATATTCTCAACACATCAGACATCTCAACATATACCAAGTTTCGTAATACCGGTCTCAACACATGCTTATCTATCATCAACCTATTTTGCAACTACGATCAAGCAAGACAATTACACTTATGATGCTCATGAAGTATTTCGGAGTTCAAGGTTTACTAACCTTAAGTCGATATCGCTAAAATCCTCATTTGAGCTTCCCAAATATTCCACTCGACCCGATATCCAATCCAGAATAACCCTCGTATACCAATTAATACTGTAAGCATCACTTAGACACATACTTTAAAGAAT
The DNA here is from genome assembly GCA_019671005.1 of Hibiscus mutabilis. Lineage (NCBI taxonomy): Eukaryota > Viridiplantae > Streptophyta > Magnoliopsida > Malvales > Malvaceae > Hibiscus > Hibiscus mutabilis. The sequence continues at coordinate 15,276,694 of CM033717.1, read as the reverse complement.
TTGAAGGGTCATATGTGTAAAAAATAGCTTACCGGGTCTGAATTTGGTGAAACATTTGGTGAAACGTACTGCACCATTGGATTTGGAATGTCGAGAAACCTTTGGGTAAGGTCCCCCCAAAAAGTGAATGTCGGTCAATGGTCAACGGCGGTGACGACGGTCAACAACGCGACTTGGATCGGCTCGAAGGCTGGCTTGCTAGACCGACTCAGCATGCGGCTTGGGTAGGCTTGGCTTGGCCCAACTGGCTGGTTATAACAGCCCAGCTTGGCTGGACGTCACCCACGCATTGACGGCGGCGCATGTGGCACTTGCGACAGCTTCTAGTGGCTGGACGGCGGCAGCCGATGCCTAGATCGATTGTTCTCCAGCCTCTGATCACGATGGTGGCCTCTATTTCCCGATTTGAGCACTCTAACCCTCTCAACTCAACAACCTAAAACTTCTTCTCACTCACCCCTCCGACGACGACTCCGATGATGATACCGTGGGTACCAGTAAACTCGTAGATCAGATGAGGAACATAATAGCGGTGGAGGTGTTGACAATGGATGGCTGGATCTCCGTAGATCGAAGTTTGAAGTTGATGAAAGATAGGCAAAAGACAGAGAAAATAAAGATGGAAAAAGGTGGAAAAGAGGAGAGAGAGAGAGAGAGAGAGGAAAGATAAAAATCTTATTTTTCCCTCCCCTTTTCCCCCTTTAATTCAAACTATCCTCTTCCTCTTTTTCTTTTCTACAAGGCCCAAAGTCCAGGCCTAAGACCCAATTTACTAATATGATATTCGGGTCGTTACAACTCTTCCATTCTTAAAGAAATTTCGTCCTCAAAATTTGTATCCATAACTCAACGAAGATTTTCAAACTCTTATAACGCTTCAACATTCTCAAATATTTCCCGCTGTGCTACTCTGATCTCAACACTTACCAATATAACATTTATAAAAATCATTTCTTGCTCGATGCAAGACTTCTAAAAATGAACGACGTCTCAACTCACGTCAAGCACTTACCCTAAAGTCGACATGATAATTCATATCGGCAACTAAAGCAGCTCCCAAAAACTTGGTCACGCAAGAGTCTTACACTCCAAACCCTAACATGTTCAGAAAACACGTCACCAACACTCTCACTCAGATCTTTCATCGCATGAAATCCCACCAAGGGATAAAGTTTCAACACAAACCTCAAATCTCGTGTCACAAGGTAACATGTACACACTGTAGTGTCGTACAACTCAACTCACAACCAAACCAAGCAGACTTTCTATCTGATCCTCATCTTTGCTGAAGTATCAAACGGTACATACCAATGAATATTTCATTATTCAATGAAATCCCATCGAAATGATGCACTTACAAAAACTCTGGAAAACTCAATGTTAGATTCCCAACTGACGATAAGACAATCTTTTATAACTATTTCAAATACACGACTCCACACTGTCTTCCAAAACAAGCGACGAAAGTTTGGTACAAATCGTCGCTCTCAAAATTTCACTATATACTGACCATTGTACTTCCCTTGATATCTTTTCCTCTAAAGCACCCACAACAAGATCTCGAATTCCATCAAAAACCATCGGACCCAAATTCGATCACAACACTGTATCCTCTTGTTACACTTAGATACTACCTCTCGCGACTTCCAAAGCAAATCAATGTTTACTCGAAGCTTAACCAAAAAAAATATGTGGGTACCGGTACTGACCAATCAGTACCGACACCTAAAGAATTGAGTACCGGTACCACTTTGAGCTAGCATCGGTACTCTTTCACATGACCATTACTTGCGATCTTTGATCGCCCCACATGAACAACATGATACTCTGACCCGAACTAACTTTGTACAACCCATCACTTATCAAGCTCACTTTAATTAGATGGTGATCGATCATACAATCCACAATTCTCAACTACTCCAACTCGCGTCATTATCCAAGACTCAAACTCTTTAAAGATCAAGTACCCAAAACTTTACACTGTTGAGGTAAACATACACTTCCCTCTTCTAGCACAAAAATGCAGCCCTGGCGATACAACAAAACATCCTTAAGATCTCAAAATCTCAGTAAACTTTAGTTAGGTCAACACCAATGTCACAACATAATGGTCTCATGTAGTTCAAATATCTACCAATGTTCCTCGACTCCTTCCAAGGAAACCGCGTTACAAACAAAAGCATTTACGAAGCCTCAACTTTTTTTTTCCTTGGATGATTACACAGTAATTAATCTTTCTCACACACAAGGTCATTATGGCAATTATCTTGCCAACTGTCATCCTTTCATATTCCTTAATCATTCACACGTGTCACACAAAGCATCAAATTTATATTCAAGAGACAACATGGTGGCCCCCACCTTATCATAGTTGAAAACATCTCAAACCTCACTGTAGACATCCACCGTTACCGCGTCGCACTTTAAAGAGAGAAATCCTCATTCTAAAATTCATTTCAAACTACAAGCCCTTGACACTTTAATTGCAACCATCTTGTCCTCGAACCAAACCCAGAAAAACACACGAGTACATCATAATAGGTTAAACGAGTCATCCACCTTGGGAGACACGTAACGGTCTTTTACTATTACTTAACAAACTATCAACTATTTAAACATCACCTCAACGAACCAACGTCTTACTAGCGAACAAGTCCGGTTCTCCCTTGGGTGAAACACTTAGACAAAAGAAACCTCTTTCGGGTTGCGTCTTCGTAACTGAAATTTTGACTTTCTTAACTGGGTCGGTGTCATCTGACAACGACGATAGGAATCGATGTCTAACTCGATTTCAACTCAACATCCACTAGTGTTCATGATAGGTGGAAGTCCTGACAAATCCTTCAAGAAGCATAAACAAACACTCTGACAGTCTAAAAGCTCCCAAGTATCAAACCATACTCATTAGCATATGCCTACTATTCAAACATGTCTTACAACCCCGTTGTGCCATTCTCTAAGCAACCACTACGAAGATCACGGTAGAAGGGCAACGATTCAACGTTCTCATTACCAAAGATGGGTTTCTTTGAGGTCTCAAAGCCTCGGGTACAACTCTCGACATTACAAGCTAGTGTCACGCTTGATTAACCAAGTCAATTTTCAATGTGCCATAACTCACCAGAAGGTAGCTCTATTAAACCCGTAGGATGCCTAACTTCGGCCACTCTCTAACGAGCCAATAGATCTTGAATCCATTATCTTCGAGAAATGCCTCTGGGAAGGGCGATGATATGCTTCAAGTATCCTCAAGATTTTTTTTGAGCAAACAAAGGGTCGTCTAACCAACACACATTCACTAATCAATTTCGAATGCGGTTTGTCCAAACCTGTAACACAACTACTATTCATGCATAACGATGAAGATTCTTTGCCACAAACTTTTATAACGTACCTGAAGGCTTCAAAATGGCCACAACATGCAACGAAGACACCAATTAGATGACGTGAGGATGACACATCCTCGACTCTGGAATCATTAAACTAACTCGCGTCTCAACAATCCGAGGAGTCCCCGCCTTCAGAATCGCTTCTATGAGCGGCTCAAAACTTACCTCGGCCCTCTCAGCCACGATCGTAACCATTTTATCATTGCAACATTGGATGCACCATCGAGATTCCAGTCTTAAGGAGTACGAACTTAATTTAAGGTCTTGTATTCACTAGACACCTTACTAAAACACCTATACCACCCCGAGGTTTCCAAGAACCGGCTAAACTTAAGCTTTGATACCACTAAATGTAACACCTTCGACGCGGATGTCACATTTGGGCCTCAAGCCCAAACTAAAAGCCATAAAATTCTCAAATTGGGTTTAACCCAAACAAGTTATTTCTTAAAAGTATTAAAAGTCAACAGTTGAAAATATAAATAAATCATTTAAATAGTTACAAAGGAGCCACACTTTAATTTAAAACATTTAAATACTTGACTTAATTAATAAAATTTCAAAAGTAAGGAGTACAGACTCAACCATGTAAGGTCCTATGAATACATAGCCCACTAAACACAAGTACCATACTCCGAAGACCTCCACATGCTGGAATCCCTTACTGATAATGCTTCACGATCCCTCGACCAACCTACGCACGGAAACAATGATTCTGAGTGCTGAGCTTTAAAAACTCAACGATACACATATACTCTACTATACTTCATGCTAATCATAAACATAAGCATGCAAGCTAGTACGAGCAATAAGGATAGATAAATAAACATGTGGCGCTACCACTAGTCGCCTAAACACGTGCTGTCAACAAGGCAATCATCATACATGGCACTCGCGGCCTAACCATACTTACAACATGGCATCATAACATCATATAGATATGGCACTACCTCTAGCCGCCAAATCGTATAACATAGCAAGAAAGTATAAGCTCTTTGTAGCATATAAGCATTGTATCACAATATAGGAGTGAGGCCCGATCCCACTAAGCCTTGGGATCATACACTCTGAGCAACGCTCAGTTCCACTAAGCATCAGGATACATACACTCTTTGGGGTGAGGCCTGGTACCACAAAGCATCGGGATACATACACTCATGCTCGAAATCTCTCATCAAGCAACTTCGAATGAGTCCTGATCCTACTAAGCCTTGGGTTCATAGATTCGAGAATCTTCAACCATGATGTTGCAACACACTCTTTCTCGCACCGGGTATCCGAAACCCATCAATCAAGATGATTCAATCATCTAGGTGTCCATATTAGCACATAACAATGACACCTCTACCATACAACACACAACATCACACGATCCACCAAGGATCCCTACGGTTGCTATTACCATCAAATTATCCAATTAAGTTTACAAACTTATTAATACATTATGGAAGTGTACATTAATCATCCTTATTAATTATATTATTAAAACATATTATCTCATTTATATCCCACGTCAATTCCCATCTTTATTAGTATTGTAGATTATTTCATTCAGTTAGTATCGGTACTCGAACACGAGTATCGATGCGGTACCCTGAGTACCAGTGCTCATACGCTTACCAATATAGTTAGTACTTACTAAAAATCCTAGATTTCTTCAATTACCAATACAGGTCAACCCATACCGATATGGACCCTAATCGCGTACCGGTACTGCTAAAGATCGCACAAATACCCTATTTACGTGTTCATACCAATTCCTCGAATTACGATATTACCACGCTTTGTTCGATCCCTAAAGCTTATGAAAATCATTATGGTTTGTTTACTAACGCATCCATTTGATTAGTATTAATTATCGGCTTTATAATCATTTATTCAAATCTCACCAATTATCAGTCCTTTAACTGTAATTTCCATCGAACAAGCATATTCATATCTCAAGCATCACAACATGTAGTTCAATCAATCAAACAATTATATGAATAGTCAAATGACCCTACATGGTCTCAAAAGCTCATAACAGTCTCAAATATTCTCAACATATCAGGCATCTCAACATATACCAAGTTTTGTAATACGAGTCTCAACATATGCTTATCTATCATCAACCTATTTTGCAACTACTAACAAGCAAGACAATTACACTTATGATGCTCATGAAGTATTTCGGAGTTCAAGGTGTACTAACCTTAAGTCAATATCACTAAAATTCTCATCCGAGCTTCCCAAAAATTCCACTCGACCCGATATCCGATCCTGAATAACCCTCGTATACTAATTAATACCGTAAGCATCACTTAAACACATACTTTAAAGAAATTGAAGGGTCAAATGCATAAAATTTGCTTATTGGGTTTGAATTTGGTGAAACAGACTATGCTATTGGATTCAAAATGTCGAGTAACCTTCGGGTAGGGTCATCCGGAAAAAGTCATCGCCAGCGGCGAAGGTCAACGACGACGGTCAATAAAGATGACAGGCGGTGAGACTCAGCTCGTCTCGAAGGCCAACTCGGCCTTTGGCTTAGCAGGCCAGCTTAGTTTGGCCCAACCGGCTAGTTATAATAGCTTATCTTTGCCAGACGTCGCCCATGTGCAAGCGGTGACACATGTGGTGCGTGCGACGGCTTGCGGTGGCTAAACGACAGTGATCAATGCCTATATCAACTATTCTCTAGCCTCTGATCATGGTGTTGACCATCTTTTCTCAATTTGATCACTCTAACCTTCTCAACTCAACAACTCGAAACTTCCTCACTCAACCCCTCCGACGACGACTCTGATGATTGGTCTTTGGGCATACTCTAACAATCTTCCATTAGTACTAAGACCAATCACTCATGTATCTAATACCAAGTGACTTAGTGTAACGATCATGATTATGCTGTGTTAGAGGCTTTGTCAGTGGATCGACAATGTTATCATCTGTTGGTACTCTACATATTTCCACATCTCCTCGATCTATAATTTCTCAAATGGGATGGTAATGCCTAAGTATGTGTTTGGATCGTTGGTGAGATCTGGGTTCTTTTGCTTGTGCAATGGATCTGTAGATCTATAGTATTCAAAATGCTCGGCATAACCCCTAGTTCAGGTATGAACTTCTTGATCCTAACACCCTCTTTTGCATCACCACATGCTACAATATACTCAGCTTCTATTGTAGAATCAACTACTGTATCTTGCTTTGAACCTTTTTATCTCACAACACCTCCATTAAGGCAGAACACAAAACCCGATTGCGATCGTGAATCATCCTTATCGGTTTGAAAGCTGACATCAGTATAACCTTTTATACTTAGCTCTTCCTCACCTCCATATATAAGGAATGTATCTTTAGTTCTTCTTATTTACTTAAGGATGATTTTAACTGCGACCCAGTGACCTTCATTGGGTCTAGATGGTATTGACTTCTCATACTTAAAGCGTATGATACATTTGGATGAGTACATATTATGACATACATGATAGATCCAATTGCTGAAGCATATGTAATCTTACTCATGCACCCTCTTTCTTGAGGTGTTGAAAGATACATTTCCTTCGAGAGTGAAATTCGATGTCTTATAGGTAAGAACCTCCTTTTGGATTCTTCCAAACTGAATCTTTTCAGTACTTCTTCTATGTAAGTATTTTGACTCAGTCCTAAGAGTCGCCTCGATCTATCTCTATAGATCTTGACTCCTAATATGTATATTGCCTCACCCAAGTCTTTAATGGAAAAACATTTCCTAACCAAATTTTTATAGACTGTAAGCTAGATATGTCATTTCCTATTATTAGTATATCATCCACATACAGTACCAAGAATATGATAATGCTCCTACTAATTTTCTTGAGAACACATGACTTATCTTCATTTTTGATAAAATCAAACTCTTTGATTACATTGGTGAAACAAAGATTCCAACTTTAAGAAGCTTGCTTTAATCCATAAATGGACCTTTGTAGCTTGTATATTTTTCAGCATCTTTTGGATCGACAAAACCTTCAAGTTGTGTCATGTGCACATCCTTATCTAGTTTTCCATTAAGAAAAGCGGTTTTAACATCCATTTCTCATATCTTATAATCATAAAATGCAGCTATCGCAAGTAAGATCCTGATGGATTTAAACATAGCAACAGGTGAAAAGGTTTCACCATAGTCTATACCATGAATTTGACGAAAACCCTTAGTGACTAATAGCACTTTGTATGTTTGTACATTAACATTCATGTTAGTTTTCTTTTTGAAAACCCACTTGCACCCTGTGAGCTTAATCCCTTCAAGTGGGTCAACCATGGTCCAAACTTGGTTTTCTGACATTGAATCCATCTCGAATTTCAAGGCCTTTAGCCATTTTATAGAGTTTGGGCCCGTCACTACTTCTTGATAAGTTTTAGGCTCATCTTGATCCATGAAGAGAACATCACTATGCAATGTGACAAGAAATCCATATTTCTCGGGCGTTGCATTCTCTCAAAGATCTTCATTGTGGTTGTGTTCTCGAAACTGTTGAATGTTCCTCAACAACTTATGGAACTTGTTGTTGTTCAATCTCTGGTTTAAGGATCTGTGGTTGATCTCAAATTTCATTGAGTTCGATTGTAACCCCCTAGACCTACCTATGCATTGTATCAAATCTAGAAGGCCACATTAGGGTCATGAGAGCGACCCACAAAATAAATCCACATAAAAAATATTTTTTCTTTAAATACATGTTAAACTATAAAACAAACTTCTGTTTAAAATACCCTTTCCGGAAAATCATTTAAACACATAACAATAGTTTTAGAAAGTGCTCTACAGACTGCAAAATCCCTCACCCAGCTTAGTAGTGCACCGAGTTTAAGGAGCTAAGACAAACAAGCTACTTGTTAAAGAAGATAGGAATTGAAAACTCAAAACTAGTTGATTAAATTCCTAAAGCATTCGAACTAGAAAGGAGACTAACATGCATAAGAAAACAAGACTAGATGCAAATTGGCTTAAAACCCTATAAGCATATGAAAAGAAACAAGGATTGAAAAAATACAAGAAAGCTCAGAAAATTTAATAGGTTTTAAGTTCACCTTCCAAAAGATATTAATCTTGAATTGTATAAACCTTTCAACTAGATAAGCTATTTAACCATTTGATTAAAGAATCTATTGCATATGAGTGATATCATTTGATTACATTCAAGAATCCATCCATTATACAGATCTGTATTTCGAAAGTTTAAGTCACAAGCAACAAAATCTAACAAACAAGAACATTGTTTAACATGATGGCCTTAAAGTTTAACAACCAGAAATACAAATGTCATGCTATTCAAGCAAGCTCAACAGATCATCAATCATCTATCAAGAACTTAATTTGCTATCAGCTAATTACTTAACAACCATAACATTCATAAGCATGCATCAACCACTTCGTAACAAGCCATAATTTGTTTTATACATATTTACATACCATCAAAAAATATATAATCTCTTTATTTACGTACCAAGAAGCCAACAAAAGCATATATGACAGTAAGTGCCACCATCCTAGGAGTCAAATTAGATAGACAAAACATACGCTTAGATTTCCTTGTGATCTTGCTATGCTCCCCGGATTCAAATCTACTAGCACCAAAGTTAATATGGAATGCATTTAGGAGAGTCAATTAGATCAAGGACAATGGTTGAAAGCAATGTATAAGCATTTACTAAACTAGTCTCCTAGTGTGTTTCGTATTGACCAATATCCATGATGACTAAAGCTATCATGCTTGTATTCAAGACCACTTAAAGGTATCCACAATCAATATCAAACAATCATAATTACGTTTCATGTAGATACCAATATATCATTCAAATTATTCAAATCAAAGTTCCATTTCTATACACAAACATGGACTTGATAATCATGCAGTTTATTTTGATCTTTCCAAGGATTTCTATATTCAAGCATAAATCTATCCATTTCAAGGGACATATAGTCCATTTTCATCTCAAGGGATTTAAAATCAATCCATTAACCAAGGAAGGTAGTTCGTTTACATAAATTGAAATAACATAAATTCATTAAAAGGTATTTTAATTATCAATAGCCTTGAACGACGGTTATTAGACACACGAATCCTTAATAAGTGTAACATTAGCAAGGGTACACATAGTACCATATCAAGGGCATACAAGGTGGCAATTCGATCATTATTATCATACAAGATTACCAGAGGTACTAGAAGATCACTTGATCTTAACAACGAGGGACCGTAGTCCTAACTAGCGAGCTCGACGGACTCTATGGCATGCCAATTGTGTCTAACTAACTCGAATCAAGGCTTGTTTAATTAAGTTGATTTTGATTAAATCAAGAGGCATTCAATGCCTTATTCCAATTATGCAATCATACAACTTTTCCATTCAAGACTAGTTTCACATTTAGTAGTAAAGTGTAACAAAATCAAGTAATATAACTAATTTGGTTTACTTCAAAAAAATACTTACCTTGACAAGCAATCGGCCATATCTTAACCAAGTTGGAATGCAATGCATTCTCTTTAATGAAATTAGCATAGTTTAACTACAATAGGGCAGCAACATTCAAAAATACAATCTAGGTTACACTTACAGTAAATTCCAGGTTAATGATGCTCCCGTATTACAATCCCCTTTTCCCTATCGTTGATCTAATCAACAACAACCCTCTTTTCGTCCGTTTCCTCTTGATCTTCTAACATGTGACATTACAATGTTCTATTAATCTCATAGATTTATTCACTCTTGAATCATAATAGAGCAGCCCCTAATCTAGCATCAAACATTTTCAATTCCTTCCATTAAATATATTATCATCTAGACCGATGTTATTGAAATTTTAGCCTTAATTAACAATCAACTGATGAACTATTATATTAGAAATTTTACCCTTAAGAATTTTGCAACTTAGATCAAAACAAGGCAGTCCCTAAAACTGCTCTAAAACTGGATCAAAGCAGTCCTTAGGTTTCCTGAATTAACATTAACAATAATCAATGATTCAAGACACTATAACAGTCCAAGTTTTCATTCTAACAACAGGGCAGACCCTTTAAATATCTAGACATGATTCAGTGTTCTATCCACTACTCGAGTTAGTCTGTAACACTGCCTAGACTCAAGACAATGGGTAATTTAATATGAGAAACTTCAAATTCTCAATAAAACTGCCGCATAACACCAACATTCATCCAAACAAACATATCAATCTTATCCTAAGACACCAATTTGTTCATATATATATACAAGTTTAATCATAAAATAGCAAGGCATTTCTAGACCAACCAACTCAATTACAATTCATCACTCTAAATAGAAATCAAGAGATAATTATCCTTACAAATTGCATAGCAGCTATAACCCATGCAATGAATCAATGTTTCATGTTTCAATTTCTATGAATTCATTCTAACTTTCTAGTTACAATCAACTAACTTAAATACCCTTCTATGCATGCAACCTTTGCTCCAATCGAAACAATCCATGTCCAACAAGCAACAGCCAATGAACTTAGCACTAGAAGGAGGGCATTACCTTCCAAATGAAGCAAACAAATTTTAATTTGTTAAGCTCAAAATACCGAGGCTAGCTCTTTCTCTTACAAGCTAGAGTTTGATATAAAATTCTCCATAGCTTCCCTTCGGTTGGTGCCCAAAGAATGAGAGAAGAAGATGACTCTCATCCACTAGACCGAATCTAGTTGGACACCTCACTAGAGTCCTTGAAATCTTAGGGATTTTGCATGCAATCCTTATAGTATGATTAGATACAATTGTAGTCATTTTTAATATAATCTCTCAATTTATGGCACATTTCAGTTTAGTCACTTAATTTCTCAATTCAATACAAACATTCTACTAAGCCCTCAATTTGGGATGTTACAAATCCTCCTTAAAGAAATTTGTCCTCGAATTTACCTAGTGGAAATAGATGAGGATATTGACTCTTCATTAGAGATTTAGGTTCCTAGGTGGCTTCACTGCTCTTGTGATTCTTCCACAACACCTTAACAAGAGTCACAGATTTGTTTTGAAGTTTTTTGATTTCACGATCCAAAATCTGAACTGGTTCATTTTCATAAGTTAAATTAGGGTCAAGTTCCATGTCTTTGGGCTTGAGAATATGAGAGGGGTCTGATCGATATCTACGTAGCATAGATACATAGAAAACATTATCAATTTATTGAATTCATTAGGAAGAGCTAGCTTGTAAGCTACGGAACCAACTCGTTCAATTACTTCGAAAGGCCCGATAAAATGAGGACTAAGCTTTCCTTTCTTTCCAAATCTGAAGATTTTCTTTTATGGAGAGACCTTTAAGAAGACTCGATCTCCCACTTCATATTGAATGTCTCTTTTTCTCTTATTTGTATGAGCTTTTTGTCTATCAAAAGCTTTTTTAAGTCGGCTATGAATGATTTGAATTTGGTCTTATGTTTCTTTTAACAAATCAGGTCCCAAAACTTTATTTTCTCTTAATTCTAACCAGCACAAAGGTGTTATGCATTTTTCTACCATAGAGAGCTTTGAATGGAGCCAATTGGATAGTAGTGTGATAGCTGTTATTATAAGCAAATTCAGCTAAAGGTAAGGATTTTCCCAGTCTTTTTCAAAATCAACTATACAAGCCCGTAGCATGTCTTTAAAACTTGGATTACTCTTTCTGACTGACCATCAGACTGAGGATGGAAAGTAGTACTCAGGTTGAGTTTTGATCCCAAGGTTCGCTGTAGAGCCTTCTAGAACTTGGAGGTAAAACGGGAGTCTCTATAACACCCTAAAATTGGCCTAGAAATGTTACCACAATTTAAACTATAGGCTAATTGAATATATGTGGTAATCAATTTAAAGAAGAATGAACATTGGCCATCCTTATAAATCAAATAAGTGAAATTGAACTAAATTGAATTGAAATGAAAACTAGGAGGCATAAATGAAAGGATGAAAATGTGAACATGCAAAATCCTATAGATTGCATGTAAAATATAATTAAGTGGAGGCCTTGACACATGTTCTCATTTGAAAGAGAACATGTGCCATTTAGGATGATGACTCATGCTAGAGAGGAAAAATAACCAAAAATATTGTCATCTTCTCCCCATTGTCATCCATTGTGGCTGAAACTTGTAAGAGAACAGGGGAGAGAAAATTTCATGCCAACACCTTCAATTCAAGCTTCTTGATTCATCCATTGATCAAATTTAGCTTGGAGAAGGTATAATACTTGATTCTAACTTGTTGTAGATTGTTAAACTTTGAATTTGATGATGTCTTTGTTGCCTTGATGAAATTGGATGAATGTTATGCATGTTAGGGTCATGCTAGTTGCAATTAGAACCTGTAAATTGAATGCTAGTAACTAAATTTCTAATGAAACATATATGTGATTGTTGGAAATCTGAGGAATATGAACATGGTTGAAAACAGTCTTGATTAGGGACTGTTTTGATATAGAAATTGTGTAAACATGTCAAATGAACATAGAACCCTGTTTTGATCATGTTGCTTGGTAAAAAGAAGATTGAATTGAATACATATGTTGCTGGAAATGTGACTACACCTAATTGAACTTGTTAAATTAGGTAACGAACTGCCTAGTTGATGAATTGGATGTGCAAATGTGATCTAATAGATTAAACTAGGTTCAACATGATTATGCCTTGTTTTAAGAACATTGCTAAGTGAATTATGATGACCTATACTTGTATGAACATGAATGGAATTGCCATGTTAGGTGTAATACCCCAAATTAGGGCCTAGTAACTTGAACTATAAGTCTCTAGGATCTAATTGAACAAATAAAATACACGTAGGAACAATTAAAATGAGTTTAGTAACCATGGTGACTTAATTGTGAAGAAACAAAACTAGTGACAAGAAATGAACGAATAAATGGATTTAATTGACCAAATTCTAAACCTTGTTAACTTGCATGTAACAAGCTTATTAGTTGAATTATTAGTGGAGTAATTTAACCAACTTTAGGCCATGTGGCCGGTCAAACAAGGGAGAAGCATGACACCTTACTATTCTATCATCTCTTTCATTCCATTCCCTCATCCCTTTCAAAATAAAACCATACCAGCCATAGAGAGAGAATTGAGAGAAAGCTAGGGGAGAAATTCATTCAATGGAGATGCTAAAACCTTGTTAGGGACTTGAATTTCTTGATTCTTACATGCAAAACATAGTGTAAGTGTTTTCTTCTTGTATCTTGAATTGAAAGCATGGTTATCTTGTTTATTGTGAATGCTAGAATCGAATGATTTGAGAATTGGTTGGATGATAATGTGCGGATGATATATAATGTTAGGATGATGTTAATTGGTTAGGTAATTAGATAGAATACAAGAATTGATAGTAGAAATTCATGTTAAAACACTAGTTACTCAAAATGTTGCATGTATGACAATGGCCGAATGTAATTGGGGTTGTAATTGAATCAAATTGTGTATTGATTTGAATAGGATAAGATTATATCTTGTAAATGTCAAATTATAGAGTATGTTTACTAGAAATGTGATATTGAAATTGGTTGAATTGTTAATGGAATCGAATGGAATTAGCTAGTCACAATTCTAGTAAATTGAGTCCTAGGGGCTGTTTTGAAGAATCTATTAATTAGGGGACCTAATTGTATGTTTAAAGGCTGAAAATTTCTTGTATAAACAGGGGAAAAACAGGGGAAGGGTTAGATTGAATTCTGGAAAAATTGAATTGCATGAAATGTAGCTAAAATCGATTGCTTAAATATGTTAGTTGGCAGAATTAATGAAACCTGGACTGTTCTTGAAATTCTATTAATTTAAGGACTTAGATATACAAATTAGGGACTAAGCTAGACATGAAAAGTCAAAGGAAAAATAGGGGAAAACTAAGGTAAAAAGGGCTGAAATGAACTTGTATGGATCTTAGGTTAATTAGCTCACTAAAGTGGATTTAACTACAAGCTGACAGAATAGGCACCGGAAATTTGACCTGACATTAAATGGAAATATGTATTGATCTAGAAAGGCTAAAAATATGAGCCATACATGGTTGAAAATATAATTGAATTAGCTTTCTAATGGTGTAAATTAATCAAAATTTTGACTTGTAGATTAAAAGATATAGGAAATTTAGTAAGAGGAATACAAACTGCCAGAAGCAGAAAAACAATGTAGTAATTATATAGTAAATATGTGCTTGAATATATGGCTTGTCTTGATGAATTGATTCTAACAATATTTCCATGATTTTGTGTATGGCTTGTTAGACTAAGAAGTAAAGGATTTTGGTGAAGGCACTAGAGTTGGACATACAAAAGATAGACAAAAGGGGATAGCTATTCAAGACTAAGCTTGGAGTCCTTGTGAGTGTGGTTGATGTTAGGGTTAGAACTTAGGTTCTAACCAACCTCGTATTACTCAATGATCTTGCCATGTTATGTATGTTAATTGGACTTAATTATATTGGTAAATGACCTAAGGGAAGTATGGATTAAAATGAGTAATTGGTTGATATGAATTTGATGACTAGTTTGTGTGGTAGACAATTGTAAGACTTCTATGGTTAAATGGATTGTATTCGAATGCTTGAAATTGTATCTATGTGATGTTTGCTTGATGATGGATTGTTATTAAATCATGGACACTTGAAATATCTTAAAAACTCCATGTCATGTAAATTGAATATTCGAATAGCTAATGGCTACCTTGACCATGAATTCTTGTCTTGATACTCGAAAATATACATGATCCTTGACTTGAGATATACTTGAAATTCTTGATCAATAACTTGTAAAATAATCAAGCCCTTGGTTGCTAGTTAGTCTTAGGTAGAATGGAATGCCAGAGAGTCTAGAGCTCTTGTGTTTAGGGCGGACTACGGTCCTGGGTCAAGGCCCTTACTTGGCGACAGTAGGAGGTATGTGTTGTGGTCACTTGGCGACAGTAGGAGGATTATGACCAGCACTACGGTGCATCTTGTGGCGAGAGTTGGTTGGAGACTCGATTACCTTGACGAAACTAAATACCAAGGCAAAATAAATTGATTTAATCAAGCTGGAAATCAAAACATACTTGAATGTGAAAGTATTAACATGAACCACTTGTTTCTTGCTTGTTCCTTGAAATTCAAGAAATCCATGTAATGAAGTCTAAACCTTGGTTGATTGCTCCTCATTGTTAGACTTGTTTGGTTATACATGTTGATGGTTCGAATAGATGCCTATGAGTATAATTCATGTTGTTAGAATTTGAGCACACAATCCTTGATTGTATGGTCCTTGTAAACTCTTGTTGACTTGCTTGTAAATATTCGATTTTATACTTACTTAAAATGATCTCAATTGCTTGATGCTAAATCCTTGATAGGAAACTAGTAACTAGAAACAAAACTATACTTGTACTTGATCTAAAAGCTTAGACTTGTAGTAATCAAACCTTCTAGACTAATGATCAAACTTGTGACAAACTATATACTTGAATTAACTTGCAAGATCTAGGGCTACCTCACTAAGTACATTATTGTACTTACCACTCTTGTTACCATCCTTCCCAAAATAGGATAAAGATTGAACCTGTTCTTGATCTCGAAGCCGCACCTTGAGTCGAAGCAAGATACAAGCCAGCTTGAAGTATGATTAGCTTACATTTTGTATTTACCTAGTTGTGGCACATAGGTAGATCTAGACTTGTTCATATGCATCATGTTTTGTTAAAATATGGAATATATGTATTTGCTTCTGGCTTAATGAACTTGGTATGTAAATATAAGGTTTTCTTGAGATTCGATTATGTCATGGGATGATTAAAATGGAATTGCTTGAACCTTGTGATTGCCTATGATAATATATGCTTGATATGCTTGAATGGATACATGATTGAATTGTATGAAAATGATCACTTGATGTTATGCTTCTTGAACCAATCGAATTGGCTATAATTTGTATAATTGTTATGTGATTCTTAGGTTCATGTATGGTAGTATTTTCAAGTCATGTACAAATGGATATAAGAGAATGCTACGTTAGATTGTTAGACTATGATAGGAATTCATATAAAAATTAATCTAAACAGACAAGATCTAGTAACTATACTTGCTTGATTTTGAATTTATCTTGTGCCGCGCTTATACTCTAAATGAAAATGTAATTGATTTGCCATGTTTGTTATTTGTAGTTCAAATGTCTTGGGTGATTGTTGAAGTGGATCGAATGTCTTGTATGTAACCATGATTGTATGATTGACTGATAGATTATCTAAATGTATGTAAAACAATCCTAGTATCATGTCTAGGCCTTGGTTCGAACATCCTAAGTCAAAGAATAAAAATCTTGTTGCTTGAACATGATCAATTGGAATCTTGTTAATAAGTAACTCATTTGTTAGAAGACAAGTTCAAAATTTTCTTGTACCCAAATCTTGATTGCTTGCTTGCCCACCAAGTAACATTCCTAGCTTCGGATTACTCCTAATCTGGGATAGGGGTGTTATATTAGGACCTTGCTAAAATGAGTTAAGAAGCTAGAAATCCAACCTAGTATAATCTGCCCAGAATGCTCTGCTATGGGCAGTGACTTTGAAAAATCACTATAAATTGTGTATAATGAATTTAAGGCTGAAATTTTTATGGAAAACACCTTGGTATGTATAAATTCATTAGGAGAAAACAGAGCTAAACTCTGAGTTGTATACTGAATTGTAGAGAAGAAACACTAGGAATAGTGCAAACTGTCCAGTATAACAAAATGCCCTGTATTTAAGTTAAAAACTGTATTAATTGGCAAAGAACTAAAATCCAAGCCTTATGGTCATAAATACAATTTTTAAGCTTTCCAACGGTGTAAACCAATTGAAATTCCGACGTACGGAATGAAAGTTATGCATGATTTAGTGACTAGAGTGCATACTGCCTAGCAGCAGCTGCATAGGCAAATGCACACTATTTTGTGACATTTTGTAAACCGTCTTGTAAACAGTTTTAGGCCTTGAAATATGCCTTATTTTACATGAACTAGAATGTAGAAAAGTGTAGTTAAGAGTAATGGAAAATGTATATGAGCATGATGCCAAATTTGTGATTGTTATATGCTTGTGACATTGTCTTGATTTAATGAGTATGTGATCTTGTTTTAACATGCTTGTACTTGTAATGTGATAGAACCAGGAGTAAACTTGGTGGAAGAGGATAGAGTGGATTATCCTAAAGCCAAGAACAAAGGAGTGTGGATCCAAGACTAGCTAAGCTTGGAATATTGTGAGTGTAGTTACCTCTAGGGTTAGGACTAGGTCCTAACCAATGTATTCTTGTTACATTCTTGAAATGTTAAATGAATCTAATCATGAACTTGACCTAATAAGGGAAGGATGACTAAAGTAATACATGAAACTTGATCCTAGCCTTGTATATATGATCAATTCGAATGCTTGTATGTGCTATGATGCAATGTGATTGAATGTTAAAGACTTGCTTGAGACATATTCTCATCTTGATGAAATGAAACTACTTGATATGTGAGCTATGGCTCAATGGCCTAAGGGCCTAATATGAAATGAACTTGCTTGACATGATCTTGATCTTGAAACACTTGAATAAATGGTAAATCAAACAACCTTGGTAGCTAGTTGGACTAGGTAGAAGGGCATGCCTTAGAGTCTAGAGATCATTGTGTAAGGGTGGACTACGGTCCAGGGCTAAGGCCCCTATTTGGCGACAGGAGGAGGGTATGTATGTAGTCTTTGGTGACAGTAGGAGGGTTGACCAACACTACGGTGCATCTTGTGGCGACAGTTGGTTGGAGACTCGATTACCTATACAAACTAAGTACCAAGGGGGTTGTTAAATGAATAACAATTGAAATAACAATCCTACATCATATGTTACTTGTCTTGAATGCCATGAATTTGTATGTCTCTTGACTTGAAAGCATGACTCCTTGATTTCTTGTTTTGCAAGCATGTTGTGCTTGATTCATGAAGTATGAATTATTGTTGCTTGTACCTTGTTGGCCGAATGCATGATATCCCTAGCTAGGATAATCTTGATGCTCGAAAGCCTAGCTAAGATCACTCTAATGCTTGAAAGCCTAGATAAGATCACTCTAATGCTTGAAAGCCTTAGCTAGGTCTATACTTGATTAAATGACACATGAAACTTGAATAACAAATGGTTAGATTTAGTACTACCTCACTAAGTACATTTTTGTACTTATCACTCTCGTTTTCATTCTTCCCAACTACATGATAAAGGATTCAATCGTTGCTTGATCTTGAAGCCTGTTACCTTGAGCAAGAAGCAACTCACACAAGCTTTGCCTAAGTATGATTTCATACTTGTTTTGTATATCTCCTAGAATGGTGGCACTAGATGTATATAGATAGCTTGATCATGCATTTTGAAACTTGTATGTATTGATCTTGATGGGCCTACCATGTTATGTATTTAGTATCATGTATGTAATGAACTTAGATAACATGTAATGAATGGTTGTTGCTGCGCATATGATGACTTAAATGAAATGATCTAATGTTTGATCTAGTTATAAGTACCATTTGAATGCTTTGATTGAGTACATGTCTTGCTTGAATTGAACATAGGATAACCAGACCACATTGCTTGCCTTTTATTAGAATAGCCTAGTGTGTGTTTAGGTGATTGCCGAATGGTGTGTGTGTGTATATGCCTTGATGTATATGTTATGTATATTTTGTATAAATGGCCGAATGGTTAGGTATGGAAATAAGCTTGAATGAAACTAGTTACATGCTATTGAATGTTAGATAATTATGCTTAGTAAGTGTAGGAATGAAATGACTAAATGTATACAAGATAATGAACCTTGAAATGAAATGGAAGCATGTTACATCTAGAGATATTTGAACCTAAGCTAGGGAACAATGAAGTGATTTGAATTGGTAATGTTGTAACCTATAATGTAAGTATAACAAAGAAACAATTTAGTGACCTATTCGAATGTCTTAGATTGATGTAATTTTTGAAATGTAAGTTACTTGCATGATAAGTAATGTATGATTGGTTGCCTTGGCCTTGCTCGAATGCTTGGATGATTGAAATAAAATATGAAGATGCTTGTACGATAAGTAAGTTGCTTGATTGTTCTTGTATTGTTCTTGTATTGCTTGCCATGTTCTTGCTTGCTTGTTAAGTAACGCTCCCGAGCCGGGTTGCTACTAGCCCGGGTAGGGAGTGATACAATTTACATACCAAGAAGTCAACAAAAGCATATATGACAGTAAGTGCCACCATCCTAGGAGTCAAATTAGATAGACAAAACATACGCTTAGATTTCATTGTGATCTTGCTATGCTCCCCAGATTCAAATCTACTAGCACCAAAGTTAACTGGGAACACATTTAGAAGAGTCAATTAGATCAAGGACAATGGTTGAAAGCAATGTATATGCATTTACTAAACTAGTCTCCTAATGTGTTTTGTATTGACTAATATCCATGATGACAAAAGCTATCATGTATTCAATACCACTTAAAGGTTTCCACAATTGTTATCAAACAAGCATAATTACGTTTCATGTAGAGACCAATATATCATTCAAATTATTCAAATCAAAGTTCCATTTCTATACACAAACATGGACTTGATAATCATGCAGTTTATTTTGATCTTTCCAAGGATTTATATATTCAAGCATAAAGCTATCCATTTCAAGGGACATATAGTCCATTTTCATCTCAAGGGATTTAAAATCAATCTATTAACCAAGGAAGGTAGTTCGTTTACATAAATTGAAATAAAAAATTCATTAAAAGGTATTTTAATTATCATGAGCCTTTGATCGACAGTTACTAGACACACAAATCCTTAATAAGTGTAACATTATCAAGGGTACACATAGTACCATATCAAAGGCATACAAGGTGGCAATTCGGTCATTATTATCATACAAGAGTACCAAAGCCACTGGAATATCACTTGATCTTAACAACGAGGGACCATAGTCCTAACTAGCGAGCTCGACAGACTCTATGGCATGCCAATTGTGTCTAACTAACTCGAATCAAGGCTTGTTTAATTAAGTTGATTTCGATTAAATCAAGAGGCATTAAGTGCCTTATTCCAATTATGCAATCATACAACTTTTCCATTCAAGACTAGTTTCACATTTAGTAGTAAAGTGTAACAAAATAAAGTAATATAACTAATTTGGTTTACTTCAAAAAAATACTTACCTTGACAAGCAATCAGTCATATCTTAATCAAGTTGGAATGTAATGCATTCTCTTTAATGAAATTAGCATAGTTTAACTACAATAGGGCAGCAACATTCAAACATACAATCTAGGTTACACTTACAGTAAATTCCAGGGTAGTGATACTCCCATATTACAATCCCCTTTTTTCTATCGTTGATCTAATCAACAGTAGCCCTCTTTTCGTCCGTTTCCTCTTGATCTTCTAACATGTGAAATTACAGTGTTCTATTAATCTCATAGATTTATTTACTCTTGAATCATAATAGAGCAACCCCTAATCTAGCATCAAACATTTTCAATTCCTTTCATTAAATCTATTACCATCTAGACCGGTGTTCTTGAAATTTTAGCCTTAATTAACAATCAATTGATGAACTATTATATTAGAAATTTCACCCTTAAGAATTTTGCAACTTAGATCAAAACATGGCAGTCCCTAAAACTTCTCTAAAACTGAATCAAAGTAGTCCTTAAGTTTCCTGAATTAACATTAACAATAATTAATGATTCAAGACACTATAACAGTCCAAGTTTTCATTCTAACAACAGGGCAGACCCTCTAAATATCTAGACATGATTCAATGTTCTATCCACTACTCGAATTAGTCTTCAACACTACCTAAACTCAAGACAACGAGTAATTTAGCATGAGAAGCTTCAAATTCTCAATAAAACTGCCGCATAACACCAACATTTATCCAAACAAACAATTCAATCTTATCCTAAGACACCAATTTTTTCATAGTTCGATATATATATATACAAGTTTAATCATAAAATAGCAAGGCATTTATAGACCAACCAACTCAGTTACAATTCATCACTCTAAATAGAAATCAAGAGATAGTTATCCTTACAAATTGCATAGCAGCTATAACCCATGCAATGAATCAATGTTTCATGTTTCAATTTCTATGAATTCATTCTAACTTTCTAGTTACAATCAACTAACTTAAATTCCCTTCTATGCATACAACCTTTACTCCAATCGAAACAATCCATGTCCAACAAGCAACAAACAATGAACTTAGTACTAGAAGGAGGGCATTACCTTCCAAATGAAGTAAACAAATTTTAATTTGTTAAGCTCAAAATACCGAGGCTAGCTCTTTCTCTCACAAGTTAGAGTTTGATATAAAATTCTGCATAGCTTTATTTCGGTTGGTGCCCAAAGAATGAGATAAGAAGATGACTCTCATCTACTAGACCGAATCTAGTTGGACACCTCACTAGAGTCCTCAAAATCTTAGGGATTTTGCATGCAATCCTTATAGTATGATTAGATAAAATTGTAGTCCTTTTTAATATAATCTCTCGATTTATGGCACATTTCAGTTTAGTCACTTAATTTCTCAATTCAAAACAAACAAACATTCTGCTAAGCTCTCAAATTGGGATGTTACACAAACACTATCATAAAATAATACACAACATACATGCCCACTAACTATACCAGTACCGTACTCCAAAAGCAACGCCAAGAGAACTCCAAACACAGATGTCGGTCACTATACCATGATAGATTCTTCTAACCTGCGATGGTGAAAATAGGGTGAGCTTCAGAAAGCTCAATAATACAGAACTACCAATAGATGCTCAAGGTACAAGTAGGTATATGGCTAAGTATAAAGTTATCAGGATGTTCTGGGTAACCATAGGTTCCAATTACAGTTCACTATTTCAAATAAACATTATATCTAAAGGTAACTGAATTGTTCTTTATTCGATCACTGAGTATCAGGTGAGAAGCCTATAAACCAGAGAATCAGAAGAGTAATGGATTAAGGAACTTAAACCAATAAGCTAGTGTGTATTCCGATAGTGCAGAGTTATTACACGAAATGTAACAATTTTATTTCGAGAGCATATGTTTCAAGTAGCAATAAGGTTCATTTTAATTATCTATCTACCCTCCAACCGAACTCTAGTATGTAGTTCCCCAGAACTGCATCTATAAGGGGGCATTAACCTAGGCCTATTGGGTGTAGGTGCCATCCTAATGGAATACCTTAGGTCCGATAGGAATCACCCTAGCTGAGGCATAGGGACATGAACGGTAAGGAATTACCCTAGTTGAAGCATAGGAACCTGAAGCGGTAAGGAATTACCAGCCGGATCAGAGCTGAACCTGCGGTAACTTCACACTCTATCCTAAGTACCCCAATAATAGTCTAGGCAGTGATAACAATAATAACAATAATCAGTAGTATGCAGTAGTAATGGTAATCGATAGTAATCGATAATAACATGAGTCTGTGGTAATCATTAATAGTCAGTAATAACAGTGATCCGTAGTAATCGGTAATAACAGTAGATATAACTCCAACTTTAGTTTTTCAATGAAATAGTAACTAGAGATCACAATTTTTTAGTTCATATACAGAGGTATATCTCAGACAGATATGTAACATCCTCAACCCGGTTTAAAAGAAAACCAGAATCGAGAATGTTACAACAAAGAAAACCGAAAACGTGAACCAGAAAATTTCAAATTTTATTTACACTGACCATAAATAATAGTATGTTTTCTTGTTCAATTCTTTACTTCAAGTTTTGTCAAATTAACAAGATTACCATTTACGGCGATCACTCAAATTGCAATATGCCAAACTTAATATCTTGCTTGAGCCAAGACTCACCAATCAAGTATTAATCAATATTATTACCTCAGATTATTCAGCAAGATACACATCTTAACACAACTTATGCCATAGTAAGATAAGTTTCACCGGCAATTATAATATAACAGTACTCTATTACCTTAACTCATTATGAAATTCGAATTAGAGGGATTAAATGACCAATTCAAACAGTTCCATGTAACTTAAACATTTATCAATTATAAACATTTTACTATGACTCAAACCATAAAACAATAACATACTATCATGTCTGATAATTAAGGAACCATTCGAGCTCCTTAAATTATAGCCTTACCTTATTAGCCAATCATAAACTTGATCATTAAGATTCTCATTTTAACAGATCGAGCCCTCCCATTAGCATCATTTACACGTATCTTATTTAATATATATATATATATCAATTTGATTAAGTAAATAAAATCCAAGAAGTCATGTAAGGATTAACAACTTATGTAACACCCCAAATCCTAGCTTAGAAGTATTGGAATCAAATTGAATAAGTTGATAGCTTAATTGAATTTAGAATTAAGCTAAATTGAATAGTCAAGGGTCTAATTGAAAGAATGTATGAAATAAGTGATCAAATTATAAATGATCAATGTGAATTAAAGGAGAAAGATAAGGCTTGTATGATAAATTTCATGAATCTCTTATTTGCCCTTAACTAATTACATGATTAGTAACTAATTAAGTGATAGTTTAGTAATTTCATAAATCCACTAATGTGGATAACCACATTGTCATCTTTCCTTTCAATTCACTTGGCCGAATATGAGAGAGAAAAATTGAGAGAGAAACCTTGAGAGAATTCATCCATTGAAGAAGAAATCAAGCTTGCATGTGTATGAATTTTTCATTGAAATTAAGCTAGAAGCAAAGTAAGTATAATTCTTCTTGTGTTAAATTGAATAGGCAACTATGATTGTTGAATTAGACTGTTTTGATGATTATAGATGGAATTAGATATTGAATATGTTGTTAGATGATTGAATGGATGCAGAATTATACAAATTTGAAGAATGAACACTAGGTACAATGCTGGAAATTATGTGTTTATGCTAGTGTAATAAGCTAGGTTGCTGGAAAATTTAATTGTGATGTTGAAGTGAGAATTGAATGAATAGAACATAAAATTGAGCTATGGAATTAATGAATTGATGATGAGCATGATTAGGTATTGTAAAGAAGGTGTTAAACAAATTGAATTGTTAGCAAACAATGATGGAAATGGAAGATGAAAGTATGAACATAGTTATGTAACATAGAAACTGTTTTGTGAAATTGAAATTGAGTAAATATGCAAGATTAGGCATTGTAACCAACTTGCCCTGTTTTGGAAGCCTTGAATAATGAATGAAAATGGACTCAACATGTTTAGGATGTCATATGAAATGAATTATAGGGCTAAAACATTGTTTAAAATGAATTTAAGGCATTAGAATGTGTTTAGATGCAATCTGCCCAGAATTGCTCTGTTATGGGCAATCACTTTGAAAATTCACCAAAAATTGTATAGATTGAATTCAGGGCTGAAATTTTAATGACATGATCCTTAGAATCTCTATATTCATTAGGTGAAACCAAAACTGAAAACTGGGTCCTATGCTGGAAACTGTAAATAGGAATTGCTGGACAGTGCAAACTGTCCAGGTAGTGTAAATGCCCTGTCTTTGAACAATAAATTGTATTAATTGGATACGAAATAAAATGCAAGTCTTACATGATCTTATAGGAAATTTTGTTAGCTTTCCAACGGTGTGTAGCAATCGAAATTCTGACGTACGAATTAAACGATATGGCCATTTAAAGGGACAGTGTGCAAACTGCCAGGCAGCAGTGTCCTGGGCAGTTTGGGACTGTTTTTGCACCTAGTAGCAAACTGTTTCCAAAAGAGTTTTGGAACTTTGTAACCTGTCCAATTATGTCTTAAAATGATGTAATAACAATATGGAAATGAACTAGTAAGAAATGCTTAAAAGGAAGCATAAAACAGTAGCTAAATGTTAGGTACAATGTGATAACATTGCTACTATGATTGTATGATATATTGTGCTTGTTTTTGATGAAATGTGTATGTGTTATGCTTGCTAGACCAAGGACAACAAGTTGGGGAAGAAGAGGATAGGAGTGGACATCCCAAAGCTAGAGGCAAAGGGATTTGGATCCAAGATAATTGAATTGCTAGGAGTATTGTGAGTGTAACGATCCTTAGGGTTGGGACTTAGGTCCTAACCAACCTTGTTATTGCCTAAATGAAATGTCAATGCCATGTAACATGACTTAAAGTATATTTGGCTAATTAAGGGAAGAATGAAATGTATAACAACTTGATTGATGCCATGATCTTTGTGTTTAATTGGGTGTTAAGCAAATGTAATGAAATGTATGTCATGTTGCATTGCTTATGCCTAAGGTATGAAATGGCATGCTTGCTTGGAGAATAAGGTACGCACATTGCATACATATGCATGTGTTTGTGAATGTTAAACATTCCTGATTGAATCGAATGGTATGGATAGTTTTGTATTGGGAGTTAAGACTCCATAAGCCTAAAGGCTTGGCCCTTAAAGGTCATAATGTTGTATTGGATCATGAAATGTATAAAACTTAAATGAAATGGATAATCAACAACCTTGGTAGCTATTTTGATAGATAGGAGGGCATGCCTTAGAATCTTGAGCTCATATTGGCACTACGGTGCATATTGGCACTTCGATGGATATTGGCACTTTGGTGCATATTGTTAAGATTTGATTATCTAGTAAGCTACTTACCAAGGATGTTGAAAGATGACTTAATAATTCAAATGAACATTGCTTGTATTGTAAGAAACTTGTATGAACTTCCTTGCTTTGAAAGAAATGTATAGATGAATGGCTTTGTGTATGAATGCCTACTTGATAATTTGAGTGTTTGGTTGCTTGTCCTCTAAGCATGATATTCGAATAGCCTATGAGAATCATGATGGATGTTGTTATGTTGATTGTGTGACATGTAAAGATTGCCTAAGTTACCCTATGCAATTCGAATAAGCATGTGTCTTGTATTGATGGTCTTGATTCCTTGAATTACATGTAAACTTGGATATGTATGCTTTGAAATTGACTAGATCTAGTGTTACCTCACTAAGTACATAACTTGTACTTACCACTCTACTCTTCATTCTTCCCATAACAGATTAAAGATACTTCAAGAGGATATCTTGAGTTTGAAGCAACACTTGAAGCAAGCTTGAAAGTATGATTCATACTCTTTGTATACTCCTAGTTTGGTGGCACTAGATTATGTAATAGGTAGCCTTGATCATGCATTTGAATATGTGTTTAAGACTAGTTTGTGTAATGTTTTGATGGGCCTATTATGTAACCTATTTGGATAACTTAATCTACGTATAAGAACCATGATAACATGTATATATGAAGCAGATGCTGTGCAGTTTGAGATGGAAATCCAATGTTTGTTGAATCTTGTCTAATTTGAATGTTAGATTAATGTTGTATGATCATGCATTTGTTCCTATGTCTATTGACATGATTCGGCTATGTGGCAATTGGAGCTAAGGTATGTTTAAGCATGCATTTACAATGTACAAACCAAATATGCTATGAAATGAGATGTCTTGGTTGTAAAGAAATAAATGAAATGTGGTTAGGAAACACCTTATTGTTCAAATAGGTGCTTGAACATGTAAAGAATGTAAGTTGGATGCTTGTATTGATCATGTTAATTGGTTGAATAAGTAGTTTCTTGAGATGCAAGTAAGCTAGTTAAGACATGTTTAGTGATCACCTAGTGTAAATCGAATAAGGTACATGAAATTTGTAATAAGGATGAAAGTTGAAACATGTTTGATAGTAACTTAAAGTGAAGTATGCCACACTTGTGTTGTTGTTTCAATAATGTATGTAAATTGAATAGAATAGTAGTATGATAATAGTAACTTAGGTTATAAGCATGAAATGAAACAAAATTGGTACCTAAATTAGTATGCTATGTATGTTGGTTTTTGTTTAATGTGGCTTGCTTGTAGGTATTGTTTGTATTGAAAGATTTAGAGTTTGTTACTTGCGCATCAAGGCAAGTATTTCTGAGGTTACTTATTCGACAAGTAACCTATTAATCGCTTTGCTTTTGTTTCGGTAACGCCCCTGAACTAGGTTACGACTAACCCGGGGATGGGGTTTTACATTTATTGGTAATAAAAGCTTTTTTGTTGATTCTATAAGCTCACTTGCATCATATAGGATATTGTGCCACCTAGGAGATTTGATATAAGCTTGTGTTGTTGCATAAATGTGTAAATGCGATAACTAAGACTTTATTTGTTCTGATTGAACTAGAATGTCAGAAACAAGAATGGGTCAGGATAATGAAAGTCCCGTAGGCTCCTCGAACGAAGGAGATAGTGTGGGGATGGAACAGAATCCTCTTCAACAGCAAGCTCAACATCGAGCTTAGGCTGCTGCTCAACAGGAAGCTCCTGCTATCAATCTTGTACAGCAAGAATGTCTTACAAGTATGAAAGAGATGCTCAATCATCTCGTAACTGCCCTAAAACAAGATCACCCTATTGCTCCTACTATTATTGTGCCAAATCGAGCCCCTATTGACAAGTTGGCTTAGCATTGGGCATACACCTTCACTGGAACCGTTGAGGCTAATCCAGAAGTAGCCGAGTATTGGTTAGAGACAACTACTCGCATTTTGACGAAACAATTGCCATGTCCTGACGAACATAAACTCGAGTGTGCCATCGCTCTGTTGGCCGACGAAGCACTAAGCTGGTGGGAAACCACTACTCTAACTGCTCCTACAGAGTCTATTACTTGGAAGTTCTTCGTTGATGAGTTCAAGAAGAAATATATCAGCGTACAATATCTGGCCGAGCCGCAAAAATGATTCCTGTATCTCAAACAAGCTGGCTGACCTATCGAGCAATATGTGAGCAACTTTTGCAAGTATTGTAAGTATGGGTCAGAATATATCAAAACCGAGGTCGACAAGTGCCGAATGTTCATCGACGGGTTAAATGATGAATTAAGACCGATATTCATTGCCTTGGGTATTACCAACTTCCAGAATTTGGTAAACCAGGCCATTGCTACTGAGGCGAAGATGAAAGCGTCGGAAAGACGCAAGAGCGGACACTCCTGGAAGGACAAACGACCCAGGAACGATGATAAGCCACACTGGCAATCATAGAAGTCCAAACACTCCACGGGACACTCTTTGAACTATAACCCTAATCAAAAGAGTAGTTACATTACGAAACCTCAAACGGTTGTAAAGACTTCAGCCCCTGTTGTTTCTATTGATAGCACGAGGAATCAGGCTAAAGCTACTCAATACCTCTTTGCAAGTTCTGTTAGAAACATCATACTGGCCAATTTCAACAGAATTTATGCTTCTCATGTGGAGCCTCTAATCATTATATTCGG
This sequence comes from Hibiscus mutabilis, assembly GCA_019671005.1. Lineage (NCBI taxonomy): Eukaryota > Viridiplantae > Streptophyta > Magnoliopsida > Malvales > Malvaceae > Hibiscus > Hibiscus mutabilis. The sequence goes on along the minus strand of CM033717.1, from coordinate 15,248,019 downwards.
GATTGTCCCCAGAATCCCAACAAGGCTTTGAATCGAACCTCTGCAATTGCTAGCTCAGCTCCTCCTAACCGAAATAAAGCACCCAAACAAGCTCAGTTCGAGAATCAGGGGAAACATAAGAGCCCCTATTCGAATGCTCAAACTTATCAAGAATCTCGAGCCCCTGCTCGTATATACCACATTCGTGGTAAAGATGATGAAGAAGCTCCCGATGTTATCGCAGGTACCGTTGAGTTAAATTACAGTTCCGCTTATGCTTTAATTGATTCGGGGTCTACCTATTCATTTGTTTGTGCTGCCTTGATCAACAAGTTAAAATTGAAACCCAAAATTATTGAATCAAATCTTGTAGTTTCAAATCCATTAGGGGGAAAAACACCCATTAACTTGCGCCACAAGCAAGCTCCCTTGACCATTCGAAATATCCCATTTCCTATTGATCTTTATGTCTTACCATATTGTGAATTTGACTTGATATTGGGGTTAGATTGGTTAAGTAAACACGAGGCCTGGGTAGATTGCCAAAATCGAAGATTGTATCTTCAGGGTTTAGGGAAAGAATCCATTCTCTTAATAGACAAGAAACCAACTTCAATCTTTGCTAAGATGATTCTCCAAGATGAAATTGACTTCGGTTTGCCTAGCATGCCTGTTGTTTCTGAATTCACTGATGTTTTTCCCGAGGAACTCCCTGGTGTCCCTCCGACCAGAGACGTAGAGTTCGGGATTAAAGTTCAGCCTAGAACAGCTCCGGTGTCCATTACACCCTATAGAATGGCACCTGTCGAGTTAAAAGAATTAAAGAAGAAACTTCAGGAGTTGCAAGATAAAGGTTCCATACGGCCTAACACTTATCCTTCGGGTGCACCGGTTTTGTTTGTAAAGAAGAAAGATGGGACTATGCGGCTTTGTATTGATTACCGTCAGGTAAACAAGCTCACCATTAAGAACCGATATCCCCTGCCTAGAATTAAAGATCTTTTTGATCAACTTAGGGATGCTGTCGTATTCTCTAAAATTGACCTTCGATCGGGGTACTATCAAATGAAAGTGAAAGAAAAAGACATACCCAAGACAACCTTTCGTACTCGATATGGCCACTTTGAATTCCTCATAATGCCATTCGGGTTAACGAATGCTCTGACTGCTTTCATGGATCTCATGAATCGGGTATTCAAGCCCTATCTTGACAAGTTTGTGGTTGTATTCATCGACGACATTCTGGTGTATTCTCGGAATAAGGAGGAACATGCTGAACACCTTCGAATTGTCTTGCAAACACTCCGAGAACATCAATTGTATGCCAAGTTCTCCAAATGTGAATTCTGGTTACTAGAAGTTTCTTTCCTCGGCCACGTTATCTCGGCTGAAGGAATCAAAGTTGATACAAGTAAGATTCAGTCTATTCTAAATTGGAGACATCCGAAGAATGTAAGCGGGGTAAAAGCTTTCTCGGTTTAGCCGGGTATTACAGAAGGTTTGTTAAAGGATTTTCTTCTATTGCCGCAAGTCTTACTAAGCTCGCTTGCAAAGATATGCCTTTCGTTTGGTCAGAGAGCCAACAACGAAGCTTCGATCAACTTAAGCAAGCTCTGACTCATGCCCTGGTACTCATCCAACCAGAATCAGGCAAGAAATTCACTGTTTACAGTGATGCTTCTCATCTAGGACTCGATTGTGTCCTGTTGCAAGATGGGAAAGTAATTGCTTATGCTTCAAGGCAACTGAAGCCACACGAGTCTAATTATCCAACAAACGATCTAGAACTAGCAGCTATCATATTTTCTCTCAAGATATGGAGACACTATCTATACGGAGCGAAATGCAATCTATATATCAATCACAAAAGTCTCAAGTACCTCCTAACTCAGAAGGACTTGAATCTGAGGCAAAGGAGATGACTCGAATTACTTAAGGATTACGACTTGGTTATCGACTACCATCCGAGGAAAGCAAATGTAGTTGCTGACGCCCTTAGTTGCAGACCATACTCGGGTAACTCCTAAATCTAGAATTCTGATTAAATTCATTTGAATTATGCCTTCTCTTGTTTTACAAACAATGAATTTAGAGTTTGCTTAAGCTACAAGTTACTATTTAAACATTCCTTGAAATACAAGTAACCCATTCGATTAAGAATTGTGCCTAAAATACTTGTAACTATTGAATTTGAATCTTTCTTAGCTTCTAAGAAAGAATTCGAGCAATGCCTTATTCTTCAAGGAACAATTCGAACAATGCCTTGCATTGTAAGAAATCTATTGAAAATCATTCTAATGAATTTGTTAATGCTTTTGTAGCTACTACGGCTATCAATGCTCATTTCTGACTATCCAAGGGCCGAAAATTTTTGTCTGAACTTCAAGTTCAATCCAATTTCGTCTCGAGAATTAAAGAACTCCAACAAGTTGATCCAGATCTTCAGAAGATCATATCTAATCTTGCTTCTGAATCTAGCTCTGACTTCTCCCTCAAGTCAAATGGACTCCTCTATTTCAAAGATAGAGTGCGTGTTCCTAACAATGAGGAATTAAGACAAGAAATGTTGCAAGAAGCACATCAAAGTTCTTTCTCGATCCACCCTGGATCGGTTAAGATGTATAAGGACCTCAAGCCACTATACTGGTGGCCAAGCATGAAATCTACAATCACAGACTTCGTATCCAAGTGCTTAACATGTCAAAGAGTCAAAGCCGAGCATCAAGTTCCTACTGGACTACTCCAACCTATTGAACTTACCCGGTGGAAGTGGGATCAAATTACTATGGACTTTGTCATCGGACTTCCTTTACTCCAAGAAAGAATGATGCTATATGGGTGATTGTTGATAGGTTCACTAAATATACTCACTTCATCCCTGTTCGTATGAACATGAGCTTGGAAACCCTTGCCGAGTTGTACATTCGTGAAGTGATTCGGTTACACAGTGTACCTATAACAATTATCTCCGATATCGACCCTCGATTTGCTTTTTGATTCTGGAATTCACTGCAGAAAGCTCTAGGAGCTAAAGTACATCATAGTACGGCCTTTCATCCTCAATCGAATGGCCAATATGAGAGAATCATTCAAGTGTTAGAAGATATGCTACGAGCTTGTGTTATTAACTTCGGGAAGAATTGGGAAAAATCCCTACCTTTTGTAGAGTTTGCCTACAATAATAACTATCAATCTTCTATTCAAATGGCACCATTTGAAGCTCTATATGGTAGAAGATGTATAACTCCCTTATGCTGGTCTAAATTGGGAGAAAACAAAGTATTGGGACCTCAATTGCTTCGGGAAATCGAAGAACAGATCAAGATCATTCACGATCGATTGAAGGCAGCTTTCGATAGACAGAAAACGAATGCTGATTTGAAAAGAAGAGATATTCAGTATGCTATTGGAGACAAAGTCTTCATAAAGGTCTTTCCTTGGAAGAAAATACTCATATTTGGAAGAAAAGGGAAACTCAGTCTCCGATACATCAGACCATTTGAAGTTATTGAAAGAATTGGTCCAGTGGCCTATCGATTAGCTCTTCCTAGAGAATTCGATAGAATCCACAATGTATTCCATGTATCTATGCTCAAAAGATATAGATCAGATCCTTCACACATTCTCGAGCCAGAAGAAGTATAATTTAATCCCGATTTGTCCTACGAAGAAGAACCTATTCAGATTCTTGATCGGGAAGTAAGAAAACTTCGAAACACGATTGTTCCTCTTCTTAAGATCTTATGGAGAAATCATAAGGTGGAAGAAGCTACCTGGGAATCTGAAGAAGTCATGAGGAAGCAATAACCTTACCTATTTGATTCAGGTAAATTCGAGGATGAATTTAATTTAAGGGGGGGTAATTGTAACACCCCAAATCCTAGCTTAGAAGTATTGGAACCAAATTGAATAAGTTGATAGCTTAATTGAATTTAGAATTAAGCTAAATTGAATAGTCAAGAGTCTAATTAAAAGAATGTATGAAATAAGTGATCAAATTATAATGGAGAAAGATAAGGCTTGCATGATAAATTTCATGAATCTCTTATTTGCCCTTGACTAATTACATGATTAGTAACTAATTAAGGGATAGTTTAGTAATTTCATAAATCCACTAATGTGGATAACCACATTGTCATCTTTCCTTTCAATTCACTTGGCCGAATATGAGAGAGGAAAATTGAGAGAGAAACCTTGAGAGAATTCAGCCATTGAAGAAGAAATCAAGCTTACATGTGTAGGAATTTTTCATTGAAATTAAGCTAGAAGCAAAGTAAGTATAATTCTTCTTGTGTTCAATTGAATAGGCAACTATGATTGTTGAATTGGACTGTTTTGATGATTATAGATGGAATTAGATATTGAATATGTTGTTAGATGATTGAATGGTTGTAGAATTATACAAATTTGAAGAATGAACACTAGGTACAATGCTGGAAATTATGTGTTTATGCTAGTGTAATAAGCTAGATTGCTGGAAAATTTAATTGTGATGTCGAAGTGAGAATTGAATGAATAGAACTTAAAATTGAGCCATGGAATTAATGAATTGATGATGAGCATGATTAGGTATTGTAAAGAAGGTGTTAAACAAAATGAATTGTTAGCAAACAATGCCGGAAATGGAAGATGAAAGTATGAACATAGTTATGTAACATAGAAACTGTTTTGTGGAATTGAAATTGAGTAAATATGCAAGATTAGGCATTGTAACCAACTTGCCCTGTTTTGGCAGCCTTGAATAATGAATGAACATGGACTCAACATGTTTAGGATGTCATATGAAATGAATTATAGGGCTAAAACATTGGTTAAAATGAATTTAAGGCATTAAAATGCGTTTAGATGCAATCTGCCCAGAATTGCTCTGTTCTGGGCAGTCACTTTAAAAATTCACCAAAATTGTATAGATTGAATTCAGGGATGAAATTTTAATGACATGATCCTTAGAATTTATATTTTCATTAGGTGAAAACAGAACTGAAAACTGGGTCCTATGCTGGAAACTGTAAATAGGAATTGCTGGACAGTGCAAACTGTCCAGGCAGTGTAAATGCCCTGTCTTTGAACAATAAATTGTATTAATTGGATACGAAATAAAATGCAAGTCTTACATGGTCTTATAGGAATTTTTTTTATCTTTCTAACGGTGTGTAGCAATCGAAATTCTGACATACGGATTAAACGATATGGCCATTTAAAGGGACAATGTGCAAACTGCCAGACAGTAGTGTCCTGGGCAGTTTGGGACTGTTTTTGCACCTAGTAGCAAACTGTTTCCAAAACAGTTTTGGGACATTGTAACCTGTCCAATTATGTCTTAAAATAAAGTAATAACAATATGGAAATGAGCTAGTAAGAAATGCTTAAAAGGAAGCATAAAACTGTAGCTAAATGTTAGGTACAATGTGATAACATTGCTACTATGATTGTATGATATATTGTGCTTGTTTTTGATGAAATGTGTAGGTGTTATGCTTGCTAGACCAAGGACAACAAGTTGGGGAAGAAGAGGATAGGAGTGGACATCCCAAAGCTAGAGGCAAATGGATTTGGATCCAAGATAATTGAATTGCTAGGAGTATTGTGAGTGTAACTATCCTTAGGGTTGGGACTTAGGTCCTAACCAACCTTGTTATTGCCTAAATGAAATGTCAATGCCATGTAACATGACTTAAAGTATATTTGGCTAATTAAGGGAAGAATGAAATGTATAACAACTTGATTGATGCCATGATCTTTGTGTTTACTTGGGTGTTAAGAAAATATAATGAAATGTATGTCATGTTGCATTGCTTATGCCTACGGTACGAAATGGCATGCTTGCTTGGAGAATAAGGTACGCACATTGCATACATATGCGTGTGTTTGTGAATGTTAAACATGGCTGATTGAATTGAATGGTATGGATAGTTTTGTATTGGGAGTTAAGACTCCATAAGCCTAAGGGCTTGGCCTTTAAAAGTCATAATGTTGTATTGGATCATGAAATGTATAAAGCTTAAATGAAATGGATAATCAACAACCTTGGTAGCTAGTTTGATAGATAGAAGGGCATGCATTAGAATCTTGAGCTCATATTGGCACTACGGTGCATATTGGCACGATAGTGCATATTGGCACTTCGGTGCATACTAGCACTACGGTGCATATTGGCAGTTCGGTGCATATTGTTAAGATTTGATTATCTAGTAAGCTGCTTACTAAGGATGTTGAAAGATGACTTAATAATTCAAATGAACATTGCTTGTATTGTAAGAAACTTGTATGAACTTCCTTGTTTTGAAAGAAATGTATAGATGAATGGCTTTGTGTATGAATGTCTACTTGATAATTTGAGTGTTTGGTTGCTTGTCCTCTAAGCATGATGTTTGAATAGCCTATGAGAATCATGATGGATGTTGTTATGTTGATTGTATGATATGTAAAGATTGCCTAAGTTACCTTATGCAATTCGAATAAGCATGTGTCTTGTATTGATGGTCTTGATTCCTTGAATTACATGTAAACTTGGATATGTATGCTATGAAATTGACTAGATTTAGTGTTACCTCACTAAGTACATAACTTGTACTTACCACTCTACTCTTCATTCTTCCCATAACAGATTAAAGATACTTCAAGAGGATATCTTGAGTTTGAAGCAACACTTGAAGCAAGCTTGAAAGTATGATTCATACTCTTTGTATACTCCTAGTTTGGTGGCACTAGATTATGTAATAGGTACCTTGATCATGCATTTGAATATGTGTTTCAGGCTAGTTTGTGTAATGTTTTGATGGGCCTATTATGTAACCTATTTGGATAACTTAATCTATGTATAAGAACCATGATAACATGTATATATGAAGTAGATGATGCGCATTTTGTGATGGAAATCCAATGTTTGTTGAATCTTGTCTAATTTGAATGTTAGATTAATGTTGTATGATCATGCATTTGTTCCTATGTCTATTGACATGATTCAGCTATGTGGCAATTGGAGCTAAGGTATGTTTAAGCATGCATTTACAATGTACAAACCAAATATGCTATGAAATGAGATATCTTGGTTGTAAAGAAATAAATGAAATGTGGTTGGGAAACCCCTTATTGTTCGAATAGGTGCTTGAACATGTAAAGAATGTAAGTTGGATGTTTGTATTTGATCATGTTAATTGGTTGAATAAGTAGTTTCGTGAGATGCAAGTAAGCTAGTTAAGACATGTTTAGTGATCACCTACTGTAAATCGAATAAGGTACTTGAAATTTGTAATAAGGATGAAAGTTGAAACATGTTTGATAGTAACTTAAAGTGAAGTATTCCACACTTGTGTTGTTGTTTGAATGATGTATGTAAATTGAATAGAATGGTAGTATGATAATAGTAACTTAGGTTATAAGCATGAAATGAAACAAAATTGGTACCTAAATTAATGTGCTATGTATGTTGGTTTTGTTTAATGTGGCTTGCTTGTAGGTATTGTTTGTATTGAAAGGTTTAGAGTTTGTTACTTGAGCGTCAAGGCAAGTATTTCCGAGGTTACTTGTTCGACAAATAACCTATCAATAGCTTTGCTTTTGTTCTTGTAACGCTCTCGAATCGAGTTACGGCTAACCCGAGGATGGGGTGTTACAACTTATCTTATTAGCCAAGGACCTAATTGTAGGTAACATCTTGTTTGGCTAAGACATATAAATCAAATATCATACATACATAATTTGACCTCCAAACATCCATTCGAATGGCTCAATTACAACAATTCCCACATTATAATATCAAACATTAATTAGATTATACAATACATAAGATACATTTCATACAATAGACAAGGAAAGTGCCACCATCCTAGGAGTAACTATCTAAGGTAGTTTCCAATTCTACAGGCTCTATAGGAATTATGAATCAAGTCTTGTAATTTCTCAACCACAACAGAGACAAGCATACTTGATTAACCTGCAATGCAAGAGAATGAATGCATTAGGCTTATATAGCCTAAGTGAGGTAGCAATGACAAGTAATTAGCAATAAAGGACAAGGCATAAAGAGAAACCAAGCAATTTGAGATTGAGATCACACAAGAGCTTTCTTGCGAATTAAGTTAGCTTATTTTTTCCTTGTTCATTAAGAGTTCTTTAGGGATTGATCTTTAAGATATCGATTGAAACTTATGCTAGAATTAATTGTTATTCTCCAAAAGACATTCTTCGATACTCACCAGAGCTTTCGATTCAATGCTCACTAAGAGCTTTCGGATCAATGCTCAATAAGAGCTTTTCGTTTCCGTGCCTCTTAAAGGCCATCAATTTCATAGCTTAATCATCTTTCTCTTGAATTCTTTAGTTAATTAAAACATATCATATCTTATACGGGTTTGCCTTGGATCACTATTGGTGATGAATGACATTAGTTCAGGCGATACTTAGCTCAGAGCACATAGCAATAGCTAATATCGGATTATATCAACAAGTGATGGTAATTAGTGCCATCGAAACATATCAATGGGCCGTCCCCCGAGCAATACTTTGAACAAGAGTACCAAAGGTACTAAAAGATCATTTGATCTTAATAACAAGGGACCGTAGTCAAAACATAACAAGCATCAACCAATAGATCCAAGGTCTTCCATTTAAAAGGCAACTTACTTGTTTTATCTTAGTTTTGATATTCAGGAATTTGCTTGTTGTACAAGTAGCTTTACTTTTACAGCTAACAGAGATTTCTTAGGTTACAAGTAACCTTGCTTGTTTTCTTATTGTACAAGTAGTTTTAATTGTTACTTACTCAACATCTTAAGACATTATGTGCTTTTGGGATACTTTAAGCATAGTACTTAGAAGTTGTTGAGTTATGGAAGAATTATCTCTTCTTTAAGTCTTATGACAATCTTATTTAGAAGTTAGCTCCAAACCTTACTAAAATATACATTACCATACATTACAGACATAGCATAGCCAAATCCAAACATTTAAATAATGTAACCATATAATTGTTCACTCAAATGCCATGATATGGATGCTATCAAATGATGTGCTCTAGATGAGCTAAATGCACAAGCTTAGAATAGTCACAACATAACATAAAAATAAGGACCGAAACAAAATGACACCATGTCACCTGTTAGAATAACATAATGGGACACTGAACCTTGGTTATTATCTTTCTTTTTACACAAATCCATCTCCTAGTCCACTTATTCACATTCTATATCCTTTCAAAACAAAAGTAGTAAGTCATTAATATCTATCTGGATTAACACAAATTATCAACAGTCATAAGGACAAAATTCCATCTTTATCATGTTTATTCAAAAATACTTGTATACACATTCAAAACAATTTCAATCATAAGCTACAATTATTTAACACATAACATTTACCAATTATAAACCATCAATAAACAGCCAAATTTATTAGACTTCATTATCCAATTATGCATAAAAATAAATACACTTATATTCTTAACTAGACAAAACAATCCCATTTTTAAACTTTAAAACTATATATTAAATTTGTTCCCACAAACAGCCTCTAATCAATTTTTCATGCATTTAAAGAGCAGCCCAATCACATGCATAGATTTATGCAAAAAAAAGCAACTTATGGATGCATACAAATTATTGTATTTAAACAGTCCATCAAGATTTTTAGTATTTATAAAACAGTCCCTAAGGCAAACATGTAACAACTTAATATCCATAAAATAGTTCCTTTAATATTTAGATTGATGTAAAATTAGTCCCAATATTATTTATATACATTTTCTTATTACACCAAAACAGTCCACTTTACCCATTTTTCAAAAAGTCCTGATTATAAAAATACATACTTTCTTGAAAAGCTACTAGCATTTCTATCAATGTGTAACAGCCTCTATCATGCATATATCCTCTCAAAACAGCCCTTAAGGAACATTAACAGTCCCTCCCCGTTTCATATTAATTTAAAACAGTCCACAAATTTTCTATAATTTCAAAACAGTCTCTAAAGTTTTTTGAAACCTCTAGTCTGCCCTGTTTTCATGTATTTACAAACTTTTTATTTCAATGGTATTAGGCAATATATTATGATCAATTCACAGTCTTGATTTCCTAATTACACATTTATAAAGATACACACAGTCCTTTAATGTCCATTTAATATGCAAACACCCAAATTTTCCATCAAATAAAATCAGTCATCACCAAAAATTTCTTTACAAGTAATCTATTTCACTTATTTCCAGATTTCAAAATAATCATCTTGGAAAAAATTATCAAAACAGTTTCTAATTGCTTGCAAAAACAGTCCCAAACAGTTTATTTAATGACAAATTTAAAGTTTCTAATTTATCCCTATATGTTCAGGATAGTCCATTTCACTTGTTTACACATGTTTATAAATCAAACACCCCCCAATCGCAATTATCTAACAAGCAACCTCACAGCTCTAACCCACCCTCCTAAACAGTCTCATATTTAACTTATACAAGATAAAACTATTCCCAGATTTTTCTTCTTATGTTTAACAATTCAAAACAATTTAATCCATAAAGGTGTTCACTTGATTAAAATCCAAAGAAAACTTTTTAGTTAATAAACAAATACACAAATAGGCAGCCCTTTATATGTAAATGAAGTTTTAATGTCAAACTAGGAATTAAATACAATAAATAAATTTAAAACATAAAACCAAATTATATAGTCGACTAAAAATAAATAAATCACAAAAAACAAAATCTCAAATTAAATAAAACAGCTTTAATTATCTCAAATGAGTTGATTGACAATAAAATCAAATAAAATAGTTCAGCTTTTCCTAACAATCTAAAAAAGCGTTTTAGACCACAATTTCACCTCATAAGGTAAAATAAGATTTTGTTGAGAAACAGGGCAGTCTCCAAACCGCTCTAAACTGGTTTAAAACAGTCATTATAATTGAATTTACCATTAGCATTGATTCAAAGGTCCAAGACATCAAAACAGTTTGACTGATGTTTCTGACTAAATAATTTGGCAACATTCAAGATGATCATTTTGACATAAGTATAATTAGAATCATCCAACTTGTCACAACAATTTTTTACCTTAGACCATTTTAATCCAACCACAAGAATCGAACATCCTAACATTCCTTGTTCTAACATTACATTTTTATTGATCAATCACCTAACAAACTTAAAGTTATACCATTATCATTCAAACATTATTCCATAGCAATTAGTTCATCCACAATCATACAATTAATCCAACAAATAACAAAGACAAAGGTTTTACCTTGTGATACAATTTGAGATTCAATCTAGCATGAAAAACTCTTCTTTCTTGTGAACCAAAAATTTGCTACCAGAATTTCCAAGAATTTCTATTGATTTTTCCTTCTTTTCCATGGATAACAAGTTTCTCTTTCCTCCGATTCATTTCCCGTTGGGAGAAGAAAGAATGTCACATTTCATCTGTGAATTCTCCAAGAAGAATGGTCCCAAATCACCGACCTAAGGACAAGTTTAAGTGTGTCTCTAAAATCTTTTCCTTTGGCATGCAAAACCATCTTGAATTATAAGTTTAATCTTTGTGGTCCTTTTAAAGTGACCATTCCATTTACCTTTCTTAATCCATTTTAGTCCTAGACCATATTAGTATTTTTAATTTACATAAAACAAATATTTAATTAAACTTTGATGCAACATCATTCTAAATAAATAAATTTAGGGTATTACAAATCCTTCCCCTTAAAAGAAATTCGTCCCGAATTTCCAAGAACTCATTCCAGTGAGTTTCTTTTCAACAAGAATTCAAATTCTTATTCTAAATTCATGGAGAAAGTCTCATCTTATAATGATCTACCCAAGCATTACTTCCCTCTATAAATAGGATAACCGGGACCTATTATCCCTGCCCAAATTATATTTCAACCACTCCACTACTTGTTATTACATAATCAAGAGTTTCTATCAGACGCAGATCACAAATATTGATCAAACTTAACTCCTAGGTTTTAACCAATCCTTCTTCTAGTGTTTCCATAACAAAGTATGTACCTCAATTAAATAAACAATTTATCCATACTCAAACAACTCAATCACCAGCAGTCCAACGCACACATATATACACATCTTTATGCAAACCAATCCATCTATTTAGTATACACATCCTTGATGCCCCTAAATTATTTCGAACAGCCTTTAGCTTATAGGAATATAATTAAACATGTTTGAAACAGTCTACAACATTTTCGAGCATCAAAGCAACTCCTATTTCATAATTATACTGTCATGTGTATATAAAACCGTCCAATTGTCACTTAAACAAGTATATAACAACCCAAAATTCTCATATAAACCATTTCATTCTCAAAACAATTCTTATAGGTACAAAGTTAGTCCTTTATACTTTTATAATTCAGTTCTTAATACCTTTCCTTAACTATTTAATCAAAACAGTTTGGCCTAACTAAAACACATGATATTTATAACCTTTAAATCCATCTCCATGCTTTTAACTTTACATAATACAACACCAAAACATATTAGATCAATCGCTTACACAAAATAGTTTACTTTCACGCACAAACCGAGACTAACTTCTGTTTCCCTCTTATTCATATCTAAGGCAGGTTCATGATGTTCCTAATTACCAATATCTCATAGAAACACCTAAATTTACATTTCATTCAATACCATTTTAATTATTCGAAATATAAACTTAATTTACCAATTCTTTTGGTTAGCTGAAACACATCTATTTCGATCAATACATCAATAATCAAGTTCCATTTTTTTTTACTTACAAACATTCAAATCAATCTCTCAACAATTCAAAATGGTTTAGGACACTTAAAACGGTCCTTAAACCTATCAAATAACTCTGGTTCAATTTGCATATTTTCATACACCCATTTTCTTCATATATGTCAAATACTTTGCTAATAACATTCTATTAGACTATCAAACATCTCAAGTCCAACCACTACACATGCATGCACATTCATACATTTCTAGAATAAACATGTCACAACATTTTGCATAATATACGATTGTTCAATCAGAAACAGTCCACTATTGTAACACCCTAAATCCTAGCCTAGAAGTATTGAAATCAATTGCTTAAGTTGACAGCTTAATTGAATCTAGAAATTAAGCTAAATTGATTAGTCAAGGGTCTAATTGAATGAATGAAAGAACAAGTGACCAAATTAAGATGACCAACCTGTAAATTCTAACAAGCTAAAGGAATGCATGCTAAAAAATCCTACATCTCTTAAATGCTCTTGATTAAGTTAATATTAAGGATTAATTAAGGGACATTTTAGACAATGCACATTTCTAATAACATGGATTAGATGTTGTCATCTTCTCCAATATCCTTTGTTTGGCCGATTGGAAGAGAGAAAAAGAGAGAAAGAAAAGCTTGAGGGAGAAAGCTTGAATCCATGTCCTACAACCTTGATTTAGCTCCAAATTAAATCTAGATAGCTTAGTGATTAAGGTAATTACTTGCTTCTCTTGTAAATTTCATGTTTGAATTGAAATGGAAATGTGGTTTCAATGTATAGATGCTGGAAAATGTGATGAACATGTTATAGATTGATTGAATGATTGTTTGATGATGTTCTTGGTTGTATTGATGAATTAGATGATTCATTTATGTGTTTAGGTCATGCTATTTGCAATTAGAACCTGGAAATTGATTGCTAGTAATCAAATGGCTAATGAAACTCATGTGTAATTGCTGGAAAATTTAGAAACATGAACATGGTTCAAAACAATTTAGATTAGGGGGCTGTTTTGATTGAAAAATTGTGTAAGCATGCTAAATGAGCTTAAAAATCTGTTTTGAACATGTTGATAGGTAAAATGGAGATTTAATTGAATTGGTAACTTGCTAGAAAAATGACTACACCTAATTGAACTAGTAAATTAGGTAATGGACTGCCTAGTTGATGAATTGATGTGTAATTGTGATCAATTGGATTATACTAGGTTCAATATGACTATGCCCTGTTTTGAGAACATTTTTAGGTGAATTATGATGTCCTAAATATGTATGAACATGTTTATGAATGAAATTGTCATGATAGGACCTTGTTAGAATGAAATAAAGAACTAGAATTGTAACCTAGTGTAAGCTGCCCAGAATTGCTCTGTTCTGGGCAGTCACTGTGAAAATTCACCAAAAATTGTAGAGATCAAATTCAGGGCTCAAATTTTAATGACATAATCTTTAGTATGTCTACTTTCATTAGGTGAAAACAGAACTGAAAACTGGGTCCTATACTGGAAACTGTAAATGGAAATAGCTGGACAGTGCAAACTGTCCAGGCAGTGTAAAATGCCCTGTCTTTGAACAATAAACTGTATTAATTGGATAATAACTAAAATAAAAGCCTATTATGGTTTTAAATACAATTTTGTTAGCTTTCCAACGGTATAAATTAATTGAAATTCTGACATAGGAATTGAAAGATGTGCCTGTTTAAGCATGTAGTGTGCAAGCTGCCAGGCAGCAACACTTAAGGTAGTTAGAAACTGTTTTGTACACAATTTTATTTGACTGTTTGTAACAGTTTGGGATAAATGGATTTTGCCTAGCTTTGTTTATTGAAATGTTGGCTGAATTTTACTTATATGAGAATAATCTTGCTGTCAGAATTGTGTATGATAAGTACTAGTAATATTGCCTTGCTTGAATGGTCATATGAGACTTGTTTTAATATGCATATGCTTGTATAATGTTTTAGAACCAGCTTTGAACTTGGAGGAAGGAGAAAAAGGAAATCATTCAAAGGCTAAGAACAAGGGAATAGCTATACAAGAAAATTGCTAGCTTGCTTGGATTGTATTGTGAGTGTAGTTACCTCTAGGGTTAGGACTAGGTGTGCTTAACTTGCGAACAAGTAACCTAGGTGTGCTTAACTTGCGGCGCAAGTAACCCAAACCAAACATTACAAGTCATCCAATATATACAAGTAGTCCACATTAAACAAACCCAACATACATAGCATGCTAACTTAGGTACCAATTTGTTTCATTTCATTCTTATAACCTAAGTTACCATTATCATATTACCATTTCATTCAAATCACATACATTATTCAAACAACAAACTCAACAAGAGTAGCATACTTCACAATTGGTTGCTATTAAACTTGGTTCAACTTTCATTCTTACTACAATTTTAATTGCCATATTCGAATAACACTAGGGGATTACTAAACATACTTTAACTAGCTTACTTGCATCTCAAGAAACTACTTATTCAACCAATTAACATGATTAATACAAGCATCCAACTTACAATCTTATTACACTTTCATACACCTATTCGAACCACATGTAATCCCCAATCACAATTCATTTGATTCTTTACAATCAAGTCATACAATCTCATGGCATACTTGGTTTATACATTGTTAATGCATGCTTAAACATACCTTAGCCTCAATCTTGTCATTGCCGAATCATGCTAATAGACATAGGAACAAATGCATGATCATACAACATTTGTTTAGCATTCGAATCATACATGGTTTCATCAAACATTGCATTGTTTCATAATTTGCACAGCTTCTTACTCATATATATACATATCATCATGGTTCAAACAAATAATTTAAGTCATCAAAGTTACTTACAAGATAGGCCCATCAAACATTATACATACAAGTCTTAAACACATATTCAAATGCATGATCAAGGCTACCTATTAAAAAATCTAGTGCCACCAAACTAGGAGTATACAAAGAGTATGAATTCATACTTTCAAGCTTGCCTCAAGTGTTGCTTCAAACCCAAGATGTCCTCTTGAAGTATCTTTAATCTGTTATGGGAAGAATGAAGAGTAGAGTGGTAAGTACAAGTTATGTACTTAGTGAGGCAACACTAAATCTAGTTAATTTCAAAGCATACATATCCAAGTTTACATGTAATTCAAGGAATCAAGACCATCAATACAAGACACATGCTTATTCGAATTGCATAAGGTAACTTAGGCAATCTTTACATATCATACAATCAACATAACAACATCCACCATGATTGTCATAGGCTATTCGAACATTATGCTTAGAGGACAAGCAACCAAACACTCAAATTATCAAGTAGGCATTCATACATAAAGCCATTCATCTATACATTTTTTTCAAACCAAGGAAGTTCATACAAGTTTCTTACAATACAAGCAATGTTCATTTGAATTATTAAGTCATCTTTCAACATCCTTGGTAAGTAGCTTACTAGATAATCAAATCTTAACAATATGCACCGAAGTGCCAATATGCACCATCGTGCCAATATGCACCGTAGTGCCAATATGCACCGTAGTGCCAATATGAGCTCAATATTCTAAGGCATGCCCTCTTATCTATCAAACTAGCTACCAAGGTTGTTGATTATCTATTTCATTTAAGCTTTATACATTTCATGATCCAATACAACATTATGACCTTTAAAGGCCAAGCCCTTAGGCTATGGAGTCTTAGCTCCCATTACAAAACCATCCATGCCATTCGAATAGCATGAATTCAAAGTAGTATCCTTGTTCAATTCATTTCAATCAGCCATGTATAGCATTCACAACACAAGCATATGTATGCAATGTGCGTACCTTATTCTCCAAGCAAGCATGCCATTTCATACCTTTGGCATAAGCAATGCAACATGACAAGCATTTGATTTCATTTGCTTAACACTCAAGTAAACACATAGAACATGGCATCAAACAAGTTGTCATACATGTCATTCTTCCCTTAGTTAGCCAAATATGTTTTAAGTCATGTTACATGGCAATAACATTGAATTAAACAATAACAAGGTTGGTTAGGACCTAGTCCCAACCCTAAGGATAGTTACACTCAGAATACTCCTAGCAATTCAAGTGTCTTGAATCCAAATCCTTTTGCCTCTAGCTTTGGGATGTCCACTCCTATCCTCTTCTTCCCCAATTTGCTGTCCTTGGTCTAGCAAGCATAGCACATATACATATCATCAAAACAAGCACATAATATCACACAATCATAGTAGCAAGGTTACCACATTTGTATCTAACATTTAGCTACTATTTTTATGCTTCCTTTTTAAGCATTTCTTACTAATTCATTTCCATATTGTTACTACTTCATTTTAAGACATAACTGGATAGATTATAATGTCCCAAAACTGTTTTGGAAACAGTTTACTACTAGGTGCAAAAACAGTCCCAAGGACACTGCTGCCTGGCAGTTTGCGCACTGTCCCTTTAAATGGCCATATCTTTTAATCCGTACGTCGGAATTTCGATTTCTATACACCATTGTAAAGATAACAAAATTTTATATAAGGCCGTAATAGACTTGCATTTTAGTTCTTAGCCAATTAATATAGTTTATTGTTCAAAGACAGGGCATTTACACTGCCTAGACAGTTTGCACTGTCTAGCAATTCCTATTTATAGTTTCCAGCATAGGACCCAGTTTTCAGTTCTGTTTTCACATAATGAAAATAGACATACTAAGGATCATGTCATCAAAATTTCAGCCCTGAATTTTATCTATACATATTTTGGTGAAGTTTCAAAGTGACTGCCCAGAACAGAGCAATTTTGGGCAGATTGTATCTATTCACATTTTAATTCCCTAAATTCATTTTAACCAATGTTTTGGCCCTATAATTCATTTCATATGATATCCTAAACATGTTAAGTCAATTTTAATCCATTAATCAAGCCTTCCGAAATAGAGTAAGTTGGTTATAATGCCTAATCTTGCATGTTTACTAAATTTCAATTTCCACAAAACAGTTTCTATGTTACATAACTATGTTCATGCTTTTATCCTTCATTTCTAGCACTGTTTGTTAACAATTCAATTTGTTTAACACCTTAATTACAATATATATTCATGATCATAATCAATTCATCAATTCCATAGCTCAATTTTAAGTTCTAATCATTCAATTCTCACTTCAACATCACAATTCAATTTTCCAGCAACCTAGCTTATTACACTTATCATAAA
This sequence comes from Hibiscus mutabilis, assembly GCA_019671005.1. Classification (NCBI taxonomy): domain Eukaryota; kingdom Viridiplantae; phylum Streptophyta; class Magnoliopsida; order Malvales; family Malvaceae; genus Hibiscus; species Hibiscus mutabilis. The sequence goes on along the minus strand of CM033717.1, from coordinate 15,230,091 downwards.
CACATAATTTCCAGCATTGTACCTAGTGTTCATTCTTCAATTTTGCATGATTCTACAACCATTTAATCATCTAATCACATATTCAATAGCTAATTTCATCTAACATCATCAAAACAGTCCAATTCAACAAATATAGTTGCCTATTCAATTGAACACAAGTAGAATCATACTTACTTTGCTTCTAGCTTAACTTCAATCGAAAATTTCTACACATGCAAGCTTAATTCATTCTTCAATGGATGAATTTTCAAGATTTCTCTCTCACTTTCCTTTCTCTCTATTTTCGGCCAAATGAAATGAAAGGGATGATGACAATGTGGTTATCCACATTAGTGGATTTGTGAAGTTACTAAACTATCCTTAATTTGTTATTAATCCTATAATTAGTCAAGGGCAAATAAGAGAAGCATGAAATTTATCATGCAAGCCTCATCTTTCTTACTTAAATCAAATTGGTCCTTTGTAATTTGATCACTTATTTCAAACATTCTTTCAATTAGACCTTTGACTATTCAATTTAGCTTAATTCTAGATTCAATTAAGGTATCAACTTATGCAATTTGATTCCAATACTTCTAAGCTAGGATTTGGGGTGTTACAATTCTCCCCCCTTAAATTAAATTCGTCCTCGAATTTACCTGAATCGATTAGGTGAGGATACTGCTTCCTCATGACTTCTTCAGATTCCCAGGTTGCTTCTTCCACCTTATGATTTCTCCATAAGATCTTAACAAGGGGAACAATCTTGTTCCGAGGCTTTCTTACTTCCCGGTCAAGAATCTGAATAGGTTCCTCTTCATAGGAAAAATTGGGATTTAATTCTACTTCTTCGGGCTCAAGAATGTGTAAAGGATAAGATCGATACCTTCTGAGCATTGAAACGTTTAAGACATTGTGTATTCTGTCAAATTCTCTAGGAAGAGCTAATCGATAGGCCACTGGACCAATTATTTCAATAACTTCAAATGGTCCGATGTATGGGGGACTGAGTTTCTAGGAAGAGCTAATCGACAGGCCACTGGACCAATTCTGTCGAATCCACAATGTATTCCACGTATCTATGCTCAGAAGATACAGATAAGATCCATCCTATATTCTTGAACCGGAAGAAGTTGAGTTGAACCCTGACTTGTCCTATAAAGAAAAACCTGTTCAGATTCTTGATCGGAAAGCAAGAAAGTTTAGGAACAAGATTGTTCCTCTTGTCAAGGTTTTATGGAGAAACCACAAGATAGAAGAAGCTACTTGGGAATCTAAAGAAATCATGAAGAAGCAATATCCCCATCTTTTCGAGTCAGGTAAATTCGAGGACGAATTTATTTTAAAGGGGGGAGAATTGTAACACCCTAAATCCTAGCCTAGAAGTATTGAAATCAATTGCTTAAGTTGATAGCTTAATTGAATCTAGAAATTAAGCTAAATTGATTAGTCAAGGGTCTAACTGAATGAATGAAAGAACAAGTGACCAAATTAAGATGACCAACTTGTAAATTCTAACAAGCTAAAGGAATGCATGCTAAAAAATCCTACATCTCTTAAATGCCCTTGATTAAGTTAATATTAAGGATTAATTAAGGGACACTTTAGACAATGCACAATTCCAATAACATGGATTAGATGTTGTCATCTTCTCCATTATCCTTTGTTTGGCCGATTGGAAGAGAGAAAAAGAGAGAAAGAAAAGCTTGAGGGAGAAAGCTTGAATCCATGTCCTACAACCTTGATTTAGCTCCAAATTAAATCTAGATAGCTTAGTGATTAAGGTAATTACTTGCTTCTCTTGTAAATTTCATGTTTGAATTGTTTGAATTGAAATGGAAATGTGGTTTGAATGTATAGATGCTGGAAAATGTGATGAACATGTTATAGATTGATTGAATGATTGTTTGGTGATATTCTTGGTTGTATTCATGAATTAGATGATTCCTTTATGTGTTTAGGTCATGCTATTTGCAATTAGAACCTGGAAATTGATTGCTAGTAACCAAATGACTAATGAAACTCATGTGTAATTGCTGGAAAATTTAGAAACATGAACATGGTTCAAAACATTTTAGATTAGGGGACTGTTTTGATTGAAAAATTGTGTAAGCATGCAAATGAGCTTAAAACTCTGTTTTGAATATGTTGATAGGTAAAATGGAGATTTAATTGAATTGGTAACTTGCTGGAAAAATGACTACACCTAATTGAACTAGTAAATTAGGTAACGGACTGCTTAGTTGATGAATTGATGTGTAATTGTGATCAATTGGATTAAACTAGGTTCAACATGACTATGCCCTGTTTTGAGAATATTGTTAGGTGAATTATGATGGCCTAAATATGTATGAACATGTTTATGAATGAAATTGTCATGATAGGACCTTGTTAGAATGAAATAAAGAACTAGAATTGCAACCTAGTGAAAGCTGCCCAGAATTGCTCTATTCTGGGCAGTCACTTTGAAAATTCACCAAAACTTGTAGAGATCAAATTCAGGGATGAAATTTTAATGACATAATTTTTAGTATGTATAATTTCATTAGGTGAAAACAGAACTGAAAACTGGGTCCTATACTGGAAACGGTAAATGGAAATAGCTGGACAATGCAAACTGTCCAGGCAGTGTAAAATGCCCTATCTTTGAACAATAAACTGTATTAATTGGATAAGAACTAAAATGCAACCCTATTGTAGTTTTATAGGAAATTTTATTAGCTTTCAAACGGTATAAATTAATTGAAATTCCAACGTAGGAATTGAAAGATATGTCTGTTTAAGCATGTAGTGTGTATGCTGCCAGGAAGCAGCACTTAAGCTAGTTAGAAACTGTTTTGCACACAGTTTTATTGGACTGTTTGTAACAGTTTGGGATAAATGGATTTTGCCTAGCTTTGTTTATTGAATTGTTGGCTGAATTGTACTTATATGAGAAAAATCTTGCTGCCAGAATTGTGTATGATAAGTACTAGTAATATTGCCTTGCTTGAATGGTCATATGAGACTTGTTTTAATATGCATATGCTTGTATACTGTTTTAGAACTAGCTTTGAACTTGGAGGAAGGAGAAAAATGAAATCATTCAAAGGCTAAGAACAAGGGAATAGCTATACAAGACAATTGCTAGCTTGCTTGGATTGTATTGTGAGTGTAGTTATCTCTAGGGTTAGGACTAGGTCCTAACCAATGTATTTTGTTACATTCTTGTTATGATAATGAATCTAAGCATGAACTTGACTTAATAAGGGAAGGATGATCAAATAAACACATGAAACATGATTCTAGTCTTATGTACATGTCTATTTCGAATTGCTAAGCATGATTGATGATAGCTTGAATGCTTCTATGAGCTATAATGCAACATGATTGAATGCTAATGACTTGTTTGAGATATAATGTTATCTCATTTTGATGAAATGGATCTGGAAACCATTTGACTTGTGAGCTAAGGCTCAATAGCCTAAGGGCTTAACATTAAATGATCTTGATTGACATGAGCATGATCTTGAACTTGATAACTTGAATAAATGGTAATTCGAACAACCTTGGTAGCTAGTTGGATTAGGTAAAAAGGCACGCCTTAGAGTCTAGAGCTCATTGTGTACGAGTGGACTATGATCCAGGGCTAAGGCCCCTATTTGGCAGCAGACGGAGGGTACATATGTGGTCTTTGGCGACAGTAGGAGGGTTGACTAACACTACGGTGCATATTGTGGCGACAGTTGGTTGGAGACTCGATTACCTATACAAACTAAGTACCGAGGGGGTTGTTTAATGAAATAACAAATGAAATAAGATTCAATTATACATGATACTTGTCTTGTATGCCATGAAATGTATGTTGCTTAATTTGAAAGCATGATTCTTTGGTTTCTTGTTTTGCAAGCATGTTGCTTGATTCATGAATTATGATTTCTTGATGCCTAATCTTGTTGGCCGAATGCATGCTATCCTAGATAGGATATTCTTGATGTTTGAAAGACTAGATAAGGTCACTCTTGATACTTGAAAGACTAGCTAAGTCCACTCTAATGCTTGGAAGCCTTAACTAGGTCTACACTTGATCTAAAAGACATGAAACATGAAATAACAAAATGGATAGACTAGTTACTACCTCACTAAGTACATTTTTGTACTTATCACTCTTGTTTCATTCTTCCTAACCTACAGGTTAAAGGATTCAACATTGCTTGATCTTGAAGTTGATTCCTTGAGCAAGAAGCATCCTACACAAGCTTGGTTAAAGTATGATTCCATACTTGTTTTGAATTCTCCTAGAATGATGGCACTAGATGTATATAGATAGCTTGAACATGCATTTTGAAAGATTGTATATGATACTTGATGGCCTATCTATGATATGTATATAGTTTAAGGTTTGTAATGAACTTAAATAACTTGTAATGGTTGAATGGATTGCTGCGCATATTTTGATGTTATGGAATGATATTATGATGATCAAATTGGCTTTGAAATAGTTGATAACCTTGTCATGCTTTTGTGAATGCTTGAAATGATCATGTGTATGGCGATTTATGATTAAAAAATGAGGAACCATGTTGCTTAAGCTCTATTCGAATGGCCTTGGTAAGTATATGATTCAATTTTGTGTTCATGCCTTGATTATATGAGTATTGTGCACTTGTTTGATGCATGGCCGAATAGTTTTGATTCATTAGGTACTAGTTACACGCCTTGTAATATATGACTAGTGTTAATGGTTGAATGTATGAGTTAAAGTAAGGCTAGCATGGAATAAATTCTATGTTAATGAATGCTTAGATGATCATGCTTAGTAAGAATAGGATTAAGATGTCTAAAGGTATACAAGCTAGGGAACAATGAAGTGTAATCTACATGATAAAGTAGTAACTTGAAATATAAGAAAGAAAGAAATTGATCTAATGGTATTGTAAGTATAGCCGAATGCTTAGGATGAACGTGAAGTTACATTTGAGATTACTTGCATGAAAAGAATGCATGAATGGTTGCTTATGCCTTGTTTGAATGCTTGCTTAGTTCGATTGATAGGATGATTTATGAGTCAAGTGTGAGCTTTCTTGTTAGCTAAGTAAACAAGTATGAATGATTGTTTCTTCTTGGTTGTTGATTGCCAAATGTAATGTTTGATTATTGAATCAAGTTTGAATGTGTAATGCATGTATTGTCCTTGCAATGTCTATGTTCTAGTATAGTTTGAATGCCATGCCTTGTCTTGTCTTTGCTTGCTTGCTAAGTAGCGCTCCCGAACTGAGTTACTACTAACCTGGGTTGGGGGTGTTACAACTATGTTCATGAATTCTTTAATTACTCAAAGGATAATTCAAGGTAAGATTCTTATTATTCAATTCACCGTCTAAGTAATTCATTAACAACCCCGTCTTTCAAATTAAATTCTTGAAATAACAAGGAAGGAGGAATTTACTTATTCTCTTCTTTGACTCACGATCACTAGTAGACTTGAATTCCTTCATAACATCTGAATTTCCCCAAGAGTTTTCTTTTAAAATTTCTCACTTTCAAGACATGCGTGAACATAATTCTTATTTGAACAATCGAAGCTAGGATTCATATCTGTAACTTAATTACTAACATCTTAAAGATTCCCTATCCAAGATTGTTATCACAATTGGTAACTATAACTTAATAATTTAGGACTGACCATAGCAACTCAAAAGAGAATTCATTCTATATTTGATATTCGAACAATCTAAATTTCCTAAACAACAACCAATTTGTATTGTCTGGATAGGAATATTCCCATATATTCTAAGGATCAAACAGTGTAAACAAATTTGTTTTAATTGAAGTTTTCCAAAACAAACAAGAATTCAAACTCCTAAGTGGCACCATTGATCTATGAAGATGCAGTGAGTCCATGGTTAGTCTGAGAATCTACTAAACCATGCTCTGATACCAATTTGTAATATCCTCAACCCGGTTTAGAAGAAAACCAGAATCGAGAATGTTACAAAAAAAAACCAAAAACGTGCACCAAAAAATTTCAAATTTTATTTACACTGACCATAAATAACAATATGTTTTCTTGTTCCATTATTTACTTCAAGTTTTGTCAAATTAACAAGATTACCATTTACGGTGATCACTCAATTTGCAATATGTTGAACTTAATATCTTGCTTGAGCCAAGACTCACCAATCAAGTATTAATCAATCAAGTATTAATCAATATTGTTACCTCGGATTATTCAACAATATACACATCTTAACACAACTTATGCCATTGTAAGATAAGTCTCACTGCAATTATAATATAATAGGACTCTATTACCTTAACTCATAATGAAATTCGAATTAGAGGGGTTAAATGACCAATTCGAACAGTTCCATGTAACTTAAACATTTATCAATTATAAACATTTTACTATAACTCAAACCACAAAACAATAACATACTATCACGTCTGTCGCAACCCTTTTTAGGAAGGTTTTGACATTTTGGAAAACTTTATAAAAACACAGATTCGCCACCAATCTTTTTGAAAAAAGTGTGATTGGATCACTTTTAAAACAAGGGTATTTTGATAAAACATTTTATTTATCAAAATAACATTTTTGGTCCACGAAAAACAAAGAAAACAGGTTCGAGGGTCGGTTACGTGTGGGGAAGGGTTAACACGCCTACAATGCCCAAGAACTGCTACCTAATTGATTTTAGGAAACTTTAAAAACTGGGATTTGCAAGTTCACAAAATTTTGATTTATTTATCCGCTTAGTGAATGTAAATCTACTTTAATAGCCTTATCGCCCAAGAAATGAACTTTAATCACCGCCAACACTCCTGGCGCTAACCCTTCATTCCCGTTTTATAAGACACCACATTAATTAGGCTTTAAAAAAATCATACCGGAGAAATGATTAGGTGTGTTATCATTTTTTATAATTTAGTGTTTAAACCCTAAAGAAACATCTACATTTATTTTAACTATTAAGTTTATATATAATTAAGTGTGTCTTATTGAAAATGAAGAATGTTTTACAACATACATGTCTCCATTCTGTGTTTTAAGTCCCTATTCCTAAAGTTTAACATAAATAAAAATATATACATCCAATAACAAAAACTTAAATTAAATTAACTATCAAAATAATTGCTAAATAAAGAAATTGGCAATTAATTTTATTTATATAAAAAAACTGTATTATGGACTAAATTAAAAGAAAACCAAATGTAAGGGATAATTTGAAAACAATTTAAATTTTGTGCCAAATTGAAAAGAAAAAGGAAGAAATTGAATAGATTTAAAACAAAGGAGTTGCGGCGCAAGAACCGGGAAAGAAGGGCGCGGATTATAACCGGGTTCGGGTTGGGTCAGGTCAAATGGGTTAGTATATATAATAAATATTATAAACATATTTCATTTTTCTTTTCTTCTCAAAATGGATCAAAACCAGTTTTGATATTTCCTTTGATAGCATTCATTGCATTCTTCATAAACTGATGAACAGGTGGTGGTCCGCTGTGCCGGCCGCCTTCCACCGGCACTGGCCGCCATTGACGGTAGCAAAATTCCCAAAAAACCCAGATTCCGGCGACCTCAAAATTGCTTTTTTTAATCGGAGTTACAACGAAGCCAAATCAAATAGTGTTTTAAAGGTAAAATCAATCCCCTTTTGTTTATTAAATTCGAAACAGGAAGTAAATAGATAGAAAATATTACCAAAAACTTGCTTCTCTTATTGCTTGAAACTTTGATTACAATCCTTGCTTGCTGGCTTTACAATTTTCAAATGCTAATTGAAAGAGTGTGTGTATCTAGTGTATGTTTTCTGCAATTGTTGTGTGTCTGAAATTGTTCTTGTTTTGTTACAATGATTTACAGTGCTATTTATAGTACAAGAAATGCTTGAATATTAAGCACAAATCCCTGATTTTCTTCCTCTGAATTATCTCCTATTTGATTCGGATTGCTTGATCTTTGCCAGAAGCTTCAATTTAGGGATTACCCCTTTCCATTTTGCTTATGATTTGGTTCTAGCTAGGGCTTTGATTTAGGGATTTAATTCCCTTCTGGTTTTATCTTGAATTGTTAGGCTCCAATTTAAGGATTTAACCCCTTTTCCTTTGTTTGCATATTTCTGATGATTTGAATGACGCCAGTGAGGAACGATTCATGGCGGAAGTAATGTGGAAGCAGCTCGGGTATTCGCCAGAGAGGACGGAATGAACGGCCGGAGCTAAAACGTCATGCACGTGGCTACCACGCGCGAGTGATGATCCGCGTCTTTGCTCTGGAGTGGTCTGGGTCGTTCGATTGCCCTTGGATCAAAGGTGATGGGGACGCGACGCTATAACTCCCTGCTGACATGATCTACACCGTTGGATCAGCCCCTTGATCCAACGGTCCTGCTTCAACTACGCATAAAGAAAGAAGGATTAGGGTTTTTGGTTATAAACAGGCCAGCAGGTCCTTGTATAATAAAAATGGACTCTATCTATTTTAATTATATCTAATGGATCCTTTATTTTATTTGAATAGGTTGTCTATTTTATTATTTGGGTTTTGATAACTAGCTACTATATTAACTACTAACTAAGATACTAAAAATATATAACCTATGTTAATTCTAACTACCATACTAACATATGACAACTATACTAATTATAATACACTACGCATATTATACGACACCTAAATAATTTTAATACTAACATTAATATTTACAACTATAATACATAAACTATGTTATCAATACTATATGACACCTAACTATATTAATAGTATAACACTAATACAATAATAGTAAATTAATATAACCATTAAACTAAAACGAAGGTGAAAATCCAGTGACAACAGCTGTCCCTCTTTGGTCTTTCTGGTGAAACAGGAATAGAGCAAAGAACAAAAGACACTGATTTTCACCAATTACCAAATCATCAATGCTTGAAAAGTCAGGCGGGTTCTATTCTCCTTGCGCTCGAATAGATAAGCGAGTTCCATTCTCCCAATGCCTGAACAGATAGGAAGATTCTATTCTCCTTGTGCTCGAATAGATAAGCGGGTTCTATTCTCATTGTGCTCAAATAGATAAGCAGGTTCTATTCTCCTTGTGCTCGAATAGATAGGCGGATTCTATTCTCTAAATGCCCGAACAGATAGGCAGATTCTATTCTCCTCATGCTCGAATAGATAAGTGGGTTCCATTCTCCAAATTCCCGAACGGATAGGCAGGTTCTATTCACCTTATGCCCGAATAGATGAGCAGGTTCCATTCTCTAAATGCCCGAACGGATAGGCAGGTTCTAAAAGATGAATTCATCCTCCATACGCTTGGATGAATAAGTGAGTTCAAAACCTGTAAAAAACAAATGCAAAGTGATTTAAGATGCATATGCCCCTAAGGATGCCTAATCATGAATGCATGTCTTATTTCTTTTGCTTTTTCTCAACGTTTTTTCTCAAGCAATGGACACAGGAGAAACTGTGAAGCTCCAAGAGACTTGGATTATATTATCTTAAACATTTTCTCAACTTTGGCAATAGATGGTGGGTGTCTGTTTTGGCCCATCCCATCAGAAAAGACTGTATGACTTCCTTTCATCCTTCTACACTGAAAGGTTTTGCACTAAGAGCTTACAATAACTCATCCTTCAATACTAGTTGGCTTCACCAATTTCTTGTTGTTAAATTTCCATCAACCATTCATTGGGAATTAATCTTCACCATTGTCTACTCTCAACCCCTTCATTTTCCATGCCTCCTCATGGATTCAACATTACATTCATCCCTTCCTGTGACTTCTGCTTTAGTTTTTCAAACAGGGAAGCTCCTTGTTGCTAGGACTCCTAAGAGCGAAACTTCGTGGGGATATGGGGAACACATTGGTTTACCATTATTAATGCATGGGAAATCATCTGAAAGTTGCCATTATATGATACAATGATTTGTCATTCTCATTCTTAGTACTTCTTTGCTTCATGTGATCTTTGCACATTTGCTCGCTCCATCCAGTTATCTTGCATTCCTGGTTGGAAGGGCTGACTTTATCCTCATATTCTTCAACACTCTTTTAGCCTTTGCCAAGTTATAATTGTAGTTGATACATCAATGTTCAATGACAGGCTTCTTAGAATCCTGCTGTTCTTCCAATGTCTCATATCCTTAACTATTTCCTCCAATGTATGTAAAATTGTTCTCATTGTTGTAGAAAACAAATTATCTCGTGTGATCATCTCTGTATTTCAACATGCTACCTTAAGGTAATGTCAAAGCATCTCTTGAGGATCCTCCGCAGAGATCTGCAGTAAAACCTATTTCCATCTTGAATTCCTTCACAAGTTTGCTGCTCTTTATGCCTTAAGCTCCAAATTTGACCATGGAAGGATGTCAAAGGAGAGAAAGAGAGGGTTTACACAACAAAATTTTATTAGTATTGTGGCAAACACAAAAAGAAATTACAAGGAAAGGAATAGGTATTTAGATATCAGAAACCAAAACTCCTTCTGTCATGACTTCATAAGATGCCTTGAATGTTCACTATACTGAGCAGACCCGGGAAATAACGATTATGCAGAAAGATATGAAGCTTCCAGGTTCCAAACCCCAAGATCAATTTGTGGAAGGGCTACCTTTGCAAATTATCTGAGCTACCCTTTACGGGTTTTCAACTTAGATCCTCATTTGGTTTCAAAACGCCCTTTGCAGATTTTCATTTTGAACCCTATTTTCTTTTTCTTTCTCCTTTTTCTTTTTTTTTATCTTTTCTTTCTTCCTTTTCCTTTTTTCTTCTTTTTTTCTTTTTCTTTTTCTTTTTCTTTTTCTTTTTCTTTTCCTTTTCTTTTTCCTTTTTCTTTCCCTTTCTTATTCCTTTTTCCTTTTTCTTTCCCTCTTCAAACATAATACTTTTTAACCAAATCTGAATTTATCGGGTTCTGGAGTTCATCTCCATCCATTTTGGCTAGAATCAACGCTCCACCTAAGAAAACCTTTGTTACAATGTAAGGTCCTTCCCAATTCGGTGCCCATTTTCCTTGAGAATCGCTTTGGATTGGCAGTTTTTTCCTCAACACTAAATCCCCCTCTTTGAATTCTCTTGGGTGAACTTTCTTCTCATGAGCCCTTATCATCTTTCTCTGGTACGTTTGCCCATGATACAATGCTTTAAACCTCTTTTCATGAATCAAATTAAGCTGGTCATATCTTACTTGAACCTATTCTGCTTCTTCCAACCTTCCTTCCATTAAGACACGGAGCGATGGTATTTCAACCTCGATGGGTAGCACAGCTTCTACTCCATATACCAATGAGAAATGTGTTGCCCCAGTGGAAGTTCTTACTGTGGTTCGATAAGCGTAGAAAGCAAATGGCAGCTTCTCGTGCCAATCCTTATAGGTATCAGTCATTTTTGCAATAATCTTCTTAATATTCTTATTCGCTACCTCCACTGCCCCATTCATCTTCGGGCAATATACCACAAAATTATGATGCTTGACATTGAATTGCTCACAAACTCCGCTTATCATTCTGTTGTTTAAATTTGAGGCATTGCCAGTGATGGTACTCTTAGGCAGGCCATATTGACAAATGATTTCCTTTTTCAAAAACTTGCAAACCGTGGATCTGGTGACGTTTGTATACGAGGATGCTTCTACCCATTTCATGAAATAATCAATGGCTACCAGGATAAAACAATGCCCATTTGATGCCTTAGGGTAAATTTGACTGATGACATCAATGCCCCACATAGAGAATGGCTAAGGGGCTGTTATAACATGAATAGGTTGAGATGGCATATGGACCTTGTCAGCATAGATTTGGCACTTGTGGCATTTGCGAGAATAATTGATGCAATTACCTTCCATTGTTGACCAATAATATCCAAGACGCATAATCCTTCTAGCCATAGTGAAACCACAAGGATGGGTTCCATAGACTCCTTCATGAACTTCTTCCACAATTGATTGAGCCTCTTTTGCTCCCACGCATCTTAGAAGCACTTGATCACGACTTCTTTTGTATAAAATCTCTCCACTAAGGACATACCCTGATGCCATTTTCCTGATCGTTTTCTTTTCATTTTCTGTATCTTGCGGCGTGTATTGCTGGAATTTTACACATTGCAAGATGTCATGGTACCATGGCAATACATCCGTCTCTTCTTCAACATCAAAACAATGAGCTGGAGAGTCTAGCACATGTAACCTAATGGGCATCATCTCGGAACCCTCACTCACCCTAAACATGGCAGCTAAGGTGGCTAAAGCATCGACCATTTGGTTGTCTTCTCTAGGGAGATATTTTAAAGTGATATCATCAAATTCTTTGGTCAACTCAAGGACCAACTTGTGGTATTCCACCAACTTTGCATCTTTTGTCTCCCATTCACCACGTATCTGATAAATGACCAATGCAACATCCCCAAAAACTCTTAGGGTATGAATTTTCCTCTTTATAGCCTCTATTAGACCCATTATACAGGTCTCATACTCTGCCATGTTATTAGTGCAGAAAAATTTCAAACGATTGGTAAAAGGGTAATAATCTCATTTCGGTGAAACCAAAACTGCCCCTATACCTCTCTCTAACACATTTACTGCACCATCAAAGTTCATAACCCAAGATTCTGTTGGAGCCTCACCATCCTCTAAGATACACATCAAGTCTTCATCAGGAAAATTAAAATTTAATGCTTCATAGTCATCACAAGCGCGGCTTGCCAAAAAGTATGCTATGGCACTCCCTTTTATTGCTTTTTGGCTCAAATACTGAATATCAAATTCTGATAATAACATTTGCCAACGCACTAACCTTCCTGATAGAGTCGGGGCCTCCATCATGAACTTCATTGGATCCAACTTCGAGATTAGCCACATAACGTGATAAAGCATGTATTTCTTAGAGTTTTAGCTGCCGATACCAGAGTACAACATAGTTTTTCAATCGACGAATATCTGGTCTCACAATAGTGAATTTCTTGCTCAAGTAGTATATCACATTTTCTTTCCTTCTAGTATCGTCATGTTGCCCTAACACACAACCCATGGAGTTTTCATAGACCGTTAAGTACAAAATCAGTGGTCTCCTTGAAACAGGTGGTACTAATACTGGAGGATTACTCAACTACTCTTTAATCTTTTCCAAAGCCACTTGACATTCTTCGTTCCATGTCCCTGGGTTATTCTTCCTGATTAACCTAAATATTGGACCGCACTTATCTGTTAACTGAGAAATGAAGCGTGCGATGTAATTTAATCGTCACAGAAAACCTCGAACTTCTTTTTGTGTTTGAGGTGGGGAAGTTCCTGTATGACTTTTATCTTATCAGGATCAATCTCAATTCCTCTTCTGATCACAACAAAACCCAATAATTTGCAGGATGTGACCCCAAATGTTTACTTATTCAGGTTTAGCTTCAACTGGAACCCCCTTAGTCTTAGGAAGAGCTTTTCTAAATTGACCAAATGTTCTTCCTCAGATCGAGATTTGGCGATCATATCGTCAACGTATACCTCTATTTCTCTATGCATCATATCATGGAAAAGGGTAACCATGGCCCTTTGATAGGTTGCCATGTATTCTTAAGTCCAAAGGGCATCACTTTATAGCAAAAAGTTCCCAATAGCGTCACAAAAGTAATATTTTCCATGTCTTCTAGGCACATCTTAATCTGGTTATATTCAGAGAAACCATCCATGAAAGAGAAGAGTGAGTGACCAACTGTATTGTCGACTAAAGTGTCAATATGTGGGAGCGAGAAATTATCCTTAGGGCTTGCCTTATTGAGGTCCCTATAGTCAACACACATTCGTACTTTTCCATCCTTCCTCGGTACTGGGACAATATTCGCCACCCATTCCGGATATTTGGCTACCTCGAGGAATCCTGCATCATATTGCTTCTTTACCTCATCCCTGATCTTGAGGAGTGTTTAAGCCTTCATTCTTCTCAGCTTTTGCTTTACAGGTTCACATCCTTCCTTTATAGGGAGCCTATGCATGACGAAGTTGGTGTCAAGGCCGCGCATATCTTGATACGACCAAGCAAAAATATCTTTAAACTCTTTGAAAAGCTCAATTAGATTTTGTCTAGTTTTGGCTGTAATGGTAGTACCAATCTTCACCTCTCGCTTTTCTTCTTCAGTTCCGAGGTTTAATGTTTCTAGTTCCTCTTTATGTGGTATAATCTGCCTTTTCTCTCCTTCTACCATTCTGAGCATGTCACTGGGTACATCATATTCTTCTTCATCGTCAATATTTCCAATTTCTTCCAAGCATAAAGGCAATTCAAAGTTAACCTTGAAGTCAGGCTCAGATTCATTTACGCCACTGATATCTGAAAACCTGAAAAAGGAATAGGCAAAAGATATATACAAAGGGAAAAACAAAATGAATGGAATGTTTCTATGCTTTTAATTTTATGGTTTTCATTTAGTTTTGGTTTATTTATGAAAGAAAGTTTGCCATAAAAGATTAAAGGGAATGCATCTTTATTGAATTCGAATTAAAATCTGACATAGGCCCTTTACATAAGATCCCCTATTGTCTTTGAGCCTGGAGCAAAGGGGTTGGTTTTGAGAATTACTCTAAACATGTCTTAAAGACTACATGAATTTCTTCAGCAGTCCAATTGTCAAGCTTAGAGCAAGGGCGAATCATTGACAGGTACTAGCTCTCCTCTTCTTCTTCAGTCACAACATTAATACTCATCTTTTCAAACGCTTCACATAGAGCACTCTCTCCTTTTCCTTCATCACTAATTGGGGCACTTGGATCCAGCATACCTCCAGATATAAAGTTATGGCTTAGGGGAGGGAAAGTCATCGGCTCCCATTCAATTTTCTCTCCCTTCAATCTAGCCCTTCTTTGCCATTTGTTGGGCTTAAAGCTCAAGCGAAACCGGTCCTTTTATGCTGGGATTACTACGAGATACAACCTCCCTTGATGTCTCATTCCAAATCATTTCCCAATTTCAACTCCTTTCCCAAGCGTTTGTTTCACCTGCATCTTCGCACAGCTTGATAATTCTGGTTCCGGCACCTTGCTCCCCTCAATGACAAAGGTTGTATTGACTAGCTCCAATGTCCTAAAATGACACTCGAGTACACCCTCATCGATCTCGATGAAGGGTGCATCAGTGGTTACTAATGCAATAATTTCTTCATCTGCACCGATAGTTATTAATTGTCCATCAATCACAAATTTCAGCTTCTGGTGTAAAGCTGATGGGACCGCTCCTGCTGTTTGGATCCATGGATGCCCAAGCAGGCAGCTGTAGCTAGGTCTTATATCCATGACCAGAAATTCAACGTCGAAAGTCGTTGGTCCAATTTGCAAATGCACCTCAATTTTCCCTAACACATCCTTCTGAGTTCCATCAAATGTTCTAACCATATTTTGATAAGTTCTCATATGAAAACTATCTATTTGCAATTTCTTTAATGTAGCTAGCGGTAGAACATTTAGCACTGATCCATTATCAATTAGAACTCTGGGTAACATATGTCCTTTACATCTGGTAGTGATGTGTAAAGCCTTGCACAATCCTCTTCCTTCACCTGGTATTTCCTCATCATTAAATGAAACGAGGTTGTTGACAGCAATGTTACCGACTAACATATCCATCTTATCAATTGTGATATCCTTTGGTATGAATGTCCGGTTCAAAATCTTTAACAAGGCCTCGTGGTGGCCTTCAGAACTTAATAACAGAGAAAGCATAGAAATTCGAGCCGAAAGCTTGTGGAGTTGCTCCACAATGGAAACGGGGTCGACGCCTTAATTATAAGCCGCGGGTTTGTAATACCCTAAATCCTAGCTTAGAAGTATTGAAGCCAATTGTCTAAATAGCTAATTTAATTGGATTTTGTAATTAGGCTAATTAGATAAGTTAATGACTTAATTGAAAGATGGAAAGAAATTAGACATCAAATTAGGAGGAATTAATCGAAATGTTTAACAAATTTAGAGCTTGCATGCTAAAGTTCCACATTCCCGAAATGCCCTTGCTTAAGCCTTGATTAATAGTTAATTAAAGCATAAAATAGTCTTTTCCCCAAATCCACTAAAGGGGGATTATCATCTTAGAGAGAGAGTTTAAGAGAAAAACACCATTGATACTAAGATTGGAGCTTGCATGTGTAGGGATTATCCATTGAAATTAAGCTAGGAAGTAGTAAGCATGTTGTCTTCTTTGTTTATTCGATTAAATGATGATATTGATTTAAATTGGCTGTGTGATGTTTATAGATAGAATTAGTTGTATAAGTGTAATCACTCATTTTTATCTAATCTCTAAGTATCATATTAATATATTAGTGCATGATTACATATATGTGTGTGCGTGTATATGTTATTAATATTACATAATGATATATGTGTGAATGTATGCATGGTGCATATATTTGTGTTGTGTATTACGTACCTATTAATATGTGTATGACATGGTTATATTTATGTTAGGAGTATCGTATAATGTATGTTAGTATATGTGTATTTATGAGTAGGTTTATATATGTTTGCATGTATATATTATTAATGTCCTTGTTATTATTGAATGTATACGAATGAGTGTTGCATAAATTGTATGTATTATTATTAAGTGTATTTACGTGTGAATGTATTTCATTACAATTGTATGTATGTATACGTAAGTATGTGTGTGTATGTATTTACTATTATATTAATATATTATTATTAATATGTATGGACAAATTTGAAAATAATAGAAAAAACCCACTTAAATTAAATGTCCATATTATTACAAAACCCATAAATTACAAGGCCCGGTTGGCCCAAGCCCAAAACCCCAGCTAACCCTAATTACTTTATCTTTGCGCAGCCGACCAGGAGCCGTTGGATCAAAATGTGGATCCAACGACCACGATCAAGGAAGGAAAAATATCTAGCTGGCCGCGTGAACTACACGCTTGGACGGTTCGAATGCCACGCGCGGACCCTTCGATATCCCACGCGTGCGTGAGTCCCACGCGCTATAACCCCTCGACTGCTGAGCCCCACGTGTCATGATCTGGAGCCGTTTCACCGATCGAGGTTTCATCTGGACCGTGCATCCTTCAAGCCATCCCAACCGTTAGATCGAATCTGATCCAACGGTCGAGAACGCCTCTGGCCGAAGACATCTCCCCCACACCGCCACCATGCTTCCACCATGCCGGCCTCCAACCACCGCGTTCAGATATATCAAAACAACACAAAAAAAGAGGAATGTCAGTATCAGTCCAGATCTAAAATATTTTACATTACTTGCTACCAAACCAAAAAAAGAGAGTGATATATGCATGAAACAAGTAATTGTAAAGCAGTCCAGTTGTAATCAGAGAGAAAAATAGAAAAGAAAAGCACAAAGTTTTCAGTGGTAACGCTCTTTCTTTTTTTTCTTCTTTGCATGCATACAAAAAAATATATACGCAGTAATAACAAAAAGAGAGGGATGTAGAGTTGTTACCTTCGTCGTCGATGGATCTCCCCTCACCAGTGACAAGCCTCTTCGGCTTTCCCAAGCTGAACATGGTGAACTGAAGGGAGTGAGAGGTCCCTTTTGGTTTCATTTTGGTTAAACATAAACAAAGAAAAAAAATTCATTTCGTATTTACTTAGATCTAGGCAAAAGGGTGAGTCCTAGTGTAAATCTAAGTTCATATTCGGGTTCAGTTTGGAAAGAGGTCAGTTTTGGGGTGTTTCTTTTGGTTCGCTGGCGCCGGCTAGCGGTGGCCGGCGGTGGAAGGGACGGCGAAAGGTCACCGGTTTCTGGGTTCATCATAGGTTTAGGAGGTTGAGTTGAGAGAAAATAAGAAATGAAAGGGTTATTATAAAACCGATTTAAGGGAAAATGAGAAAATTTGGAATCGGGCTGAAAAAGGGGGTTTTATAGTTATTTTATTTTGTGAAATGGGTAAATTCGAAAATAAATCCCCCCGCGGTTTTGATATTTTCATTTCTGTCTCGCCGCATGGGATATTTACAATTCCAGTCCCCTTTATATTCTAAAATATTGCAATCCAACCCCTGAATAAATTTGAATCAGTTTTTAAATGGCGAAATTACCTCACCAGTCCCACCGTGTTTTTGAAATTTTCATTTCAATTCTGCCCCTTGGTCAAATTACAGTTTTAGTCCTTTCAAATTCGGTTCAACTTGCATTTTCGTCCCTAAATTGCATACTATTGTCTTTTAATTTCTGTTTCTTATGTTTATTTCTATTCATTTCAGTCCCGTTCCATATTTAAATATTCATGTTCTTTTATTATGATCGTGTATGTTGATGTAGCCTTTTGTCTTTTCATATGTCTCTCGTACATGCTTTTGTATTTTCATGTTTACATGTATATATGTGTTAAGTTTATGGTGATTATATGTTTTTATGCTTTTATATGATCTGTCGTACCGCACATATTCGATTAATATTTTAGTTGGCTCGAACACAACATGCTTTATATTTTAGCATGTATTGCATGTTTTCTTTGCTTTTAGGCTACGTGTTAGTATATTTTCTTGGTCATGTATAATGCCATGTTCTACATATGTTACAACGTGTCTTATTGTAATATGTATATCTTCTTGTAATATGTTTCTGTTTCATGCCTTGTTACTGTGATATGTTAGGTTTATTTTTAGTCACGAGTAGGAGTAATCTGTATGCATGTATGTTTTAGATTAGTATTTTATTTATGTTCGATTAATAGTTTATTATGTTAATATTTATTGTATTTAAATTATTTGCCATGTTTTATATTTTGTTCACTAAGGTTGCATAATGGAATATATAATGTCAATGCGATGCCCTTTTATCCGAGCGTAAACGGGGCCAGTATCAGGCGTAGTGATAGTGGTTGGGCGTTTACTCTCGGATAACGGGGCCCTTAAAATTTACTCGCAACTATAACCGTATTTTAAACCAATCGTCACTTTAACCCGAAAAATCCAATATTAATAAAACGGTAATTATTAAAGTACCAAATTTGGGCGGTGTGGGGTGCTAATCCTTCCCTATCCGTAACCGACTCCCGAACTCAAAGTTTTTAAATCTCTGGTTTTATGGTGTCCGGCCTACCTAAGTGGCCGGTGGCGACTCCATTTTTAAATAAAATACGGGTTTTATAAAATCCCACGCGGAAGAAAATATTTTCCAAATATAAAAAACATCATTTTTAGCGAGGAAAAACATCGCTACAGATGGCGACTCTGCTGGGGACATTTTTGTTTTTAAAAAACAAATGAGAGTCGAGCTTTTTCAAATAATTACCGCTTTATTAATATCGGAAATTTCGGATTAAATTGACTATTAAACTAACATTCGGTTATAATTGCGCGTTTGTTTTAACGCATTTAAAATATGGCATATAAACCCGTTTTTTAAGTGGGGGGAAAACGCTAATGCTTTCGTGGAGTTATCGTTCTCCCGTATGGGCCTAGCAAGTACCTTCAGGGCTCGAGTACCTTATGCTTTCGTAAGGATATCGTTCCTTCGTATGGGCATAAGCGAATGGGTCCCCCTGAATTGAACCCGGTTGAAAGGAGCCTATAATGGGTGATGATCGGGGGCCTTGCTACTCTTAGTAGAGGACAGCAAGGACAATTCGGGTACCTCCTAGAACCAAGACTGCATGTAGAGAATACATAGAAACCTACCCCTTTAGAGCCATGCAGATAACCTTAGGTTTTAGACGGGATAAATAGGGTTGTTTTATGTGTTTATTCTATTTAATTTTGTCCTTTTATTTATATATTTATTAATTTTATCTGGTACTGACTTGTTTTCTTTTTCGCTTCTGTTTTTTTTCATACATCATACATTTGCATCACATAAAGGTACTGGATCAAGTGGTTTGCCCGATCATAAAGTCTTTCACCATGGAAAAAAGGTGTCTTAGGAAAGAAGAGCTTAATTTGTCAGTCAGACATTGGTCAGAGGTCAACCAGAAAGCCCAAGGGGACAGTTCGCCGAACGAATGCGTAATAGCAGGGTACACCTATGTGAGTCTCCAACAGAACAACTTATGGGATCTTCAAAGCATTTGGGAAAAATGGGACCGAAGACTACAGGACTTGTTCTGCGATAGTTATGGCGACATTGCACAACTGTTATATGTTCGGGTTAACCAGCCTCTACTCCGAGCTATTTTTTAGTTCTGGAATCCTGCCTTTTGCTGCTTCACCTTCAATGGGCAGGACATGATGCCTACAGTAGAAGAATACACTGCTTTACTTAACCAGAAGAACATTCAGGAAAGATTGGATATACGCGAAGCCTCCGAGGAATCAGAATTACACTTCGAAGCTCAAAACCTTTGCAGGAATGAGTGACGATTGGGTTAATGGCCTAATTCAGCTCCGAGGAGACAATACAGTTTTTGCATGGGAAAGTATTCGGGACATCATACCAACACATCCAGTCGAGGCAAAGAAAATGGACCTATTCGCCTTAGGAATATATGGCTTGGTGATCTTTCCGAGAGTACTTGGGAACATTGACATAGCCATTCTGGACTTGTTTGAGCGTGTGAAACGTAAAGCAAACCCAGTACCAGCAATCTTGGCCGAGACCTTCATTTCTTTAAATGCTAGTCGGAAGCACGAAGAAGGACGTTTTCAAGGATGTAAATAGCTGTTACAGGTGTGGATTCAGAGTCACATGTGGAAGACGCCGACGAGGGTCCTGCCGGGGATATCTTTCCAAGGTTTTTCGCCTTTATGGGAGTACTTAGCAAAAGAATGGCGAGAAGACTTGAAAACAAAAAAATGGACTAGTTTCTTCAGGAACATTCAAGACGAAGACATAGCATGGAGGGTCTCATGGCTCGGCAAAGTTAATTACTTTTTATACAGTTGCGGCGATTTCAACTGGCTGATGATGTTGGGACTGCACGGAGGGATTGCTTGTGCTCCGCTTTTGGTGTCTCGACAGTTCGGGTCACGACAGTTCATTCCCAATACCGTCGGGTTAAGCCAAACTGAATTTCTTTTCAAAGCGGAGTTCAAAGGAAAAGTTTAGACCATCATGAGGGCTTGGGACCATTGTTACCGGATCAGGGTGGAAGGAGACACCGAGCACATGACCACCCCAGACTATGATCTTTGGAGACATTTGAGGGTTAATAATGTAATTCTTGAATCTGACCAAGGACCAGCGGTGTCGCTCGAAGAGCTTACAAGGGTGGTACCGTCTGAAACTGACATCTTACGGAATGAACTCGGAGAAATTAAAAGGAAAATGGACACCCAACATACTCAACATGCGAGTGAGCTCTATAAGGCAAGCTTAGAGGTCGACGAACGGGATGGGATCATTAGGTAGTTGAAGAAATTAAATGCGGATTTGAGCGACAAGAACGCTCTTTACCAAAAGGATGCCCTTCTACTACAAGCGAAAATACAGAAGACCGGCCGAAGTCAGTTCATAGCCGTGGAAAAAGAAAGAATGGATGGTATCCGTTTGGTGGAAGAAGAACGAGAAATCAGCAAGAGAGCAATCGAGAAGGAGATAGAAAGCTGCCGGTTGGCTATTGAGGAAGAAAAACAATTCTCTAAGAAGGCCATTGACCGAGAAAAGGAAAGAATCAGGCAAGAAATTAGCAAGGGAAAACAAGCAATTAATCACGAGAGAGAGAACGTCGCCGTATGGAAAATAAAGTCTATGAGTAGCTGGAATAGACTGTTAGAGATACAAAAGTTGTGCGACGATACTATCCTAAGTCTGGACCAAAGCCGAAGTCAGAATGACGAATTGAAAGAAAAGGTGGTAGAAGTAGAACACTCCCTTCGAACGTACTGCCAGAGAAATGGCTTCACTGAGCTACAAGAAAGAGAGCGCGAAGTAGGCATGTTACGAGCTCGAATTAAGTCCCTTGAAACAACTGTTGAAGATTATAAGGAAAGAATTAATGTATTCGAGGAGGCTACAGCCGGAGGGAACACTTATTGGCAAAGGAGACTGCGTGACGCTGCCCGGATGGTACAAGATAGGGACCAATATTACGCAAACCTGATGGTGGACATACAACGAGTCGCCAGGCATGTGAATGATTTGGCCATCGAGGCTGAAACACTTCGACCTTTCGTATTCCCAGAAATGGAAGAAGCTCCTATGTTCATCAAGTTGCTCAGGGCGATTGGAAAATTAGGAGATAGAGCTAGGGCTTATCTATAGGGCTTTGTGTTGTAATTAGTACTCTTTTGTATTAGGGATCTTCATTTTGTAATATGGACTTTGTTGTAATTTAGACCCTTTAATTCCCGTGGAAGTAGTTCAAAAGGGTGATTACCAGCGGAATCATTACCTTATCTGCATACATTCTTGCATTTCATCATGACATTCGCATCATTATACATGCATTTATTTTTCTTGCAACCATATTAATGTTATGAATATTGTGGCAGTGTGTGAAAATAGAAGTTAACCCGCAATCATTCATCATCCATACCTTACCCGATTACAAAGCAAGCTCATGGAAGACAGGATAATCAGTCTAGAAAAGGGGCAAAGAGAGCTCGAGGCAAGGCTTGAAGAGGCTCAAAGAAGCCTCAGTGACCAGATTGCTCAGTCGCAAGCATCGATAGTATCCGACATAACCGTATTGTTGGCTAAAAGTCTTGGAAAAAGAGTTGAAGGAGAAACCGTTCAAGAACCAGAGGGTACCCCAGTTCACTATAAGGTTCAACTAGCTGCACCAAATCTGACTAGAAAGGTGTATATCGACCCTAGGAATGTCAGCTAGTCTTCAGATAGGGGCACCTGAAACTCAACCCCTCGACACTGAAGCGCTCTATGAAGAGGAGGTGCCAGACCTGAATGTGGTCGAAAGGATCAGGACAGAGGTAGAGAAAAAGTGGGAGGAAAGGTTTCGCCTCATGGAGGAAAAATTTAAAACGATACAAGCTATGGAAGAGTCAGGAAATGACGCTAGTGACTTAAGTCTGGTATCTGATCTTGTCCTACCGCCAAAATTTAAAACGCCAGAGTTCGACAAATACGATGGAACCACGTGTCCTTCCGTGTGCACGTAACAATGTACTGTCGAAAGATGGCGGCCTACCTTAAGGACGAGAAGCTACTGATCCACTGTTTCCAAGACAGCCTAACTGGAGCGGCGTTACGGTGGTACACCCAGTTGAGCAAGGTAAATGTCAAGACATGGAAAGATCTGTCAAGAGCATTCATCGAGCAATATAAACATGTAACAGATATGACCCCCAGTAGAATTATGTTGGAAAATATGGGGCAGAAGTCCAACGAAAGTCTGCGACAATATGCTCAAAGGTGGCAGGAAGTGGCCGCCCAAATTCAGCCACCCCTCCCAGAACATGAAATTACGCCGTTATTTGTTAATACTTTGAAAGGGGCATTTGTTGATCGCCTCATTAATAACACAACACAGTGTTATGCTGATTTGATTAGGACTGGGGAGCCCCTTGAATTGGCAATTAAGAGTGGTAGAATTGATAGCGGAGAAGGATCTCGGAAATACAGCAAGAATAATGAAGTAAACGCCACTAGCACTTACACCACCCCGAAGAATTTTACAGTCTCACAGCCACAAGCACCTGTGGGAAAAGCACAAAACTTGAATCAAAGAGAGGAGAGAACCTCCAAAAAAGAGAAAAAGAGGAAAACTTTTACTCCCCTACCTGTTCCGTACTCGGAGCTTTACTCCCAGTTGTATGAAGCAGACCTGGTCCGTCCATACATCGTTACTCCTTTCAAACCGCCATTCCCTTCTTGGTATAACCCGAACGCGCATTGCGACTATCACGGCGGTGCCCCTGGACATCCCACCGAGAACTGCCTTGCCTTCAAAAAACTTGTGCAGAACTTAATTGATTCTAGGATATTGAAGTTCGAAGAACCAAGTGTAGCTACTAACCCGTTACCTAATCATGGGAACAGAGGAGTAAATGTTATTGAAGAATACTTTACCATGAAGATTAAGGATGATGTGTCAGAAATCAAATCTCCTTTGCGGTGGGTATTTCAACAATTATGCATGGCCCGTGTGATCGACAAAGGCATGATAATAAGGCAGAAGGGATGTGAAGTGTATTGCGAATTCCATCAGGACGAAGGGCTTGACATCCAAAAGTGTGATGAATTCAGAAGATTGGTACAACAATTGATGAATGAAAAGCAAATAGAATTCTTCGAAGAGCCCATGGGAAAGAAGGGGTCGGACGTACATATGACGGATAGCCCCAAATACAGGAAGGATAGACCTTTTATCATCTCTTCCAGGCCAGGGAATGCAGGTGCCTCCCAAGGAGGAACCCCCAAGATAAATCCCAAGATCATCATTTCAGCACCATCCCCGTTCCCATTCAAGGATATGCGGCAAACCCCCTGGAACTATGCTATAAATGTAACCACGCCAGAAAAGCCAGAATATGGTCAGGTAAAAGAGCCTACGCTAAAAGACGAACAAAGAAAGAGCGAGGTGAATGTTGGTGAGGTGGGCCATTTCACGAGGAGCAGCAGATGTTATTCCTCTGAGGCTTTAAGAGCAGCTGAAACGGTCAAAGATAAGGGAAAGAATACAGCGGTTAGCCCTACGTAGATATTCGGTGAAGAACCTCCCCCAAAGATGAATGAGCCGGTAACTGAGGCCCATGCCAAAGAATTTCTGAAGTTCTTGAGACATAGCGAGTACAGCGTAGTGGAACAACTACGAAAGCAACCGGCTAAGATCACAGTGCTGGAGTTGCTCTGAGTTCAGAAAGGCACCGTGAGGTACTATTAAAAGTACTAAATCAAACTTTTATGCCCCAGGATATTTCTGTGACAAATCTGGACAGGATAGTGGGGCATATCACTGCCTATAATCATATAACATTCAGTGATGATGAGATCCCTGAGGGAGGAATGGGGTCCACCAAAGCCCTTAACATCACAACCCACTGCAAAGGGAATGTAGTACCTGGGGTACTGATTGACAACGGGTCAACATTGAATGTGTTGCCTATGGTGACCTTACAGAAACTACCAATAGATGGTTCTCACCTAAAGCCCTGTCACAATTCTGTAAGAGCCTTTGACGGTACACAAAGTGGAACAATGGGAAAAATTGAGGTGCCTCTATTGATCGGACCGACTGAGTATGTGATAGATTTTGTGGTAATGGACATAAAACCATCTTACAGCTGCTTATTGGGAAGGCCATGGATCCACTCCACAGGAGTTGTCCCCTCATCATTGCATCAGAAATTAAAATTTGTAGTCGAAGGCAAATTGATCACAGTAGAGGCAGAGCAGGAAATTATTGCTTCAGTGACATCGGATGCCCCATATATTCAAAATGACGTGGATGCTGCACAATGCTCTTTTCGAGCATTAGAGCTAGTGAATGCCACATTCGTCGCAGAGGGAAGTCAGATCCCCTGTCCCAGGTTATCTAATTGTACCAAGATGACCGTCGCAGAAACTTTGGGCCGATGAGCCAAAGTAGGAAGAGGGTTGGGGAAGAAATTATAAGGGAGCCTAAGAGCCAAAAGTATAATAACCAAGAAAGATCGTTTTGGGCTGGGTTACAAACCAAGTGTCCAACAGAGAAAAGAGGAATACAAGAGAAAAGAAGAGCAAAGAAAAGCCAGATTTAAAGGAGAAGACATTCCGTGGAGACCAATGTCCTTCCCTAGTTTGAAAACCACTTTTGTCTCCGGAGGATTCCACCGGCCAGGTCAAGAAGTTGAAGAGGCAATTAAGGAAAATGACGTACTCAACAAAGATGAGATATTTAATGAATCACTTGAAGGGATGTACATCAACATGATAGCTGGAAAGGGCCAAAGCAGCAAAATGTTGACCAACATCCGCCCCTGCCGTCCCGGGGAAACACTTGATAACTGGAGCTGCATTAATCTACTTGTGGTTTTTAGGAATAGATCAGAGTAATGCTCCGAATCAACCTTTTGTTTTGCCCATAAACAATGGGGATCTTTTGTATAGGGCACCTATGTTAACTTTTTTGTTGAAATGAAAATATCCCCGCTTTCCTGAATGACCAACATTTCATTTATTCCATTCATGCATTCTTCATGTTCATTCCCTTCATATAAAGCCATCCTCTTCCCAATACAATTCATTCTCATTTAATGCAGGTCGCTCATGATTGACTATATGAATGATACCGGATCCAATCCCGGAGTGAATTTTGAATGCCCTGAGATCTCAGAGGGAATTGAGGAAGAAGATGACGAGATAGAATGTGAGGTCCCGGAAGAGTTGAAGAGAATGGTGGCCAACGAAGAAAGACAGATCATGCCCCACCAAGAAGAAACAGAATTTGTAAACTTGGGGACTGAAGAAGAGAGAAAAGAAGTAAAAATAGGGACGACGTTTTCCTCGAAAACCAAGCACGAACTGATAGCCCTACTTTAGGAATTTAAGGATGTTTTCGCTTGGACCTATCAAGATATGCCAGGATTGAATACTGACATAGTGGTGCACAAATTGCCAACAAAACCGGAGTGCAAACCAATACAGTAAAAACTTCAGAGAATGAGACCAGACATGTTGTTAATGATCAGAGAAGAGGTAAAAAAACAATTTGACGCTGGTTTCTTGGAGGTAGCCAAATACCCCGAATGGGTTGCAAACATCGTACCAGTACCAAAGAAGGACGGGAAAGTTGGTATGTGTGTAGATTATAGGGATCTAAACCGAGCCAACCCTAAAGACAACTTCCCCTTACCACATATTGACACGCTGGTTGACAACACCGCAGGACATTCATGGTTTTCATTCATGGACGGCTTTTCAGGGTACAACTAGATAATGTGGACTCTGACAACATGGAGAAAACTACGTTCATAACCATGTGGGGCACTTTTTGTTATCGGGTGATGCCTTTTGGGCTCAAGAATGTAGGGGCAACGTACCAAAGAGCAATGGTGACTCTTTTCCATGACATGATGCACAAAGAAATAGAAGTATACGTGGATGACATGATTGCCAAGTCCCGAACAGAGGAGGAGCACCTACAAAATTTGAGAAAACTATTTCAAAGACTACGGAAATACCAGCTGAGGCTTAATCCTGCCAAGTGTACCTTCGCCGTTACTTTTGGAAAACTCTTAGGGTTCGTGGTAAGCAGAAGAGGGATTGAGATTGATCCGAATAAAGTGAAAGCCATCCAAGATCTCTCACCACCCCACACTCAGAAGGAAGTTCACGGTTTCCTGGGGAGGTTGAATTATATATCTCGTTTCATTTCCCAATTAACCGACCGATGTAACTCGGTCTTCAGACTTCTTAGAAAGAATAATCCTAGTGTGAGGGATGAGGAATGTTAAAGAGCCCTAGAAAAGATCAAAAAGTACCTGACAAATGCTCCGATTTTAGTCACACCAGTACCAAATCGACCATTAATCCTCTACCTGACAGTCTTTGAGAATTCAATGGGATGCGTATTGGGGCAACACGATGAGTCAGGGAAAAGGGAACAAGCCATCTATTACCTAAGTAGGAAGTTCAATGATTGCGAAACGCGATATCCGCCAGTTCAGAAGCTGTGTTGTGCTATAGTTTGGGCTACCAAGCGGCTTAGGCAGTATATGCTGTACCATACTACTTGATTGATATCCAAGCTAGACCCATTGAAGTTCTTAATGGAAGCGCCAACACTAACGGGAAGGATGGCCCACTGGCAGATGCTCTTATCCGAATTCGATATTGTATATGTGAGCCAGAAAGTCGTAAAAGAGGGTGACATAGCAGATTTCCTAGCTAGTCGCACTTCGGACGACTATGAGGCGTTGAACTTTAATTTCCCAGACGAAGACTTGATGTGCATTACAACCGAGGAAGAGGTTTCAGATGATAAATCATGGAAGCTTTACTTCGATAGAGCCTCTAACGCCCTCGGACATGGGATAGGAGCCGTGCTAATTTCTCCTGAGGATGTCTATTATCCCTTCACCAGTAGATTAGAATTCTTCTGCACCAACAATATAGCTGAATACGAAGCTTGCGTTATGGGACTAAACTCAGCTATTGAAATAAAGGTTAAGGAACTTCGAGTATTCAGAGATTCATCCTTAGTAATTTACCAATTGCAAGGGGAATGGGAAACCAGGGACCCGAAGTTGGTCAAATATTATGAATTGATTCAAGAGCTCACCAAGGAGTTCGAAAGGGTCAGCTTCAATTACCTTCCCCGAGAAGAAAATCAGATGGCGGACGCCTTGGCGACCCTGGCATCCATGTTTAAAACAAACATGCTTATTCAAAAGAAAACATGCGAGATATTGACAAGTTGGAAATTCAAAAGATCTCTCTTGTTATCTCGCATGCTTCAATTTCTTGTTATCTCGCATGCTTCAATTACTTTCTTGTTATCTCACATGCTTATTCAAAAGAAAGCATGTTTCTTTTGAATAAGCAGGGTTTTCACTTCAAATATTATGAATTGATTCAAGATCTCTCTTGTTATCTCGCATGCTTCAATTACTTTCGGTTCAGCTTGCATTTTCGTCCCTAAATTGCATACTATTGTCTTTTAATTTCTGTTTCTTATGTTTATTTCTTTTCATTTCAGTCCTGTTCCATATTTAAATATTCATGTTCGTTTATTATGATCGTGTATGTTGATGTAGCCTTTTGTCTTTTCATATGTCTCTCGTACATGCTTTGTATTTTCATGTTTACATGTATATATGTGTTAAGTTTATGGTGATTATATGTTTTTATGCTTTTATCTGATCTGTCGTACCACACATATTCGATTAATATTTTAGTTGGCTCGGACACAACATGCTTTATATTTTAGCATGTATTGCATGTTTTCTTTGCTTTTAGGCTACGTGTTAGTATATTTTCTTGGTCATGTATAATGCCATGTTCTACATATGTTACAATGTGTCTTATTGTAATATGTATATCTTCTTGTAATATGTTTTTGTTTCATGCCTTGTTACTGTGATATGTTAGGTTTGTTTTTAGTCACGAGTAGGAGTAATCTGTATGCATGTATGTTTTAGATTAGTATTTTATTTATGTTCGATTAATAGTTTATTATGTGAATATTTATTGTATTTAAATTATTTGCCATGTTTTATATTTTGTTCACTAAGGTTGCATAATGGAATATATAATGTCAATGGGGTGCCCCTTTATCCGAGCGTAAACGGGGCCAGTATCAGGCGTAGTGATAGTGGTTGGGCGTTTACTCTCGGATAACGGGGCCCTTAAAATTTACTCGCAATTATAACCGTATTTTAAACTCATCGTCACTTTAACCCGAAAAATCCAATATTAATAAAGCGATAATTATTAAAGTACCAATTTTGGGCGGTGTGGGGGTGCTAATCTTCCCCATCCGTAACTGACTCCTGAACTCAAAGTTTTTAAATCTCTGGTTTTATGGTGTTCGGCCTACCTAAGTAGCCGGTGGCGACTCCATTTTTAAATAAAATACGGGTTTTATAAAATCCCACGCGGAAGAAAATATTTTCCAAATATAAAAAACATCATTTTTTAGCGAGGAAAAACATCGCTACAATAAGCTTAATTGATGCTTGAATTAATGTTAGAACTATGTGAATTGAAAGAAGGAACCATGGGTAATATGCTAGATTGTACAAATATTGGATTGATAGTTAAAACATGCTAGCCGAATTGACCAAGTGATTCAATTGAATGAATTGATGTGTTAAATGAATAGGAGGAGATGCTAATGTGAAATTGTCTAAAAGAAATCATGTGTTATGTTTAAATGAGGCTCTGATCAAATTAGATTGGTAGTTAAATTGAAGAAATTGAATTGGTGGGCAAACTAGTCACAATTGTAATTACAAGATGATTAAGGATTGTTTTGAACAAATTGGTAAATTTGGGATTGAATTGAACCGAAATAAAGGCTGGAAAAGTTATTAAAATATAGGGGAGGGAGAAAAATGAGTGTTTGATAGTTAGGTTGGCATGAATTAAGGTTAGATGAATAGCTTAAATGAGTATATTGGCAGAATAGGTGAAATTGGACTGTTCTGGATTAATGATAAAGTTGAGGACCTAAATGAACTGAATAGAGACCAAACTCAACATGTAAAAACAGGGGAAAATCAGTGGAATCAATGGTATAAAGTAATAAAATGAACTAGTAAGGGTCCTAGGATAAAAGCTCACTAAATTGGGTAAAACTACAAGCTGGCAGAATAGTCACTAGAAAAAGGACCTGACTTTAAATTGAAAAGTGTATTGATATAGAAAGAATTAAAATATGAGCATTATATGGTTAAAAAGGTAATTGAATAAGATTTCTAGTGGTGTAAATTAATTGAAAATCCAATGAGTATATTAAAAGATATGAACAGTTTACTAAAGGGTGTCCAAACTGCCTGGGAGCAGAAACTATTTTGGATAATGTAGTTCCAATGAGCTTGAATTATTATAGTATTGATTCTAATGATCCTTCTATGTTGTGCATGACTTGCTAGACCAAGGATTAGAGGAGATTGCTGAAGGCAATAAGGTTGGATCATCAAGGGATAGACAATAAGGAATAGCAATACAAGACTAGCTTGGAGTATTGTGAGTGTAGTCTTTCTTAGGGTTGGAACTAGTGTTCTAACCAAAGTTACATGTCTAAATACTTGCTTAATGGTTGATAACATGAAATGAACTTAAATTATATTTGGTAATATTACATTAAGGGAAGAATGGACTAATTAAAGACTTGACAATTCAATATGCTTGCAAAATGGTTTGATTGTGGAAATTAACAATTGTGGTTCTCTATGATTCTATGCCCTATTCGAATGCTGCCATGGGTTGTGCTTAATAATTTGTGCTCAATTGAATGAATATGCTCTTGAAATTTTTGGTTGATTGATATTGCTTGAAGGTGTACTTAATGAAAGTACATGAAAGCTTGTAAAATGATCTTGACTTTACTATGCTTGTTGCTTAATCACTTAATTGTGATTGCTTGATAATGAAAAGCTTAACAAGTCCTTGGATGCTAGTTGGCCTTAGGTAGAGCGACATGCCTTAGAGTCTAGAGCTCGACTTAATATGTTCAGGTACTTTGGGCGCCTTAATATGTGGTGTAGATGACACCTTAACACGATTGGTACTTTGTGTGCCTTAACATGTGGTGTAGCAGACACCTTAATATGATCAAGTACTTTGTGTACTCTAATACGTGGTGTAGAAGACACCTTAACATGATCTGGTACTTTGTGTACCTTAACACGTGACTCGATTACCTAGCCCTACTATCTACCAAGGCAAAACAAGATTTAATGAACTTAAAAGAGAGACTTGTAATCTTGAATGAATTATGTGCAAATCGATACTTGCTATTGAAGCTGACGTGAAATAGAATTATATGAATGATGATTATCGTATTTTAAACCTTACTTGAAAAATAAGTCACAAGATATAAGACCCTATTCGAATTGGAAATTGTAATCTCCTTGATTGATTTGTTTGATACTTGCCGAATCTTGCTTGCTTGAATAGCTACTATTTGAAAATGTCTACTAGCTTCATTGTTCTATGTGGGATTTGAAACACTTATTGATTACCTAAGCTTGCTATTCGATTGGTACATGAGAAACTAGCTAGGCATGACTTTGTTTAATTGAAGCCTAGCTAGGTTAATCTTGATTAAAACGAATAAGGAATATAAGATAATAACCTTGATAAATTGATAGATTTAGGAACTACCTCACTAAGTACATTATGAACATATCACTCTTGTTTTTCCTTCTTCCCAAACCACAGATTAAAGATACTCGAATCAGATACTTGATCAACAAGTTATCTTACTTGGATTTTGAAGCAAGAATCAAGCATAGACAAGTATGATTTTGGTACTCGTTGTTGATACTCCTAGATGGTGGCGGGTAGAGTTAACTTTAGAACTTATGTTAGTTCATATGTGTAACTTTAAGGATTTTAATTATATGTACTTAATAGTTATAGTAATGTGTTAACCCTAAAAAAATTGGATCATGCATTTTAAGTTACGTAAATGTATTTAAGTATGTTTGTAATGGTCTGATACGAAGTTATCTAATGAATGAATGAACTAGAACCTTGTTTATAAGTTTAAATTGTTTGAATATGATTATGTAAACTATAAGGTTGAATTTGTTAAATTGCTCTAAGATAAGCCTATTCTATTTGACCCTAATCGAATGAAATTAAGAAGTTAGGTTGCTAGTTTAATTCATTTATATGATATAGTTGTCTAGACTAATCTACATGTAATGTTCATGGTAATGTAATGAACTAAGTGGTCTAATTGTTGCGCATATAGGTATAAGGTTTTGTAAGCTTAATTAAGAATAATGAATGGCTTAGATTGCTAATAGTAAATTAATGTTAATTGTAATTGTTATCTAGTTAGCCGAATAGTATCTTGAACAATAAGCTAATTGGATGACTAATCTCCTTGCCTTGTAGTCGAGTAATATCTTGTTCATAAAGTAAATGGAAAATTTTAATTGGCCCTAATATTGTATGTTATAAATTGTATTGGATAACATGTTTTGCCACGTATCTTCTTCAGTTAACGCTCCTCGTTCCTAACCCGGGCGAGGGGTATTACATAAAGTGGTAATCAGAGCTAAAGGTTTAGATCCTCGGACTAAACCGAGTCTTCATGCATCATATAGGATTGAATTATGCCACCTAGGAGTTGTATCTTAATATGCTTGTGTTCTTGCTTATCTAATTCCTTCATGTTTACCCAATCGTAGTATGTCCGAGACAAGACTTGCTTAGGACGATGAAAGTCCCCGAGGATCCTCTAATGAGGGCGGAAGTGTGAGGATGGAAACGAATCGTCAAAGACAAAATGAGCCTCGAGAACCTGTTCAACCTCAAGAGCAGGCTCAACCCCAGCAGGAAGCTCCTGCTATCCAAGCTATCCAAAGAGAATGTCTCCTTAGCATGAAGGAGATGTTCGATCAACTTGCATCGAACCTTAAACAAGATCGTCCTGCTGCTCCTACTGCTGCACCAAGCAGAGCTCCTATTGATAAACTGGCCCAACGCCGAGCCTATACCTTTATCAGTGCTAGTAAAGAGAAATCCGAATATGCAGAATACTGGCTCGAATGTACAACTCAAATTCTGACAAAACAATTATAATGCTCGGATGAGCACAAACTTGAATGTGCCATAGCACTCTTAGCTGACAAAGCCTTGAGTTGGTGGGAAACCACAACCCTGACTGCTCTCGCTGACTCGGTTACCTGGGAAGTCTTCATTGAAGAATTCAAGAAGAAATACATCAGCGAGCAATATTTAGCTGATCGTCGGAGGCGTTTCTTGTACCTCAAGCAAGCTAATAGGCCCATTGAGCAATATGTTGCTGATTTTTGCAAATATTGCAAGTACGGCTTGGATTATATCAAAACTAAGAAAGATAAGTGCCGTATGTTTATTGATGGCTTGATAGATGAGCTAAGTCTGATGTTCACGGCTTTGGGGATCATGGATTTTCAAACTCTTGTCAATCGAGCCATTTCAACCGAGGCAAAGATGAAAGCTTCGGAAAGAAGAAAGGGTGGTAACAGAAGTGATAAGAAGCACAAGCGTGATGATAAGCCTCATTGGCAATCCAAGAAAGCCAAATTTCAGAAAAAAAGCTTCTCGACTTATACTCCTACTTCGAGAAGCAATTATATGCCGAGACCTCAATAGGTGAATAAGCCCTCAATTCTGGTTATTTCAGTTAATAGTACGGGAAATTCTGAGAAAATTCTTCCTTGCAAGTTCTGTCAAAAGCTTCAGCGAGGCCAATGTCGAGCCCAATCTAACTTGTGTTATGCGTGTGGTGGAGATGACCACTACATCAAAGATTGTCCTCAAAATGCTAATAAAGCTTCAATTCAATCTTTTGTAAATCCTAGTCTGGCACCATCTAACCGAACCAAAGGCCCAAGACAAGCACAGTCTGGAAACCAAGGCATAGGGAGAGGCCACCATTCGGCTACTACACATCAAGAATCCCGAGCACCTGCTCGTATTTACCACATTTGTGGTAAGGAAGATGAAGAGTCTCCCGATGTGACCGCATGTACCTTTGAACTAAACTCAAGCCCTGCTTATGCTTTGATTGATTCGGGGTCTACCCATTCCTTTATATGTTCTACCTTGCTTGTTAAATTAAATATAAAACCCGAATTTGTAAAATCAAGCCTAGTAGTATCAAATCCTATAGGAGGAAATTTACCGATCAATTTGATTTGTAGATATTGCCTAATTGCTATTCAAAATGTTCCATTCCCTATAGACCTCTATGTTTTGCCGAATTGTGAATTTGATCTAGTGTTAGGACTAGATTGGTTGGGAAAACACCAAGCCTGGATTGATTGCAAAAATAGGAGATTGTATCTCCGAGGATTAGGGAAAGAATCCATCTTGCTAATAGATAAGAAACCGACTTCAATCTTTGCTTCCATGGTCCTAAAAGATGAATATGACTTTGGCTTGCCATCTATACCTGTTGTATCTGAATTTGTCGATATTTTTCCCGAGGAACTCTCTAGTCTTCCTCCGACATGTGAAGTGGAATTTGGGATTGACGTTCAACCTGAAACCAACCCAGTGTCAATTACACCATATCGAATGGCACAAGTAGAGTTGAAGGAACTTAAGAAGCAACTTCAAGAATTACAGGACAAAGGCTTCATTCGGCCTAGCACATCTCCCTAGGGTGCACCTGTCTTGTTCGTAAAGAAAAAGGATAGTACGATGCGACTTTGTATGGACTATCGTCAATTGAATCAACTTACCATAAAGAACAAGTATCCTTTGCCAAGGATGGAAGATCTCTTCGATCAACTTAGAGATGCTTCATTATTTTCAAAGATCGATCTTCGATCGGTTTACTACCAATGAAGGTGAAAGACGAAGACGTGCCTAAAACAGCCTTCCGAACTCATTGCGGCCACTTTGAATTCCTTGTGATGCCTTTCGGGCTAACTAATGCCCCGGCCGTATTCATGGATCTTATGAATTGAGTATTCAAGCATTTTCTTGACAAATTTGTGGTCGTCTTTATCGATGACATCTTGGTCTACTCTCATAACAAGGAGGAACATGCTGAACACCTTCGAATTGTCTTGCAAACGCTCCGAGAGCGTTAGTTGTTCACCAAATTATTCAAGTGCGAGTTCTGGCTATTGGAAGTTTCATTTCTTGGTCATGTAATCTCAGCCGAAGGGATCAAGGTGGATCCAAAGAAAA
The DNA here is from genome assembly GCA_019671005.1 of Hibiscus mutabilis. Taxonomy (NCBI): domain Eukaryota; kingdom Viridiplantae; phylum Streptophyta; class Magnoliopsida; order Malvales; family Malvaceae; genus Hibiscus; species Hibiscus mutabilis. Next base: position 15,194,942 of record CM033717.1, on the reverse strand, counting down.
TAAAAGTATTCTTGATTGACGACCTCCGAGGAATGTTAGTGAGGTTCGAAGTTTTCTCGGTTTAGCTAGGTACTATCAAAGATTTGTAAAAGACTTTTCTACTATTGCCTTGCCCCTAACTAAGCTCCTTCGAAATGATCAACCATTCGAGTGGTCCGAGAATCAGCATCGAAGTTTTGATCAACTTAAACAAGCATTGACCCATGCCCCGGTTCTTATCCAACCAGAATCGGGCAAAGAATTCACTGTTTATAGTGATGCTTCACATTCAGGGCTAGGTTGTGCTTTGATGCAAGGAGATAACATGGTAGCGTATGCACCAAGGCAATTGAAACCTCATGAGCTAAACTATCCGACTCGCGATCTCTAACTTGTTGCCATTCTCTTCGCTCTCAAAATTTAGAGACACTAATTGTACGGTGAAAAATGCCACATGTTCACTGATCTCAAAAGCCTCAAATATCTCCTAACTCAAAAATATTTGAACTTAAGGCAAAGAAGATGGCTAGAATTGCTTAAGGACTATGAATTGATTATCGACTACCATTCGGGGAAAGTAAATGTGGTTGCTGATGCCCTTAGTCGAAGACCATACTCGGGTAATCCTTTTAAATCTAAATCCTTGAAAATTTTGAATTGAAATTAGTCTTCCTTGCTATGCAAGTAACCATCCGAACACTTACCTTGTTCTGCAAGTAATCATTCAAATTCCACCTAAATTATCTTGTTCATCTTGTAGCTTCGAATTCTATTAATGCTTACCTTCGAATGTATCAAAAATGAGTATTTTTGTCCGAACTACAAGTCCAATCTAGCTTAATCTTGAGAATCAAAGAATTGCAGCACACTGATTCTGAACTTCAAGTTATCATCTCGAAGCTTAACTCAAAAGCTAATCAAGATTTCTTTATCCATTCGAATGGTATACTCTATTTCAAGAATATGGTGTGTATTCCAAACAACAATGACTTAAAGAATGAAGTATTGCAAGAAGCTCATCAGAGTTCTTTTTCGATCCATCTTGGATCGGTTAAGATGTACAAGGATCTAAAACCCTTGTATTGGTGGCCAGGAATAAAAGTAGCCATCAATGATTATGTATTAAAATGTTTAACTTGTCAGAGAGTTATAGCCGAACACCGAGCCCCCACTGGATTGCTCCAACCTCTTGAATTTCCTCAGTGGAAGTGGGATCGAATTACTATGGATTTCGTAACCGGTCTTCCTTGTACTCCAAGAAAATGTGATGCAGTGTGGGTGATAGTTGATCAATTCACTAAGTTGGCTCACTTCATCCCTGTTCGAATGAACTATAGCTTGGAAACTCTAGCTGGTTTGTATATTCGTGAAGTGATTCATTTACATGGAGTCCCTACTTCAATTGTCTCCGACCGAGATCCTAGATTCACAGCTCGATTTGGAGAACCTTGCAATGAGCTATTAGAACTAAACTAAATCTAAGCACGGCCTTTCACCCTCAAAGTGATGGCCAATCCGAAAGAGTGATTCAATTCCTTGAGGACATGCTCAGAGCTTGTGTGATTGATTTCGGGAAAAATTGGGAGAAATCCATACCTCTTGTAGAATTTGCCTACAACAACAATTATCAATCTTCGATCCAAATGGCTCCATTTGAAGATCTATATGGAAGGAGATGTAGAACACCTCTATGCTGGTCTGAACTAGGAGAAAGCAAAGTCCTTGGACCTCAATTTCTCAGGGAAACTGAAGAGCAAGTCCAAATCATCCACGATCGACTGAAACAAGCTTTCGATAGGCAAAAGGCTTATGCAGACTTAAAACGAAGAGATATCCAGTATAATGTTGGAGACAAAGTATTTCTCAAAGTCTCCCCTTGGAAGAAAGTCTTCAGGTTCGAAAGAAAGAGAAAGCTCAGTCCCCGATTCATCAGACCTTTCAAAGTTGTTGAAAGAATTGGCCTAGTGGCTTATCGACTAGCACTTACTAGTGAGTTCGATAAGATCCACAATGTATTCCATGTCTCAATGCTCAGAAAGTATCGATCGGATCCATCCCACATTCTAGAGCTGAAAGAAGTGGAATTGAATCATGATCTATCCTATGAGGAAGAACCAATTCAGATTCTTGATAGGGAAGTCAATAGACTTCGAAACAAGAACATCTCTCTAGTGAAGGTATTATAGAGAAATCACAAGGTAGAAGAAGCAACTTGGGAGCCTGAGGATACAATGAGAAAGAAAAATCCTCACTTGTTCAATTCAGGTAAAAATTTGAGGACAAAATTTTCTTTTTAAGGAGGGGAGGGTTGTAATACCCTAAATCCTAGCTTAGAAGTATTGAAGCCAATTTTCTAAGAAGATAATTTAATTGGATTTTGTAATTAGGCTAATTAGATAAGTTAATGAATTAATTGAAAGATGGAAAGAAATTAGAGATCAAATTGGGAGGACTTAATCGAAATGTTTAACAAATTTAAAGCTTGCATGCTAAAGTTCCACATTCTCGAAATGCCCTTGCTTAAGCCTTGATTAATAGTTAATTAAAGGATAAAATAGTCTTTTCCCCAAATCCACTAAAGGGGGATTATCATCTTCATCTTTCTCATTCTTCCATTTACCGAATTGAAGAGGAGAGCCTTAGTGAGAGAGAGTTTAAGAGAAAAACACCATTGATACTAAGATTGGAGCTTGCATGTGTAAGGATTATCCATTGAAATTAAGCTAGGAAGTAGTAAGCATGTTGTCTTCTTTGTTCATTCGATTAAATGATGATATTGATTTCAATTGGCTGTGTGATGTTTATAGATAGAATTAGTTGTTGTATAAGCTTAATTGATGCTTGAATTAATGTTTGAACTATGTGAATTGAAAGAAGGAACCATGGGTAATATGCTAGATTGTACAAATATTGGATTGATAGTTAAAGCATGCTAGCCGAATTGACCAAGTGATTCAATTGAATGAATTGATGTGTTAAATGAATAGGAGAAGATGCTAATGTGAAATTGTCTAAAAGAAATCACGTGTTATGTTTAAATAAGGCTCTGATCAAGTTAGAATGGTAGTTAAATTGAAGAAATTGAATTGGTGGGCAAACTAGTCACAATTGTAATTACAAAATGATTAAGGACTATTTTGAACAAATTGGTAAATTTGGGATTGAATTGAACTGAAATAAAGGCTTGAAAAGTTATTAAAATACAGGGGAGGTAGCAAAATGAATGTTTGATAGTTAGGTTGGCATGAATTAAGGTTAGACGAATAGCTTAAATGAGTATATTGGCAGAATATGTGAAATTGGACTGTTCTGGATTAATGATAAAGTTGAGGACCTAAATGAACTGAATAGAGACCAAACTCAACATGTAAAAACAGGGGAAATCAGGGGAATCAATGGTATAAAGTAATAAAATGAACTAGTAAGTGTCCTAGGATAAAAGCTCACTAAATTGGATTAAACTACAAGCTGGCAGAATAGTCACTGGAAAAAGGACCTGACTTTAAATTGAAAACTGTATTGATATAGAAGGAATTAAAATATGAGCCTTATATGGTTAAAAAGGTAATTGAATAAGATTTCTAGTGGTATAAATCAATTGAAAATCCAAACTGCTTGGGAGCAGAAACTGTTTTGGATAATGTAGTTAAAATGAGCTTGAATTATTATTGTATTGATTCTAATGATCCTTCTATGTTGTGCATGACTTGCCTTAACACGATTGGTACTTTGTGTGCCTTAACATGTGGTGTAGGAGACACCTTAATATGATCAAGTACTTTGTGTACTCTAATACGTGGTGTAGAAGACACCTTAACATGATCCGGTACTTTGTGTACCTTAACACGTGTCTCAATTACCTAGTCCTACTATCTACCAAGGCAAAACAAGATTTAATGAACTTAAAAGAAAGACTTGTAATCTTGAATGAATTATGTGCAAATTGATACTTGCTACTGAAGCTGACATGAAATAGAATTATATGAATGTTGAATATGTTATCTTACTTTAAACCTTACTTGAAAAATAAGTCACAAGATATAAGACCCTATTCGAATTGGAAACTGTAATCTCCTTGATTGATTTGTTTGATACTTGCCGAATCTTGTTTGCTTGAATAGCTAGTATTTGAAAATGTCTACTAGCTTCATTGTTCTATGTGGGATTTGAAACACTTCTTGATTACCTAAGCTTGCTATTCGATTGGTACATGAGAAACTAGCTAGGTCATGACTTTGTTTAATTGAAGCCTAGCTAGGCTAATCTTGATTAAAATGAATAAGGAATATAAGATAATAACCTTGATAAATTGATAGATTTAGGAACTACCTCACTAAGTGCATTATGTACATATCACTCTTGTTTTTCCTTCTTCCCAAACCACAGATTAAAGATACTCGAATCAGATACTTGATCAACAAGTTATCTTACTTGGATTTTGAAGCAAGAATCAAGCATAGACAAGTATGATTTTGGTACTCGTTGTTGATACTCCTAGATGGTGGCAGATAGAGTTAACTTTAGAACTCATGTTAGTTCATATGTTTGCAACTTTAAGGATTTTAATTATATGTACTTAATAGTTATAGTAATGTGTTAACCCTAAAAAAAATTGGATCATGCATTTTGAGTTATGTAAATGTATTTAAGTATGTTTGTAATGGTCTGATATGAAGTTATCTAATGAATAAATGAACTAGAACCTTGTTTATAAGTTTAAGTTGTTTGAATATGATTATGTAAACTATAAGGTTGAATTTGTTAAATTGCTCTAAGATAAGCCTATTCTATTTGACCCTAATCGAATGAAATTAAGAAGTTAGGTTGCTAGTTTAAGTCATTTATATGATATAGTTATCTAGACTAATCTACATGTAATGTTCATGGTAATGTAATGAACTAAGTGGTCTAATTGCTGCGTATATAGGTATAAGGTTTTGTAAGCTTAATTAAGAAGAATGAATGGCTTAGATTGCTAATAGTAAATTAATGGTTAATTGTAATTGTTATCTAGTTAGCCGAATAGTACCTTGAACAATAAGCTAATTGGATGACTAATCTCCTTGCCTTGTAGTCGAGTAATATCTTGTTCATAAAGTAAATGGAAAATTTTAATTGGCCCTAAACTTGTATGTTATAACTTGTATTGGATAACATGTTTTGCCACGTATCTTCTTCAGGTAACGCTCCTCGCTCCTAACCCGGGCGAGGGGTGTTACAAGGTTACACCCTTTGTTGGCTCGCATACTCTTGTTTTAGCCTTAATAACTAAAGGCTTCATTCCAGAATAGTCTCTGTTAGAGGATGACTGCTCTGATGCACAAATGTCCAACGTGCATTTCTTGTCTTTTTTTCAAAGAACTCAAGTTCTTTCTCATTCATCTTGTCTTGAACAAGTTGCCTAAAATCTAAGCAACAATCAATCTCATGTCCTTCCTTCATGTAATAATCACAGTATAGTTCGTCTTCAACTTTCAGCTTCCAGTCTCCTCCTTCCAATTTCCCTACTGCCACCATTTGAGCCCATACCCACTTCATGGGAGCTTTTACTTCTGCAACACATTCCTTTACCACCTTATACTCATCCTTTGTGATTGCATTCACACCTGCCTTTTGATGATTTGGTAGAGGGTTTCCCTTATCTTTCGGCGTATCGGACGATAGCATCCCTGATTTTCTTAAGTCATCCACCACCATTTTGAATGCAGTACAATTTTCAATGTATGCCCCCTAATTCCTGCATGGTATTCACATCGTGCCTTTTCATCATACCAAGATGGGTATGGTGGTGAGAATGTGGGAACATGTCTTGGCAGCACCATCTAAGATTTGACCTGTTCGGCAAACAATTCTGCATATGTCATTGGTATAGGAAGAAAATATGGTTTCGGGCTCCCTTGATATCTTCGTTCTTCCTTCGAATAATTTGTGACTGCAGGAGCTGTGGTCGAAACATTGGGTTTGTTGAAAACTACGCCCTTTGAGTAACTGTGGTTATAGACATTAGTGGCATTGACTTCATTATCTCTCTTTTTGTATGGTTTCTTTGTTTCCCCACTATCTAACCTTCTATTTTTTCATGGCAGCAAGTATCAACTCTCCATTTATAAGCATGTCCGCAAAACTCTTTGTGGCATGATTAAGCATACAATCATAGAAGGAACCCTTTAATGTCTCCATGAACATTGGGGTGATCTCTCTCCAGCAATGGTGGCTGGACTTGGGCAGCTTCATCCCTCCATCTTTGCGCGTACTGACGGAAACTTTCATGATGCTTTTGCTCCAATCCTTGCAAAACTAAACGGGTTGGAGTCATGTCTGAAACATGCTTGTACTGCTCACTGAAGGCTTTGGAGAAATCTTTCCATGATTTGATGTTAGCTTGACTTAACTCCGTGTACCAGCGTGCAGCTGATCCTACTAGACTGTCTTGAAAATAATGGATAAGCAACTTTTCGTTCTCAAGATACATCGACATTTTCCTCTAACACATAGTCAGATGTGCTACAGGGCACGTTGTTCCATTATATTTTTCAAAGTCAGGAACCTTGAACTTTGGTGGTACTACTAGATCAGTCACTAGGCTTAAATCCTTTACATCCACTCCTCCATATATACCTCCTTCTTGGAAAGACTTAATCATTCCCTTCAATTTCTCATAGCGATCCTCCCATTTCTTCTCAGCTTTCACCTTGTCGGCAATTTCATTGAGATCATGCACCTCAATGACCTCCTCGGAGTTTATCTTCCTATCACTTCGAGCCGAGGCCTTAGCAAAATGTGGAGAAATCTTAGCCTTAGAAGATTGAGCTTCTTTTGGTATGACTGGATGAACGAAGGCCATCCCTTGAAATTTTGGCACAGCATTTGCTTTCTCGCCAGCTTCCACTGTGTCTGGGTCCTTAAAGCCTAACATGGCTACAATTGAACCAATTTTCTTTTGATGAACTAACTCCATCCGTTGCTTCAGATCCGTCTACAGCTTGTCTAACCTATCTTGGGTGCTCTTATGGTTGCTTTCTAAGGCCATCACTCTGTCTTCCATTGCTTTGGCTTGAGACCGAGTACCGTACTTGTGATTTGGTTTTGCTATTTTGATTTTTTCTGTCATTTTTTATTTAAGTTAGATTCTTATTAGGTCATGTATGCATGCACAAATGTAAACACAAATACAAAGAAAAGCTATGAAACATAGAAGAATGGAATACAAATGCATGAATGCAAGGGAAGGGCCATCAATTCCATGAAACATCTGCTTAAGAAACAACTCTTTTATTAAATATGAAATGGTCCTTATTACATCAAATTTATTTACAAATATTTTTCAGCCTGAACTCCCAGTTCTTTGATTTCTTCAATAAGCCACATAAGCCTTGGTCCCATTTCTCCTGCTGGCTTGATGTACTGACGAAGAGCTGCAGCTTCAGTGGCTAACATCATCATGTGTCGAGCCACATCTTGTACCTGGGTCATGACAGTCCTGTCAAACTCATCATGTTCTTGGAATCTTCTAGTGACGTCTCTAAGATGAGTGAACCAATAGTCATTACCTCCCTCAGCTATGTCTTCAAGGACCAAAATCTTCGTTCTATATTCCTGGATAATGTTATCCATTCATTCTACATGTTTCTTCAAGGTATCATTCTCACTTTGACAGGCCTAAAGTTCGATATAGGTGTGATGATTCTGGAGTCTATGCAACAAGTGGTTTAAATCATCTATTTTGGCTTGTAGTTTAGTAACACAAGCCTGGATCTACTTTAACTTTGCACTGGTCTGGTCATATGCCTTCTGCAACTCAAATAAGCAAACTTTATTGTCGTGGGCCTTCATTTTCCATGCAGCCTCTCTTTCTCTCTCACTTTCATGAACCCGTTTGCCATTTCCATTTTCATTTGCTAGCTTACCCTTCTTCTTCTTTTCAACAAGGGCTCGTCTATATTTCTTGACATCGCGCCTTCCTCGTTCCTTTTTTTCCTATAGCATGCTCGATTTCTTACTTTTACTGTTTTGGAGTCTTTCTTAGGTTAGCATTTTGGACGACAGTCTGGAGCTTGAAGAAGTCAACCCTTTGGATCTCAAACTTCTTTTCTAGGTCTTCATACAACTTCACTACTAGCGTTGTCTCTCCTTTATACTTTTCAACATCGAAGCTTGATTCAAACTTGTCCCTTTGGTTCTTCTCTCGTAGGGCTTCTATCTCTAACTTAGCCCTTTTTAATTCTTCTCTTAAGATATCAGCTTCTGTTGGGACATCTTTAGGTGTTCTTCTAGAGATTTGGCCTGTCCGGATGTAGGTGCTATGACTTTGTCATTTACTCTTTTGTGCCTCCAAATATCATAGTCTGGGGTGTACAGGCAATGATTATCAGATTCTAACTTCATATGATAACAGTGGTTCCATGCATCACTAATTGTCTGAACCTTCTGTCTGAACTCTCCTTGGAACTCAAATTATGATGAGGCAAGACTGGTAGTGAATGGGACGAATTGCCGAGACCCAAACTGATGAGATACTAGCAACGGGGCACATCCAATTCCTCCCCACAAACCTAGCAGCATTAGGAAGTTGAAATCTCCACATTTTTACAAAAGCGAGGTGTAACCCATCCAAGGAACCCTCCATATGATGTCTTCATCACGACGATCCCTGAGTATATCAATCCATTTATTCTTCTTAACAACGGGCCACTCTTTTGCCAAGAATTCTCGAAGAGGTGAGAAGTTCGGGGAAAATACATTTGGTAAGGCCAATGTTGGGCATTTCCAAAAATGACCGAGGGCCCAAACTTGTAGAAGCAGAGCACATCCTCCAAAACAGACACCTTCAGTTCTTCGAAAAGCATTGAGGGAAATGAAAGTCTTAGCAAGTATAGCTGGCACCAGATTGACTCCACTCTTTAATTGTTCAAGGAAATCAAGTAATGCCACATCAATGTTTCCTAGAACCCTCAGAAAGCTGATTAAACCGTAAATTGCAATGGCTAGGAGTTCAACACTCTTCTCTCTGTCGGGGTGAATCGAAATTATACTTTTGATGCTTGACCAAGGGAAGTAAAAGGTGCCTCCTCTCTTTCGTATCAACCCCTTGACCCAACCATCACTCATACCAGTGAACGCCTGAAGCTTTGCATGTGCGCTTTTGTTTTAGGAGGCTTGGCATAGACCCAATTCTTCTTCACTTTGCATAGGTTGAAATGGGCTAAGTATTCCTTAAATGTAGGCATCATATCTTCTTTATTAAAAGTGAAGCAACAATACCCTGGATTCCAGAATTGAACCAAGGCCTTCAAAAACTGTTCATCGATCTTCACGTACAAGAGATAGACTATGTCACCATAGACTTCATGGAACAACTGCTTAGTATCATAATTAAAGTGCTCCCAGATTTCTCGCAATTCTTGCACATTGTTCTATTTGATGCTGATGTAGGCATATTCTGAAGTCTTTGTCTCATGATCAGCTGTTAGACTATCTCCAAACGTTCGCTGATTCACCTCGAACCAATGTCGCACCTTTGCATTCTCATATTCACTTTTCAAAATCCTTCCGTCCAAAACAAGAGCTTTTCAAAGTTGAGCAATGTTTTTGAGAATCAACCCCTTCTAAAATGATGCTACATAAATGGATATGCAAAACAACACGACAAGGAAAAGGAAGATTAAAATCAAGAAAACACAGAGAATTCACAATAATTTTAGGGACAATTCTGGGCAGCACATTCCAACACTCCATGACATGTCTCCCCTTATTACTAAAACCCTAGGTTTTCCGCATGGCTCTATTGGGGTGGGCTCTAAGTTCTCAAATGGTTGGGTTCTAAAAGGTGCCCAAGCTGTCCTTGTTGTCCCCTACTAAGTGTAGCAAAGCCCCTGGTTCTCACCCATTATAGGTTTCATACGAATCAAGTTCAACTCGGGAGGACTCACTTCCTGTGTCTTCTCAAAGAATTAGTATCCTTACGAAGACATGAGGCATATGAGTCCTGAAGGTACTTGCTAAGCTCATACGGAGAATCAATATTCTGACATGAGCAAAGCATTTTCCCCTCACTTAACAATTGGGTGGAGCTCGAGAATAGAGCTTTTTGCAACAATTTTTTTAAATGCATAAAATAGAATTACATTCATTAAGCGGATAAATAAATTGAAACCTTTGTGAACTTGAAAATCCCCTTTTTTGAAAACAATTTGTGGTCTGACCCTCTTTTGTTTTATAGAAAAAAAACAAAACGTCCCCAGCAGAGTTGCCAAGCTGTCACAACCTTTTTTAGGAAGATTTTGACGTTTTTGAAAACTTTATAAAAACACGGAGTTGCCACCAATCTTTTTGAAAAAGTGTGATTGAATCACTTTTAAAACAATGATATTTTGATAAAATGTTTTATTTATCAAAATAAAATTTTTGGTCAACGAAAAACAAAGAAAACAGGTTCAGGGGTCGGTTACGTATGGGGAAGGGTTAGCACCCCCACAACGCCCAAGAACTGGTACTTAATTGATTTCAAAAAGCCTTGAAAATTGGGATTTGCATGTTCACAAAATTTCGATTTATTTATCCGCTTAGTGAATGTAAATCTACTTTAACGGCCTTATCGCCCGAGAAATGAACTTTAATCACCGCCAACACTCATGGCGCTAACTCGTCATTCCCGTTTGATAAGACACCGCATTAATTAGGCTTTCACTTTTTTAAAAAAAATCATACCAGAGAAAATATTAGGTGTGTCATAATTTTTTAGAATTTAGTGTTTAAACCCTAAAAAAACATCTACATTTATTTTAACTATTAAGTTTAAATATAATTAAGAGTGTCTTATTGAAAATGAAGAATGTTTTACAACATACATATCTCTATTCTATGTTTTAAGTCCCTATTCCTAAAGTTTAACATACATACAAATATACACATACAAGAATAAAAACTTAAATTAAATTAACTATCAAAATAATTATTGAATAAAGAAAATGGAAATTAATTTTATTTATATAAAAAACTATATTATGGACTAAATTAAAAGAAAACCAAATGTAAGGGATAATTTGAAATCAATTTAAAATTTTGTGCCGAATTGAAAAGAAAAAATGATGAAATTGAATAGATTTAAAACAAAGGAGCTGTGGCGCAAGAGCCGAGAAAGAAGGGCGCGGGTTATAATTGAGTTCGGGTCGGGTCAAACAGGTTAGTATATATAATAAATATTATAAACATATTTCATTTTTTCTTTTCTTCTCAAAATGGATCAAAACTAGTTTTGATATTTCCTTTGAAAGCATTCATCGTGTTCTTCATAAACTGATGAACACGATGGTGGTCCGCCGTGCTAGCCACCTTCCACCGACGTCGGCCGCCGTTGTCAGCAGCAAAATTCCCAGAAAACCCAGATTCTGGCGACCTCAAAATTGCTTTTTTTACTGAAGTTACAACGAAGCCAAATCAAACGGTGTTTTAAAGGTAAAATCAATCCCCTTTTCTTTATTAAATTTGAATCAGGAAGTAAATAGATAGAAAATATTACCAGAAACTTGCTTCTTTTATTGCTTGAAACTTTGATTACAATCCTTGCTTGCCGGCTTTACAATTTCCGAATGCTAATTGAAAAAGTGTGTATCTAGTGTATGTTTTCTGCAATTGTTGTGTGTCTAAAATTGTTCTTGTTCTGTTACAATGATTTACAGTGCTATTTATAGTACAAGAAATGCTTGAACATTAAGCACAAATCCCTAATTTTCTTCCTCTGAATTATCTCCTATTTGATTTGGATTGCTTGATCTTTGCCAGAGGCTTCAATTTAGGGATTACCCCATTCCATTTTGCTTCTAATTTGGTTCCAGCTAGGGCTTCGATTTAAGGATTTAATTCCCTTATGGTTTTATCCTGAATTGTTAGGCTCCAATTTAGGGATTTAACCTTTTTTCCTTTGTTTGAATATTTCTCATGATTCGAACGACGCCAGCGAGGAATGATTCATGGCGAAAGTGATGTGGAAGCAGCTCGGGTATTCGCCGGAGAGGACGAAATGAACAGTTGGAGCTGAAACATCGTGCGCGTTGCTGCCACGCGCGAGTGATGATTCGGGTCTTTGCTCTAGAGCGGTCTGGGCCATTCGATTGCCCTTGGATCAATGGTGATGGGGACACCGGTGCTATAACTCCTTGCTGGCATGATCTACACCGTTGGATCAGACCCTTGATCCAACGGTCCTACTTTAGTTGTGCATAAAGAAAGAAGGATTAGGGTTTTTTTGGTTATAAACAGGCCAACAGGCCCTTGTATAATAAAAAATAGACTCTATCTATTTTATTTATATCTAATGGATCCTTTATTTTATTTGAATGGGCTGTCTATTTTGTTTTTTGGGTTTTGATAACTAGCTGTTATATTAACTACCAACTAAGATACTAAAAATATATAACCTATGTTAATTCTAACTACCATACTAACATATGACAACTATACTAATTATAATACACTAAGCATATTATACAACACCTAAATAATTCTAATACTAACATTAATATTTACAACTATAATACATTAACTATGTTTTCAATACTATATGACACCTAACTATATTAACAGTATAACACTAATACAATAATACTAAATTAATATAACAATTAAACTAAAACGAAGGTGAAAATCCAGTGACAACAATGTCTTGATAATTAAGGAACCATTCGAACTCCTTAAATTATAGCCTTAGCTTATTAGTCAATCATAAACTTGATCATTAACATTCTCATTTTAACAGATCGAGCCCTCCCATTCGCATCATTAATAGTCAGTAATAACAGTGATCCGTAGTAATTGGTAATAATAGGAGATATAACTCAAACTTTAGTTTTTCAATGAAATAGTAACTAGAGATCACGATTTTTTATTTCATATACAGAGGTATATCTCAGACAAATATGTAACATCCTCAACCCAGTTTAGAAGAAAACCAGAATCGAGAATGTTACAGCAAAGAAAACCAAAAATGTGAACCATAAAATTTCAAATTTTATTTACACTGACCAGAAATAACAATATGTTTTCTTGTTCCATTCTTTACTTCAAGTTTTGTCAAATTAACAAGATTACCATTTACGGTGTGTAGCTATGTCCGTTTCGCTAAAAAATGTGTTTTCGAAGTGTTTATGATTTTTCAGATATAAAATGTTTATTCCATGGGGTTTTAAAAAAACCACATTTTATTTAAAAATTGGAGTCGCCACCGGCCACTTAGGTAGGCCGGACACCATAAAACCAGAGATTTTTTAAAAAACAGTTGGGTTCGGGAGTCAGTTACGGATGGGGAAGGATTAGCACCCCCACACCGCCCAAAATTGGTACTTTAATAATTACCGCTTTATTAATATTAAACTTTCCGGATTAGAATGACGATTAACTTAAAATTCGGTTATAATTGCGAATAAATTTTAAAGGCCCCATTATCCGAGGGTAAACGCCCAACCACTATCACTACGCCTGATACTGGCCCCGTTTATGCTCGGATAAAAGGGCACCGCATTGACAATTTATATATTTCATTATGCAACCTTAGTGAACAAAATATTAAGCATGGCCAATAATTTAAATACAATAAATATTCACATAATAAATTATTAACAGAACATAAATAAAATACTAATCTAAGACATACATGCATATAAATTATCCCTACTCGTGACTAAAGATAAAACTAACACGTCACAATTACAAGGCATGGAACACAAACACATATTACGAAAATGTACATATCACAATAAGACACATTGTAACATACGTAAAAAATGGCATTATACATGACCAAGAAAATATACCAACACATAGCCTAAAAGCAAAGAAAACATGCAATACATACTGAAATATAAAGCAAGTTGTGTTCGAGCTAACTCAAATATCAATATAATATGCGTGATACGAATAACCGAACAAATGCATAAAGATACATAATCACCATAAACTTAACACACATATACATGTAAACATGAAAATACAAAGCATACACGAGGGATATATGATAAGGCAAAAGGCTACATCAACATATACGATTATAATAAACGAACGTGAATATTTACATGGAGTCAGGACTGAAATGAAAAGAAATAAACACCAGGATCAGAAATTAAAGGACAATAATATGCGATTTAGGGATGAAAATGCAAGCAGGACCGAACTTGAAAGGACTGAAACTGTAATTGGACCAAGGGGCAGACCCGAAGTGAAAATTTCAAAAACGCGGTGGGACTAGTGAGGTAATTTTGCCATTTAAAAACTGATTCGATTTAATTTAGTGACTGGATTGCAAGATTTTGAAATAAGAGGGGGACCAGAGTTGTAAATATCCCCTGCGGCGAGACAAAAACGAAAATATTGAAAACGCGGGAGGATTTATTACGGAATTTCACCATTTCACGAAATAAAAACACCTATAAAACCCCTTTTTTTTGCCCAGACTCGAATTTTTCCCCATTTTCATTCAATTCCAGTTTTTATAATAAACCAACCCTCTCATTTTCTCTCGACCATCCTCCCTGACCCTGTGATGAACCCAAAAATCGGCGACTTTCCGCCGTCCCTTCCGCCGCCGGCCGCCGCTAACCGGCGCCGGCGAACTAAAAGAAACACCCAAAACCAACCTTTTTCTAAATCGAACCCGTATATGCCCTTAGATCTACGCTAAGACTCACCCTTTGGCCTAGATCTGAGTAAATACAAAATGGAAAAAAAAATTCGTTCACGTTTGACCAAAGTGAAACCAAAAGGGACCTCCCTCTCCCTTCAGTTCACCATGTCCGGCTTCGAAAAGCCGAAGAGGCTTGTCACTAGTGAGGGGAGATCCACAGACGACGAAGGTAATAACTCTAAACCCCCTTTTTTTTGTTATCACTACGTATCTTTTCCTTTATGCATGCAAAGAAGTAAGAAAAGAGAAGAGCGTTACAAATGAAAAATTGTTGCTTTTTTTGTTATTTTTTCTTTCCGATTACAACTAGACTGCCTTACAATTACTTGTTTCATACATATATCCCTGTCTCTTTTGTTTGGTAATAAGTAATATAATTTATTTTTTAGATCTGAACTGACACTGACATAGTCTCTCTTTTTTTGTGTTGTTCTGATATGTCTGAACGCGGTGGTTGGAGACCGGCATGGTGGAAGCATGGTGGCGGTGTGGGGGAGTTGTCTTAGGCCAGAGGCGTTCTCGGCCGTTGGATTAGATCCGATCTAACGGTCGGGATGGCTTGAAGGATGAACGGCCCAGATGAAACCTCGATCGGTGAAACGGCTCCAGATCATGACACGTGGGGCTCAACAGTCGAGGGGTTATAGCGCGTGGGACTCACGCACGCGTGGGATATCGAAGAGTCCGCGCGTGGCATTCGAACCGTCCAGACGTGTAGTTCACGCGGCTGGCTAGATATTTACCCTTCCTTGATCGTGGTCGTTGGATCCACATTTTGATCCAACGGCTCATAGTTATCTGCACAAAAATAATTAGGGTTAAATGGGGTCTTGGGCTTGGGCCAACCGGGCCTTGTATTATATTTTTTTGTAATAATATGGACATTTTAATTTAAGTGGGCTTTCTATCATTTTTCCAATTTTGTCCATACATATTAATATATTAATATAATAGTAAATACAGATACATACGTACTTACGTATACATACATACAATTGTGATGAATTACGTTCACACATACATATACTTAATAATAATACATGCAACACTTATTCGTATATATTCAATAATAACAAAGACATTAATAATATACGCATGCAAACACATATAGACCTACTCATATACTAACATACATTTGTACGATGCTCCTAACATAAATATAACCATATCATGCGTATATTAATAGGTACGTAATACACCATATCAATACATGCATACCCTCACCCTTATATCATTATGTAATATGCTAACATATACACACGCACACCTATATGTAATCATGTACTAATATGTTAATATGATACTTAGAGGTTAGATAAAAATGAGTGATTACAGTTGCCCCTCTTTGCTTGTTCTCATGGAATGGGAACAAAGCAAAGATTCATAAGCACTCATTTTTATCCGACTTCCCTATTTGTAGCTTCGGAAACACGTGCACTTCTGGAACTCTCCGCTTTTCCTTAGCTGAATCTTTAGGCTCGTAAGTTCTTCCTATATAGAGCTTCGTCACCTTCCGATCTTGGAGTTATAGGCTCTTTCTTCATAGAACCCTTTACTCTAAAGGCTCAAGTTATGAGTCCTTCCTATATAGAACCTTACATTCTGAGACGGTGAAGCTTGGAGTCCTTTCTATATAGAACTGTTCGCCTTTAACGCTGGTTTCTCCTATATCAAACCCTCTGCGTCGCTGATGGATTCTTCCGACTGGGAGTTCCCCCTGTATCGAACAGCTAGTCTTCAAACCCTAGAGCCTCCAGTCCTTCCTATATAGAACTTTTAGCTTCTGAAATCTCGGAGCTACGGGTTCTTCCTATATAGAACCTCTCACTCTAAGACAGTAAAGCTCAGAGCCCTTCCTATATGAGACTCTTCACTTTCAGACACAACAAGTTTTCCTACATAACCTTGTGTGTCATGGGTGAATTCCTTCGGCTGGGAGTTCTTTCTATATAGAACTGCTAGTCTTCACCCTGGAGCCGGAAGCTTTTCCTATATAAAACTTTCAACTTCTGAAATCTTGGAGCTACGGATTCTTCCTATATATAATCTTTTACTCTAAGACAGTGAAGCTCGGAGCCCTTCCTATATAAGACTCTTCGCTGTCGGACACAACAAGTTTTTCTATATAACCTTGTGTGTCATTGGTGAATTCCTTCGGCTGGGAGTTCTTTCTATATAGAAGCCGGAAGCTTTTCCTATATAAAACTTTCAACTTCTGAAATCTTGGAGCTACAGATTCTTCCTATATAGAATCTTTTACTCTAAGACAGTGAAGCTCGGAGCCCTTCCTATATAAGACTCTTCGCTTTCGGACACAACAGGTTTTTCTATATAACCTTGTGTGTCATGGGTGAATTCCTTCGGCTGGGAGTTCTTTCTATATAGAACTGCTAGTCTTCACCCTGGAGCCGGAAGCTTTTCCTATATAAAACTTTCAACTTCTGAAATCTTGGAGCTACGGATTCTTCCTATATAGAATCTTTTACTCTAAGACAGTGAAGCTCGGAGCCCTTCCTATATAAGACTCTTCGTTTTCGGACACAACATGTTTTTCTATTTAAGCTTGTGTGTCATGGGTGAATTCCTTCGGCTGGGAGTTCTTTCTATATAGAACTGCTAGTCTTCACCTTGGAGCCGAAAGCTTTTCCTATATAAAACTTTCAGCTTTTGAAGCCTCGGAGCGGCGGATTCTTCCTATATAGAACCTCTCTGCAGGCGCTTGAAAACATAAGCCTTTTGTATGTAGAACCTTCGTCTTCACATTTGGGATTCACACCACGATGGCCACCGATGTCTCTTTGAATCCATAGATACCTGTCTAAGATAAAACAAAATGCTATGACCAGTGAATTGACATGCTCCTAATCCTAGTGATGTCTAACTATTCATGATGCATGAGTGTCAATATCTTGGTGGGCTTGCTTTAATCCTTATTCGATCTCGTTGTTCATTTTCTCCTTTTTCACGGGCGGTGATACCCCTCTTCACTGTCGGGTTCAACCATTCCATCCATTCTTTTTCTCAATTTACGACTTGGGATTTTAAAGTGCCCTATCCGGTTGTTTGAATTTTTTTGCCCTCCCTATCAACAGCCGTTATGTAGGGAGCTAGAGGGCGAAGTTAACATCGTTTTCTAATCACCTGCAATTTTAAGGTTAGATCACAGTAATGCTCAGAAATCTCTTGTTTTACCATAAGCCTATGTTAGCTTATTTGCCTAAAATTAACAAGAAGGCAAGGCATGGATGCTCAAAAACACGATTTTATTACGATTAAGGGCTTGGGATATCTTAAAAGAGGTATGACACACATGAGAAAGAAGGAAAGTTAAGTATGAAATACAAGATCCCTCGTTATCTTCGATATGAATGATACATGATCCTGTCAACCAGCGTAGAATCTTTTGCCTGAAGCTCCCTCTTCACGGTGTTCATGGGGATAACCCTTCTCTTCGGATATCCAACCTTTCAATTTATCTGAGCCGCCCTTTACGGGTTTTCAACTCGGGTCCTCCATTTGCTTTAAGACGCCCTATAGGGTTTTTGTTCTTTTCTTATTTTTCTTTTCTTTTTTTTTAACATAGTATTTCTTAACAGCATCAGAATTTATAGGGTTTTTCAGCTCGTCTCCATCCATTTCTGTTAAGATTAGGGCTCCTCCTGAGGAGGCCTTTTTTACCACGTACGGCCCTTCCCAGTTGGGCATCCACTTTCCTCGAGAATCTTTCTGAATCGGGAGGATCTTCTTGAGCACCAGATCCTCCTCTCTGAATTCTCTTGGGCGCACCTTTTTGTTGTATGCCTGCATCATCCACTTTTGGTACATCTGACCATGACAAATGGCCTTTAGCCTCTTTTCATCAATGAGATTTAGCTGGTCGAGTTTGGCCTGCACCCATTCGGCTTCTTCCAATTTTACTTCATTTAAGACCCGGAGAGACGATATCTCTACCTCGATGGGGAGTACTACTTCGGTACCATACACCAAGGAGTAGGGTGTTGCCCCTGTTGATGTGCGAACGGACGTCCTATAGGCGAAAAGGGCGAATGGCAACTTCTCATGCCAATCTCTGTAGGTATTCATCGTCTTTGCTATGATCTTCTTTATGTTCTTATTTGCTACTTCCACTGCCCCATTCATTTTAGGACGATAGACTGTGGAATTATGATGTGTTATCTTAAACTGTGTGCACACGTCCATCATCATTTTGTTATTCAGATTGGAAGCGTTGTCGGTGATGACCCTTTCTGGTAATCCGTATCGACAAATAATCTTCTTTTTTAAGAACTTACATACTATAGTCCTTGTGATGTTGGCGTAAGACGCTGCCTCTACCCATTTAGTGAAATAGTCTATGGCGACCAAGATGAAACGGTGTCCATTAGAAGCTTTCGGATGAATCTGCCCGATGACGTCCATGCCCCACGCCGCAAAAGGCCATGGAGAATTCATAGTGTGTAAAGGCGATGGGAGCGCGTGAATCTTGTCAGCGTAAATTTGGCATTTGTGGCATTTCCTGGCGTAGTCAATACAATCTCCCTCCATGGTCAACCAGAAATAGCCATACCTCATAATTTTCCGGGCTATAGACAGCCCGTTGGCGTGCGTTCCACAGAGCCCATCATGTACCTCGGCTAAAATCTCCTTCGCCTCCCGGGCATCCACACATCTCAGCAATGTCGGATCGTGACTTCTCTTGTACAGGATCTCCCCATCTAGGACATATCTTGCTGCCATTTTTCTGAGTGTTTTTCTGTCATTGTCATTTGCCCCTTCTGGATACTTTCGAAGCTTGACATATTGCAAGATGTCATAGTACCATGGGTTTCCATCAATCTCTTCCTGTATATTACAACAATGAGCAGGCCTTTCAAACGTCTCCATCTTAATGGTCTTCATTTCTGCCTCAGTGTTTGTTTTGAACATAGATGCCAGGGTTGCCAAGGCGTCTGCCATCTGATTTTCTTCTCGGGGAAGGTAATTGAAGCTGACCCTTTCGAACTCCTTGGTGAGCTCTTGAATCAATTCATAATATTTGACCAATTTCAGGTCTCTAGTTTCCCATTCCCCACACAATTGGTAAATTACTAAGGATGAATCTCCGAATACTCGAAGTTCCTTAACCTTTCTTTCAATAGCTGAGTTTAGTCCCATAACGCAAGCTTCGTATTCAGCTATATTGTTGGTACAGAAGAATTCTAATCTGCTGGTGAAGGCATAATAGACATCCTTAGGAGAAATTAGCACGGTTCCTATCCCATGTCCGAGGGCATTAGAGGCTCCATCGAAGTAAAGCTTCCACGATTTATCATTTGAAACCTCTTCCTTGGTTGTAATGCACATCAAGTCTTCGTCTGGGAAATTAAAGTTCAATGCCTCATAGTCGTCCGAAGCGCGACTAGCTAGGAAATCTGCTACAGCACTCCCCTTTATGGCTTTTTGACTCACGTATACAATATCGAATTCGGATAAGAGCATCTACCATCGGGCCATCCTCTCTGTTAGTGCCGGCGGTTCCATTAAGAACTTCAATGGGTCTAGCTTGGATATCAACCAAGTAGTATGGTACAGCATATACTGCCTAAGCCGCTTGGTAGCCCAAACTAGAGCACAACACAGCTTCTGCACTGGCGGGTACCGCGTTTCGCAGTCATTGAATTTCCTGCTTAGGTAATAGATGGTTTGCTCCCTTTTTCTTGACTCATCGTGTTGCCCCAATACGCATCCCATTGAATTCTCAAAAACTGTCAGGTAGAGAATTAATGGTCGATCTGGTACTGGTGCGACTAAAATCGGGGCATTTATCAGGTACTTTTTGATCTTTTCTAGGGCTCTTTGACATTCCTCATCCCACACACCAGGATTATTCTTTCTAAGAAGTCTGAAGACCGGGTCACATCGGTCGGTTAATTGGGAAATGAAACGAGAGATATAATTCAACCTCCCTAGGAAACCACAAACTTCCTTCTGAGTGTGGGGTAGTGAGAGATCCTAGATGGCTTTCACTTTATCTGGATCGATCTCAATCCCTCTTCTGCTTACCACGAACCCTAGGAGTTTTCCAGAAGTAACGGCAAAGGTACATTTGGCAGGATTGAGCCTCAGCTGGTACTTCCGTAGTCTTTGGAATAGTTTTCTCAAGTTCTGTAGGTGCTCCTCCTCTGTTCGGGACTTGGCAATCATGTCGTCCACGTATACTTCTATTTCTTTGTGCATCATGTCATGGAAAAGAGTCACCATTGCTCTTTGGTATGTTGCCCCTGCGTTCTTTAGCCCAAAAGGCATCACCCGATAACAAAAAGTGCCCCACATGGTTATGAACGTAGTTTTCTCCATGTCGTTAGAGTCCATCTTTATCTGGTTGTACCCTAAGAAGTCGTCCATGAATGTAAACCATGAGTGTCCTGCAGTGTTATCAACCAGCGTGTCAATATGTGGTAAGGGGAAGTTGTCTTTAGGGCTGGCTCGGTTTAGATCCCTATAATCTACACACATACGAACTTTCCCGTCCTTCTTTGGTACTGGTACAATGTTTGCGACCCATTCGGGGTATTTGGCTACCGCCAAGAAACCAGCATCAAACTATTTTTTTACTTCTTCTCGGATCTTTAACAACATATCTGGTCTCATTCTCTGCAGTTTTTGCTGTATTGGTTTGCACTCCGGTTTTGTTGGCAATTTTTGCGCCACTATATCGGTATTCAACCCTGGCATATCTTGATAAGTCCAGGCGAAAACATCCTTGAATTCCTGAAGTAGGGTTATTAGTTCGTGCTTGGTTTTTGAGGAAATAGTTGTTCCTACTTTTACTTCTTTTCTCTCTTCTTTAGTCCCTAAGTTTACAACTTCTGTTTCTTCTTGGTGGGGCATGATTTTCCTTTCTTCGTTGGCCACCATTCTCTTCAACTCTTCCGGGATCTCACCTCCTATCTCATCATCTTCTTCCTCAATTCCCTCCGAGACCTCAGGCATTCAAAATTTACTCTAGGATTGGATCCGGTATCATTCATATAGTCAATCATGAGCGACCTACATTAAATGAAAATGAATTGTATTGGGAAGAAGGCAACTTTATATGAAGGGAATGAACATGAAGAATGCATGAATGAAATAAATGAAACTTTGGTCATTCAGGAAAGTGGGGATATTTTCATTTCAATCAAAAAGTTAACATAGGTGCCCCATACAAGAGATCCCCATTGTTTACGGGAAAAAACAAAAGGTTGATTCGGAGCATTACTCTGGTCTATTCCTAAAAATCACGGGTAGATCAATGCAGCTCCAGTTATCGAGTGTTTCCCCGGGACGGCAGGGGCGGATGTTGGTCAACATTTTGCTGCCTCGGTCCTTTCCAGCTATCATGTTGATGTACATCCCTTCAAATGATTCATTGAATATCTCCTCCTGGTTGAGTACATCATTTTCCTTGATTGCCTCTTCAACTTCCTAACCTGGCCGGTAGAATCCTCCAGAGACAAAAGTGGTTTTCAAACTAGGAAAAGACATCGGTCTCCACGGAATGTCTTCTCCTTTAAATCTGGCTTTTCTTTGCTCTTCTTTTCTCTTGTATTCTTCTTTTCTCTGTTGGGCACTTGGTTTGTAACCCAGCCCAAAACGGTCCTTCTTGGTTATTATACTTTTGGCTCTTAGGTTCCCTTGTAATTTATTCCCCAACCCCTTACTACTTTGGCTCCTCGGCCCAAAGTTTCTGCGACGGTCATCTTGGTACAATTAGATAACCGGGGATAGGGGATCCGACTTCCCTCATAAACGAACGTGGCGTTCACTAGTTCTAATGCTCGGAACGAGCATTTTGCAGCATCCTCGTCATTTTGAATATAGGGGGCATCCGATGTCACTGAAGCAACAATTTCCTGCTCAGCCTCTATTGTGACCAATTTGCCTTCGACTATAAATTTTAATTTCTGATGCAATGATGAGGGGACAACTCCTACGGAGTGTATCCATGGCCTTCCCAATAAGCAGCTGTAAGATGGTTTTATGTCCATTACCACAAAATCGATCACATACTCAGTCGGTCCGATTAATAGAGGCAGCTCAATTTTCCCCATTGTTCCTCTTTGCGTACCGTCAAAGGCTCTTACTAAATTGTGGCAGGGCTTTAGGTGAGAACCATCTATTGGTAGTTTCTACAGGGTCACCATAGGCAGGACGTTCAATGCTGACCCGTTGTCAATCAGTACACCAGGTACTACATACCCTTTGCAGTGAGTTGTGATGTTAAGGGCTTTGGTGGACCCCATTCCTCCCTCGGGGATCTCATCATCACTTAATGTTATATGATTATAGGCAGTGATATGCCCCACTATCCTGTCCAGGTTTGTCACAGAAATATCCTGGGGCACAAAATTTTGATTTAGTAATTTTAATAGCGTCTCTCGGTGCTTTTCTAAACTCAAGAGTAATTCCAGTACTGTGATCCTAGCCAGTTTCTTTCGTAGTTGTTCCACTACGTTGTACTCGCTATGTCTCAAGAACTTCAGAAATTCTTTGGCCTGGGCCTCAGTTACCGGCTCATTCATCTTTGGGGGAGGTTCTTCTCCAAATATCTGCGTGGGGCTAACTGCTATATTCTTTCCCTTATCTGTTTCAGCTGCTTTCAAAGCCTCAGAGGAATAACATCTGCCGCTCCTTGTGAAATGGCCTGCCTCACCAACATTTACATCGCTCTGGCTTTGTTGGTCTTTTAGCGTAGGCTCTTTTATCTGACCATGTTCTAGTTTTTCTGGCATGGTCACATTTATAGCATAATTCCAGGGGGTTTGCCGCATATCCTTGAATGGGAACGGGGATGGTGCTGAAATGATGATCCTGGAACTTATCTTGTTAGTTTCTCCTTGGGAGGCACCTGCATTCCCTGGCCTGGGAGAGATGATAAAAGGTCTATCCTTCCCGTATTTAGATTTGGGGCTATCCGTCATATGTACGTCTGACCCCTTCTTTCCCACGGGCTCCTCGAAGAATTATATTTGTTTTTCATTCATCAATTGTTGTACCAATCTCTTGAACTCATTGCACTCTTGGATGTCATGCCCTTCATTCTGGTGGAATTCGCAATACACTCCACATCCCTTCTGTCTTATTATCATGCCTTTGTCGATCACACGGGCCATGCATAACTGTCGAAATACCCACCATAAAGGAGATTTGATTTCTGACACATCATCCTTAATCCTCCTAGTAAAGTATTCTTCAATGACATTTACTCCTCTACTCCCATGATTAGGCAGCGGGTTATTAGCTACACTTGGTTCTTCAAACTTCAATATCCCAGAATCGATTAAACTCTGCACAAGTTTTTTGAAGGCAAGGCAGTTCTCAGTGGGATGTCCAGGGGCACCGTCGTGATAGTCGCGATGCGCGTTCGGATTATACCAAGAAGGGAAGGGAGGCTTGAAAGGAGTAACGATGTATGGACGGACCAGGTCCGCTTCATACAACTGGGAATAAAGCTCCGAGTACGAAACAGGTAGGGGAGTGAAAGTTTTCCTCTCTTTCTCTTTTCTGGAGATTCTCTCCTCTCTTTGATTCGAGTTTTGTGTTTTTCCCACAGGTGCTTGTGGCTGTGAGACTGTAAAGTTCTTCGGGGTGGTGTAAGTGCTGGTGGCGTTTACTTCATTCCTCTTGCTATATTTCCGAGACCCTTCCCCACTATCAATTCTACCACTCTTAATTGCCAATTCAAGGGACTCCCCAGTCCTGATTAAGTTAGCAAAACATTGTGTCGTGTTATTAATGAGGCGATCAAAGAGTGCCCCTTTCAAGGTATTAACAAATAACGGAGTAATTTCATGTTCCGAGAGGGGTGGCTGAATTTGGGCGGCCACTTCCCGCCACCTTTGCACGTATTGCCGTAGACTTTCGTTGGACTTCTGCCCCATATTTTCCAACATAATTCTACTGGGGGTCATATCTGTTACATGCTTATATTGCTCAGTAAATGCTCTTGACAGATCTTTCCATGTCTTAAATTTGCCTTACTCAACTGGGTGTACCACCGTAACGCCGCTCCAGTTAGGCTGTCCTGGAAACAATGGATCAGTAGCTTTTCGTCCTTAGGGTAGGCCGCCATCTTGCGACAGTACATTGTTATGTGTGCGGAAGGACACGTGGTTCCATCGTATTTGTCGAATTCTGGTGTTTTAAATTTTGGCGGTAGGATAAGATCGGACACCAGACTTAAGTCGCTAGCGTCATTTCCTAATCCTTCCATAGATTGTAACGTTTTAAATTTTTCCTCCATGAGGCGAAACTTCTCCTCCCACTTTTTCTCTACCTCTGTCCTAATCCTTTCGACCACATTCAGGTTTGCCACCTCCTTTTCATAGAGTGCTTCAGCGTCGAGGGGTTGAGTTTCAGGTACCCCTATTTGAAAACTAGGTGACATTCCTGCAGGGTCGATATACACCTTTCTAGCCGGGTTTGGTGCAGTTGGTTGAACCTTGTAGTGTACTGGGGTACCCTCTGGTTCTTGAACGGTTTCTCCTTTCACTCTTTTTCCAAGACTTTTAGCCAACAATACGGTTATGTCGGATACTATCGATGCTTGCGACTGAGCAATCTGGTCACTGAGGCTTCTTTGAGCCTCTTCAAACCTAGCCTCGAGCTCTCTTTGTCCCTTTTCTAGACTGATTATCCTGTCTTCCATGATCTTGCTTTGTAATCGGGTAAGGTATGGATGATGAATGATTGCGGGTTAGCTTCTATTTTCACACACACACTCTGAAACAATATTCACAACATTAATATGGTTGCAAGAAAGATAAATGCATGTATAATGATGCGAATGTCATGATGCAATGCGAGAATGTATGCAGATAAGGTACTGATTCCGCTGGTAATCACCCTTTTGAACTACTTCCACGGGAATTAAAGGGTCTAAATTACAACAGAGTTCGTATTACAAAATGAAGATTCCTAATACAAAAGAGCTAAATACAACACAAAGCCCTATAGATAAGCCCTAGCTCTATCTCCTAATTTTCCAATTGCCCTGAGCAACTTGATGAACCTGGGTGCTTCTTCCATTTCTGGGACTATGAAAGGTCAGAGTGTTTCGGCCTCGACGGCCAAATCATTCACATGCCTGGCGACTCGCTGTATGTCCACCATCAAGTTTGCGTAATATTGGTCTCTATCCTGTACCATCCGGGCAGCATCACGCAGTCTCCTTTGCCAATAAGTGTCCCTTCCGGCTGTAGCCTCCTCAAATACAATAATTCTTTCCTTATAATCTTCAACAGTTGCTTCAAGGAACATAATTCGGGCTCTTAACATGCCTACTTCGTGCTCTCTTTCTTGTAGCTCAATGAAGCCATTTCTCTGGCAGTACGTTCGAAGGGAGTGTTCTACCTCTACCACCTTTTCTGTCAATTCATTATTTTGACTTCGGCTTTGATCCAGACTTTGAATAGTATCATCGTACAACTTTTGCATTTCTAATAGTCTATTCTGTCTACTCATGGACTTTCTCTTCCATACGGCGATGTTTTCCCTCTCATGATTGATTGCTTGTTTTCCCTTGCTGATTTCTTGCCTGAGTCTTTCCTTTTCTTGGTCAATGACCTTCTTGGAGGACCGTTTTTCTTCCTCCATAGCCGACCGGTAGCTTTCTATCTCTTTCTCGATCGCTCTCTTACTGATTTCCCGTTCTTCTTCCACCAAATGGATACCATTCATTCATTCTTTTTCCACAACTATGAATTGCCTTCGGCCGGCTTTCTGTATTTTTGCTTGTAGTAGAAGGGCATCTTTTTGATAAAGAGCGTTCTTGTCGCTCAAATCTGCATTTAATTTCTTCAACTGCCTAATGATCCCGTCCCGCTCGTCAACCTCTAAGCTTGCCTTATAGAGCTCGCTCGCATGTTGAGTCTGTTGGATGTCCATTTTTCTTTTAATTTCTTCGAGTTCATTCCGTAAGATGTCGGTTTCAGACGGTACCACCCTTGTAAGCTCCTCGAGTGACACTGCTGGTCCTTGATTAGATTCGGGAATCATATCGTTTACCCTCAAACGTATCCAAAGATCGTAGTCTGGGGTGGTCATGTACTCGGTGTCTCCTTCCACCCTAATCCGGTAACAATGGTCCCAAGCCCTCATGATAGTCTGAACTTTCTCTTTGAACTCCCCTTTGAAAAGAAATTCAGTTCGGCTTAACCCGGCGGTGTTGGGAATGAACTGTCGTGATCTGAATTGTCGGGACACCAGAAGCGGAACACAAGCAATCCCTCCATGCAGTCCCAACATCATCAGCCAATTGAAATCACCACAACTATATAAAAAGTAATTAACTCTACCGAGCCACGGGACCCTCCATACTATGTCCTCGCCTTGGATGTTCCTGAAGAAACTAGCCCATTTTCTTGTCTTCAAGTCCTCTCGCCACTCTTTTGTTAAGTATTCCCGTAAAGGCGAAAAACCTTGGAAGGATATCCCCGGTAGAACCCTCGTCGGCGTCTTCCACATGTGGCTCTGAATCCATACCTGTAACAGTTGTGCGCATCCTCAAAAACGCCCTTCTTCGTGCTTCCGACTGGCATTTAAAGAAATAAAGGTTTCGGCCAAAATAGCTGGTACTGGGTTTGCTCGCCGTTTTATCCGCTCAAACAAATCTAGAATGGCCACATCAATGTTTCCCAGAATTCTTGGAAAGATCACCAATCCATATATTCCCAAGGCAAGCATGTGTAACTTTTTCTCCTCATCCGGATGTGCAGGTAGGATGTCTCGAATGTTTTCCCATGCGAATACTGTACTATCTCCTCGAAGTCGGATCAATCCATTGACCCAATCGTCGCTCATTCCGGTAAAGGTTTTGAGCTTGGAAGTGTAATTCTGATTCCTCGGAGGTTTTGCGTAGATCCAATCTTCTTGAACATTTTTATGATTAAGAAGAGCGGTGTATTCTTCTACTGTGGGCATCATGTCCTGTCCATTTAAGGTGAAGCAGCAAAAGGCAGGATTCTAAAACTGAAAAATGGCTCGGAGTAGGGGTTGGTTGACCCGGATGTACATCAACTGTGCAATGTCACCATAACTATCACGGAACCTATCTTGTAATCTCTGGTCCCATTCTTCCTAGATACTTTGAAGATCCCCTAAGTTGTTCTGTTGAAGACACACATAGGTGTACCCGGCTATCACACGCTAACTTGGTAAACTGTCCCCTTGGGCCTTCTGGTTGACTTCTGACCAATGTCTAACAGACAAGTTGAGTTCCTCTTTTCTAAGACACCTTTTTTCCATGGTGAAAGACTTTCTGATCGGGTAAACCACTTGACCCAGTACCTTTATGTAATGCGAATGTAATAATGCATGAAAAAAATAGCAAAAAAAAAAGGAAACAAGTCAGTACCGGATAGAATTAATAAATACACAAATAAAAGGACAAATTAAATAAGGTAAACAAACAAAAACAAAAAACCCTATTTATCCCGTCTAAAACACCTAAGGTTATCCGCATGGCTCTAAAGGGGTGGGTTTCTATATGTTCTCTACATGCAGTGTTGGTGCTAAGAGGTACCTGAATTGTCCTTGCTGTCCTCTACTAAGAGTAGCAAGGCCCCCGATCATCACCCATTATAGGCTCCTTTCAACCGGGTTCAATTCAGGGGGACCCATTCGCTTATGCCTGCACGAAGGAACGATATCCTTACGAAAGCATAAGGTACTCGAGCCCCGAAGGTACTTGCTAGGCCTACACGGGAGAACGATATCTCCACGAAAGCATTAGCGTTTTCCCCCCACTTAAAAAAACGGGTTTATATGCCAAATTTTAAATGCGTTAAAATAAACGCGCAATTACAACCGAATATTAATTTAATAGTCACTTTAATCCGGAACTTCTAATATTATTAAAGCGGTAATTATTTCAAAAAGCTCGACTCTCTTTATTTTGTTAAAAACAAAAAATACTCCCCAGCGGAGTCGCCATCTGTAGCTATGTTCGTTTCCCTAAAAAACGTGTTTTCGAAGTGTTTATGATTTTTCGGATATAAAATATTTATTCCATGGGGTTTTAAAAAAAACACATTTTATTTAAAAATTGGAGTCACCACCGGCCACTTAGGTAGGCCGGACACCATAAAACCAGAGATTTTTTAAAAAAACAGTTGGGTTTGGGAGTCGGTTACGGATGGGGAAGGATTAGCACCCCCACACCGCCCAAAATTGGTACTTTAATAATTACCGCTTTATTAATATTAAACTTTCCAGATTAGAGTGACGATTAACTTAAAATTCGGTTATAATTGCGAATAAATTTTAAAGGCCCCGTTATCCGAGGGTAAACACCCAACCGCTATCACTACGCCTGATACTGCCCCGTTTACGCTCGGATAAAAGGGCACCGCATTGACAATTTATATATTTCATTATGCAACCTTAGTGAACAAAATATTAAGCATGGCCAATAATTTAAATACAATAAATATTCACATAATAAATTATTAACAGAACATAAATAAAATACTAATCTAAGACATACATGCATATAAATTATCCCTACTCGTGACTAAAGATAAAACTAACACGTCACAATTACAAGGCATGGAACACAAACACATATTACGAAAATGTACATATCACAATAAGACACATTGTAACATACGTAAAAAATGGCATTATACATGACCAAGAAAATATACCAACACATAGCCTAAAAGCAAAGAAAACATGCAATACATACTGAAATATAAAGCAAGTTGTGTTCGAGCTAACTCAAATATCAATATAATATGCGTGATACGAATAACCGAACAAATGCATAAAGATACATAATCACCATAAACTTAACACACATATACATGTAAACATGAAAATACAAAGCATACATGAGGGATATATGATAAGGCAAAAGGCTACATCAACATATACGATTATAATAAACGAACATGAATATTTACATGGAATCGGGACTGAAATGAAAAGAAATAAACATCAGGATCAGAAATTAAAGGACAATAATATGCGATTTAGGGACGAAAATGCAAGCAGGACCGAACTTGAAAAGACTGAAACTGTAATTGGACCAAGGGGCAGACCCGAAGTGAGAATTTCAAAAACGCGGTGGGACTAGTGAGGTAATTTTGCCATTTAAAAACTGATTCGATTTAATTTAGTGACTGGATTGCAAGATTTTGAAATAAGAGGGAGATCAGAGTTGTAAATATCCCCTGCGGCGAGACAAAAACAAAAATATCGAAAACGCGGGAGGATTTATTACGGAATTTCACCATTTCACGAAATAAAAACACCTATAAAACCCTTTTTTTTTGCCCAGACTCGAATTTTTCCCCATTTTCATTCAATTCCAGTTTTTATAATAAACCAACCCTCTCATTTTCTCTCGACCATCCTCCCTGACCCTGTGATGAACCCAGAAACCGGCAACTTTCCGCCGTCCCTTCCGCCGCCGGCCGCCGCTAACCAGCGCTGGCGAACTAAAAGAAACACCCAAAACCAACCTTTTTCTAAACCGAACCCGTATATGCCCTTAGATCTACGCTAAGACTCACCCTTTGGCCTAGATCTGAGTAAATACAAAATGGAAAAAAAAATTTCGTTCACGTTTGACCAAAGTGAAACCAAAAGGGACCTCCCTCTCCCTTTAGTTCACCATGTTCGGCTTCGAAAAGCTTAAGAGGCCTGTCACTGGTGAGGGGAGATCCACAGACGACAAAGGTAATAACTCTAAACCCTTTTTTTTTTGTTATCACTACGTATCTTTTCCTTTATGCATGCAAAGAAGTAAGAAAAGAGAAGAGCGTTACCACTGAAAACTTGTTGATTTTTTTGTTATTTTTTCTTTCCGATTACAACTGGACTGCCTTACAATTACTTGTTTCATACATATATCCATGTCTCTTTTGTTTGGTAATAAGTAATATAATCTATTTTTTAGATCTGAACTGACACTGACATAGTCTCTCTTTTTTTGTGTTGTTCTGATATGTCTGAACGCGGTGGTTGGAGACCGGCATGGTGGAAGCATGGTAGCGGTGTGGGGGAGTTGTCTTCAGCCAGAGGCGTTCTCGGCCGTTGGATTAGATCCGATCTAACGGTCGGGATGGCTTGAAGGATGAACGGCCCAGATGAAACCTCGATCGGTGAAATGGCTCCAGATCGTGACACGTGGGGCTCAGTAGTCGAGGGGTTATAGCGCGTGGGACTCACGCACGCGTGGGATATCGAAGAGTCCGCGCGTGGACCGCACGCGCGCGTGGCATTCGAACCGTCCAGACGTGTAGTTAACGCGGCTGGCTAGATATTTACCCTTCCTTGATCGTGGCCGTTGGATCCACATTTTGATCCAACGGCTCATAGTTATCTGCACAAAAATAATTAGGGTTAAATGGGGTCTTGGGCTTGGGCCAACCGGGCCTTGAATTATATTTTTTTGTAATAATATGGACATTTTAATTTAAGTGGGCTTTCTATTATTTTTCCAATTTTGTCCATACATATTAATATATTAATATAATAGTAAATACAGATACATACGTACTTACGTATACATACATACAATTGTGATGAAATACGTTCACACGTACATATACTTAATAATAATACATGCAACACTTATTCGTATATATTCAATAATAACAAAGACATTAATAATATACACATGCAAACACATATAGACCTACTCATATACTAACATACATTTGTACGATGCTCATAACATAAATATAACCATATCATGCGTATATTAATAGGTACGTAATACATCATATCAATACATGCATACCCTCACCTTTATATCATTATGTAATATACTAACATATACACGCGCACACCTATATGTAATCATGCACTAATATGTTAATATGATACTTAGAGGTTAGATAAAAATGAGTGATTACACGGTGATCACTCAATTTGCAATATGCCGAACTTAATATTTTGCTTGAGACAAGCCTCACCAATCAAGTATTAATCAGTATTATTACCTCAGATTATTCAGCTAGATACACATCTTAACACAACTTATGCCATAGTAAGATAAGTCTCACCGGCAATTATAATATAATAGGACTCTATTACCTTAACTCATTATGAAATTCGAATAGAAGGATTAAATGACCAATTCGAACAGTTCCATGTAACTTAAACATTTATCAACTATAAACATTTTACTATGACTCAAACCACAAAACAATAACATACTATCATGTCTTGATAATTAAGGAACAATTCGAACTCCTTAAATTATAGCCTTAGCTTATTAGTCAATCATAAACTTGATCATTAACATTCTCATTTTAACAGACCGAGCCCTCCCATTCGCATCTTTTACACGTATCTTATTTAATATATATACATATATATATATATATCAATTCGATTAAGTCAATATAATCCAAGAAGTCATGTAAGGATTTACAACTTATCTTATTAGCCAAGGACCTAATCGTAGGTAACATCCTGTTTGGCTAAGACATATAAATCAAATATCATTCATACATAATTTGACCTCCAAACATCCATTCGAATGGCTCAATTACAACAATCCCCACATTATAATATCAAACATTAATTTGATTATACAATACATAAGATACATTTCATACAATAGACAAGGAAAGTGCCACCATCCTAGGAGTAACTATCTAAGATAGTTTCCAATTCTACAGGCTCTATAGGAATTACGAATCAAGACTTGTAATTTCTCAACCACAACAGAGACAAGCATACTTGATTAACCTGCAAAGCAAGAGAATGAATGCATTAGGCTTATATAGCCTAAGTGAAGTAGCAATGACAAGTAATTAGCAATAAAAGACAAGTCATAAAGAGAAACCAAGCAATTTGAGAATGAGATCACACAAGAGCTTTCTTGCGCATTAAGTTAGCTTATTTCTTCCTTGTTCATTAAGAGTTCTTTAGGGATTGATCTTTAAGATATCAATTGAAACTTATGCTAGAATTAATTGTTATTCTCCAAAAGACATTCTTCGATACTCACCAGAGCTTTTCGATTCAATGCTCACTGAGAGCTGTCGCAACCCTCTTTAGGAAGGTTTTGACATTCTGGAAAACTTAATAAAATCACGGAGTCACCACCAATATTTTTTTAAAAAATATGATTGGGCCACTTTTAAAACAAGGGTATTTTGATAAAACATTTTATTTATCAAAATTACATTTTAGTCCATGAAAACTAGAGAAAATAGGTTCGGGGTCGATTACGTGTGGGGAAGGATTAGCACCCCCATAACACCCAAAAAATTGGTAACTTAATTGATTTAAAAAAAGCATTTTTAAAACTAGAATTTGCAAGTTCACAAAATAGCTGCGGCGTGAGATCCGGGAAAGAAGGGCGTGGGTCAAAACTGATTTCGGGTTAAGCCAAACGGGTTAGTATATATATCAATTATAATAAACAAATTTCATTTCACCCCTTTTTATAAAAACTGATCAAAGCCGGCTTTTAAGATTTTCTCTGTCGTGTTCATCGTGTTCTTCATTTTATGAAGAACACGATGAACATCCGTCGTGCCGGCAGTGAAATTCCCAAATTTCGACGAATTTTCCAGATTCCGACGACGTTTTGAACAAAAAAAAAAGGTAAAAATATTCTTTTCTTCTTTATTTAAACTAAAATTGAAAGTACATAGATAGAAAAAATTACCAAAAATTGCTCCTTT
The DNA here is from genome assembly GCA_019671005.1 of Hibiscus mutabilis. Lineage (NCBI taxonomy): Eukaryota > Viridiplantae > Streptophyta > Magnoliopsida > Malvales > Malvaceae > Hibiscus > Hibiscus mutabilis. The sequence continues at coordinate 15,161,621 of CM033717.1, read as the reverse complement.
TATTTCTTTTGAATGCCAATTACAACTGTTTGCTCCTACAACTTCCGAATGCTAGTATGTTTACTGTAATTGTTGTGTGGAATTGTTCATGTCGGTTACAATGATTTACAGTCCTATTTATAGTACAAGAATTGCCTAAAATCCTAAGCCTAAATCCCTGATTTCTTCCCCTCTGATTTGCTTGATTCTTGCCATGGCACCAATTTGGGGATTCTGGTCTTCTGAATTACCTTTTGCATATGTAATCGTAACTTGATTCTCGCCAAGGCTTTGAATTAGGGATTTTAAATCCCTATTGATTTTATCTTGACCTGTTTCTGCCCAATTTAGGGATTTAACCCCTATCATTCTTCTGTTTGTATGTTTCTGATGACCCGACCGGTGCCGACGAGGAACAATTAGAGCGAGTGGATCATCAGAGAAGATAAAGCTCATGGCCAGAGCTAAATCATTGCGCGCGTGGCTGCCACGCGCGAGTGGTGATCCACGTGATATACTCTGAAGCAATATGGGCCCTTGGATAGCATCATGATCGTGCGGCTGAGATGTTGAGGCGCTATATCTTCCCCAGCTGGCGCAATCTGTGTCGTTGGATTCCAGGTAGATCCAACGGTCTCCCCTTGGCAAAAGAATAAAATGGAAATTAGGTTTTTGTTATAAACGGGCCAACTGGCCCTTTGTACATTAGACTGTTTTTTGTATTTTCCTAATGGATTCTGATTTAAATTGAATTAAATGGACCTTTTATTTATTTATAACTATAATTGGGCTATCTATTTTATTATGTTTTGGGTTTTATTATATTAACTACTATTTAATATGCAATCTATGTTAATTCAAACTACTCTGCATAACAACTATATACGGTACACATTGTAACACGTTATATGAGACCTAAACTATATTAATACTACGTTAATCTTGTAACTTAAATACATCAACTATATACTATGTGACCCCTAACTATGTTATTAGTAACATTAATATTTACTACTAAACACATTAACTATGTTACCAATATCACATAATTACAATATGCTAATACTAAATTAACAATTAAAACCAAGGTAAAAATCTAGTGAGAACAACTGCCCCTTTTTGGTCATTCCGGTGAAACAATAATAGAACAAAGAAAAGAAGACATTGATTTTCACCGATTACCAAACCGTTTGTGCCTGAGAAGACAAGCGAATTCTATTCTCCTTATGCTTGAATAGATAAGCAGGCTTCATTCTCCAAATGCACGAACGGATAGGCGGTTCTATTCTCCTCATGCCCGAATAGATAGGCAGGTTCTATTCTTTTCATGCTCGAATAGATAAGCAGGTTCCATTCTTCAAATGCCTGAACGGATAGGCAGGTTCTATTCTCCTCATGCATGAATAGATAAGCAGGTTCAAAAAAAGGGTTCTATCCTGCTCATGCTCGGATGGATAAGCAGGTTCTATTCTCTTTATGCTCGAATAGATAAGCAGGTTCAGAAAAGGGTTCCATCCTCCTAATGCTAAGATGGGTAAGCAGGTTCTATTCTCCTCATGCTCAAATAGATAAGCAGGTTCTATTCTCCTCATGCCCGAATAGATAGGCGGGTTCTATTCTCCTCGTGCTCAAATATATAAACAGGTTCAAAAAAGAGTTCCATCCTCCTCATGCTCGGATGGATAACCAGGTTCTATTCTCCTCATGCCCGAATAGATAGGCAGGTTCTATTCTCCTCATGCCTGAATAGATAGGCAGGTTGAAAAAGGTTCCATCCTTCTTATGCTTGGATGGATAAGCGAGTTCCAAAACCTGTAAAAATGCAAATGATCCAATTAAGATGCATATGCCCCTAGGGATGCCTTATTTCTTTTGCTCTTTTTCTTAACATTTTCCCTTAATTAACACAGAAGAAAACTGTGAAGCTCCAAGAAACTCAGATTATATCATCTCAAACATTTTCTCAACTCTGGCAACTGATAGTGTGTGTCTGCTCTGGCCCAACCCATGACAGTTCTTCAATACTAGTTGGCTTCACTAATTTTTGTTGTTAAAATTCCATCGTCTATTCCTTGAAAAGCAATCTTCACCATTTTCCACTCTTAACTCCTTCATCGGCCATGCCACTTTAGACAACACATTCATCTTTTCTTGCGACTTCTGTCCTCATTTTTAAACAGGGAAGCTCTTTGCTACTAGGACGCTCTAGAGCGAAACTCCATGGGGACATGGGAAATGCATCGGTCTTCCATCATTAACTTAGAGTCACTGTATGCTTTGATGATTAATCATGGATAGTCATCTCCATCGCTTCTATTTTACCACTGTCATTCTTAGCACTTCCTTGCTTCATATAATCTTTGCACATTTTCTCACTCAATCCAGTTATCTTGTGCTCCTGGTTGGAAGGACCGACTTCATCCTCATATTCTTCAACACTCTATTATCATTGTAGTTGATACATCAATATTCAGTGACAAGCTTCCTAGAAACTTGCTGCTCTCCCAATGTCTCATTTAGCTTTTCCTCTGATGTTTGTAAACTAGTTCTTACGTAAGCAACTTTGTTTTGCAGCATGTTTTCTTAAAGCAAAGTCAAAGCATCTCTTGAGGCTTTCTGCCAAGGTTTGTAGCAAGACCTATAAGTTTGATTACTTTTTACGCCCTAAGCTCAAAATTTGACCGTTGAATACCTCATAGTTCCAATACCCTCTTAGACAAATTTCAAAGTAATGCTAAAAAATCTTATGAATATTTCAAATGGTGTCAAATTTTAATTTTCATTTCAATGCAAGATGCTTTGTGAAAGGTGTCAAAGGAGGAAAAGAAAAGGTCTAACAACAAAACTTATTGGTATTGTGGCAAACACAAAAAGAAATTACAAGGAAAGGAATAGGCATTCAGATATCATAAACCTAAACTTCTCATGTCATGACTTCATAAGATGCCTTGAATATCCACCATGCTGAGCAGACTCCGAAAGCAGTGATTATGCGGAAAGATATGAAGTTCCCCAAGCCAATCTTCGAGGAATGTCTTATTTACAAGTTGTTTAAGCCGCCCTTTACAAGTTTTCAACTCAGATCTTCCTTTGGTTTCAAAACATCCTTTGCGGATTTTCATTTTGAACCCCATTTTCTTTTCTTTTCTCTTTTTCTTTTTTTATTTTCTTTCTTTTTTCTTCTTCTTTTTTTCTTTTCTTTTTTCTTTTTCTTTTTTCTTCCTTCAAACATAATACTTCTTAACCGAATATGAATTTATCGGGTTTTGGAGTTTGTCTCCATCTATTTCGGCCAAAATTAACGCTCCTCTTGAGAAAACCTTTGTTACAATGTAAAGTCCTTCCCAATTCGGTACCCATTTTCCTTAAGCATCGCTTTGGATTGGCAGCTTCTCCCTCAACACTAGATCCCCCTCTTGGAATTCTCTTGGGCGAACTTTCTACTCATGAGCCCTTATCGTCCTTTTTTGATACATTTGCCCATGACATAGTGCTTTCAATCTCTTTTCTTCAATTAAATTCAGCTGATCATATCTTGCTTGAACCCATTCTACTTCCTCTAAATTTGCTTCCATTAGAACACGGAGCGATGGTATTTCAACTTTAATGGGTAGCATGGCTTCTACTCTATACACCAATGAGAAAGGTGTTTCCCTAGTGGAAGTTCTTACTGTAGTTCGATAAGCGTATAAGGCAAACGGTAGCTTCTCATGCCAATCCTTATAGGTATCAGTCATTTTTGCTATTATCTTCTTAATGTTCTTGTTCGCAGTATCCACTGCCCCATTCATCTTCGGGCGATATACCACAGAATTATGATGTTTGACATTGAACTGCTCACAGACTCCATTCATCATCCTATTGTTCAAATTTGAAGCATTGTCAGTAATGATACTTTTAGGCAATCCGTATCGACAAATGATTTCCTTTTTCAAAAACTTGCAAATCGTGGATCTGGTGACATTTGCATACGAGGCTGCTTCTACCCATTTCATGAAATAATCAATGGCTACCAGGATAAAACGATGCTCGTTTGATGCCTTAGGGTGAATCTGACCGATGACATCAATGCCCCACATGGAAAATGGCCAAGGGGCCATCATAACACGCAGAGGTTGAGGTGGCGTATGAACCTTGTCAGCATAAATTTGGAACTTGTGGCATTTGCAAGAATAGTTGATGCAATCACCTTCCATGGTTGACCAATAATACCCAAGACGCATGATTCTCCTAGCCATGGTGAAACCACTAGGATGAGTTCCGCAAACTCCTTCATGAACTTCTTCCACAATTAATTATGCCTCTTTTTCCCCCGTACATCTTAGAAGCACTTGATCATGACTTCTTTTGTATAAAATCTCTCCATCAAAGACATACCCTGATGCCATCTTCCTGATCATTTTCTTTTCATTATCTGTAGCTTGAGGCGGGTATTGCTGGGATTTTACATATTGTAAGATGTCATGATACCATGGCAATCCATCCACTTCCTCTTCCACATCATAACAATGAGCTGGAGAGTCAAGCATATATAACATGATGGGCATCATCTCATAATCTTTATTTACCTTGAACATGGTGGCGAGGGTGGCTAAAGCATCAGCCATTTGATTGTCTTCTCTGGGGAGATATTTGAAAGTGATCTCATTAAATTCCTTGGTCAACTCGAGGACTAGCTTGTGGTATCCCAACAACTTGGCATCTTTTGTCTCCCATTCGTCGCGTATCTGATAAATGACTAACGTAGAATCCCCAAAGACTCTTAGGGTACGAATTTTCCTCTTTATAACCTCTTTTAGACCCATTATACAAGCCTCGCACTTGCCATGTTATTAGTGCAGAAGAAGTTCAAACGACTAGTAAAAGGGTAATAATCTCCTTCCGGTGAAATTAGAACTACCCCTATACCTCTCCCTAATGCCTTTGTTGTGCCATCAAAGTTCATAACCCAAGATTCTATTGAAGCTTCATCACCTTCGGTGATACACATCAAGTCTTCATCAGGAAAGTTGAAGTTTAATGCTTCATAGTCATCACAGGCACGACTTGCCAAAAAGTCTGCTATGGCACTTCCTTTTATTGCTTTATCACATTCGATATCAAACTCCGATAGTAGCATCTGCCATCGTGCTAATCTTCCTGATAAGGCTGGGGCCTCCATTATAAACTTTAGCGGATCCAACTTCGAGATTAGCCATGTAACATGATAAAGCATGTATTGTCTTAGCTTTAGCTGCCCAAACCAGAGCACAACATAGCTTTTCAATTGACGAATATCTGGTTTCACAATCAGTGAATTTCTTGCTCAAGTAATATATCACCTTTTCTTTTCTTCCAGAATCATCATGTTGCCCTAACACACAGCCCATGGAATTTTCATAGACCGTTAAGTACAAGATCAATGGTCTCCCTGAAACAAGTGGTACTAATACTAGAGGATTGCTCAGTTGTTCTTTAATATTTTCCAAAGCCACTTGACATTCTTCATCCCAAGTTCTCGTGTTATTCTTCCCGAGTAACCTAAACATTGGATCACACTTATCAGTTAGCCGAGAAATGAAGTGTGCAATGTAATTTAATCATCCCAAGAAACCTCTAACTTTCTTTTGTGTTTGAGGTGGCAGGAGTTCCTGTATAGCTTTTATCTTATCAGGATCAATCTCTATTCCTCTTCCGCTCCCCACAAAACCCAATAGTTTCCCAGATGTGACTCTAAATGTGCACTTAGTCAGGTTGAGCTTTAATTAGAATTTTCTCAATCTTCGTAAGAGCTTTTCTAGGTTGACCAAATGTTCCTCCTCGGATCGAGATTTAGCGATCATATCGTTGACGTATACCTCTATTTCTCTGTGTATCATATCATGGAAAAGAGTGACCATGGCCCTATGATAGGTTTCCCCTACATTCATAAATCCAAATGGCATCACTTTATAGCAAAAAGTTCCCCATAACATCATGAAAGTCGTATTTTCCATGTCTTCTGGGCACATCTTGATCTTGTTATACCCAGAGAAACCATCCATGAAAGAGAAAAGTGAATGACCTGTCGTGTTATCGACTAAAGTGTCAATATGTGGGAGCGGGAAATTATCTTTTGGACTTGTTTTATTGAGGTCTCTATAGTTAACATACATTCGTACTTTTGCATCCTTCTTTGGTATTGGGACAATACTCGCCACCCATTCCAGATACTTGGCTACCTCGAGGAATCCTGTATCTTATTGCTTCTTTACTTCATCCTTGATCTTGAGAAGTGTTTCTGCCTTCATTCTTCTAAGCTTTTGCTTTACGGGTTCACATCATTCCTTTATAGGGAGCCTATGCTGAAGATGTCTGTGTCAAGGTCAGGCATATCTTGTTACGACCAAGTGAAGATATCCTTGAAATCCTTTAAAAGCTCAATCAAACTTTGTCTGGTCTTAGCCGTGATAGTAGTACCAATCTTCACCTCTCGCCTTTCTTCTGCGGTTTCGAGGTTTAATATCTCTAGTTCCTCTTTATGCGGTAGAATCTATTTTTTCTCTTCTTCTACTATTCTGAGCATATCACTGGATACATCATATTCTTCCTCATCATCAATATTTCCAATTTCTTCCAAGCACAGAGGCAATTCAAAGTCAACCTTGAAGTCAGATTCATATTCTTTTAGCTAATAATATCTAAAGACCTGAAAAGAAAATAGGAAAAAGATATATACAAGGGAAGAAACAAAATGAATGGAATGTTTTTTTATGCTTTTAATTTTATGATTTTTATTTGGTTTTGGTTATGGAAGGAAAGTTTGCCACACAAGATTTAAGGAAATGCATCTTTTATTGATTTCGAATTAAATGTTTGACATAGGCCCTTTACATAAGATCCCCTATTGTCTCCGGGCCTAGAGAAAAGAGGTTAGTTTTGAGAATTACTCTGAACATGTCTTAAAGACTACAGGAATTTCTTCAGCTATCCAATTGTCAAGATCAGATCAAGGGCGAATCATTGATAGGTACTGGTTCTCTTCTTCATGGTCAGTCACAACATTGATGCTTAGCTTTTCAAATGCTTCACACGGAGTGCTCTCTCCTTTTCCTTCCTCACTGGCTGAGGTATTTGGATCCAGCATACCTCTAAATATAAAGTTATGACTCAGGGGAGGGAAAGTCATCGGCTCCCACTCAATTTCCTATCCCTTTAATCTAGCTCTTCTCCTCTCTTGATGCTTTCTGATTTCATTACTTCTTTGCCATTTGTTGGGCTTGAAACTCAAACCGAATCGACCCTTTTTCTTCGGGATTACTATAGGACACAATCTTCCTTGATGTTTTCTTCCAAGTCATTTTCTGATTTCAGCTCCTTTCCCGAGCGTTTGTTTTACCTGCATTTTTGCGCAGCTTGATAGTTCTGGTTCTGGCACCTTGCTTCTTTCGGTGACAAAGGTTGCATTGACTAGCTCTAATGTCCTAAAATGACACTCGAGCGCACCCTCATCGATCTCAATGAAGGGTGCATCAGTGGTTACTGATGCAATGATTTCTTCCTCTGCACCAACAGTTATTAATTGTCCATCTATCACAAACTTCAGCTTCTGGTGTAAAGTAGATGGGACCGCTCCTGCTCCGTGAATCCATGGGTGTCCAAGCAGGCAACTATAGCTAGGTCTTATATCCATGACCACGAATTCAACGTCGAAGATCACTGGTCTAATTTGCAAGGGGACCTCAATTTTCTCTAACACATCCTTCTGAGTTCCATCAAATGCTCTCACCGTGTTTTGATAAGTCCTCATATGAGAACTATCTATTGGCAGTTTCTTCAGTGTTGCTAGCGGTAGAACATTCAGCGCTGATCCATTATCAATTAGGACACCTGGTAACATATGCCCCTTATATCTAGTGGTGATGTGCAAAGCTTTGCAAGATCCTGTTCCTTCACCCGGTATCTCTTCATCATTGAACAAGATGAAGTTGTTAACGGCAATGTTACCGACTAACATATCCATCTTATCAGTTGTGATCTCAGTTGATACAAACGTCCGGTTTAAAATCTTTAACAATGCCTCACGGTGGCCCTTAGAACTTAATAGCAACACAACATAGAAATTCAAGTCGAAAGCTTATGGAGTTGCTCCACAACATTGTATTCACTGTGTTTTAAGATCTTCAAGAATTTTTGAGCCTCAGATTCCTTTACAGGCTCATGATACGTTGTTGGTTTTTCATTAAAGAAATCTCTATCATCTTCTTTTTTGGGCTCCTTATCAGTTGCTTTCCTCTGCGCTGCATCTTTATCTTCTGTTATTGGCTGGGAATAGAGCCTTCCATTCCTCGTGAAATGGCTCACCTCATTGACCGGTTCTTCATTCTCTTGAGTAGATGTTTCTCCTGGGGCTGTCACTTCACAAGTGTAATTCCAAGGGACCTACCTGCTGTCTTTGTAGGGAAATGGTGTTGGTTCCTTAATTATGAGCTGTGGGGTCACATTCCTTGCTAGCTCACCAACTCTTGTTTTAGCCTTAATCACCAAAGGCTTCATTCCGGTGTAGTCTCTTCTAGAGGATGAATCCTTTGATGCACATACATCCAGCAAACATTCTTTATCTTTTTTCTCAAAGAACTCAAGTTCTTTCTTATTCATCTTGTCCTGAATTAGTTTCTTGAACTCTAAGCAACAATCAATCTCATGTCCTTCCTTCATGTGGTACTCACAGTATGATTCTTCCTCAATTTTTAGTTTTGGGTTCCTTCTTCCAACATCCCTACTACCACCATCTGAGCCTATATCCACATCATGGGAGCTCTAACTTCAGCAGCACATTCCTTGACCATCTTATTCTCCTCCTCAATGATTGCATTCACTCTTTCCTTTTGATGATTTGGCAGGGGATTTCCTTTATCTTCTAACGTATCGAATGATAGCATCCCTGATTTTCTTAAGTTATCTACCACCTTTTGAATGCAGTACAGTTTTCTATGGTATGCCCCTTAACTCCTGCATGATATTCACATTGTGCCTTTTCATCATACCATTGTGGATATGGTGGTGAGAATGGAGGAACATATCTTGGCAGAACCATCTGGGATTTGATCAATTCAGCAAACAATTCTGCATATGTCATCTGGATAGGAGGAAAATATGGTTTCTAGTTCCCTTGATACCTTCGTTCTTCTTTTGGAGGATTTGTGACTGTTGGAGCTGTGGTCGAGACATTGGGTTTGTTGAAGACTACCCCCTTCGAATAGCTGGGATTATAGACATTAGCAACATTGACTTTATTGTCTCTCTTTTTGTAGGGTTTCTTAGTTTCCCCACTGTCCAACCTTCCATTTTCCATCGCTGCAAGTATCAATTCTCCATTTATAAGCATGTCCGCAAAACTCTTTGTGGCATGGTTGAGCATACGATCGTAGAAAGATCCCTATAAAGTCTCCATGAACATCGGGGTGATTTCACTTTCCAACAATGGTGGCTGGATTTGGGCAGCTACGTTTCTCCAACTCTGTGCGTACCGAAGGAAGCTCTCATGGTGCTTTTGCTCTAATCCTTGCAGAACTAAAAGAGTTGGTACCATGTCTGAAACATGCTTGTACTGCTCACTGAAGGCTCTGGACAGATCTTTCCATGATTTGATGTTCACTCGACTTAGCTGCGTATACCAGTGCGCAACTGACCCTACTAAGCTATCTTGGAAGCAATGGATAAGAAGCTTATCATTTTCTAGATACATTGACATCTTTCTGCAATACATAGTCAGATGTGCTGCAGGGCGTGTCGTTCCATAGTATTTCTCAAAGTCATGGACCTTGAACTTTGGTGGCATCATTAGATCAGTTACCAGGCTCAAATCCTTGGCATCCATTCCTCCATATATACCTCCTTCTTGGAAGGACTTAATCATTTCTTCCAATTTCTCATAGCGATCCTCCCACTTCTTCTCAGATTTGACCTTGTCGGTCATTTCATCAAGATCAGGTACCTCAATGACTTCCTCGGAGTTTATCTTCCTATCATTCCATGTTGAGGTTTCAGCAAAATGTGGAGAAATTTTGTCCTTGGACGATTGAACTTCCCTTTTTATGTTCGAATGAACAAAGGCCATCCCTTGAAATTTCGGCACAACATTTGCTTCTTCACCAGTTTCTACTGCGTCGGGGTCCTTAAAGCCTAGCATGGCTGCAATTGAACCAATCGTCTGTAAATAGAAATAGCTGGACAGTGCAAACTGTCCAGGCAGTGTAAATGCCCTGTCTTTGAACAATAAATTGTATTAATTGGCTAAGAACTAAAATTCAAGCCTTATATGGTTATAAATACAATTTTGTTAGCTTTCCAACGATGTATAATAATCGAAATTATGACGTACAGATTAAAAGATATGACCATTTAAAGGGACAATGTGCAAACTGCCAGGCAGCAGTGTCCTGGGCAGTTTGGGACTGTTTTTACACCTACAAGCAAACTGTTTCCAAAACAGTTTTGGGACATTGTAATATGTCCAGTTATGTCCTAAAATGAGATAATAACAATATGGAGATGAATGAGTAAGAAATGTTTAAAAGAAAGCATAAAAACAGTAGCTAAATGTTAGGTACAAATGTGGTAACATTGCTACTATATATGTGTGACATTATGTGCATGTTTTGATAAATTGTATGTGTTATGCTTGCTAGACCAAGGGTAGCAAGTTGTGGAAGAGGAAGAAAAGAGTGGACATCCCAAAGCAAGAGGCAAAGGGATTTGGATACAAGACAATTGATTAGCTAGGAGTATTGTGAGTGTAACTATCCTTAGGGTTAGGACTTAGGTCCTAACCAACCTTGCTATTGTAATAATACAATTTCATTTCCATGTAACATGACCTAATACATATTTGGCTAATTAACGGAATAATGACATAAATAACAACTTGTCTGATGCCATGATCTATTTGTTTACTTGAGTGTCAAGCAAATGAAATAAAATGCTTGTCATGTTGCATTGCTTATGCCAAAGGTAAGAAATGACATGCTTTCTTGGAGAATAAGGTACACACATTGCATACATATGCATGTGTTTGTGATTGATATACATGGTTGGTTGAAATGAAATGAACAATGGTACCACTTTGTATTCATGCCATTCGAATGGCATGAATGGATTTGTCTTGGGAGTTAAGACTCCATAAGCCTAAGGGTTTGGCCTTTGAATGGCAAAATCTTGTATTGAATAATGAATTGTATAAAGCTTGAAGGAAATGGATAATCAACAACCTTTGTAGCTAGTTTGGATAGATAGGAGGGCATGCCTTAGAATCTTGAGGTCATTTTAGCACTACTGTGCATTTTGGCACGACGGTCCATTTTGGCACGACGGTGCATTTTGGCACTACGGTGCATATTGGCACTATGGTGCATTTTGGAACTTTGGTGCATTTTGTTGAGGATTTGATTATCTATTGAACTAAATACCAAGGGTGTTATAAGATGAACTAAAACTTGAAATGAACATTGTTGCCTTGGATGTGTGATGTGAACATTACTTGTTTTGTAAGATTCTTGAATGAATATCCTTTCCTTGAAAGATAAAACATGAATGATTATACAACTAGTTACTTCATATGGAAGTTATGCATAATTGATGCTTGTTGTGTAAGAATGCCTACTTGGTACTTGGTGTTTTTGGTTGCTTGTCTTCTAAGAAAGATACTCGAATAGCATGATGGGTATGTATGATGGATGTTGCTATGATGAATATGTGATATGTGAAGCTTGCCTATGTTTACTGCTTGAATTCGAATGGTATATGTTATGCAGAGATGACCTTGATTCTTTGAAATACATGTAAACTTGGATATGTATGCTTGGAAATTGGCTAGACTTAGTGTTACCTCACTAAGTACATAACTTGTACTTACCACTCTACTCTTTATTCTTCCCATAACAGATTAAGGACACTTCGAGAGGATATCTTGACATTGAAGCAATGTTCTGAAGCAAGCTTGAAAGTATGATTTCATACTTTTTGTATACTCCTAGTTTGGTGGCACTAGAACTTGTAATAGGTAGCCTTGATCATGCATTTTGTTGTGTGTTTAAGACTAGTATATGTAATGTTTTGTTGGGCCTATCATGTAACAAACTTTGACGACTTAAACTTTGTATATGAACTATGTTGATATGTATCTAAATAAGATTGATGCTGCGCATAATTTGAAAGTAACCCAATGATTGTTGAATCCTTGTTTCATTCGAACTATAGACCAATTTTGTATGATCATGCATTCATTCTTGTGGCTATGGTATGGTTCGGCAATGCTTGGATTGGAGCTACGGTATGTTTAAGCATGCATTAACAATGTACTAGACAAGTATGTCATGAAATAGTATGACTTGATTGAAAAAGAAACAAATGAAATGTACTAAGTGAACACCTAGCTATTCGAATAGGGTGTATGAATATGTAATAAGAATATAAGTTGGATGCCTTGTATTGATCATGTTAATTGGTTGAATAAGTAATATCTTGAGATGCAAGTAAGCTAATTGAAATGTGTTAAGTGACCACCATATATCATTCGAATAGGGTACATGAACTTGTAATAAGAATGAAAGTTGAATCATGTCTATTAGTAACCTATTGTGAAGTATGCCACACTTGTTATTGTTGTTTGAATGGAATGGTAAATTGAAATATGTTAGTGGTAACTTAGAATATAAGTATGAAATGAAACAAATTAGTACCTAAATTAGCATGCTAAGAATGTTTGTTTTGGTTAATGTGGTTTACATTGTATGTTTTGTATTGTTTTGTTTAGGTGACTTGCGTTGCAAGTCTTGTATATTGAGGTTACTTGTTCAACAAGTAACCTATCTATTGCTTTGTTCTCGCTTTGGTAACGCTCCTGAACCGGGTTACGGCTAAGCCAGGGATGGGGTGTTACATTTATTGGTACCAGATCTTTTTAGTTGGTTCTAGGACTGAACTAAGCTCACTTGCATCATATAGGATATTGTGCCACCTAGGAGACTTGATATAAGCTTGTTTTGTTGCTTAAATGTGTAAACTAAAGCTCTTATTGTTCTGATTGAACTAGAATGTCAGAAACAAGATTGGGTCGGGATAATGAAAGTCCCGTAGGCTCCTCAAACGAAGGAGATAGTGTGAGGATGGAGCATAATCCTCCTCAACAACAAGCTCAACATCGAGCTCAAGCTGATGCTCAACAGGAAGCTCGTGCTATCAATCCTGTGCAGCAAGAATGTCTTATATGTATGAAGGAGATGTTCAATCATCTCGTAACTACCTTAAAACAAGATCATCCTATTGCTCCTACTACTGCTGTGCCAAACCGAGCCCCTATTGACAAGTTGGCTCAGCACCGGGCCTATACCTTCACTGGCACTGATAAGGCTAATCTAGAAGTAGTCGAGTACTGGTTAGAGGCCACTACTCACATTCTGACTAAACAATTGCCATGTCTTGATGAGCATAAACTCGAGTGTGCCATTGCTCTGTTGGTAGACGAAGCACTAAGCTGGTGGGAAACCACTACCCTGGCTGCTCTGGCAGAGTCTATCACTTGGAAGTTCTTCCTCGATGATTTCAGGGAGAAATATATCACCGAACAATATTTGGCCGAGCGCCGAAAGAGATTCTTGTATCTTAAACAAGCTGGCCGACCTTTCGAGCAATACGTGAGCGACTTTTGCAAGTATGGGTATGAATATATCAAAACCGAGGACGACAAGTGCCGAATGTTCATCGATGGGTTAAATGATGAATTAAGCCCTATATTCACTGCTCTGGGTATTACCAACTTTCAAAATTTGGTAAACTAAGCAATTGCTACTGAGGCAAAGATGAAAGCCTCAGAAAGACGCAAGAGCGAACACTCCTTGAAGGACAAACGACCCAGGAACGATGACAAGCCACACTGGCAATCAAAGAAGTCCAAACATTCCAAGGGACACTCTTCGAAATATACCCCTAATCAGAAGAGTTATTACATCCTAAAACCTCAAACGGTTATAAAGACTTCAGCCCATGTTGTTTTTTTTATAGCACGAGGAACCAGGCTAAAGCTAATCAATACCCTCTTTGCAAGTCCTTCCAGAAACATCATACTGGCCAGTGCAGAGCTCAACAAAATCTATGCTACTCATATGGAGCCTCTGATCATTATATCCGGGATTGTCCCCAGAATCCTAACAAGGTTTTGAATCGAGCTTCTACATTTGCTAGCTTAGCTCCTCCTAACCGAAACAAAGCACCCAGACAAGCTCAGTCTGGGAATCAGGGGAAATAGAAGGGCCTCTATTTGAATGCTCAGACTCATCATGAATCTCGAGCCCTACTTGTATGTACCATATTCGTGGTAAAGATGATGAAGAAGCTCCCGATGTTATCGCATGTACTTTTGACTTAAATTCCAATCCTGTTTATGCTTTAATTGATTCGGAATCTACCCATTCATTTGTTTGTTCTTTCTTGATCAACAAGTTAAAATTAAAACCCGAAACTATTGAATCAAATCTTGTAGTTTCGAATCCATTAGGGGAAAAACACCCATTAACTTGTGCCACAAGCAAGCTCCCTTGACCATTCGAAACATACCATTTCCTATTGATCTTTATGTTCTACCTTTTTGTGAATTTGACTTGATATTGGGGTTAGATTGGTTAAGTAAACACAAGTCCTGGGTAGATTGCCAAAATAGGAGATTGTATCTTCGGGGTTTAGGGAAATAATCCATTCTCTTAATAAACAAGAAACCAACCTCAATCTTTGCTAAAATGATTCTTCAAGATGAAATTGAATTCAGTTTGCCTAGCATGCCAGTTGTTTCTGAATTCACTGATGTTTTTCCCGAGGAACTCCCTGATGTCCCTCCAACCAGAGAAGTAGAGTTCAGGATTGAAACTCAGCCAGGAACAGTTCCGGTGTCCATTACACCCTATAGAATGGCACATGTCGAGTTGAAAGAATTAAAGAAGCAACTTCAGGGGTTGCAAGATAAAGGTTTCATACGGCCTAGCACTTCTTCATGGGGTACTGTTGCGCGTAATAAGTTCTACTCAAATGTGCAAGTATACACGTCGCAAGTTATAGTATAAAGGATATCGTCTCCATAGGGATTGGTGCTACTTCAAGAATCTAGTCTCTTGCACTGTAAAAGTAAAAACACAAATAAAGGATTATAAAAGTTTAACTAATCTAGAAAGCAAATAAAGTAAAAGAAAAGATGAATTCAAATGAGAGAGAGATAGGCCAGGTTATCGTGAGTTGAGGTGTGATAGCCGATTGGATCGTCTTGGTAAAAGAGTGCACGGGCAACTCAGTTGCCGTGGCAACTTGCACAACGGGGTTGCCTTGGCAACTAATCGATGGTTGCCTGGGCGACTAGTTGGGCAACTACTTGGGCGTCTGGGCAGCAACCTTCAAGGTTCGGCAGAGCGTTCTTCAATGGTTTCTTCTTATCCCTAAGTCGAAACTCTAGCTACTTGTGCATGCCTTGATAATACATCCCTGTGTGAATCAAGGGTGAACAACAACCAATCTTGCGCTCCTCTTAGCCGTTGAAATCCTTAACTTATTCCTAAGCTGGATTAATCTTCACCATCATTGGATTGAATAAAGATCATATTCATTCGTTTCTTGAATCTAACTCTCCCGATATTAGATAAATAGATGAAATCACGAGATCCCCTCCCAATTCACTCGTAAACAAGAATAAGAACCAAGAATGAATAAACCTTGAAATAGAAAAGTGCAAACTCTTATTACCTAAACAAAAACCAATAGTTTCTCACAACCACAAAACACAATAACCATAGCCAAGTAGATTTAGTTCATGGCTAGGTTCCAAAGAAACACAAGATAAACAATCCCTAGCATGAACCCAATCGAACAAGGAAGAAAAGATGAAGCTTGTCGAAAATCCCTTGCTTTCTCCCTTGGACTTGTCGAAAATTCCCCTAATGCTCTCTCTATACAAGTTGTCGAAATCTCCTTGCTATTTATAGGGCTAGGCCAAAGTCCTTCTTTGAGGAGGGGTTTGAGTTGGAATTAAATTATCTTTAAAGAATATAATTCTTTATTATAATTTTATTCCTATTAGAACTTCTCATATCTTCTTGGAATTTAATTCTTCTTTAATCTCTGCATGGCAATCAAATTCCTTTGGGCTTGGGCCTTGCTCCATGTCATCTTGGGCTTGTAAAGTCGTTAATTTCGACATCCCTATTGCATTTTCTCTTTGTCGACAATTGCCATGGCAACTAGCTCGGCGTCTCCTTCATGCATTGCCCTGGCAACTAGCTCGGCATATCCTTCATGCATTGCCCTGGCAACTAGCTCGACATTGCTTTGGCAAGTGATCCTGCACATACACACACAAAGCACACCAAAGCAACATCTTTTCCACAAAAACTACCAAGTTATGTAATCAAGCTCAACGATTGAATGAAACATGGATTAATGCATGAATAGCTAATTATGCAACTAATATGAGCCTAAGTCTAACAATAATATGAGTAAAAAGGGTAAGAAAAATAGTACTTTTGAACACTTATCACACCCCCAAACTCGAACTATTGCTTGTCCTCAAGCAATGCAAACTCATAATTACATGCCAAGACTTCAATTTTCACATACTTAGCTTTGAACTTGATTTCAATTCTCTGAACCGGGGCACAAAGTATGATTGGCTTTTCATTTTTCAGAAAACTGAGGAGTTACTCGGAATCAAACTATAATGCTTGTGAGTGTGTATGGAGTTGTGTGCAAGTTGATTTTTCGAATCCTATGCAAACAATAGGTTTTCAAATTACTTTATTGGGTTCTTTTTAACATGTTTTAACTAGAGCCAGTTTTGGGCACCTCTAGTGTTTTGTTTTTAGTTTTCTTAAGTTAATTTAATCGACTAGAGCCGGTTTCGGGCACCTCTAGTTAAATTTTTTTAACATATGCTAGAGCCAATTTCGGGCACCTCTAGTGATCAATTTTTTTAGCATATGCTAGAGCCAATTTCGGACACCTCTAGCATTCATCCAATTTTTATTCTAATCCCCCAATTTGTTAATTATCAACCTAAGTTTACTAGAACTCCTTAAATCAATCAAACCACAACAGTGTTTCATCAAATTTAGCATCATAGTAAAATTCTAAGTTTTTCCATGGTTATCCTAGAATAAAAATTCTATCAATTAAGTGCATTGGCAAAGTCATCATCGAATATTCATCAAATCTAAGCAATTCTTGTTCCAATTAAAGGCATGGCAAACAATTTATGTATCCTAAATGTAATACTTAAGATGAATGTAACTAAACATGGTAACTACTAATAACAATCCCCCCAAACTCGAGTGAGGCATTGTCCTCAATGCATGCATAAAATACCAAAAAAAATAAAAATAAAAAATAAAAATAAAAATAAAAATAAAAATGCATACGAGGACTTACTCCGAGAGTTCGTCATCGTAGATGATTAGTTTCCTTCTAGTCGATGTCTTGATTATCTTGCTTGAACGCGATGGTTGTTTTCTTGTTGCCGGTGGTGGAATCGATCCTCGTACGGGGTTGTCCTCATCGTCCTCTTCATCAATGTCAATGTCTTTTCGCTTGGAGGATTCAATTGGTGCGGTTTTTATTGGTTCAATGGAGGACTCATCCGAATCTGAAAAATTAGAAAATGATTCCGTAGGAGTTGATTCGGGCATAGGTGTTTTACCTTTGGCTTTTGCAGTGGTTGCCGGGATGTCTTTAGCTTTGGTTGCCGTGGCATCTTCAGGGTTGGTTGCCGTGGCATCAGCTTCCTTGGTTGCCGTGGCAAGGATCTCGGTGGGAAAGATTGGGAACGGCACGCGATTGTCCGGGTACTTTCCTAGGATGACTTGGGTGATGGCATTGTTGTGCTCCTTCATGTACCGCATGAACATTAGTTGCCGATCTTCAATTTGCCTTAGGCGGCTTGCCAATGGGTGCAAAAGTGCTTCAAAGTGTCCCGGGATTAATGGCCGAGTTGCCCTGGCGTTAGGTGCTTGGGCATTAGGGATTGCCGCGGCGGCAGGAGTTGTCGTGGCAATTGGAGGCCTTGAAGAATCTCTCGGTGCCTCTCCCATTAGCTTTCGGATTAGTGCTTGATTCCAACCAGACTTGGGTAGGGCCTTTTCATCGGTGGACTCACTCGTGACATGCATCTCCTTGCAAAGATTAGAAATTAAGCAAGGGAAGAAAAGAGAACCCTTATCTTTTGAGCTGCATACAAAAATCTCATCACAAATAATTTTTCCAATGTTAATGATGCGATTATGCAAAATAGAATGTATGAGCAAAAGACGTGGTATATCAACGGTAGTATTGTGTGTGGAGGGCATTAAAGAAGTTTTAACAAACTTATTCCATAGTTTTGCCTCGGGTTTAAGCCGAAGACGATTTACCGTGCCCTTGTATTTACCATCGTTCCAATGAGTTCCCGATTGAGTGAGTTCTTGAAGCACCTTGTCGAGTTGCTTGGGATTGATTTGGTCAACGAAGGCTTGATGCTCGTCCTTCTCAATGTAAAGTCCGTAAAAGGTGTTGATGCTTTCGGGACTTATAAGTATGGCCTTGTCACGAACAAAAACATAAGGATTATCCGGGTTAGGTGAATGAGCATAGAATTCTCTTACCCATGAGATGTTACCCGGTTCCGGTTGATGGCAAAAGATTTGCCACTTTTGATGTGCAATCCTCTTGAAGATGAATGGTTCAAGGCCGAAATCTTGATGAGAGTTGGAGTATTCAAAGCCTTGTTCTTCATGAATCTTCCGACTTTCAAACTTGGATTGAAATCTTTCTTGAACTACCAGTGTAGCAAACTTCTTGTATCTTGGTTCTTTGGAGGAACTTGGATGAACTAAAAGTTTAATCTTGGATTCCATGTATGATCTTGGTTGTGTGTAAAAACAAAGAAAAGAAAAGAAAAGAAACTAAAAAGTTGCAAGATAGAAAGTAGGAATAGGTTAAGGGTGATGGGTTTTATAGAAAAGATAGGTGGGTGGGATTGGGGGAAAACGAAAAAAGGGTTAGGGTTTTGTAGGAGTTGTCGACAAGGGGGTTTTGGTTAGGATGAATTGGAGGCTTTATATAAGCCTTAGATTCAGCCCATTAGTTTCCTTGTTGAAGATGTTTTCCTACTTGGTTTAGAATTCCTTCTTTCTCTTGAACTTCTTTTCCTACAATTCAAAAACAAATCAAATAAGGATTAAAATTAAAAATAAACTAATAAAGAAAACAAATAAAGATGTGTAATAGGATTCTTAAACTTGAATAAAAATCTATCCTAAAACTACTAATAATCGGAAAAATAATAAAATAAATAATAAAAAAAAACGGAAAAGAAAAAAAATAATTAAATAATCAAAAAAAATAAAAATAAAAATAAAAATAAAAATAAAAATATCAAAAGGGAGAGCATGCTCATGCATCTCCTAAATTGACCACTTCCTTGTTACGTTCCACATGGGCACCATTGTAGTGCTTCAATCTTTGTCCGTTAACTTTGAATTCATGGTTGTCAGAGATGGACTTGATTATCACAGCACCATGGGAGAATGGTTTGACGACTTCAAATGGTCCCGACCATCTTGATTTCAGCTTTCCCGGGAAAAGTTTTAGCCGAGAATTGAATAGGAAAACTAGTTGCCCTGGCGTGAATTGTCGTGGCAATAGTTTCTTGTCGTGCCATCGTTTTGTTTTGTCCTTGTAGATTCGTGCATTGTTATAGGCGAGTGCACGAAATTCTTCTATCTCATTGAGATCCATCAAACGCTTTTGTCCGCCACTTTCCCAATCCATATTCACAGTCTTGATTGCCCAGTACGCCTTGTGCTCGATTTCCATCGGTAGATGACATGTTTTACCATAGACAAGTCGGAAGGGGGACATACCTAAGGGTGTTTTGAATGCAGTGCGATATGCCCAAAGTGCGTCATCTAGTCTTAATGACCAATCCTTCCTTGAGGGATTTACAACTTTCTCGAGTATTCCCTTCAACTCCCGGTTGGAAATTTCTGCTTGCCCGTTGATTTATGGGTGATATGCCGTGGCGATCTTGTGTGATATGCCGAAGCGTTGCAACATCTTGGCAATTAGTCTGTTGTCAAAATGCTTGCCTTCGTCACTGATAATTGCTCTCTACATCCCAAACCGTGTAAATATGTTTTTCTGCAAGAATCTTTGCACGGTCTTTGAATCGTTGTTGGGAACTGCAGCTGCCTCTACCCATTTAGACACATAGTCGACGGTAAGTAAGATGTAGAGGTTGCCGAATGAAGATGGGAAAGGTCTCATAAAGTCGATCCCCCATACATCGAACAGTTCCACCTCGATGATGTTCTGGAGCGGCATCTCATGTCGTCTAGAGATATTGCCCGTCCTCTGGCAACGATCACATTGCTTGTAAAAGTCTTGGGCATCTTTGTACAATGTTGGCCAATACAAACCGGATTGCAAGACTTTGGCCGCGGTACGAGTTCCTCCAAAATGTCCTCTATAGGGTGAAGAATGGCATTGTCGGAGTACATTTTGTTGCTCTTCTTCAGGGACACATCGGCGTATAACCTGATCTGCATATTGTTTAAACAAAAGAGGCTCGTCCCAAAAGTAATGCTTAGCATCATGGCGGAACCGCTTCTTCCCTTGGTGAGTAATGCCATAAGGAAAAATACCACAAACAAGGAAGTTAACTAAATCCGCGTACCAAGGTATTGCCGAGGCATGTGCTGTCGTGGCGACTGCTCCCAAAATTGCCGAGGTGTGCACGCCAAAGACTGCTGCGGCGTCGAGAGTTGCCGAGGCGTGTGCATCCGTGGTTGCCGAGGCGTCTAGGGTTACCGAGGCGTCTAGGGTTGCCGAGGCGTCGAGGGTTGCCGAGGCAACTAGAATTTGTTCATCTGGGAATGCATCGCATATCTCTAGGTCCGCGTCCTCCTCCCTATTGCGTTCCAAACGTGATAAGTGATCGGCCACTTGATTTTCTGTTCCTTTCCTGTCCTTAATTTCAATATCAAATTCTTGTAAAAGTAATATCCAACGAATCAAACGAGGTTTAGCATCCTTTTTAGAAAATAAGTATTTGATTGCCGAATGGTCCGTATGAACAATTACCTTTGTACCAATTAAATAGGATCGGAACTTGTCAAATGCGAAAACTATAGCTAGTAACTCTTTCTCCGTTGTTGTGTAATTCACTTGAGCACTATTAAGAGTTTTACTAGCGTAGTATATCACATGGAAGGTCTTACTTGTGTGTTGGCCTAGGACTGCTCCTACCGCGAAATCACTTGCATCACACATGAGCTCAAAAGGTAGTGTCCAATCTGGTGGAACGACAATGGGTGTCGAGGCAAGCTTTTTCTTTAGGGTTTCGAATGCTTGGGTGCAAGAATCATCAAAATCGAAGACTTTATCCTGTTCAAGCAGATTACACAAGGGTTTAGTGATTTTAGAAAAATTATGAATGAACCTCCTATAAAAACCTGCATGTCCGAGAAAACTTCGAATTCCTTTAACCGAACTTGGTGGGGGTAATCTCTCGATCACGTCCACCTTGGCTTTGTCAACTTCAATTCCCTTAGATGAAATCTTGTGGCCGAGCACTATTCCTTCATCTACCATAAAGTGGCATTTCTCCCAATTGAGGACTAAATCCGTTTCTTCGCATCTTGCTAACACCCTCTCTAAATTGCCGAGGCAGCCGTCAAAGTCATTACCAAAAACCGAAAAATCATCCATGAAGATCTCAAGGAAGTCTTCGACCATGTCTGAAAAGAGTGCCATCATGCATCTTTGGAAGGTTGCTGGGGCGTTACACAATCCGAACGACATCCTTCGAAAGGCATAAGTGCCGTATGGGCATGTGAAGGTTGTCTTTTCTTGATCTTCTGGTGCTATGGCAATCTGATTGTAACCTGAATAACCATCAAGAAAACAGTAAAAGGGTTTACCTGCAAGACGGTCAAGCATTTGATCAATAAAGGGTAATGGGAAGTGATCTTTCCTAGTAGCTTTGTTTAGCTTTCGATAGTCCATACAAACCCTCCAACCGGTCACGGTCCTGGTTGGGATAAGTTCATTATTTTCATTGCTTACCACTGTTATACCTCCCTTTTTCGGTACACATTGTACCGGGCTTACCCACATACTATCAGAGATAGGGTATATAATGCCGGCGTCAAGCCACTTGATGATTTCTTTCATTACAACCCATTTCATGGCATGATTCAGTTTCCTCTGGGCCTCAATTGAAGGTTTGTGATCATCTTCCAACAAGATCTTGTGCATGCACACCGCCGGGCTAATTCCCTTCAGGTCGGAAATTGTCCACCCTATTGCCTTTTTGTGTAGCTTCAACATCTTGATCAGCTTCTTTTCCTGCTCAGGCTGTAACTTAGAAGAAATAATTACATGCAAAGTATTATCGGTCCCTAAGTATACATATTTTAGTTGCTCTGGCAATTGTTTCAACTCAAGAATTGGTGGTTGTTCAATAGAGGGTTTTTCGAGCTTACCTTCCTTACCTGGGTAGTCCAGTGGTTCAAAGTATGTACTTGGTCGGTTGACTAGCCAATTTGCCTCTTCTGGTTGTTCCTCATCGACCGGTTCTTCATACTCCTCATGTTCCTCTTGGTCGGCAATGTAGTTGCCGAGGCAACTAAATTCCTCATCGAAGTTAAACTCTGTCGTGGCATGAAGTAGTTGGCATTCTTCTGGATCATCGGCATGCCTTAGTGTTTGGAACACATTTAGTTTAACTTGCTGGTCATTCACCCTCATTGTGAGTTCTCCCTTTTCAACATCAATCAAGGTTCTCCCTGTTGCTAGGAATGGTCTCCCGAGAATGATGGGTGCATGCTCATTTGCTTCACAATCCAAAACAATAAAGTCAGCGGGAAAAATAAATTTATCAACTTTTACCAGTATGTCTTCGATTTTTTCCTCTGGATGCACATAGGATCTGTCGGCTAGCTGCAGCATGACTGTTTTAGATCTTGCCTTCCCGATTCCTAGTTTTTGGAAAACCGATTTAGGCATCAAGTTTATGCTAGCCCCAAGGTCGCATAATGCTTTCCCGACATAGTGATTTCCAATGGAACAGGGTATTGTGAAGCTTCCGGGATCCTTCAACTTAGGTGGCATACAATTGTGCAACATTGCCATGCATCCCTCTGTCGCGACAACTGTTTCAAACTCTCCTAGCCTTGTTCTCTTGGACACAATGTCTTTAAGAAACTTGGCTTAGTTTGGCATTTGTTCAATTGCTTCCACCAATGGCAAGTTGATGTGGACTTGCTTTAGGATATCAAGAAACTTCTTGAATTGGCATTCTTGCTTTTGTCGCTTCTACCTTTGTGGGAATGGTGGTGGAAGTCGGATATCTTCGATCCTTTCATTGGTTTGAAACCTGATTGACGGCATTGCCGGGACATCTAGAGTTGCCGAGGCATTATCAACTGGGGTTTCCGAGGCATGCTTATCGCAAGTTGCCGAGGCGTCTTTATGGTCGGTTGCCGAGGCATGCTTATTGCCGGTTGCCGCGGCAATTCCTGGTTCAGCATCTGAGGCTTTGCCGCTAGGTTCGTCTTGATCCTTTTATGGAGTTTTGTTTGATGAGCGGGTTTGAGCCTCTCTAAGTTGTTGGCCACTTCTAGTGGTGATCACCTTACATTGCTCATGGCCAGTTCCTCTTGCGACTTTAGTATCGCTAGGTAAACCTCCTTGTAGTCTAGTATTCAGATTTTGAGCAAACTGTCCGACTTGATTTTCCAATGATTTGATTGCCGCCTCTTGGTTTTGCAATCTCATCTCGGTCCTGTTAATAAAAGCATCAGTTCTTTTTATGAAATTACTATTCTCAGCCATATAAGATTCAGTTTTCATCATAAAAGCATTTAGAGAATTTTCCAAAGAACTAGATGTTGTCGGTTGTTGCTGCGGCATCTGTTGCCGTGGCATATTCTGCTGGAATCCCGATGCTTGTGCATTCTGATTGTTCTGGTTTAGAGCATTGTTGGGATTACTCCATGAAAAATTCGGGTGCTTCTTCCAAGCTGGATTGTATGCATTGGACATCATGTTGTTGCTCCGATTGTAATTCCCCACATAGAAGCTGGATTCCGGATTCTGCATACATTCAGAAGAATTATGGTTATCACCAAATAACTCACAAAAAGAATCCATTACCTTGACTTCATGTGTGTTGTTTGGTTTTTGCATGTTCTAGACCATCTTGGTTAAAGCGGCCAATTGTGCCGAAATTGAATCTGATGATCCTAGTTCATGTATTGTGGCTTGGCATCTAACTCCTCTTCTAGTGGATGGGAATTGATAATCATTCTTGGCCAGCCTGTTTAAAATTTGCATCGCTTCCTCCGGCGACTTATCTAAGAGTATGCCGTTTGCCGAGGCATCTAGCATCATTCTTGTTGGTGTATTCACGGCGTTGTAAACATTGTTACTTGAGTCCACACCGAGAATCCGTGTAAAGGGCATTTGTGTAGAAGTTCTCTATATCACTCCCAAGCCTCGTACATGGATTCATCATCTGCCTGCCGAAAAGAAGTAATGTCGTTATGAAGCTTAACAGTCAAATTTGTAGGATTAAATCTAGCAAGGAAATCACGACAAAGATCAGTCCAAGATGCTATGGATCCGGCAGGAATGCTATTCAACCATGCTTTCGCCCTATCCCCTCAGTGAATAGGGGAATAATCTTAATCGTAATACATCGGGGGTGACTCCGTGTATCTTGAACGAGTTACAAATCTCGAGGAAAGATTTCAGATGTTGTCGTGCATCTTCAGTTGCTGAGCCGCCAAATTGACCTATTGTGTTGATCATATTAAACATTACCGGTTTCAACTCAAAGTGGTCGGCTTCAATTTCAAGTGTGACAACTCATGGGTTAAGTCCATCAAGATCTTCTTCAAGATAGTCTCGAATAGTTCTGTTTCGTACAAGAATCACTCCTCCTCCTGCTCGAACATCTTGATTCATATTGCCATCTTGATTTGCCATTGCTTCTTGTTGCGTGTGATAAGTGCTACGCAATTGTGCAAGTATACACGTCGCAAGTAATACAGTGATATGAGTATCGAGTATCGTCTCCACAGGGATTGGTTTGGGCCACTTTGCTTAAGTTACTGCACTGTGAAAAGTAAAAACACAATTGATAATATGAGTTCTAATTAACGAGTAAACTAAGAGCAATAAACTAAAAGAATAGATTAAATCAAAAGAGAGAATAGGTCAGGTTATCATGAGTTGAGGTGTAATAGCCGATTGGATTGTCTTGGTAAAAGAGTGCAAGGGCAACTCAGTTGCCGTGGGAACTTGCACAGCGGGGTTGCCTTGGCAACTAATCGATGGTTGCCTGGGCGACTAGCTGGCCAACTACTTGGGCGTCTGGGCAGCAACTTCAAGGTTCGGCAGAGCGTTCTTCAATGGTTTCTTCTTATCCCTAAGTCGAAACTCTAGCTACTTGTGCGTGCCTTGATAATACATCCCTGCGTGAATCAAGGGTGAACAACAACCAATCTTGCGCTCCTCTTAGCCGTTGAAATCCTTAACTTATTCCTAAGCTGGATTAATCTTCACCATCAATAGATTGAATAAAGACCATACTCATTCGTTTCTTGAATCTAACTCTCCCGATATTAGATAAATAGATGATGTTACGAGATCCTCTCCCAATTCACTCGCAAACAAGAATAAGAACCAAGAATGAGTAAACCTTGAATTGAAAGTGCAAACTCGTATTACCTAAACAAAATCCAATTGTTTTTCACAACAACAAAACACAATAACCCCAACCAATCAAGTTAGTTCATGGTTGGGTTCAAAAGATATACAAAGAATAATCCCCAAACCATGAATCTAATGGAAGCAAAGAAGAAGAAGAAATCAAACTCTCTCCCTCCTTGTTATCTTGTCGAAATCTCTTCCTTCTTGCCCTTTGGAGTTGTCAAAAATCCTCTCCTCTTGCTCTCTTGGACTTGTCGAAATTTCCCTCTTGCTCTCCCCTTGGATTGTCGAAATCTCCTTGTTATTTATAGGGATAGGCCAAAGTCCTTCTTTGAGGAGGAGTTTGAGTTGGAATTAAATTATCTTCAAAGAATATAATTCTTTATTATAATTGTATTCCTACTAGAACTTCCCCTATCTTCTTGGAATTATTTCTTCTTTAATCTCTGCATGGAAATCAAATTCCTTTGGGTTTGGGCTTTGCTCCACATCATCTTGGTCTTGTATAGTCATTAATTTCGACATCCCTATTGCATTTTCTCTTTGTCGACAATTGCCATGGCAACTGGCTCGGCGTCTCCTTCATGCATTGCCCGGCAACTAGCTTGGCATATCCTTCCCTGCATTGCCCGGCAACTAGCTCGGCATTGCTTTTAGCAAGTGATCCTGCACATACACACAAAAAAACACACCAAAGCAGCATCTTTTTCCACAAAAATCACCAAGTTATGTAACCAAGCTCAACGGTGGAAAGAAACATGAATTAATGCATGAATGACTAATTATGCAACTATTATGAGCTTAAGTCTAACAATAATATGAGTAAAAAGGGTAATAAAAATAGTACTTTTGAACACTTATCACGCCCCCAAACTCGAACTATTGCTTGTCCTCAAGCAATGCAAACTAACAATTACCTGCCAAGACTTTAATCATCAAAGACATGCTTCAAACTTGAATTCAAACCTCGGAACCGTGGCACAATGTATGATCACCTTTTAATTTTTTGGATAGCACAAAAATTACCCGGAACCAAACTATAATGCTCGTGACAATGTGTGTGCGTAGTTGTGTACAAGTTGATTTTCAAGATTCTATGTGAATAATAGGCTTTTATCAATTTAAGTACCGAGGCATTTTTTTCACTAGAGCCAATTTCGGGCACCTCTAGCAAAGTAAGCAATTTCTCATTTTATTTTAGTCGACTAGAGCCAATTTCGGGCACCTCTAGTGATTCTTTAATGTGCATTAACTACTAGAGCCAGTTTTGGGCACCTCTAGCAAGAAATTAACTTTTAATTTTCAATTTTAAATTTACCCAAATTTTAAGCAACCTAAGTTCACTAAGTTTCTTTGAATCAACAACCCACAACCGTGTAAAAAAAAATTCAGCATCATAGTAAAATCTAAGTTCTTTTCATGTAATCCTAAAATTAAAGGTTCTTTCAATTAAGTGCAGTGGAAAAAATTCATCATTGGATATTCAACAAGTCTTAAGCAATTAAATCAAATTAAAGGCATGGCAAGTAACATATGCAACCTATATGTGATTGCTAAAGATGAATGCAACTAAACATGAAACTAACTAGAAACCAACACCCCCAAACTCGAGAGAAGCATTGTCCTCAATGCACGTAAAAAGTGAAACAAAATTTAAAAGAAACTAAATGAAATGAGTTAGTCGGAGAGGTCGTCACCTCGAGTGATGAGTTTTCTTCGTGCCGTTTGCTTGATTCAATTTTTCGGTCGGTGGTTGAATGCTTGTGGCTGGTACTCGCGT
Source organism: Hibiscus mutabilis (assembly GCA_019671005.1). NCBI lineage: Eukaryota > Viridiplantae > Streptophyta > Magnoliopsida > Malvales > Malvaceae > Hibiscus > Hibiscus mutabilis. The sequence continues at coordinate 15,134,122 of CM033717.1, read as the reverse complement.
GAATAGCATTGCCTTGATTTGGTCCATGTTTGCCGATGCAGGTTTACTTGCATGTGCATCGATAGTTTCGAAGCCATTGTTGTTGTCTGGGCATCGCCAGATTTTACATTGTGGTTCTTTGTGGCAAGTAGTCGGCGTGATAAATTTCCTTAGCATGGTGGTTGTGAGTCTTGTTGTGGAAAAGAAAACACGGAAACTAAAGATAATGAAGAAAAATAAAATATATCTAAAAAAATAAAGAAAAAATAACCAAAAATAATAGAACAAAATAGTTCAAAAAATAAAAATAAATGTATTAGTAGTTGTCGTGGCGTCGAGGGTTGTTGAGGCATGCACATCCATGGGTGCCGAGGCGTCAGAGGTTGTCGAGGCGTGCGCGTCCATGGTTGCCGAGGCGTGCGTATCGAGGAGTTGCCGCGGTGTTGAAAGTTGCCGTTTTGATACTTCTTATAGTCCATCCGCACCCTCCATCGGGTGATAATATTGCCCAAAAAGAGTTTGGCCAATGTGCTTGCCACTACTCCCTTTGCGTTACCATGGTGGAGGTGTCTTTCTTCTTTGTTCGCTTGTAGTCCATGTATACTCTCCACCTTGCTACTATTCCTGAAGGCACAAATATATTAATAGGAAAAATTATATCCATTCTCAACCATTCAATTACCTCATTCTTGTCGACTTCTATCATGGTTGGATGTAGCCTTTGTTGTCGTGGCAATTGCTGCTCAAGCCAATTGTCGTGGCAATCAGTTGACAAATTTTGCTTTAAGTCAAGGGAAGAATCAATTTTCTGAAGAGCTTTATGAATCCAAACACCTTTTTCTTTTGGCCTCTCAAACATCTCCATCAGTAGAGATTTCGATGGCTTCAAATCTACCAACCTCGGTTCCTCAAGACATACCTGCAATGGACGAGGTGAGTTTTTAAAGAATTCAAAAGGTTCAACTATTACCTGCTCATATTCCATTGGCAGAGTATTATCATCTCGTTGATCTTGCATGTGGTCGTGTAATTGCCGTGGCAATTGTAGATGAGAGCAATCTGCACATTCCTACTTCAACATCAACTTTATAACTTTCTGGGCATCAGGTTCCTCAGAATTTGCTGTAGTATTGTTGTTCTCAGCTTCACCGAGTGTTGTCGCGGCATTGCTCTGTTCAGGCTCCTCAATCATTGCCGAGGCAATTTGTTGTTCAAGCTCATCATGTGTTGGGCAGTCTCTCTCATTGGCATCCTCTTGACATTGAGGTTCTAGTTGTTCCTCACACATCGGAGAGATTTCTTTGTATTGCTCCTTATCCTCTTGCCTTGGGACGTCAGTATCCCTAGGAATGAATTGTTGGTGCATGTTATTCATGGCATATGTGGATCTCCCCAATTGATCTTCTGAATCCCCTAAGGTTGCATCCCACTGAGCTATCCTCGTATCCATAGATTTTGATAGTTCTCGAATCTCTTCAATTGATCCGTCAAGTCTAGCCAAGGAAGCTAGTAACGTTTCCTCCAAGGAATTGGAATGCTCTTGAAAAGGACTACATTGCCATGGCATATCTCATTCTCGCGCAAAATTGTTATGGTAAAAAAAAAATTGAGCTTGTTGACCATACCATGAAGTATTTTGCTGCTGGTTCCCTCTATGGTCCTCCATGTAGTTATATGCACCGAAAATGTGAGGGCAATTTTCAAACACATGATGTTCTCCACACATAGCACAAGATTTTTCCACGGTATAAGTTCTTTGGGCTTTTCTCGGTTGGTATAGGTAATCATCAAAGGCTGCAAGGAACTCTTGATTGGATTGATTCATATCTTCCAACATCATCTCTCGAATAGATTGGCTTTTATTTCCCGACATGTTGATGTTCCTTAACTTGTAGCGCACCTAAATTTTTTTTTTGATAAAACAAACAAAAAGAAAAGTTAGTAAAACTAATAGAAAAAAATGCAATAACAAAAACAACTAACACCAATTGCCAATCCCCGGCAACGGCGCCAAAAAATTGTTGCGTGTGATAAGTGCTACGCAATTGTGCAAGTATACACGTCACAAGTAATAAAGTGATATGAGTATCGAGTATCGTCTCCACAGGGATTGGTTTGGGCCACTTTGCTTAAGTTACTGCACTGTGAAAAGTAAAAAACAATTGATAATATGAGTTCTAATTAACGAGTAAACTAAGAGCAATAAACTAAAAGAATAGATTAAATCAAAAGAGAGAATAGGTCAGGTTATCATGACTTGAGGTGTGATAGCCGATTGGATTGTCTTGGTAAAAGAGTGCAAGGGCAACTCAGTTGTCGTGGCAACTTGCACAGCGGGGTTGCCTTGGCAACTAATCGATGGTTGCCTGGGTGACTAGCTGGGCAACTACTTGGGCGTCTGGGCAGCAATTTCAAGGTTCGGCAGAGCGTTCTTCAATGGTTTCTTCTTATCCCTAAGTTAAAACTCTAGCTACTTGTGCATGCCTTGATAATACATCCCTGCGTGAATCAAGGGTGAACAACAACCAATCTTGCTCTCCTCTTAGCCGTTGAAATCCTTAACTTATTCCTAAGCTGGATTAATCTTCACCATCAATAGATTGAATAAAGACCATACTCATTCGTTTCTTGAATCTAACTCTCCCGATATTAGATAAATAGATGAAGTTACGAGATCCTCTCCCAATTGACTCGCAAACAAGAATAAGAACCAAGAATGAGTAAACCTTGAATTGAAAGTGCAAACTCTTATTACCTAAACAAAATCCAATTGTTTTTCACAACAACAAAACACAATAACCCCAACCAATCAAGTTAGTTCATGGTTGGGTTCAAAAGATATACAAAGAATAATCCCCAAACCATGAATCTAATGGAAGCAAAGAAGAAGAAGAGATCGAACTCTCTCCTCCTTGTTATCTTGTCGAAATCTCTTCCTTCTTGCCCTTTGAGTTGTCGAAAATCCTCTCCTCTTGCTCTCTTGGACTTGTCAAAATTTCCCTCTTGATCTCCCCTTGGATTGTCGAAATCTCCTTGTTATTTATAGGGCTAGGCCAAAGTCCTTCTTTGAGGAGGAGTTTGAGTTGGAATTAAATTATCTTTAAAGAATATAATTTTTATTATAATTGTATTCCTACTAGAACTTCTCCTATCTTCTTGGAATTTAATTCTTCTTTAATCTCTGCATGGAAATCAAATTCCTTTGGGTTTGGGCTTTGCTCCACGTCATCTTGGGCTTGTATAGTCATTAATTTCGACATCCCTATTGCATTTTCTCTTTGTCGACAATTGCCATGGCAACTGCTCAGCGTCTCCTTCATGCATTGCCCGGCAACTAGCTCGGCATATCCTTCCCGCATTGCCCTCGCAACTAGCTCGGCATTGCTTTGGCAAGTGATCCTGCACATACACAAAAAAAGCACACCAAAGCAGCATCTTTTTCCACAAAAATCACCAAGTTATGTAATCAAGCTCAACGGTGGAAAGAAACATGAATTAATGCATGAATGACTAATTATGCAACTATTATGAGCTTAAGTCTAACAATAATATGAGTAAAAAGGGTAATAAAAATAGTACTTTTGAACACTTATCACTTCTCTTATCCTTCGTCTAAGTCTTTGTAAGGTTCGTTCGATTTCTGGATCAAAGGGATATTTTGGTGAAGTCGGTCTCGCCCTAGTCATATACCAATGCAAAACCAAAGTTTGTCAGCCCTTTGAATTTTAAACAAGAAAAATAAAAAGAAAGTGCAAGAAAGTAAAAACAAAGTCGCTATTGCCAATCCCCGGCAACGGCACCAAAAACTTGTTGTGCGTAATAAGTGCTACGCAAATGTGCAAGTATACACGTCGCAAGTTATAGTATAAAAGATATCGTCTCCACAGGGATTGGTGCTACTTCAAGAATCTAGTCTCTGCAATCGTAAAAGTAAAAACACAAATAAAGGATTATAAAAGTTTAACTAATCTAAGAAAGCAAATAAAGTAAAAGAAAAGATGAATTCAAATGAGAGAGATAGGCCAGGTTATCGTGAGTTGAGGTGTGATAGCCGATTGATCGTCTTGGTAAAAGAGTGCACGGCAACTCAGTTGTCGTGGCAACTTGCACAACGGGTTGCCTTGGTAACTAATCGATGGCTGCTGGGTGACTAGTTGGGCAACTACTTGGGCGTCCGGGCAGCAACCTTCAAGGTTCGCAGACTAGTTGGGCAACTACTTGGGGCGACCGGGCAGCAAGTTAAAGGTTCCCGGAGCGTTCTTCAATGGTTTCTTCTTATCCCTAAGTCAATGGAAACTCTAGCTACTTGTGCATGCCTTGATAATACATCCCTGCGTGAATCAAGGGTGAACAACAATCAATCTTGCGCTCCTCTTAGCCGTTGAAATCCTTAACTTATTCCTAAGCGGATTAATCTTCACAATCATTGATTGCATAAAGATCATATTCATTCGTTTCTTGAATCTAACTCTCCCGATATTAGATAAATGGATGAAATCACGAGATACTCTCCCAATTTACTCGCAAGCAATAATAAGAACCAAGAATGAATAAACCTTGAAATAAAAAGTGCAAACTCTTATTACCTAAACAAAAACCAATAGTTTCTCACAACCACAAAACACAATAACCATAGCCAAGTAAATTTAGTTCATGGCTAGGTTCCAAAGAAACACAAGATAAACAATCCTAGCATGAACCCAATCGAACAAGGAAGAAAAAGATGAAGCTTGTCGAAAATTCCCTTTGCTTCCTCTCTTGGTCTTGTCGAAATTCCCTCTTGCTCTATCTCTCTCGAGTTGTCTAAATCTCCTTGCTATT